>OX422208.1:763034563-764423938 GCA_949130495.1 Sambucus nigra | reverse complement strand
TGAGGAGTTGCTCGTGGTAGCCACTCCCTCATCCTGGCCACCCTAGGTGGGTTCCTTCTCAATATGAGTTGCTGCCGGAACCCTTGCGGTGGCACTTCTCGGATAACATTTCTGCAGCGACCCTTTGGGGGGAACTTCTCAAACGTTATTTCTGCAGTGACCCCTGCGGCGGCAATCCTCGAATGACATTGCTGCAGTGACCCTTGCAGTGGCAGTGACCCTTGCAGTGGCACTTCTCAATCTTGGACTTCTGCGGTGACCCTTGTGGGGCACCTCTCGAATGTCATTGCTGCAGTGACCCTTGCAGCGGCACTTCTCAATCTTGAACTTCTGCGGTGGCCCTTGCGGGACACCTCTCGAATGTCATTGTTGCAGTGACTTTTGCAGTGGCACTTCTCAATCTTGGACTTCTGCGGTGGCCCTTGCGGGGCACCTCTCGAATGTCATTGCTGCAGTGACAGTGACCCTTGCAGTGGCACTTCTCAATCTTGGACTTCTGCAGTGGCCCTTGCGGGGCACCTCTCGAATGTCATTGCTGCAGTGACCCTTGCAGTGGCACTTCTCAATCTTGAACTTCTGCGGTGGACCTTGCAGGGCACCTCTCGAATGTCATTGCTGCAGTGACCTTTGCGGTGGCAGTGACCCTTGAAGCGGCACTTCTCAATCTTGGACTTCTGCGGTGGCCCTTGCGGGGCACCTCTCGAATGTCATTGCTGCAGTGACCTTTGCATGGCAGTGACCCTTGCAGTGGCACTTCTCAATCTTGGACTTCTGCGGTGGCCCTTGCGGGCACCTCTCGAATGTCATTGCTGCAGTGACCCTTGCAGTGGCACTTCTCAATCTTGAACTTCTGCGGTGGCCCTTGCGGGGCACCTCTCGAATGTCATTGCTGCAGTGACCTTTGCGGTGGCACCTCTCGAATGTCATTTCTGCAGTGACTCTTGCGGCGGCCACTCTCAATCTTGGACTTCTGCAGTGGCCTTTGCGGGGCACTTCTCAAATGTCATTTCCGTAGTGACCCTTGCGCCGGCACCTCTCGAATGTCATTTCTGCAGTCACCCTTGCGGCGGCACCTCTCGAATGTCATTTCTGCAGCGACCCTTGCAGTGGCACTTCTCGATCTTGGTCTTCTGCAGTGGCCCTTACGGCGGCACCTCTCGAATGTCATTTCTGCAGCGACCCTTGCAGTGGCACTTCTCGATCTTGGGCTTCTGCAGTGACCCCTGCGGTGGCCCTTTTCAACTTGGAATTCTGCGCTGGAGGGACCCTGGGGGGGGTTCCTGCTCAATATGAGTTTCTGCCGGGACCTGAGTGGGTTTCTTCTCAATATTGCCAATAAAAAAAATATTTTTATTTATATTTTTTTTGTAGGTAGACACCCTTCTACATTAGCCCCTCGTGCAAAGTCTTTTGTGTTGGGTAGACCAAAAGGCTTTGTACGCCATAAATTCAGTTTTTTTTCCAGGGACCCTGGGGTTTCTTCATCATTCCCCTTAGGGTCATTAAATGTTATGTCACTTCATCCCAAGTTTTGTAAATGAGGCCACTTATAGTGGACCTCCTTATCAGGGTATAAACTTGGGCGGAGGGGTTACTCGCGGTGAGCCCCTCATTTTTAGCCTTCTTTTATGGCCTTCTACTTTGTTTAAAGGGGTTGCTCATGGTGAGCCCCTCGCCCTTGGCCTTTTTTCTGTGGCCTTCTATCTTGGGTAGAGGGGTTGCTCAAAGTGAGCCCCTCTCTCTTGGCCATATTCTATGGCCTTCTATCTTAGGCGGGGGGTTACTCATGGTGAGCCCCTCGCCCTTGGCCTCCTTCTGTGGCCTTTCATCTTGGGCGGAGGGGTTACTCACGGTGAGCCCCTCGCCCTTGGCCTTCTTCTGTTGGCCTTTCCTCTTAGGCGGAGGGGTTACTCGCGATGGGCCCCTCGCCCTTGGCCTTCCTCTGTGGCCTTCTGTCTTGGGCAGAAGGGTTACTCGCGGTGAGTCCCTCGCCCTCGGCCTTCTTCTGTGGCCCTTCATCTTGGGCAGAGGGGTTACTCGCGATGAGCCCCTCGCCCTTGGCCTTCTTCTGTGGCCTTTCATCTTGGGTGGAGGGGTTACTCGCGGTGGGCCCATCGCCCTTGGCCTTCTTTTGTGGCCTTTCATCTTGGGCGGAGGGGTTACTCGCGGTAGGCCCCTCGCCCTTGGCCTTCTTTTGTGGCCTTCTATCTTGGGCTGAGAGGTTACTCGCGGTGAGCCCCTCGCCCTTGGCCTTCTTCGGTGGCCTTTTATTTTGGGCGGAGAGGTTACTCGCGGTGAGCCCCTCACCCTTGGCCTTCTTTTGTGGCCTTTCATCTTGGGCGAAGGGATTGCTCGCGGTGAGCCCCTCGCCCTTGGCCTTCTTCTGTGGCCTTCTATATTAGGCGGAGGGGTTACTCGCAGTGGGCCCCTCGCTTTTGGCCTTCTTCTATGGCCTTCTATCTTAGACGGGGGGTTACTCGCGGTGAGCCCCTCGCCCTTGGCCTTCTTCTGTGGCCTTTCATCTTGGGCGGTGGGCGGAGGGGTTACTCACGGTGAGCCCCTCGCCCTTGGCTTTATTCTGTTGGTCTTTCCTCTTAGGCGGAGGGGTTACTCGTGATGGGCCCCTCGCCCTTGGCCTTCTTCTGTGGCCTTCTGTCTTGGGCGGAGGGGTTACTCGCGGTGAGCCCCTCGCCCTTGGCCTTCTTCTGTGACCCTTCATCTTGGGCGGAGGAGTTACTCGCGATGAGCCCCTCGCCCTTGGCCTTCTTCTGTGGCCCTTCATCTTGGGCGGAGGGGTTACTCGCGGTGGGCCCCTCGCCCTTGGCCTTCTTCTGTGCCCTTTCATCTTGGGTAGAGGGGTTGCTCGCGGTGAGCCCCTCGCCCTGAGTTCTTTTCATTAGCATCAAGTTTGGGAAGAGGGGGCACTCAAGGTGGATCCCCTCGCCCTAGGCTATTTTCTGTCAAACTTGCAATCTTGGGAAGGTGGAGCCACTCTAAGTGGATCCCCACACTCCAAGCTATTTTATTATTTGTTCACTTGCTTGAGGATTTCTCAATATTAGCCCCCTTGTGCAGAAGTGTCTTGCAATGTCGAGAGACTTGTGCACGAAATTGTCGTACCTTTTATTTATACTTGACAGTTGCTCAAAATTGTTAGCGCTCCGGTGCCCTTGGAGCCTTGGGTGCTAAACTGTCGCACCTTATATTTATCCTTGACACTTTCTCGAGACTGCGAGCGCTCCGGTGCCCTTGGGGCCTTAGGTGCTCAACTGGCGCACCTTATATTTATACTTGGCACTTGCTCAAGACTGTGAGCGCTCCGGTGCCCTAGGAGCATTAGGTGCTCATCTGGAGCACCTTACGTTTATACTTGGCACTTGCTCAAGACTGTGAGCGCTCCGATGCCCTTATAGCAACAGGTGCTCAACTGGCGCACCTTATATTTATATTTGGCACTTGCTCAAGATTGTGAGCGCTACGGTGCCCTTGGAGCCTTAGGTGCTCATCTGGAGCACCTTATGTTTATACTTGGCACTTTCTCAAGACTGTGAGCGCTCTGGTGCCCTTGGAGCCTTAGGTGCTAAACAGTCGCACCTTATATTTATACTTGACACTTGCTCAAGACTGCGAGCGCTTCGGTTCCCTTGGAGCCTTAGGTGCTCAACTAGCGCACCTTATATTTATACTTTGGCCTTTGATCAAGACTGTGAGCGCTCCGGCGCCCTTGGAGCTTTAGGTGCTAAACCGTCGCACATATACTTATACTTGGCAATTGCTCAATATTGTGAGCGCTCCGATGCCCTTGGAGCCTTAGGTACTAAATTGTCGTACCTTATATTTATATTTATATTTGGCACTTGCTCAAGATTGTGAGCGCTCCGGTGCTCTTGGAGCCTAAGGTGCTCATCTGGAGCACCTTATGTTTATATTTGGCCCTTGCTCAAGACTGTGAGCGCTCCGGTGCCCTTGGAGCCTTAGGTACTAAACTTTCGTACCTTATATTTATACTTGACACTTGCTCAAGACTGCGAGCGCTCCGGTGCCCTTGGAGCCTTAGGTGCTCAACTGGCGCACGTTATATTTATACTTTGGCCTTTGCTCAAGACTGTGAGCGCTCCGGCGCCCTTGGAGCTTTAGGTGCTAAACTGTCGCACATATACTTATACTTGGCAATTGCTCAATATTGTGAGCGCTCCGATGCCCTTGGAGCCTTAGGTACTAAACTGTCGTACCTTATATTTATATTTATATTTGGCACTTGCTCAAGATTGTGAGCGCTCCGGTGCCCTTGGAGCCTAAGGTGCTCATCTGGAGCAACTTATGTTTATATTTGGCCCTTGCTCAAGACTGTGAGCGCTCCGGTGCCCTTGGAGCCTTAGGTACTAAACTTTCGTACCTTATATTTATACTTGGCAGTTGCTCAAGACTGTGAGCGCTCCGGTGCCCTTGGAGCCGTAGGTGCTAAACTGTCGCACCTTATATTTATACTTGGCAGTTGCTCAAGACTGTGAGCGCTCCTATGCCCTTGGAGCCTTAGGTACAAAACTTTTGTACCTTATATGTATATTTGTACTTGCTCAATACTTTGAGTTGCTCTTTTTTATGTGAGAACCTCAAGATTGAACTTCCTGCTTCTAACTGTGGGGTATTTGCATATGAGATGAGCAAGTTAAAATTTTGAAGCTGCCCCTCTAACTGCGGGGTACTTGCATATAACTGAGCAAGTTAAAATTTGGACGCTGCCCCTCTTAAAATTTTGAAGTTGCCCCTTTAACTGCGGGGTACTTGCATATAACTGAGCAAGTTGAAATTTGGACACTGCCCCTCTGCCTGCGGGGTACTTGCAAATAGCTGAGCAAGTTTAAAATTTTGAAATTGCCCCTTTAACTGCGGGGTACTTGCATATAACTGAGCAAGTTGAAATTTGGAAGTGCCCCCTCTAGCTACGGGGTACTTGCATATAATTGAGCAAGTTAAAAATTTTCAAGCTACCCCTCTAACTGCGGGGTACTTGCATATGAGCTGAGGTAGTTAAAAACTTTAGCGCAACCCCATGTGCCTATGGGGTACTTTTTAGCGCGCCCCCGTGTGATTATGGGGTATTTTGTTATGCACATTCATTTCTTGGGGAGTAGCTAGGAGATGGGGTTAGTCCTTCTCCTTCCCACAAACTTTGAATAAAATTTCGCATATATCCTAAGTAAAGAAATAATTATTTCTTTATACTGGAAACTTCCCTTCATCTGCAAGGGTGCTTGTTCCAAACTTTTCTTAGGAACCTTTTTGTCTTATAAAAATAACAAGTTTAGAGAGGGGGGTAGACCCGCTTCTCCCTATTTCCGGAAAACTGGTCAAGTAAATTTTTCTTGAGAACAGAGGTTAGGACTTGTTCTCTAGGCTATAAATCTATATTGAATAATAAAAAAACGTAGTGAATTTTTTTTATTATTATTATTACTAGGAGGATAACCTCCTGCTGGTCCTGTCGGGTCTTAGGAACTTTACTCACTATACTTTTACTTTTGGGTTGGATATCCCCCCAAGTATGATGAGGAAAGTTCCTTATATCATGGGCCCTCTTCTAATCTAGTAGAGGTTATGCCCTTCTTTTATGAAAAGAACGCATAAATCTGGTGTACCCACCGCACAATGTAGGTAAATGAGTCATGCACAAAATTTCTAGTGCCAAAAATAATGGGTATTACTTTTCTTCATTGCAGTCAGAGTTTATATTTCTTACAAGAAGTGTACTCATAAAACTAGAGCAGGCTATTCAAATTTTTTAAGAAAATGAAACTGGGCAGGAGTTAGGCATAGTACCTTCTCAGTTGTAGTGGTGAAGATGTCTGTTGACGACGGGTTGAATTTTGGGGCGAGGGCCTCTATAGGTCCCTCGCCACTGCCTGTAATGGTGGGGGATTCCTCACTCAGAAGTCCCACTCTTGGAACTGAATTTATTCGGGGTCCCTCGCACCCACATGCCATTGAGGAGGGCTCCTCTCTTATGGGTTCCTCGTCTAGTGTGCATGCCTCTAAGGGTTCCTCGCAAGGGCTATTACCAATGGGAGGTTCCTCGTGACCTTGGTTCCTTGTATAAGGCTTTGAATTTAGGAGGTTCCTTGTTCGAGCACTTCGCAACTACGATTTCCTCATCTGAGGCTCTGCACATGCTGGTTCCCCCTCTTAAAAAAAAAGTTTCATCTTCTTCAAAACCCTCACAGAGAATTTTAAGTTTTTAGTGAGAGAAAAAAAAATTGAACACCATAGCCCCCCAATTTTTTGCTCTAGCTTTTTTGTCAAAAAGACACTATCAATGGATTTTAACCCGTCAAAATTTTCTTCCAATGTTGACGCCACCATTGTTCCCACTGTTTTTGGTTCAATACCATCTTCTATTATTATTCCTTCTCAACTACCACCAATGTGTCTATCGCCCCCCACATCGTTTTTTTTTTCAACTATTGGTAGTGAAAAAGAATTTGGGCTAAAATTTTTTTACAAACGCTTCATTGGGTATGTCAGTGACGACTCCCGCCAGCGAGAGACCCTCATTGTCTTCGGCTTCCTTTTACCTTGCGTCGGGTCTCGTGAATCTCTCGTCAGAAATAGTAAGGCCACAGGTTACAACCGTGGGTTCCGTCGCCAACGAGAGTGTGTCCGTGGGTTTCTGTCTCAATGGTTCCTCGACCATACAAAGTGAATCTCCGTCGGTGACCTTCAGTTTTCCATGTGGCAGTGGCGCAACCAAGGGCCTCCCTCGAGACCCATCTCATATTGTGGGTTCCTCGCCGACAACGGCACGTATTGTAGTCGCAAACCCTACTAGTAGCGAGGGCTTCTCGCGTGATTGTTCTATGTCTGTGGGTTCCTCGTCTGAGGACAAATCGTTTGGGGGTATTTCATTCGAGACACCAACTGAGGTTGTTATGCTGTATGGGGGTGAAGATGTTGGTTCCATGCCACTTGTAACTATGTCGGCTTCTTGTCCGCTTCAGTGATCCTCAGCAAACATCAATTTTTTGGAAGTTTAGCTGCTATAAGTTGGGTTTCTGCCATGGAATTCCTCACATATTGATTTTTTTTTCACAGGTTTCTCGACCTCTGCCTTTGAGGTGTTGGCTGCCAGCTGTGGTAAGGGGAGGGGTTCCTCGCGCTTTGCCTTAGACGCAGAGGGTTCCTCGCCGAATCAACTGTTAGTGGCTAAGGGTGTCTCGACCTTGAGCTTTGTCGAGTGTTCCTCGTCTGTCAGAACAAGTGTTGGAGAGAGGGGGGTCTCGACCCCTAGTTCTTTATTTCCAGAGGGGGTATCTCGACACCTAGTACTCATTTTGCTAAGGGTTCCTCGTCGCGACTGTCGTCAAGGGTATCTCGACCTTGCGTTTCGTCAAGGGTCTTCCTCGACCTTATGTCGCGTCGAGGGTTCCTCATGTGTCGAGTTCACCTCTAAGGGTGTCTCGACATTTGCTGATGTTGATAGAGGTTCCTCGCGCGTCGACCTTATGTCTGAGAGTGTCTCGCCGACTGCCAATGCTATCAAGGGTTCCTCGTGCCCGAGGGTGTCTCGCCTGGTGGAGCTTTGTTTGGAGAGGGGGGGTCTCGACCCCTAGTTCTTTATTTCAAAAGGAGGGGGTATCTCGACCCCTAGTACTCATTTCGCTAAGGGTTCCTCGTCGCGACTGTCGTCAAGGGTATCTCGACCTTGCGTTTCGTCAAGGGTTTTCCTCGACCTTATGTCGCGTCAAGGGTTCCTCATGTGTCGAGTTCACCTCTAAGGGGGTCTCGACATTTGCTGACGTTGATAGAGGTTCCTCGCGCGTCGACCTTATGTCCGAGAGTGTCTCACCGACTTCCCATGCTATCAAGGGTTCCTCGTGTACTGACCTCGTGCCCGAGGGTGTCTCGCCTGGTGGAGCTTTGTTTGGAGAGGGGGGTCTCGACTAATTCCCTCGCGACCTTGGGTGTCTCGACCAGTAGGTGTGTGGAGATAGGAGTCTCGTCTGCCTCCCATACGACTTTGGGGGTCTCGACCAGTGGGTTCGTGGAGATGGGTGTCTCGAGCAGTGGCTGTGGGGAACTGGGGGTCTCGAGAAGTGGATGTGGGGAATTGGGGGTCTCGTCCGATTTCCACGCATCCTTGGGTTTTGCAGTTGGGGTATCTGCTGCTGAAGGCTTGTCGCGGGTGGACACACTATCCGTGGACTCCTCATAGGGTACCCATTTAACTGAGGGTTCCTCGCGAGTTGTCCCCATATCTGAGGGTGTCTCGACCTCATGATTCGTCGAGACTGCTGCCACGACTTCTTTGTTGGCGATGAGGGACACCCAGGGTTCCCCGCCCATGAGTTTCTCGTGCCTCGACTTCCCATCTGGGGTGTCTCGACCTCATGCTTCGTCGAGACTGCTGCCACGACTTCTTTGTTGGCGACGAGGGACACCCAGGGTTCCTCGCGAGTTGACATTTCTATAAGGGTTACTGCTGCTACTTCCCTTTTTTTTGCGACGAGGGACACCCAGGGTTTCTCATCCATGGGTTCCTCGCGAGTTGGTATTTCTAGAAGGGATGCTGCTGCTGAGAGTTCCTCACTTGGAATTGCTACCACGATGGGTTCTTTTCTTGAGGGCTCCTCATCTCTATCATTGAGCGAGAGGAGTTCCTCGACCATACAGAATTACTCTCCAAACACTTAAGGTTCTGGGGGTTCTGCCAGTGAACTTGACGATTGTCACAACTTGCTCCAGCGCCGTCCTCCGCGACTGAGCTCCTTCTGCCGAAATCGCCGCCGGAACGGTTGCCCCTCCAGAAGGGGCTGCTGCTGGTGTTACACAATCTTGACCCAAACTTGCCAAGTCTCAAAAAACATACTCATAAGCCTCTGCCACCAGAGCTGCTGCCGGTGAGCTAGTCTGCTTTCCCGGAGGAGAAAGTACCTTTGCTCCGGTCACCACCACATCCACCTAAGTGGCCTTGTCTCTTTGAGCTCCATTTCCAGATGGAATGTCTTCAAACACTAGCTGCTTAGAAACATTAAAACCTTCTTTGTCCATGGAAGTGAGGATACCTCCCCAACAAAGTCGCCAAATGTAGGAGTGTAGTGAGACTGGGGTCTATGAATAACTGGAAAGGGTGAGGCGTGACCCACTCCAATTGACACTGCCTGCAAGGTCTTCAAGGTCTTCTGGTGCAACTTCTCAAGAAACTTTCTCCTTCTGGTAACAATGGAACTCAAGCTTCAACTCACTCCCTACAAGAAGATGAACTTTCACAGCAAAAATAGTAATTTTCTCAAGGGAAACACCTGAGAATGATGGCTGTCAGTGGGGAGTGGAGGAACAAGGCACTCAGCACTAAGAAAATGAGCAGGGAGAGAATACTAGGTAGGTCTGGTGATATTTTAGCAGAGTAACAGTGCAATTTCAATTGTCTGTGCTTGACCTTGCCCAGAGGTCTATTTATACTAGGGCATTAGGGATGAGTTGGAATTTTTGGGCGCCAAAATTGAGAGGGTTGGTGGGGAACAATGTCTGAAGTGTACCATTTGTCCCTACCTGCAGGCAGCCCTGCCTGTCCCCTCCTGCACGCGCCACCTGGCGCCGACCAAAGTCAAAAAGCACATATGTCCCCTAATGAAGACAAAATATCAGATTTGGTAATTATCTTTTGAAACGGTAACTTGTGGTGCAATTTTGCAAATCTTGAGAGAGGAGGCCTTAAGAACCCTTATCTTCTAAAATTATTATTTTTCTTGAGAGGGACCTCGAGGACCCCTTCTTCTGGAGAAGTCATTTTTTTATAAAGAGTTTATTTCTTGTGAGTAGCCAGCTCTTTGGCTGCTCACTTCACTTGTGACCAAGTGTGAAGTGTGTGTAGTCTTGAGTGACTTCTAGGTCTTCCTACTAGTATTCTCTCAATCCTATAATGCTAAGTGGTTGAGCTTGCTCAACATACCTTGTCCCTCAGCTGCCAAGCCAAAACTCCCAGGAGGTCCCAACTAGCTTGCTTGAGCCCTGCTTGCTCAACTAGGCAACCTGTATAAGAAAGCAAAGTGTTAATACTGTTGTTCTTTTAAAGAATGACGTTTCATGATGAGGAGTTGCTCGTGGTAGCCACTCCCTCATCCTGGCCACCCTAGGTGGGTTCCTTCTCAATATGAGTTGCTGCCGGAACCCTTGCGGTGGCACTTCTCGGATAACATTTCTGCAGTGACCCCTTGGGGGGAACTTCTCAAACGTTATTTCCGCAGTGATCCCTGCGGCGGCACCCCTCGAATGGCATTGCTGCAGGACCCTTGCGGTGGCAGTGACCCTTGCAGTGGCACTTCTCAATCTTGAACTTCTGCGGTAGCCCTTGCGGAGCACCTCTCGAATGTCATTGCTGCAGTGACCTTTGCATGGCAGTGACCCTTGCAGTGGCACTTCTCAATCTTAGACTTCTGCGGTGGCCCTTGCGGGGCACCTCTCGAATGTCATTGCTGCAGTGGCACTTCTCAATCTTGGACTTCTGCGGTGGCCCTTGCGGGGCACCTCTCGAATGTCATTGCTGCAGTGACCTTTGCGGTGGCACCTCTCTAATGTCATTTCTGCAGTGACTCTTGCGACGGCCACTCTCAATCTTGGACTTCTGCAGTGGCCTTTGCGGGGCACTTCTCAAATGTCATTTCCGTAGTGACCCTTGCGGCGGCACCTCTCGAATGTCATTTCTGCAGCGACCCTTGTGGTGGCACTTCTCGATCTTGGTCTTCTGTAGTGGCCCTTACGGCGGCACCTCTCGAATGTCATTTCTGCAGCGACCCTTGCAGTGGCACTTCTCGATCTTGGGCTTCTGCAGTGGCCCTTGTGGGGCACTTCTCAGATGTCATTTCTGTAGTGACCCCTGCGGTGGCCCTTCTCAACTTGGACTTCTGCACTGGAGGGACCCTGGGGGGGTTCCTGCTCAATATGAGTTTCTGCAGGGACCTGGGTGGATTTCTGCTCAATATTTCCAATAAAAAAAATATTTTTATTTATATTTTTTTTGTAGGTAGACACCCTTCTACAATTTCCTTTACTGTTGGGGTTGATGATGAAATTTAAATGTGAAATTCGTACAACAGGTGCACTTACTTTTAGTCTAAGTTGTTCGGGGTTTTTGAAGGGACAAATAGTAAGAAATTTGTATAGGATTAAATAAATGTGGAAAGAGGAGCATTTAAAAGAATAAATTAATAAGGGTGTCGAACTTATTAAGGGGAATTTGGGCAACAAATTCGGATTATTTAATTTCGTGCCAAGTGAGTGAATCCGGGTAATGTAGTTGAGCGACGCTACTTTAAATTAATTAATTAAAGTGAAACTAATTAATTAAATTAGAGTCGGACAATAGACTTAGGAAAATATAGGCTAGTGCTACGAATTTGTGTGCACGGTAAAGCCGGGATTTAAATTATGTATGTACGGTGTGCAATAGTATATGTATATATATATATATAGAGAGAGAGAGAGAGGAGAAGGCTCACCTACATCATGGTCTATACATCACCCATGCATCACGCCTAATTCTAGGCCCTAAAAAAAAAATCAAATTTTATATTTTTTCCTTGAAATTAACCTTCCAATCAACCCATATGCAAAAAATTAGGTCAAAATACATTCTGTAGCTATTTTTAAAAAATCCACAAAAACCTGCTAAAAATACCTTATTTATAAGGTTCTGCGCCAGTAGTTTTTTGTGGATTTTTTAAAAATAGCTACAAAATGTATTTTGACCTAATTTTTTGCATATGGGTTGATTGGAAGGTTAATTTCAAGGAAAAAATATAAAATTTGAAAAAAAAAAGTTTTCAAGGGCCTAAAATTAGGTGTGATGTACGGTGTGATGTATAGTGCATGATGTAGGTGAGCCTTCCTCTCTCTCTCTCTCTCTCTCTCTCTCTCTCTCTATATATATATATATATATATATATATATATATATATATTGTGTGCTTATAAATATCAGTGCCTAGATATTTAATTAAATTATGTACTCGAGTGCTATTAAGTGAGGTTGCGCGATGTGGGTGAATCCCCTAGCTTGAGGAGTAGGGCGAGTATATCCCCAGGTCATAGCGTCCGTTATATGGGTGAGAGGCTTATCTCACTTTCAGGTAGGAAATATGACCCGCCTCCAACGTTTATGTTTTTGGCCAAGTTCGCGAGAGAATCCGACTTGGGGTAACTAGGTTAAGTGAGCACACCTGGTATAATAGCACTTTAGAGGAAATCATTTGGCGAGGGTATACTCGGAAGGATGGATATACATATGACATATGTGTGGATGTTGTGGTATAGTTACGTATATAATAATATAAAAAAAAATTATATACGGGTATTATATACATGTTACGAGAATAAATATATTTTATATAACTAGTGAGACTGTTATATGATTTATTTAAAAAGGATAATTTATGAAAGACAAGTATAGGATTGTTGAATTATAATTATACGTATATGGTGGTGTAAAATTTATATACGACATTAAATACGTATGTGAAAAATGTATTTACTTATATAACTTGTGTCACGGTTATATGATATTATTTTAGAGGAATTAATTAAGTTAATGTGAGAGATAACTTATAACCCGTGATTTATAATAATACTCGGTTTAGAGTAATATGACAAGGGGATACCAGGACTAGTTGGATGGAGTAGTATAACTAGGTGGGGTAAAGGTAACCGCTAGTGTGCACATTAGTGGAGGGGAGAGTATGTCCTCAAGGGAGTGCGACACTAACTTATATATGAAGCGCATTCATACATTTTAATTATTGCAGCTAATTCACTTGCTAAATATTTTCAAAATTTTGGGTTCAAACCCTTGCTATAAAAACTATTTTCAAAACCTTTTAGGTGTCCAGCCACAAAGACGTCAGGATTGATATTCTATTCCAGGGACACGTAGCTGCGGCACATGTGGATGCTAGAAAGAGCTTGGATTAGACGCATCGTTCATTCTTTCCTAGAGTAGGTATCATCTATCAGTTTCAGTTTTACTCAAGGCTTGTCGCCCAGAATTTCCAGTTTAGTTTTTAGATTTAATATTTCAGTTGTTGGACGATTGTTATTGGACTATTTACTTTTGTGGCCGATGGTTTATTCGGCAAGTAGTTTATTTATTTATTCATTTGACTATTCAGTTGTTGTGATCAATGTTTAAAAAGGCGAAAGGCGAGGCGAGGGGTTTTGGTCGCGGCGAGGCGAGGCGTAAGCCTCGAGGCGTTTGAGGCGTAAGCCTCACCGAAAAGAAAAGAAAAAAAAGAGCAAAATAATATTAAAAATATACTAATAAAACCATAAAAATAAAATAACAAAGAATATAAAATAAAACGACAAAAAAAACATCCTTGAGGACTTTCTCACATAGTTTGACATTTTTTTGTTCCCCCGAGGCCGAGATAACTTTTTTAAAAAAAGTAATTTTGGGAAAATCAATTTTAACATATTTGTTATTTTACAATATGACAATAAATTACTCAATGCAAAATCATTCTTTTAGCTTCATTCACATATTGGTTATTTTATAATATGACAATAAATTAATCAATGCAACTTGGCAAGCAAATTTATTAAAAAAAACATTGATTTTCAAGCTAAGATTAAAAAAAACACAATTTTATCAAAAAAAAAATAAAAACATATCATCCTAAGTTTATTAAAAAAAAACAGCAACCTTTAAAATATATAAGTTTCTTAAAATATATTCAGTTTAGTTAAAGAAAACATATTAATCTAAGTTGAAAACCAAAAAACAGAAACCTTTAAAAAAAAGTCATATTGAATTTAATTTGGAAAAAACATAATTTTTATAATAAAAAAAAACAGCGAATTTATTTGGACAAATTAAAAAAACAGAAACCTTTCTAAGTTATTTTAACAAATTAGTAACCCTTTTAAGTTATTTCAACAAATTAGTAACCTTTTGAAGTTAAAAAAATAAATTTTTTACACAAACAGTGATTAGAACTCAAATATAGTGAAAAAAACAGTGAAAAAACAAATTACAGTTATATAAAACTAAATTTATAATAAAAATATAGTTTCAAACAGTTATTTCAACAAATTAGTAAATTTTTTTAAGTTAAAAAAAACAAGATTTTTAAACAAACAGTGATTAAAACTCAAAAATAGTGAAAAACAGTAAAAAAAACGAAACAAATAACAGTTATTTTAAACTAAATTTATAATAAAATATAGTTTCAAACAGTTATTTCAAACAAATTAGTAACAAAAAACAAATTAGGAAGCAAACGATGTCCGGGGTTGTTACCCAGGGCCAGCCGAAGGCCCGAAAATGAGAAACGAGGGTCGGAATGGAATAAATCAGTGCCGGAATGAACAAAACAACGTTGGAATCACGCCGAAATGAACAAAACAACGCCGGAAAAGGGGCGTACGCCTCACCGCCTCAAGGCGCAACGCCTCACCCAACAAAGGCGGTAGCCTCAACTTTCACCCATGAGGCTTAAGCCTCGAGGCTTTTTTCCTTCGCCTCGGGCGCCTTTTTAAACATTGGTTGTGATTGGCTCATAGTATATTTTCGCATGTTATTGTTTTTGTTTAAATAAAAAGATAAAATTTGGCACCGGCTTTTTGGAATACTAGGTGGTTAGTAAGTTTTAAAAAAGATTTCGACAGTGATGCTAAGAGCATCCACACTGGTGGATGCTCTAGAATGGCAAAGTTACAAATCTGAAAGTAATAGTTAGCTTTCGTGGGTCAACTGTTCTGCAGCGGTGATAAGCAAATATGAAAAAGGGTTTGGAAGATGGGCACCGCATTTAGCCGAACCATGTTAATCCCCTGTTTTTTTCTCTGTATCTCATCTCTCTCAATTCATCCCATATTGGTAAGTTAGTAGTGGTAATTTCTTTATTTGTTATTATTTATTATTGGTATTTAGTAGCTAAGACTCATAAATCCATATACCAACTTTAAACGATAACAGATTGGAGCCGTCTTTGGAAATACGTTAAGTCATTTGTGTCATTTGTTGTTTCCTACTCGTTCCTATCCATAAACCTCATTTTCGCAAAAAACGTTAATCTGTGTCTGTTCAGATACCTTGTTGTACTTATAATTTCTGAAATGAGAGAAAATCCAGAAAGTAGCCACGCGAATGCAATAATTCCACCCTCAACCCCCGTCGAAATGGGGGACATACAAGTAATTCTGATAAGCCTGGCAAGGAGGCGATGAGAGAAAGTGTGAAGCAACTGACGCAGATACTCCAAGTTGGGCAAGGCAGACTCAGAGGCGGACCAATCACCCCAGCAGAGGGTGAGCATCTAGAAAGGAGGGCAGAAATGCTACCTCCTGCCCCCTACCGAGAAAAACAAAAGGTATATCGTGACTGGATCGTAAAGAACCCAAGGGGGGTTAAGTTTGGATCCACAGGAGGCAGGGAGTAGGTCCAGGTACTCCAGATCACAAGGCGATAAGTCATGTCGTCCAAAAGCACCTCGGCCCTCAGAACCACTGGCTTTGATGATGAACAAACCTTCTCCGAAGAGAGGCCGAGCGTGCTAAAAAGGTTGATCATCTAAGTCCGCGAGCAGTGAGAGGAGGCAATATCGTAGAGAGCACGCGAGACCTAAACAGCGCAGGAAAGAATCAAGAAGGTCTGCCACCAGAGGAACGCAATGTTTGGCCAGACCTGGGACAGTTGCACGAGAGTCGGCACAAGCCGAACAGACTTCCAAGAAAGAAAGTTTGGTAGAAAGTTGTGGTCAACCAGGCAAATTCGTCACAACCATGGCCAGGCAGGACGACCAGCCCTCGAAGGGGTCGATTCAACGTTTGGAAGATCATCTGGGAGAAGTCGTTAGATCAAAGGATCCTTTGCATAAAAGTTTTGTGAAAGGGTCTCCATTAATCCCGTCAATTATGGATTATCCCATACCTGCGAAGTTCAAACCGCCGATCGTGACCCCGAAATACGATAGCAAGACTGATCTGGTATTGCACGTGGAACAATACCAAGTAGTCGCAGACATCTATACGGTTCCCGTGAAATGCGTGTCAAGCATTTTCCAATACGATTAATGGGTCGGCACAGATCTGGTACAACCGTTTCTCGAACTTTCAGCAATTCGCTGATCTTTTCGTCAGCAGTTTCTGTTTTGGAGCCAAGCCAACTCATCTGCTAAGTATTCGCCAGAACATCGACGAAACAACCCGAGAATTCATCACTCGCTTCAATAACGAAAAGATGGAGGTGATCGATTATGACGAAAACACTACAATCCCCGTGTTGATGAGTGGTTTGCTACCTGAAAAGTTGTATTGGGCACTGGCTAAGGAACCACCTAGGACGATGACTGAGTTATTGGCCAAAGCAGACAAAATTATGAACGCCAAAGAGGCTATAGCTGTCAAGGAGTTGAGCCATTCTAAGGTCAATACTAGCGAGAGTTCAGAGAAGAAATAGCAGGATAGTTGCCGACCGCATCAGACCTGGGACAGACTTTCGATTAGTTGGAGAAACACCATATGAAGATCAACACGGCAAAGTGTGGCTTCGGGGTAAAAGAAGAGATGCTCTGGGGCTTCATAGTGAATCGAAGGGGCATTAAGGCCAATCTCAATAAGATTCAGGCGTTGATTAATATGTAATCCCCGACAAATAAGAAGGAAGTTAAGAGGCCAGCAGGGCGCATAGCCGCGCTGAACAGATTCGTTTTAAGAGCTACAAACAAGTGTCGTCCGTTCTTCAAAGCACTACGAAAGGCTTTCGAATGGAACGACGAGTGCGAGGCTGCGTTCTTAAAACGAAAACGATATTTGGGGTCCGCACCATTGCTTTCATGGCCAGTGTTGGGCCAAGGGCTTTATCTATATTTGGTGGTGTCTAAATCTGCAGTCAGTTCGGCTCTAGTTCGACAAGAAAATGGGGTACAAAGGTTTATGTATTTACGCCAGCAAGGCATACCCAGGAGCATAAATCTGGTATCCACGACTGGAGAAGCTTGCACTAGCCCTAATTGAAGCAGAAATCCGGTATCCAAGGCTGGAGAAGCTTGCACTAGCCTAATTGAAAACTCCAAGAGGATGAGGCTGTACTTCCAGCATCATACCATTATCGTCTATACAGACTTACCCCTGTGCCAAGCTGTTCATAAACCTGCCCAAGTTGTTCATAAGCTGTCACAAGGACTCAGGTTCGTCCAAAACTAATCGCTAGTAAGGCAGCAAAAGCAGACCATATGATCATAAGACTAAACTAATAGTCGACTTATCTCAATACCAAAAAGCTAGTAAGTCGACATGGCAGGTAGACAAGATCCTACCACGAGCGCATAAGACTAGAACTAACTGAGAAGTCAACGCGATCCGAACACTAGTCACAGGTGGTGGCTAAAATTTAGCCGAGCAAAATAATGGACAAGAAACAAAAATAGTTTTTTGTATGCATAAAGACAAGAAATGGAACCACATTTGACTTCAAATATCAAAGCAAGCACAAGTGAAGGTGTTCATTACAACGCAAAATACGGAAATAAAAATGTTGAAAGTATTTTTGCTCGGCGCGTGCCGAGAAGGATTCAAGTACAACAAGAATTCAGGAAGCCGAGAACATTCTCGCATTAACACTTCACTCATTCAATTTACCTAGTAAATACTCAGAAGACCCAACACCCAACGCTTCAGAGAATCTGCTACAAGTTCCAATCTTGAGTAAAGTCTTGGAGGCTTTTGTTAAATCATTAATATGGATCATTCATTAGGCCAATCAGGTGGTGACGCGTGTTCTCATAAAGCGCATTATGGAGATCGACCTCATATTGAATCTGGTCAACAATAGCAATTAGGTCAACTCAGTTACAAATCTCCTTGACTATAGATAATGAGGTCAGCTCAAGTGTAAAGGTGCTCGGCCAAGTTATATCTTTACCTGTTTGAACACCATTTTCACAGTGTTAATTGACAGGATTAATTAACTCCGTCCAAGCTAGTCTTGCACCAGTTTATATCACGTGACAGAATGCATATAGTCTTGTTACCCCATATACACATGTGAGAGAATATTCCGTCTTTATTGGGTTGTAACCAACTCATGATTATCCACCCCATAACATGTAAAAGATGTAACTGTCTGACCTATAAGGCATTCAACCTCTTCCACTTCTCCCTCATAATGGCATATAAATAGCATGCAATCCCACATATCACAGCAGTATCGATCCATATCGGTGATATATCGATCGAGATGGTATAAGTTGTTAAACTACCTGCTCCTACTGGTTCCATACATGATGCACATCATGCCACAATTAAAGGCTATTTGACTGATTCTACAAAGACACAACCGTAAGATGAGTAGCTTGCTTATATTTAGGAGATCATGCAGCTGTAGAAGTTTATTTGTTATAGGTTGTTAGTGTTCCTAAAATGTCTCCATGTATCCCAAGAATATCTCTATTGTAATCTCTATTTAAACATCAAAAATCAGTAGAATACTCACGGTTTTGGTGACAGCATACTTCTACAGTTTGCAAAAACTCTTTATGGTATCAGAGCTTGCAAGCTCTCATGGCTGCCACATCAACGTCCCTTTCTTTATCAGCAACAAATCTTCATCATCTAATAGCAATCATTCCCCTAAAACTTTCTGCCAAAAATTATCTTTTATGGAAAACTCAAGTCTTCCCACTCATACAAAGCCTCCAACTTGAAGACCATCTGTTGTCCAGTAAACGTCCTAGTATAGGTGGTGACAAAGAAAACTCTTTCAGTATCGAATGGACCAAAATAGATATGTTGCTTCGCAGTTTTATTACCGGAACACTAACTGAGGAGGCTCTAAGCCATATTATTGGCTTGACTACCGCATGTGATGTCTGGAACTGAATTGAAGAAGTCTATCTTCAAGCAATGAAGGAGCGAGAATTACAACTGAAACGAAAGCTGCAGATACCAAAAAAGGATACCATTTCTCTTGATGACTATTTGATGCAATTCAAAAATATATGTGACAATCTTGCAGCTATTCAAAAGCCGATTGAAGACGAAGACAAAACAGTTCAACTTTCTCATTGTCTTGGACCAAAATATGATGTCATAGTCACATCAATGTTGGCTAAACCTCCATTTCCCACCTTTGCTCAATTTGTCTCCGCTCTTCAAAACTTTGAACTCCGAGCTGCTGCGCTCGAACCACAGGCACCGAAAGACACCAATCCCCAGTTTGCTTTCAATGTTCAACGCACCCATGGAAGAGGACGCTTCACACCTAATCGTGGTCGAGGTTCCCACAATTTTACCTCAAGGGGTCGTGGATTTGTACCTGCAAGTCAGTACAATAGAAATTCAAATTCTCCCTCATTCTTCAATGCTGGATCTACCAGAATTAATCCTGGACATGCTAATAGGCCACCAGGTGGTGGGATGAACCATGTTTCGCCTGTCAAGCCCGTCAATCCCACACCATGCCAAATTTGCAAGAAAGAAAATCGTACTGCAGCTCGGTGTTGGTTTCGGTATGATTATGCCTATGATGCTAATGAAAATCTTCATCAAGCACTTATGTCTACTACTTTGGATGATACCCGTCATGACCCCACTTGGTATACAGACACGGGCGCTACCTCTCATATGACCGCTGACAAAGGTACTCTTCATTCACTTCGTAACTATAATGGTAAGTCATGTGTCATTGTTGGAAATGGAACCCCACTCCCTATTACTCATATTGGCCATACTACTATACCTTCACAGAATGGAAATTTAAAATTGCATGATGTTTTGGTTGTCCCTGCACTCACTAAAAACCTTATCTCTGTTAGTCAGCTAACCAAATCCAACTCATGTTCTGTTGAATTTGTCTATTCTGGTTTCAAGATAAGGGATCAAGCCACGGGGAAAATTCTGGCCACCGGGACTAATCACGAAGGTCTCTATGCCTTAAATGACAAAGGAGATGAAGCAGCCCTGTTTGCAATAAGGTCCGGCAAAGCTCCATCCGACAAAGGCTTGGACACCCACACTCCAAAGCTCTTCATCATTTAGCATCTCAGGGGACTCTTGATGTAACTAGTTGGCTAAAAAATCCGAGTGTTTTTACTAGCTGTCAAATAGGAAAGAGCTGTCATTTACCATTTTCTTCCTCTAATAATATTTCCTCTGCTCCTTTGGAAAAAATACATTGTGATTTGTGGGGACCTGCCCCTGTGACTTCCGTGCAACATTTTCGTTATTAGGTTATTTTCGTGGATGATTTTACTCGCTTTACATGGTTTTATCCGTTGCGAAAAAAATCAGATGTCTTTCACACATTCTTAAATTTTCAGAAAATGGTGGAACGCCAATTTAATTATCCCATCAAAATATTTCAATGTGATGGAGGCGGCGAATTCAATCTAACGAAGTTTCTTGCGCATCTTCGTAATTGTGGTATTTTGCAGCAACAAATCTCTTGTCCACATACTCCTCAACAAAATGGAGTTGCCGAACGAAAGCATCGGCACTTAGTTGAAACAGGTCTCACATTTTTAAATCATGCTAACTTGCCAAAGAACTTATGGGTCGAGGCTTTTATGACTGTTGTCTATCTTATTAATCGGCTACCGTCTTCCACCCTTCATATGAAAACGCCATATAGTTCCTTGTTTGGAAAAGATCCGAATTATCAATCTCTTAAAGTTTTGGGTTGCAAGTGTTTTCCATACTTACGGGATTACTCTAAGAACAAGTTTGCTTATAAATCATTCCCGTGCGTTTTTGTTGGCTACAGTCCCCAATACAAAGGCTATCGTTGCTTGCATCCGCCTTCTAAACGGGTGTATCTTTCCCGACATGTGGTGTTTGATGAAAAAGTTTTTCCTTATGCTAACCCACCTTCTTTACATGACCCCTCAACTAACCTTGCACCAGCAGCCACATTTTTTTATAGTGAAAAATTATTTGTTGCACCCTCAGCCACTCCTCCAACCACCACACCCATTTTTTCCCACCTATTGCCTTCCGATAAGTCACCTGCTACTCCAAACAAGTCGACTATCCCCACGGACTTCCCATTACCCCCCACATCTCTCATAACCAGCCCCTCTCCCTCTGTCTCCTCTCATTCCAATTCTAATTTCTCTTCCCCATCTCCCATACCCATTTTCCCCACAACCGCAAACACCCTACCTACACTTCCCCTCACTGTCCAATTACCAATTACTATTAACCCGCCATCCTCTAATACCCATCCCATGTTAACTCGCCATAAAACCAAAACCCAACCGTCTACCTCCCATGCCTTGCTTACTCTCAGCCCCGATTATCCTACCAAAACCAAAACTGTTCAAACAGCTTTAAACTCTCCTCATTGGTTGGCGTCTATGTGTGTCGAACTCATTGCACTGTCGGACAATATACTTGGACTCTTGTTCCCCGTTCCCCTAGTATGAACGTAATTGGATGTCGTTGGGTCTTCAAAACCAAGCTTCGCTCGGATGGTTCTATCGAACGATTTAAATCTCGTCTCGTTGCAAAAGGCTACAAACAGTTACCAGATATTGATTTTGTAGAAACATTTAGTCCGGTTATTCGTTCCACCACCATTCGTCTTGTTCTCTCTCTTGCAGTTTCTCAAGGTTGGGCCCTTCGTCAACTTGATGTTAAAAATGCTTTTCTTCATGGGTATCTCAAAGAAGCCGTATATATGGAACAACCCCCTGGTTTTGTGAATTCTACATTACCAGACCATGTTTGTTATCTTCATCGTGCTTTATATGGCTTGAAACAAGCCCCCCGCGCATGGTTTGATCGATTTAGTCAGTTTTTGCTTCATCTTGGTTTTTGCTGCAGCAGTGCGGATCCTTCCTCATTTATTTACCGCTCTGCCGGTGTCACCATTCTTTTGTTGCTCTATGTTGATGATATAATTCTCACCGGTAATAATGGCCCCGCTCTCCAAACTCTCACACACCGTCTCGGGGTTGAATTTGCTCTTAAAGACCTTGGAGATCTTCATTATTTTCTTGGTATTGAGGTTGTTTGACATCACGATGGTCTTTTTCTTTCACAACAAAAGTATGCTCATGACATACTTGCCCGGTTTCCTATGCTTGACTCGAAACCCCTTGCCACTCCACTTTCTCAGAAGCATCAACTACGCAGTGATGGCGGAGCGTCAGTGGATGCTACTACCTATCGTAGTTTGGTTGGTACCTTACAATATCTCACTTTAACTCGTCCAGACCTTTCTCATGCAGTTAATTTAGTATGTCAGTATATGTATGCTCCCGGTACTCTTCACTTACAAGCTGCAAAACGCATTTTGCGGTATCTTAATGGCACAACTTCCTACGGCATGCGCATCCTCTCTCACTCCTCCACTAGTCTTTATGCTTTTTCTGATGCTGATTGGGGTGGTTGTCCCGACACTCGCCGTTCTACATCTGGTTCATGTCTTTTCCTTGGGGCTAATTGTCTAGCATGGTCCTCCAAGAAACAATCCATGGTCTCTCGCTCTAGTGCCGCAGCAGAATACCGCTCCATGGCAACAACTGCAGCTAATCTCACCTGGGTGACCTATCTTCTAGTGATATTAGTATTTCTTTACCTCAACCACCAGTTCTTTTTTGTGACAATGCTAGTGCTCTTTCCATGTCTACGAACCCGGTTTTTCATGCTCGCACGAAGCATATTGAACTTGACTTTCATTTCGTTCGCGAAAAAGTGGCTCGTGGGTCTCTTGTTACAAGTTTTGTTCCATCTCGGTCTCAGCTCGCAGATATTTTTACGAAGCCATTGCCCAAATCATCTTTTCGGTTCCTTCGCACCAAGCTTGGAGTGCTTCCACCTCCGCCCTCCAGCTTGCAAGGGGGTGTTAAACTACCTGTTCCTACTGGTTCCACACATGATGCACATCATGCCACCATTAAAGGCTATTTGACTGATTCTACAAAGACACAACCGTAAGATAAGTAGCTTGCTTATATTTAGGAGATCATGCAGCTGTAGAAGTTTATTTGTTATAGGTTGTTAGTGTTCCTAAAATGTCTCCATGTATCCCAAGAATGTCTCTATTGTAATCTCTATTTAAACATCAAAAATCAGTAGAATACTCACGGTTTTGGTGACAGCATACTTCTACAGTTTGCAAAAACTCTTTATACTTAGCATTAATCTCTCTATCTTAACTTCTAACTCAATCAACTGGGCGTCGATTTTGCATCCATGTCACAATCGGAGCAATCGCTTTCAATTCGGTTCAGGATATATGATGTTTCATTGTCGCAAATCTAGTTTTTTTGGTCGAATCTCTCATTTCTTTTCTTGTAGTGTTACTAAAGTGGTTATCTTCCATTTAACCTTCTTTTATATTTACTTAATTTGTATTAAAATGTATCATTATTCATATATCCTTAATTAGTAATAGGTACTATTATAACATTCACGAATAATATATTACTAAATATATATTGATTTAGACAATGTTATGATACTAAATGATGATTCAATATAAACAATTAGACAATGTTATGCATACTAAATGATGATTTTATACTTGTCTAATTGAGCCATATCAAATTCTTATTTTTCTATACTTTTCTATATTTTTTTCAAATTTTTTTGAGTTCTCTAAATAGTGTAGAGTTGCGTATCACCCGATACCGATACCGAGTCAACAATTGGGCGTATGGATCATAGACCGATACCGCGACTTTGAACCATGACTCATGCTAATCCCCATTCTTATATAACTTGTTTTTAATTAGGAAGATAGAATAGAAGTAAATTGCAATGAAGTAATATGAAAAGATATTAAGATTGGTCTTACTGGAAAAGAGGGCCAGTGTATTTCGTGGGAAGCATGAGAAATCCCGAAGAGGGTCCCTTGGGCCTCATAGAAACAGAGTGAATCCCCAGTGCATCAGGATAAAGGCCACACAAAAAATGCAAAGAATCCGTTTGAGCAGGCTTTGAAACATCCACATGAACAAACAACTGATTAATGTCATCATCGTCTTCATCGCCGGCACTGTAGTTAGCCAATCTCATAACCGAAATACTAATCTCCTCGTGGCCGTGTGTGCGTTTTAAAACAGGACCCCCACTTTCGAGAGCGCCTTTCACAACTGTGAAGGGAGATGGAGGGCTCACCTTCTAAATAAAATGTCAAACTTATTTATATATAATTAGATACATAAACCCTAGATAAATAGGCATACATTACATATATATATATATATACAGAGAGAGAGAGAGAGATTTACCGGGGGAGGGGTCATTTTGGAGACTTCGAGATAATGTTCTTTGAGAGAGCGGAGTAAGATGGTGTTGACAGCGGTGGAAACGCCGGAGGAGTGGCGGGAGGCTATCTTGCGCCAGGGTTGAAATGCGCCGGCGGCTCGTGTAAGCGCTGTTCTCCACATTTGTAGTATAGTAGGGTGTAGTGTAAGGTTCAAAGTTCGGTGGTCGGCGCAAGACCGAGAAGATGCTACAGTTCGTCTTCTGCAGGAACGCCAACTAAACGGATGTTTTTATATACACCGTGTGACCGTTTGTTTTCCCGACAAAAG
Source organism: Sambucus nigra (assembly GCA_949130495.1). Classification (NCBI taxonomy): domain Eukaryota; kingdom Viridiplantae; phylum Streptophyta; class Magnoliopsida; order Dipsacales; family Adoxaceae; genus Sambucus; species Sambucus nigra. Next base: position 764,399,409 of record OX422208.1, on the reverse strand, counting down.
GAACGGAAAATGAAAGAAAAAAAATGGATCTTTAACTAGTTTTATTTATAATGATTTTTTTGTGACCACTTTTATATTTTTATTTTTTTAATTATTGATTATGTATGGAACAAATGTTATTATCTATAAAAAGAAAAATAAGTGATTACAAAAAAGTTATAGACGATTATAAATAGTTATTAAACTTTTTATAATTTAAAAAATATATGGAATAGGAGACTAAAAGCATCTTTGTAATGGGATTAAAGCCAAAAAATCTAAAAAAAAATTGTGTATTTTTTGGAGTGTTTTTGGTTTTAGTCACTTTTCCTAAGATTTTTTAGGCCGTCATAATAAGTTTCGTAATCACTTATAAGTGTCTATATCTATTTTGTAATCACTTTTTTTTTTTTTGTAGAAAATGATACTTATGTCATATTGATTACAATATGATCAATAATTAAAAAATAAAGATATGAAAGTGACTATATATAAATCTTAAAAAAATTGGACTAAATACTTAAGATTCTTTTTTTGTGTAAATCAGAAAATGGTGGGTTTCATGGAAAATTAACTTTCTCGCAAAAAACTCTTTTCCGCATAACACGTCTGACCAAAAACTAAGAAAAATGCATCACGGGAAAACGAGTCTAACCAAAGTCATTCGAAAAACCTTCGATTCCAAGATTTCCTTCATTTTTTGAAGTCATTCCATAAAATCACAAATAATCCCACAAATAGTTGAACTTAGTTGAACTAATTGTTATGTAAATATTGCAAACCTCCCTTCATTCCTATCCCAATTGTACCTTCAAGCTGCAAAAAGATTGTAATAAAACCGTGAGTTTATATTGTATACAATAAATTAGTTGCAATGTTTTGTTAATATAAATATTACAAATCATTTACTGTAGGATTTTTTTTGGGGGAGGGGGGGGGGGGGGGGGGGAGGCTATGAATTCTATCTTTTACTCACAATATATTTAGTTCTTCTATCTTTGTTGTAATTACTGCAGATGGATAAGTGACCAAACAAACTCGAATAAAAGAAATCCAAATAAATGATATATACCTCTCTCTAACTATAACCGAAAATAAGATCTAAAGGTAAGCCCCTTTAGCTGAGCTAGTTTTGTTACCTTTGTATGGGTGTTGTCATTTTGTACTTATTGATAGTGTAGTTTATCAATATTATTTTTGTTGTTTGTGAAGTAAAAAAAAAGTTGAAGTTATCTACAAATATGTTCCCAATAGTTCTTTATTTTTCGTGAGAGGGAAACCAAATACCCAACAATTCTACATTATTTTTATAATGTACAACATAAAGAACCATGTATTTGATACTTCACTGAAATAACATTTTGTGAAACCCTTCTTAATTTTGAATTGTAAAAACTTTTTTTAATAATGTATAATACAAAGAACCATGCTCTCATTAACTAAAATAATAACACGTTTATAATAATTGCCTTAAATAATAATGAATTATCGTAGCACCCCACTCAATTAAATATTGGTGTCAGTCCTATACCCAATTAAATCAGAGTATGCATTTGGTTCATTTTTAGCATCACTGTCGAAAAATATTTTCTTATTTGTTAATCACCTAATAGTCAAATAAGCTGGTGTTAAAAACTTTCAAATTTTAATTTAATAGAATCTCATTTTACCATTACAAACAATTTCATGTAATCCATTCCACAGCAATGCATAATATATAAGTAACATCATAATTGAATTAAATGTAACTGGAATAAACTCCTTAGTTTAAATATCTCGATACAACAATCCAAATAAACTGAATGTATCAAAGCTGACATAAGTAATACCACTATCTGAGATAGAATCGAAATAACTAAAATTCTTGGACGACATGACCTACGTGAACTAACTACTACAGATGTACGAATCAAGAGAATGAAAGTGTCTAAGCAAAATCTGCAACTACATAGCATCCATAGTATGTCAATCAATCCTCTATGTCTAGCGTTCCTGTGGCTGGACACTTAATATCGAAGATACAAGGAATGCGAGAATATGCGAGAAAATGGATCAGAGCCCGATGGTAAAATATTTTTAAAAATAGCAATTGATTAACAAGTGTTATGTAACACCCCGTGTTTTTTTTTATTATTTAATTAATTAATTTGAATTTTTGGGAAAAATAAAATTTTAAATTTTTTATTGGCTAAATATGTTGGTTTTGATTTTAGAAGAATAAAACTTCAAGCGGAATTAAAATCGGAGTTAAAATGGATTTTATATTGATTTTACAATATTTGTCCCTTATAATTTTTTTAACCCAAAGTGTCAGTTTTTCGGGGTGATCGCTCGATCGACCCCTGGGGGTAGATCGATCGACCCTCCCAGAAAACGTGCGTTGTAAGTTCTTTTTAGAGTTTGTGTAGGATTAGGACTCCTAATCAATATATAACCTTGTTAATCCGCAGGGGGACCTCTCATAGTCACTTTTTCTCCAGTTTTTCACCAGAGAACACTTCCAAATATTTTTTCTCTCACTCGTAATCATCAACCTTCAACAAAATCAAGTTTTTGTCACAAGTTTTGGCACAAGTTTTTGAAGGCTTAATTGGGGTTTAATCAAGATCGTTCAAGAACACTCTTGCTAATTTTTCGAGAGGAATCCAGATTTCTAATCAGATTTTCAACACGATCTTTACAGGCATGAATACTCTATTCTTTTCCTTTAGTATTATGCGTTTTAAGTGTCGCCTAAACACTTAATTACATGTTTTCTTAAAAATAATTAGTAACTTAATTAGAAAAAAAAGTGGATATTAATTATAGGACTGTTTTTATAAAATCTCTTAATCTGAATAATATTCATAACTCGTTGGGTACATAGGATTCATGAGTGATTTTGGTTTTTATTGGTGTAGGTTGCATGTAGAAAAAATCTAGTTTTAAAATAAATAATTTTTTGGTGCGTATAACTCATGTAATACATGTAGAGATAATGAAATTTGGTTTTTGATGTATATATGATGAAAAATTGGTATATTTAATTTAAAATAATTAAATGAGATTATTTGGGTATTGTTGACGTTGTGATAATTAAATTAGAGATTTAATTGAATTGGACTATCATGCGTAGTTTTATACGTTGATTAATTATGCGTGGTTGTGTGACTTTTTGGTATTATTATATATCCTTGTGACGATGGGTTGTTGGGTATTTTTGCTCCCCCTGTATTTTAGAATGCCTTATAGGAATGGGACTAGTGAGGGAAGATTATTGCGTTTTTATCACCTTGGGGGTGGGGTGATTTTTATTACTTTATCGTTGTTACACTTGTCTAAGTATGAGACTAGGTTATGATTTATGTCAGAAAATCCTCCTATACATAAGTTAGAACGTATTGATGACTTGGGGAGCCTTAGGTATGGGACTAAGGGGTATTTTGAGGATCTCACATCGATAAAAGGGTGGGGTAAATTATAAATTATGAGTTGACAAATTGAGAATTAATACCTAAGATAATAAGACGGGTATTAAAATATATTGGCGACATAATCAGCGAGGGCCGACAGTTTAAACGGGTCAGTCGGCGTTTTATGTCGTGTCGTGTGTGGAACCTTGTCAATCAGCGAGGGCCGACAGTTTAAACCGGCCAGCCGGCGTTTTGACGAGGGGATGTGTATTTTTGGTGGAGAAATCACCCGAGGCGGGAGGACCGCCATAATAAAATGAGGATATAATAAAAGCTGGTTAATTTAATGAAATTAACATCCTGAGACTTGGGAAATTAAAATCATATTGGTGTGCCTTTATAAATGGGGATTTATGCGGGTAGTTAGTGATTTATATCTATCGCGTTTAATTATCCCCTTTAATTTAAAATATTCTATTGTGATATTTATTGCGTATAATGCTACTGTCTGGATTCAAGGATCCTATTTGAGGGGAGTAGTGTGTATTCTTGCTCGGGGCTTTGGCTCTGACCCATGCGTTGACTAATCTTTTTCAGGACTAGAATTGGAGAAGCTGCATAAGAAGTTTATCGGAGTTATCATTTGGAGGTGCAGCTGAAGTTATTCATTATATGACATAGTTTAGCTAGACATTCTTTTTCAGTCGTATTTTATTATGAGACTTCATTTGTGTTTTATTGGGCCATTCGGTTCCAAAGTTTTTTAGAGGATTTCTGTTGGAGTTATTTCAGATTTTATTTAATCATTATTGGAGAATGGATTATTGGAGTTAGCGTGTGATGGATCTTTTATCGCTTAGTTGTTTATGAGCATTTGAGTTTGATTCAATTATTTATCTTATGGACTGATTTATTGATGTCTCATATCTGTCTCATGCTAAGAATGGTATTTTATTTACTCACGCCCGGCTTAGTTTTGGTGGCGGCCGACGCCAGAATTAGGCGGGGTGTGACAGATGGTATCAGAGCATGGTCTTAGGTCTCGTAGGTTATGAGTCCGTTTTAGCTTTCGCGTTGCTTATCTTTGATTCCGTTTTGATGATTTGTACTCTTAGTCATTCCGAGTATGATGTTGTTTCGTTCCTATCTTTTCAGATGGCGAACACAAGGAGAAATGGGAGTAGCAGAGAGGAGTCTGTTTCTGGACCCGCGGCTCAGGAGAGGCGGCGTCTGATTACTTTGGAGGCTGAGGAGTTAGCGGCTATCATTCGTGAGGCCACAGCAACTGGTTTGGAGATGGGGAGACAGAGAGGGGTGATCTTAGAGGCGCAGCAGCGGGGTACACCCGTCTCAACTTGGGATAGGGTGAGGACCAGTTTCTTTAAGGGCAATTCTCCCACCTTTGGAGGGGGATCTGATCCAATGGTTTCTCACCAGTGGAGGAGGGATATGGAGAGACATTTGAGGATGGTGGACTGCACAGATGTGCAGAAGCAGATGTTAGCAACTTTTAAGCTGACAGGGGATGCGTTACAATGGTGGGAGAGTGCCACCACATCAGAGGAGAGAGATCAGTTGGGATATGCAAAGTTTCTGATCAAGTTCAATAATAAGTACTTTCCGTATGCAATTAGGAACGCAAAGAAGAGAGAATTCATGGATTTGGAGCAAGGCTCAAAGTCGATTGTCGAGTATGAACAGGAGTTCACAAATCTATCTATGTTTGTACCATAAGAGGTTAGCACTGAGTTAAAGAATATGGAGTGTTTCATTAAGGGATTGTGTTGGTCAATTAGGCAGATGGTGTTGGGGAATCCGGCATACACTACATATGCTCAGGTAGTGGACGTCGTAATGTTGCTATGGCAAGAGAAGGCCAATTATCAGAAGAAGTTGGGCAAGAGGCAAGAGTTTAATGGATAAGGAGGTGAGAATAAGGGTCACAATGACCAAGCTTGGAAGAGGCAGAGAACAATCAAGGTCAACAGGGTGAACAAAATCGGGGGATGAATTCAGGAACCATCAGGGGCGCATGTTTTGCTTGTGGAAAAATAGGACATCGAGCAGCTCAATGTAATCAGAGGGAGGGCCAACAAGGTCAGGCGACACAGGCCCAATCAGGGCAATTTACACAGGGGCAACAAGGTCAAGGAGTTCAGGGGCAGCTAGGACTGAGGCCTCCAGTCTTAGCAGCAGCTAGCGTTCAGGGGGCGCCAACAGCACCAGCAGTACCGGCAGAATCAGGTGCGCAGGGGGTGGTCACTGCACCAACCAATCTCACTTATGGGAGGTGCTATGTGCCACAAGTTCAGTCAGAGCAGGATAGGTTGCGTGGCTAGTGGAATGTCGTGGTACGTAATACTTTCTTAGATACCTATATATATAGGATGTATATATCGTATTTTTGTTAAGGATTGAGTTTGGGTAGATTAGGTGTATGGGCGTCTAATTGTGGTATTCTACTTGGTAGGCGTATGTGAACCTTATTTTCTTTTTACGAGATTTACGTGTTGATGTGTACGCTTCGTCTAATTTCGAGGACGAAATTCTTTGCTAGTGGGGAAGTATGTAACACCCCGTGTTTTTATTTATTATTTAATTAATTAATTTGAATTTTCGGGAAAAATAAAATTTTGAATTTTAAAATTTTTATTACCTAAATATGTTGGTTATGATTTTAGAAGAATAAAACTTCAAGCGGAATTAAAATCGGAGTTAAAATGGATTTTATATTGATTTTACAATATTTGTCCCTTATAATTTTTTTAACCCAAAGTGTCAGTTTTTCGGGATGATCGATCGATCGACCCCTGGGGTAGATCGATCGACCCTCCCAGAAAACGTGCGCTGTAAGTTGTTTTTAGAGTTTGTGTAGGATTAGGACTCCTAATCAATATATAACCTTGTTAATCCGTAGGGGGACCTCTCATAGTCACTTTTTCTCCAGTGTTTCACCAGAGAACACTTCCAAATATTTTTCCTCTCACTCGTAATCATCAACCTTCAACAAAATCAAGTTTTTGTCACAAGTTTTGGCACAAGTTTTTGAAGGCTTAATTGGGGTTTAATCAAGATCGTTCAAGAACACTCTTGCTAATTTTTCGAGAGGAATCCAGATTTTTAATCAGATTTTCAACACGATCTTTACAGGCATGAATACTCTATTATTTTCCTTTAGTATTATGCGTTTTAAGTGTCGCCTAAACACTTAATTACATGTTTTCTTAAAAATAATTAGTAACTTAATTAGAAAAAAAAGTGGATATTAATTATGGGACTGTTTTTATAAAATCTTTTAATCTGAATAATATTCATAACTCGTTGGGTACATAGGATTCATGAGTGATTTTGGTTTTTATTGGTATAGGTTGCATGTAGAAAAAACCTAGTTTTAAAATAAATAATTTTTGGGTGCGTATAACTCATGTAATACATGTAAAGATAATGAAATTTGGTTTTTGATGTATATTGATGAAAAATTTGTATATTTAATTTAAAATAATTAAATGAGATTATTTGGGTATTGTTGACGTTGTGATAATTAAATTAAAAATTGAATTGAATTGGACTATCATGCGTAGTTTTATACGTTGATTAATTATGCGTGGTTGTGTGACTTTTTTGGTATTATTATATTTCCTTGTGACGATGGGTTGTTGGGTATTTTTGCATTGCATATATGCATATGGCATATATGAAGATTGCATATATGCAGGTGCATATATGCAATCTGCATATATGCAATCTGTATATATGCATATGGCATATATGCAACTGCATATATGCAGATTGCATATATGCCATATGCATATATGCAGCTGCACATATGCATATGCATATATGCAGCTGCACATATGCATATGCATATATGCAGCTGCACATATGCATATGCATATATACGAGGTCCTAAAATGATCATTATATACACTAAAAGTTCCAGTTATTTAAGATTCATGGTTTGCTTTTGGTAATGCTTCCAGTTGAATTATCAATTAACTGAGTACCATGATTGAAATTATCACCTCTTGCTTTGTTGTCGACTACCATTTATCATCCGTTGTTTACTACCATTTATGGCATACATAATTCACTGACTACCATTTTAGCAATCTATTTATTTTCACATTAAAGCATGCTTATTGTGTTCATACATACTTCCATACCAGTATGGATTTATACTTCTCATGACTTTTTAGAGTGGTGACTTTGTATAACATATGAGCATAAATAGCTATCTAAACTGAATTTGTTATTTTTTTAACTACCTTTACTCTAAATGTTATTTATATACGTTACCATGGAATTCGTTTACACTTCTTAACTAGGGCTTGAGTCACTTTTACTCGAGGTTTGAGTTGGTTATATTTTCAGACTCATGTTTCTCAAGGCCTAATGTTTGGAAGACTTAATGTTAAAAGAATGGTGTAATTTTGTTTAATCAAACATTTGATGAGGTGGTGGTGATCTACAGTGTTGTACATTTTTTGGATTGGATATATATATTTCACGATGTTGGTATTTCAAAGTTCATCAATGGTATGTTCGTAAACATCACTCTCATCATGAATACTCCATATTTTTCTCTCTATAACACTCTCTGTGAATATGTATATTTGTTGACAGATGACTCATAAGGCCAAGCTCCGAAACGACATATGTTTAAGGTCTCGATAGACAAACTCAGGTGGATGAAATGTATTATCTTTTCTATTATTTAGATATGATATTGGTTCTTTTTTTTCTTATATTATTTAGAATTTCGACACAATACTTATATATTCCTTGCATATACAGTCATTCTCGGTCAAAATTCTCCACAAGTTGTCACCTCGATAATCTCTAAAGCTTTGAAGGATATGGCATTCTCATTCAGCGAGGATGATGATGAAGAAAAAGAACGATCTAAAGCCCTCGAACCTAAGTTAATATATATGTGATTTTTTTACAAACATTATTTTGTTGAAGTATTTGTTAGATGAATTTGAGATAATTTAATATTGGGTGATTTTTTGTTATCCCTTAAGAGGGTGGTTCGTCCAATAAACAAAGGAAACTATGTCCAATTTTTTTTTAAATGGACACATTGTTTATTAGAGGCAATGTGAATTTAGTTGACGAGTATTATATATTTCATGTTATATGTGACTTTGTTTGATGAATTTAGATTATTTGAATGGTGTTAGACGAATTGTTATTTGTTAAGCAGGATAGATAGTCCTATAAACAAGGGAGACTATGGCCAATTTTTTTAAAATTACACTTTGTTTTGTTTTGTTTTGTTAGGGAACGATAGTTTTGTCCTTTTACAATAACTTATTTTGAAAATTTTCGTCGTTTCACGATTATGTACTTTCGAAATTTTCGCCGTGCCTTCAGGCACGGGCATTTCACTAGTATATATATATATATAACACCTCAAGGTTGAGACCTGCGGTGCATGCATACTCTGCTATCAAGTTCCGGTACATCACGTACTGTATAAAAGGACTACTGGTTTAATATCTCACTCGAACCATCATCACAAATCACACATATCAGAGGCGAATATAGTTTCAAGCCTATGGGATACGCACTCATATGACCGTCATCACTATCATTATCACATATAGGCCGTACCTCGGTTATATTCTGAGGCACAAGTCAAAAATCCCCCTAAAGGCTCATTATGACTCTCCCGACGCGAAAACCTCCCGTGATAGCAAGCAACGTACGTATGTCATACACATAAGAATTTATGAAATAGGTATATACACAACCTGTATATTTATATCATCAGTATAGGTACACACGCGACCTATAATATATATCCCATACATAGTATATATACCTCCCGAATATTCAATGTATTCTTAAATTTAGATTATACTTCTCATCGTATCCTTCCGAGTATCCCCCACTATTCGAAGTATACCAATTATCCTTCAAAATATTTCAGTAGGTAATTCACTCATATCCTACTGATTTAAGTTATACATTTCAAATTACACCGATTAATCTAATCAATTTCGCATTAATTAATTTATTAAAGTAGTGTCACCTAACTACAATACTCCGACTCACTCATTCGATCAGTATATTCACCCATTTGAATGATTTACACCAAGTCATATTATTAGGTAAAACATCCTTTATTAAATTCAATATTTGATAATTTACTATATACATCTATAATAAATTAAACTGGCTACTCTGTGCCTAACTCTCGTCACACCAGTCTAAAAGTGTGTAAGTCACGACCCCGACTCTTCATTTTATAAGTATTAAGTTACACTCACATTTTTTTTCAAGAGACTAAGCACATCTCAATCTAGACCGTATCCTAATTTCATCTAAAATTTTCATTTGAATCCGTTCATATATTTTCGAGTGTTGTTCATCCTAAAAACTTTAAATCCATACCCCGAATTCATTCCCATCAAATTTCAAGGTAAAAATAATGTTCCTTAATATTTTTCAGGGTTCTACACTCTCCCATCCCTAAATAATACAGATTTGATTTCCAACTAAATTTTCGGTCTCAGACACCCTTCCGCAATAAATTCATAACTAATTGAAAAAAATCAGAAAAATACGAAACTGACGGTCACGCACTCGTAACGAAATGATCTATCTCTATGTAAAAAACCTAGGGGCGTTTGAATGAGATATTAGTCTGGTTCGAACGAGATACTAATCTCGCTCGAACGACGTGCAATGTCGCTCGAACGACGTGCAATGTCGCTCGAACGACTTCCCAAGTCGTTTGACGCAGCGCTGATCATTTATTCTTCTTCCCTAGGCCACTTTCTGCCATTAACGAACCTTCAAGTTTTACACCTTCAAATCCCAACCTTATTTAATCATACTCATCATATATTCACATTTAAAACACGTTGTAATCATCCTATTAACCACCTCAACATCATCGATTTCCAGGAAATGTCATCAATTCCAAAAATAGGTTCTTAGGGTTTCAATAGATCGTAAACCAATTATCGATTTCATAATCCAATTTAATTCATAGCTACTACTGGGTTGTTGTTATTTTTTGAATTCCAATAACACTCAATGATCTTATGACATCAATTGAATGATCAATTTACACAACACGTCCAATTCGCCCCAAACCCATTTTCTTATAATAACGTATTTATTTATTACACCTGCTATGGTATGAATCGCAATACCGCAATTAAATTGAAAGAAAGTTTAACTGCTTGCCTCAATAATTCGTAGTATATGATTCGTTTGTTGTAGATAAGATTTGACGAAGAACACATCAATCTCTTATTGGTTTGGCTCCCCAAAGCTCTCCCATTTGCTCCCTCTTTTCTTCTTTGCAACTAGAGTTTTCTTAATTGAGTTGTGTCTGCTACCAACTCCCTAACTTAGATTTTATCAGGTGAATCCCGAAATTAAGCTTATGGGCCAAATTAAAATACCTCAAACACCCCCGTGTAAGCCCGATTATGCCTAAAAATGTCTCGAGACCCAATTACTACCCCGGGTACTCTTTTCTGACTATTTCGACCCTTCCAGACTCATCCGTGCAATCAGAATCGCCATCCGAGTTACTGAACTAAAATCTCCAATTTCAACCTCAAATTACGACACATGTATTCTTAAAAGAAATTACCCGAATTAATTTAAGTCTTAATTCTCTAATTAAATTGAATCCTCCAAATTAAATAAGTTCTCTAAATTAAATAATTCTTCCAAATTAAATAATTTCTTCAAGTCATCAATTTTGTTTTAATTCTCATTCGCCAGATTAAATAAATTATTTATCCTAAAAAATACGGGGTGTTACATTGTCCATGTGGGAAATGTTTTATTTTCCATCCTTTATGTGTTTGATTCCCAATATTTTTCATGGAAAAAACAACAACATGTGGTCAGATCGGTCTAGAATCATCTTTTATATGTTTGTATATTATTTTGACACCAAATAATTAAAGGACATATACCAAATAGTCCATTGAATATTTATGAATATACGTTTAGTCAAAGTCTTTTTTTATTTTATTGTAAAAAGTCACTTATCACATATTTTGGGGAAGAGTGCCGCTGACGCAGACCTTTAAAAATAAAAGAATAATGAGTAAATGAGTGTTTTGAGGACTAAATGGGTTAAACTAAAAATATTTTTTCTTAAATATGTATTTATGTTAAGGAGTATTCGGGAATTGACCCAATAATTAAAACACTCTAGAAATTAAAAACTAAAAACCGAAAATGCATAAAAAATAGAAAATGAATAAAAAAATCTAGAAAATGAATAAAAAATAATAAACAAAATCCAGGAAATGAACAAACACCCAGAAAACTGTTTAAAAACCCTTAAATGAAAAAAGAAAATTCAATAAAAACAGAGTATACAAGTTATAAATTAAAGCACGTAAATAATATATAAAAAATAGGAAATAAATATAAAAATATAAAATTAAAAAAATCCTTGATAATTGATAAAAATCCCAAAAAATTAATAAAAAAAGCCATAAAATTTTAAAAAGCACAAAAAATGAATAAAACACCAAAAAATAAAAAAATAAAGAAAATGAATAAAATAACCAAAAATAAATGTTAACCTAAGAATGAATTAAAAATAAAAATGAAAAATAAATCGAGTAATAATGTATTAATAATATTAAGAAAAATAGAAAATGATTAAAAACCACCCCCACTCCAACTGTTTCGTCCCCCCTTATCGCCAGATTTGTTCTTATTTTCATTTTTTAAAATATTTTTCTAATTTCATTTATTAGTTTTATAGTTTTTTTATTGGTTATTAGAAAAAATAATTTTTCTAATATTTTTTGTGATATTTTTATTTTCTTCTATTTTTTTCATAATGAATAAAAATTTACGACTTTTTAGTAAATTTCTATTTTTTAAAAATTAATTTTGGGGTTAATATTTATTTTATGTATTTTTTTCATTATTTTTGAGTTTTTATTCATTTATGTTTTTTTAATATTCCGGGCATTATTATTTTTTTGTTATTTTTTTCTTAATTAATAAATTTCTGACTCTTTAATAAATTTTTGGATTTAAAAAAATTAATTATGGGGTTATTATTTATTTTATGTTTTTATACATTTTTTGATTTTTTTGTTGATTTTTTTTAATCTACTGATCTTTTTTTTATTAATTAATAAATTTATGACGTTTTAATGTGTTTTTTAAAATTACTTAAGGGGGAATATTTATTTATTCACTTTTTCTACTTTTTCCATTATTTTTGGGTTTTTATTGATTTCTTTTTTTAACAATTTTTTTTTTAATTTTCTATTATTTGTTTTCTTAATTGATAATGTGGTGACTTTTTAATAAATTTCTATATGCTTTTTAAATTAATTATGGGGTTAATATTTACTTTATTTAATTTTTTCATTATTTTTGGTTTTTACTTATTTTTTTTAATTTTCTCTTATTTGTTTTCTTGATTAATGAATTTATCTATATGTTTCATTATTTATGTAGTTTTTATTATTTTTGGATTTTTATTCATTTTTCGAATTTTTTATCTATTTTTTTCTATGTAGGAATTATATTCCTTGAGAAATGTATATTAAGGTGGGAGGAGATTTTTTAATTTCAATTTTTTATGAAAAAATGATTACGCGACTTGTCTTAAAGAAATCAATTTCACAAAATTTTTATTTATCAAACATCTAAAAAAACAAAAAAATAATTTCATATATTATATTTCTTATAAGAAATTAGTGTTATAAAAAAGGGGAAAACATCATAAATTTAAACCAAAATGTGATTCAATCCGGCCTAATTCGGTTTCCAACTTAAAATGACATCATTTTATGTGTCCTGCTCACAGCGGGGCTGAAGCGAAAACCTCAGCATTTTGCTCAGGCGAAGGGATATCAACTTCGACCCTACTCTTCCTGTTTATGCGTGAGTTTATTTAAACAAGTAATTTCAATTTTATCGTCAATTACTAGGTTGTTTCAACGTTTCTCTACCTTTTAAAAAGCCACATTCATTATCATTCTAGGGTTTTTACGTAGCACCTGCTCTGATTTCACTCAATCAATCCACTCGAATCAAATATATTCCTTAATCTCTCTCTCTCTATGTATATATATATGTGTGTGCATGTGCAATTTCTTTAAATTGTTATGATAAACTGATTTTTGTATTAATAGACCTAGGTTGCGTTTGTTTTTTTGTCTGAATCTGAAGTCTGAATCTGAAGTCTGAAGTCTGAATCTAAAGTCTGAAGTCTGAATCTGAAAAAGTTGTTTGTTTGCTGTCTGAATGAAACTTCTGAATGTATACTGTTTGTTTGCAGATTTATGTCTGAAATCTGAATGCAGATTATTTGGACCATTTTACCCTTATATTAATTTTAGAAACAAAATGCATATTTAAAACATTCATGACCGTAAATAAATATTATTACACACAATATGCAATTTAATATGTAAATAATACTAGTCATTCCAAGTAATAAGGAATTTGCATAGTATAAAATGTTTTAAAATATGTAAAAACTGATTACGTAGCTATTACAAGTCACAAAATACTAATAAGTTCCACTAAGTAATTGATCTGCAATTTGATCACGTAAATTAATCATTTCTTGTTGCGGTGCTCGTCCAAATATTTGATCATAATTTGGTGGAGCTTCTGCTTGTTCACTATCTACTGAAGGCTCGGCCGGCAAGTCCACGTCATCATCTTCATATATCTGAAACAATGGATCATTAAGTGATACTCGACGAAGGAAGTTATGTATTGCCATGCATGCGACAACAATGTGTACTTGGGTTCGAAAACTATAAGGAGCCATTTTATGCAATATCGCAAATCTATTTTTTAAAACAGCGAATGTCCTCTCAATCACATTTCTTAATCTAGCATGTCCATGGTTGAATTTCTCCTTTTTATCTCTAGCTTGACCATCACGACTAAAATCCGACAACCAATATCGTGTGCCTTTATAGGGGCACATAAAGCCCCTAGTGTGGGTGTATGCAGCATCACACAAATAATACATACCTACAACAATAGAAAAATGCAAATAAGACAAATAGCAATAAACAAATATAATAGTTGTTGAAAAAATAATAATAACAACAAATATCACCTTCAGGGGGTAATGGAAATTTGTTTCTTGGATGACGCAAAGTCTCATTTAACACTCGTGAATCGTGCACTATCCCCTCCCATCCGGCCATAACATATATAAATTTCATATTAAAATCACATACGGCCATAACATTTTGAAAACATTCCTTTCCGCCTCGTCCTCTGAAAGGGATTTGTTTATCCACCGGAATATGTGCATTAATTAGTGTACCATCAAGTGCTCCAACAGCCCCTTTGAATGGTCCTTCCCTAAGACGTCGATGTGATCGAATTTCTCCATTAGATCCATCAAATGCAGGAGGCACTATAATCTCTTTGGAAAAATGAAGCATTGCCCACAATACTTCATGAAAATACTTGCTTATAGTTTGTCCGGAATGTTGGAATCGGTATTTTATTACTCGATTTCGATGATTGTGACCAATAATTCCTTCATAGATGTGACACAATCATCTAAGATTTTTTTATCGTCACCACGATCACTCTTGATAATATCAATGAGATCATCAACTTTTTTCATGAAGGGGTCATCAACATTTTCTCTTCTAGTACGCTTTTTTGATTGGCGTGAGGAGCTTGCGTCACTTCTCCCTCCTTGTTTTGGATCTACAGATTTTTTTCCTCCCTGTTCTGAAGTAGCATTGGTACGTACATCCTGAAAGGTATAATCAGTGAAATATGTATCATAAATTGGTTGGTCTCCTTGCGTATCAAATGTTTCATTCTCTCCGAAAACGTCTACATCATCATCTTCAAGTGAACGTTGATTGCGGGGGTTCTCTTGAGGTAAAGAATGCATAGGGCTAAACGCCTCATCCCCAGTTGCCATAGTGGACTCAAACAACGTCGTAAGTAAATCTCTATCTTCCAGAGGCTTGTTTCTAAACTTTTTTGTGTCAGGGTACTTCTGTTAAATGCAATCAAATTAAAAACAAAACGTTAAACTAACATTTAGCTTATGATAAATTACTATATAAACAAAACAAATGTTTAATTCTTGCCTTTATAATGTCCTCCCAAACGTCATCTGGCCAATCAAAAGTCCCTGTTTCTGCATTATACCCATGACCAGTCCTATTCACAAGTACTCTCCAAGCGGAATAAGATTTTCGAAGGTAGTCCCACTGGTTCTTTAATTGTTTTTGATCAAATTCGTGATTGTATTTCGTTTTCAATTCTTCGATCATCCTATTCCACGACACAGTCTTCAACGAAGTTCCACTATACCCTTCCCTGCTAACTTCTTTCAGACACATATCTATAAAATCTTTACCCAAACTAGTGCCCGCAAATTTTGATCGTGGAGTTACTTTCGATTCTTTTGGAGCCATATCTAAAATTATTTAGAGTAATTAGTTTATTGGATGAAAGAAATAAATTAAAAAAAACAAACAATATGTTTAATTATAAAAAAACAATATGTTTATAATTAACTCGCCGTTAATTTAAAGCAAATAGGTTTCTTGATGAAAGAAATAAATTATAAAAAAAAGCAAATAGCTATTTGGAAAATCTTACTAATTTAAAGAAATTAAAGTAACTACCGCTAATTTTGTTTATTATATAAGAGTAAAACTACAAAGTTTTTTTGGACACGAACACGACACGACACAAATTCGTATTTTTTTTAGTTGACACGAACACGACCCGAATAAAAATAACACGGCACGACACGAATACCAGAATTTCACGCCTAAAAAATAAGATAACACGACACGACTCATAATTCACTCACGAACACGACTTCGTGTAAAAAAAACACGACACGAACACGACGTATCGTTTTAATTTCGGATTAATTTAAATTTCATTCCGTGTCATTTATTCGTGTCGTTTCTAAAATTGCCAACCCTAGTTACACATAATTTTTTTCATTATAAAATTAAGATGTATTATAAAAAAACAATATGTTTATAATTAACTGGCCGTTAATTTAAAGCAAATAGGTTTCTTGATGAAAGAAATAAATTATAAAAAAAAGCAAATAGCTATTTGGAAAATCTTACTAATTTAAAGAAATTAAAGTAACTACCGCTAATTTTGTTTATTATATAAGAGTAAAACTACAAAGTTTTTTTGGACACGAACACGACACGACACGACACGACACATTCGTATTTTTTTTAGTTGACACGAACACGACCCGAATAAAAATAACACGGCACGACACGAATACCAGAATTTCACACCTAAAAAATAAGATAACACGACACGACTCATAATTCACTCACGAACACGACTTCGTGTAAAAAAACACGACACGAACACGACATATCGTTTTAATTTTGGATTAATTTAAATTTCATTCCGTGCCATTTATTCGTGTCGTTTCTAAAATTGCCAACCCTAGTTACACATAATATTTTTCATTATAAAATTAAGATGTTTAATTATTATTGGTGATCAACATTACAAAAAAAAAATAGATATAAAACGTACAAAAGATATATAAAACGTACAAATGGATATATATTCAAAAGATATATAAAACATATTCCCATATGAGATATAAAACGTACAGATGGATATATATTCCCATATGAGATGGATATATATTCCCATATGAGATGTGGGATGCATTAGGTACATGTGTCATCATGGATATATATTCAAAAGATATAAAATGCATTATGTGTCATCAGATATGGGATGTATACTCAAAACAACACAATGAAAAAGTAGAGAAAAAGCAGAGCTGTGTCAAAATAGTAGAGAACAACCAGAAGTACACGCAATAAAATCCCATCAGCACAACACACTAGAAAAAGGTTGGAGCTAGAAAAACCCCATCTACAACACAGAAGATATATTCAAACCCAGCTAGAAAAGTCCATCGTCTACGCATCTACAAATCCAACTACAAAGTCGAAACGCAACTACAAAGTCGAAGTAAAATCGGGTGATCTGATTTTGTTTGGGCTGTGCTATTTCATAGAATCATCAACGATTATTGATTTTATTTATGAGGTTTGTTTTGCAATTTTTTTTACAGTTATAAAAATATAGAAGCAATATCGTTGGAGAAACGGAAGGAGAGATGTACCTGTTTCGATTTTTTTTTTCCAGATTGTTGAGCTGAAATTTTTCTACACATCTATTGTGTATTTGGGTGTCTATATATAGACTTTATGAGAGACTCGTATGAATAAAGAGTTGTAATGCATGTATAACTCTGTGTTGTATTTGAAAACGACTCCTACACGTGATTTTACATAAATGGTAAGGATATTGTTGTAAATTTATTTTCGTTCAGATATAAGTGATCAGATTCAGATGGGTTTGAACCTCTGAATCGTTAAGAGGACGATATTACCGTTAATCTCTGAATCGTGTTGAAAACAAACGACTTTTCATTTCCTCTGAAATCTGAATGAGTTAGATTCAGATTTCAGAGGTGCAAACAAACGGGTCCCTAATAAGGTTTCGGGAGCTTTACCCTGTAGTCTATGCCTAGGGTTTAATTGAGATTAGTAGAATTGACTAAAAAGATGGGCCTATTATATAGAGGAGAGAGATTTAGAAGGATGATGATTTCTGTTTTCATCTTTTTTTTTTTCACTTTTATGGCTTTGCAATCACTTCTGTATGCTACAAGTGTTTTGAAGAGATTCTAAAGAATTTGATTAGTTTGTAATTCTTGTTACGCAAAAAACCTTAACTTATGGGTGTTCTGCCCACTATTTTGTTATTTAGTCTGGTATTTTTTGAAGGATCACGCTTATTTATCAATACATTGATGTTGCAATCTGAATATACTTTAGGGTTATTTGAGGTTTGATCCCTATTAATAATGGTGGGGGCCAAAATCGATGTTTAAGAATTAATGGGGGCCTAAAGTGTTCACTTTGATTGCCATAAATTTATTCTGCATATTTAAATATGATTTGAGTTTAATACAGTTAGGATGTATGCGTTCTCATTTAGTTCCATCACGTAGCATACTTTTACTTGTTTGACTTGTAGTCAGTTGGGTTTTGTTGTTTTGGCTCTTCTGTTGTTAGGTTTTATTGAACATTTGGTTCTGAATAAACGAAGATAATGAAAAGGCCATTGCCATATGCTGATGCAAATCAAAATGCTGCTTCTCAGATGCATCACATGTCTTCACAAAGAATACAACACAATTCTCGAATGAATACTTATCCAGGACGATCAGATTCTCTGTCTGCTGAACGAGGGCATTCGCATGATTCCTCTCGAGCAGAGGGGCAGTGGCAGTGGGATAGAGATGCACAGAATGTACCAAATTCAGTTCCATCTCATTTATATTCTCAAGGTAAACATTTGTTCTGTGTCTCCCCTCTAATTTATAGGAATTCTTACTGTTACAGAAATTACAGGTAATTTGTTTTGTACATAAGTCAACATACGTTTTGCAATGGTATGTAGTTATTTGTCTTGTGAGTTTATTTATGTAGTCAAATATTGAATTTTGATAAGGAATAAATCTTCCTTTCTCTATTCACTTATCTCTAGAGAAAACAATGCTCTTTTTTTTTTTAATTATTTTTTTTAAATTTTAATATATTTCGGGCTTCTAGGCCTCCTAGAGCGTCTAACAAATTGTCTAAGGGTACGTTCAGACGCTCCAATCCACACACAACAAGACACACTATAGCGGGTAGCCCCAAGAGGATTCGAACTCATCGAGTTTGTGAGGTAAGAGTCAATACTAGTAGGCTGCTCCCGTAGAGTTAGAACTTAGCAGTACTAAATATCATACAAGTGTATAATTATAAGACCATAGAAAATACAATCGAGAGACAAAATTATCTTTATTCTAAAATAAGTTTATATTTATACTAAACGAGTGACCTAGTTATGACTTGCCAGTGACAGTGTGTGAAAGAGATATTCTCCATCTATCCCATACTAGCGAACTTCTGATTAATTAAAAAGGGATTAGTCATGTCTGAAGAGTCCCGACGGCGCTTAGATAGGGATGGTCACAAATAAAAAGTCTATTTTTATAATTTTCAATTTAAAAAAAAATTTAAATAGATTAAACTCAATAAAACTTGTTCACTAAATTATACAGTTTGTTGTAAAATACCGATTTACCCAATTTTAACTTTTTAACCTAAAACATGCATCTAGGTGATTAGCAGACATGGTTCAAAGTCTCGGTATCGGACACTCGATTTTCAACTCGGTCGCGGTATCGGTTGATACGCAAAGATACACTATTTAGAGAGCGCGGAAATTTTTGGAAAAAATGTAGAAAATTTTAAAAAAATAAGATTAACAAAGTGGACCAATGAGATACATTCAAACCCATCATTCAATATGCATTGTATTGTATAATTGGTTATACTAAAGCACGGCAGAGTTATCAGATTCAATATTGCATAGTAAACCAATACTAATATTGAAAAACAATCAAATGGCACATAGAACTTTATAAAAAATTTACATGGAAGATAAATAGAAATGATTACAATGTTTCGTCATTTTCATCCCCCTATTTAGTTGTGATATCGATCATACGGATTTGGATCGGGGTAATTGGTTTCAGTAGGGTAAGGAAAGAAATATGAACCATATTGCTGCTCCTGACTAGATGATCCATAATTTGAAAATTGTGGTTGGCGATCTCCCGATTGACTACCGTGATGATAATATCCAAAACCTCTATACCCAGAACTATCAGTTGAAGACCCACCATATTTTTCAAAAAAATAACATTTTTATAGTTTTATAACATTTTTTTGTAACATTTTTATGACATTTAAAAAAAATAACATTTTTATAGTTTTATAACATTTTTTGTAACATTTTTATAGTTTTATAACAATTTTTTGTAACATTTTTATAACATTTAAAAAAAATAACATTTTTATAACATTTAACAGTTTTATAACATTTTTTTGTAATATTTTTATAACATTTTAAAAAAATAACATTTTCATAGTTTTACAACATTTTTTTTGTAACATTTTTATAACATTTAACAGTTTTATAGCATTTTTTTTAACATTTTTATAACATAAAAAAAATAACATTTTTATAACATTTAAAAAAAATAACATTTTTATAACATTTAAAAAAATAACATTTTTATAGTTTTATAACATTTTTGTAACAACTAAAAAAAATAGCATTTTTATAACATTTAACAGTTTGTAAAAAAAATTGAATCGGTTGTCTCGGCCGATATCGCGGCTGCCTCGGCCGATATCGCGGTGACGCGTCTTGGAATCGGTTGTCTCGGCCGATATCTCGGCGAGACAACACGATTCAGTTTTTTTTTTTTGAAACGTCTCTCGGTATCGTATCGGTACCCTCTGATTCCGAGTCAACTCGACCGATACCGAGTTAACTCGGCCGTTACTTTGAACCATGTAAGCAGATAAAATAAGTAAAACATCCACAACGTGTCGATGTAGGAGGGAAACCACATATGGAAAAACCTCGAATGGCCCAACCAAACATATCACTATGATAAGGTTTTATAAAAGCTAGATAATAGACTTACTTAACGACTCGTCGCCCTTGCAAGCCTTGACGCTTTTTTATTTTCAACTTCTCCTTCACAGTGCAACGTAAAAGTCCACCCATGCAAGATGTCACAATATGTGAATCTAGATGCGCCTCGGTATCCACCGATGAGGCTCAACAACTGCCTACGAAATCGAAGCACGGAACACCGCTTCGTTACCGCAACATAACAAACCAGTACGAAGTCCATCGCATGAAACACGTTTTCAATCCAAGGTGATGAGAAACAAACTTTGGTGCTCAACACAAAGATCTCAAAGCATACGAATGATGAAACTTGGATCTTTAAACTCTTTGGGTGAAACTAGGGTTTTGGAACTTTGGCAAACAGGTAGGAAATTAATTTTTGCCGAAAGTTCTTGAAAAATCTGAGTTAAACATGCCTTAAATAGAGAAAACACACGAATTTCGAGGCGGCAGATTCGTTCGAACGAACCACAGTTTTCGTTGGAATGAATTGCTTGTTTCGTTCTAACGAGAACCAGTCTCTTTCGAACGAATAGGCAAAGTTCGTTCTAACAAACTTCCCACGAGCTTCTAACGGTCGTTTTCTGCTAAACAGAGAGGGTCCGTTTGAAGTTCATTAGGTATCCGTTCTAACGAGGTTCCAAAGGTCGTTCGAACGAGATCTCCACTTCGCTCCAACGAAAATTGATTTTCGAATGTAACGAGGTCAGAGTTCGTTCTAATGAGATCAGAAACAAAAATACATTTTTCTCCGGAAAAAAATTTAAAAAACAATTCCAAAAGATTTTGTTTAAAAACAAACACCCAAAAATATTTCCAAGGATCATATTTTAATGCATCCATATTTGCGAAAACAAACTTGGCATTAACCACGACACGATTTGTATTCAACTTTAAAAGCTTGCCCGCTACGTCTTCATCAAACATGGTGCAGGAGCATAGGACACGGGCGTCATTTCATTGTTCCCTTTTTTTTGGGCCTTTTTAGTCTTTAGTATAAATAGTCTTAAGAGGCTCATTTATAAATACTTTTGAGAATTGATAATGAGAACCTAGAGAGAGAAATTGGGAACTTTCACGACTTTAGTTGTTATTGTTGTTGTTGTGTAAATTAATTTTACGCTTCCACATTTCCTCATTTACATCAAATTGGTATTAGAGCCTCATTTGTTCTTGGATCAAGGATGTTTGTAAACGATTGGGACTCCAGTTGGTTTCACCCCGATGAAGTACAAAACACCATCAAGAATCATCATGAAACCCTAACCCTAATACCACCTCGCCCCTCCCAGCCCCGCCCATCGCATCTCCCTTCCACCGATCGCCACCCCACCTTACCGCAATCCCCCCCCACTGGACCAATCAATAACCGAACAAAGAAAAACAACCCGACTCCTATTTAACACCAACACAACCCTACCTTAGCTCCACCATTGTCATCCCCCCAACCAAACCTTATTCCGATGGAAACTAAACCCCAAGAAACCTTAATTCCTAATCCACTTAAAAATTCCAACCCTATCCCTAACTCTCTTATACCTAATTTGAAAAAAACCCTCTATTCTTCCTTTAATACCTAATTTTCCTACCACAAACCCATTAGCCCTGACCAGACAACTAAATATTCAAACCCTAATGACCGAACCCCTAAACCCAACCCTATTTGCAAAGGGCATTCTTCATCGGGTATCCTTCCTATACCATACCATGTTCCACTATCCACCGTCCAATTTATTTGTCGACGACGGGATTCATTTTGCCATGCTTAGGCGGAGCTTGCGGGGGTTTCTACTGCCTATGTTCATACTATGATGATATCGACTTCTGGGGATCCATAATCACCTCCACCTAATGATGATGCGTGGATCCGTACGAGTATTTTTTTTACCCGTTCAATCGTCAGGGGCAATTACGTATGGCGATTATTGATGGGGGAGCCAACGACAATTTGGTGGAGCAAGAGATGGTGGATAGACTGAGACTTCCGATAGAGTCTTTAACTACCCCATGTCGTATCGGTTGGTTGGATAGTAGAGCTACGTTTGCCCCCAGTTAATAACGCCGAATTTCTTTTTCTATTGGGAATTTCCATGACTAGATTTTGTGTACTGTAGTGGATAGAGAGTCTGTCACCTTTTGTTGGGCAGGCTATGGCAGTTTGATCATCACAACGTGCATAATGGGCGAGCTAACACTTATTTGTTCATGCGTGATGGGCGAGCCAACCTACCCTAATACCGTATGTCACCTACGGAGCATGCGGAAATTTAGAGGCAGGTCACCGAGCTATGTGATAAAGGGTATATACGGGAGAGTATTGTCACCATGTGTAGTACCGAAGAAGGATAGGAGTGGCTGATGTGTGTTGATAGCCGGGCTATTAATAAGATCACAATGAAGTACTGATTTCCTATTCCTCGGTTAGAGGATATGTTAGACCAACTCTACGGCGCTTGAGTTTCTCCAAGTTGAACTTGAAGAGCGGATACCATCACACCCATATGGAACCTGGGGATGAGTGGAAGACCGCCTTCAAGACGAAGGACGACTTATATGAGTGGACAGTGATGCCTTTCGGCCTGTCCAATGCCCCATCTACTTTCATGAGAGTGATGAGTCAGATTTTACGCTCTTTCATGGGCAAGTTCGTGGTAGTGTACTTCGATGATATATTGATCTGAAATAGGTGTTTCCACCTTTTGGGCTTTCAAAATCAATGCCCTTATCCTTCTTCTTCCGAGTCTTGGAGGAAAACTTGTTAAGCTCATAAGTTTGTAAGTCACCTACAAGCTCTTCAAGTTTTGTAGAATCTAAAGTACCGAAGGAATTCAAAACTGTTATATGTGAATTAAATATTTCAGGCAACGACCTTGAGATTTTCGTAATTACTCGTTTATCGGGTATCTTTTCTCCCAAGTTAAAAAACGAGTTAATTATGTCGGACAGTTTAGCTTAAAACTCATCAAAGGTCTCACTCACCAACATCTTAATGGTTTCAAACTGAGTGGTGAGGCTATGGAGTTTGGAAGCCTTATTACTTCATGGTTGAGTTGAAGTATGTTCGAAGCCTCTATAAACGTCTCACAAGTCGTAATACGGCGGAACTCCTTCGGAGTGACAGAACAAAACAGAGCATTTAAACCATGCGAGTTATAATTTGCTAACCTATGCTCAGCCTCACTTCATGATTCTACGTGTTTGGGTATCCTATTCTCTTCAACTAAGGTAGTAGGTGGCGTTAAACCATTTGAAACCGATTGCTATACCCGCTCATCTATCGCCTTAAGTGCTGATTTCATACGCATTTTCCAGTATGCATAATTCGACCCATCAAACATCGGGGCTCCAAAACCATCGAAACCACCAAAATTCATGCCTAATAACACGGGATCTAAACACAACAACTTAGTGTTCTCTGATACTAATTTGAAAAAATTAATATCCAAAAAGATTCCGCATTTAAATCAAGGATCACACAATAATTTAGTGCAACCTGCTTAGATACTAATTTGAAGAGGCGCGACGGTGTTTAGGCAGGGATGGTCATAAACAAAAAATCTATTTTTATATTTTTCAATTTTAAAGATCAAACCTTCAAACATATTACACCCAATAAGACTTGTTCACCAAATTAAATTGTTTATTGTGAAATACCGATTTACCCAATTTTATCTTTTTAACCTAAAACATGCATCTAGGTGATAAGTAGATAAAATAAGTAAAACATTCACGACGCGCCAATGTACGAGGAAAACCACAAAGGAAAAAACCTCAAATGGTCCAGCGGAACAAATCACTATGATAAGGTTTTATAAAGACTAGATAGTAGACTTACTCAACGACTCGTCATCCTCTCAAGTCTTGACGCTTTTCCGTCTTTTAACTTCTCCTCTACAGTGCAACGTAAGAGTCTGCCCATGCAAGCTGCTACAACACGTGAATCCACACGCGTCTTGGTATCCACCGATGAGGCTCAACAACCATCTATGAAATCAAAACACGGAACACTGCTTCTTCACCACAACACAACAAACTAGTACAGAGTTCATCGCACAAAACACGTTCTCAATCCAAGATGATGAGAAACAAACTTTGGTGTCCAACACAAAGATCTCAAAGCATAAGAAAGATGAAACTTGGATCTTTAAACTCTTTGGTGGAATTAGGGTTTTGGAACTTTGGTAAACAGGTAGGAAATTGATTTTCACCAAAAGTTGTTGAAAAATCTGAGTCCAAACGAGAACCAGTCTCGTTCGAACGAACAAGGAAAGTTCGTTCTAACGAACTTCCCACGAGCTTCCAACGGGCGACTTTTGCTAAACATAGAGGGCCTGTTTGAAGTTCGTTAGATATCCTGCTTAACAAGGTTCCAAAGGTCGCTTGAACGAGATCTCCATTTCGTTCCAACGAAAACTGATTTTCGTTCTAATGAGCTCAGAAACAAAAAACCATTTTTCTTGAAAAAAAAATTATTCTAAAAACAGTTCCAGAAGATTTTGTTTATAAACGAACACCCAAAAATATTTTCAAGGATCATATTCTAGTGCATCCATACATGCAAGATCCTCGGTAAACGTGAAGACAAACTTGACACTAAGCACGGTATGATGTGTATTCAATTTTGAAGCTTGACTACTATGTCTTCATCAAACATGTCATAGGCTTACGAGATGGAGAATACAAAGCCTAATCTATGACTCAAATGTTTTGTCATGAACTAAGCCAATTACAAACGAATTGACTCAGTTGGAAATTTGTCCTTACAATGTAATTGTCATTAGCATTTTTGTTCTAGACCATTTAATGAAGACGAACGTTATGATGTCTGGAACCGGAAGCTCCATATGAATCCGATATTTGAAATCAAGTTTGGCTGCCATTCATATATAATCAGTACTATCTTCCGCAACAGGTGGTGTCATTATGTCTCATTTGGGCAGAGTGGGTGATTTAGGGCCTGTTTGGTTTGCAACTATAATTCTGTTTTCTGTGTTTAAATACAATTCTTATAAAAATTTTCGTTTGGCAACCTGTTTTTAAACACAAAATTGTAATATTTTCGTGTTATAATCAAGTTTTTCAAAAAATAGGTTTAGGGTGTTTTATAACTTTTGTTTTTTATTTTTCAACCCAGAATTATTCATTCTTAATATTTTAATGCAATTATACCTTAATATATAATATACATATATAATACATTAATATGTGTGTAATTCTTATAAATAAAAAATATATATGTACATGTACATAAAATTAAGTACGGAATAATATAAAGTTAAATAATATTATCGATAGATACATGATACTTGTATATAGTTTTACTAGCGGATGCCCGTGCCCGAGGGCACGGCGATAAATTTGCTCCCGTGATAAAGCTCAGAGCATAATAACCCGCATTTTAAACAAATTTTTTTTTTAAAAAATATAAAAAAATAAAAAATATACATATATTTTTTAATATTTTAATAATAATAATAATAAAATTATAATGTATGCATGCATACATGCATGTGTATGCATGCAAGCATGCAACACATAAAATGCCATACATGTTTATCATGCATGAGTTACTATTCATAACACCATTGTCCCATATTATATAGATACATGTATTACTAATGTATGGAATAATATAAAATATAAAATGTACATATAATACATATGTATTAAAAAATATTATCAATTCATGTATGTTTATAATTTTATAGTGAGTTATACATGCAATATAAATATATATATATATATATAGTTAAACTCCCCAACATACCTCATTAAATATGCCTAAAAATACATGATATTAAATGTACGTGTATATAATTTATGATGTATGTTATATAATTTATGATGTATGTATGTATATATGTATACATTCATGTATCATGTATGTATGAAAGTTTTATGTATGTTTATGTATATATATAGTTATTGTTAAACTCCCCAACATATCTCATTAAATATACCTAACAATACTTGATATTAAATGTACATGTATATAATTTATGATGTATGCATGTATGTATGTATGTATGTATGTATACAATTATGTATTATGTATGTATGAAAGTTTTATGTATTTATACACACACACACACACACACACACACACACACACATGTATGATATAAATATACATGTTTGCCAATTTTGTTAAATTTTTAAAAAATTGTATTTAAAAACAAGTGTAACAAACACACACCAATAATTATAAGTACAGAAAACTGAATTTTAAAACTGTATTTAAAAACAGCGTTTAAATCGAGTTTTCTGAATAGAATAGAGAACCAAACGGGCCCAGAATGTTAATGGCCACCATTTTTTTTCCGAGAACAAAACTTAAATAATAAATTATCCATATACGGCCCAAAAATAACATCAAACGACATGCAGGAAAAAAAAAACTCGAGTCGAACAAAACAGCAAAAGTCAAATTGACAATTGGCGACAATAACAACTAAAGCTAAAGCCAAGAATGCCCAGCTACCATCATTTTACCTTCTTTTAACACTTCACCTCCTTCAAGCCATAAGCAAAGTACAAAAATGTTGGGTCAGTTGCACCCTCCTTGTAATAAGCAAGCACCAAGCTACTGTCATCATTCATGCTCTCCTCCCCCACAAAAAATTGGAGGTCCCTGAGCTTTGAGAGGTACTTGGTCGCCCCCTCAATATTCTTCTTAAATTGCTTGCTGTTCAGTATCAAGCTTGGGTGTATACAATTTGATGTATGTCTTGATGTATGCAACGAAGTGCTTCTCGTCAAAAGGAGGTTGCTCCTGGAGCCTAAATGTGTCAACAATGTCAACCACCTTTACAATTTGATCATCAACACCCTCATCATCTTCTCCACCTTCAGCAGAAGGGTTTGCGCCAATGTTAACATCGATTGCTCCTTGAACAACCCACTTCCCCTCGACTTCCCATAGCAGTCCATTCTGAACTTCCGTGTACGGAAACGAGTCGGAGAGAAGCTCGTCTCCGATAATCAAATCCTGGTAGACCAACATATTTGCAGACCATCTCTCGTCTGAATTGGAATAAGGAGAGAACAGCCACGAGAGAGAACGAAAGAGGTTAATGGCCACCATCTGATTATAACAATGACTATTAACTATTAAGCTCTATTCATGTTAATGACATTAGTTAGAAATAGAGTGTTGTATTGTTTTCATTTTACCATGTATTCGTATAAAAAATTACTGTCTTGAATTCCAAACAGCATAGCGTGGGTCCCTTTACACATATCAGTAGGTAGCCAATCTACTTTGTTTCTCAATGGGAAAATAATTACTCAAGTCTTAAGAAAATGAAGGTATACTAAGACCCTCATCAAGGCATTGTGCAAAATATCAAACTGCTATCTTGAACGATGGTTTTAGTAGAATAGGCACTCCAGAGCATTAAGAAATATAGCATTTCTTAAAAAGATTGACAAATTTGCGAGAAATTTGCTCTCAGATTTCCCACACTAGTTCGAGCAAAGGGTCTCTTGCACGCCAGTTAAATACTGTGGGAGAACGCAAAGAAATGCCGTGCCAACATGGGGCGAAATACACGATGTAATTATAGTCATTCGTTTCTGGCGTGAGGGCAAATGAAAATTAACCTGCAACAGTAATGCCGTGTCCGTGTGACATTTACCTTGCCAACGCCAACTGTCGCGGGAGCTTCCAAACTACTTGATGCTTTGGAACTGAGACCTTTTTTTTGGATGTGATGAACTAATATTTGAGCATTTTGGTCCAAAATGCTCATACGATGATGGTCTAACATATTGGGTACTGTTCCTATCTAAAAAGTTCGGCCAACAATGGACTAGTATGCTAGAGTGGACAATTGTAAAAATAAGGATTGAGGGGATTTTCACATACAGATTATAGAGTCATAGAAGGCGGTCCAATCACGTTTACTTAAGACTCGTAATTCACCAGCCGTGAGCGCTTTTTGTTTCAGAGGAGAGATGCCTATAAAGACGAGTACCAAAAAGAGCTTGGAGCAAAATGTTCACAGACGAGATATTGCCTCGTAATTAGTTGCTGAAAGACCCAGAGGAATTCAATGAAGACAATATAATTTTATTGATCGATAATCAAATCCAAATAATTGGGAAAAGGGTTTGTTGAGTTGGTTTCTTGTATAGAAAATACTAATAATCTGTAACCAGAGGTTATCCTGTGCAATGGATTTGATTATTTTTTTCCCAATATTGCTTATTGTTGTATAGGCACAAATAAAACAAAGAATTATAATGTTTTGAAAATCTAAAAATGGTTTGTGTACTAGGTGAGTTGGTGGATTGGCCATCGTAACCAGTGACAAGAAGTTAGGAGAAACCGAGAAAGTATGGCCTTGTTTTGTTGTGGGAAATAAAACAATTTGTGAAAGACAAAAACTAAAAAAACTGCTCACAATATTTTTATCCTTTCTAGAAAACTGATTTAAAGCAGCCTTTATTTTCAATTATCGAGTTTTTTTTTCCTGTTTTTAATGTATAAAGAAATTGAAAACTAGAAATGGAGATATAAACTAGGAACAAAAATAGGAAATAATTTCCCACAACTAATCAGTGGCTATGGAATTTCATAGATATCTAAATGTTATTTATTTTACTTTGATTGCTGCTAAGGGCAACATATATCTATGTGGCGATGTTCTAAAAAGCGCGAGGCGGGTGTGGGATAGGCGGCTAGACTGAACTAGGCATCGCCTAAGCCTTTTTTTTTGTTTCTAATTACAAACCAAATGTACTTTGAAATTGAAGTTACTAACAATTAATATTGATTTACTTCTAACATCACTAACATTTATTTAAATTCTCATACATAGATAAAAGACATTGCTAATCAAAGTTCATCACGATATATAAAATATTAATAACCTAATTAATCACAATCATTCATGAATATTATACTCAACTCAACAAAGCCTCATCCCAATTATTTGGGGTAAACTAAGCAATCCTAGTTTTCCATTCTTCTCTGTTCGGTGCAATTTCTTCGGTAAGTTAAACCACATGATATCATGTTTTTTTATAATATCCCAATAAGTCAATTTAGGCCTACCTTTACCCCTAGGGTTACCATCAATACTAACTAAATCACTCTTCCTTACAGAGGCATCTATTGGTCTACGTTTGATGTATCCAAACCATTTAAGTCGATTTTCTCTCAATTTATCTTCTACAGGAGTTACTTTTACCATTTCACGAATTTGTTCATTTTTAATTTATTTCTTTCGAGTTTACCACAAATCCATTATAGCATCCGCATCACCACCACACTCATTTTCAGCACATTTTGTTTTGTGGTTGCCAACACTCCGTTCCATATAACAGGGCAGGTCTAAATGGTTGCCCTATAGATTTTTCCCTTTAACTTCAAAGTATATGCCGATCACACAATATGCCGATAGCATTTTAGCACTTGACCCAACTTGCTTTAATCTTGTAAGTAATATCATCACTAATATCTCCATCTTCTTGGATCTATGAAGCACGGACTCAACACGTAATACGTGTTTCGACACGAAACACGACACGTGATTTTTCCAAAAACTACGATACGATACGCTAGGATACGTATAATATAAAGTATTTATTTAAATATATAAAATATATTTAAATATATATATCAACGAAATAAAACAGATTTTTCCCATAAAATACATTATTAGAGCATTCTTAAATTAAGAAAATGGCCCTTATAAAACAAAATTCAAACACACTTTAACATAAAAAATCATAAATAAAGCAGAATCACCATCACATAAGGATTTTTTTAAAAAAAAATTTATAAAAAATAAAAAAGTGTCCTTTTACGTGTCCCAGCGTTTCGGCAACGTGTCCCCGGGTGTCCCAATGTGTCGGTAACGTGTCGGAGCGTGTCAGACTCATGTCAAAGCCTATTCGTGGCTTCCGGGAGAGTGTGGGTGCTTCATAGTCTTCAATAATCGAACCTAAATAAGGAAAGTGATCTATTGACCCTCAAGTTTCACCACGTTCCCGTCTGTTCTCCTATATGGCTAGAATTACACTCCATATATTCTGTTTGCTTCCACTTAGTTTAAACCTTTTTGTTTCTAATGTTTCTATCAACAATTCCAATCTAGCTTTAATCCCTGTTTTAGTTTCATCCTCTAAAATAATATCATCTGCAAATAACATACATTGCGACATTTCATCTTATATTTGCCCAGTCAACTCATCCATAACAAGAGCAAAGAGATAAGGACTTAGTGCCGAACCTTGGTACAAACCTACAATAATTGGGAATTCACCACTTTCTCCAACTGTTGTACTTATTAAACTCATGGCCACGTCATACATATCATTAGTCACATCAATATATTTACGAGTCATCCCTTTTTTTTGAAAACCCACCATAATATATCTCTTGGTATTCTATCACACGCTTTCTCCAAATCTATAAAAACCATATAAAGATCTTTTTTATTTTTTATATCTCTATACCTCTCCATTTATCTTCTCATCAATGTTTCAAACCAAACTTCCACAATTCCAATCTAGTATTATATTGTCCAAATTTCCCCCCAAAAAAAACAGCATGACCCAATCTCCATACACATCAGTGTTTCAAACCAAACTTCCAACAAAAAAACAGACAAATCTCATGTCCTATACTTCTATGTATCAATCCCCCTCAAAGTCCCCAGATCCAAATGAACTACATATGCCCTCTAATGTCAAAATCTGTATGTTACTCTTCATCTTCTCCAAAATCGTCTAAAATATGTATATATACAGAGCATTATTCATACATTTGATATATATAAATTTAATATATATTTTTATGCTACTGTAGTACTATGTGGATCTGGGCAGAATTTGTAAAAACGACTATTTTTTCACCCGGGTTGCTTTCTTGCCACCTACCCCTAGGTGCGCCTTTTAGAACACTAGTGGTGTGCAAAAGGTCGTCAATCAAAACAAATATAGGCTAATTTTGAGTTAGAAGGAAGAGAAAAGCTTTGTTCATATTATTAATAGTTTTGTGATTGTAACATTATTTCATGGTGGAGTTAAATATCGAAGAGATTATGATCATAAATGTTACATATCATATTTGAGAGAGGGAGGGCGGGTGGGAAAGGGTTTGAGAGAAATATTAGTCCGAGATATATATAGTATATATGTAATTAAAATAGAGAGCAAGTGTACACACATATGGGGGAGAATAATTTTTGAAGTTAACGATTTAGGTCAAATTTTTGTATTTTAGGAAAGTTGTTTCTACTCAATATTGTAAATTGGAGACGGGTAGCAGGTTTTTGCTCCCAATGGTAAGAGTTATTCCTTGGACCATATTCTCTTCAACCGCTCTAGCTGTCTTATTGTTTTACCATTTCTCTCTCTCTCCACACACACACACACACACACATATATATATATATATATTATATATATATATATATATATATATATATATATATATATATATATACAGAGGCAGGCTCCAAGGCATACTAAGTTTGCACACGTACTAACGCACACCAATTTTTTTAAAATATTAAAAAAAATATTTTTGAGTTGGTTATTTTTATAGGATTTTTAAACATTTCAGCTCAATATTTTTTGCTATTTTTAAAAATCCGGTCAAATTTTCGCAGCTTTTAAAGTGGTTAAAAGTAGCGAAAGTTTGCAAATACCAAAAAAGGTTTTTTTGAGCTGAATTTTTTTATATGGGTTCCTTGAAATGTTTAAATATCACACAAAAAAAAAAAACAGCTCAAAAATATTTTTTTTACTATTTTTAAAAAAATGATGTGCAAACTTAGTGTGCACAGGAGCCTCTCTCTCTCTCTCTATATATATATATATATATATACACACACACACACACACACACACACACACTCAATGCATGTGATTTTTATATGAAAGTTGAAAGTATTCTTTCCCCCCCAAATTAGTCATTCTGTTTCTATACCTAGAAGCATAGTTGCCAAACCATGAATCGAATCATAAATCGGAAACCTTGTGAATCGTGAATAATCGGTATAAAATGTTGAAAATGTAGTAAATAATATATAAATGCATAGAGAATACATTAGAATATGTCATAAAACATATTTTGACCTAAAACATATTTGTTACTTTTTTTAAGCCATTGTGATGACCAAATATTAACAATAACAATAACATTTTGATGACCAAAAGGTCGTCAATCAAAACAAATATAGGCTAATTTTGAGTTAAAGAGAAGAGAAAATCTTTGTACATATTATTAATAATTTTGTAATTGTAACATTATTTCATGATGGAGTTAAATATTGAAGAGTTTATGATCGTAAATGTTTCGTATCATATTTGAGAGAGGGAGGGCGGATGAGAAAGGGTTAGGGAGAGAAATATTAGTCCGAGATATATATTGTATATATGTAATTAAAATAGAGAGTAAGTGTACACACATATGGGGGAGAATAATTTTTGAAGTTAACGATTTAGGTCGAATTGTTGTATTTTTACTCAATCTTGTAAATTGGAGACGGGCAGGTTTTTGCTCCCCATGGTAAGAGTCATTCCTTGGACCACATTCTCTTCAACCGCTCTAGCTGTCTTACTGTTTTACCTTCTCTCTCTCTCTCTCTCTCTCTCTCCCTCTTATGTATACACACACACAATGCATGTGATTTTTGTATGAAAGTTGAAACTATTCTATCCCCTTAAAAGTAGTCATTCTGTTTCTATTCCCAGCAGCATAGTTGTCAAATCGTAAATCGAAAACCTCGAGAATTGTGAATCAAATTGTAAGAATCGGTATAAAATATTGAAAATGTAATAAATAATATATAAATGCATAGCGAACACATTAGAATATGTAATAAAACATATTATGACCTAAAACATATTTGTTACTTTTTTAAACCATTTTGATTACCAAATATTAACAATAACAACGCACACATAAAGATCAAACACAAAAATATATTATGTCAAATGGTTACAAATGTAATACATAAAGATTAAACACAAAAATATAATAACACAACATAAATATGTCATATAATAATAAAAACAACACAATATAAATATACAACATATAATAATAAAAACCAACCTTGATACAGCCAAGAGAATGCTCTCTATTATTCTGTCGAACGGATTGAAAAGCCAAGAGAAGACACTCAACCAAGAGAAGACACTCAGCCAAGAGAGGTTTGCTTTTTTTTTGTTTGTTTTATTAAACTGCGTGTATGGTTATAAAAAATAAAAATCAAAATAAAACTAAAAAACTCAGCCATTCGAGTGAATCGGACTCGAATTGTGAATCGCTCCCGGAATCGCCGGTTC
The DNA here is from genome assembly GCA_949130495.1 of Sambucus nigra. NCBI lineage: Eukaryota > Viridiplantae > Streptophyta > Magnoliopsida > Dipsacales > Adoxaceae > Sambucus > Sambucus nigra. Next base: position 764,365,180 of record OX422208.1, on the reverse strand, counting down.
AGCTTGTTTTTTTAACCCCAGCCGATTCTCAACTCGAGTTGAATTGTTTTATGTGAGAAGTACGATTCGACTCGTGAATCGTACGATTTTGACAACTATGCCCAGCAATTGTTCACATCCCGAATAAGTAGAAGATGATAATCTGATTATGAAAAATCAACTTTTGGTGGAGATTTAAGTCAATTTCATTTCAATAGGTATTGAACTCTGTATTTCCATCTTCAGATATATCTTATTTGTTTTTATTAGTTCTGCTGTGTAATTAGCTTTTCCGCCAATAGAATCTTCTAATAAATTCTGCAGGGGTTATTACCAGTCACGTTGATTTTCAGTTATAACGTGGGATAGTTTCAGTAGATAAGAAAGTATAAAACACTCCATGTTTATGTAGTTTTTGCAAGAAACTCACTTAGCCTATATTTAATGCAAAAAACACCCCTGAACCTAGTATTTTGTTGCAAATATCCCTCTTGGGGGACCTTCCAGCTATGATTCTTAGTAATACATAAGGGATCTTTGCAATAAAATGCATAGGGCTGTGCATTAGAAGTAATTCGGGGGAGTTTCTTGTATATTTTGCATAGTTTAGGTTCTTTTCGGCACGAGGGAAATTGCCAAGATTAAAAGAAAAAACTCTGAACTAATTAATTCTGCAAGGACCCCTCTGAAAATTTTTAAATGCAAAATCCCCTCTTTAACATTTAGCATATTGATGTAAAGTCCCTCATATGTTTTGATAAAAAGTCCCTGGAATGGGGGTATTTGCAACAAAATGCATAGGGGGGTGGGGGTGGGGGTGGGGGTGGGTGGTGTGTATTGGAAAGAAAAATGCACAGTTGATGACGGTTCTTGCAATAAAAACAGTGGAGGGATATCTCACAAAAAATTGCATAGTTGAGACTTTTTTTTCCGATTTATTCTCATATTAATGGTACACTCTTTATTTTCCCATTTTAATGTCCAATAAATCCCGTGAACTGGTGGCAGCTAGTGACCTATTAACCATGGTTGGCTTTGTTCCTCATTTTAACCTATCGCCATGAAGCAGGGCAGGGGGGCAACGTAGCTCACTCTCTTTCCCAGGGACGAATGGTGGATCCGAAAGCTGATTTCGAAAGACAAGCCAATAATATACCCAGATCTCAGTCCCATGAGCAGGACATGGAAATCGGTTACGAGGACGGCGGATCTTCGGCATTGACTTTTGAAGGTTTGCAGCAGAAATTCCAGGATGAACTTTTGAATCTAGTAAAGGAACAATATGATGCAGAGGATGCAGAAAATGCTAGGCACAGGGAGGTTAGTCCGTGGAAAAAAAATGCTTTTTCTTAAGGCATGTCTGTTTTGTACAGAATATGCCCAAGGTTTAATATGTTTTCAACTCGTAGTGTTTGATATCTAACATAACATAGTGTTTGATATCTAACATAGTTTGGTTTATCAAAAAAAAAATATCTAACATAGTTTGCATGGAAAAAATTACACCTCCCCGTACAACTTGGTAATGCGTTGGCTCATTGGTTAGATCTGTAAGAACTGTTTTATGTTTGTAAGAACAATTGTGGTTATAGATGTGTTTGATACACCCATTTTAAAAAGTAGCGTCATTAAGTTATTATTTTAAAACCCAATTTAAAAAATCGACAAAAAGTTAAACAATGACCCGTTGTCCGAAATGAAGGCTCTGGTATACCTCATCGTGTTATAATGTTCTTTTATACAAACTTTTGCTCATCATCCCCTTTATCTGCGCTAGAAGTTTTGCTTCAATACACTTGGTGAACCGCTATAAAAAAATTCGATCTCCAGGAACCTTTGATAGTGTTCCGACAATATCCATGACGGGAAATATCCTTGAAAGATTGCCCTGTAAGACAATGAGCGACTTCGTAATATATCTTGGTTCTATCAATAGCTAGTAGCAAGGTTCAATCTAAACCCTCACAAATTGGCAACATCGCCAACGGGGAAAAATGCGCTCAATTTATAAGCTCTTTAATATATAGAAAGTTTGGGAAAGACGTCAAATCTCCATATCAAGAGGTTGTGGTCTACTCCCGCGCAATGTTGCTCCATTATGTTATGGAAGAATTGAGCTTGGACTACAACCGATTTCCTTGATGAAATTGCCGCGGGAGCATGAGCTTTATGAGAGTATTTTTGTACTATTGTATTTTATTTTTGAGGGATGTTGCGCACAATAAATCATTCCTTAAGAATATTCTAGTGTGTGCCCTTTTGTTATTATACCTTTAGGGTTATCTTGGCTAGCAAGAATGAGATTTAGAGAGAGATATAGGCAATTTGGATTCAATCAAAGTTGTTGTGTAGTTTATCATTAAATTGCTTTTGCTCCTAACAACTACACATTATCAGGGCATCGTTCACTCTTGGGTGATCTTGCATGGACACTAATGATTAGGAAATCGATTGGCGCCAACCGAGTGAAGCCCGAGCTGATGCCGCAGCTGAAGCCAACCTCCTTGAAGATCGGAATTCTACTCGTAAGATCTCATCGTTAAAGCCGATAGGAACAGATCCCAGGAAAAATCCTAGCCAACAACCTTCCATTACACCAACCCCCCTTTGTAGATCTGTGCAGATTAGGACACCACTTGTTTAAACGTCGTTCGACGAACGTTGTTCCACCCATTTCGTATCGGCTAGTCCTCGTAGGAGCAGCTACGCCCTGTTGCCCATTGTGACACATCGCTATATCCCTGGTTCTTTTAAATAGATTTAAGTTGGATTTGTGTAACTCACCCGCGCCAATGGCGCGACCAATAGCGTGAGAACAACCTGACCCGTTAGTTACCTAAATCCAAGTTGGAGACTTCTGGTCCCGACTTCCATTTGAGTAGATCAGACAATAAATGGCCCTACATGGCATATTTCTTAGACTTAGAGCTTTCCCAAGGTTGTCAAACCTTCGTCGACAATCTCTTTCCCCTTTCGACCACCGACGACACTACTCGCCCTTGAAAAACCAGATGTGGTTGCCCCTTCCCCTCCATAAACCCTACCGACGAGGCACTAACTTTAAACCCAACTCCAAGCCCCCCACCCAACCTCCTTCAAACCAAATAGGCCCAATTCAACTCCATTTTACGCTGGCTCCTCCTCCTTGGACATCCTCCCCATCTAGCCACATGTTTTGCCCTTGGAAACTGGCTTTATTTGTCGTCGCTGTGATACTTTCTGTCAGTTACAAGCTTATCGAGTTGCCCTAGATCCAACACATCCGATACTTATTGGTTTTCCTCTAGCGCCCGCCACACCCATTCTTGTGACGTCTAGGGCATTACCATTGTTGTCGATTTGCCCGACGAGTTTGATTGGCATCGCACTAGTATCTTCTACTGTCATTGTACATCCAAGGGGTAGTTGTAGTTATGTACTGTTATCATTGATGGGGGATCGAGTGACGACAACCCGATAGCTCAAAAGATGGTAGATAAGCTGGGTTTATCGACATACCAATTGCCCGACCTTTTTCTCATTGGGTGGCTTGTAGACGCCCTAGCGCTTAACCACTAGTGCTGCGTTCCATTTTCGATTAGATCCTCCGTTGATGAGGTCCTTTGCATGGTCATCGATGTGCGCATTTTTCACCTATTGTTGGATTGACCTTGGCAGTATGACCATGCAATTTGCACGACGCCTATACCTTCCAGCACCAAGAAAGCCAATTTGAGCTCCGGTCGAGGCGCGAGCTCCATCCACCATAAACCTCGGTCTTCGTGTATACATATTCCACCTTGACCTTAGTGGCGGAGGAGATTGGATCAGCTATGTGCTAGTTAACCGGATTTTCAGAATGGAGGCCGATGTGCCACCCGAGATTCAGGATCTTTTGGACTCTTACATGGTTGTTTATATTCTGCTAAACGAGCCACTATGCAACATCTCGACTTTGTACACGGGCCTCTGTAATACCCCGTATTTTTATGGATTTTAAAATTTAGGGATTTATTAAATTTAAGTGAGATAAATTAATTTAATTTTAATCCGGAATGTTGTTTTTAATATTTACTAGCGTGACGAGAGTTAGTAATTATTGAAAATTTGTTATTTGTTGAATGTTACTGGATGAGTATAGTAATATATGCGTTTTATTTTATAATATTGTCACGTGTGAATGAAATGACAATTATGAAAATTTAAGTCGAGATGTGCCTGTGTCGTGTCGGGACAAAATGTTGATTAATAAAATTGAATAAATTATAAGTTGCTCGTATGGTCGTTTTGAGTGCGCCAAAGTGTCCGGAAGGGTCGAAATAGTCAGAAAAGTGTACCCGGGGGTTTAGTTTAGGTCTCGGGGCGTTTTTAGGCTTAATTACCACCCCGGGAGGGAGTTTTGGACATTTGGTAATTATGGGTAATTAAACCCACGAATTTGCAAGGGTTATATCAGATGTCAAATGTTATCTTCTAGGGTTAACACAATCAAATACTAATGACGGCCATTGGAGAGGAAGATGAGAACCCCTCCAAGAATTCTAGGCCAAAAACACCTCCGATTGCACCGCCGTCACCGCCAAATGGTAGATCGCGCAACGAGGATCTTGACCACACCAAATCATTCCACAAATCAGAGATAAAATTTCCAGGCAAGTATCTATCTTGCTTTTATCAAGTTAATGCATCCTTTTATATTAGTCTTAGGTTGATTAATTAGAGTTTTTGAAGAAAAATGTTAATTGAAGACAAAAATTGCATGTTGTAGATGTAGAGATCATATTTCTGGAAATCCATTTCACATGTAGAAGTTGAACCACGAATTTCCATGGTATTAGTGATTGAAAATCTGGTAAAGAATGGAAGAAACTAAGTTAAAGGAAAAATTAGGGTTCTTGAGACTTATAAAGATTTTTACCCTTTTATCGTGTTATAGATGATGAAAATTCGCATGTGTTACGTAGGATGTTGTTTATATGAGTATACAACACTTGTAGTATAATTGGATGGGAGTTCGGGACTGTAGCATGATGATTTGGAGGAGTTTGGGGTGAGAATCCCGTAACTGGGTTTTCTGCGGAATCTGCATAACTGCTTGATCAATCGATCGAGCCCAGAGCATCGATCGATCGACCCCCTTTCATCGATCGATCGACCCCTCCTGGAAAACTACATTTTTGCTCAGCTTAATCCGATTTTATACGTAGTAAAGCTTGATTAGGGTTGCTAGAACATAATGGGACATATGAAGGACCAGGAGGGTCAAGATAAACCCCGTTAAGTAAACCTTTAATGTGAAGGGAAATAAGGGGTAAACGGGGAGACATTCATACTTTAGAAATCATACGTGCGTTGATTGAATAATCGAAATGACTAAGAAGTATGATTAGAAGGCGAGTGAGGGCCTACTGAAATTGTACTTGGTTAAAGAGAATACTTCGAGAGACGAGAAGTGGGTTGAGAATAATTTAATTACGAGAATAAAAGGGATGAGTTCGTTATATGAGATAATTGAGTAAAATGTGTAATAACGAAAAATGATGAGTATGGGTTGTGAGAATACTTAATTTAATAATGTGGATGTGAATACATATTTATATATATGACGGTGTGATTGTGCATATATTATTTCTGTATAAAAATCGTATTCGGGCTACTTGCTATCACGGGGGTTTTCGCGCTGGGACAGTCTTATCTCGATGTGCCTTTATGGGGGATATTGACTCGTACCCTAGAAGATAGATATCCTTGGTACAGGCTATCTGATCGATGGTCAGACGGTCCTAAGAGACGTGTGAGTATGTACTGACCTCTTAGAGACGTGGAACTATGCTTCGCCTCCATTTTTATGTGTTTGTGTTAATACAGTTCGAGAGTGATTCCGAACTAGTATTTCCCTTAGTTTGTGTGATACGGGGACTTGATAGCAGAGTATGCCAGCACCATAGTTTTTATGTGGGGTGCCGATAGTATATATATAATTTATGAGTGATTGGTATATATATACTTATATATGGAAGTCTAGCACCATAGATTTTATATGGGGGGCTGTTTGTATATATATTATACGAGTAATTAATATATATACGTGTGACTATATGAGAACTTTCTACTGAGTAAAATAGTAGTTAAGTAAAGTATGAAATTATTTAACTTCATTGTAAGTATTCGAAAATGTTATAACAATACAGAATTTTTCTAAATGATGTAAGAAATCTTGAAGAGATAGACCTTTCTAAAGTGAATATCATAACCTAAATTTCACGTGTTAAAACTTATAGAGAATAAGTTAGAGAGATATATGGGGTTCATTAGTACGATAGACGTGCACACTAGATGAGAGGTGAGAATTCTCAAGAGAGTGTCGCACACTAATATGACTGTTGCATTGGCCGGTAAGCATTTTAAATACTTGCTAAACTATTTTTAAAACTATTTTACATTCGGGCTCTGACCCGTTTGTTGTTATTTCTTCTCTCTTGTGTGTATATATATATGTACTACAGGTGCCCAGTCACAGGGGCGTCTTGCTTAGGATTCTTTGGATGGAACGTGCTGTGCTTTTGTGGAAGTTGCAGGCCATTGCTTAGATGACCTCATTGTTGACTCTACTCCTAGTTCAGCTTTATACAGCAGGGGCATGTGTCGCCCTTTTTCCATTATTTAGTTGGTATTGTCAGAGATTGTAATTCTTTTAAATTTCAGTATCTTTATTTCAGGATTTGTTACTGGCAGGATGTTTTCCTTTAGTGTTCTAAATGTTGAGATTCATGATTTATGGTTAAACTCTTGAATGGTCATTTCTATTCTCATACTTAATGTGTGACTCTTAAAATGTTAATGGTTAAAGGTTTTATAATTGGATTTAATAAAATGGAAATAAGGTCACAAATGGTTTTGACACTTAGCTTAATTATTTGGGGTGTTTAGTTGAAAAAGTTATGTTTGCGACAGTGATGCTAAGAATGAACCAACTGTTCACCTTGATTTTAATTTAATAAAGGAGTGATCGCCCGGTATTTAATTAGGCGGGGTGTCACAGCCTCATTGCCAAATTAGCCCCATTACAGGATGTCTTTTACCGAGCACAAGGAACTGCATAGTCAACTTACCGAGCCATGAAACGGGGTCTCATCAGAGATAATGTCCCAATGTGTTGTCCCCACCATGCTCACCCCAAAGGACTAGAGTTGGAGGATGTATGTTGATAGCAAAAGTCGTTCACAAGTCACTGCCAAGTATCAATTTTTCATACCTAGCCTCGAGGAAATGCTTGACCAGTTACATGGGCCCCAGTTTTTTTTTCCAAACTTGACCTAACGAGTGGATATCTCTATATCCGAATGCAACCCGACGACGAGTGGCAGACCGCCTACCTTCGATGACATCCTCATCTATAGTCCGTCAGAGAGGCGAAAAATTTATCCTGAGTGCCCCAAGTGCTAACTGTCGTGTGGTTAGAGATATTTTACCTTCTATGACTTTCTTAGGGTATGTGGTCCCGTCTGTGACTTTCTTAGGGTATGTGGTCTCGGGTGACTTTGTGCGAGTTGATTCCTCCACGGTCGAGGTTATTGTCGATTGGCCGCCACACCCCGTTCATAAGTGCGCATTTTTCATGGCCTCGTAGGATTTCATCGCCAGTTCATAGTTAAGTTTAGCACTGTCGTTGCTCTGATTACTGACTTGATGAGTATGTCGTGACTCGTTTAGTACGGAGTTCCGTTGGACTGCAATTCGGCGCATTAAGACGCTTGACACCACTCCTGTGCTGGCGCTCTTCGATTGAACGCAACTTTTTGAGTGGTATTCGACACTTGTATAAAAGGTATAGGCACCGTGTTTACTCATAACAACAATCCTCTCACTTGTTTCAGCCAGAAGCTCTCAACCCCCACCCCCTCCACCCGTTCCCTACTCAACGTATGACCTCGAGTTTTATTCCGTTGTCAAACCCTTAAGTTTCGACAATCTCATCTTCTGCGCAAGGAGTTCATCATCAAATAGGATCACGAGTCCTCCGCTACCTCCATAACTAAAGTTGGATTAGCGATCGACACGCTAATTGGACCCCCTACCTTCAACGATACGCCTTTAATCTCTGGTTAAAACCGTTGTAGGAAAATTAGGTAGCCAAAGCTTTCCGCCGCCGCAACCATACCCTAATCGTCATTCGCAGTTATGTTTTTGGATTTGACGAGGTGTGCGATCTTTATATCTCCCACTTCTTATCATCATGGAGTGCCAACGACTTAAGGGCACCTCGATGGACTAAGCCGGCCACACGGGTGTCGCACGTGCACTCTGCCCTTAGAGGTTACTTTTTTGTCCTACCATGAGGTGGACACAAATGCCTTTATCCGCTGTTGTTATGCATGTCAGATGGCCAAACCAATTGTCAACATTTCAAAAATGGTCTCTTCACCCTGTTACCTATTCATGGACCTTCCCACACGAGGCCACGACTAGATATTCGTTGTTGTTGACAATTTCTCTGAGATGGGCCACTTCATTTCCTGCTTCTGTATCATGTATCATAGACGCCTCTTATGTGCCCACTATACTTTCAAGAGAGTTTGATTATACAGCGTGCCCCATAACATCACCTCTGACATGGATGTTCGGTTTATGGGGCACTTTTGGCAGCCCGATGGGCTTTGCGGTGCCCCATCCAGTTTTTTATAGCTTTCCACCCATAGACTAACGGCCAGACCGAGGTGGTCGAGTGTTGGAGATTTGCTTCGTTGCCTTGCTACAGGCACCCTCAACCAAGTTTTGTATGCATCGCACCTTTAACGTCGCCGGCCTCTCACTATTCCGTTGCACATACATCCCACTTCCCCCGACGGAGGGTCACCTCGTCCGTTTCCACACCGACCGTGTCGAGTATCCTTGCTTTTGAGTTTGTTGCTTCCCATTCAGTGATTACACCCACTTCCTCATCCGACATCATGGGTGTCCCGAGGCTAAGGACACTCCGGTAATCGAGGACAATCAATAGTGCAGTGATCCTGATTTTTATCATTAATAAAAGACTATATGGCGACTTTTAATGGCGGGGGAGTGATGCTGAGCCTGTGGGGGTATTTTTATACTACCGCGTTTTATGTGTGAGTGATGTTGCCCACACTAGATTATTCCTTTAGAATATTCTAGTGTGCCTCCTTTTGTCATTTACTTTTAGGGTTATCTTGGCTAGCAAGAAAACTTAGCCTATAAATAAGGCTCTTCACCTCCCATTGAAATAAAGGTCGTATCAGTGCACAACGCTTCCGCTTAACAGGTTTGGGAAAGACATATGTCGGCCGGCCTTACCCCATATATGGAGAGGATGCTCCCATGTGTCAAACCCGAGATCAACCATATCTTGGACGAGGGCACTTGCCATCACTAGGCACTTCCCATTGAAGTCACTACTATTAATTTTGAGATGAGAGAGAGAGAGAGAGAGAGAGAGAGAGAGAGATGTGAGAAATTTGGCTTCAGTCAATGTTGTTGTGTAGTTCAGATTAAATAGCTTCCTCTCTCAACTACTTGTCTTATCCATCTTAGGATATTCTATAGCGCTAGTTGATTGAGTTGAGACAATCTCAAATGTTGACTTTGTGTGCCTCCTTTTTGTCAAGGGTAGCTCATCGCTCTATAGGTTTATTAGATGATTGGGTCCATCTAGCTTGGGGTTTGATCAATGGTCATTACTACCATCTCTTGCTCGATTTCGTCGATGCTAGATCGAAGTACTCGACCCCGGGCATTGGTATCAATGGTTGAGACCAATAACAAGAGCATCGGCGTGTCTGTTGTTGTTCGTTGAATAGTGACTGACCTGATGCTCTTAACTAATTTCCCAGCCTTGGTTAAGCATACCACCATTTACTTATCACGGTTGACATACTTGCCGATCAACCGATGACGAGATGTGAGTCAGAATACACATATGTTTTGTGAACTTAATGATAAAATTTTCTTGTAGTGCCTCATATTTGGACTTCTTGTTAAAGGTGGCTTCAAGACCCATTCAAACAGCCAATCAATGCTTTATGGGGACGAATATTACTACATCGCCCCATATCCTCTTCTGTTAGAAGCTTCGTCCATGAAAAGCTTCCCAAGTTTTTGCTCATTGTCTGTTTTACATTGCCATTCCTCCCCCGAGCTTCATGTATACACGAAAAATACAATATCGTTATTTTCTTCTGTAAAATTAATATTCAATCAAGTTTACCATATGCACAAATTTTTTGTAAAAGCTCATAACTAGTTTATAAGACTTTTCTCAATATTTTTTAAACTTGAAATTTTGAAAACAGAATTAAACTGATTACCCTTACTTTTTTTTCATTTGCTATTGGAAAATTTTGCAACCCCCCCAATATTATTTTAAGTTGTTATAGCCTAATAAACACATCATATTTTGCCAACTAAATTCACGCAAGATAAAAAATAGTATTTTCCATAGAAATCTTTCCTAACTTTTTTTTTCCCTTTTCCAAACGAAAGTAAACCAATCAAACACAACCTTAGTTAATAGTTCCTGTTTCTTTTCTACTGTTGATTTGTAGAGATGGATTTTGCATGTAAATTGGGTTTTTAAGAAATACTTATAGTTTTCTCGGCAATAAATTGAAATTGAAGAATCACGTTAAACATTTCAAATGAAGAACATAAAAAGTCAAATTTTCATTCACAATGGCCAGTATCAGATGATTTATATATGAACTGGTTTCCTTTATTGCTCCCCCCCCCCCCCCCCCCCCCCCCCTTTTCTTTTGACAATAACTCTTATATGTTCTACATAAGACATAATATATGCTTTGCTGTTTCAGAAAATAACAGAGATCAACACTCGATTCCAAGAGAAACTGTCATCACTTAGAACCCATCAAGCCTATCAGAGAGAAGAGTACCTTCGCAAAGAATCACAGGATCGGCTACGTCAGTATCAACAGCCTGAAGTGGGCCACCGCACAATCCAAACAGGCACAGATGACCATCACGGTTACAGTGGGGCTGCAGTCGCAGAAGCACGCCGGTCTTATGGCTCTGGTCAAAACGACTCATATAGAGAGCGGTCACCATTTTTAGGGAGTGGGGTGAGTCAAGGAACCGGGGCAAGGATTCCATACCCCGAGGGCCGTGCTTACAATAATACCAGTGCTCGCTATTACTCAATTCACTAATGACAACTAAGTTGAACCTCTACTGAATTGGTCAGATAATTATCCACCTTGGTGTGTTTGTTGTTTGAATGTGAAATTGGGAATCCTCCTCCCCTTTCTGTGACTATGAAGAATCAACATATGCTTTTAGAACTGGTTATCTGAGAGCTGAGAGTGGGTCCTGATTATGATACTGGAATGGGCATGACATTGCTCTTGTGCACCCGAGTTTGGAATAGACAAGACTATATAGAGTATAAATCTCCACTTTTGGAGAAGCTAGTTTCCTACACAACATTACTCTAGAAAGACATTATTGTCGCCTTGAGGACTGCTAGCTTTATATTTGTTATGTACTTCCGTTTTAAATTGCTAGTCCTCCTCGTCTAAAATGGCACTGTTCTTTATGACACTCAATTAATAGTAATAGCCAAACTCAATCAATGGCCAATATGAAGACTTGTTTATTGTTGTAGACTTTGGTTTGTTAATTACGTCAAAGAAAAAAGAGAATTTGGGACGTTTCAAAAAGGAAAACAAGATTATGAATTAGTATATATTTATACTCTACTAAATCAAGCGTTTGTAAGTTATGACTTTTAAAGGAAACTTGACTTATAACAACAGTCTTACCTATAAAATTGAAATTTAGTTGAATATCATGGAATTTGGCTCATTGATTGTAAAGTGGGCTATAAATTTGGGATGAACAAAAAAGAAAAGTGACTCTTAATTTAGAAGGTATTGAGCATTATTAAGGATAATTTGAGTTAAACCAACCTGCATGATTCTTACCTAGTTCGCACTGGATTAAAGTGAGTGCAAAGAAAAAAAAATAAGAAGGAAAAGGGTGAAAAATGAATGGTACGCTCAAATGGTTGATGTGTAGGTAAAATGTCGACATGTCTAATGTATTGTTAGGAAGCGAATAATTATGTGGCAATCACACGTTTTTTACTGTACGAAACATCATCTGTGATTGTCACGTACATGTTTCAATTTGATTCAAAACGGTGGGCTACATAAAGTTTTCCTGTTGGGAATGGCCTTAGTGCTTCCAAAATTGCTTTAAGAATTTAGCGTGACTTGTCAGATTTCCAATTTTGAAGCATATATACAATTTCTAATGATCCCATTTTTATTGTTCAAAATCGATCTGGAAATCCCATTTTCCGAACTCATGCCAATTCCAAGTTCCTGAAAATTTCCAATTTTCCTGAAGCCAATCCATAATTTGGGAATAAATTATATTTTTCTTTTTCAATTTTTTTTTCTAAATTTACTCCTAAATGTGTATGGGTCATCTCCACTGTCCAGACAATAATCTGATTTTCCCCTTAGACTTGCCATATCACGAGAATATGTATAGTGCGCTCGGAGTACACACGTGCATATATATGTAAGATATGTGACACAGTAATGAGTGGTTATTAAGACTAGTAGACCACTTTTTTCCCTACTTGTTTATCACTTAGTTGCGGGTGCACCATGTCACATGTTGCACCTGTGTATTTTCACTACATACTACCATGCACCAACGGCAATAAATTACCCTAGGTGAGGAGTAACCATTTTTTTTTTTGAACAAAAACAAAAATATGTACGAATTTTTCAAAATGGGTTGTTTTAATCCCCATCCGTCCATTCTGTTTACACTCCCCGGGAGTAATTTCTGTAGGTCTAAGGGGTTTTTAAAGGCACCCCAAGTATTACTTTGATATATCACAACTTTTTTTTTAAATTACAAAATATCACTTAATTTTAATTGGTACTTTCAAATACCACAAAAAGGGTCACCATATATTTAAAGTGTTAAAATTCATTTATAAACTTTCCCTCCATCTCTTTACACATTCAAACCTTCAAACCTTTCATCTTCAGCTTTCAAACCTTTCATCTTCAAGTAAAAATTAAACTCACATTGAACAAAAGAACCTTTCATCTTCAAATGAACTGAAATTCATAATCCCCTTATAATATATATTTTTATTAGCTATCTTACATTTTAGTTACCACCAAAACGTAAGATTAAGGCTTCAAACACTGCACCGGAAAGTCCGAACTGTTGGATCGAATCACCAACAACATCGCAAGGTTCTTTAAAAAAGAATCAATGCATTGACTATTGAAATGGATCGAACTACTGGATCATTGAAACCATTTGTATGATTTTTTTTTTGAAATCAAAACGAATGAAACACGAAATATGTTGGATTATTGAAATGAACGACCTGTTTGAAATGCAAAAAGTGTCGAACTAGGGTTTCCTACAGTATAACTAAGTTTTAGCCCCGCACGATGCGCGGACGCTTTATAGTTCTAATGATATTGGAAAATATACAAAAATATTAAAAAAATATTATATCGAGTAAACATCATAAAAATTTCCCGATAATGAGAAAAAATTATGTCGAAATTTAAAAGTTAACTATAAATTTAATATATTGAACATAAAATTGACTAAGCTTGGCAAACATTCCACTCATTAATCAAAAGTTGGACAGTTCATTTAGCACAAACATATTATATACACATGCAAATCTAAAATGGGATCAAATTTTGTTTTGATTGAATTAAAGGTGAAGATTTTTGCTGTTGCCCTTCTCTTGAGAGGGAAATAGTGAACTCTTCATTCTCATATTTCGAACCTCGCGTGTGAATTATATGCCTTACCTGTTAACATTGAATATAGGATGCACATTAAGACTAGTTAGAGGGTTGTGATTATTTAAGAGAGTTAAAAGAGTAAATCTTTGTAAACTGGCATAAAAAGGGGATGGACAAATTGTCAATCTCAAATCTCGAATATGGGTCTAAGAGCACAATAAGTTGCATAATTTCTAGTTGTGACACTAACAACAATTGACTTGCAAAAATTGTTAAAAGCAAGTCTTAGGCTGTAACAAATTAAAGAGAGTTGAAAATATGCACACTTGTTACTAACAGGGCCATATTTAGTATAACAAAGTAAGAGGTGGAAGTTGGTTTTGTATATTTCCAATAAGAAATTCAAAGGGTTCACTATGGTCCACAGCTGACAATGTTTACCACAATGTCAAATTCTTACAATTCAGTCAAGTCCTCTAAAAGTTTGTTGTCAACTAATTTATAAAAGAATAAAGAAACAGAAAAAACTATTTAAGAGAAGAGAGAAGTAAGTATATTACAAGAGTAATGATACTTTTATCGGGTCCAAGTACCGATTTAGTACCAAATGCATTTTATTTAATTGTACATTGGTAGAACCTACAACATTTCTTGACAGGACCCACACCATAGTACAAACAAATAATTCACCAAAGCATGACAATTACAAATACCATGACAGAGAAATGTTTTTATTTAACCTAAAAAGGACAATCAGCAAATAATTAATGACATATAATTTGTTTAATAAATACACTTATTGTACAAAAGACAACCATGACCATTCAAAGATTTATCCACAGTTAAAGTTAACTAATAACAAAAGAAAATACAGAAATACAGAAAGATAAAATAAAGAAATAAAAACTTTCAACTTCCAAATTCAAGTTTGAATCATTTCATAAACATGAAAAAACATCCGCAAGACTTGAATCAAGTTGACTATTCTAAAATCAAGAACAGTAAATGTGTCAAATAAAAAGAAAATCATAATAAACAGATTACTACAACCCTGTCGAGTAGCAACAATAACAGTATCTCTCATGAGAAATGTATTTTGTGCGATTGATAGGTGGTGCGATGGTGATTACGGTAGTGGAGGTTTGCGATATTGGTGGCTTGTAGTGGGTTTATGGTTTGAGAGATGGAGATAAGCATAAGTGGTTGGCCATGGTGGGTGTCGGTTTTTGGGTGGCCTTTGTGCTTGGTGGTGTTGTGTGGCTGTAAATGGTGCTATTGGGTTTAAATGGTTAGTTTTCCATGGATGGGAGGATGTGTTCTCTCTCAATCCAAGCCAGCCTTCTGATTAAATGTTCGGTGGAAAGAGAGAGAGCCAACTTTTGGGATTATACGGATAAGATATATGGTGGCGTTTTAACGAAGGGCCATTTCAGATAGACAGAATGTGAGGAGGCATGTCTATAATATTCTATAGGGTTTCAAATTGCTATAATATTCTAGTTATAGTCTTACAAAACATAAAAAATGTCTTCCAATTGCAAAACAAATATAACGATAAATGTGAATTACTATAGACTATCAACTCCAAAACATATATAAGGACAAATGTCACTAATATAAGCACATAAAACAAATCATAAATATAAACCCTATATATTGTTCGGTAGTCCATTTAACACGGAGGAAGAATCAATTGATCATTTATAAAAAAGCAGGGTGTATATAAAGAGCAACCAAAAAGATGCCTTGCCTGAACCTGTCGACAAACGTGAGTATGGAGGGCATTGATACCTCCTCCTAGGGCTGTAAATCGGGCTGGGTGAGTCGGGCTTGGAATTTCTCAGGGTCGGCCCGAACTCACTTACCCATGCTCAAGCCCGTGCTCGGCCCGAATTATTTTTCCCACCTAGGCCCGAACTCGGCTCATATATATTACGGGCTTCGGGGCCGATTTCAATTTTTTTGCCTAAAAAGTTTGAATTACTACAACCCTGTCGAGTAGCAACAATAACAGTATCTCTCATGAGAAATGTATTTTGTGCGATTGATAGGTGGTGCGATGGTGATTACGGTAGTGGAGGTTTGCGATATTGGTGGCTTGTAGTGGGTTTATGGTTTGAGAGATGGAGATAAGCATAAGTGGTTGGCCATGGTGGGTGTCGGTTTTTGGGTGGCCTTTGTGCTTGGTGGTGTTGTGTGGCTGTAAATGGTGCTATTGGGTTTAAATGGTTAGTTTTCCATGGATGGGAGGATGTGTTCTCTCTCAATCCAAGCCAGCCTTCTGATTAAATGTTCGGTGGAAAGAGAGAGAGCCAACTTTTGGGATTATACGGATAAGATATATGGTGGCGTTTTAACGAAGGGCCATTTCAGATAGACAGAATGTGAGGAGGCATGTCTATAATATTCTATAGGGTTTCAAATTGCTATAATATTCTAGTTATAGTCTTACAAAACATAAAAAATGTCTTCCAATTGCAAAACAAATATAACGATAAATGTGAATTACTATAGACTATCAACTCCAAAACATATATAAGGACAAATGTCACTAATATAAGCACATAAAACAAATCATAAATATAAACCCTATATATTGTTCGGTAGTCCATTTAACACGGAGGAAGAATCAATTGATCATTTATAAAAAAGCAGGGTGTATATAAAGAGCAACCAAAAAGATGCCTTGCCTGAACCTGTCGACAAACGTGAGTATGGAGGGCATTGATACCTCCTCCTAGGGCTGTAAATCGGGCTGGGTGAGTCGGGCTTGGAATTTCTCAGGGTCGGCCCGAACTCACTTACCCATGCTCAAGCCCGTGCTCGGCCCGAATTATTTTTCCCACCTAGGCCCGAACTCGGCTCATATATATTACGGGCTTCGGGGCCGATTTCAATTTTTTTGCCTAAAAAGTTTGAATTACTACAACCCTGTCGAGTAGCAACAATAACAGTATCTCTCATGAGAAATGTATTTTGTGCGATTGATAGGTGGTGCGATGGTGATTACGGTAGTGGAGGTTTGCGATATTGGTGGCTTGTAGTGGGTTTATGGTTTGAGAGATGGAGATAAGCATAAGTGGTTGGCCATGGTGGGTGTCGGTTTTTGGGTGGCCTTTGTGCTTGGTGGTGTTGTGTGGCTGTAAATGGTGCTATTGGGTTTAAATGGTTAGTTTTCCATGGATGGGAGGATGTGTTCTCTCTCAATCCAAGCCAGCCTTCTGATTAAATGTTCGGTGGAAAGAGAGAGAGCCAACTTTTGGGATTATACGGATAAGATATATGGTGGCGTTTTAACGAAGGGCCATTTCAGATAGACAGAATGTGAGGAGGCATGTCTATAATATTCTATAGGGTTTCAAATTGCTATAATATTCTAGTTATAGTCTTACAAAACATAAAAAATGTCTTCCAATTGCAAAACAAATATAACGATAAATGTGAATTACTATAGACTATCAACTCCAAAACATATATAAGGACAAATGTCACTAATATAAGCACATAAAACAAATCATAAATATAAACCCTATATATTGTTCGGTAGTCCATTTAACACGGAGGAAGAATCAATTGATCATTTATAAAAAAGCAGGGTGTATATAAAGAGCAACCAAAAAGATGCCTTGCCTGAACCTGTCGACAAACGTGAGTATGGAGGGCATTGATACCTCCTCCTAGGGCTGTAAATCGGGCTGGGTGAGTCGGGCTTGGAATTTCTCAGGGTCGGCCCGAACTCACTTACCCATGCTCAAGCCCGTGCTCGGCCCGAATTATTTTTCCCACCTAGGCCCGAACTCGGCTCATATATATTACGGGCTTCGGGGCCGATTTCAATTTTTTTGCCTAAAAAGTTTGAATTAATTTTTTTTTCTTGTATTTCCATCATGGAAAAAATTACACATTACAATCTAATTGATATTTCATGAAATAAAATATATAATTATGAAATGTATTAAATTAAAACAAGGAAAATAAGAGTGAAAACCTACAAATGCCTATTAAATTTCATACATTTAGCAAAATTTGATCACTAACAAAGGCCTATTGTGACTTGAGCAATTATATAAATTATTTATTTATTTATTTGGAAATATGAAGTTCGGGCTTCGGGATCAATTCGGGATTGGCAAGATTCGGCTCAAGCTCGACCCGAAATTCATTCGGGCTTGAAATTTTAGCTCAGGCTCGACTCGGCTCAAACTCAAATAAAGCTCAGCGCGAAAATAACGGGCCGAACGGGCGGCCTTCGAGCCTCGGGCGCTCAATTTACAGGCCTACCTCCTCCATCCTTTCCGAAGCGACCTATACCCTTGTCAAACTCATCAGCAAACCCGAGGCTTACTGATGATTGTGTTGAAGGGATCCCTTCCCATGACGTTTAGTGGTACTCAACAACCAACAACCCAGATGTAATATGCTGTAATTTTTAATTTAATATGATTTTTTTTAGGATCAAATACTAAAAAGTCCATCAAATATTTTTTAATACACATTTAGTCCAAACTTTTTATTTTGTACCAAAAAGTCCCTTATTCTCTTATCTTTAATGCCCTGCGCCACCGGCATGGTAAAACTTTTTTGGCATGCGGCATGATAAAACTTTTTTAGTGCAAAATAAAATGACTTGGACTATACATAAATTAAAAAAAATTCTTGAAATTATTTGGCATATGTCCCTTTTTTTAAATATATATATTACTTGGAAGTTGGATTGATATTCTTTTCGATGTACAAAACCTGTTAATTACGTCCTAGTTGCAAGTAATAGATTTCTAATTATATAACTTTTGTACAACAATGAGTAGTACTATAAATATAGGAGAAAAAAGAAAAAGAATGTACGAGAGGGCTTGATTAAGTGCACATTCTTCATCAACTCCAGCTCTTTCTATTAGAGTGGGGTACTTATCTTTATCTTTGACAAGCTTCAAAAAATAATTTGGTAACCAGTGCTTGACCGAGAAAGGGCCAAGCTCCTATCCTTCATTATTTCCATTGCCTGTAAGCTAAATATGAATTCCCTTACTTTATTTCTCACATGAAGGTGAGACTGAAGCTTTTGAAAAATTACATAAATTTGGATTAAAAAACTCACGAATTTGTTGATTTGTTCGCGGTGTTGTCGGCAGCAGATTCAATCTGATTTGTAGCTTTTCCCTCACTCGTCTAAATTGGAGTCTCTTTGGAGAGGATTGCAGTCCATTTTGTCTCCTCTTTTTACACTAGTGCTAGATCGCTCCAACTTCGGATGGAAAGGTATTGAGAAGTTTCTTTTGTGTTGAGAGAGACACGAAGAAAAGGAATTTAAGAGAGCCATATGAAGGGCTAACATGAGACGAAAAGTCTCTTATTGTAACATTCCGTATTTTTATTTATTATTTTAATTAATTAATTAAATTTTTTGAGAAAAATAAATTTTTGAATTTAATAATTTTTATTAGCTAAATATGTTGGTTATAATTTTAGAAGAATAAAACTTCAAGCGAAATTAAAATCGGAGTTAAACAGAGTTTATATTGATTTTATAATATTTTGCCTTATAGGCATTTTTTAGGCAATCTGTCAGTTTTTTGGGGGAATCGATCGATCGACCCCTGGTGGTAGATCGATTGACCCTCCCAGAAAACGTCCGCTATAAGCTGTTTTTAGAGTTTGTGTAGGATTAGGACTCCTAATCACTATATAACCTTGTTAATCCGTAGGCGGCCTCTCATAATCACTTTTTCTCTAGTTTTTCACCAGAGAACACTTCCAAATATTTTTCATCTCACTCATAATCATCAACCTTCAACAAAATCAAGTTTTTGTCACAAGTTTTGGAACGCTTAATTGGGGTTTAATCAAGTTGGTTCAAGAACACTCTTTTGCTAATTTTTCGTAAGGAATCCAGATTTCAAATCAGATTTTCAACACAATCTTTACAGACATGAATACTATATTCTTTTCCTTTAGTATTATGCGTTTTAAGTGTCGCGCAAACACTTAATTACATGTTTTCTTAAAATAAAGTAGTGACTTAATTATGAAAAGTTGACACTAATTATGGGGCTATTTTTATTAAATCTTTTAATCTGAATAATATTCATAACCCTTGGGTACGTAGGATTGATGAGTGGATTTTGGATTTTATTGGTGTAAGTTACATGTAGAAAAACTCTAGTTTTAAAATAAATGATTTTTGGGTGCGTATAACTCATGCAATACACGTAGAGATAATAAAATTTGGTTTCGATGAATATATGATGAAAACCTGGTATATTTAATTTAAAATAATTAAATGAGATAATTGGGTATTGTTGACGAGGTGATAATTAAATTAAAGAATTAATTGAATTGGAATATCATGCGTAGTTTTATATATTGATTAATTATGCTTGTTTGTGTGACTTGTTGGTATTATGATGTTGCCTTTGTGACGACGGGTTGTTGAGTATTATTGCTCTCCCTATATTTTAGAATGCCTTCTAGGTACGGGAGTAGTGGATATGCCTTTTGATGATTTACGCTTTCTAGGTATGGGACTAGTGAGGGTAGATTATCGCGTTTTTATCATCTTGGGGGTGGGCTGATTTTTGATACTTTATCGTTGTTACGCTAGCGTAAGCATGAGACTAGGTCTAAATTTAAGTTAGAAATTCATCCTATACATATGTTAGGACGTATTGATAACTTAGGGACCCTTAGTTATGGGAGTAAGGGGTATTTTGAGGATCTCACATCGATTAAAAGGGTGGGGTGATTATAAATTGAGAAATTGAGAATTAATGCCTAAGATAAAAATGGGTATTAAAATTTGTGGCGACATAATGTGTTGGGGCCGACAGTTTAAAGGGGCGGAGGACGATTGACAAGGGGAAGTGTGACACTTTAATAAAAAGTGAGAACAATAATAAAAGTTGGTTAATTTAATTAAATTAACATCGTGGGACTTTGGAATTTAAAATCATATTGGTGTGCCTTTTTAAATGGGGATTCCTACGGGTAGTTGGTAATTTATATTTATCGCGTTTAATTATCCTGTTTAATTTAAAATATTCTATTGTGATATTTATTGCGTATAATGCTACTGTCTGGATTCAAGGATCCTATTTGAGGGGAGTAATGTGTATTCTTGCTCAGGGCTTTGGCTCTACCCATGCGTTGACTAATCTTTTTCAGGATTTAATTTGGAGAAGCTGCATAAGTTTATCGAAGTTATCATTGGAGGTGCAGCTGGAGTTATTTACTTTATGGCATAGTTTAGTTAGACCTTCTTTTCCAGTCGTATTATGAGACTTCATTGGAGTTTTATTGTGCCATTCGGTTCCAAAGTTGTTTAGAGGATTTCTGTTGGGATTATTCAGATATTATTTAATCATTATTGGAGATTGGATTTTTGGAGTTAGCATGTGATGGATCTTTTATCGCTTAGTTATTTGTGATCATTTGAGATTGACTCAATTATTTATCTTATGGACTGATTTATTTATGTCTCATATCTGTCTCATGCTAAGAATGGTAAGTTCACGCCCGACTTAGTTTTGGTGGCGGTCGACGCCAGAATTAGGCGGGGTGTGAAACTTATCTTCCCGCATTAAAAATGTAGAGAGAAGGATTGGCATAATTTTCATTGCCACGTGGTTGGCCCCATTGATAAGAGATCATAAATGCTTGTATATCATTTTATAGTATTATAGAGATTAATAGCATTGATTCGCCGTGTTTATGACGAATCAATGCATTTTGAACTAGGGTTTCATTCGTTATCATTATCATGAAATATGCGATTCATTTCGCTATGTTTATGCCGAATGGATTATTGAATTTTTTCATGTTTCATTCGTCATTTTCACCCCGAATGTATTCACTTATTTCGTTATGTTTATGCTGAAAGTAACCATAACCATTCACTGCCTTTACCCCGAATTAATGAGATAGAGTTGGTATGAACATAGCGAATGAAGACTACCATTGTCTATTTTAGAAATCTTATGTTTACATCAATACATGACTTATGTTTATAATGAATACATGATTACTTATGAAATGATATCAATGAATGCCTGGGTATGAATAACAATTTCATACTTGACATAAAATATGAAATTCTATATGAAATGATACATGAAATTGAAAATACTCTTACTAAGTTGTTTAACCAAAGTTGAATCAGTTGAGTAAGATCCGATCTGCTTTTTGAGGAAACTCTTTTCTAAAACAAGAATGAACCCAAGATGTGCTTGGATATAATGAACAAGATAATTTAAAATTCTTGAAATTAGTTTTTAGGTTTTTAGAATCAAACCTAAGTCTAGTGTTGCAACAGAAGTAGCGAGAGATTAAAAAACAAGCACACGAGACAGGATTTTTAACGTGGTAAAACCCCACCCAACTGGAAAACATCCACGTACGTCTCTAAACCTCAAAAAAAAAAAATCCACTAAAACGAGTTTTAAGTTACAAGCATTTAACGAAATACACACAAAGACATACATATTCCAAGTCCAGAAATATACTAACTCGTAAGGTTGTGTTCTGACTTCTTTAAGGCTCTGAAGGTGTCCTCTCCATTCTTTAGCGTGATTCCTTTTCTCCTTTAGCTTTACGTCAACTCAAATGGTCAAAATCTCTTAACCAACAACACTGTTAAGTGATGTGTGATTGTGATGTGAGTGTAGTGCCTAAAACAGATGCATGTACTCACACACACTTATTACAAGCAATTCCTATGAATTACAAAACTTCTAAATATGAAATGCTTCTTTCACACTACTGAAATTAGATTTTATCTTGAACACTTAATATTTTTAGATCTGTGAATCTTAAAAACAAAGATTCATTGGATCTTATTCATATACTGTTTTTCAAACTGAAAAACTCACTCAGATCTGAACTATGAAAATCCTTATTTCAGTTTTATAAAACAAATAAAGAGATGTTGGATAAACATAAATACAAACATATATATAATGGATCCAACAAGAGAGAACGATTTTTTAATTTAGAAATCAACCTATATTTTTGTGTGAGCGATTTTTTAATATAGAAATCAACCTATATTTTTGTCTGACTGTATCACATAAACAAGATCTTTAAGTTTCAAAAATAGAAATGAGATCTTATTCTTGTGAGGATGTTGGGTGAGAGATTAAGACCAACGAGGATAGCAAATATAAACCACAAACTCATAAACTATCAAAGGTATATTCTGAATAAAATTTGGCATAGGTTTGTTCGAGTTTTTCTATTTCTCTTTTTTTCTTTCTCTTAGATCTTTTGTCTTTTAAAAGATTGTAATTGTTTAGACAAAGGGTTATATTTATAGGGCTGATGGAAGTCTTTGTAACCTTTATAAAAATAAATGGTTAGGATTGTTTTGACTGTTCGAATGCTTAATCCAACGGCTATTAATGGACCGCACTAACTAAGGTTTTGATTAGTTCATTTTAGAGACACAAAGATTAATCAAGATTACATGCAAGCCATAGATTAAGTTTGATTGAATGGTCACGATTGAATTCTTAAACACAGAAAAAACAAATACATTTGGAACCCTTATAAAATGCAACACGTGGAAGCAATCATCGATCAGAAAATGCGTGTCTTACATCTGATTAAAATATCAATTGTACCCATAATATTATCAAGCGATTTTGGATTCTACCCATGGCAATTTTTAGGATGGTATAATATTTGAAAATTAACCCCAAACATTTTAAAATGCTAATTTTCATTTCTTAAAAATATATTTTAAATGTTAAAGAAATTCCTAAAAATTCCAAATAAATGTAGAAAATTCATTTTAATCCAAATTAACACACACACACTTACACCCCCCCCCCACACACACAAACACACACACTGCATATATGCAATGAAATATGAAAAATATGCAATCCTAAAGTGTTTGTGTGTTGGTTTTTTACCTTGAGGACCATTAATCTTCTAGTTGATGTAGTATTCTTGAAGTTCTTGAAGATGCAATGAAGAAAATATGAATAACTTAAATTTTGTCTTATTTTCTAAACTAGATGAGCTCCTATATAATGTAGACTCAAGTGAGTCAAATATATAGTGTGCTTCAATCCCCCCCTTTGGAAATGAGAGACAAAATCTCCTTTGAGTCATCTAGGACTCGTAGGGATAACAAAAGATAAGGAAAAATCCTATTTCTATACAAAAGTCTAATTTTTCCAGTTCCTATAAATGAAAAAGTACATAACTCAACTATATACGAACCATACTATAAATATATTTGATAACAGAATGGTACTGGTACTGGATCCTGAAAAATAAAACAACTTATGGCATAGATTAAGAATTTTAGTTGAATTATACAATAAAATGTCCAAGATGGACTCAATTATCTTCCCCCCATTTTGTCTCAAATGGACAGAGGGTGAATAAACACAATAAACATATATGAATTATGAATATAGATATATCAACGTAGAATAATCAATGGGTCACATCACAAATCTCCTATATTAAACAGATTGGGGGTGTATTTTGTCATTATTCAAACGACCGTGCCTTATATCCGAAGACCAATTATAAGCATGAATGTAACCGGAGGATATAATAATTGGTGATAGAACTCTTATTCTTCCATTACCATACCAATGGATTTTCTTAAAGATTTAAATTATATGTTATTCGAAGGTTTAGTGAACAAATCCACTAATTGATATTCAGTGGGTAAATAGTTTATTTCTAATTCCTCAGATTCTACTAATTCACGTATAAAATGGTGTTTTATCTTAATGTGTTTAGTACGTGAATGTTGAACCGAATTTTCGAAGATATCAATCGCACTTTGATTATCGTAGTTTAGATGTAGTTTTTCTTCATTAATGCCATAGTCACTTAGCATATGCTTAATCCACATTAATTTAGCGCAACAGCTTCATGCGGCTATATATTCAGATTCCGTTGGGGAAAGTAAAGTGCAATTTTGCTTCTTACTACACCACCTGACTAAATTATTTCCTATATAGTAACAAATGCCTGATGTGCTTTTACTATCATCAGAACAACCAGCCCAAACTGCGTCGGTGTACCCTACAATTGTGCTAGAGGTGTCGTTTGTGTACCATATGCCTAAATTTGTTGTGTTATTAACATATTTGATAATTTGTTTAACACATTGCAAGTGACTTTCCTTAGGGGGACTTTGGTAACGGACACACACACACACACACACACACACGTTATACATTATATCAGGACGCGAGGCGGTGAGGTATAACAGACTACCTATCATACTTCTATATAGGGTAAGATCTATAGGTTTTTCATGTTCATCTTTAGATAGTTTTATTGAAGTACTCCTGGGAGTCCTAGCAACTTTGGTATGTTCTAAACTGAACTTTTTTACTAACTTTATAGGATATTTTGATTGCGAAATGAATAACCCATCAGATTTTTGCTTGACTTGTAGTCCTAAAAAATATTGTAGCTCCACCATAAGTGACATTTGGAACTCCCCATGCGTAATTTTAGAAAATTCTTTAACCTCGGTAGGGGAATTAGAACCAAATATTATGTTATTGACATAAACCTGAGCTATTAAGACCCGTTTCTTAAAATTTTTAACAAATAATGTCGGGCATTGCCACCTCGTTTAAACCCTTTATTAATTAAAAAGTTTAACAGGCATTCGTACCAGGCCCGAGGGGCTTGCTTTAAACCGTAAAGAGCCTTTTTCAATCTATAAACATGGTTCAGGTAATGTGGGTCAATAAAACCTTTCCGCTATTCAACATTGTTTCCTCTGTTAAAATACCATTAAGAAAAGAGGATTTTACATCCATTTGATAAAGTGTGAATTGTAAGCGACACACAATGGCCAAAAGTAATCGAACAGATTCAAGGCGTGTAACATGGGCAAAAGTTTCCTCGAAATCTATTCCTTCAACTTGAGAGTAACATTGGGCAACTAATTGTGACACACCGCCTAATAAAATACCGGGTGATCAAGCCTATACCAAATTAAACATGAATCTCATCTTGTTCATTCTTATCATCACTGTCAAAAGACTTTTTGAAACATTTCTAACCACCCAGGATTCAAAAAGCTGGTGTCAAATTTTATCTTTTTAATTAAACAACCAACCATGCAAAAATATAAACTAAACCAATCACACCATCTAGAATTGAACAAACTGAATAATTAATAAAAGACTTCCGAATAAACTATCGGCTAACATCCAAACCAAAATAAATTAACAGAGAGTAATAAATCCCATACAATCTGAAATGAAATAAACTGAAAGTACTGCGAGCAACATGCTCGAAACAAAGTGATATTACATTTCTAAACTAGGAATATAATTAAAGAAGCATCTATCCAAATCCTGCAATATCCACACATACTGTAGCTGCGAATCCCTGGAATGAAATCAAGCTTAACGTCCCTGTGGCTGGACACCTAAAAGGTTTTGAAAATATTTGATACCAAGGGTTAGAACCCAAAACGTTTTGAAAATATTTAGCAAGTGATTAAAAATCAGTAATTAAAATGCATAAATGTGCTTCATATTTAAGTTAGTGTCGCACTCTCTTGAGGACATACTCACCCATCAACTAATGTGCACACCTAACACTTTCTCTATAACTCACCTAGTTATCTATCCCGTAACTAGCTCCTGTTATAACTTTTTTCTAAGACCCTACTCTAGCCCGAGTATGTTTAATAAATGATTTATAAGTTATTTATCACCTTAACTTAATTAATCATCTTCCTTGAAAGCCATATAACGTTCACTACTTATATAAATAATACAGTTTTTCGCATGAATTAAATTACCCGTATATAATTGTTTATCCCATTATATACGTAAAACCATATTACAACATTCACACATATGTTGAATATATATATAACCTATATATCATTAATACAATTCACTTCATGTATTTAATTACCCGTATATAATTATTTATCCCATTATATACGTAGAGCCATATTACAGCATTAACACATATGTTGAATATATATAACTCATCCTCCCGAGTAATACCTCTCCAGATGTATTCTCTAAAGTGATATCATACCAGATGTGCTCACTTAACCTAGTTACCCCAAGCCGGAATCGCTCACGAACTTGGCCAAAAGTATAAACGTTGTGGAGGCAATCATATTTCCTTCCTAAAAGTGAGATAAGCCAAAGGCTCGGCCCCATAAATGACCTAAGACAGAGATTGTTAAGGTCGCGAAGTGCAGCCGGCTCACAAAGGGAAAAGAGGCAACATCGGCCTCATCAGGGACGAGGAAAAGATCAAGAAGAGGTCAATAACCGACGTTGTGCTGCGGTTGGGGAACCCTCAGTCCACCCTTTGGAGGTGGCCGGGGACAACCTCGACTAGGCCGACGTTGCAAGGCCATGGAACGACTCCATCCGACGTCTTGAAGAAAAGATAGGAGACCTCATCAAAAGCCGAGACCCATTACAAAGAGGTTTCTTAGAGGGCTCCCCATTCGTGGCCAGGATAGTAAGTTTTCCAACCCCTGCTAAGTTTAAACCGCCCACGGTGTCTCCTAAGTATGACGATAGCACCAACCCTGTACATCACATTGAGATGTACCAGTCATCGGCGGACATTTATTCAATACCAGATGAGATGAAGTGCCAGGCCTTCTCCGGGACTTTGACGGGAGAAGCACACATCTGGTTTACTTCTCTTCCGAAGAATTCAATTGAGAACTTTAAGGGGTTGGCTGAACGGTTCATTCACAATTTTTGTTTTGGGGTAAGACCTCAAAAGAAGACTACCCATCTGTTGCATGTCAAACAAGGTAAGAACGAGAGCCTAAGAGACTACATTGTCAGATTCAACAAAGAGAAACTTAAAGTTGAAAACTACGAAGAGAATATAGCCATAACCGCCCTCATAGGAGGTCTTCAGAAAGGGAAGTTGTTATGGAAACTTGGGAAAGACCCTCCCAAGTCCCTGACAGAGATGTTGTCAACTGCGGGTAGGGTCATGAACGCTTAAGAGGCCATGGCTGCAAAATATGAGGATGAGAATGGCGGTAGCAGCGGAAATTTCCAAAGAAAGAAGGATGGAAAGAAGAGGTCAGTTGATGACAAGTTTGCACGTTATACCCCTCTTACTGTAAGCTGCGAACACATCCTCAATGAGATCAAGAATGATCGGTCCCTATGATGGCCAGAGAAGCTGAAGGCTCCTCCACATAAGAGGAACCAGAACTTATGGTGTGAATTCCACTAAGACCATGGCCATGTAACCGACAAGTGCTTCGCCTTAAAGGATGAGATCAAAAAAATGTTGAAGTCCAAAAAGTTGAGAAAGTACGTTGATAGAAAGGCTCCTAAAAGGGGAAGAGATGACCCTAAAAAGAGGAGAAACGACAGATGTCGTGACGATACCCCAGCAAAAAGGGGCGATGACTCGGATGGCGATGATGAAGACGATCCGGACCTTCCACCAAAAATGACAACACCCCAGTGAAGAGGGTTGGTATGATCTCCTTTGGTGTTAGCACCATATGCGGAGGACTTACAGGGGGTGGTTCTGAAGTGGCTGATCGAAAAGCTCATGTGGCAGAGGCCA
This sequence comes from Sambucus nigra, assembly GCA_949130495.1. Classification (NCBI taxonomy): domain Eukaryota; kingdom Viridiplantae; phylum Streptophyta; class Magnoliopsida; order Dipsacales; family Adoxaceae; genus Sambucus; species Sambucus nigra. The sequence goes on along the minus strand of OX422208.1, from coordinate 764,336,897 downwards.
AGTCAGTGGCCAGACTTGAAGTAGTAAATCTGACGTCTTCCGAGACAACCCAAAAGAGAAAGAAGGTGGACATGGACACTCTTGTAGTTGGGTTCTCCCGACTCGACTTCAAAGGCATCCTAGATCCACATGATGACCCTTTGGTAATCACAACAAGAGTTCTTGGATGTGAGGTACAGAGAATTCTTGTATATGGAGGAAGTTCTACAGATGTGATGTTCTGGCCCTGTTTTAAAATCCTAGGCCTTAGCAGAGCTAGGCTGATACCCTATCATCATCCATTAATGGGCTTCAGCGGAGAAAAGGTCCATCCATTGGGCATGTATGAGATGGACGTGCGAATGGGCAATGAGTGGCCTAAGAGGTTAACCCGGAAGATCAATTTTTTCATTATGGACGAAAACATCTTCTCGGCCTCTAACCTCATCATAGGAAGAGTAGACCTTAAGGAGTTTGAGTCCGTGCTGTTGACGGTCCACCAGATGTTAAAAATCCTGACCCCCTATGGGGTAGGGGAAGTGCAGGGTGACCAGACCATAGCACGAGAATGCTACTTCAACTCAGCCGAAGAGAGAGAGGCCCATAAGAGTGCAACTACCACTTATAACATTAATACACTTGACCCTAGAGATGAAACAAAGTTGAAGAAAGGAGAGGCCGCGGATGAGGTATAATCCATCGTCCTCAATGAGGGCGATCCGAAAAAAACCGTCCAGGCCAGCAAAGCCTTAAAAGCAGAGATCAAGGAAGAGCTGATAAACTTCTTGAGGAAGACGCAAAGTGTCTTGGCTTGGAGTCACGCAGACATGCCTGGAATCAACCCCGAGGTCATGTGCCATAAACTCAACGTATCTAAGGATGCTAAACCAATCAAGCAAAGATGAAGAGTTTATTTAAGGGAGAAGTACGACGTCATCCGGGAAGTAGTCAGAAAGTTAGAAGAGGCTGAGTTTATCAGGGAAGTCATATATTTGAAGTGGCTATCGAATGCAGTCATTGTGCCCAAAGCCAACGAAAAATAGAGAATGTGCGTAGATTTTACTGACCTGAATAAGTCTTGCCCAAAAGACAGTTATCCCTTACCTCGGATCGACCAGATGGTAGATACAACTATAGTAAATGAGCTCATGAGCTTCATGGATGCGTACTCAGGCTACAACCAGATCTTCATGGATACTGAAGATTCAAAGAAGATAACCTTCATCACTGACAAAGGGACATATTGCTACAAGGTTATGCCCTTCGAATTAAAAAATGCAGGGGTAACATACTAACGTCTTGTGAATAAGATGTTTGAAGACCAAATAGGCAAGACTATGGAGGTGTATGTAGATGATATGTTAACGAAGAGCTTAAAGGCCTACACTCATGTGGCAGACTTGGAAAAGACATTTGACACCGTAGACTTGTACATAATGAAACTTAACCCTGCGAAGTGTGTCTTCGGGGTAGGATCTGGGAAATTTCTTGGATTCATTGTCAATTAGAGGGGAATAGAGGCCAACCTTGAGAAAATTAAGGCTTTGCTCGACATGAAGACACCAAGGAGCATTAAGGACATTCTGAGACTCACTGGAAGAGTAGCAGCACTCAATATATTTGTTTTCAGAGCGACGGACAAGTGTCTTCCGTTCTTTAAGGTGCTAAAAAAGACCTTCGAATGGGACAAAGAGTGTGACGAGGCTTTTAATCAACTCAAGTCCTACCTCGGATCTCTCTTACTCTTATCTCGACCCATAATAGGAGAAAAGTTGTATGTTTATTTAGCAGTCTCTGAATCAGCTATAAGTGCAGCCATAGTACAGGAAGACGTTGGGGGTACAAAGGCCTGTATACTTTAACAGTAAGGCCCTTCAAGGGTCAGAACAGAACTATCCTCGGATGGAAAAATTAGCCTACGCTTTGATACATGCCTCAAGGAAGATGAAGCCCTACTTCCAAGCCCATTTTATGGTCATCCTCACTGACTCCCCACTAAGATAGGTCCTCCACAAACCTGAGAAGTTGGGTAGATTGATGACATGGGCCATTGAGTTGGGAGAGTATGACCTTATTTATCAACCCAGGGAGGCCATCAAAGGGCAGGCACTTGCAGATTTCGTTGCTGAGTTCACATGGAAGGAGGATGAGGTTGAGAATGACCTAGAGACTGCAGAGGGGTCGAACAACAATGTCTTCCGAGATCAGGAAGAGGTTGTATCCAAGAGAACCAGAAGCGAAATAGTCGAGAATGAGGAAGACCAGTACCTCTTCAAGCAAGAAATTATATCAGAAGGGGGCTTCTCATCAGATAAAGACATCTGGAACCTCTTTATTGACGGGTCTTCTTGCGACAGTGGAAACGGTGCAAGGCTAATACTTTCAGCTCCGGATGGCACTAATGTTGTATACGCCCTAAGGTTTAACTTCAAGACATCAAATAACGAGTCAGAATACGAGGCCATGATAGTGGGCCTCTCATTGGCAAAGACCCTTAGGGTAAGATGACTCCGACTTCACAGCGACTCGAGGGTAGTGGTTAACCAAGTATTGGGGGTTTATGAGGCCAAGGATGAAATGATGGCCAAATACCTGAAGAGGTTGAGAACAATACTCGAAGGTTTCGAAGAGGTAAATATGAAGAGAATACCTCGATAAAACAACAGCCACGCAGATGCATTAGTAAGGTTAGCTTCGACAATAAGGACAAGCATCAGAAGGACAGTCCCAGTTGAGATCTTGCCCAACGCGACCATTAAAGAAGAAGAGGTCAGTAACCCTTGCCTCAATTTGAACCTAGGGGACTCATGGATGGATCCCCTTATCAGATATATCAGAGAGGGAGAGCTACCGGAATCAAAGTTAGAGAGGAGAAAACTGAGGTATAGAGCTACAAAGTTCTCAATAGTAAGAGACGTCCTATATAAGAAGGGATTCTTATTACCTCTCCTCAGATGCGTTCATCCCATAGAGGTTCCCCCTGTCCTACAGGAGGTACATGAGGGTTCTTGCTCCAGTCATATAGGAGGAAGACCTTTGGCTAAGAGGATTATTACGCAAGGATACTGGTGGTCGACCTTTGCCAAGGATGCTGCAGCCTACGTAAAGAGGTGAGACAAATGTCAAAGATTCTCCACTATCCCCCCATCAACCTCATCAGCCTATGACGTCAATTAGTTCACCTTGGCCCTTCGCAGTATGGGGAATTGGCTTAGTGGGTCCCTTGCCAAGGGCTGCAAATAATTACCGATTCCTGATAGTTTCCATTGATTACTTCTCTAAGTGGGTAGAGGCAGAGCCAATGATAACGATCACAGAGTAGAAGACCTTCTAATTTATTTGGAAGAACATTATATGTAGATATGGCCTCCTAAACACCCTCATCTCGGATAACGGAACCCAGTTCAAGAACTCTTCCTTAGAGAAATATTGCAAAAGAGTTGGGATAAAGCAGTTTTTCTCTTCTCCTGGCCGATCTCAGGCAAACGGTTAGACCAAATTCACGAATAGAACAATCCTCAATGAAATCAAAAAGAGGTTATAAGAAGATAAGGGAATATGGACTGAAGAGGTTTATATTGTGCTTTGGGCTTACAAAATAATGGCTAGGACACCGATGGGGAAAACCCCTTTTATGTTAGCACATGGCTCAGAGGCCATCATACCAACAGAGGTAGGACTCCCTACTCATAGGGTCCAGACCTATGACCCTGAAAAGAATGGGGAGGAGAGAAGAATCGACCTAGATTTAATTGAAGAGAGAAGGGAAGACGCAGAAATCAGGCAAGCAGCTTACCAGTAGAGAACAACAAAGTTCTACAATCAGAGGGTAAAATCAAGACCCATAGCTGTGGGAGACCTAGTGCTGAAAAAAATGTTATAGAAGGCAAACAAGCTTCACCCAAATTGGCATGGTCCTTACAAAGTGATTGAGGAGGTTGTACCCGGGACCTACAGGCTAGAAAACCTCAAAGGGGAACCTTTCTCCAATCCTTGGAATGTTGATCTTCTAAAAAAGTATTACATATGATGTTATAAGGGCTTTCATGTGAATGTATTATCTTATGAAGAGATTATTAATGAGTAGATCAGTTCCCATGTCAATTCTTGGTTCATTATTCTCTAGTGGTAAAAATTATGAGTTTAACATCCAATGTGATGACCTTAGACCTTGTAACATCATAATTGGTGATAAGGTCTGAGGCAAGACATCATACTTGGATGATCTCAAACCCTTAATATCATTAGTTTGGTTAATAGTTATTATGGGGATAACATCTTAGTGATGACCTCAGACCTTATAACATCATAATTGGTGACAAGGTCTGAGGCAAGACATCATACTTGGATGACCTCAGACCCTTAACATCATTAATTTGGTGAATAGTTATTTATGGGGATAACATCTTAGTGATGACCTCAGACCTTATAACATCATAATTGGTGACAAGGTCTGAGGCAAGACATCATAGTTGGATGACCTCAGACCCTTAACATCATTAGTTTGGTGAATAGTTATTTATGGGGATAACATCTTAATTGATGACCTTAGACCTTATAACATCATAATTGGTGACAAGGTCTGAGGCAAGACATCATACTTGGATGATCTCAGACCCTTAACATCATTAGTTTGGTGAATAGTTATTTATGGGGATAACATCTTAGTGATGACCTCAGAACTTGTAACATCATAATTAGTGATAAGGTCTGAGGCAAGACATCATACTTGGATGACCTCAGACCCTTAACATCATTAGTTTGGTGAATAGTTATTTATGGGGATAACATCTTAGTTGATGACCTCAGACCTTATAACATCATAATTAGTGACAAGGTCTGAGGTCAGACATCATACTTGGATGACCTCAGACCCTTAACATCATTAATTTGGTGAATAGTTATTTATGGGGATAACATATTAGTGATGACCTCAGACCTTGTAACATCATAATTGGTGACAAGGTCTGAGACAAGACATCATACTTGGATGACCTCAGACCCTTAAAATCATTAGTTCGGTGAATAGTTATTTATGGGGATAACATCTTAGTTGATGATCTCAGACCTTATAACATCATAATTTGGTGACAAGGTCTGAGGTCAGACATCATACTTAGATGACCTCAGACCCTTAACATCATTAGTTTGGTGAATAGTTATTATGGGGATAACATCTTAGTGATGACCTCACACCTTATAACATCATAATTGGTGACAAGGTCTGAGGCAAGACATCATACTTGGATGACCTCTGACCTTAGACGATTATATTAAGACTTCAGATATAGAAAATCATTCGATAAACATTTATCAATCGAAGAAATAAATCCCTCCTCAGAGGTGGATATAGACCAAAGTGGAGAGTTACAAACTACAAGGTAACAGAGTTTGTCATCAGAGGTCACAGTTCTTCATAGAAATTAAAGTTAGAAAAAGCTTTACGAGATAGTCAAGTGTTTGTAGCCTCAGGGTTAGTTTCCATGCCTCCATATCCCTGGCCGAGGGTGGTTACTTCCACCCCTTCGTCCTGAGAACCAACATCTTCACTCCTGGTGTCATCTTGGGGGGCAGTCTCGGTAGGTGCGGCACCTCCCTCCTCCTCTACCTCTTGTAAGGCCCGAGCAAACCGAGGATCGGCATAGACCAAACCAATGAAGTCAGAGGCTGTGAGGCTCCCTGATTCCTTCTCTTTCATGGCAGCCCATTTTCCAGTGACCTTTACACCCCTTTCTAGGTATTCAAAGCCGAATCTGACAAACTCATCAGAGACCTTGTACTCCTCCAAGATATTCTCAGAGTCATCATCCAAGGTAGCCTTCATAGCCACATCGACCTTATATTGAAGAGAGTCAGCCTGAGTCTTCAGGGTAGTGCTATGATCCTTCCTTAGCTTGTCCATGTCTTTCTCTAACCTCTTCATGCTGGCCTCAGACTTCTCTAAAGAGGCCTTCAGACGATCCACTTCAGCGTTTAAAATGGCCTTGGTCTTCTTAGCCTCTTGGCCCTTCTCAATCAGAGGAAGTTTTCCCAAGGTCCAGTTAACAAAATGATGCATGGTGAGGAGACCCTGTAGAATATGTGCAGAGATGTCAGTCTAAGACCCGGTATAGTTCAAAACCGATGTTACACTTAAATATAATTCAACAGCATATTCAATAGCAAAAGCAAAAGTTCAAGGTATTACTTGGATAGAGCGATGGAGAGAGAACTCAGCGAACAGAGGCCTATCCAGAGAGCGACAAAAGCGCTTGTCAGAGTCGGTCATAGCATCGTCGATGGAATCCAGGGCCTTCAGACTATGGCCGATGAGACTATCGCAAATCTTTAGTTACTCCAAGCGAGCAATCAATACGTCCTCAGAAAAAATAGGGATAACACGATCCCCCTTTTAGTTTTTCTTCTTCTGCCTTTGATCCTCAGGGGCAGGGTCGGTAGGTTTCCTCTTCTTGGACGCCTCGGACCTTGAGGTAGTTGAAGGGGGTGGAGGTGCATTAAGACCTGCCTTCTTCACAAGCTTCGTGAGATTAGGGGCTGCCATCTCCCAAAGGTCATCGAAAATCCCTTTTGGACGCTCTACAAAACAGAAAGGTCTGAGTTAGAAAATCAGAGATACACAAATTCAGAGGTATAACTTATTGAAATAATAAAGCAACTTACGAAGCTCGGTCAAAGGACTCCCCCCAAGGACAGTTTCTGAGAGATAGTAGGGAGTCATCAAATGCTCGTACTTGACTAGCAGACCATTCTCCCCCTGATCCTGAAGGTCTTTAACCTTCTGAAGATTATTTTGGCTTAGCCCAGGGTCGGCCCTAGCAGCCATTGTCACCTTTCCCCATCTCAGGGGTATTCTCGGCTCTAGGGAGGAAGAGGGGGCATAGGGACCAAACTCCCATGGCCTTGACGCAAAGAAGTAGCGTGGTTTCCAATTATGATTCGAGTTTTGGGTAACCTGCAACATCTTTTTATTTTACTTTTGAGCTAAAAATGGTAATAGCTCGAATGATTCCTGGCAGATGAGGGGACATATCACCCTGTGAAGACTTGGACGGGAAGGTCTGAGTGATGGAATGCCCTCCATAAGACAATATCTCCAATTATCACCCTCTAAGCATTGGGTGATAACTGGGAAAGAGCCAAGTTGATGTAGGACAATATAGCCCTGATGATGGGATGAATGGGCAGATGAAATCCTAACTTGAACATCTTCTCATACAAGCAGATCTCACCATCTCGATCGCCGAAAGCCCTATCTTCCCTCAGAGGTCTCCTGAGTTTTATGGAGGGACTTATAGAATATAGATGTCTGAAGGCTAGAAGGTCGACCTCGCTGACAGTTCTCTCTATCTCGATCGCCTCAGAGGTGTCAACATCTCTTTCAGTACCATCATCATCATCCGGTTCAACGTCAGCCTGAGCAGATGATGGGGCACCACTTGGGAACCTCTGAGCGAACTTAGCTCCTATGACGACCGACAGGGGAATGGCTTCAAGGATTGGGGGAACAGCAACGCTAGGTCCTATAATTTTAACGTTAGAGGAAGAGTGAGATGTGCTTGGACTCTTGTGAGACGAGGCCCAATTGGAAACCTCGGCTTAATCAGGGACCTGATCTCGCTGAATGGAGAAATCCATGGCCTCTTGAAAGGAGTCCATATACAAAGGGTCTGAGGTGGATGACTCAGACTCAGACATGGGAGTAGGTTAAACTGGGACCTCTGCTGACTTAACTGGTTCAACTGGCTCAGGGTATATGACCTTCAGAGGGAGTGGAAAGATAGGTCTGATGGGGAATGCCTCTGCCCTACGAGCTTTCTCTTGAGCTCTTTCTATTTGCCTAATTTTATCTAAGGTCTTCTCCCTAAGAGAAGGGAATTCCTTTAAGAGTTGATAAAGGGGCCTGAGCATATGAGTCAGACCCTACACTTGTGACTCTAAATCCTAAATAAATAGGATTGGCAATTTGACTAAGGATCAAACAGGGTTTTTAAACAAGAACGATTAAAGAATAGTTCACTGGAAAACTCTTAGGCTCGCTAAAAAATGCATAAACTCGCCGAAAATGCAACATATGGAAGAACAAGGCAGAAAAATGCAACAAATGGAGAAGAAGGGGTAATAGACGATACCTGAGGGAATGCGATGAGAATAAAGTAAGGGTTTGCAAGAAAAATCCACCAAATTCACCTTAACCAAGCTCTTGTAGAGAGAGAGAGAGACCAGAGAAAATTCAGGCGAGAGAATGAAGAAGTGTGGAAGAAAGAGAAAGGAAAGGGGTAAAACCCTCAAAACCTATTGCATGCATCCCAAGGCCCATTATTGCCTTGGGAGCCCAAAGGATAACTGACATCATTGAGCTTGCCTGGCACGCTAGCTACTTCAATAGATGACACTTGTCAAAAAGGTATTAACACCTAAGGAAGTCCAACCTCGGACAAACATACCCCTTAGGCACCTGATCACACAGGTAACTAAGGGCTAGGGGGTGATTGATATGACCTAAATGTACCCCACCGGCTCAGAGACATCAACCTCGTCCAGGGAGATGGCCGAGGTTAGAAGGGCCTTAAATTGGTAACCAGTGGTCCCGCCCTAAGCAAGGTCGGCCATGGTCGACGTTACTAGTTACCTCACGGTCAGACAATAAGTGAGGTCTTCATGATCCACAGGGGCAGTTATTCATCAGGTCATCCAAGGCTGGCAACCTCGGCTGGGTTCAGGCTGAGGTTATAAGGCTACTCCATTATCGTAACCAGCCTCGGTTTGGAATCAACCAACGTTCCTGCTACTCTACCATTACCTCAGCCCAAGCCGACGTTACAGCTCCACCTGCCTTACCTCGGCTATGCCACTGAGCCAAGGTTACCACTGATCAAGAAGTTTCCCGACCACACCAACCTCGTCCTCTTCCAGGCCGAGGCTAGGACCAATCACAGATGGCCGAGCCTTTATTATCATATGTATGGTTGGGAACACGTGTACACAATCAGTTATAACAAATCAATCCCCTCACGTGAGAGAATATTTCGTCATCATTCTCTACATGTGATAGTGACAGATGTCTTCATCATATTGGCTAGATCATCACACACATGCTCATTTCATGCATAGGGGGTGCATTACACCCCCCACGTACTATATATACTTGTCTTCTCCTTCTTGGAGAAGGATTCAAAATTAGCAACCCTAGCTAAAACTATGTCCAAATATATAGTAGAAAGAGAAAGCTTGAGAGATTGTATCTATGACCATTAGAGCCCTCATACAGTGATATTAATCACACACTTGGACAGTGAACGTAGGCCTGATTGGCTGAACCACTTAGATAACTGTGTTCATCCTCTTCTCCTCACCTCAATCTCTCATATTTAGTATACTCTTGTGATGCCATTGTTATCACTAGCTTGATCTTACAAACACCTTGACTGGTGGTGCTATTTCCAGCATCATTAAACCCACTACATTCTCACTAGTGTCTCAACCTTAGACCACAACTTTCTCTCACTACGATTCAGAATAGCTACCAGTCTCTCCTCATATGAGATGTCTGGATGCAAGTCAATATCCTTGAGTGAAATTTTGCCAGAAATCCTTCTCGCTCTTTCGATATTTCTTTATCGATGCCACGTGGAGCACATCGTGTATCCACTGAAGATGCTCTGGAAAACCCACTCTATGAGCTAGTGGTTCACCCTCTCAATAATATGGAAAGGATCCACATACCTCGGTGCTAGCTCCCCCTTCTTGCCGAACCTCATCACTCCTTTCATAGGAGATACCCAAACCAATACTTGGTCACAAATCTCTAACTCGATGGCCCATGACCATATAGTGCCTCAAAAGATGAGCCTATACTCCATCGGCTCAACTGTCTCTATGTTAGGAAATTCCCTTCTTGTATGGGTGCTAATTTCCTTATTGTCAAACGCGTGACTCCCTTCAGGGTAAGTACCCGCAACGATCCCTGACTACTCATGTCAGACTTTAAACCTTTAACTAATGGTGATGTACCCCTCCTTACGTCCCTGAACTATACGAAAGGATACAACTTACTCAATTCTCGGTGATGGACCATAATCCATTTTGGGTCCTAGCAGCTTGTTATTTCCCCACCTCTTATCAACCAAAGGTGGATAATGAAACTTTTCCTATAAAGTCTCCCAAGGTGTCACGCAGATACTAAAACATCACGAGGCATCACACGTAACTCTACCCGTTGATTACCCAAAAATCTAGAATGCACAATCCTTGATTCCCGTTTACCCATCGACTTATGGGTGACACGTTCAACCCAATATGTAACTCTGTCCCTATTACCTCCTTACACTTTTTACCAGAGGTGGGACTGAAAGTGTCTCACCCGAATTCCCAATAATATTGGACGACACCTTATTCCATTTCATTCCTTCCCGTTAATAGTAAAGTTGGGTATACTACTCGATAGTATAACTTATTCCAAGATAACAATTCTTATTTAGGTCAATCCATTTAGCAACCCGATGGAAACCTTGACCCCTCCATGATTTTTTTTAATCACCCAAATATGAATTTTACCAACATGAGCATTAATTACCTCACTAGAATCATAAAATTTCAAGAATTTTCTAGTTGATACCCTCAAATCAACCTTTTTTCATCCTTAAATGGTCCACCCGGAGACAAATTCACTATGTCTCATTCAACACCAATTCCCATTCTCAAGAACTCTATCCCTCGTGCAGTTTTTGTCAAGTAGGAATCTACACCTTGTCTATGTGTAAAACCACTCTAGGCATATGACTAAGTGATACTCTTTTCTATTTTCTCGAAAATGTGGGTTTCTCCCTTGCCTAGGGATATCTTATTACATAAGCCTCCCCCATATTTCCACTTCCTACGGTGGAGGTAGTTCTCCTTGATATACATATAGTCAGACCGTTTTCTTTCTCAAACGATTTTCAGTTCACTACACTTTTCACTTATTTTCTGACTGCCCCGTGGGAATACATTCAATATGTTTATTTACACATCCGTTTATTTAAGACGATTCTAAAATCACACTAACCAGGGCGCCCCCTATATCCTGTGCATATTTAAACTCCAATTCTTCTCGATGTTGCTCCAACCATTAATTTTTGGTGCAAAAGTTTTCTCGTTGTTCCTTTTATCGCACTCCCCGGCTGTACTGGCCTTATAACGCAACAACTCTCAGTTCAAAGTGTTTTCTCCACACGTTTAATAATCACCATTTAAACCGATGTACTAGCATCAAATAATGTCTCTCCACTACCGATGCTCATTTGGGCTTATTCTTTTCACCAACGAGGCCAAAAGAACTTTCTCTAATGCATTAAACACTAGCGTTGTCATTCACTAATTTTAGTAGACCCAAGTATAGTCGAAACATTTAAAACTATGTCCTTATACTCATAGGTCTAATTATCGACTCCCGCGTCTCTAAAGGGTTCATATAATGCTGTGCTCACACGATCGCTAAGTCCTCAGCGCTAAGTCACTAACGATCTGAATCTTTCTACTCGATGGTAAATTCACCACGCCCTGAATTACATCAGTAAAAGTCCCTACGCACCAAGATCCAATAGAACTAGACAACTGTACCCTCTGAAGTCTACTTCATACTAAAATTTATCACGAGACCGACCCTCTTTCAGGTGGAATATCGTAAAAATATACATCCTGCGCTGGAATAGCGAATACGATAGTCTTATTGTAACCGAACACCACCGCTTACCCATCTCTAACCAATCCATACCCGGGATAAAGTCATACTCACATAACACTCTCAAAATGTGCTAATTTTGTACTGTATATATCCTCTCCGTGTTTTCATCCACCCCCTGCAGAAAGAATTAAAGAGAGCCTCGCTACCCAACGATAAAAATATACAAATCATAATAACACTTACGATACACCCACTAGACCCGTCTCCCGCGCGAACATAGTGTTATATAAAATTTTCTGTGATTCACCCGTATCACACATAACTTACCCAATTTACCTAAGGATAAAACTTATACTTACACTCGTCGATACACTGTCGGTTAAAATTATTCCTGGACATAATACTCTCATCCAAACCAAACCAAAACTCCTATAAGTGTTGCCCTTGCCGACCATCCCACTCCTGTACTTACTCTACTACAAACAGGGTCCACACATGTGTTCCCACTCTTTACACATTAGACACCTCTCTGTGTCATTCCCCTTTATCCAGCCCCACTGGACATATAGGAATTGTCCTTCCCTCGAATCGAGAAATCTTGACCCGGATTGGCACCCTTATTGTTCCTTTGGCTTTGCTGGCCTTATAGGGCTCTTTGTTGGTACTGACGACCTTGCTTGAATCCACCATTATCTGGTAGAAATTCTATTGACCTCAATCATTAAAATGGATTCTTTATTGGGTATTCCCCCCTATGGTGTCTCACTAACACCATTAAATCCAGTTCTTCCCTTTGGATAGATTCCCCAACATTCTTGGCTCCTCCTTCATGGAAGCATTGATGTAAACACGTAAACGTGTGACTCCTGGCGATAATTGACACTAGTCATCCTGGCTGGATTATCCATCCATGCCTGTATATTCTACCTATGAGTCAATTTTCCACTTACGGACTCTATTATATTCTCTGTACCCTTCATCGGGTATAAAATTTGCTAAACTAGTCAACTCATCTCTTTTGATCGACTTTTATTTTGCCCACTTGTGATAAGTTTTGAAATTCCATTCATATCTCAGCCTAAACAACAGATGGAAGATCTCCCGGTCAGACCGTACCCAAGTTTTCGTTCCACTCCACACATATTTCTCTATGTGGGGTGACTGATCCTAATTAATCAACGCTGCTCTTATGAGCAAAAATTTTTGCCCGAAATTTTATACTGGGTGTTGCTGCACTCCACCCTACACGATTTGCCTTTGGATTCTCTTTTTTCGTTGGCTCATCACATTTCCTCTCTTCCTAGAATTCCTTTAATAGCTCTTTGAAATAGTCTCTCTGCCTCCCCCCTTTTTGTTGACTTTGCGAGGTGAGTTTGAAATACACCATCGTTATCTACTACGGTGTTTAGGATGCTACTGTTCCTAAGCAATCATCCTAATGTCACCTCCCTGAACAATAATCATGGTGGCCCTTATCACAATCACCATTTCTAGAATATTCCACGTCTTTTGCCAAGCCTCTCCCCCTGTAATCCTTCTAGCGACCCTCGCTGGTCGTTCCATGATGTTCGGTGTACGAAGCCCAAACGAACTCGTATATGAATCTCATTAACTATACTTAATAGTAGGAGAACGTAAATGTACGTTCTTAAAGGAATACAACAATCCTATCATAAGGCTCTACATCAGAGAATGCTATGCTGAAATGTAAAAAGCCACACAGATTTTAAGGACAGTAGAACTTGTTTCTCTGATACCATCTGTGACACTCCGCCTAAGAAATACCGGGTGATCAGTCCTATACCAAATTAAATAGGAATAATATCTGGTTCATTCTTAACATCACTGTCAAAAGACTTTTTAAAACATTTCTAAACACCTAGCATTCAAAAAGCTGGTGTCAAATTTTATCTCTTTAATTAAACAACCAAACATGAAAAAATATAAACTAAACCAATCACACCATCTGGAACTGAACGAATGGAATAATTAATAAAAGACTTGCCGAATAAACTATCGGCTAACATCCAAACCAAAATAAATTAACAGAGAGTAATAAATCCCATACAATCTGAAATGAAATAAACTGAAAGTACTGTGAGCAACATGCTCGAAACAAACTGATATTACATTCCTAAACTAGGAATAAAATGAAAGAAGCGTCTATCCAAATCCTGCAATATCCACACATACTGCCGTTGCGAATCCCTGGAATGAAATCAAGCCTGGCGTACCTATGAATGGACACCTAAAAGGTTTTGAAAATATTTGATAGCAAGGGTTAAAACCGAAAACGTTTTGAAAATATTTAGCAAGTGATTAAATTGCAGTAATTTAAAATGCATGAATGTGCTTCATATTTAAGTTAGTGTCGCACTCTCTTGATGACATACTCACCCCTCAACTAATGTGCACACCTAACGCTTTCTCTATAACTCACCTAGTTATCTACACCGTAACTAGCTCTTGTTATAACTTTTTTCTAACACCCTACTCTAGCCCGAGTATGTTTAATAAATGATTTATAAGTTATTTATCACCTTAACTTAATCAATCATCTTCCTTGAAAGCCATATAACGTTCACTACTTATATAAATAGTACAATTTTTCCCAGGTATTAAATTACTCGTATATAATTATTTATCCCATTATATACGTAAAACCATATTACAACATTCACACATATGTTGAATATATATATATAACCCATATATCATTAATACAATTCACTTCATGTATTTAATTACCTGTATATAATTATTTATCCCATTATATACGTAGTCCCATATTACAACATTCACACATATGTTGAATATATATATATATATATATATATATATATATATATATATATATATATATAACCCATCCTCCCGAGTAATACCTCTCCAGATGTATTCTCTAAAGTGCTATCATACCAGGTGTGCTCACTTAACCTAGTTACCCCAAGTCGGAATCGCTCACGAACTTGGCCAAAAATATAAACGTTGTGGAGGCGGTCATATTTCGTTCCTGAAAGTGAGATAAGCCCCTCACCCATATAACATACGCTATGACATGGGGATATACTCTCCCTGCTCCTCAAGCCAGGGGATTCACCCACATCGCGCAACCTTCCTTGATAACATAAGAGCATATAAATTAAATAAATATCTAGTCACTGATATTTAATAGCACACACAATCTCTCTCTCTCTCTCTCTCTATATATATATATATATATATGTATACTATCACCACATCGTATATATATATAATAATTTGTTCACGGCTTTACCGTGTACAAGATCCATAATACCAGCCTAAAATATTCTCGGGTCTATTGTCTGACTCTAATTTAATTAATTTACACATTAATTAATATAATACTTTCTCGAGTCTATGGTCCGATTCTAACTTAATTAATTCGCACATTAATTAATTATTACCTTCCCGAGTCTATGGTCCGACTCTAAATTAATCTATTCCTCTTAATAGTTAATTAAATACCTCGGCGTCACTCAACCAACATACTCGGACTCGCTCACTTGGCCCGTAATTTAATACTTATAAATTTGTTTCCCAAAATTCCTCCTATAAGATTTCACACCCTTATGTCTGTTTAACATCCTTAATACCATCTTCAACAAGTCCTAGGTACTAAGAATTAATTTAATTTGTACTAACTAAATCCCCTTAAAGGTCCCCCAAACAATTAAGGCTTATATATTAAAAACTAGCGTAACTATTAAAATCCCTGAGTAGTCGATCGATCGACTCTAAGGCTTGATCGATAGATAGAACAACTCATCTTCTTCGATCCTCTGTTTCTGCTATTAATGGAATATTAAGGTTTTAAATTCTCAATTTACCACCTCAAAGAGACATTCTAATTTTATCTTCTCAATTAGAATAGGTTATAATCATCTTTTACCCAAATTAGCATCATCGATTTTAAGAATTTACTTCCAATCCACAAATGTATTTTCTACGTTCTCATCATATCCGTAAACCTGAAATCAAATCCCAAAATCCGAATTCATTCATCTTTACTACCGGGTTTTTCCATAGTTCTAATTCCAACAACATTGAATACTTCTATAATATCAATTGAATCATTAATCACACATTATGTTCAATTTCTTGACAACCCAATTAAATGCCACAACCCACCCAAAAACGGATTTGGGTTTACACCCACCATAATATGAATTGATTATCATAAACTTATAATCACAGCAAGTTAACCACTTGCCTCAATTGTTCGTAGAGTCTGATCCTTTGGAGTTGATGATGGCTTGTTGAAGAACACCTCCCTTGTTCTTCCTTTTGGCTCCCAAGAGTTCTCCCTTTTTTCTACTCTACGTTATCATATTTCTCCTAATTGTTTTATGGCTGCTCACAACTACTAAACTTAGGTTTTAATCACTAAATCCCTTTTTTGGCTTATGGGCTTAATTAAAATGGCCCCACTACCCTCGTGTGGGCCCGATCGTGCCCAAAAATACACCGTGACCCATTTACCACCCCGGGTATACTTTCCGACTGTCTCGACCCATCCAGACTCAACCGTACACTCATAATTGACGTCCAAATTAATTTATAAAAATTCTTATCTCACACCTAACTTGGTCTATACCCGAGTCCCGACTGAGATAAATAAATGCCACGTCGCTGAAACTCGTTATGACATAAATAAAATTATTATTCACTTAGTAATTTAAATCCCATAAATATTAACCATATACTCTCCCGATTTATATTTAAATGAATATTAACATAATTAATCCAATTAAATTATAACACACAAGTAATTTAAAATTATTCGAATTAATTAAATCTTAAATGCACAGAAATGCGGGGTGTTACACTAATATGGCTTTGTTTTCAACTATCATCCTTGACTCATCTATTTTGTTTTTAAAAATCTAGAGAGTGCCAATAACCCTTTTATTTTTTGGCCTAGGTACGAGATACCACACGTCATGACTTTTGAATTGGACAAGCTCTTCTTGTATAACACCAATCCAAAATGAGTCATTGAGTGCTTCATTTACAATCTTTGGTTCAATTAAAGAAACAAAGCATGCATAATGAGCAACGTTACATAATTGTGATCTTGTAAGCTCAGGCTCTTCAAGGTTACCAACAATATTATCTAATGGATGATCTTTAGAAACCTAGTTAGGTACTTTAGGTATCTCAGTTGGTAAAGGATCAACTATCTCTGGAGAGTCATAAGTAAACTTGTTATCAGACTCATCCACTATAGTTGGTCTTTGTTCCTTACTCTTGACATTAGTGTCACTCACTACCACATTTATCTATTCCGTTATGACTTTGGCACGCAAATTATAAATACGATAAGCCTGACTATTAGGGGAGTAACCCAAAAATATGGCTTTATCACCACTGGTTTGAAATTTAGACAGGTGTGATCTATCTTTACAAATGTAGCAAATACTCCCAAAAGTTCAAAAATATTTTAAGTTGGAATTTTTGCCATACCAAAGTTTATAAGACGTTTGTTTGGTATTTTTTTCGAAGGTACACCCTGTTCATAATATGACATGCTGTTTGAACTGCCTTAACCTAAAAGTATTTTGGCAGGTTCTTAGCATGTATCATTACCCTAGCCATTTATTGGATTGTGCATTTTTTATGCTCGACAATACCATTCTGCCGAGGTGCTTTAGGTGCACTGAACTCGTGAAAGTAATCGTTACAGTTACAGTATTCTGTGGTGTCTTTTAATTTTCAATTCTTAAAAGAATTTTTAAAAATTCTCTAAACGTATCCGATTTTTGCTTTAAAAATGCAACCCAAGTAAATCAAGTGAAATCATCCATCATGAACAAAATATAACTGTTACCACAAAGGATTACGGTTCTGGAAGGACCCATCAGATCCATGTGGATTAGCTCTAGAGATTTAGTTGTTAAAGTTTCTTTAACTTTCTTGTGAGAAGTTTTAACAATTTTTCCTTCCTGACACGGCCCATAAACAACATTTGAAATTGGTTTTATTTTTGGCAAACCTCTAACTATATCTTGTGAGCTTGATTTGCTAAGGTTATTATAATTTGTATGACCCAAATGATTGTGCCAGATATCATTATCATCTAGTTTGGATAATCTACAAGTCTCATTGCTCGGATTAACTGTGTAACAGTTGTCTTGGGTCTTGTGATTGGTAAGTATGCAATCACCATTCTCATTTAAGATTTTGCAATTCATTTTTGAGAATGTGACTATATGATTAGAGTCACAAAATTGTGATATTCTTAACATATTGGCTTTAAGACCTCCCACTAATAAGGTATCTTTAAGAATAGGAAGTCCTTTTTCTTGGAGTGTTCCTTTGCCTACGATTTGAGCTGATACTCTGTCCCCAAACAAAACATTTCCTCCTAAGAAGTCGGTTCTGTTGGTTAGTTTAATATTGTCTCCAGTTATATGTTTAGAACATCCAGAGTCTAAGTACCAACCAAAAACAATGTGTTCAGCTTTTAAAGCACTTATCACAATATTACACTTTAATTGGGGTATTAGATTGTTCTTTCTAACCCATATAGCTCTAGTTTTAAAAGATTTATGATCTTTTGGTTTAGTAATAGATCTGGGACTCTTTCTCTTGAACTTCTTTTTAGCATGAGATCTTTTCTTCTTATTTCTATAGTTAGAGTTTTTTTTGGGTTGCTTAGGAAGTATATAATGGTTTCTACTCTGTCTAGAATAGTTAAAGATTTTATAAATAGGTGATTTTTAGACAGGCTTGTGCAATCTATCTTGAAAGCACTCATCGAGACAGTGTCCATAAACATCGCAGTAAGAACAGTAGTGGTGGCTCGACGATTGTCCGTGGTTTTTAAAATATTTGAAAAGAGGTTTATCCATTTGTTGGACATTAACCTAAGGACTAACAACAACAGTTTTCCATTCTAGTTCAAATCTTCTCACAGGGGGGAGGGGGGGGGGGGGGGGGGGGGGGGGGGACATATTTAGCCTTAGGTTCAACATTTGGCTTTGGACTATTTTTCTTCAAAATATCTAGCCCTTTTTGTTTATTCTCAAAATCAAGTTTTATGGCTTCAAAGTCAGGACATAGGTCAATAGGTCTTTTTCCTGAAGACACAAATTTTATGTTATGCAAAGATTTAGTTTGTGTCTTAGATTTTTGATCAAAACCTATGCTTGTTATATATTCAGAATTCATTTTTTTAGGCAACACAATCTTCAAAACAATTGGAATTATTTTCAAACTTTATTTTTTTGAAAATAGTTGAAACCTTTTCTTTAGATTGTTCCAACTCTATCAAAGATGCCTTATATTTCTTTTCCCAAACGTCATTTGATTCAGAAAAATCTTTAATTTTTTCAACAATTTTTTTTGACTTGGTTTCATAGGCAAGACATTGATTAGTGTAGTCCTCAACATTCTGCTTCACTATTAGGCTTAAAGTTTTTATTTTTTAAGTAAGATCCTTATCAGTCTTTTTCAAGTTTTGTGCTCTTCCTAAGAGTTTTGGTGTACAGTGTGTGAATGTCAGGAAGATCGTCATTATCAGAATCATTAAGTGTAGGGAGTGAATTGTCCCCTAACGATTCATTTGACGTACTCACGCACAAATTCAATTCGTCATTCATACGCTCCCTTTGAATCTCACACAATGTTGAAATGTTTCTAACATGATCAACACCATTAATAGTATTTAGGCAAAGAGAAAATAGACCAATAGAAGGCAAGATGTCACATGGCATATCAATATTAAGCATTCCAACGTCAAGTTCAGCATGATTTGTAGGCACATCATCAGTATATACAATTTTTGTGAAAAAAGACATGCAAAGATCAAAGATATTGGATGATTCAGGCTCATCTTCATTAGAGTCACTCGAACTATACCAAGTCTTACAGAGATTAGCCTTATTATTATTATGTTTCAACTTAACCTTACAATTATTGGCAAAGTGACTTAATTTACCACATCGAAAACATTCAGTCTTTTTAAGGTCCTTGTCAGGTCTATTATCGTTTTCAGTATAGTGATTTTCTTTTTTTCTCTCATGAGGTTCGTTATTAGAATGTTTGGAATAAGAAACCTTCCCTTGTTTAGAAGCAACTTTGTTTCTAAATTTTAAGATTTTCTTAAAATGCTTAAACATGAGGGCTATCTGATTATCCAAATTATCTAAGTTATAATCTTCACCAGAGTCCAAGTCAATGTTAGGAACAACAACCTTTGGTGTGGTCATCTTGGACTGAACAACATCATTGGGACTTGTGTGTTTATTTTGATTGTTAGAAAGATGTTTCTTAAATTCTAGTTCCATTTTCACAGTTCTGAGCTTGCTACTGAGGAGTTCTGGAGTTAATTTAGGATCATCCATCTCCTCAATTGCATATCATTTGTTGTCAAATTTAGGTGGAAGTGATCTCAGAATTTTAGATATTATCTCTCTTATATCGTATATAATATCATTGTCATGTAGCTTAGTAATAACATCAGCCAACCTAATGTAAAATTCATTAAATATCTCAGTCTCATCCATTAGGAGTTTGTTATACTCTTGAATCAACATTTGGGTCTTAGTATTCTTAATATGGGTGTCACCTTCATGGGCAGTGACCAACGTATCCTAGGCTTCCTTATAATTTGATAATATAGATATTATTTTGAATTTATGTTCATTAACAGACATAAATATAGCATTCTTTCCTTTATTTTTACTTAATGAGGCAAAATTTTCTTCCTTCGTGAACTCGCAGAGCAATTTTTTAATTCTAACATTACTACCTTCCGCAACAAACTTAGTTGGATGTGTATATTCATTTTCAATGGCATCCCAGGAATCATTTCCCAAGGTCCCTTGGATGAAGTCTATCATCATTACTTTCTCAGTAAGGAAAATTAGTCCCACTAAAGAGGGGAGGCCTGGACAAATTTCTCGATCTCTCAAATTTCTCGTCCTTAGACAGTTTATTTTGAAAATAGTTTCAAAGCATAGGATCTTAGAAAATTTTGAAAACCAAGTACACTGCTTTGATACCAATTCAAAATACTCTTACTTAGTTGTTTAACCAAAGTTAAAACAGTTGAGTAAGATCCGATCTGCTTTTTGAGGAAACTCTTTTCTAAATAAGAATGAACACTAGATGTGTTTGGATATTATGAACAAGATAATTTCAGATTCTTAAAATTAGTTTTTAGGTTCTTAGAATCAAACCTACATCTAGTGTTATAGCATAAGTAGTGAGAGATTAAAAAACAAGCACATGAGATAAGATTTTTAACGTCACTACACCAAAATGTGAATTTTGTGACTGCCTTTTTTTGACTCCCAATAGGGGTGACAAACTAGTCACTCCCGGGAGCAGTCACAAAATTATTTGTGACTGCCATTAGGGGTGATAAAATTAATTGGTTAAATTTTTTTTGAGTCAATTAGTTTGTTACCGCTAATAGGAGTCACAAATGTTACCATATAATTAATTTGTGACTCCTATAAGCAGTCACAAATTTATAACTGTCACAAGCCCTCACAAGTTTATTAGTAGACACAAGTTATGACTCTTATGAGTAGTCACGAAATTATAATTGCTATGAGGAGTCACAAATTTTAGTCTTAGACTTAATTTATGACCGCTATTAGCGGTCACAAATTTGTAACTGCTATTAGCGGTCACAAATTTTGGTCTAAAACTTAATTTATGACTGCTATTGGCAATCATAAATTTATAATCGCTCCCAGCAGTCACAAATTTTGCTCTTATACTCAATTTGTGACTGCTATTAGCGGTCACAAATTTGTGATTGCTATTGGCGGTCACAGAATTTTTCACCTTTCCCTCTATACGTGAAGATCGAGCTCCTGCCCTCTTCTCTCTCTTTCATTTCCCTCTGTACGCATCTCTCAATATGAATCATTTCGATCGGTGAAGGTATTTCCCTCTCTCTACGAATCTTGAAAGCAAACCCTAGATTACAGTTTCATATGCTTTTAATCTCTACGCATACCTCTTCGTAAGTTCCATTTTTCGTTTGTTTGCTTTTAATTTTCATATGCTTTTAGTCTTGAAAGCAAACCCTAGATTACAGTTTCGGAACTTATTACCTGAGGTTGTGCTTCGCAAGTTCTATTATAGGGCTTGCTTTTCTTACTTTGATAACAAAAAAAATGAATATTACCCCAAAACAATAAAATGCTTAAATCATTTGGGTTTCAGGTATATTTGCTATTGGGTGAGAGTTGTTCTTCATCAATAACGTCATTTGCTGTTGGGTGTTCCAGAATTAAAGACTTTTTCTTAATTGTGAAGGTATATTTTTGGGTATTTTTGCTGTCTAAAGCCCTAATTTCTGTCTAAAGCCCTAATTTCAATTCTCATTGTGTGTGTGCGCATTTCGATTCTTATTATGTGTGGGTATGTGTGTATGTAGAAATATCTGTTTATATGTGTGTATGTATGTGTATGTATAGATTTATGTTTACATGTGTGTGTATGTATGTGTATGTATAGATTTCTGTTTATATGTGTGTTTATGAGTGTATCTATATACAAATTGTATTTTATGTTAATAAGCCCTAGAAATTGTATTGAGGTTATTTTTTTGACAAAATATTATTCAAAAACTCTAGACATTATATTTTTTTGACAAAATATAATCAAATGGATTTTTAATATTACGAGTTTTGCCCGAGCTTTGTGATCAACGTTCTCTAGACAAAATATAATCAAATCTGATTGTTTTGTTGTGAGTATATCTACACATCGTTTAACCTCTTTCGTTTTTTGAATATTATCTTGTTTGGGAATATGTTAGATTTTTTAAAATAATCATTTTATACTATTCATATTTATTTTATCTAAAAATTAATTAAATAACCATTGTTTTGTGCTCGTTGAAGTTTTGACGTTTTGTGCTTGGTTGGGTTTTCCTGTGAGTTTTAATGCAATGATAGTATTAATGCAATGATAAGCCAGAGATTATGTTCTAAATATTAGCTCAAACTTCATTTAGTTTTATAATTTACTGAGTTTCTATTTGTTTGTATTGTAGAATTAATGGGGTTTCCACAATATAAAGAGTGGATGGGTGAAAGTTGTAGAGTGGGGCAAGTATACGTTAATGGGGTTAAAGACTTTGTGAAATATGCAACGAAGAATCTCGAAACTGATATTATCCCATGCCCGTGCAATCGTTGTAAAAATGGGAAACGCTTGAAAGGGGTAGATGTAAAAGTACATTTGTTTCATTGGGGTATGCAAGCTGACTACACGTTTTGGCATTTCCATGGGGAGAGGGAATTTAAGTATATTCCAGAAGAAATACTTGTCAATGAAACCATTCACACAAATGGTGACCCGTTAGTACATGCTAGGTTAAACTATCTCATAAATGATACGTATGAAGTGCACGCAGCACAAGAAAAGCAAGATAGTAGAGGGAATGCTTTAGGATGTGAGGATCATGTTGGCAACGATACGGACCAAGTTAAGGATTATATACGGTTAAAAGCAGCAGCCGCAACACCATTATACCATAACTCCAACCCCGACCACACAAAGTTATATGCCATGGTTGGGTTGCACAACTTAAAGAGCAAATTTGGCTTGTCGGGAAAAAGTGTGACGGCAATACTCCTCTGGGCAAAAGATTTTCTCCCCAAAGAAAATACACTGCCAGTCAATTATCCGATCATGAAGGATAATTTGAAAGGTTTGGGTATGAAATACAAATCATTTCATTGCTGCAAGTATGACTGCATTTTATACTATAAGGAGCATAAGGACAAACGGGCTTGTCCTGTATGTAAGGAACCTAGATATGAACAAAAGATGATAGTACATAATAAACGTTTGTTGAAAGTAGATACGTAAATACCTAAGAAGGTGTTAAAGTATTTCCCTTTAGGTCCTCGATTGAAGAGACTGTACACTATACCTTGGATAGCAGAGGCAATGACTTGGCATGGTCGAGCGGAGGTGGGTGAGAATCTCATGCGACATCCGATTGATTCATCTGTGTGGAAATCTGCAAATCAGCGATACTCGGACTTTGCTACAGAAATACGCAATGTTCGCCTTAGAATATCAACCGATGGGTTTAACCCGTTTGGCAAATTGAGCACAGATAAGAGTATATGGCCTGTGTTTACGGCGCCTTTAAATTTGCCGCCGTCGTTGTGCATGAGAAAGGAGTTTTCAATTTTGTCGTTGTTGATACCAGGTCCAAAAGCACCGGGTAGTGACATTGATGTTTTCTTAGCGCCACTAATAGATGAATTGAATGAGTTATGGGTTGAAGGTGTGAGAGCATTCGACTCATACAAAAAGGAGGAATTCATTTTGAGAGCTATGTTGATATGGGCAATTCATAATTTTCCTGCTTATGGGACCTTATCTGGGTGCAATGTACATGGTTACCTAGGTTGTCCTATATGTGGAGAGGAGACTGAAGCCAGCTGGCTTAAGAAAAGTGGTAAACTTTTTTATCATAGTCATCGAAGATTTCTGCCCCAAAGTCACAAATTCAGGTCAATACGAAGAAATTTTCTCCCAGAAGGCACCGAGACGCGACCACCTCCACCAAGACTTTCTGGTTTGGAAATTGAAGAAAGGTCATTAAAGGCTGATCAAAAGTTGAGGGGGAAACACCCCATAATTTTGGCCCAAAAGTGTAAAAGAAAGGATCTTGATGTGAAAACGGCGTGGTCGAGGAGATCAATAATGTTTGATTTGCCATACTGGAAGGAACATCATGTGCGACATTTGATAGACATAATGCACGCTGAGAAAAATATCATTGAGCATCTCGTAAGCACATGCATTGGTGGTTCTCATTCCAAGGATGGAGAAAAAGCCCGTGAAGATCTTCATGATTTGAAGATTAAAAGATCATTATGGTTGAAAGAAGATACAAACACTGGAAAAAAGCATATGCCAGTTGCATCTTATACTTTGAGCATTGAAGGAAGACATATGTTCTTAGAAACATTAAAGGGCTTGAAGGTCCCTTTTAATTTCTCATCCAACTTACGTAGGATTGTCTGCGATGCAACAAAAGATTTGAAAAAGTGCAAGTCCCACGATTGGCATGTGATAATGCAACTTATCCCTCTGTTGTTCGGACACTGTTTTTCAGAACACAAGGATCTTCGAAGGGCCATTCTACAAATTAGCTTATGTTTCTCCCTATTGTGTGAGAAAGTTGTCAACAGGACGCACATAATGGCAGAGAAAGAAACTTTGGTCGAGGCTATATGTGTTTTGGATAAGCACTTTACTCCCTCATTCTTTGACATAAGCATCCACCTTTTAGTGCATTTGTGCGATGAAGCACTTTTATGTGGACCAGTAAGGTACCGATGGATGTATCCGTTCGAACGATTAATGAAAACTTTTAAAGATTACGTTAAGAATACACGGTACGTTGAGGGGTCCATTGCTGAGGAGTACATTATGGAAGAGGCTTCCTTGTATGCAAAGGAATATATGCCTAACCCAAACGTTGGAGGTCGTGAACGCTTTATTGATGAATTAGAAGAGTTTGCTGATGAGGAGGCCCTGGGGAAAGGTAAGGTAGTGAAGCTAACAAGTACACAATATAACAGGTGGCTCGATATGTATTCGAGACACATGAAGACATAGATAAATGGAAAATGTGAGTTTATTTAAAGTGTTTTGTAAAATAATGTAATTTGTTCGATGTTATATTCATTAAAAATTAATATTTTTAGTGTTTTAACCTAGGCAATATAATGAGTGCGGGCATGCCAAGAGGAGGAAGGGAGGCGCGAGCGCAAACAATGACTTTAGGCATTGGGTAGCTTCCGAGGTGACTACAGTAATACCTCACTTTTATTTACTGTCTTTGCAACATATTCACAATGCAAATACTTTCTTGGTTTCAGTTATTGAAAGCTGGTGAAGTATCGACGAGACTTGGACGTCTAGCAAATGGGCCTAGTTTTGTAGCCAAGGAGTTTGGACAATATCGTGTCAATGGTTTTGTGTTCTCTTCAAGCACACAAGAGTTAAAACTCATTGGGAAACAAAACAACGGCATTTTATATAAAGCATTAACTCATTTCAGGGCAAGCACGAAAGATAAAAACTTGATAGAAGCTGAGATGACGTATTATGGGATTATAAAACAAATTATCCTATTAGATTATATATCTTTTAGCATACCTGTATTTTACTGTGATTGGGTGATAGTGGAGGACAAGAATGCATGTATGGTCGACCCTGACACCCACATAGTGAAGGTTGATTTGGCCAAGTTGAAGAGTAAAGACAATGTTAATGATGAGCCATTCGTTTGTGCATTCTAAAACTTAAAGCAAGTGTTTTATGCAAAGAGCCCCAACAATGATCCATGGTCTGTTGTTTTACATTCTCCTCAGCGCTTGACTACATCGGTAGACGATATAGAGGCACCAATCGAGATTCAGTCTATTCTGGATGACAACCCAGAATAAAAGAAATTATTAAACGCATTAGAGGAGTAGGTGTTTAATTGTGGCATGTTATGTTGTTTTAAATGTTGACTTGAAAATTATGTATAATAGCATGTTTCAATTATTTCGTAGCATGTATTCATAGTGACTTTTTTTCACAAGTTTATTATTACTTTTTCCAAGATGTCATATATTGTATATACATGCAACGATTTTCAAAACAGGTCTTTTATAGAGAACACGTCAATTTATCGGCACGGCTATTGAAAAATCAAACAATGCAATTACTTGCGAGATCATGGGTGGAACATACCTGAAGCATATTTATTTCAATCAATTCTACGAACACTACCTCAAAGTTGGGATGAAGCAGTTGAAAGGGTTTTCATAAAACACAATCCAAGTAATGCGATGCAGTTAGTAGAGTTTTTAGAACTCGAAGAAAGACAAATTCATCCTTTGTGGATAGAACTGAAGAGAACAAGGATGCGTTCAGACTCTAGTGTGAGAAAACATATGCATAACAAAGTTAACATCTATTATCGGCTTAGGAGAGAAGGCATATGTCCTAATATGTTTAGTGTCAGAAATGCAATTATCAACACACTTCCGCAGACATGGCCAATAAAAACTTTACGTGAAATGATGAAGTATGAAACTTATGACATGGTTGAATTATCAAAACTTTTAGAATATGTTGAAAAGGTATAACTTATATTATATTTTTTTATATTATTTCCTTACTCTTGTATTAATATATGAACTAATGCATAAATATAAAAATGCAGAAAATGGCGTCCGAGAATACAATTACATCATCTAGGCCAGAAAGTTCAAGTCATGATGAACATTCTGCCATTGATTCTCGTGCTCACGTTTCCCTTAACTTATTTGGTTTGCCAATAGGTGGCAAGAATCCTTTTAAAGCTCGAGCCTTGTCTTTGTTAAAATCTTGTATTGGCTTAAAATATGAGAGTTGGGATACGGTTGAGCAAGTAAAAAAGGACGACTTGTGGAATACGCTCATGAAAGAGTTCAATCTTTCGGCCGACCAGAAGGAGGGGTCCATGAAAGCCATTGGTATTCAATTGACGACTTTTAGAAGTAACCTCCGCTCGACTTATTTTAAGGGATTGGACAGTGATGGGATAAAGGCCCTAAAGGATCAAGTACCGGAGAAAGAGCATATCCCTGTTCGTGAGTGGAATGAATTCGTCTCGCGTGAAGCATCTAAGGCAAAATTGAAACAACGACACCAAGGTCGGGTGAACAGGGCTAAAAAGACCGACGTCCATTGTCTTGGTCGGATGTCGTATGCTGAGAAAATCGAGGAGATGGTATAAACCCTTTGTTATTTTAATGTGTATATATATTATATGTCTTGCTCAAATAGTTAATGGAAAATTAATTTATAGGTGCTTAACAATAAACGACCTGTTGATCGTTCGGAAGTGTATCTCGAAAGTCGTAGGCGGAAAACTGGGGAGTTTCACCCAAAGGTAGCTGATGATATGGTGAGTTTCGTAATCTCAGTTGTAATAATTAAATTCCTTCAAGTTTCGTCGTTCAATGGTTTTAATCGATTCATAAATAATTTTGCAGCAAAAATTGAGTGAGCTGAGAAGTAGCCAAGGTTCTTCAAGCCAAAACAGTATTGATACCGATGCATTGACTGCCTTTAGAGGAAAAGATACTAGGGGGCGACTCGTGGTGTTGGACCCGTGTCCAAAAGTAAACTTAAGGCAATTGCTCCTATAGTATCACAGTTGACTAGAGCAAAGACACGAGAAGAAAAACATGATGAGGATATGGCATTTCTCAAATCATCCGTTACCATGCTTTTAAGTGCTTTTGAATCGAATGGATTGAAAATACCAAATCCAAGTCCTCGCAATTATAGTCCTGTCCCACATCCAAGTCCTCGTAATTACACTCCAGTTCCGCATTCAAGTCCCCATGATTACACTCCAGTTTCGCATTCAAGTCCCCATGATTACACTCCAGTTCCACATTCAAGTCCCCATGATTACATTCCTACCCCCCGTCAACTGAGCCAAACTTTGGAGATTCAACTGAGCCAAACATTGGAGATTTAACTGATCCTCCACATGATCCATATGTCGATTTATTAGATTTTTCAAATCAGAGAAAGATTGTAAGTGGACAAGTTGTTGCTTCAGCTGCTACTGGAACGGTGGTGCATGGCCATCAATTGCTGATATTTGAACGTAAGGTTTACGTTAATAGTGTTGAGCCAGGAGAAGAGAATCATCCGTTGTATCGTTGAAGTCATGGGGCGGACACTATTAAGGATGTCGAGAAATCTTGGGTGATTTGGCCATTGCTTTGTCTTATCCTTAAGTGATCCAGAGTAATTTGTCTTGAGAAATTTGAACAAATTGTCAAAGTGAACAATTAGTAGTGTTTGAACTCTATTTTGAATATTAGTAATCTGTTTTGAATCAATTAGTAATCTGTTTTGAATGTATCCAGTGTCTATCCAGTGTCTATCTGTTTTGAATCAATTAGTAATCAATTAGCAATATTCTTCTATATGCATATTGCAGTGCGTGGGGTTTGATTATACATAGATGTAACTCTATGAAGTTCCTCTCTATTTTCCTCTGAAGGGTTCTGATCATATGAAATATCTGCATTGAGTAAAACCATGTACATGATTAAACCCATGTACATGATTAAACCCATAGAAAATAATATATTTGTCAACACAGCCATAAAGCAAGTTTTTTTAACAGTATACATCACACAACCACCCATTATAGTCACAGTCACAGTTTGAGAGAGCCAGTGTCCATCAATTTATTCATTAGATATCAAGAGAAACATGAAGTAAAAGCACGTATCATTTCGATACGAAAATCAACTACACTAATGGACCGAAGGGACCAATGCTGGGAGATACGGTTCAACAACCTGAAGAGCACTCGCAACTATCCTAAGGATCAGATCTTCTATGGGCACCTTCACTACATCACTTCTCATCCCAATGTCAGCAGCATATCGGCGAGCACAGTACACACCCCTAGCAGTTGCTGCCATACCGTATATATTGGTGGTAACTAGACCACAGTGTAGATAAAATGGCTTCAAGGGGGCCATCAATTATGGATACTGCTTGCCCGCTCTGCCCCAATGTCCTTTGATCAAGAACAAGCAGCCCTGTTTTGCTGTAAATGGCAAAGTCTTCACAATTATTCTTGAAAACATTATAGCACCCGAAACCATTATGGAGAAGGAAGTTTGCTCGATGGACAACAATATCATTGGGATCCGATACCTCAAGAGTATAGGTCCCGCCTCTTGCTTTCGCGAGAAAGAGTGCAGGAGTTACGACGTACTCAAAGTGGTAGACTACACCACCAGCTTGTCGAAAATTACTCTCAGGGATGGCATGTCGAAAATTGGTGATATTTGCTTCATTAGTTGAAGATCTCACTGACTGTGAAATGTCGCTCTCAAATGGAGTGCCCAGTTTCATGAGTTTTCTCTCAATTTTAGAGTCTTATGACAGTCCTCAAAACATCTTCTGGAAGTAGTTTGCCAAGATCAGAGAGTATCGCAGATCCATGCATACCAGTTCGTTCAGACTCCTAAAAGAAGAAAGGTAAATCTCAGTATAGAATTGGAAAAAGAATAATCGCCAGTATAACAGTGTACAAGGGGTGGAAAAAAAACTCCCAAATTAGTATCAGTGATTGAACCATTTTAATATCAACATCTGTTTGTGATAGGGATGAGTGCGATATAAATTTTGGATTAAGGATCTCTACAGAAGATATATTAACAACAGTTTAGCAATGAAATCTTAGAAGAAAAAAGAGGGCATAAAATCACAAACACCTTAATGCATTTCCCAAACCATTTATTAAAGTCACCTGTATAAGGAACTTCGAAAAACTTCTAAACTTGAGCATATTCATTGCAGTCCACTGATTTATGCAAGATAAATTTGAACTCTTAGAAGTTCTCCAAATTGGCTAATTATTTGATTGAGTTCAAATTTTGATCAGCTTCTTTGATTGTTTATAGGCTGTTACCTGTTGTCTTTTTTTAACCGAGTTCGCTTGCTCGGTATTTAATTCTAAGGGATCGACCTTATATGATGTTATTTATATTTTGGGGTTGGCATTTAAAGTGATAAAAAATCTGGACCTTTGTGAAGTTTCATTGCTTCCTTTGTAGGCATTTTTGTCATCCACATAATTTGAATGGTACTAAGAAAGTGTGGTAATAGCCTTGAAAGTTCACCATTAAGAAGTCTGCCTTTTATTTTTTATGCTTCTGTTGAAATTGGATTTATTTAAATTGGTTCGAGATGTAGAAAAGTAACATCTTATTCATAGTTTCTTATATGTTGATTGGTTATAACTGTGTATATATTCAATTGAGTTGTCACGTCGATAATCACAATCGTTCTCATTCAGTCTTGGAAGTGTGTATATTCAATACCTTGGTTCAATTTTATGTTTAGGTGAATTTTTGTTGGGGTGTTTGTGGTGGCGTTGTGTTTCAAGTACAAGTACGAGGGAGGACGTCACCGCATCAATACCCCCCACGACTGATATACCTAGACTTCACGAATCGTATCCACTGCGTGGTGACTCCTGGTCTAGATTTAGAATGATTTGTTACATGTTCATGACATTCCATGTCATCGAAGTGTTGTGTCGTTATTTTTTTTTGTTTATTTTTTATTCTATGTTCATTTTGTACTTGGTGCCCACTTAGGGGTTGTTTGATGTTAAATTAAGTTTAAACAAGTTTTATGTGTACTGGATATTTGGAATATGAGAAATATAAATGAAATGTTGTCAAAAATTTTAGACTTGTTATCATGATATTTATTTTACTTTCATTATTTCATCATTTTGTGAAAATATAAAGATATTTGTAATAGCTTTTACAACATTTAACAAATTCAATTTTGTAACTGCTAATAGGAGTCACAAATTTGTCACTACTATCAATTTTGTAACTGCTAACAGTAGTCACAAATATATGATTCGTAACTGCTGTCAGCAGTCACAAACATAACATTCGTAACTGCTCACAGCAGTTACGAATGTTATATTTGTGACTGCTGACAGCAGTTACGAATATCAGTTACAAATTGGGGTCACCAGTCATAACTCCATAGGGGTTATAAAAAATTGTGACTGCTGTTAGGAGTTATAAATTTTCTTTTGCCACCCCCTAAATTATGACGGTAAATAGCAGTTATAAAGGTCATTTGTGAGTGCTAACAACACTCACAAATCTCCCATTTTGGTGTAGTGCGTGGTAAAACCCCACCCAACCGGGGAAACATCCACGGAGGTCTCTACACCTCAAAACAAATAATCCACTAAAATGAGTTTAAGTTTCAAGCATTTAATGAAATACACAAAAAATAGACCTATTCTAAGTCCTGAAATATGCCAGCTCCTTTAGGTTGTGTTCTGACTTCTTTAAGGCTCTGAAGGTGTCCTCTCCGTTCTTTAGCTTGTCTCCTTTTCTCCTTTAGCTTTACGTCGACTCAAATGGTCAAAATCTCTTAACCAACACTGTTAAGTGATGTTGTGTGATTGTGATGTGAGTGTAGTGCCTAAAACACATGCATGTACTCTCACACACTTATTACAAGCAATTCCTATGAATTACAAAACTTCTAAGTATGAAATGCTTCTTTCACACTACTGAAATTAGATGAACACTTAATATTTTTAGATCTGTGAATCTTAATAATCTTTAAAACGAAGATTCTTGGGATCTTAGTTATATACTAGTTTTTCAAACTGAAAATCGCATTCAGATCTGAAATATGCAAATCCTTATTTCAATTTTGTAAAATAAATAAAGAGATGTTGGATAAACAGAAATACGAACATATACAAAATGGATCCAACAAGAGAGAACGATTTATTAATAAAGAAATCAACCTATATTCTGTGTGACTGTATCACATAAACAAGATCTTCAAGTTTCTAAAACAAAATTGAGATCTTAATCTTGTGAGGATGTTAGGTGAGATATTAAGACCAACGAGGATAACAAATACAAGCCACAAACTCGCAAACTCTCAAAGGTAGTTTCTGAATAAAATTTGGCAGAGGTTGGTTCAAGTTTTTCTATTTCTATACTCTCTCTCTCTCTTCTTTTTTCTCTCAGATCTTTTGTCTCTCAAAAGATTGTAATTGTTTAGACGACGGGTTAAATTTAGGCAAATCAATGGTTATGATTGTTTTAACTATTTGAATGCTTAATCCAACGGCTACTAATGGACCGCACTAACTAAGGTTCTAACTGGTTCATTTTAGAGACACAAGGATTAATCAAGATTACATGCAGGCCATAGATTAAGTTCGATTGAAAGGTCACGATTGGATTCTTAAACACAGAGACAGAACAAACACATTTTGAACCCTTATCAATGCACCAGATGGACGGTTATCATCGATCAGAAAATGCCTGTTTTACATCTTATTAAATTATCAATTACACCCACAATATTCTCAAGCAATTTTGGATTCTACCCACGGGAATTTTTAGGATGATATAATATTTGAAAATTAACCCCAAACATTTTAGAATGGTAATTTTCATTTCTTAAAAATACATTTTAAATGTTTAAAAAATTACTAAAAATTATGAATAAATGTAGAAAATTCATTTTAATCCAAATTAACACACACACACACACACACACACACACACACACACACACACACACACACTTAGGTCTGTCAACGGGTCAGAGCCGGGTCGGGTTTAGACAGATCCAAATTCGTGTAATCAGGTCTTCATCGGGTTCGGGTCCTGGTCTTCATCGGGTCTATAATATTGCATCCAAACCCGAATCCGTTCGGGTCTTCGGGTCTCGAGTTCGGGTTCGGGTTCGGGTCTAACCAAATATATATATTTATTTTATATTTATGTTATATTATCCCCCTTCTTTATTTTTTAATCTTAAATTAAAATATTTTGTAATGTATTATATAATATTATTAGTATAAATAAAACATATATTAATTATATTTATTATATACATAAATATATATTTATATATATATTACTTACATGTTATATTGATAAGATATATTGATAAATAGATATAAATTTATAGTATATGTATATATATTTAAAAAAGAATAATGTATAATTCGGGTCAGGTCTTCGGGTCCGGGTCTTGTATAAGATCCAAACCCTACCTGTTTAATAAACGGGTCTTCGGGTCTCGGGTCCAAAAAAATATGCTCAGACCCTATTATACGGATCGGGTTCGGGTCAGGTCCGGGTCTAGACCTGACCCATTGACAGGCCTACACACACTGCATATATGCAATGAAATATGAGAAATATGCAATCCTAGAGTGTTTGTATTTTTTTTTACCTTGAGGACCATTGATTTTCTAATTGATGTAGTGCTTCTTGAAGTTCTTGAAGATGCAATGAATAAAATAGAAATTACTCAAATTTTGTCTTCTTTTCCAAACTAGATGAACTTTTATATAATGTAGACTCAAGTGAGTTAAATATATAGCATGCTTCAGAAATGCTATACTTAACTTAGTATATGAAATCCTCTATTTCATTATACTCATTGTATTTTCTATTTTAATATAGATCTTCTATGGATGACCTACTATCCTATTCTTACAAGAACAGGAAGCCAGAACTATCTCAGAGAGGTAGCACCGTGAAGATATCCATGCTCTGTTTTCTGCTACTCCCTTAGAGGGAGACGTCCCTGCTGTGGAGGAGGGGGATGTCCTTACTGTGGAGGCAACTGAGGAGGTGCATGGTGTGGATGAGGGTTATGAATAGGAGGAAGTTCATGGTCATGAAGAGGAGGTGGGTCATGGCGCGGAGGAGGGTCATGCCGAGGAGGAGGATGTTTCTCCCATTGAGGGGGGTGTATTACCCCTCATGATACGAGAAATCGCCCATAAGTCGTTCCTATATCAGCAAATCAAGTATAACGTGCATAATAAACAAATGAAGCGAGTAAATAGAGAGAAGATAAGATATAGAGTGGGTCGGCTATAAAAATGAGCCTACATCCACTTTGGTGCACTACTCTCATTAGGTGCTTTACATTTTACAGTATTATCAAGCCGTATGAGGCGTACAAGAATAAAAGAGAATACATGGCTATTGCGGTTCTGGGCATGCCGAAGATCTGGCCACGATGTAGATGAGTAACCCCCGAGATATATGTTGAGGTTGTATAGAGAGAGAGTATGGCAATGTTTTACTAAGTGTTGTAGAAGCTGTTTCGAGGGAGGGGAATCGATCCCTTATTTCGAGGTGTGGTCCTCTATTTATAGGAGATATGCCCACGTTCTCTGAGCACATGATGTACATAAAGTCTGGAGTTGCTGTAATGGAGAGGGATGCGGCCTGTAAGGCAACCAATGTGAGTGCTGCATCCTGCAACAAGCTAGAGACGAAGGTGCCGCGGCCTTTTTGTAATGGCAAGTGGTATGTGACACACCTTGTATTTGGTAGGTCCGCACCCCGTGTTGAGTGGGGACGCACCCTATGATGAGAAGGGCCGCGACATATAATCATATGTGGTGCAGAGTATCATCCGTGGTAGGGTGCTGTATTTGTACTATCAATAAGTCCCCAAGTCGTAGTGCCAAGAGAATACGATTGGGGCTGCGACTTATTTGAGTCCGCTTATGGTGCCGCGGTGGCTTCAAGCTGACGGTTCATCTTCCCGCGCCCACTTATATAAATTATTCCGGCCGTGGACTTCATTACATTTTCCACAACTTTGAGAGCATATCGAGAGTGAAATCCTGTGCGCCTGTCTTCTTATATTTTCCATCGATCTTCCAAGGCTGAGTGTGGTGGTTCTCAGGCGGTCTGAGGTTGATCACTACAGACTTCTCCATTTCCAGGTAATTTTCCAACCAACAACCTTTTTAATAACTTAGTAGTTCATGACTCATCTTCATAACTTCTGAATTTTTGTATCGCCTATTCCTAAATTATGTATTCATAATTGCATTCTGAATTCGTATTAGATTTTCCTAGATTGTATCTGTATCTAAAAAAAACCCCAATTGCTTAATAGGAACCTAGGGTTTTGATTGAATAATCTGCTAACTTCTAAGAATCAAATACAAATCCTTGATAAATAGTTGTAATTGTTGCTAACTCTTCTTTTAATCAATCTTCATAGTATGAAATGAACCTTTATTCTTTTATTGCTTGGATAATATGACGTGTATTTTTGTTGAATCCCATTGAATCATATAACTGTTCTTATTGTTCTTGAATAAACCCTTCACATTCTGAGTCTTCAATCTTTAAAAGAACCAACATTAGATATGAAACTGTTTGAGTGAGAGACCGCGACATTATAGAATGTCCCTCAACTTTAGGTGAGGGCTGCGGCTAGTAGGTTCTGAGGGTAGTCCACGGTAATTAATCCATATTTCGCTGACTGCGGCCTTAGGTTCCTTAATTAGCGTCAACGGTGTTTTAGCCCCTATTAACCACAGCATGAAAGGTGATGACACCTATCAAATCAGAATGCCGCGGTATCATTTGTCTTTTTAGGTCTCTAGAATCCCACTTTGATCATTTAGCTCACCTTATTGATCACCTCTATTCACTTTAATCTTTATATACTGCCGCAGCATCTTAGGGCTTTTTATAATCATAATGGCTGCGGTGCCTAACTATGGACTCTACTTTTTAAGTACTGCTGTAGCCATATGAACTTTGACCCAGACAAATTCCTGAGAGGTTTTTGGGCAAAGAATTTCGGAACCTCTTCCCCCAAGCTTCCTTTTGTGCCTCCTCTGAAGTCAATAGGGCCGTATCAACTGAAGGATTGCCCCAACTGCGTAATACTAGACTCAGATTTTGTGGATTCCTCCTGTAGGAAGGATTTTAAGGCCAAGACAATGGAGAAGGAAGCTAATTCTAGTAACCAACCATTGTACATAGAAGATGATGCCGTGGCTAGGCGTGCCACTCATGTTAGGGATGAACCAACCGAACCATCTGGGAAGGATGAAAGGCCTCTTGCTGAGCTTGATATCGCAGCATTATCACCCAAGAATGGGTTGACCAGGTAGCGAAGGCCTTTGATTTTCCTGAAAACTTGATGTGCTCATCACCTGCCACGAACCAAAGCCGTGCACAACACTTTCTGACTATGGGGTCTGTTTCTCACTACATGCTTTCATTTACGGGCTGCGGCTGCCTGTTTTGGTTCCCATCAGAGGAATTTTTTAAGCGATGAAATTAGCACCAGCCCAGTTAGATCCCAATTTCCCAGTGCATGCTTTCATTTACGGGTTGCGGGTGCCTGTTTCGGTTCCCATGAGACGCATTTTTTAAGCGATGAAATTAGCACCATCCCAGTTAGATCCCAATGGCTAGAGTTCCATTCTTACCGCAGTCATGCTTTGGGAGAATCAATTCAGGAAAGATATTACTCCCACGGAGTTTTTCCACTTCTATCGCCTGAAGGAGAACTTCGCAAAGTTTACTGGCTACTACTACTTCTCCATCCGTGGCAGGGATGAGACCCTTTACTCTGGGAGTCCGACCAGTGTAAAGAACTGTAAGGGGAAGTATTTCTACATCTCTGGAGAAGGGTGGGAGATTCATCCTCAGGAGAACGAGAGGGAGAAGTCATTTAGAATGCCGCAACAGTGGGGGTTCCCCTCTAAACTAGGTATTTGGATTATAGTCTCGTTCCCTCTTAATAATTGCTTTTTATTCTCTGTACTAACCCTTGAAATGTTATCTGCAGTTCTCAACAACTTGTAATTGAGCAAGCAATAAGAGAAAAGAGTTGCTGCGGTCGCGACTGTTCCTACTGAGCAGAAGAAATTCAGCACACTTGTAACTTCTGTCTCTGTATTTGAAGCAGACTACTTCCCCAGTAAATCCATACCCAAAGATATGGCCGCAAAAGGTAATAAGTCGATCAGTCTTATTTCGCGGCAACTTATATTTAAAACTTCAGATATTTACTATTGTTTCACTTCTTTCAGGTGAGGAGGTTGATAGGGAACTCTTTGCCGCCCAACTGGCAGAAATGGATGGGGACGCAACTATCCTCAATAACGTTGTAAGGCACATAAAAAGGAAGAGGCCCAAGACCAAGGCTCCATTCACGGTCCCTTCCCGCGACCCAAGCACATCTACCGCGGTCCAGAATCAATCCGCAAAAAAAACTATCCCTACTATGCCCCCACTCTAAGAAGAGTTTGGCGATGGTATTGGGGCTAATTTGGCTGAGGCAGATCTGATGTTAACATATGATGCTGCCATCCGTTCAGCTTCTCCGTCATCGCCACCTATTGTTACGATTAATGCTAACTTGGCACCTCCTCAGTGCCGCGCCGGAGTGGTCCTGACCGTCGACTGCGACCACATCTAAGACAGACTGACCCTGATTCCTCATGGGATACCACTGCGAAGGTTGCGCGAAGGATGAAGAGGTCCCTCGATGTCGTGGACCTTAACAGGTTGGTGGACGAAGATCATGACGATCTAGAGGGTTGTGGCCTCCATAATCTTTTGAAGTTAAGTGCAAGTTCTTTCTAAGTTTTAATTTTGCATTCCATACCCTACGCCTAACTTTCTCTTTTCAGGCTGCGGATGTCATGGTAGCTCAAAAGAGGAAGTACGAGGCCTTTTATGAACTAAAAGAGGTTGCGAAGAGGGTACACGTCGCTGACTTGGAGAATGAACGGAATTCTTCATTCGAAGCTGGCAAACAGTCTTTTATCAGGCACTTCAGGCGGCTCAGATGAACTTAGAAGCTGCAATCAAGGCAAAAGAAGAAGCGGAGGCAAATTTCAACCAAGACGCGGAATCTCTTAAGGTCTATCAAGCACAAGTCGCAGAAGCTGCCCAAGTTGCTGAGTCCTTCAATAATAAGCTCAAATTCCTTCAAAAGAGGTATGATGAGCTGAAGGCTAAGGCTGCTCATGATGCCAAAGCCCATGCCACAACAATGAAGAAAATAGAGGTGGATCACGGTGAAGCCCTTCAACTAGCCATCGATAGCACTGTAGAGTCGTTCAAGGGCTCCAGAGATTTTTATCTCATAAATAATAGGGCCTACCTCCGCGGTTACCAAGAGCTCAGGCACAGAATCATATATAATTTCTCGAAGACTAAAGAGACGATTCTTTCCTGGGGACTTGGTGATGTTGAGCATCAACAATGTATAGCTGAGTTCAAGGCCACGGTGGAGGAGAAATCTAGGTTGGCAGAGGCTGAGGCAACGGCCGCAAAGGAAGAGACCGAAACAACTACGGATGGTAATGAAGGGTATGTCAATGACGACGCGGTCTCATGAGCCTGTAGCTTGTATAATCCCATTTTTTTGAACTGCTTATCCATACACAACTGCGTCCCTTCCAATTTTTGAACTTTGTATATATGTTCTGTAATCCAAACATTAATAGGCTAAGATTTTTGGCTGCTACCCTTTGTCTGTAACTAATTTACCGTGACACCTTTGATGATGACTATTCTTGCCTCCTTTTTCTAGTAGCTTTTTTATTCTTGTGTTACTTGCTTCAACACTTGAATGAATTCCCTCTTGACCTTTCTACTTGAATTCTATTATTATTGCACATAGATAGGTTTGAACATGGCCACGTCACCTTTAGGTATTTGAATCGTCTATTATAGCTACATAATCTCTTAATGACCGCGACAGTATATATAAGGCTACGACACCTTTAGTTGTTTGAATTGTACATTATTTTTGAAAAAATGCATTTTAACTAACGTCTGGGTCATAGGCTGCGCCCATACTTAGAAACCAAAATGGTATTTAGCTTAAGGTCGCGGCACCGTAATGTGGATGGTTTCTTTACATGGGCTGCGACCCTTTTCCCTTATACTTGCACTCATGACTGGAAGTAGATGCTCTTCTTGAACAGGTCCGCGACAGTTTGACAATCCTGCCTTTATCTATCACGTCTTCTGAATGAATTTACTTAATGGCCGCACCATATTGACAGGGATGTGTCAGTTTTTAATATTTTAATTCCCTCTATTGTAGCTTTAATTGGATCTAAATCCAAGTCATTACCGCATTAACTCTTAGTCGCTTTAATGGCTGCAGCTGTACTGACAGGGCTACTGCACTCTTCTAGCCCTTCCATTTGAACATGGGCCTTTGTAGATATATGATATACTATCAAGCCTCCCCAGGCTGGGTTATATTGTTAAGCCACCCACAGCTAATATACGGGATACTTTTAAGCCTCCCCAGACTGGGTTATGTTATTAAGCCACCCACAGCTATGGATATATATAATGCCATACCTGGATAGATATTACAAGTCTCCTAACTTAATGATGCATCCCGAAAGCTAAGAATGGGCAGTGTAAGCCCCCGTGGCTAGATGACTCATCCCGAAAGCTAAGAACGGGCATTGGAAGCCCTTGCAGCTAATGACGCATTTCGAAAGCTAAGAATGGGCATTGGAAGACCTTATGAGTGATGTTGCAAACCAATTTAAATAGCCGCTCTCGATGGTTGATTTCGCTATTTTTTATTATCTCTTGCTTTCGAACAATCAGGCATCTTGACGGGCATTGTGGGCCCATTTAGATATTATCATTCCCGATATAACATATTATCTCGAATCGAGATCTGTTTAAGATGAAAATGGTCTTTATAAGATAACATTTCATGGAAATGAGAATCAAAATATGGCACTATAAACGTGAACTTGATTTCTTATAACTATTCATATATATATGACTTTGTAAGGATAGTACAAAGTTTAGTTTAAAATAATATAAGAAGAGTTGTCACTGTAAAGTAGAGACAGATGGAATATAAGACATAAGCATAAAAAATGGGCATGCGGTATGTGAGACTAGGCTTCATCCCTGAAACATCTTTGAGGAACCTCCGCAGCATCCCTTGCCCAATAAGCCTTTCAATTTCATCCTTTAGTGCATTGTACTGCTCAGTGTCGTGGCCATGGTCCAGGTGGAACTTGCACCACTTAGCTTTGTTCCTCTTATGGGGTGGATCTTTGAGCTTATCTGGCCACCTCAGCAGCTTGTCTTCCTTAATGGACTCAAAGTTGTCTTCAATTGGGAAGGCCAATGGGGTGTAAGCCTTAAAGCTTCTTTCGCGATCTCTGATTTCCTTTTCTTTGCTTCTGCGGATGGGTCCTCTGGTACTGTCGCGGTGAAAAAGGCTGTTGAAGAAATGTTCCCTATGAGTCAAATAGTTGACCTGGGTCTGGAGTGAGGCATGACTGCCATAGAGGTGGTTGAGGTGATTGTATAGTTGCACAATCTCATCTTTGACTTCTGTGCTCTGGCTGGATTCTCCTTCCATTTATGCTTTTGTTAGTCTTTACAAAGTATATATAATCTGAGACAAAACTAACAGAAGTGAGTAATCTCAGAAATCTTGGAGTAACTAAGTAGGAAATGGGGATGCAACATTTGCACTGCTACATGGTATTGCTGTTGAAGACGCGACCAGTATAGCACATAGGTGCACTGCCGTGGCCTTTGTATGATATTCACCAAGGTTGATCTGGAGATCACCTGAGTCCGTTCCTTGATGTTTTGAAGATTTTGTAACGCAACTGCCCCAGTAGAGGCTCTGGCATGTACGGTAGTTGAACTACCACGCCGCATCCCTACCTAGGCAGTGAAGGGATAATTCCAAAATTAAATCCCAGAAATTGAGTTTTTCTCCCGAAACTCGTGGAGAGCATACCTATGAGAGAATAACCTCTCGGTGCAAAAAATGGCATAATTCTAATGATAAACCATAGATCATAGGTAAAGAACAACAAAAAGGGAGTAAATATAACTCTTCCTTAATCACCCACCTTTACGGGACTAAAGCCCATCAAGCTTTACAACTTTATCTAGGTGGGGTGATATCACAAGAGTATGTAAAATAGGTCTAAGGTCATAAAATGGAGACCCGAACGCAGATATGAAGGTACGAAATACCCATTTAAGGGTGTAAGCATTAAAATAGAACTCAATAACCAAAATTTACTCATGAGATGATGATCCAAAGAATCCCAATGAATAGATAAGGTGTTTAAGAACTCGAAATATAGAGAAACAAAATTAAAATATCTCGGTTCCCACAGACGGCGCCAGATTGATGATACGAGAATTCGCCCATAAGTCGTTCCCATATAAGCAAATCAAGTATAACGTGCATAACAAACAAATGAAGCAAGTAAATAGAGAGAAGACAAGATATAGAGTGGTTCGGCTATAAAAATGAGCCTACATCCACTTTGGTGCACTACTCTCATTAGGTGCATTACATTGTACAATATTATCAAGCTGTATGAGTCTTACAAGAATAAAAGAGAATACAGGGCTGTTGCGGTTCCAGGCGTGCCGGAGATCTGGCCACGATGTAGATGAGTAACCCCCGAGCTATATGTTGAGGTTGTATAGAGAGAGAGTGTGGCAATGTCTTGCTAAGTGTTGTTGAAATTATTCTGAGGGAGGGGAATCGGTCCCTTATTTCGAGGTGTGGTTCTCTATTTATAGGACATATGCTCACGT
The DNA here is from genome assembly GCA_949130495.1 of Sambucus nigra. NCBI lineage: Eukaryota > Viridiplantae > Streptophyta > Magnoliopsida > Dipsacales > Adoxaceae > Sambucus > Sambucus nigra. The sequence continues at coordinate 764,295,254 of OX422208.1, read as the reverse complement.
GCTCTGAGCAAGTGACGTACATAAAGTCTGGAGTTGCTGTAATAGAGAGGGATGTGGCCTGTAAGGCAAACAATATGAGTGCTTCATCCTGCAATAGGCTAGAGACAAAGGTGCCACACCCTGTACTGGGTAACGCCGCGACCTTTTCGTAATGGCAAGTGGTATGTACCATTCCCTGTATTTGGTAGGGCTGCACTCCATGTTGAGTAGGGCCGAACCCTATGCTGAGAAGGGCCGCAACATGTAATCATATGTGGTGCAGAGTATCATCCGCAGTAGGGTGCTGTATTTTTACTATCAACCCCCAGACCATATAACCTGTTTAGTGTTCTACATAAGACTGCTGCTGAGTACAATAAGAAAAAGAAGGTTGCTGAATATGTCCCCTTAACTGCGGCTTATGGGGGCCCTGACGACCTGAGTCTATTGAAATATTTCAAGGATCACGTGGCTTTCGGTATTTGGACGGGTTTAGTGGTAATTAAATTTTTGACCTAAGTTATGATTAGTGTTTATTGTAAGTTCTTATTTTCAAAAGTGTTTTATATAATTCCTTAATATAATAAATTTTGATATAAATTGTACATATATTATAGGTGAAGAGGGTTCCTTTACTTTGCATCAATCATTGAACGAAGATCGACGAGTGGGATATCAATGATCTTAGTCATAGTGTGCAGAAGTGGGTAAGATATAACCACCATTACATAGATTACACTTTTGTTTTTTCTTTTATCGAGAGGTGGCATCTGGAGACCAACACATTTCACATGCCATTTGGGGAGATGACTATCACCCTCGACAACGTAGCACAAATCCTGGGTATACCGCTAATTTGTTTGCCTCTGTTTATCCGTAAATCGAACTTGAGGAAAAAGAGGAGGATGTTGAGGTCTCGTCTGCTGTTGATCTAGTAGTGGAGACGTTGGGCTTTAGCAGGGACGTTGCCCAACATGAATGTGGTGAGCACTGTGATATGCGCTTGAACTGGCTGACGATGAATTTTAAGGAACAGTTGAAGGACACTAATGCCATTACTGAAGTCAAAGACTACTGTGCAAGGGCATACTTACTGTACATTATCGGGTGCACCGTTTTCCCCGATAAGATGACGAACAAGATTTTAAACTTTTATCTTTGTGTTCTAAAAGACGTGAAGAAGGTGGGAAAATTATCTTGGGGAATTGGTATACTTGCGCATGTCTATAGGCAACTGTTCCTAGCCTCTCGCTCTGGTGTGAAACAAATGAGTGGTTGCCTCTCTCTTATTCAGGTAACTAATATTCTAAATTCATATTATAATATCATTTATAAATTCTCTAAATTCTTCTTATAAATTCATATTAAAATATCATTTTTTGTATGTTTTGCAGTCATGGATCTATGAGCACTTCTTCAGGTTGGGCAAATGCATCAACACGTGATTCGATGACACAATGCTCATGATTGCATGTTAGACATTGCAATCCGTCTCCCAGAAAAATGTGTTTCAAAATCTAATCAACTATTGTGAGCAGTTAGATGACATGACTGCTGGGAATGTAAGTGATTTCTTATGCAACTTTATTGAGTTTTCTTTTAACTTGGATATTTTCTGAACTCAAATTATGTTTTGTTTGTATGTAGGTACTTTGGGATCCCTACAGAGATACTAAGGTAGCTTATACACTTCCCGAGGTATCATTTTATAGCGAAATTATGATATGTTTTGATGTTGGGGACCCTACTCGGAATGTTGTTTAAGACAATTCGACCGACTTCAAACCATACCCCGTGAGCCCATGATACCTTTGAAGGATGAGAGGGGGAACAATTCCACTCGATACAAGGTTAAATTTGATATCCAGAAATGGTACCAGCAAAATTAGCAAGACTACCTTCCATAAAAAAGTCTAGTACGGTGCCCATATCGAGCCCCTAAGACTGTAACAGCGATTACATGGAGTGGTTCCTATCCAAATCCCATCTCAAAGTCCAAAACGTCATTTTTCGTAAGTCCAGACAAATGCAAACATCTTTTGTAAGTTTTTGTTTTTACTAAGTTCAATACTTTTACCTAGTTTGTTTTTACTAATTTCATTACTAATATCATTGTATGATCTTTTCGATGTAACATCCCATAGTTTTATGATTTTTAAATGTGGGGTTAATTAAAATAAATATGGAAAATTTATTGGAAATTAATCCGTATTAAAATAAATATTAACTAGCGAGACAAGGGTTAGTATTTATTCATATGAATTATATTGAATATTACTTAGTGAATAGAGTAATATATGATTATGAATATATTAAAGTTGTCACGAGTGAAAAATATGACAAGTTACAATAATTTAGTCTAGACGCACGTGTCAGTCGTGTCGAGACTCAATTTAATGAAATAAATAGTAATTTATTTTCAAGTCATCCATATGGTCATTTCGAGTGCTCCATTGAGTCCGAAAAGTCCGAGATAGTCAGAAAAGTCTACCCAGGGGTTTAGTTTGGGTCCCAGGGCACTTTTAGGCAAAACTGGTATCCTGAGGGGGTATTTTAGTCATTTGTATTTTTGGGGGAAACAAACCTACGAATTTAAGAGGTTATTATCATATGATAAGAAAAGTCTTATAGGGTTAAAAGGTTATAGAATTGCAGAGATGCCATAAGTGGAAGAAGAGAGGAAGTTCCAAAAGCTAGAACCACCATAGTTGTACCCCTCGCACATAAACACCACTGTTGTGTAGATCGAAGGAAGATGAAAGTACCCGTACCATTCTTCTACAAAGGATCAGAACTTCATACTAAGGCAAGTGTTTAATATTGCTAAGTTTTGATCAAATATGATATCCATGTTAGTATAGGATGATCAAACCCATGAATATGTAGAGTTTTGATAAATTTTTGGGAATGAAATTGATTTTCTTGATTCAGAATCATGTTAGTTTTAATTCCTTGATGTTGGTAAAAAGAAATTGATGAATTAGAACTATTAATGTGTGAAGAAATCTGGGTTAAGTCAAGTTCTTGAAGAAAAATTAAAGAACTAGGGTTCTTTAGAAGTCATTTTCATTTAATCTAATTTAATAATGTTCTTTAGTGTTATGATGATTTTTGAACGTTAGAAATAATTCATGTATGTTGGTATAATGTTTAGAATAATTGGTTAGGCGTTTGGGAATTATTAATGGAGGTTTTGATGATTATAAATGGTGAAACCCGCAGGTCTTTAACAAAGAACGAAGACCTGTAGAGGGCAAATTGATTCGGCTCCTTGGCCGAATCAATTCGGCTGCCTAGAATTTGGCCTCTTTTCTCTTTTATTTAGAATCCATGGGAAACGTTCGAGATTCGCTTGCTAAATTAATTTCTAATGGGGATTATATTGAAGTACGAGTAGGCTAAGGTTGGGTTTTAGGCTTGGTTATAAGAGAGGGATTTAAGGGTTAAGTTTAATTAGACTCAATTAAGAGAAAAACCAAATTGGAGGCATACTTCGAGTCACGAGAATTCGAGGAAAACAATGACTTAAACCAATAGGATATGAGTGAGTTACCTACTGATATTATGTTAGATAATAAAGAACACACTTTGAGTGGTGAGAGATATTCGAGAATGTACGATAAGAAGTAAAATTGTGATTTACTAATATGTGAGATATTCGGGATATAAGTATACTACGTATAGGACTTATGATAAAAGACGTGTGTAGACACCCCATTCTAACACCCCCTAACCTCTCCGTAGGTTCCTTAGCACCTCCCCTCATCGCTACAAACCTAAGTCATATCCCGAGTACTGACCTAAAGGCCATCGGGCACTCCCAAGCTCCGTTTGACCAAATGTGAAACTCTTCAGCTTGACTGCGACTGAATGAATCTTCGAAGGGCACTGAAACCCCATTCTAATGGTCTATCCCGTGCACAATTTTAACTTACGATGCGAACGAACGACCCATTTTCTCCCAAAACTTGATCAAGAGGTCACCGGACGCTCCCAGGCTCCGTTTGACCAAAGTTAACTCTTTATCTCGATCAAGACTGAATGAATCTTAGAAGGGCATTAAAACCCCTTTCCAACAGTCCACCCCGTGCGCGATTCTGACTTATAGTACGGACGAATGATCCATTTTACTCCGAAAGGTCACTGAACGCTTCCAGGCCACGGTTGACAGAAGTCAACTTCCAAACCGAGTTAAACTCTTTGTAATGTCGAAGTACATCTCCTAACCTTTCCAATGGTCCATCCCGTGCACGATTCTGACTTACCATGCAGACGAACGATCCATTTGCGTCTGACGATTACCCATCCAAAGGACCGACGAACGCTTCCGAGCCACATTTGACCCAAAGTCAACTTCTGGACCTGGGAGCAGTTCAAAAGACTTTCAAAGGTCTCTGAATTAACTTTCCAACAGTTTGCCCCGTGCACAATTTGGATCAACGGTTTGCACTCTACGACCGATTTTCCGAAGGGACCTGAAAGTGACTGCCAAACGACAGGTCCTAAACCCTGTCTATCGACAGTGTGACCAAACACAGCTGCTAATTGGCAGGACCAGGGCTATGCCGATCGGCAATGCCCTGGGCCTATAAAAAGGAGGGCCTAACCTCATTCCAAAGGAACCCAAGATCTGAAATCCATCACTCTCAGCAAACTTAGAAAACCTCTCTCGAAGTCAGCGTGAATTCCACATCCAAATCCCTTTCCAACCTTCACCTTTCATCATCGTTTTTCATCAAACTTGGTGAATTAAGTACCCACCATCATCACCCAAGTGCAAGGGCCGCTCTCCAACATCCATGATCAAGCTTAAGATCTCCAAGAAGGTCCAACTCTTTCAACTCTCTCTTTAAATTCTCCTAAATTCATATTAACTTGTTTTATTACTTAGCACTTATATTCTCTCATCTCACATATCCTAATATACTTTTTATTTAGTATTATTGCACACCTCCTATTTTCATAAAAAATAAGAAAAATTGGGTTTGCTCATAAATTCCAAACGGGAATTCTCACACTTTTCTCACTACTAAAACACTTTTTACACACATACACACCTATAAGAGAAGTCCCTGGTTGGATTTATGGAATAAAATCCACCCCTCATTTTGCATACGAACTACGTGGACTTTTGTGCCTCTATAGGCTACGTAGGCGTCTCGGGGTAAAACCCGAGACTCGAGTCCTATTTCTTCCCACTTTTATATGTTCTTACTTTTTCTAACTTAATTCTCTTATATTCTATATCTATATCTATACATATACATACACTTGTCCCTAGTGGCGTATTATTTCGTATACGTTATTGTTCCGTTATAACGATCAACGCAAGGATATTCGCATAAATCCTATTTTTTTAATATTACTTTTAAGAACATTCCTATGGATGACTCGTTTTATCTCTTCCATGATACAAGTCGATGAATACCTATTGTATGATACAATATCAGGGGGGGGGGGGATGGACACAACGTGCGTATGCCTATACTGATGATACAAATATATAGGTGGTATGAATACCTATTGTATGACTTCTTATGTGTATGACATACCTATGCTGCTTGCTATCGCAGAAAAGGGGACAATCTTATCCTGATGAGCTGGGGAACTTTAGATTGGTACCTTCGAACATAGAACTTTTGTTTGATCACCATTTGTGTGAACAATGGTGTGCACGGTCATTTGGATGAGTTGGTATGCGCGTAGCCCAAAGGCCTAGAATTATGTTCGCCTCCATTTGTGTGTGAATTGTATTTAATAGTTCAAGGGTTGTCCCGAACCGATTATCCTTATTTTGTACGAGATGTATCGGGACTTGATAGCAGAGTATGCATGCACCGCATTTTAGCCCAGGGGTGCTGTATTAGTATATATATAATAGGGTGATGAATGTATATATACTTGTGATTTATTCTACTGTGTGGACTTAGTAGAACAGAAAGATAAGGAAATCTAAAGTATCTTAAGTATGTGAACACTTAACTGTTAATGGGGATATTCTTACTGGAGATAAAAGATATGGAAATATTTGATAATGTATTATGTGAGAAATATGGGTGGACACCATTAGTAATAGTTTAAAAAGGCTAACATATTTGAACTAGTTAGGCATAGTTGCGGTAATAGAATTGTCTAGAAGTACGGTTGACGTGCACACTAATTGAGAGGCGAGACTTCTCAGGTGAGAACCGTGAACTAACATGCATATAATATATGATTTTAAACATTTTTAATACTTGCTAAAATATTTTAAAACTATTTCTACTCGGGCTCTGAATCGTTTCTTCCAAATCGATTTTCTTTGTGAAAATTATTTTAGGAGTCCATCCACAAGGACGCCAGGCTTAGGAGTTCCATGTGATTTGACGTGCTGCAGCTGCAGTGGAAGTTAAAGGTACTCAATATTAGACGCTTCCAATCCTATCCATCTATCTTCCTTATGTAGATATTTCAGTCAGGGCATGTTGCCACTCTAGAATTTATTTATTTTAGAGTTATTGTATTTCATTTACCTCCAGTATTGGTTTTATTTTGGATTACCGTATTTGAGATTTCGGACCGGAGTGTTTATCCTAGTTACTTTCATTTATTCAGTTACTTTGATATTCCATTATGTTGGTTAAATTATGATGGTGAATGTGTTATTGAATTATGTAATTGTCTTATATCAATGCGTGTTAATTATCAAAATAAAATTTGACTTCAGCTTTTCAAATACTAGGTGGTTAGTGTATATTAAAAAGTTTTTCGACAGTGATGCTAAGAATGAACCAATCTGGATATTCTTTTTTTGATTTAATAAGGACCTGATCACCCGATATTTAATTAAGCGGGGTGTCACATTCGATAGGCGGATGATGTACGAAAGGCGATGGAATTATTAAAGAATAACATGGACAATGGGATTGCTACAGGTCTTGGTATACTGATTGCACACAATGTTCAAGCATACGATATACTTGCCGCAGCTCTTAGAGTTGGCCGATCGGTTGTCAGTGAAGAGCGAGGTACAAAAAAAATTAAGACAAAGGGCAAAGGCAGGGGGAAAGTTGCTCAAGGATCCTAAAAATGGAAAAGAAAATGATAGGATACAAGGTTTATTCTTGAAAGTTGTAATTGAAACTTGGTTGAATATGAATCTTGTAGTTAAAACTATGTTGTACTTGGTTTATATATGAAACTTGATTGTAGTTGGTTTTAATATGCTTCTTGTTTATATATATATATATATATATATATATATATATGTGTGTGTGTGTGTGTGTGTGTGTGTGAATTGTTTGAATTGAACTCATTATTGATAATGAAATTGGTAGGTAATGAACTATTGTTGAACTTGGTTGATTGAAATTATCTTGACATATATATGTTTAAATTGGATATGAATAAGGTTGGTAATGAACTGTCTAAAGTTTTAACTTTGGAGTTGGAACTCTATTTTCATTCATTACAAACATGGTGAATGGCCACAAACTAATCACTATAAATATATCGAATGAGAGTTGGTTCGGGATAAACCTCCCTAATAGTGGGTAATCCCTATTGATGAGAAGGGTTCATTGACTACGAACATAATGACGAGATGCCAAATGTTCGTATAAAGCCCCCGAATAGGATTTGGTTAGTGATAAACCTCCCTGACAATGGGTAAAAGTTATTGGGGGGAAGTGTTTGTTTGCTATAATCATACCGAATAATCCTTAAATAGTCGCTATTTTTGTAGTGAATGAAGCCAATTTTTTTCATTACAAGTTTGATAAGAAAATCCAAGTTTGATAAGAAAATCAAGAACAAGTTTAACAAGTTTTTTGATTGCCAATAACTATCAATTCAATTTAAATAAGGCATGAAGTTTTACATTATTGCCAATAAGTATCAATTCAGGTTTAATAATGCAACTTCATTTCATATAAATGTAACAACTTTCAATTTAACTTCAGTTCATTATTAAAATTTTTATTACAAACACATCACTTTAACTTCAAAACTACAAAGTGATTCCTACAAACATGAGCAATCTTTATGAACATTGGATGCATGGTTTGTTCATGTCTCATCGGTAGAAATGTGAGACACTGTCTCTTCGAGATGAGGATGCACACATATTTGTAAGTTTTAGCCAAAAGGTAGCCACACTCTGGCATGATCGACAACTCGGGGTAAATCTAATGAACCAGACATTATAGCTGGTTCGAGGAGATTATACCGAAGGTAGGTTTATAATGAATGGACTGAGCTTGAATAAAAGAAAAATAAAGTTGGTTTGGGAGGTTTACCCCAAGTTTCTTCCCTTAAATCGGAGCCCTGATCCCGAACGACTTTACATTTTATAGGATGTTTCAAATTTTCAATCCTTATCAATAGACAAATATACATGAAATGGGACCTTAAGTTTACCTTAAAAATGGGATTTGTAGAGTTGTCATTTTCTTTTGAGGTGATGTCATTGTCTAATGGTAGAATATCCAATAGTATTTGAATATTTAAACAAAAAACCCTAATTATTTAATAATTTTGTTGGAGATGGTTGGAGTGTGGGGGAAAAACTTTAATAATGGAGTGTGGGGACCATAGGAACAAAACATTAATAATGTTATTGAAAATATTGTTGAAGATAGTCGGTTGAATTAATGGAGACAAATTTATTGGGTGAAGTGAAGATGAGAAAGGGAAAGTTTTGAGTGTAGTGGATGGAGAGAGAATGAGTGGTATTTTGTATTGTAATTGAGTAAAAAAATATATATATGATGTGGTAGCCCTGAGCAAAAATCTGATTTATTTTCCTTGTGATATTTTGAAGCAATTTATGTGGCGCCGTTAGAAATCCTAGGCTTAAAGGTTAAGCGTATTAAAAGACAATATTATCCCAGTTAACACACTCCGCTTATGCTGAACCACTGCTTCTACCAAATTGGGTAAGTGAGGATTCAAAAAGAACAAAATTGATTTATGTGTGAAATGAAAGTTACGAATCCAATCAGATTACGCTATCCTGAACTTCTTATATAAAGTCAATATAAATTAGGCTATTTTAAAGCACTTTTCTTATATTTTATTGGTATTTCTACGTTTAGTTCATGATAAGTATTTTTTTAACTCTAAAACCAAGATAACAATTTTTTAAACACCTAGGTCCTCAAACTCTCATTCACCCAATACTCTCTTACTTTTAAAGGTCTGCGCTAGCGGCACCCCCACCTACCCTTCCAGTGTCGGAGCTCCGACAATGCATATGGGTGGTGGTGTTAGGTGGGTGGGTGGGTGGGGGGGGGGGGGGGGGAGGGATGTGGGGGGAAGATGGGGAGGTTTTGTAAAGTTTAAGAGAGAGAAATGGGCAAATGGATTTTTGTGTGTCCTTAATTGTCTAGAAATTAATTGAGAGTGACTTAGTGTCTAAGAATTATTTGTCAGGGACTAAATTGCAGAAACGCTTATTTTATTCCTGCAATATATATTTTTTTAAATATTAGTTATTGGTAAACTTAGTTTTACAAAAAAATAGGTATTAATGGTTTCCAATACTTTAGAGCAACCACAAAGGTGATGCAAAAATTCCAGACAAAGTGTAAAACTAAAGATCAACATGCTCTAATGATGGAGTGAATAGGGGATGAAAGGGTAGAGGAGGGCTAGAGGGTTGGTAAAACTAGAGAACCACTACCCGGTCTGTAAAAGAATTAATATGATAAACGTTTAATCGTATTAACTTAACCCATAATGGCCACAATCAAGCAACTCTATTTATGACATTTGTATAAAACCCACAACATTATTCCTTATTTTCCAAACAAAACCTCCCACACAATTTCAAGCAGACCCTTAACTCTAATTTCAAGCAAACCTCCCAAACAATTTCAGTGTTACACTTAAATTTATTTATTGTCACGTAATATCCGCATTTGAGATATGTCAAATGCTCATCCCTCAACTACATTGAGTCCGAGTCGAGCTTCTCTTAATTGCAATATGACATCTCAGGAGGATGAATTCTATGTGGCGTGTACACTAAACACACGACAAACAGTTTAGACGAGAACTTTCAGTGGGCTGGTATGCTTTGGGAATTGGTCATGAAAGATTACAACATGAATGTAGAATTTACAATACAACAGACTCGCACAATGCTTTCGTCGAGGTATAATCATATCTCTCAACGGGGGTATGATATATGTTGCGAAACTCTCCTTGTTGTGTCTGATTTTTTCCCATTTAATTTTGGTTTTAAAGTAACTAATTTTTTATGCATACCGTGAGTGAAAATAATCACAATTAATGAATTCTAGAAAGAAATTAAAGAAAGGGCATGCAAATATCACACACACAACACACAAATATATGTGGTTCGACAAATTGCCTACGTCCACGGAGAAGCCGCTAGATTTTTATTTGCTTCTCTCAAAGTATGAAAACCCTGAGGTGTGGGCTGTATATATAGTTGTGTAAAACTATAGTTCTTTAATTATTCAAGGAACTCCCCTGGGTTGTTATTGGCTCATGTGGTGATCTACGAAATATCTCATCCGAAATTTTGGGTAACCGATGTGATCTTAATTAAAATACTAACTTCTTTGTAATTATTTGAATGATAAATGTTTGTATCCATCCTTCTCATTAGTAGGCTGGGCCAGGCATGCTCCAAGTGTTGCTGGGCTTGGTCAGACAGGACTAAGTTGGGCCCAATTATGGTTTGGTCCCCACAATTGACCCTAAAATTTTGGGACAAAAATTTTGGGCCAGAGGATTTTATTCTTGTCAAATGCCCACTATTGATTGATCCATCTTTAATGAATTTGAACCGGTAGGCTAAACTTGTAAAAAGGTTGGAACTGCAAGGTACGTTCTTCCCAAATAGAATTGAAGTGCTAAAGATTTCTTCGATTACAGTTCCTTATGACTGAACACATTTCTCAAACGTTTGTTTATTCCCATACTCATTTTAAACCGTAATTTGTTCTCTCTTTCTTCTACTAACAAAAATACTTCAGAGTTCCTTCCCTTTGCATTCATTCATCCTGTAAATTTTTCTCTTCATTTTTATCGTTCCTCGTCTTCATAGCTTTTTTCTTTCCCATATCTGTTTTCTTCAGTTGTCATAATTTATTTTTCTAAAAATGGCAAACACTCTTCATGGAAAAAACGTAGACAACTTTAGGAAAATTTATTCTATTCCTTCTTGGGTTACAATGGACTGTGTCCTAATGCCCAAAAATATCATGGCCATTGATGGGGCACTTGATTTATACCATTTTTGTGGTCCAGGGAAGATTGACTTTTCCCCTAAACCCTCTATTCTTGGAATTTTGTGAGTTCTTTAGGGTTGTCCCAACTCATTATGCCCTTAATACATGGCGTATCGTTAATGGGGTGAATAGGATAAATGAGATCTATGGGACTAGCCTTGGTATCCCAGGGATCAGGTATTGTTACACATGGTCTCACACCACATATGGACTTCTTTATTTGAAGGAGAGGAAGGCCAACAGAGTGTTGGTCATGAACCTTTCTGATTCCAAAAAGGGATCTTGGATCCAGGGGTTTGTTGTCAGAAGTTGGCAACATCCACTGCTCCCTAAGGGAGAAGAATACACAGGATTTCTGCGCCCAGATTGGGGGGGGGGGGCGTAAAACAGGTTAATGCTTGCTTCTCACTTAGTTATTTTATAAATATCATTTAGTTATTTTATAAATATCATTTTTCTCTATTGTTGCTGATAATGCCTTTTGTTGTGTCTTTGAGAAGCTTGCAGGAAGAATAAGGAGCCTTCCATCAACGGTGATGAATCGTTAAAGGTTTGGAGGGTGACAGAATAACTTCCTGAAGGTGAATATCCACGATTAGACTCAATCCTCTTGGAATACACCAACTCTACTGGCTGCTTCACTGCTCGCCCGATAGACGACATCCCTAAGCTTTCCAATCCCGACGAGGAAGTTTCATCTTTATTTGAGTCTCTGAATGTCAGTTCTATACTCTCAGACAAAGAGGATTCCATAGCTCCTCCAAAGAAAAGGGTTATTTTGATAGAAGATGATGATGATGTTCCCTAATCCACTAAAGCTAAGTCCCAGAGGAAGATTGGACATGAAGCCCCTAAAGTTAATGACCAAAGTATGGTCATCAAAGAAAAGAAAAAGGATAATGAAAATGAAAATGAAAATGAAAAAGCCCTTATGTACCTCCTTATTCTAAGAGAAGTGATGTTCCCCCCTCCACAGAACCTCCCAGGCCATGTATGTGGCCTAAAATCCATCTCTAGCCCATGGTCTGCTGAGGGGGACGTGCTCGCTGTAGATCACGAGAAGTTGAAATTAATGGGACCTGACCAACTTACTGTTCACGCTTCGTAAACTCTATCCATGGTAATAATTTTTACCTCTATTTGTTCTCATTTTGGTTTGCACATTTGTTATTATGAATGTATTTAACTCCATATTGTATCTCGATTTTGCAGTTCGTGGCAGAGTTTATCAGTTTTTTGGATGGTCGCTCAAACCTGGTTAAGATTAATGATGAATTGAGCGAGGCCCTCAAGAATTCTCAAGAGGCTATGGCCAAAGCCCAGGAGGCCTATTATCGAGAGAAGAAGACCACTATTAATGCCATGGACTCACTGAAGATTGAGAATAGCCTATTGAGTGTTAAGATCACTCAGTTGAAGATAAAGAATTCTCTATTGGCCAGTGAGGTTGCCGAGTTCCCTGCGGCCAAGGAGGCCATCTTTTCTAAGGGTTGGACGGAGGCCTATGCTGACGCCAAACTCCAGCTGTCCTACATTCGAAAGCCTAGCTTTAAAAAGTGCTGAGATAAAGCATTGGTCAAGGCTGAGGTTCCTATTAAGTCGCAGCTCTTCAGTGAGCATCATTCTGGCCTTCTCTCAAAGGTCAATGAGGAGGCCGCCACTAGCGACCTTGATGATCACAATAAGGAGGTGACGATAAAGGGGAGGGAAGCTGCGGCTGAGGAGGAGGTGAAGATTAAAACCTTCAGTTTTTTGGATTTTTACTTGTACTTTGTACCCCCTTTTTTATTATTGAACTGTAAGGGCTCAACCCATTCTTTTTATTAATGAAGAACTCATTTCTTTTTGTAATCTGTTTACATTCGCTTTGAATGATGCTTTCGAAATCTTTGCTTGAGTTTGGTGTTTGTTTTTTTGCTGTAGCCTGTTGCCAAGGAGATTCGCTTATTTTATGTCAATATTGATAATTTTCTTGGGGAGGATGCAAGCGATCATGTTCGTCGAGCGTTTATAACTATTTATAAGACCTTGAAGAAGAGGACCAAGGCTTATAAGGACCAGTCTACCTTGGTCGCCAAGATTAAAGAAAACCTTAAAGACTTGGAATATGTGGGATCCTCTATAGAGGAAGTGATAAATAGGCTGGATGCTTAACTCACCAAGTCAAAGGACGTGGGCTGGTCGATGCCTTACTTCAGTCTGAGAATGATGATTTAAAAAAAAGGTCACAGAGTCTAAAGAGAAGGTTCAGAGTGGCAGCATCATGGTTATGGGAGTTAATCGTGACGCGAAGAAGCTTTAATATCTTTTTAGAATGGGCCCCTAAGCTGCCTGGTCTGAAGGTTATGATGAAGGACGATAAGATGACCCTATGAAGATAGAGGAAGCTCAAGATATGGCCTACAATCACGGTTGGATGAATACCCTCAAGGTTGTTAAAGAACCCAAGGATTATGAACTCTGGTATATGTACCATATTGATTGTCTTGCATACCGATGACTAGGGGTGTTCAGAAAACCGAATGGACCGACGGACCGAACCGGACCGAACCAGACCGTCCCAATTTTGTCGGTTTTTTATTTTAATCGGTCCGGTCCAGTTTTTTTTTCAAAGACCGGTCTAATCGGTCCGGTCCTCGGTTTCCCTTATTAAATATCCGGTCTGGACCGACCCGGACCGGTTAGTATTAATATATATGTATTTAATTATATTTATACATATATATTAAAGACACACGCACAGTGCACACAACTTGGGGGTACGCTGGTCTTAAAAAAAAGAAAGGAAACCTAGATGTACACGCACACATTTGTTCTCTCTCTCGGAACAACACAACAAGATTTCTGGTCTTCCTCTTCTCATTTGTGCCGCTCGGGCTTTTTTCTCTTCTCTTTTATGTCGGTTCTCTCTTAGTGAGCCAAGACAAGACACCATTGTTGCTCCGTCGCTGCTCTCATGTCTGATAAGGTTTGGGTCAAAGTTACCAGGTTTGATAAGGTGTGGTTCACTGCTGGTATGAAGAAATCAAGGCCCAAAGATGTTTACGAACGAGGTTAACGGCTGAAAAGGTGCGGTTCATTACATTCATCATTAGTAAGATTTATATATAAGTTATATAGCTTTCAAAATGACGATCGATTGGCCCAGACAACCATTTCTTCTTGTTTTTGTTCGGTTTGTGCTGTTTCCAATTATTGTTTTTTACTTTTTTTTCCTTATGGGAAATCGATAGATGACATTGGGATTTCTTTTATGCTTAAATGTGCTACACCTGTTTACTCCAACCAGGTTGTGATTTAGCTGATTAGTTTAATCTTAATAGGAGTTTTAAGGATGATGCTATGACATTTAGGTGAATACTTGTATACAGTTTTATTAGCAAACAGTTTCGTGTGACATGCAAATTTTTTTGAGAAAAGAATTTCTTGTAACCTAGGAGATCACAGATTCACCCAATTTAAATTTTCATTTTTAAAATGATTGTGTTAATAAGATTAGGACCGACAAGTTAGACCGGACCGACCCTACAAAAAACCGGACCGACTAGGCCCGAAAGACCGGCACAATCGGTCCGATCTTGGTCCCTTTTTTTTTAGGACCGGTTTAATCGGTCCGGTCCATAAAAATCTTAAAAACCGGATCGGACCGGACCGCGAAAACCCCTACCGATGACCTCCTTTTGGGCGATATGAGACGTGGGTTCCCTTGGACGCCATTCCCCTTTCATTCATTGAGAGATACCTAGAAGGTGATAGCGATGATGAATACTGACCAGATCCAGATGATAGGAGGAGAAAGCTGATTGAGAAGTTTTTGGCCAACCAATCATAAATCGTTGTGTAATTTTTGTACTGTCTGTAATAATTTTGTAAATGGTATATTTTGTAATCGGTCATTTGTCAAAAATTTAAGTTAATACAAACTTTTGTGCATTTTCCATTCCTTTATGACAAGCAATGTGTTACATTTTTCTTTCTTACCTTTTAGGTCGTATCATCACACTCCCTTTGGCCTAAAGCAGATAATGGCAAAAAGGCATCTGGTCTATGGGCAGTCCATTCGTTCAGGATTTTGTTTGACTAAAATGAGTTGGTTTAGTGCTTAGGGATCCCCCATAGGGCTTCAACTTACCTGGGAATGTCGTGACGTTGCTTTTGTTGATTGTAACAAGGACCTGAGGACTTTAATTTTAATTATAATAAGCACGGTTTCCATTGTAATTGAGTTAAAGCCTAATCATCTTTTTTAAAGATTAATGTCAATTTTGAGCCTGTTACATGTAAATAATGTGAATTAAGTTAATAATTAAGAGATTGAGCGAATGAGAAAGGCGTTTATTCATAAGTGAAATAATAAACTACGAGCAACATGAGTTTTGAAATGAAAATTTGCAAAAAACTAAGGCTGAAAAATAAAATAAAATAAAAAATAAAACTTCTTGAGATTGGTCACATTCCATGCTCTTGGTATCTCTCTGTCCTCCATTGTTATTAAGTTTTACTTATAAATCATCTTTGATTACTTTAAATGGTCCCTCTTAGTTAGTGCCTAGCTTGCCATCTGACGACCTTATGGCGCTACCGAGAACCTTTCTGAGGACGTAGTCTTCAACCTGGAACTTCCTCAGACTGATCCCTTTATTGTATTGTTCTGCCAACTACTGTTGGTAGGAGGCCAACTTGATCATGGCTTGATCTCTTCATTCATCGGCTAGGTTAAGTTCCGCACAAAGAGTATCATCGTTTAGTTTTTGATCGACAACCTTTGTTCTTATGGTTGGGAGGTCAGCTTTAAGTGCAATAACAACTTCCATTCCATATGTGAGTGGGAATGGTGTTTCCTAGGTTGGTCTCCTTAGCATGGTACGGTATGCCCAGAGAACATGAGGGAGTTCTTCCACCCAAGCTCCTTTTGCTGTTTCTAGCCTCTTCTTTCGGCCATCGAGCGGAAGCCTTTGCTTGGCCATTGCTTTGGAGATACACCACATAACTGAAGTGATGCTTAACTCCATGCTCATTGTGAAAACCTTGAAAAGTCCCACTTTCAAATTGTGTGCCATTATCCGTTATGATGGTCCTTAGTACCCCAAAGCGGGTTATAATGTTCCTCCAAATGAACCTTATCATGTCGGCATATCTGATGTTATCTAATGGCTCTACCTCAATCCACTTAGTGAAATAATCTATGCCGACCAACAAGTATTTACGAGTCACTGGTCCTATGATATTCAACCTCCATCATGCAAATGACCATAGACTGGTTAATGGCCTTAGGTCACTTATCGATTAATGGAGCATGAAGAGAATTTTTTGCACTTTTTGCACATTCGAACATAAATACTTACGTCTTTCTGCATATATGGTCACCAGTAACCTTATTTCATTACTCGAAAGTCTAAGTACCTTTCTCGTGTATAACTCCTATAAATCTCATCTTGGAGTTCATAAAGAACTTGGTCGACATCCTTTGGGGTACGCACTGGAGGTATGGGTCTGTGGAAGACCTCCTGTATAGTTTCCCTTTAGGTTCTAGATAAAAACGAGTTGCTTTCATCCTAACTTGATGGTCCAATCTCTTGTCGGTCGGCAATGTTTCATTCTGCAAGTATGCGATGATTGGATCCATCTAACTGGAACCTCTCTTAATGGATAGAATGCGCTTGGTGGCCATAGTTTTATCAATACTGGGCTTGAAGATGAATTATACTTCGATTATTTTTTTTGAGATCGGAGTCTATTGCTGAGCTTAGGGTACTAAGGTGTCCGCATGACTATTGTGCTCCGGTGGGAACTATTAAACGTGGACTTCCTTGAATTTCATCATTAGCTCAAGCACCTCCGCGAGGTAAACTGCCATTATATCATCCTTTGCATTGAAGTCCCCACTAACTTAGTTGGACACCAGTTTGGAGTCGTAGTATACCTTGGGCCCATTTCCCCCCATCAAATGGGCCTTGCGCAAGCTAACTATAAGTGCTTCATAATCGGCCTCATTATTTGAGGCTTCAAAGACCGATCTAATCCCTTATTTGTTCATTACTTCTTTCGAGGTTATGAGAACAATTTTTACTCCTGCTCCATTAGAATTGGAGACACCATTAACATATTATGTCCAACTCTCGGACTGGGATTTTTCATTGACTTTTGACTGCTTGACCACCTGTTGGTCGATCAGACCATATCCCATGAACTTTGCAATAAATTCAGCCAAAATCTGCCACTTAACTGATGTCCCTGTATGAAAGTGAATGTCAAATCTTCCAAGTTCTATCGACCATTTTGATATTCGTCCAAAAAGATCAGTTTTACGAAGGATAACTTTAAGGGGGAACGAAGTAATAATAATAATGGAGTAGGCCTCAATGTAATGCTTAAGTTTTTAGGAAGCAATCACCAATGCATAAGCTAATTTTTCCAACGACAAGTAGCGTTGCTCGACATCCAGAAGCGTTTTACTGGCATAGTAAATAGGAAACTATTTTTCCTTTTTTTCGTAGTCCAAGGTTGAGCTGCATACATGAATTGAAACTTTAAGGTATAGGTAGATGGGGTTCCCTTGATTGGTAATCACCAGCAATGGGAGTTTACTCAGGTAGGACTTGATTTCTTCGAGGGCCCTAGAGCACTCGCCATTCCAGGTTAGGCTGGTCTCCTTCTTAAGTAGCTGGAAAAATGGTTAATAATGCTCGGATGATTTTGCAGTGAAGTGATTGAGTGTTGCGAGCTTTTAGATCTCACGTAACATCTTTGGCGGCTGGATATTGTTGATAGCTTCAATCTGATCCGTATTGGCCTTAATTCCTCTTTTACTGATTAGAAAACCTAGAAACTACCCTGACTGGACCTTGAATGAACATTTTCTCGTATTGAACTTCATTCGATAAAGCTTGATGATTTCAAAGGTATTATCTGGGTCCTTTGGATGGTTCTTATCTTTGATCATGACGAGCATGTCGTCAATGTATACCTCCATGGTTTCCTCTATTTGGTGTTTAAACATCTTTGTGCCCAGTATCTGGTACGTGGCTCTAGCATTTTGAAGGCCGAATGGCATTACCTTATAAAGGTATAAGTTCAATGGTGTTATGAACGAAGTCTTATTTTAATCGAGGACGAACATAGGAATATGGTGGAATCCTAAGTAAGCATCCATGAAACTCATCCATTCATGGGCTATAGTGGAGTTGGCCAATTGATCAATCTTTGGCAGGGGGAAACTATTTTTAGGACAAGAGATATTGAGGTCAGTGAAGTTTATATAGACTCTCCATCTACCCTTGCTTTTTTGCACTACAACTAGATTGGAGATTTACTTTGAGAATTGAACTTATCTAATGGACCTTGCCTCGAGAAGTTTCCCCATCTCCTTTTGTACTAACTTTGCCTTCTCTGGGGCTATTCAGTGAGTTTTTTATATAATCGATTTGAATGTTGGGTCCACATGGATATGATTATAGGCAACTATAGGATCAATCCCTGACATGTCATATGGCTCCCATGTAAATACGTCTAAGTTTCGTTTCAGAAAGGCAATCAACTCCCTTCTCTCATGGTCGGTTAGTGGCATTTTGATAAAAAAATTCCTTTTCGGCCCACTTTTGTAAAAAATAACCTCCTTTATATTTTTAATGACCCTGTCAGCGGGGTGGATCCTGATTTCCTCCACCCCTAGTCATCCGTACCATAGTTACTATTTTGAAGAAGTGTCCCCATCCTGGGATGTCTCCAGAAGAGTGTCTTTTTCTTTCTTCTTCTCTTGCTTGGGCCTAATGATGACAATGTAACATTTACGAATTGTGGTTTGGTCACCTCTTATCTCCATTACGCCTCGATCGGTGATACATTTGAGATTTTAGTGGTAAGTAGAAGGCATAACTCTCATGGCATGAAGACACCCCCTGCTAAGAATGGCATAATAGGGCGTATTAATATCCAAAACCAAAAACTCTATAATCTTTCAAATGTTCCCTGCCCTTACTGGCAGAACCACTTTTCCTAATGGCATGGTCATCTTTCCTGCAAAATTGACCATAAGGACGCTTGCTTATTTCAGATTTTATATCTTGACTTGAGCTTGTAGAAGAGCTCCAGGTATATTACCTCTAAAGAGATCCCTTGATACACTAGTAACTTATCCACATACCAGTTCGCAATTCTGAGAGTGACTACCAGCGCCTCGTGGTGCGGGGTTCTTACCCCAAACAAATTCTCCTATGTGAAGACAATATGCTTATTATTGTCAACGTCTTCTGGTTGCCGGTGCTTACCAGCCTGGCCTCTGTCGAGATTTATTTGAAAGACCTCCATCACGGATTTGAAGAACTATTAATTCTTGGCCTTCCTCAAAATCTTATAGATCAGTTACTTGAAAACTGTGTTGACGGCTTGAAAAGCTTTTAATGAATCCACTTTACCTCCGTTCTTGGCACCATTTTTCTTCTTATTTCCCATATTGGGATTATTCTCCTTATCATCCCCTTTGATTGCTTTTATGTGACCAGTTTCTACCGAATGGTCTGGACCACGTCCTTTACCTTCACTACACCAAAACACGCCATTAGTAACACAATTTTACCGTTACTAAAAATATTAGTAACACAATTTTTCCGTTAGAAAAAAGGCATGGGGCACGAAGCTAGTAACGGAAAATTCTGTTACTAATAGTAACGGTAAAATCATAATTAGTAACGAAAAATTCTGTTACTAATAGTAATGGTAAAATTCATAATTAGTAACAAAAAATTCTGTTACTATTAGTAATGGTAAAATTCAGAATTAGTAACGGAAAACTATGTTACTATTAGCAACGGTAAAATTCAAAATTAGTAATGGAAAATTCTGTTACTAATAGTAACGGTAAAATTCAGAATTAGCAATGTAAATTCTATTACTAATAGTAGCGGTAAAAGCCCGAATCAGTAATGGTAAAATTCTGTTACTAATAGTAACGGTAAAATTTTGTTACTAATATTAATACATATTTAAAAAATATATTTTTCAAGATCCCATATCCTGAATTTAAACAAATTCAATTATTCTTCCCACACTATTTAAATCCTAAGAACATATACAAAAATAGTCCACAAAAACAAGGGCATTGCATTTACATTTATATAAGTCTCAACTCTTTATTTACAAAAGAAACTTAAACCAAACAAATGAAATATCGCCCCGAAAGTTACATTATTTTAATAAAAGCATCCTAATACAATCATCCCCAAATGGGATATTTTTGTATTATAACCAATCAAATGAAATATAAAAGAGAAGTTCGTTGTTGTTGACTATCAACTTTCATTCTATTATCATCGCCGCAACCCGCAACGCTGGAAACTTGATGAGGAATTAAAAATGGCATTCTGTCAAATAAAATAAAATTATCATATTAGTTATAATATCAACATTAGGCATACAAAATTAATTTAGTACATAGAATTATCCACCAACAAAATTAATTGCACAAGTATACGAACTTATAATATCACACTTTCACATCAGCACTTAAAAGTAGAAAATTTCACATATAAACATGTGAACTTTTAATATCACACTTTCACATCAGCACACAACACATATGGTTTCTAACACAAATTCAATTTTTTTGGTACAACTAACACTGACTACACGTATAGTTTTACACACTATGCATACAGAAACACACACTCACACTGCACACAAACACTTCACACACACTTCACATAAACACACTATCCATATTGCTCGTAGACACCCGCAGTTTCACATACATAATCTCACATACACAATGTCAACATAATTACGTGTATATAATTATAAGCGACTAAATAAAGATTGATTTTAGCATTAGCAGTTTAACATGAAGTAGCGTGGGGTATTCTAATCCAAATCTGAATATATATAATCCAATGAGTAAAAAAAAGCAAAGGCAATGGTGTGTGAGATACTTAAAATCAAGAAAACTCTAAATTGAAATCATAAAATCCAAAACTAAACTGAAATAGCGAACAATAACTTGAAACCCAATATGAGACAGAGAGAGAGCCCTGTTATATTGAGGTTAGGCATAAGAAGCCCAAACAGTAAGATCATAACTTCCATGAAAAGTTTCGTTATTACTTCTTGAAAATATTATAGCCATTGATAAGACGAATGAAATAAGCAACACTTATTATAAGTGTTAAATGGAGAAGACAAGACATACAATATATAGAGGCACAATGTATAGAGGCACGTGCGCATCACGCCGGGCTAAAAGTTTCATTTGAATAAACTAGTAAGAGCCCACTAGCTGATTTCAATATATAAGTACCCAAGATAGAATTACAATTGCATTATCGAAACATTTAGAGATAATGAAGGCCATCAAAATCCACCAAGAACGGAGCTTTCCTGTCACCTATATACTTCCCATATTTGAAGCATCCAACTAATAGCTCCTCCATAAGATCAATTTGCTTATCAAGCCCCTGTTGCTGTCAATTCCTTAAATCTAACTCCATCAAATCTGTTATGAGAAAGAAAAAAATTAGAAGGAGGAAATGTGTACTTATGTGCTTTGAATGAGAATGATCCACCAACTCAAAAATAAATTAAAAAGAGTTTGAAAGGTTTAAATATGATTAGAGTAAACATTGGCGATTTCAAAACTTAGTCATATCTAAGAAGGTATCATTGTTATGCCCCCGTGATCAAGTATCCATCTCCGGCCTTTCCTAACAACCCAACCATCACCTATTTATATATATATACACACTGAAGAACCTCAAATAATCTCAAATGTCATTGAGACTTCCCTAAAAACCTGAAGAACCATCACATCAAACAGTGAAAATGAAGGTACGAAAGAAATAGAAAATTGAAAAACAAAAGAGGATAATGTAATTCCGATGATGCCGCCTACCAAGCAGAGTTACCTGTAAAAAGATTGAATTTCATTATATAAAATGAAAAAGTTCGTACAAAGTAATGCACGAATAATATGTAAAAATGATAATAACTCGTTAAAAAGTGGAAGTGTGGTTAGCAAAAAGCAGGTACTGCATATGAGAACATGCCTCAATGGAACTTAATTCACACACTTGTTATTGCTTTCCAGGACATATTCTGCAGCCATCACCAAACGGAATTAACTCAAAATCATGGCCACGGGCATCCAGTTCGGAGACCAAGAACCTCTCGGGTTTGAATGACAAGGGGTCCTCCCATTGGGTTGGATCGTGTCCAATGGCCACGCATTCACCAACACCTGGGCACACTTGGGGATTGTGTACCCACAACATTCAACATCTGCCTCAACTTTACGAGGAATAAAAAAATAGGATAGGTGGGAGTATCCTTAAGGTTTCTTTGACGATGCATCGCAAGTAAGGAAGGAGAGAAACATCTGATTCTTCTAGCATTTTTCCTTTTTTCGATCACTTCTTCCAGTTCCGCTTTGGCTTTCACCATTGTCTCTGGTTTGCGTAGTACCTCTGCTATAGCCCATTCTAGTGTGCTTGATGTTGTATCAGTCCTGGAAATAAACAGGTCCTGCAATACCAAAATTATATTTTAAAATGATATATTAACCGTTACATTGGGAAAGTAGTAATTTTCCAGCAATATGTGACTTAATTTTCTGACTTTTATGAAATGTTTGTGTTTTTTTGCTTTATTTACCAACTTTTCCAATTTTGCATCCAGGAATCATTTAAACTAAATAACCCATAGCAAGCTCCATCTATTTTTCTTTTCTAAAGGACAACTGAACAGTAAAAGTAAAGCACCCCTAATCCTATTAGAACTAAAAGTTACTTACCTGTCATTGACTGCTAAAGGGTCGCAAAGTAGTTAGCTCGAACCACCAGTAGGATAATAATCAACACCTACATTTTCCTCGATAATTTGAGCAGCCACATCATCAACCACTGCTTGCAAATCAGCCCCACCAAATTGACTCAATTTTCCATTAGGTCTGGTCCTGACAATCCCGTTATAACCAATTCAATAACATATACAACACATGAGTTAATGTTCATTAGGTCTGTATTAGTTTAGTTTCTTTTGACAGGTGATTGCCCCATGCCATTGGATCGTTTACTGCCATTGGCTTTTGAAGCAGAAGGATAATGCTGATCTCTATAGTATAACTCATGTAGGAGCGCTCTTGATTCACATTTTACATGTGGTGCAAGATAATTTTGTACATGAAATTATTGGCTTCGTTGTACTTTATGTGCTAACTAGTTTAGTTGTAGATCATTTAAAGCATTTTCATAGTGTGGCATTATAAAAAATATACTGTGCTATTCATGTTTTTAGCAGAAATTTATTTTCTAGAAACTATTTTTCGGGTCAAGTAGCGAACTTTTTATGGAAATATTTTTTTGAAGATCACTTAAATACGTGATGAGGAAAACACCTCTGGGCAAACACCTGTGGGAAAGTAGTAAGAAAATAATGGCTATATTAGTCTCATCTATAGGTAGTTAGGCTGTAAGAAAGAAACGATAAGGCATACTTATTTTCCTACTGGGAAACCGACAACCATGGTGCAGCGGTAAGAAGCTCGAGGACATGGATTTCCATTCGCCATCTTCTGCCCATTTTTCTCCATTGATATCCATCCGTGATCTACAACACTAAGATAAATAAAAATCTAAATATTCAGATCAAAACAAATCAATTCTGAATCAATTTACTCATGATCAATATAAGTGTTTATAATAACACGTCTTAAATTTATTTCTTACACAAGTAAAAAAGAGAATACAAATCTCCTTTTCTTTTGTAGCTTATGGCTAGTTATAATTTCAACATTTTGTCATACAACGTAGGATTATGCAATGGTGATCTAGCTTCATTTAGACTTCTGACGTTACAAATTTTCCATTTTATAGAAGTGTTCTCTCTCAAGTTGAGTTAGGATAATCTAAATTGACTTGTACAGTACAAAATCCAACATTGCTATTATTTCATTTTAGATAACTTTATATTTTTTGCAATTTTCTTGGTCATAATAGCGAATAGTTATATTCAACGTTATGAAGACCTTATCAAATACCAAATTCCAAGTGTTATCTCTTAATTACTAATTATGTATAGAGCATAGTTGTAATTTTATATGCATTTTTTCCCAATACTTCTCCCTATGCTATTAATTGTAATATTATATATAAATCAATAACATACTATGTAGTTAAAGGATAGTGATCACACCCAATTGAAAACATTTGGTTCAATGACTCGATTAGGGGTGTGCAAAAAAACCGACCGAAACGAACCGGCCCGAACCGAACCGAAACCGGCCCGAACCGAACCGAAACCGGCGATTTTTTTAGCCCGGTTCGGTTTGCGGTTTAAGGATTTAAAAAACTGACAATATCGGTTTGGTTGTCTGTTTAGACAAAGAAAAAACCGATTCGAACCGAACCGAACCGACATCAATATTATATATATTAAAAAACCCTTAAATATCTTTTATTTTTATATCCAAACACCATTAACCAACCTCCAAAACCGACCAAAACCGAAAACCGACCTACAAAAAACCGACCAAAACCGAACCGAAACCGAACCGAACCGAACCGAAACCGGCGGTTTTTTTCATCGTCGGTTCGGCTTCGGTCTGATTTTTTCCAAAACCGAACCGATCGGTTCGGTCTGAATTGCGGTCCAAAACCGAACCGAACCGACCCGTGCACACCCCTAGACTCGATGACCTAGGTTGAGATCTTGTAAAGCTTCCAAATGATCTGATGCGTAAGTAGAGGACACCATCACACACTCTGTCATCGTAAGCAGGCAACCTCATCCCCAACTCAAATTATTTTTACAGTTTCAGCTCTGCCATTATGCCTCTGTTCACACTCCTTGATGCCACTTTCGGAGTTACAGTCACCTTAAATTTATCAGGATAACAACAATAAGAATAACATTAATGCCCAAATTTTAAAAAAGGACAAACAAACAAAGTTAATGCCATTAAACCAAAGGGCAAGGTGAAATACAGAAGTCTCACTAATTATACCTAGCACCTACTTTCATCATAACTAGTGTTTTTATCTTCAATGTGCTTAGTCTCACTGATTATACCTATAAAATTCATGGTTTAGAGACTGCCATCATGCCATGAACCATGTATAACAAAGCAATATCAACTAGAAGAATTACCTTTCTATAATAATAAAACTTTTCTTTATTTTGAAATCATCTTTTCCTGCCAAGATTTGAAACCCGACCATCTTATCAACTGCATTCCTTCAAAATTGTGATATAATTTAAAGATGTTGCAAATGCTGAAAATTGAAGCATAGAACGAGGCCACGCGTTGCTCTGGATGCTTGTTCTGAACGAGTCCACGAATGCTATATGTTCTCTTTATAACAAGTCTATATGTTCTTCACTTGAATTCTTGAAAAATCTGGTTACAACATGTTCTCTTTACAACAAATAAATTAATTTTTCTCAACTGATATGGGCAATGAATCTG
The DNA here is from genome assembly GCA_949130495.1 of Sambucus nigra. NCBI lineage: Eukaryota > Viridiplantae > Streptophyta > Magnoliopsida > Dipsacales > Adoxaceae > Sambucus > Sambucus nigra. The sequence continues at coordinate 764,269,586 of OX422208.1, read as the reverse complement.
CTCACTTTAAAACATTAAGAAAGTTTTTTAGTTGGAAGGAATCTCTGAATAAATCATAAATTTTAATATAGATGTTTGAATAAATCACCTTTGATATTTATTAGCACTGAGGTTAAAATCTACATCGGATTCTTGGTGTAGAATATGATTACCAACGCATTAAACACCTCAATCGGTTGTTTGAAGGGCATTTAAACCTCAACACACCACCTCCGTAAGTTCAAAAACAAAGAATTACTATGGACAAGAGGGTTTCAATTGCTGAAGATTGATATAAAAGGAAGATACATACACTTGCCGAGGTTAAGGACAGTTATATAGAAAACAAAACAACATAACACCGGGTTGATGTAAATTACATCAGGTGATGTAAATTTACATCTAGAATTTACATAATACCAACAAATCAGGCGATGTAAATTATAATGCTGTTCATTATACAAATCAGGTGGGGTTTTAATTTTCTATAATATTATCTAGAATTTACATCAGTAATTTGTCTCATTATAGGTTAGTTGAAGATGTAAATTTTTAGAAAATTTACATCAGTCATTTGGCCAGAACAACATATATATGAAATCTATATTATGTATGACCCATTAAAAACCAGTTCAGTTAACATGTGTGAATAGTAATAACATGAAATAAACCTAAATACGCATTATCAATAGCAAAAAAGTCATAAAAAACCATATGGGATTACACAAATCAGAAAACTATATAAAAACCCTAATGAGACTTTGGGATCTACCTTCTGCCGATGAGATGATTTACCTTCTTCCGATAAGATGAGAGTGTGGGATCTAAGCTTCCAATGAGACTTTGGGATCTAAGCTTCCAATGAGACTTTGGGCAGTAACGAAAATATATTTTGGGCCTTTGGGCGGTAACGAATAGACTATGGGCGCTAGGGATTTTAAGTTTTGGGAAAAAAGATCAAAAAATATTGAGGCAATATTAGTAACACTTATATTAGATTAGTAACAGTATTTTATTGTGACAAATAGTAATGGTATATTACTGTTAGTAATAAAAAAATAGTCTGTTACTAAAGGAGTGTTTTAGTGTAGTGCTTGGTGTACTTTTCAATACGCGACATGAGATAATCAATGGTTCCAGCCTCCTTTTTGGTGAAAGACTGGTGCAACATGGAAGTAGGGGAAAATCGATTTTAAATGATGCCACGACAACCTGCTCCAAGTAGTCTTCCACTTGATTGAACACTTCCCAATAATGTTTGGCGTACTTGCATAAAGTCTTCTGTGGCTTCTTCCTCATTATGAGTAGCAAATACATCCTCTTTGAGTGTGAGCTACTCGTTATGAAATGAGCAGCGAAGGAATCAATGAGGACCTTGAAGCTATTAATGGATCTGTGAGGAGGCCTCTTAAACTACTTTTGGGCAATGTCTCCCAAGCTAAAAGGAAAAATACAACACGTAGAGCGTCGTTATGATTATATAAAGTCATAACCTACCTATAATGCCGAACATAATCTAGAGGGTTTGTCTTTCCATCATAGATCTTGAACCTGGGTGTTGCAAACTTTTTCGGGGGTTCCTTATCTTTAGTAGACCTTGATAAGGGAGACTTTATCTGGATAATCATAGATCTTCTTGCTATCTCTTTCATAGACTTAGCTCCTCGGTGAGTGGGGTGCTGGTCCATTTCCCTTCGAACCAAACTCCTTATGTTATCCCTATGGTGCTTACCTTAATGACTTTTATGTCCTAAACGCTCTTGGTTGCGCCCGATGCTCCTTCCTTGACTGCGAGTCTTGCTCGATTGAGGGCTAGAGGTGAGATGCCTCCTCCTATTATTGAAGCCTTGCCTCATATGCAACAACCAATCGTGAAATCTAGGTAGATCTAGGTTACCCATGGCTCTCCTCGAAAGGCTATCGCTCTGGTCAAAACCTTTGGTTCTTATATTGCCAGACCTCAGACCTGACCCTCAGTGGAGACAAATCAGCTCGCATCCTCCAGGTTGGGGTGAACTGTTTGAGTAGTGAGACATCATAGCTATTCATTTGTAGGGATTGCTTTCATAGAAAGGTAATCGACTCCCATAGATGGCCCTGATTGTGAGCTCAAATAATCACAATTAATGAATTCTAGAAAGAAATTAAAGAAAGGGCATGCAAATGTCATATACACAACACACAAGTCTATGTGGTTTGGCAAATTGCCCCCATCCACGGAGAGGTCACTGGATTTTTATTAGCTTCTCTTAAAGTATGAAAATCACATCCCCCTTGGCCCTGGGGTGTGGGATGTATTTATAGTTGTGGAAAACTATAGTGTTTCAATTATTTAAGGAACTCACTTGGCTGCTATTGACTCGTGAGGTGATCCCCTGAATATCTTGTCCGAGATTTTGGGTAACTGATGTGAGCTTAATTAAAATAGTAACTCCATTGTAATTATCAGCATGACAAATGTTTGTATTAATCCTTCTAATTAGTAAGCTGGGCCAGGTGTGCCCTAAGTGTTGCTGGGCTTAGTTGGATCGGCCTGAGTTGGGCCCAATTATGGTTTGGTCCCCACACATATTACTCAAAGCAATTTTGCATAAATAACTTTTTTATTGCTTGTTTGTGATTACTATAAAGATTACTGATTGTTAAAGTGACCAATTTGGGATTTACTAACTATTAAAGCCACTACTCTGCTCCACTGTTAATTAAACTCAATATTTTGCATAAATAATTTTTTTGATCATTTTGAATTTCATTTTTATTTGTAGTGAATAATAAGGTAACTAAAATAATTTCTTCTGAGTGATAAAGTAACTAATACGACATGTTGTGTGTTATTATAATGATTATATCTATTATGATTATTTATTTCTTATAAATTCATTATTATTTTTTTATTAACAATAATTATTACATTATTTTAGTGATTGTTAAAGTTTCGTTTATTTGTTTAAGAACTTTTTAAGTCACTATTTAGGCTATAAATGTTGATTAAAGTCACTATATTACATAAATAGTTTTCTAATTAATATATATATATATATATATATTGACACACACAAAAAAAATTATTTTCATTTGTATTGAGCTATGAAGTAACTGAAATGATTTATTATGGGTGATAAATTAACTATAATTGCATGATGTGTGTAATAAAGAAATTGATTATGTTTGTTCCCTGTTATTAAGACAGTAGTTTTGCTTTATGCACACGTCCTCCGTGGTATGGCTATTTCATCAATGAAATTTGTTTAGGGATCAATAAAGTCACTAATTTGGGTTGTAGTGACTCTTATAGTAACTAGTTTGGATTATTGATGTCAATTAACTAGTGGGTTATATTGACTATTAAAGTCACCATAACATATGTTGAATTAAGAATGTCAATTACATAAACTAATTATTATATTAGTGACACTTAAAGCCATTAATATGTTATATATCAAATGTTAAAGTCACTACTTTTGGATATAGCAATTGTCAAGGTCACTAATAATTATTAATTCATTTATTTTCATTAAAATTCAAATAATATATAATTTTTTCTATTTAAATTGCATGGTCAATGGCAACGACAAGATCTTCACCGTGTACACCGCCACATGCTAGTTCAAGAAATGAAGATGATTCGAAAAATCAACATATGGAAGGAAATGAGGAAAATGAACAAATGGAAGAAAATAATCAAAATCAATAAGAGTAAGAAGTAAGACAACACAGTCAAATAAGGTTAATCTTCTTACTGTAATACCCCGTAATTTTATTGATTTTTATTTAATGGATTAATTGAATTAAATGAGAATTAATTGGGAATTAATCCGGATGTAAATACTAACGGGACGTGAGTTGGGATTTGTTTATGATGTTAAAATTAAATATTATGGAGTATATATGGTATCATATGAATATTGAAAGTATTAAAATTGTCGCGAGGCAGAAATACGACAATTTGGAAAATTAAGTTGGGACGCACGTGTCAGTCGCGTTAGGAATGAATTTAATTAGATTAAAAAGTAAATTATATTTTTATAAATCGAATGGTCATTTTGAGTGCGCAAACGTGTCTGGAAGGGTCGAAATAGTCAGAAAACACGAGCCGGGGGTTAGTTTGGGTCCCGGGATATTTGTATGCCAAACCGACAACCTATAAGGATATTTTGGTAATTTTAATAATTAGGGAATTAAAACCCACGAATTTTTGAGGTAAATTAAAGATTATTAAAAGAGCCACTAAGGCCATTATCAGCTAAAAGTGAGAGAGTGGGCTACGGAGGTTTTGAGAGAAGTTAGAAGAGAGGCTAGAGAACCTATACCAAACCATCTCCCCATCATCACAATTGGAAAGGATTTGTGACCGGAAAGAGGAGAGAATCAACCTTGAAATGCCGAAAACAATCTGAAGAACAAATCTAAGGCAAGTGATTTGATATTTTTAAGTGCATTGAATATTTCTTCCATGTTTAGTGTAGGAACTGTTTTGTCTTGAAAGATTTTGGGGAACATAATGAAATTGTTGTAGAAACTCTAAAGTTGGGTTAGGAATTTCATGTAGAATGGTTATGGAAGAATTTGGTATTTGAAGACTTAAATTTGATGATTTAAAAATGGATTTATGATGAGTAGGCATATAAAATTATGGGTTCATGTTCATAGGGTTTGGGGTAAAATGTTGGGATTGATGATAATTACATGTTGATTAGGAGGATTTTACCCGAAAAATATGTTAAGAAACGACCTAAGAGGATTCAGTTAAGTTTAAGAACATTGAAATGCGATTGGGATGATCTCAGGATGAATTTAGAGAAGAGAAAATTTGAGAAAAACGAATTGGGAATTTTCTGGGCATATTCTGCCATCTCGTTAGAAGACCTGCCCAGGTCATTCGAACAACCTCATTCTAACGAGACTTCTAACGAGTTGATAGTTCGTTTGAAGCCATTCGTTCGAACGACGTCGTTCGAACGATATTTCTAACAAGTTGACAGAATGCCTTTTTAGGCCTGATTTATTTAAGACTTCTAGTAGACTTATATGATTGAGTGTTAACCTTCCCGTGTTGACTAGTGGATATATTTGTGAGATTGGAAGTACGTTGAAGATTAAAACTTGGGATTAAGTAGGAAAGCGGATGACATCTATGGGTTAGGGTATAAGTAACTAAAATCACGACGTGAGAAGAGTTGATAACTTTAATGTATATAAATCGGGGACTTGTAAACGTGTAACATTAAATGATTGTATAGGGTTGATAAATATACCTCTATTTATATTATGGGATACCAAAGATGTGTGAATGCTTGGTATATGTAGTTATTTGTGTATAACATACCTACCATACTTGCTATCAAGGGAGGTCGGCGTTCGATCACGGCCATCTAATCTTTGTGTGCCTACGGGAGGGATTTAGATTGGTACCTCGAGGACATAGGTCAGAGAAGGACTTATTGAGAAGTTAATAAGTTTGCTGATCATGGGAGCGTAGGTATGTGCATGACCCATGTGATGTGATCTATGTTCGCCTTCATTATGTGTGATTGTTGTTTATTGAAAACGATTCTTGAGAGATTCTAAATACGTGGTCCTTATGCACGTGATGTATCGGGATTGGATAGCAGAGTATGTGTGCACCGCAGTTTAGTCTCGGGGTGCCAGTGTTTTATATTTATAATGAGAATAATATACTGCGAATTTAAAATAAACTATCATGATTAAATGTAAGTGTGAATTATAGCAACATTGTAGTAGAATTGAAAAATGGAAAATCCCTAGTGATTAGTATTATAATTTTTGGGAACCAAGAAGAAAAGTAAAACTCTTTGTTTAAATTAAGATGTCGGGAATTGAATCGTGAATCGTATAGTAATGTTAGATTGTGTATTGGACTAGTTTGATAGTAGAATAACTAGAACGGTTATGGGTACGATAGGAGTGCACAATTAGTTGAGAGGTGAGGATCTCATGTGAGTGCACGCACTATCATGTACTTTATATTCATTGTTTAATGATATAAAACACTTGCTGTATTTATAACTATTTTTCACAATCGGGCTCTGACCCGTTGGCTTTCAAATCTATTTTCTTGTAAAAACATTTTAGGTGCCCAGCCACAAGGACACCAAGCGTAGGAGTTCCATTCCGATGACGTGCTGTAGCTGCTGTGGAAGTTACAGGACCTTGATAGTAGACGCCTCCACTTTCTATCTTGACTCTATTTCAGATTTACTCATCTGTAGGGCATGTCGCCCCTTTTCTTTTAGAGACATCGTACTTACTGAGTTTTATTTCAGATTTTGGGTTGTAACTAATTAGTAATTCAGACTTTGTATTTGATTGCATTCAACATTTGGATTATTAGAGGAGTATTACTCCAGATATATTGTCATTTCATTATCATTCTAGTCTGACTATGTTGTGGTTGTGTTATTAATATTTCATATTTATATGGATTATATGTTAATCGAATTCAATTTATAATTGACAACTCATTTTTTAAATATTAGGTGGCTAGTAATTGTTAAAATGTTTTCGACATTGATGCTACGAACTGAACTAACTTAACATTTTGAATTAATTTGAATAAAGGAGTAGCTACCCGGTATTTAATTAGTCGGGGTGTCACAGGTGGTATCAGAGCATCAGGTTCTAGTGTCCTTTAGGATCTGTGCGGCTTATTATGCTTCTAGCGTAGCTTTCTTTGATGTAGATCCCTATGTTTAGGATTGTTGATATCTTTGGTGAGATTTCATTCTCCTGCTTCAATACATATGATAGTGAAACTTATTTGCAATCTGGTGTGTTCGTTCGTCGAACAATGTTGTACGTCAGACGAAGACAGATGGGCGAACGACAGGAGGCAAAAGATCAGCTGAGGTTATTTAATATATTAAAGAAGGATGACCGTAGTTGAAGTCACCCATATCATGGCACGGAAGTCCTGGACGGTACCGACGGCCAAGGCGTGACTTGTGACTTCCAGGCATAACAATAGTAGAAAGTGGGATCAAATTAGACTCACCCAATAAGGTTGGAATGGGAGAAAAAGAGTTAGGTGAAACATTGAAGAGAACCAGCAGTGGCAATACTCAAAATGCGGAGATGGCGTGTGCTAGTCAAATAAACGTAATATATCTAAAGGCTTGGACATATGTCGGGGTCTGGCCAATCGAGAGTGAAAATTTGGAGAAAATTTTTCTTGGCTCGAGAGAGCGGAGTTTCAATGGTAAGAGACAATCACCACACTTAGAAGTGGAATATGACGTCGAGAGAAGGTGTACACATATGGTTTGACCATAAATTCCTTAATCAGATGTTCAGGGTGAAAGGCAAATGTTATTTTGAACTCAAGCAAGAGGGCCGGGTAGAGGTCACTTTGTGAGAAGAAATATAATTGTTTAGCGAACCCTACACCGGGTGAGAAGGTGAAATGGAGAAGGGGATATTAAAGGGAGAATTTACCTACAAGAAGAATTGCTAGCTCTTCTGGGGGAATTCTGCTTGGAAGGTCAAGGCAGAGGGTATTGTCGCGTAGTGCTAATTTGGAGGTAAACATTCCCTCGGGTGGGGAGATGCAAGAATTGAGGGCTTTATATAAAGTAAGACTGGGGAAAATGGTGTTGGTGAAGCACCACAATGGGAAGACCCAACGGAGAACCAGTTAAGATGATTCGGATAGATGAATTATTACCAAGCGATGGTGATTTCAGTAAGAAATGTGAAAATTAGTTGCGTGTTCCTTAGGGCCATCAAAGCTAAGGGAACAATGGAGATAGTCGTCAAAGTTGAGACTACCAACGTCTGATAGAAGGACCACAGTAACATGGTCAGTGTGACCGAAGGTAAGTGGAGTATGTGTAGAGGTATTTTGTGGGGAGTGAAACCCGTGCGTTATAAATGTTTCCCGATGCAAGTGGAGGGATAAAGGTATTGTGCCTGGCGAGGGAAACAGTTATTGAAATATTCAGTTTGGTACGGACATGTGTGGTAAGTCCAGGATCCATTTGAGAAATCGGGACGATTGTTAGGATAGAAGTATGATTTATATCCTCAGGTGATGATGCATGTTATTTGTGGCATGAATGAGTTGCTACATTTGGTACAATTGTTATTCTCGCTTGAGAGTCGAGTTTAGTGAGTATATCAGTAATGTTATTATTTATAAAAATATTTTCCCTGATAGTGTGGGGGTTACTTTTATTGTCATCCGCGGAGGATGAATGGGTATATTGATAGCGGTTTATAATTTATTGAAAGTTTTAGTACTATGTTATACGAGTATGATATGATCTTAATTATGGTTTTATATATATGCTTATACCGATAGTGTGCTGGTATTTCAAGTTTATTGGGATTACTACCTTGGGGTAGCATGTTTTGTTCTGGCGAGGTCCCATCTGTGAGAGGGCCGGGCTCGCAATTGTACTTTTGTATATATGTATATGTGTGATTTTAAAAAGGTATAATGGTCTCGGATATTTAATCCCAGTATGCGTAGGAATTTAATTGTTATGAGTCGTATGTAATTGATTTACTAGTCAACAAAGAGTTAGCTGGTTCTTATAATTAACGCTAGAGAGGCCGTAATGAGAAGAGTGCATTGTTTTATCACCCATTAGGAAATTTGGGAGTTTATACTATTAGTTGTGTGTCTGGGTACGGGAACTTGAGAGTCCCAATTTTATTCGCATGTTGTATATGAAATGTGATTTCCATCACTATTAAGAGAAAGTGTCTTTCGGAAGGAGTTCCTTATTTAAGTGTCATTGCAGAAGGAGATGTAACTTTGTTGTTAAGAGACGGGAATATAGGGGTACATATTATGGACTGAGGGCTTAACGGATCCCGATGATCGACATTGTTAAGTAGTAGTGTATCGGGGGGGGGGGGTTCCTTGTTTGGATTTCGCTTTATGAAACACCCCACTCATGAAACTTAGCATAAGATTGGTAGTAAGGAGTTGTGTGGCCATTCGTTCATGATTTGGATACCTCAATCGTTAAGGAAGTAAGTAATTATAACTGGAAGTTAATAAGGGGTAAATTTACGATATAAAGCCAGAAGAGCCAGTTGTTAGTGAAGAAGTGTTGATAATTTTGGTTTTTTTTCGGGTTGAAGGACGCATTGAGGTTAAGGAGGATCTAGGATTTCAAATTCAGAAGCGATTGGGAACACCCAAGTGATTTAGCAACGTTGTAAATGCAACGGCAATTAAGAGTTTGGGATACGTATGAAGCGTATATAATGTTTAAAACCGTATGATTGTGCTAAAAGGGTTGTAGACATCTTGATTTGCTAATGTGTAAATAAAAAGAAGAGGGGACATAGATGGGTGAGATTATTACTTATGGGATTAAATGTCGTAAGTAAAAGTGTAAATGAATATCATGTATAATCAGTGTAGCACGCCCGAATTTGGTGAAAAGCAGTGGAAAGCCATTTAATAAGGGGAATTTTCTTGAGAAGACAAATATTTAGCTATTATGGACAATTTGGAGTAGAGTTCCGACCAATCGAATGTTGAGGGTAATTCAAGAGTAAAATAGAATGATGATGTCAATATGGGTTAAAGGGCCCCGATGTGCACAAGTGGTGAAAAGTGCGAGGGTCAAAAATTTTGGTATACGTCGAGGGGAGAAGAGTATTTGTAAGTATCACTTAACAGGAAGAATTATACGTAAAAGTTGGCATTGAAAGGGGTGTAATAAGTAGTAGAATAGTTGGGATTAGATGATCAACAAGATAATTTTGTATCAAGCCGACGACTCCAGGGATGGAAGAGTTAAGTTGGTAAATTTCCTTGAGGAGTTTCCAACTTATAGATAAGTAAAGAGTTCCTTAGAATATGTGGGACAGGTTGTCCAGAAGGAGACAAATGACTATATACTTGGGTGATTTACACTATTATAGAGTGAACACGCCGGTACGTGGTCCTATGTAGTATTATCCAGAACCAATAGGAGATCCCCGAAATCCACCTTCAATGTGGAGTAGCAAGAAGTAGTGGAAATAACGTTTCGTTCTGAGGGTTGTATCACCTATAGCCCGAGGTGTAGGCACAAGGTGATTGATGACTGGTGGATTGTACGAATGAAATTTTGGATTCATTGCGATCTTTTCATTTCCAAATCGGATATAACTAGTAAGTGAGGTGTATTGTGGTAATGGAGAGAAGATACTACCTAATGGTACAGTCGAGGTGAAAGAACCCGTATCTTATTATAGTAGACAAGTTGCTTACAAATGTTTTGTTTAACACCAACCGACTGAAGTGATTTTCCCTTGTGTAAAAGTCACAACGCCGAAAAACAGAGATTTAAAGAATGGTGAGAACGTGTGTGCTCGCGTTCAAATGATCAAATTATATATAAAACCCTTTTAATCCAAACAAACCCTAAACATGCAGCAGTATGTGATTGAATAAATTGATAATCTACGTAAGAACATTCAAACACATGCAATTAAGGAAAAATCCCCCTCAGGGGCAAAACCATTTATTTTCACTATAATTTGTAAGAGAACGGCTTACAATCGGATTACAATGAAAATACAAGTTGACTAAGAATTACCCTCGGGTATCGGATTCTGTAGTCAAGGTTGGAATTATCCCTTTCCAGTAGGGCTGCAATGAAGAAGAAGAACAGTCTCCTCCACAAGGGTTGAACAAACCAAAGTTGTGTTCTTGGGTTGCAAAAGGATTCACAAAGGTTTGGCAATGATGTGTGAATCAAAACATGAGTCTTGGGACTCAAAAATATGAAGACTAGATGTATTTGGACTCTCAAATTCGTCTCCTAAAGTCTTGCAAAACAACTCCCCCGAAGTTGGTATTTATAGGAAAAAATATGAAGAGTCCCACGTTCTTAAAACTCTAAAATTCTATCCAACGTACAAAAAAAATAGCATTCTTTAAGGAATTTTCTCTATCTTCAAAAGGTCATAACTCCTTCACCGTAGCTCGGATTGAGGTGCCGTTTTTTCCAGTATCTTCATTACGGAGAGATCTTCAACTTTATAGTTGACCAGACCTCCGAAATATGGATGTGAAATTACGAAAATGCCCTTGAACTCTCCTATTGTGCCTTTTTTTTTCACTGTTTTTACTTCCCTTGCGTACCACTTGCATTAAGTCCCTAAAATCTTGGAACGTGAAGTCATTGAGGCAGATGTGGGACATATTAGTGGAGATAATGCATGCTTGATTCCCGAAATTCGGATAGAGGCCGTCATGTGAGATCGTGAGGAGACGTGCCAAATGTAGCGGCGTACGACATAAATAAATGAAACATTTCGGACATGTGAAAAATGTCCTTACAAATCTCCCCCTATGTCTATGCCGGTACATACATAAAAAATCCGAATTATCAAATATGAAATTGCCTATACAAATCTACCCTCCCATGAACCTAAAACTGGAAAAGGTACAAATGAATAGTCTTCATCGTTTGTTCTTTAATTCTTCAGGAATCTCAAAACTTTTCTCATCAGGGTGTGCAACATATAGATCTGCAATCTTCATACCTACACACATGAGACAAAGCAAATACCACGTGACATATCGAGTTTGAAATGAGATAACATGGATATCAATATATGATAAAAATATAAGCAACATCTCAAAAACTCCCCCAGAATTCAAACTCCCCCATAATATCATAATTCTTTCTCCCCCTTTTTATGATGTCCCCAAATGGACAAATTAGAGAAATAAATCAAATAAGCAAGTGCGGGGTGTCACTAGGATAAAAACACACCATGAATAAACAGAAAGCAACCAAGTCAATGATAGCGTAAATGAAGTGGTGTGATCAAATTCGATAGGAAAATCAATGCATACAAACATGACATATGTGCACGATGAATATTGGATATTCCTAGCGAATGAACTCAAATGATTCCTTTGGTGTAAAAGAGTGACAATATAAGATATTGACTCAATCAAATCAATAAATTAAAGCTCAAAATGATTTTCACACCAATAATGTCCAAAATGATTTTATGCTTTTTCAGGACTTTCAAGGAAGTGCAAACCCGCTTAGATTCTCCAACCAAACTCCCTCAGATATTGTATTGAATAGAGGCATTCTAAATTCTCAAACTTTGGAGAATTGATGGTGAAACCTAAGTGGCCCATATTTGGCATGAATTGCTTTTTATTGCCTTTAAATTTTTTCGGGCTCTTTTAACCTCTTTAGACCTCGGATATTAAAATTCCTCCATTTTTAGGTCCTTTTTAACGGTGGCTTTTGCGCGAAGGATAGATGATTACCTTTCGCAGCCCCTCCCCGTTATACAAAAACACACAGTCTCACCAAAACGGTTTTTACATGCATTCCAATCTTGTTAAGTTTTATCGCATATTGTACATTGTATAGACATGATTGAGATGAAAACACGCAAGCCAACATGAGATAGACAAGTGCAATAATCAAATATAGCCGTGCATGTGTGCAATAAAGGATATAGGAGTCAAACACGTAGGAAGATATCACTAATTACATCTCAAAGACTCCAATCAATGTAAAGCACATGGATGAAATGATGTAGCCTCTCAAATCTCTATCAAACAGTCACATGGATAAATGGAATGAAGTTGTGACTTGGCTATCTTACATGCTCATCCATAAAAGAAGCAAAATACAAAAATCTTTTTGGATTTTTTCAAAAATTTGGAAAAAAAGAAATAAAATCTTTTTGTGCTTTTCTCAAAATTTTTCTTAAAGGAAAATCTTTTTGTATTTTTTTCAAAAGAAATATAAAAAGCAAAAGGAATAAAACAAAGTTGTACAACAAAGTAATGTTACATTTAAAACAGACTAGCAATAGGAAGCATATGATATGAACATGAAGAAGCATCCTATTCTAGACATAGACCAACCCTTCAGTAAACTGTACAAATCCCTAAAGATTTCTTAAGACTCTCAAATCTAAGGGCATCTAAAGGTTTCGTGAAAATATCGGCTAACTGACGGTCGGTAGGAACAAAACTCAGGGATAAAGTGCTCACGTATCCTGATGTATTTTGTGCGCGAATGCTGAACTGGATTGCGGGATATGTGTATCGCGCTCGTGTTATCACAGGAAATGGTCATGGTGTCCTGTGATATCCCATAATCCTCCAGCATTTGCTTCATCCACAAGAGTTGTGTGCAACAACTCCCGGCGGCTATGTACTCAGCCTCCGCAGTGGACAAAGAGATGGAATTTTGCTTCTTGCTCAACCAGGAGACAAGAGCAGAACCAAAATAGAAACACCCACCAGAAGTGCTCCTACATCCATCTACATCCCCAGCCCAATCGGCATCCGAGTAGGCGGACAAACGGTCATCGGTATCAAAGGAATACCAAATCCCGTATGAGAGAGTCCCACTTACGTATTTAATAATACGTTTTAGAGAAAGTAAATGTGACTCTTTTGGGGATGCCTGATAACGCGCACAGACTCCAACACTAAAGGCGATGTCGGGACGACTGGAAGTCAAGTAGAGGAGACTACCTATCATACTCCGATATAAGGTTTGCTCTACGTCCTTGCCTGAAGTGTCCTTACTAAGCTTGGTAGTGGTACTCATAGGTGTACGTGCATGCTTAGCGGAGTCTAAACCAAATTTTTTCACTAGGTCTCTAGCATACTTGGATTGGGAGATGAACATCCCATCCTCTAGCTGACGAACCTGGAGACCAAGGAAGAATGTAAGCTCACCAACCATGCTCATCTCAAACTCACTTTTCATCTACTCCTCAAAGTGGTGAGCATGCTGGGAGCATGTGGATCCAAAGACTATGTCGTCCACATAGACCTGGGCAACCAAAATAGCACCGTCATCTCTCCTGACAAACAACGTCATATCTACTCCCCCTCTCTTGAAGCCACGAGCTAAGAGATAAGAAGTAAGTCTCTTGTACCAAGCACGGGGTGCTTGCTTCAAACCATACAAGGCTTTCCTCAGATAGTAGACGTGCTCAGGGTGTTGAGGGTCTTGAAACCTTTTTGGTTGTTCCACATAAACCTCCTCCTGTAGAATGCCATTCAAAAAGGCACTCTTGACATCCATCTGATACACCTTGAAGCGCAGATGACATGCGATGGCGAGCAGAAGACGGACGGACTCAAGCCTCTCAACAGGAGAAAATGTCTCCCCAAAGTCTACACCCTCTATCTGTGTGTAGCCTTAAGGGACCAACCTAGCCTTATTTCAGATTATGGTGCCATTTTCATCCATTTTGTTCTTAAAAATCCACCGGGTACCTATCACATTAATCTCACTAGGTCGGGGGACAAGTTCCCAGACATCATTCTTTTTAAACTGAAGCAACTCATCCTGCATAGCAGATATCCAGTGTTCATCCTTGAGTGCTTCTTTATGGTTCTTGGGCTCGACTTTGGACGTGTAGCAAAGATGGATAACAACGTTCTCTAGCTGAGCACGAGTCTTGACCCCTAGCGTGGGATCACCAACAATGGCAGAAGGGTCATGACTCTTGCGAACCCAAGCAGGTGTGTCCCCTAACATAGGAGTAGGGTCCACAGAGTGTGAGAGAGGAACATGTAAATCACTGTCAGAACAATCCTCATCCTCACACTGAAGGTTAGGATCAATAACCGTCGGAGGTTCGTCATCTTGCACGGTGACGTTTATTGATTCCATAATCTTATAGCTCTTCAGGTTAAAAACCCGGTACGCTCTGCTATTCGATGAATATCCTAGAAATATTCCCTCGTCGCTTCGGGAGTCAAACTTTCCTAATTTCTCTTTATCCCGTAGGATGTAGCATTTACTCCCAAAGACACGGAAATATGCCAGGTTGGGCTTCTTGCCAGTCCACAACTCATAAGGAGTGTGAAGTGTGTGTGGACGCAGATACACCCTATTCACCGTGTGGCATGCAGTAGACACTGCCTCTGCCCAAAATCTCCTAGAAACTTTACGACCTAGAAGCATAGATCTTGCCATCTCTTGGATCGTTCTATTCTTTCTCTCAACAATCCCATTTTGCTGAGGAGTTCTCACAGCAGAAAACTCATGTTTGATCCCAAGGCTATCACAGTAAAAATCAACCTTTGCTTCCTTGAATTCAGTGCCGTTGTCACAACGTATTCTGTTAATAGTGACACCGTGTTGATTTTGCAGGACACGGCACTTGGTCGTTAAGAAATCTACAACATCGGATTTCTCTCTCAGAAAACCTACAATGGAGTATCTGGAGAAATCATCTACCATCACGAGGATGTACCTCTTACCACCTAGACTCTCAGTACATATGGGACCCATAAGATCCATGTGAATCAACTCCAGAACACGAGAGGTGGTAATGGAATGTAACTTCCTATGAGGACTACGAATTTGTTTTCCCAACTGACAGGGTCCACAAACGGTCGAAGTTGACTTTCCAAGAGATGGTATGCCACGTACTAGGTCCTTTTTAGATAAACGATTGAGATCTCTAACGTTCACGTGACCTAGACGTTGGTGCCAAAGATCCATAGGAGTGATCGTGGCGCTGTTGCAGACAAGTGAGGATGTGGGCTCAGTCCCATAGCAATTATCCTCGGTCCTCACCCCTTGCATCAAAAGTTTACCGGCTTGATTGTAGACTTTACACGCGTCCCGGTCAAACTTTACTACAAAGTTAGTGTCGCACAGCTGGCTAATGCTGAGAAGGTTTGTTTTCAAACCTTTGACGTACAAAACATTTTCTAGCTTAGGAAAACCAGGTAACTCGATAGTACCTCGTCTTATAATGCTAGACTTACTCCCATATCCAAAGGTGACTCTGCCATCTTGATAATCCTCAAGAGTAGTAAAAAATGAGGCATCACCTGTCATGTGTCTGGAGCACCCACTATCAAAATACCACTGTGAGGTATTATGTGCTTTGAGAGCAACATGAACAACAAAGGCCTTTTTATCTTTCTTAGGCACCCAAGCAGAGATGACCTTTTGTTTGCCTTTGTTGGTTTTAGCTGGAATGTAAGAAGCATTCACTAACGGCGAAGACATCCGTCGAAATTCTTTCATCAAACTCTGAGTCGTGGCAGCTAAGAACTCAACTCGCTCTCTCAGACTAGAAAACTCATCAGTATGTCGTGGTGGAGCAGTAGTACGTCGTGTCCGACCCATGCTATAGCAAGTTTCCCTAAGGTGGCCTTTTCTTTTGCAATAAGTACAAAAGAGCTCAGTCAAAGGCGGACCTTGGTTTGCTTTTCTTGGTCGAACTCTCCTTCGAGGTTTTTTACGGTGACCATAAGGAGTTGTAGTAAACTCAGGAACTGGTCCAGGTGCAATTTGCGATGTGGAGGCACCATCATATCCAATTCCTTGACGATCACCAAAACCTAAAGCGGGGCCGAGGAGCATCTTTCCCATCTTCCCAGATCTGTCCTCGATTTGTACCTTGACTTCCCGTGCTTTCTCAAGATCATGAGTCAGCTGGGCAACAAGGGCTTCAAGTTTCTTCCGAGTCTCCACGGAGGAATGGATCTGACTCGTAAGACTAGCCACTTGCTTGATCAAGTCCCCTCTCTCTTTCTCTAGAGTACTCTCTCTCTCTCTAAACAAATTCTCATTCTCGACACAATTAGATTCTCTCTCTCTCAGGGCGGTGCAGGTGGAGAACTCTCTTTCCTTAAATCTTCCTCTAGGCAAGTGATCTTAAGAACTAACGCTTTGTTGCGCTTTTTAGTTTTAAAAGACTCAGAATATAACTCAGCGTAGGCGCGTTGTATATCACTCTCGCTCTCACTTGTGTCATCCTCCCCCTCACTCACATCGATCTCACTGTTGAGGTGTCCCTGTGAAGCATCATCCTCATCGCCGTGAGGAGAACTAGGAGTGCTCACTTGGCTGGCCATGAATGCGGTGAAGTTACACTCATGCGGTGACTCATCTCCAGAATCCACCGTCTCGACCTCACTGTCGTCACTGAGGGTAGCATTAAGGACAGCTTTCCCTTTCTCTCTATTCAGACGATTGGCACACTCAAAAGCTCTATGACCCCTACCATCACACTCAAAACATCTCTCACTTTCTTTCAGAGAAGGATTTTTGGAAACTTTTTCATTTTTCTTTTCAAACTTATTTTTCTCAAATTTCTTTTTATCTTTAAAATTGCCATTTTTCTTAAATTTGAGAATCCTCTTGAAATTTTTTGCGAAAAGAGCCAAATCATCTAAGTCAAAATCGCACTCAGAATCTGACGTGTCAGTCTCTCTCTTTCGAGATGACTCTACCCTCTTTCTAGCTGACCCCTCACTCCTTCTCTCTTGGGCTTTAAGAGCAATTCCCTTATCTTTAGATTTAGAATTTTTAGGGAACATATCAATTTCATAAGTTTGCAAATCTCCTACAAGTTCTTCCAATTTTAGCGTATTTAAATTACCCATAGAATTTAACACAGTGACTTTAGGGATAAAACGCTTAGGCAAAGAACGAAGAATCTTTTTAACAACTCTAGCATTCGAAATATGTTCACCAAGATTAAAACTAGTATTCACAATGTCAGAAAGTCTAGCATAAAATTCATCAAAGCATTCAGAATCATGCATGGTGATTGTTTCAAATTGAGTTGTCAAATTTTGCAACTTAGACTCTTTCACAGCATTAGTTCCTTCATGGGTGAGTTGTAAAACATCCCATGCCTCTTTTGAGGTGGTACACGTCATTATGCGTTTGAACTCATCAGGTGTGATAGACCCAGAAATAGCACTTAGACCCTTAGAATTAAAAGATGACCATTTAATTTCTTCATCAGACCAAGAAATGTCAGGTTTCAAGTTGGTCACATTATCAACAGTCACGGTGGGAGGAGTCCACCCTCGTTCAACCAAAATCCAGACACGTTCATCAATGGCTTTTAAAGCCGACCTCATACGGGCTTTCCAATAAGCATAATTTGTCCCGTCAAAAATAGGCATTTTATAATATGACTTCTCCATTTGAACACGCACTTTTTCAAAAATCAATTTTTTCAGAAAATTGATATCTTAGAAAAATTTTGCGGAAAAAAAAAAAGGAATACGCGATAGATTAGCGTAACCTGCTCTGATACCAATTTGAGAACGTGTGTGCTCGCGTTCAAATGATCAAATTATATATAAAACCCTTTTAATCCAAACAAACCCTAAACATGCAGCAGTATGTGATTGAATAAATTGATAATCTACGCAAGAACATTCAAACATATGCAATTAAGGAAAAATCCCCCTCAGGGGCAAAACCATTTATTTTCACTATAATTTGTAAGAGAACGGCTTACAATCGGATTACAATGAAAATACAAGTTGACTAAGAATTACCCTCGGGTATCGGATTCTGTAGTCACGGCTGGAATTATCCCTTTCCAGTAGGGCTGCAATGAAGAAGAAGAACAGTCTCCTCCACAAGGGTTGAACAAACCAAAGTTGTGTTCTTGGGTTGCAAAAGGATTCACAAAGGTTTGGCAATGATGTGTGAATCAAAACATGAGTCTTGGGACTCAAAAATATGAAGACTAGATGTATTTGGACTCTCAAATTCGTCTCCTAAAGTCTTGCAAAACAACTCCCCCGAAGTTGGTATTTATAGGAAAAAATATGAAGAGTCCCACGTTCTTAAAACTCTAAAATTCTATCCAGCGTAAAAAAAAAACAGCATTCTTTAAGGAATTTTCTCTATCTTCAAAAGGTCATAACTCCTTCACCGTAGCTCAGATTGAGGTGCCGTTTTTTCCAGTATCTTCGTTGCGGAGAGATCTTCAACTTTCTAGTTGACCAGACCTCTGAACTATGGATGTGAAATTACGAAAATGCCCTTGAATTCTCCTATTGTGCTTTTTTTTCCACTGTTTTTACTTCCCTTGCGTACCACTTGCATTAAGTCCCTAAAATCTTGGAACGTGAAGTCATTGAGGCAGATGTGGGACATATTAGTGGAGATAATGCATGCTTGATTCTCGAAATTCGGATAGAGGCCGTCATGTGAGATCGTGAGGAGACGTGCCAAATGTAGCGGCGTACGACATAAATAAATGAAACATTTCGGACATGTGAAAAATGTCCTTACAAATGGGCAAGAGTAGTTAGATGTGTTATTGATTTCTTCCAGGATGGGAGTTTGGTGTTTTGATAAACGCGGGAGTTAATGCTTAGTGATGTGCGGACTCACAATAATATTGAGATGATGCGGCCAATGATGTATAGGCTATTTTTATTCGAATGTTGTTTAGTAAGAGCACAACGTGACGTGCATTTATTGAAGTGTAATCTGTTAAGTATCAAGAGTGTTAAACAAGCTTGTTGTGAATCGAGGGCTTTAATGATTGGACCTTTCTTTATATTTTATTTTGAGTACTGGAGGATACCTAATTTTTCCAGGTATACCTTACTTTTTTGAATTTCGGAATGAAATTCTGTTATTAGGGGGGGAGTATGTAATACCCCGTAATTTTATTGATTTTTATTTAATGGATTAATTGAATTAAATGAGAATTAATTGGGAATTAATCCGGATGTAAATACTAATGGGACGTGAGTTGGTATTTGTTTATGATGTTAAAATTAAATATTATGAAGTATATATGGTATCATATGAATATTGAAAATATTAAAATTGTCGCGAGGCAGAAATACGACAATTTGGAAAATTATGTTGGGACACGCGTGTCACTTGCGTCAGGAATGAATTTAATTAGATTAAAAAGTAAATTATATTTTTATAAATCGAATGGTCATTTTGAGTATGCCAACGTGTCTGGAAGGGTCGAAATAGTCAGAAAACACGAGCCGAGAGTTTAGTTTGGGTCCCGGGGCATTTTTAGGCCAAACCGGTAACCTAGAAGGGTATTTAGGTAATTTTAATAATTAGGGAATTAAAACCCACGAATTTTTGAGGTAAAATACAGATTATTAAAAGATCCACTAAGGCCATTATCAGCCAAAAGTGAGAGAGTGGGCTACAGAGGTTTTGAGAAAAGTTAGAAGAGAGGCTAGAGAACCTATACCAAACCATCTCCCCATCATCATAATTGGAAAGGATTTCTGATCGGAAAGAGGAGAGAATCAACCTTGAAACGCCGACAACAATCTAAAGAACAAATCTAAGGCAAGTGATTTGATATTTTTAAGTGCAGTGAATATTTCTTCCATGTTTAGTGTAGGAATTGTTTTGTCTTGAAAGATTTTGGGGAAAACATAATGAAATTGTTGTAGAAACTCTAAAGTTGGGTTATGAATTGCATGTAGAATGGTTATGGATGAATTTGGTATTTTAAGACTTAACTTTGATGATTTAAAAACGGATTTCTAATGAGTAACTAGGCATATAAAATTATGGGTTCATGTTCATAGGGTTTGGGGTAAAATGTGGGGATTGATGATAATTCCATGTTGATTAGGAGGATTTTACCCCAAAAATATGTTTAGAAACGACCTAAGAGGATTTAGTGAAGTTTAAGAACATTAAAATGCGATTGGGATGATCTTAGGATGAATTTAGAGAAGAGAAAATTTGAGAAAAATGAATTGGGAATTTTCTGGGCGTATTCTGCCATCTCCTTAGAAGACCTTCCCAGGACGTTCGAACGACCTCATTCGAACGAGACTTTTAACGATATGATAGTACCCCTTCTAACGAGTTGATAGTTCATTCGAATCCATTCGTTCGAACGACCTCGTTCGAACGAGATTTCTAACGAGTTGACAGAATGCCTTTTTAGGCCTGATTTTATTTAAGACTTCTAGTAGACTTATATGATTGAGTGTTAACCTTCCCGTGTTGACTAGTGGATATATTTGTGAGATTGGAAGTACGTTGAAGATTAAAACTTGGGATTAAGTATGAAAGCGGATGACATCTATGGGTTAGAGTATAAGTAACTAAAATCACGACGTGAGAAGAGTTGATAATGTATATAAATCGGGGACTTGTAAACGTGTAACATTAAATGATGGTATAGGGTTGAGAAATATACCTCTATTTATATTATGGGATACCAAAGATGTGTGATTGCTTGGTATATGTAGTTATTTGTGTATAACATACCTACCATACTTGCTATCAAGGGAGTTCGGCGTTCGATCAGGGCCATCTAATCTTTATGTGCCTACGGGGGGGATTTAAATTGGTACCTCGAGGACATAGGTCAGAGAAGGACTTATTGAGAAGTTAATAAGTTTGTTGATCATGGGAGCGTAGGTATGTGTGTGACCTATGTGATGTGAACTATGTTCGCCTCCATTATGTGTGATTGTTATTTATTGAAAATGATTCCTGAGAGATTCGGAATACGTGGTCCTTATGCACGTGATGTACCAGGATTGGATAACAGAGTATGTGTGCACCGCAACTTAGTCTCGAGGTGCCAGTGTTGTATATTTATGATGAGAATAATATACTGCTAATTTAAAATAAACTGTCATGATTAAATGTAAGTGTGAATTATAGCAACATTGTAGTAGAATTGAAAATGGAAAATCCCTAGTGATTAGTATTATAATTTTTGGGAACCAAGAAGAAAAGTAAAACTTTTTGTTTAAATTAAGATGTCGGGAATTGAATCATGAATCGTATAGTAAGGTTAGATTGTGTATTGGACTAGTTTGATAGTAGAATAACTAGAACGGGTACGGGTACGATAGGAGTGCACAATTAGTTGAGAGGTGAGGATCTCATGTGAGTGCACGCACTATCATGTACTTTATATTCATTGTTTAATGATATTAAACACTTGCTGTATTTTAAACTGTTTTTCACAATCGGGTTCTGACCCGTTTGCTTTCAAATCTATTTTCTTGTAAAAATATTTTAGGTGCCCAGCCACATGGACACCAAGCGTAGGAGTTCCATTTCGATGACGTGCTGTAGCTGTTGTGGAGGTTACAGGACCTTGATAGTAGACGCCTCCACTTTCTATCTTGACTCTATTTCAGATTTACTCATCTGTAGGGCATGTCGCCCCTTTTCTTTTAGAGACATCGTACTTACTTAGTTTTATTTCAGATTTTGGGTTGTAACTAATTAGTAATTCAGACTTTGTATTTGATTGTATTCAGCATTTGGATTATTAGAGGAGTATTACTCCAGATATATTGTCATTTCATTATCATTCTAGTGTGACTATGTTGTGGTTGTGTTATTAATATTTCATATTTATATGGATTGTATGTTAATCGAATTCAATTTAAAATTGACAACTCACTTTTTAAATATTAGGTGGCTAGTAATTGTTAAAATGTTTTCGACAGTGATGCTACGAACTGAACCAACTTGACATTTTGAATTAATTTGAATAAAGGAGTAGCTACCCGGTATTTAATTAGTCGGGGTGACACAGTTACCTTTCAACAAGGTATTTAAAGCATCATTAAATACAAGGTTAATAACATTGTCTTAATGAAGAAGACGCCATTTTAGCAACTATTTAAAATAATCTTTGATGAAGCTTTTGCAATTGAAAACTCTAGAAAATGAAATAGCGGCTGTTGATACCAAAATTAGTATGCTGATATGGACGAATAATAAGAAGACACGTGTCAATCTACGTGGCACAATAGCAACAAGGAAGATCATTCCCCGACCAAGTTATGTTTGCTCCGAGGAACAGACCTCTCCGAGGAACTCACAGGCTCCGAGGAATAGACCTCTCCGAGGAACTCTTGAATACCAGGAAGACCAACAGACCCGAGCTACTCAGACGGTCCGAGCTGCATCTCGGCCACAGCATTGATTGCCAGATAACGAACAGTCCAACTGGTTCATTAAATGATTATCCTTGACGCACAAGCCTAAGGGCATTAAATGTATTACCCTTTCATATGTATATCATTTAATGTATCGACCCTTTCATGTACAGCCTCAAGGCTATAAATACATTGTATCACCCTCATTCAAAGGGACCGGAATTTCTTGAGAGAACTTGTAATCAAGAATTCCACAAACACTCAGCAATAACATAACAATGGACGTAGGCTTTATTCCTAGCCGAACCACTTTAAAAATCTTTGTCTCTTATATGTTTGATGTGAATGTTTATCTTCATCTTCAATCTCATCCTCATCATTTATCTGCTGTTGACGCCACTAAAATGGCAGTGGCCATTTTCTGTCTTCAACAGATTGGCGCCGTCTGTGGGAACGTGTTACAAGCGTTGTTCTCCACCAAAAGCTAAGTTTTTATTTTCTCTACGTATAATCAATTATACATACATCTTCTGATTCAATCATGATTTTTATGTTTATATACATAAATTAATCATCCATTTTTATCTGCAAATTGTTGCGTATCATGATTTTTAAATCATAACTATTAGATCAATTCTTATTTAGAAATCTGAAAAATAGTAGATTTCATAAATCATAATTCTTTGCTTGATTCTCAAGTTCTAATTTTATATCATGAAATAAATATTGTAAATGATTACATATGCCAATATATATGACGGTGGTAAGATTTAATCATTTTCATTGTTGATTTTGAAATAAATTTTGTAAGATCTTTGATGTTTATTCAAATTCCCAGCATATTTTTAATAAAAGAATGGGAAAAGGTTAAAGACAATGAAAAGTCTTCTCATGGAAATCATGACCCATATATATTCTCTCTCTCTTTAAGTTTGAGTCTCTTTGCATTCATTTTTATGAACTATATAAATAATTGGTTCATCTTCCATCTATGTCAATAAAGTCAAATTGATTGATTTTTTATTTGGTAATAACTTTAATCATTCACCATATTTTTATCTCTCCAAATTGGGAATATGAAGGGATCAATATAAAAAATAATTTTTTCTCACCTGAAAAATCATTACCCACCTCTTGTAAAAGAGGATCAGTAAAATAATCATGACCATATCAAGACTCTGGGCACAAATTTAATATTTTGGCCCCTCGTTCATCACATCACAAGGTTTCTTTGTCGAAATCACATGATCTATTGGATTATATAGTTATTCGTTTAATTAACATTCTTAAGGCCTAAATTTTACATTGAATGTTATTTTTTTTGATCTCAAGATTCGAGATATTCTAGTCATCCAACCATATATTTTATAATTTGAGATATCCTTAAATGTTGGTCGGCAACATCCATGTTGTTTGTCGGCAGGACTAGAATCTTGGGCTATTAAGAAATGCTAAGCAACCCTGATATTTTGAAATAAATATTTTTATTTCTCAAGCATATACATATCATATATTGATTGGATGAGTAAATCATTCTCATGACTAATCAATTCAGCCTACACAAATGGTAGAGCAAGATATTAATTTTTACAGGTACAAGATTCAACTCCGACGAATGCTCGGAAATAATCTTACTCTTCTGAAAAATATTATCATAGCTCGGCAGTATGAAATTTCACCTCAGCGAGGAACTATTGATTTTATTATTGCCCAGATATCTGCTCCAGCACAAATTATTCTATATATCCATTGGGATTCATATTCTATATTCATCTCAACATGGAGCTCGGCGAGATACTTATTATCATATTCAGTTTTGAGGAGAACTGTAACATTTATTATATTTCACCCCCAACGGATAGTTGGTCGGGGTGATTCTTATTGATATGCAGGCCCAGCAAAGTTCTCGGCCATATTCTTATATTCTGGAAAATATTATTCTTATTCGGCATTCTGCAATTATGCCTCGACAGGATACTTATTCAGCTTTAAGGAGAATTACAACATTCGTTCGGATAATTCTTATTTATATTCAGGCCTGACAACATTCTCGGCCATATTATTATGTTCTGAAAGATCTTATTCTTGTTCAGCATTTATATTATCTTATTCCCAACGAATCTGTTGGTCAGCGCTGAGGAGATTTCCAGCATTTATATTATCTTATTCCCAACGAATCTGCTGGATAGCGCCGAGGAGGTCTTCAGCATTTATATTATCTTATTCCCAACGAATCTGTTGGTTAGCGCCGAGGAGGTCTTCAGCATTTATATTATCTTATTCCCAACGAATCTGTTGGTCAGCGCCGAGGAGATCTCTAGCATTTGTATTATCTTATTCCCAACAAATCTGTTGGTCAGCGCTGAGGAGGTCTCCAGTATTTATATTATCTTATTCCCAACAATCTGTTGGTCAGCTCCGAGGAAGTCTTCATCATTTATTATCAATTACCACCAATTCTGATCGGTAGATAAAATCCAACTCCGGTTGGTAGACAAAATCCAACTCCGGTTGGTAGATAAAATCCAACTTCGGTTGGTAGAAAAAATCCAACTCCGGTTGGTAGACAAAATCCAACTTCGGTTGGTAGAAAAAATCCAACTCCGGTTGGTAGATAAAATCCAACTCCGGTTGGTATTGGTCGATAAATCTCATTCAAAGTTCACATTCCACAGTTGGGGGCTTATATTACAGATATATTTGTTCATTTGGTGGCACATTCTTATATCATCATGCAATCGAGCATCAAATTCAACCCCGACTAATCATCATTCAGGAGTTATTTTTCTCAGGAATTACTTTTGATATTGAAGTTCAGGAGATATATTGAAGTTCAGGAGGAATATTGAAGTTCAGGAGGTATATTGAAATTCAAGAGGTGTATTCAGAAGTATCACGACATGATGAAAGAAAGCGACAAGTATTCCACCGAGGAACTCTGTCAGACCAGAAATTTGAAGACGAGGTACCTACATGGAGATTATATGTAGATGGATCATCTTGCACAGCTGGTTGTGGAGCAGGGATTGTTTTAAACACCCCAGATGATATTGACATGGATTATGCCTTGAGATTCCAATTCAAAGCTTCCAATAATGAGGCTGAGTATGAGGCTATGATAGCAGGTTTTCATTTGGCGAAAGTCATGGAGGCACGGCAAGTAATTGTTTTCAGTGATTCTCAATTAATCGAATCAAATGATGGGAATATATGCAGTGAAGGGAAAGTCGATGGTCAAGTACCATGCAAAGGTGATGGAGTTATTGACAGAATTTGATGCTATTCAATTGGTGAGGACACCGAGGATGGAGAATGCTAGAGCAGACGCATTGGCCCGATTAGCATCAGCTATTCGTACCGAGCTGCGAAGAACGATACCAATTGAAGTATTAGAAAGTCGGAGCATAGATGAAGACCTGACGATGAATATTATTACCCTTGATTTAGGACCATCTTGGATGGACCCCATCGGAGCATATATTGAGGAGGAACAATTACCGGAGGATAAACTAGCTGCCAAGAAATTGAAGTATAAAGTTGCTCGGTATGTGTTAACTAATGGTGTTTTGTATAGACGAGGAATTATGGCAGGTTTGCAGAGATATGTGCATCCATCAGAAGTCAAAGAATTGATTGAAGAAATCCATGAAGAATCTTGTGGAGCTCATGTAGCAGGTCGGACACTTTTGCAAAAGGTGATGACGCAGAGATACTACTGGCCGACGATGTATAGCTTATGCTAAGAAATGTGACAAGTGCCAACGCTTTTCCTCCATCCGAAGAACTTCACAAGCATTGTTGACACCCATAACTCCCTTTGGCCATTTGCCATATGGGGATTGATTTGGTTGGACCATTGCCGACGACTCGAGGAAGATTCAAATACCTCGTCATCATAGTAGATTATTTTACTAAGTGGCTAGAAGCTGAGCCACTTATTGACATGACATACGAGAAGAAGAGTATCCAGCCCCGAGAAGAATCAAGCTATACAAGAGGAAATGAAGACCGAGCAAGAGAGACATCTAGATCTCCTCATCGGGCAGAAGAAAAACAATAAATGAAGAATGTGTGTTGATTTCACCGATATCAACAAGGCAGTGGATGCTACCTCGGGACACGAGTTGCTCATGGATACTTACTCTGGCTAACACCAGATCAAAATGAAACCTGAAGACAGGGAACGACATAACAGCGGCTAATGAACAAGGTTTTTGCCGAGCAAATCAGTTGCAGTATGGAAGTCTATGTTGACGACATGCAAGAAAGCTGCTGATCATTTGGTTGACTTGAGTCAAACTTTTGATCAACTGGATAAATACCAAATGAAACTCAACCCGACGAAGTGCACATTTGGAGTACGGGAAGGAATGTTCCTCGGGTACATCATCAACCAGCGAGACGTTGAAGCAAATCCAGATAAGATCAAAGCCCTTTTAGGGTTGCGATCCCCAAAAACGAAAGAAGAGGTGCAGAGATCAGATACCCAAAGCTGGAAAAATTGGCAGTGGCATTAATTAAAGCAAATAGAAGAAGGAGGCTGTGTTTCCAGGCCCATACCATGCATACCGACATGCCATTAATACAAGCTATAGCAGAGTTTACTGATCTTAATACTCCTGAGAAACAAAAATTGCTCGCTGATCAACCTGTGGATGTTACAGGATCAACCAAGAAGACTGCTCTAAGGAGCCATGCTCTACGGAGCCACGCTCTACGGAGCCATGTTCTACGGAGCCAAGCTCTACGGAGCAAAAGTGCTATAAGTAGCCAACCTCCTTTGGTTAGGAGGACAAGCTCTACGGAGCGCTCTACGGAGCAAAAGTGCTATAAGTAGCCAACCTCCTTTGGTTAGGAGGACAAGCTCTACGGAGCGCTCTACGGAGCAAAAGTGCTATAAGTAGCCAACCTCCTTTGGTTAGGAGGACATGCTCTAAGGAGCCAAAAAGTTCTAAAGAACCCTACTACTCCTTTGGCTAGGAGGTATACACCAGCATGATCAACTACGGTTGGTAAGACTTTATATATTCTCGCATTACAACTTATGTTGGTCGGGAGGTAACATTATTACAAAAAGTTCTTTAAAGAACAAAATATTCCAAACTATACCAAGTATGGTTGGTCGGGGATAAAAACCCATCAACTGTAGTTGGTCGACAAACATTATTTATCCACCTTGGTTGGTTGGAAACACTTTGAATAAATTATACTCATTACTTTATTATTAAGTGATCGAGCAACATTACTAATACTTGTAACTTTTTTGGTCGATGAACCATACAATATTGTTATGCAAGCACAAATAATAAAGTGTTTGATATTTACAAAACAATAGCAAATTCAAATTTGCGAACAAAAATGAAATTCTTTCACTGAATTCAAAATGAATTATGCAAATTTATCACATTGATATGAAAATGTATACTAACTATTACATTGAGATTCCTATTCTATTGGTTTCTTTCCCTCTGTTTTTAAAACAGGTTCCTCACCAGCAGGAGGATCATCCAAAGTATAAGGAAAGTTTATGAAGTTAAGATCTTTAACCATTCTGATATTCATCACAGATGATCTATCCGAGAAGCTCTTGCTCGTCCCTGAGAATCACTTGTTAGTCCCCGAGAAACTCTTGCTCGTCCCCGAACAAAGGTAGAAGTCAAAATCAACATCTACAGTACTGAGATCTTTACTACTACTATCCCGACCAATATTGAAGAAGAAGTTATATGAAAATGTTTCAAAGTCCACCACTAGCTCACAGAATGCAGTAGGTCGGCTAGCAAACCAATCAACATACTTGAAGATTATGATAAGCTACAAGCGGCATCATATGTCGTCCAGGAGATAATGCCCTTTATGTCCAACAAATCAAGAAGGTAGATCAAGAATTTCACGAGCACCGAGCAACACTGCAGAATAAATACTCCATCCTTTCAAGTAAACCATCAAGCATGAAGCATTGGGGGCTTCTGTTGATACCAAAATTAGTATGCTGATATGGACGAATAATAAGAAGACACGTGTCAATCTACGTGGCACAATAGCAACAAGGAAGATCATTCCCCGACCAAGTTATGTTTGCTCCGAGGAACAGACCTCTCCGAGGAACTCACAGGCTCCGAGGAATAGACCTCTCCGAGGAACTCTTGAATACCAGGAAGACCAACAGACCCGAGCTACTCAGACGGTCCGAGCTGCATCTCGACCACAGCATTGATTGCCAGATAACGAACAGTCCAACTGGTTCATTAAATGATTATCCTTGACGCACAAGCCTAAGGGCATTAAATGTATTACCCTTTCATATGTATATCATTTAATGTATCGACCCTTTCATGTACAGCCTCAAGGCTATAAATACATTGTATCACCCTCATTCAAAGGGACCGGAATTTCTTGAGAGAACTTGTAATCAAGAATTCCACAAACACTCAGCAATAACATAACAATGGACGTAGGCTTTATTCCTAGCCGAACCACTTTAAAAATCTTTGTCTCTTATATGTTTGATGTGAATGTTTATCTTCATCTTCAATCTCATCCTCATCATTTATCTGCAACTGCCATTTTAGTGGCGTCAACAGCGGCATATGCTACATCATATAAACATATGATGTTGAGACAAAGAAATTCAGAGTTAGTGATCAATTGACTGACATATAAGAAGAACAAATTCAAGCGCTTTTTTGAATCCCAGTGCGAGGAAAGATATTTAGCATTGGCCAAAAGAAAAAAGAAGAAACTGCTTTCAGCAAAAGATATTTTGGTAGTAGCAAGAAATTGACAAGATTTTTAATAGAAAAGGCAATTAAGAAAGTCATAAAAGAGAAAATGTTTAGAGACTAAAATAATTTTGTGAGGCTAGTATGTATTCATTTGTATTGCAATCTACTATTCCCAAACAAAGGATCAAGACTGTCATGTTTTTTTGTTACCTACATAGAAAACTTCAAGAAGATTTTGAGTTACGCGTGAAAGCGTTACTAATGAAATCTACCATGGATTTCTACATAAATCCAATGGAAGTCATTGGTTATGTTGTTCTACTACATGTAAGTTAAATACATGTTAATTTATTTAATGTTCTTATTTAGATTTAATTAAATAATTTAATTCAATTCTATTTTAGTTTTAGTTGTGAGAGTGCACAAACACAATCCAAAATATGGGTGTTGTCGATGAATAATACCCATATTTTACAAGGTGGAATCTTAGAGAGCTTAACAAACGAATTCAAGACATCCTTATTTATGAGTTACAATTTCAATAGGTAAATCATCATGTTTAAGATGCAAAACATATACATGAACACTATTGTTTGTCCTAAAGTCATTACTAACTACATTAATGTCACATCTTTATTGTCGATAGGAACATGATGTGGAAGAAGATATTGGTTATGTTTGTTCTTAGTTATTAAGATAGCATTCTTCTTTATTGTTTGTGATTACCATGAAGATTACTGAGTTTTAAAGTCATTAATATGTTATTTACTAACTCTTAAAGTTACCGCTTTGCTTCACTCACTATGCCATAAATTGAAAATAGTCACGATTTTAGACCCTGACCTCGGGCATGGTAACGGATTTGGACCGTGGGAATTTTAAGGGTGACCATCTTGAGGACCGTGGCCCTAATAGGGGGTCACGGTCCTACAAGGGGCATCAATATTTAGGGATTGGTCACGATTTATGACCATGTCCCGGTGGTCACGGCTCAAAATCGTGAACCCACCTGTGACCTAAATGTCGTGGTGTTTTAGTGGTCACAATCCCAAACTATGGCCATAAAAGGGGATTCTGATAATGGTAACGATTCAGAGTCGTAAGACATGACCAAAATGGTGACTAAGATAAAAAAAAACTAAAATATGACCATGGTGGTGAATCATGACCATATATTATTTTTTTAATTTAGTCACCATTTTAGTCACGGGTCGGAATCATGACCATTTTTTAAAGAAATTAAAAAACTAAAATTTAATTTTTTGCATCCCCAAATAAATCTATACATGTTTTCAAACATGTATATATTTTTACAAATAAATATAAAGTAATCAACTTGTTCGACTCAAATTAACTAATTATTAATCCACTAACTAATCCATAATTCAAAAAATAATAATTCAACAAAAATGAACTAACTATTAAGCCATAAAAAAGATGCAACTAAATCCAAAATGTCTGCATTGAAATAAATTCAGTCTCGTCTCTTTTTGCCCCTAATAATACTTCAGCTCTTTTTTGGGCCCTTTTTAGTGGGCACCGCTGACTATAATGATGAGAAGTTTACTTAAATTGGAGTCGTGGGTTTGGGAGTTTGTAATTGTTTACCATATCTACAACAAATAATTGAACTCAGTTTAAATCAATCTATATTAGTTCGCTCAATTTATTGAATAATTGAACTCAATTTAAATAAGTTCAGTCCCAATTCAGACCAGTTAATATATCAAATCTATTGAATTAATCTCAATTTATAAATCAGTTCAGCTCGGTTTATATATCAGTCCAGCTAAATTCATCTCAATTGATATATGAGTCCCAACTCAATATATACATCAGTCCCAAATTACATATCAGTTCATATAACAAATTACATTTAAACCACACTACATTTTCATCACATAATTTCATCTCAGTGCCAAACGAAATAAATTCCAAACCAGTGCATCTCATTCTAAATACAATTCCAACTATTCATATACAAAAAGTTCCAATTACTACTCCATTCTAAATACCATTCCAAATAGTGAATTATAAAACATTCAAAAATAACGAATTACAAATGCATTCCATCAAAGATAATTTGAAATAGTAACCTGATGTTGTGCATGGATTCAAACATGAGTGCATATCACTTTTACATAAACGACCTGAAAACAAGATAAACACATAATCCTATAATAACAAATTGGAGTTTCTTCACCACTAATACATTCTTTTCATAATTTTCATCGAGAACAACACTACATCCATTTAAACTACTATCTTTATGGGGATAACATTGTTAGAAGACTCGGTTCCAGATGCTCACTTCATTGACGGCGTGGAAATCATTCAATAATACTCAGGTGTTTCTTATCCAAGCCATTTACCTCATATGGGATGATTTTGATACACCCATCCTACGTTATTGTTTTTATTAGAATGTGCCACTTTAACGTCCGACAACCCACCACATTCATTATTCATATGTTTGAACTTAAGTTACAGGTTAATGGTTCCACTCGATGGATTCATTGACAACATTTTTAATACCTACTAAATTGAGAATTGCGGTATAAGCCCCCCTTTTTTTTAAATGTAGAAAAATTGCGTGAATACTCTAAATTGAAAATTATGGTATAAGCCCCCCCCCCCCCCCCCCCCCTTTGGGTTTTCAATTTATGAAAATAGATTTGAATGTACGTAGGAAACTAAAGAACTAAATATATGAGTGGAAGATACACAAATGTAAATTAATACAATGGTTTTTCTACTTCATACGATACAAATAAGTTTTTCATATAAGGACAGTCCCTTCGGTGAATGCCTAGACCATTTGTCACCGTTTGTGCACTCTGAATAAAATACCTTGTTCACGTTTTGAAAGGCACAAATAAAAAGGATCGTTGACCATACGATGTTTACTCTTCATCTTAGATAAATCTATCATGACAAATTTTGAGTAAAGATTAACTTTATAACTATTCACAGTGCCCTCCTCCTTCACCCTATAATAATAGAAAACTATTTTTTTTAAATCTAAGTAATCTAGTTCTAGGATTTGTTTGACAATTTCATAATTCAGCATCGTATCCTTTAGATTTTTATCGCTTTTGCTAGCCAGACAAGAAGTCAAGGAAGAAGTTTAAATTCTAATATTTTGCAACAATAATTTTCCCTCGCATAAGTATGAGACGGAATCAAAGCCCAATAGTTTTTCCTCGCATGGTATGAGATAATATCTAAATAATTGTAGGAAAATTTTTAGAACTCATTCGCACGGGAATTGAGACCTTTGGCTAGGCATGTGATAATAGGCAAATATTGCGTTTTCATCCTCCGAATTGACGCATTTTTGCCCCCTTGTGTATCTTATTCCCTATATTTATGCTCGTTAACCAGACAACCTCGAATTTTTATGTTAACATGTTTTGAAGGGGTTAATTGAGCTTTTATAGGTATTTGGATGCTAAGTGTGAAGTTCGGACGCATTCCGCTCGATTTTCGTACACGATCGCATGTTCAAGGCCATTATAGTCTTTTCACAGCTTGGGCACCTGGCCCAACATCTACACGGAAGTTATATCCCTCCTCGCAAGCTTCGCGTGGACGTAAACGGTGCGCGATTCTGATCCAGAATGAAGAAGTTACGACGATTTTAGCGAAGGAGAAAATCCTTCAAACCAAAACAGGAGGAAGAGTTGCAGACCTGTAGCTATCAATCTATCGATCAAAATGATCGATCGATCGATCATTCAGTTTTTTCCAATCATGGGGAGACAGTGGGCTTGATTTTTCACCATCGAAATGAACGGCAACCCAACATGCAACCCTCAACTTGGGGTTTTTGCTCATTTTGATGCGAGGAAAATCGAGTGTTCGTGTAGGGACACTGTCATTGATTTCGGCTCCTACTCTACATGAAAAAACCTAAGCTACTACTACACTTGCGAGGTAAGCACAACGGTAAGTCGGGTATCATAATAAATCCTCAGGGAGTGATTGAATTTTAGATTTTAATTGCTTTAAAACTTCAGGAATAAAAGTGTAAAATAAATAAATGAAAAGGTGATGGTTGGGAATGGTGACAAAAGAAAAGAATAAGTTACGCTACACAAAAGTAAAGCGAGGATCAGGATCGCATTCTACCACACTGATCGAAACAACTACTAATTAGAGTTAAGGCTCTAAAGCAATTAATCGAGCATAATCAATTAAGCATAAACACCACACAATATGGAATTTAACCCAAAGTTGCGAGATTAAACATTTAACTGAAAATGGCCACACACAGATTAAATTCGGATTATCGCTATAAACACTAACGGTGCATGACATAGAAAGTGAAACGCATAATAATCCGACTTTAATTCACGCGGGTTCAATTAAACGCAATTTTGCACAAAACCTAATTTTCGAAGCTCGGGGCCCGAAAATGGAGGAAATGAAATCCCGACCCTATTTATCTAAGGGCAAGACATAAATGAAACTAATTAACAAAGCAATAAACTAATTAAGCAAGAAATAAATAACTAAAACTAATTATCTAAGCATGAAATTAAACTACAACAATGAAAATAAACTAGAACAATAATTATATTAATGGTAGGGGAGATGAATAGTTAACTTACAATCCAAATGGGGTGTCAAACCAAAGAGAAATGAAGAAGAACTAAGCAAAGACCCCAAAACCCTAAGCTAACCTAAGCTAAAATCGTGTATCTACTTCTATATCTTCTTATTACAAAAAAATTTGTATTTATAGTAAGTTGGAATGAAAGAAAAGAAGAAAGAAAAGAAATGAAAATATTTGTATAAAACAGAGCCTCGATCGATTGAACCCTTTGGTCGATCGATCGACCAAGGCCAAATTTAGACAATACGGAATGGTCGATCGATCGACCAGAATCTTCGATCGATCAATCAAGTAGGGCAGAATGCAGCAACAACACACTGCATCTTTGCTTCTCCTTTCCCCTCCTCTTTTGCTTTCCTTGTTTTTCCCTCCGCTGAAATCGCCGTAAATTATTCATTCGAGATCGGAATCGCGCACCGTTTATGGACACATGAAGCTAGAGAGGAGGGATAAAACTTCCATGAGACGTCCGGTCAGGTACCCAAGTTGTGAAAAGACTAAAATGCCCTTGAACGTGCGATTGCATACGGAACTTGAGCGGAATGCGTCCGAACTTCATCCTTAGTACCTAAATACCTACAAAAGCCCAATTAACCCCTGAAAAACATGTTAACATAGAAATATGAGGTTGTCTGGTTAACAAGCATAAATATAGGGATTAAGATACCTGAGGGGGCTAATAATGAGTAGGTTAACGGGTGAAATACGCAATATTTGCGTCGTATCATGTATAGTTATTGTGAAGCCGAAATAGTAGGTTGTATATAGTTAGCTTTTTATTATTTATTTCTTTAGTTTTTCTTTCCTTTTTAATTTAGTCTAGTGTAATTAGTTAACTTTTTGTTATTTGTTTTTTCTATGCTTGGTACTAACTTGTTTTGTAAATTCTTTGAACTTGTTCTTATGGGGATCGCTCCAATTTTGGGTAATATCGCCATTTTCCTCTCTTTGACTTGGTTCTTAATTTACATTGAGGACAATGTCAGGTTTTAAGTTAGGGGGTGTGGGATATTCTATCCATTTCTTTATTTAGTCCATGTTTTTGCTCACATGTTAGTTACTTAGTATGTGTTTTTCTTAGAAAAATTAAAATTTTCAAAAAGATTTTCTTTCTTTTTTCTCCTTTATTGGGCTTTTTGCCTTTGTTTCCGATGATAAATTTCAATAAATGCCTGATCCAATTGACAACCAAATGATGCATGTTCTCTATTTTAGAAGTTATTAAACTTTAGTCCTCGATTATTGGTATTGTGAATAACTTCATGAATTAAACTTTAGTCCCATGAGCACATGCACTTTTATTGCTATATTGATTTGGTTTAAGATTTTTATAACTTGCTAATCTTTTGTTGCACTGTATATACTTACACCGAGTATGCTTTGTACCTTTTATCATTTGTGAGTGTTATACACTATTCTTTCCTCTTTGAAAATGTTGAATTCGTTGGTAATCTCACTATTCTTTCATTTGATCGTTCATTAATTGAGTTCATATATTAATTGTGTTACTTGAACATGATTTTCAAAGTTTGTTTTGACTCGAGAATTTCGTAAACTTTGTGAAATGATCATAGGCCATCTTTGTTATATCACCCATATTGACCTTGACCTCACCCTTATATATTTACCCTCATTAACCCTTTTGAGCCTAAATATTAGCCTTTCGTTTCATAACCCAAATCCCCTAACCAACTCCAAATTGGAGTTTTATACCATACATATTACCTTACATACCTTGTTTGGAATGTTACTTGGGATTGAATGATGTGGTTGTGGTGCAGTTGCAATTTTGGCATGTGCGAGTTTAAAAAGTAAAGAAAAGAGATGTGAAAAAAAGTTAAGAAAAAGAGAAAGCAAAAAGCAAAAGAAAACATGAGAAAAAGAAGGAAAGAAAAGAAAGAGAAAGTTGTAAATGTTGTGTATATAGTTCAATAAGCTTTGATTACTCTCCCCGATGATATATCTAATGGCTTTTTGGAACTTATTTTCCAATTTTGATATTGCCCGCATCTTCCCATTATCCTGAGTTTTCATTTCGAATACTTTGAATTCGTACATACATATCCTTCATTTTGTACCCTAGCAAAACCTACATTACAAACCTATTAAAGTCCTATGTGATCTTAAGTATATAATTCAAAGGTTTAAATAGTTTTGATAATCTCTGAAAATACATTTCGCCTCCTTTAATGGGAGGTATCTTTTATTGATATTACAAGTTTTTAATTTCATATATAGCATTCTTCAATTGTGACATATGTGCGGTCTAGTTTCCATTTATATTTACTCTTTATGCCTGCATGTTCCGTGTGTTAGCTCCCTATTTCGAGTGAATTCACTTGATGAATGTAATTCCCGTGAGGATTGAATATATGCTTGCTTTAATGTTTATCCGGTTTATATAAGTTTTGCCAAATTACACTTTGCATGTGCTCGCTCCCCTCCCACATTTTAAGGTTTCAATTCTATGAGGTGCATTCTATAATGTTAATGATTCTGACTTTTGTTTGAATTCGTTCATTTTGATAATAATGTGTATGAAATCCTTTTCGCTATTGTTGGGCTTGTCGCATGTTAGTTTGGACTTATTTTGAGGAAACCATGTGATGTTTGTGGGTATCATCCCTGAAAATCCTCACGAGATGACACTCGTCCACTAGGGTAACCTAGGGGTTTAACGGCTTATTGCATACACTAAATGCAATCGAATCGCCCGCGAAAGTGGCCTTATGCTTTTATACCATACTTTTGTACTATCTCCTACTTTTGGTTTGCTTGTAGTTCTTGTTGCATCCTATTTCATTACTAGGGACTAGCAATGTGTAAGTTAGGGGGTGTGATAATACGCAAATATTACGTATTTCATCCTCCGAACTGACGTATTTTAGCCCCTCGGGTATCTTATTCCCTATATTTATGCTCGTTAACCAGACAACCTCGGATTTCTATGTGAACATGTTTTTCAGGGGTTAATTGAGCTTTTATAGGTATTTGGATGCTAAATGTGAAGTTCGGATGCATTCCGCTCGATATCCGTACACGATCGCACATTCAAGGGTATTTTAGTCTTTTCACAGCTTGGGCACCTGGCCCAACATCTACACAGACTTTGTATCCCTCCTCGCAATCTTTGCGTGGTCTCAAACGGTGCGCGATTCCGATCCAGAACGAAGAAGTTACAGCGAGTTTAGCGGAGGATAAAACCATTCAAACCAAAACAGGAGGAAGAGTTGCAGACCTGTAGCTATCGATCGATCGATCAAAATGATTGATCGATTGATCATTCAGTTTTTTCCAATCATGGGGAGACAGTGGGCTTGATTTTTCACCATCGATCGATCCCTTGTTTCCAGCTGATATTTTGGCTTTTATTTTCTTTTCTCTTTTCTTTTCTATTTTATTTCCACTTACTATAAATACCAATTTTGTTGTAAATATCAGATATCAAGTATTATAATTCATTTTTAGGTTAGTTTAGCTTAGGGTTTGGCTTTTTGAAGAGTTCTTTTTCATTTCTCTTTGGATTGACACCCAATTTGGCTTGTGTGTTGCACTATTCATTACCCTCTCCATTTAATATAGTTGTATTTCCTTATTTCTTGCTTTGATTAATTAGAATTACATGCTTTCATAATTAGGTTTACATGCTTTCTTTCCTGGCTCTCTAGTGTAGGTTTATCGCGTTTATTTACCGCTTTTTTACCATACTTTCTAGCTAAATTAGTCTAGGTTGTGTTAGATTGAACTCATTATGGGTTAACATGTTGCTTGGTTTTGGTGATGGTGTTTACGGGTCTATTTCGGGTGCATTGTCCTAGTTATTGCGCCTAGGAGATTTGACGGGGCATATCATGTATGTTCCGTGCTTATGACCTTGCGTGCGTAATTTTCGGGGTATTTGTTGACGCCAAAATCTTATTAGGATTTTATGCGGATTTAGGGACGTGACAACCCTTGATTCAATTAACTGTCGAAACGAGACACATTTTTAATAACTCATCGACCCATGTGACCATTTTATACTAATTAAGTCGGGTGAGGGATATTCGACGCAACCTATAGCTTTTACCGCTTTGCTAATCTAGTTTCAATACACTCGCCTAGATTAATCATTTTCTTTTTATGCATCTTTTCCTTTTTAGTTTGTAATCACCTTTTTCCCTTTTATTGAGGAGTATTAAACGAAATAATATTCTAGCAACTCGTCTTTGTGGATTTTCGATACCCGACTTACCGCTATACTTGTATCGCAAGTGTAGTCGTAAATTAGGTTTGTTTGTATTATCGCAGTGAAACGAAAACAACGACTGTGTCCTTACACGAACACACTTTTCACGCGTAATCAGGGTACAAGCCTTGAAAAGACATCACCTCCTTTTAAAATCTGCATTTATTAATGGATTTATATTAGGGCTTGTTTTACGCACATACATAAATAACTGCAATAGAATTGGTTGAAATTACGTCTTTTGATACCCATGCCATGAAACCATTCATCGTGTAATTTCTATTCTGGTTTCTCAAAATTTCACACTCACACTTCCTAAACATGTAAGTGGAATTGTAAACTTTAGATGGTAATTAAATTGTTCAATTTTTCTATTCCTATACTTGTAAATATGAGTTCCCTCTATATAGCATATTAATCAAAGATATTTTAGTGCGGTCTAATTTCACCCTCTCTTACTCTTATTGAAAGTAATTATTACTGTGAATCATTTTTCTTAGGAAAATATATAAAAGGATGGTGTGAATATGAACCTTATAGGTAATGACTCTAAATACTCCTAAAATAATTATTTTTTCTAGCTGATTAATCATACACAACAAGTACAATTTAAGTTATTTTCAATTAAATTAATCCTAAAATTACTTCGTGTCCACCAAATGTGGAAGCCCTTGCACCAATTTGTGTTCATCCAAATAACAACCACTTAAGGAAGGGGTAAACATGATGATAATAGTTAACCAAACAAATATATTCATTATTATTCAACCACACAGTATCAACAAGTCCAATTTAGTTAAATTAGTCCTAAAATTACTACGTGTTCAGTAAATGTGCAAGTCCTTCCACCAACTTGTGTTCACCCAAACAACAACCACATAAGGAAGGGGTAAATACGTTCATAATAGTTACCCAAATAGATATATGCATTAATATTCAACTGCACAATATCAACAAATTCATTTTAATTTAATCGTAAAATTACTATATGTCCACCGAATATGCAAGTCCTTCCATTAATTTGTGTTCATCCAAATAACAACCACTTAAAGAAGGGGTCAACATGGCCACAACAGTTAACCAAACATATATATATCCATTAATATTCAACCTCATAGTAGAAACAAGTCCAATTTAAGTTCATTTTAATTCAAATAATCCTTAAATTACTATATATCAAAGAAACCACTTAAGGAAGGGGTGAATATAACCACAACAGTTAACGAATACGTTATAACTATATATAAGACTATCACGTAAAAGAAAAGATAGATAAAATTACCTGAATAAAGAATGTACCTAGAATTAGTTGAGCTTCAATAATTCTTCTCCAATGACATACACACATGGAATGAGAAGAAAGCATGTTAATTTATTATTCAATTTAAAACATTACCAAAAGTATATGTATGTGTGTGGGGGTGTGTATGTGTACGCATGTGAGTATACGAGGGATTTCATGTATATATAGGAATTCATATGTTGTTTGTGTGAGTATATGTGTATATATAGATATGTGCACGTGTGAGTGTGTGTGTATATATATATATGCGCGTGTGAGTAAGTGTGTGTGTGTGTGTGTATATATACGCATGTGAGTATGTGTATATGTGTGTGCGCATGTTAGTATGTGTGTATATATATGCGCGCATGTGAGTTTATGTGTATATATTAGCCCAATTTCACGTATATACTCAATTTCACGTACTCAAATTTTAGATTCCCAATTTCACATCCCCAATTTTATATACACAAACACACACACATATCAAACATATATACTTTGTGCGTGTAAATATATACACGAACATAAACATATATATACATAAAGAGACACAATCTCACAAACACAAACACATACACACACACAATCAAGAGCGAAATCGTGAAATCAAAGAGAGGGAGAGGATTACCGATGAGGGGAGAGTAGCGTCGGTAAGGGGAGAGGCAAATTGTGAGAGCAAAGAGTGCGAGAGAGAGGGGGTGGGAATTGTAAAATGAAAACAACTCTAGGTGTTTTTTTTACTGCCCAAGGATGGTCACGACCTGGAGCCGTGACCAAGCTTGTGACCCTTTAACTTACCAGATTGGTCACGGTTCGGAGTCGTGACCCTATCTATGATGCCCGTTCTCGAGATTGTACCTCCTTTTCATGTAATTTGCATGCCTATTGGATATGGATTTAAGATAATGGATGATTGTCTGTTTTGAACTATTCTTGTGATGACCCTATCCAAAATTAGTAGGGAATGAATGTCTTGACAGGACACCAAAGCATTTAATATTATAGATTTAAAATATTTTTTATAATTGTAACGAAAATACATTCACATGGTCATGAATCGTAAACTTTTAAAAATGAAGGATTACGTCATCAGAGCTTTCTAAAAGGAAACTTCATATATATTAAAATTATCAACTAGTTAAAACTTAAAACAAAATTAAAACCTATTACTAGAAAGCCAAACATACTATGTCTTATAAAACAAACATTTTACTTAAAATAATAAAAAGAGCTCCACAAGCTAAATCTTCAACATAATTCTTCTACGTTCCATCCGCGAGCCTAATTATTTCCTAAAAAATTTGTTATTTGTACAACATCAGCTAAAATCCAAATGAGGTTCAATCTCCAGACATTCCAAGGTTTTTCATAAAACGGATACCTATTCGAGTAAAGAACAAGCGACATATATATATATATGGACAATAACTTGTAGCGACATATTTATAAGTGAATGGAAATAAATAAATGAATATCTCATAATATAACGGATACAAAAAATCAAATGCAATATCTTTTTCTTTCAATCATATAATTTTAATGGCCAAGTACACAATACCGTATTCTTCTACCATATTATTCCCCGGTAGTTGATGGTCAATCGAACATGTTCATCACAACGCCTTATTTAGGGCACACTAGCGATAACCCACCTAGGAAGCCCAGTCAGTAAAGAGGTTCCTTAGGCCAAATTGTACTTTTAATATTCAATATCATATTCAATACTCATTTTAATCGGTATGTTTATATGGACAAATATAATCATATCACAATGAATCAACCATCAGAATTAAATGAATTTAAGAATAAAGCGGTTCACAAAACATATGTAGTTTTCATAATATCATGTAATAGAAATAAGAAAGGAATATCATAGACTACTCACCTAAAATAGAGACTCGAAATTATAGATATGGAGTCTTGGATCACTCGTTAATCTTAAGATAAAACTTCTTCTTAACTTTCCCACACTTTTATTTTTTCACTATTGCTCAAGGAATTGGTGTGAGTTAAAATGATATTAAAGGCTCTATTTATGGTTTTTCAATGATATTACGGTGTTGACACGTGTCTAGATGACCAAGCTTTTATTTTGGTGAGTCAGCATCGAGGTGTCTTGCAGTCTTATTTTACCAAACGACAACGTGTGTTTTAGCTTTCTCTTTAAAGACAACACGCATTTAAGCTTTATCTATATGGACGACATATGTAAGGTGGTGGTGGAAAAATAAAGTATGAGGTGTCAAGCACGAGGTGGAAAGTTATTAAGGGAAGGGTTAATTTATACATAAAGTGTATTTTGATAATTTTCACACTATATTTTTAATATTTCTTAGAAGTCCTTGAAAATATTTTATTTACAAAAAGGTCATTTTTGTATTTTTCATTTTGGTCCCTTAAACTTTTTTAATTAAAATTAAGTCCCTAAAGTTTCATAAAATTATATTTTCTATCCCAAAACTTATCATTTAGCTTAGGATATGCCATAAGAATTGGATTTCACCCCATTTACAGTTTATTACTCATACTTAAAAAAGTGTTTTGTCATATTAAGAATTCGGAGTATCACATCTGTAATAATATAACATTATTAGATAGTAAGTGAGAAGAAATTATAAAAACAAACTATATATGAGCATATAAAATTGGGGTCATTACATCCTACCCTCCTTATAAAAACTTTGGTCCCTAAACTTGTCTTATATTAATTTTCAAATAGGTATGGATATCTCTCCTTAATTTCATCTTCCAATTTCCATGTTGCTTCTTCAACGAAATGATTACGTTATAATACTTTGACTAGTGGAATTATCTTGGTTCGTAAGATTTGATCTTTATGGTCCAAAATTTCTATTGGATGCTCAATATATGTCAAATTTTCTATTGGATGCTCAATGTATGTCAAAATTTCATGACTTAAGATATGTGTTGGATTTGGGACGTATTTCATTGACACGTGAAACAAATTATGTACACTAGAGAGTTCAGGTGGTAAAGCTATTCTGTATGCAACGACTCCTATACTTTCAAGGATTTCAAAAGGTCCTATATATCTTGGACTCAATTTCCCTTTATTCCCAAATTGGATTACTCCCTTTGTTGGTGATACTCACAAGAACACATAATCTTATTTCTGGAATTCTAATTGTCGGTGTCGATTGTCAACGTAACTCTTTTAATGGCTTTGAGCGATTCGAAGTCGGTCATGTATCAATTTCACTTTCTCTATTATTATCTGAATCAATTATGGTCCCAATAAATTTCTTTCTCTGACTTCAACCTAACATGCAGGATAATGATACCTTCTACCATAGAGTGCCTCATACGGAACCATTTGAATACTTGCTTGATAGCTATTATTATATTCACATTCCACTAATTGTAAATCATCATCCCAATTCCCCTTCAAATCAAGTACACATGCCCTAAGCATACCCTCTACGGTTTGAATGGTTCTCTCAGATTGTCCATCTGTTTGAGGGTGAAAAGTGGTGCTGAAGTTCAATTTTGTTCTTATGGTTGCTTGTAGGTTTTTTGAGAAGTGAGACACGGATCTAGGGTCACGATTAGAAACAATCAAAATTGGGGTTCTGTGAAGCCTAATAATTTCATGCACGTACAATTTAGCTAACTTTTCGAAAATGGGTCATCTTAATGGCAAGAAAATGAGTTGATTTAGTTAACCTAACAATAATTACCCAAATAGAATCATTACCATTTGAGTTCCTTAGTAAACCTATCACAAAATCCATGGTAATATGTTCCCATTTCCACTCGTGGATAGGTAGAGGTTGTAGTAATCCTGATGGTTTCTAATTTTTAGCTTTTACTTGCTGACAAACCAAACACTGAGATACGAATTTTGCTATCTCCCGTTTCATGCTATTCCACCAAAATACTTCTCGAAGATCCTTATACAACTTTGTACATCCGGGATGAAATGTGAATCTTGAGTAATGACTTTCCTCTAAAATTTTCTTTTTTAGTTGGGCATCACATGGTACACGAACTCTATTTCCAAACCTCAATATATCATCTCATATCGTAAATTCAATTCTCTTCCCTTCGATAATTTCAACATGGGTTGTACGCGTAAATGCACGATTATTCCTCCTTTGCTATAAATATGTACATATGTTTCTATACTTCTTAAATCCCTTAACAAAGGTTCTTGATTTGTAATGAGACATGCTAAATTTATTATAGACTTCCTAATTATAGCGTTTGCTACTACATTAGCTTTTCCCGGGTGATAATGAATATTTAAATCATAACCCTTCATTAATTCTAACCACCTCATTTGTCTCATGTATTTTTTTGGGTAAAAATATATTTCAAACTCTCATGATCGGTATAAATCTTACAAGTCTCACCATATAAATTTGTCTCCAAATCTTGAGGGAAAAAATTATAGCAGCTAATTCTAAGTCACGGGTTGGATAATTTTGTTCATGTAGTTTTAATTATCTCGAGGCATAAGCTACTAATTTTACATTTTGCATTAGCACCATCCCAAACCATTTTTAGAAGCATCATTATAAATCACCAATCCTCCTGTTCCCGAAGGAATAGTCAAAATTAGGGCAGTTACTAGTCGATTAATAAGTTCTTGAAAACTACTCTCAACTTCCTCAGAACATTCATATTTTGCCTTCTTTTGTGTTAGCCTAGATAGAGGGTTAGAAAAACTATAAAATACTTTAACAAATCTTCAATAATAACCTGCTAATCCAAGGAAGCTATGAATCTTCATCACATTAGTTGGTCTAGGCCAATCTAGTATAGCCTCGATCTTTTGAGGATCAATCGACACTCCCTCCTTGAAAATGACATGTCTTAGAAAAGAAACACCAGGCAATCAGAACTCATTCTTCTTTAATTTCACATAAAATTTCTCCTTCCCAAGGATTTGTAATACTATCTCAAAATGCTT
Organism: Sambucus nigra; assembly: GCA_949130495.1. Classification (NCBI taxonomy): domain Eukaryota; kingdom Viridiplantae; phylum Streptophyta; class Magnoliopsida; order Dipsacales; family Adoxaceae; genus Sambucus; species Sambucus nigra. Next base: position 764,225,173 of record OX422208.1, on the reverse strand, counting down.
ACCGTGTTCTTCGATACTCTTGGAATAAATAAGGACGTCATAAATGAAAATAACCATATATTGATCTAAATATTTCCTAAATTTTCTATTCATCATATCCATAAAAATGGTTGGTGCATTAGTAAGTCCAAATGGCATCACAAGAAATTCATGGTGACCAGATCTAGTATGAAAAGATGATTTTAAAATGTCAACTTCCTTAATTTTCAACTGCTGATAGCCTGACCTAAGGTCAATCTTAAAAAATTCTTTCACACCTTGCAGTTAGTCAAACAAATCATCCATACAAGGTATGGGTATTAATTCTTAATGGTCACCTTATTTAGTTCACGATAATATATACATAACCTCATCGTCCCATCCTTCTTTTTAACAAATAACACTAGAGCACCCCAAGGGGATATAGTTGGTCTAATAAAACCCTTGTCGAACAGATCTTGTAATTGAACTTTTAATTCCCTTAATTCTAGAGGTGCCATACGACAAGGTGGTTTTGAGATCGGTATAGTTCGTGAAATAAGGTTAATCGTAAAATTTATTTCTCTACTCTGAGGTAGACTAGGTAAATCATCTTGAAAAACATCAGGAAAATGTTTAGTTGTACGAATATTTTCTAAACTAGGATTTTTCATTTGCAAATCAATAACACTTACAAGAAATCCTTGACATCCCTTCTTAAGAAAATTATAGGCTTGCATTGCAGAGATAATACGCATGGTAGAAAGGATGTCCGTTCCTTCAAAACTAAATTCTGATTGGTTAGGAATTTGGAAAGTAACTCTTTTCTCAAAATAATCTACCTTAGCATGATATGATGCTAGCCAATCCATACCCAAAATGACTTCAAAATCTCTTATGTATAAAACTATCAAATGGATGAATAATTTATGATTGTTGATATCTATAAGGCAAGACTTATATGCTAATGTTCTCGTTAATAACTCACTTGAAGGAGTAAAAATGTGTATGCTATGATTCAAGGGTGCATGCATATTATGAAAGCGATTAATAAAATGTATAGACATAAATGAATGGGTAAAATCATGATCTATTAAAACTTGAAAATATTGTGCATATATAGAAAGTGTACCTGACACTACTGCATTAGAAGCCTTAGCATTGAAAAGATAAAAAATTCTACCTTGTCTTCCATGATCCTTACTGATATGCTTAGAATATGCACCACGGACGTGGAGCGATAATTACAAAAGGCCGATGCCAGGGTCCAAATAAGTTGCATCCCACAGTCGTATTGGGCTTGGATTTAAGCCAACCTTGGATAATATTGATCGTTGCTTGGGTACAGATAGGCCGCAACACCTACACATTCGCTGCGGCCTTGGCTCTTTCAGGTCGTGGCATACTCAGATGCTGTCTTGGCATCAGATAAGTCGCAACCTTTTTGCTCTAGTTTCCAGACACCTGTCCAAGGTTCTAGAGGAACTCTATAATCATATACTTATCCACTTGTAACATGCTCTGGGAATGTGATGTCACCTCTATTACTCCTAAATAGAGGTGCTCACCTCATTATTAGAGGGATAGAGAACTGATAGGCGAAGCCCTGCTCAACTCTACTCTCTCTCTCTAAAGACCACTAGACTTGGGGGCTCACTACTTGCCGCAACCGTACCAATTTTAGGCCACATCAAGTATTAGAAGCTTAGCCTACTATGATCATGTATTCTCTTCTCTTAACTCTACTATACACCTATCATGGCTATGTAAACTTGTACTACAACATGTATATAATGAGTGTGGAGCAAGAAAGTGGACGTAGGCTCTTTTAAATAGCCAAACCACTCTATATCTCATGTTTTGTCTCTTTACATGCTTTATATCTATTTCATGCATGATATGATGATATGAGAACAACTTGTGTCCGATTTTTTGCATCAACATTTTGGCGTTGTATGTGGTAAGTGAGGTATTTTAATCTTGTTTCTCTATATTTTGAGTTCTTAAAACCTTATTTCATTCATGGGGATCCTTTGGATCATCATTTCATGGGTGAATTTGGTTATTGAATGCATATTTTGTATACACATCCTTAAATGGGTATATCATATATTCAGATATGTCCATGGCTCTCTTTTTTATGACCTTAGATCTGTTTTACATACCCCGACGATGTTTACTCACCTAGATATCGCTGAAAAGTGAAAAATACAATAGCCTCGTAGAGGTGGGTAACTAGGGAAGAGTCATATTTTCTCATTTGCTACTTGTTCAGCCTATGATCCAGAATTTTCTGCCATGATTGTGCCATTTTTGGAGCATTTGAAGATTGATTTGTCCCTGGTAGACCACTGGGAGGTTTATTTTCCATGATAAACATATGGTTTGAACCCAGTTTTGAGGGTCACTGAAATCACATCACGTAGCAGGAAAAAGGATACGACCTAGCAAGAAATTGCATGAGTGCCACAGCCCTTATGGAGTATGACAGATAACTTTATTTCATCACCTGGGAGAGGACCGAGTAAAATTTTCCTTGGATTCAATTATGGTACTCTTAGAGAGGCCGCGACAGTGACTTCACATGCTCAGCAAGCCACGACCACAGTAGCATAACCTGGCAAATTGCCAATCTTTCCCTCTTGTTCCTATATCTGGTTGATTTCTTTATATTTCTTGAACTACTCACTACTTCTATTTTTGTCTCAGAGTATATATATGTTAAAAACTTGTAAGGACATATTTTCATAAGGTCCGTTATCAATTTATTATGTCATATACCGCTACACCGTCGAAGAGCATTCAAGAGACATCTACATCAAAGACGGAATCGAATTACTCAAGTTCTTCATCATTCAAGACTCTGCGAAGTTTACTTTGGTAAGGTTATATTTTTAATACCTTAACTTTTCACTTAGAGCTTTTGGGATATTTTTACAAAAAAATTTCTAAGTGTTGGAGCGGACTTTTTCGTCAAATATTGAGAATGAGTATTTTTTCTAAGTGTTGAAGCGGATATTAAAATATTATTTTTTTGAAACTGTCATTCAAACGACATCTATACGTCGTTCAAATGACAAGAAGTGTCGCTCGATGTCGTTCAAACAACATTGTTGTATCGTTCGCGCAACATGTAATCTCGTTCGAACGAGCTCAAATTTCGAGGTGGTGCTGTTTTTGTATAAATACTCATTAAATGGTATCGTTTTGTTTAAGAAGTCGCAGCGTTTTGATGAATAGAAAAACTGCGAAAGCAGAATTCCTTCAGGCTTCTTCTTTTAGGGTTTAATCCCTTTTTTGGTTTTCAATTCACAAAACTCCATACGTGAAAGGTTATTTTCCTGAAATTTGTGTCTCAGCATATTTATTGTGTTGCATGGTTTATATTTTTTTATGGGTTGACACACGCACTTTAGATGCTTGTTTAGGGGATGAATTAAATAAGGTTTGATTGGAAACTTGTGAATTATTTTAATCAATTATCACACGTCACGTATTTTATAAATTGGTATCATAGCGAGTTACACTAATTTATTGCGTATTCCTATTTTTCGTAAAAATTGTGTGATATTGAGTTTTTATTTAAATTCAGTTTTGTGAAAAATCACAATTTTTCAATGGAACACCCATTTAATGAGGAGCCTATTTTTGAAAAAGTTCACGACCGTGCTGAAAAATTAAAAAGTTTGAATTTGAAACTTTGCAAAAGAATTAAAGTTTTGGAAAAAGAAAATTCTCTCTTTAAAAGTAAGATTGAATATTTGCAAGCGTTTCAAATTCAAAGTGATATTTGTCATGAGCATTTTGGTAATTTGTGTATTGATTTTGAGTCTTTGAAAATTGCCAAAAAGAAGAGTGATGAGAGAGTCCTTGTTTTAGAGAAGGAATTAGAGGATTTAAAAAATTCTAGGGTTCCCATTTGTGCCGTCGAGGATAAAAAATTAATCGATGATTTTACTGCACGTGAAAAGACTCTTAGGGATAAGTTTGTTTTAATTGAGGGGTAGTGTGATAAACTATTAAGTTTAATTAAAATTTTGAAAAATAAATCCCCGAATTTGAAAGAGTCTAATTCTTTGTTTGAGTAAAAAATTTTGAAGATAAAAAATGATTTGACAGACTCAAGTAGGTTTGATAGTGATGGTAATGGCTCATCGTGTTCTCGTGCTTCTAATGCTAAAGACGAAACCATTATTTATTTTAGAGGGTCAACTAATTCCAAGGATATTAGAAAAGGTCAACCCATAGGTGTCGATCCACCCGTTTACACATGTTCATATTGTGGTAGGAAAGGTCACCTGAGGCGATTTTGTTTTGATCTTGGAAAAAGTCCTAGGAAGTTTATGTCTAGTATTCCCATGGTTCCCAAAGCCCCCACGCGAGGTTTCACATCTATTTGGGTTAGGAAATCACTTTTAGAGGCACTAGATTTTAGATAAGTTCATTCTCATTGCTTGCACATGATTCTTCTTGCGATATCATATAGATGATTGTGTTTGCATGTTTGTCATACGCTAGTTATGCTTTTTAATATATTTTTGCTAGCGTTGTGACATGTACTTTTTGTATAAATTTTTGCTTATGAAATTTTTTGAAAAATACAAAAATATTTTATTTTGATAAATTTTTTGAAAAATCCAAAAAGATTTTTGTATTTTGTTTGCACCGTTTATGGATGGACACTTAGGATGACCAAGTCACAACATCATTCCACTTTTTCACGTGACTGTTGATAGTGTTTTGAGACAATAGGTCAATTCATCCATGTGCTTTATAATGTTTGGAGTCATTAAGATGTAATTAAGTGTCACTTCCTACATGTTTGACTCATGATTTCCTTTATTGCACGCGTGCACGGATTTGTTTGATTATTGTGCTTATCTTATCACATGTTGGTTGGGTGTTTTCACTTCAATCATATCCTTAAAAAAAACCAAGCGCGATAAAACTTGATAAGAAAGATGTGCATGTGAGAACCGTTTTGTGAGTTTGTGTGCTTTATTAAAAAATGATTTATACTTTGCGATTAAGCCACCGTTTAATTGGACCTCAAAAATTAAGGAATTTTATTATCCGGGGTCCAAAGAGGTTAAAAGAGCCCGAAAAGAAAAATTTTAAGGCAATAAAAAGAAATTCATGCCAAATATGGCCCATTTAGGTTTTTGCACCAATTATCCAAAGTTCGAGAATTTAGTTTACCACCTCTAAAAGAAAATATATATGAGGGATTGGAGATTTTATAACGAGTTTGCACGTCCTTGAAAATCTTGAAAAAACGCTAAATAGTTTTGGACGTTATTGGTGTGAAAATCATTTGACTTTGATTTGTTGATTTGTATAAGACGATGTCATCTAAATTAAAAAAAATTACACCTAAGGATACCTTTGATGTTCATTTGTTAGGAGTACACGTATTCATCGTGCACATATGATTGATTGAGTTGATTTTCCTATCGAATATGTTTCACACCCATACATTCCATTTCCATGACTTGGTTGTTTTAGTTTAAATCCATGGTGTGATTTTTCTTGGTATCTTATTTTTGTATGAAAAATTGAAAAATCAAAAATAGTTTGGAATGTTTTTTAGACTGACCTTTGCATGCGCGTAGCTTGATTCTTTTTGCTATGCATTTTATCGTGACACTCCATGTTTTTATTTTTTCTTCTTATCTGTCTATTTGGGGACAACATAAAAAGGGGGAGAAATAATTATCATGTTATGGGGGAGTTTTTGCATTATGGGGGAGATTTGATTTATTAATGCTTTATTCTTATATCATTTCAAACTCGATGCGTCACGAAGGTATTTTGATTTATCTCATGTGTGTAGGTACAAAGATTTAAGATCATGATGTTGCACACCCTGATGAGAAAATCTTTGAGAATTGACGAAGATGTTTGAAGAACAATTTTGAGGTCTTTCATATTTATTCATGGGAGGGTAGATTTGTATAGGCATTTTGGTTTTTGATAATTCAGAGTTTTTATGTATGTACCGGTATAGACATAGGGGGAGATTTGTAAGGACATATTTTCATAGGTCCGTTATCAATTTATTATGTCATATACCGCTACACCGTCGAAGAGCATTCAAGAGACATCTACATCAAAGACGGATCCTAATTACTCAAGTTCTTTATCATTTAAGACTCCGCGAAGTTTACTTTGGTAAGGTTATGTTTTTAATACCTTAACTTTTCACTTAGAACTTTTGGGATATTTTTACAAAAAAATTTCTAAGTGTTGGAGCGGACTTTTTCGTCAAAAATTGAGAATGAGTATTTTTTCTAAGTGTTGAAGCGGAATTAAAATATTTTTATTTTTGAAATTGCCGTTCAAACGACATTTGTACGTCGTTCAAACGACAAGCAGTGTCGCGCGATGTCGTTCAAACAACATCGTTGTATCGTTCGTGCGACATGTAATCTCATTCGAACGAGCTCGAATTTTGAGGCGGTGCTATTTTTGTATAAATACTCATTAAATGGTTTCATTTTGTTTAAGAAGTCACAGCGTTTTGACGAACAGAAAAACTGCAAAAGCAGAATTCTTTTAGGCTTCTTCTTTTAGGGTTTAATACCTTTTTGGTTTTCAATTCACAAAACTCCTATATGCTTTAGTGAATTGTTTTGGTGTTTCAAGAACACTTTGCTTTTGTTCATCTTTCGTGGAGCACGTCTCTACACCGTATGGCTGCGTGTCATTGAGGATCTTGCTGCATGAAGATTCTTTGCGGAAGATTAGACTGCGAGTCCTTGGAAGGTGCTGCGTGTATTCTCTTGCTGAGTTCAAGACTGCAAGTCTTTGTGGGCTGGTTGCGCGTTAATCCATTGTAGATTTCTCTATGTAATTGTAAGTTGTGATTTATGAGCTCATAGTGAAATAAAGGTTTTACCCGAAAGGTTTTTTTTCCTGAAATCTGTGTCTCATCGTATTTATTGTGTCGCATGCTTTATATTTTTTTATGGGTTGACACACGACTTTAGATGCTTTTTTAGGGGGTGAATTAAATAAGGTTTGATTGAAAACTTGCGAATTATTTTAATCAATTATCACACGTCACATATTTTACAAAATTAACACAGCAGAAATGGAAGGAGAGTCCAGCCAAAATGCAGAGATGAAGGATGAGATTATGCATCTTTACAAACACCTCAACCACCTGTATAACAGTTATGCCTCACTCTAGACTCAGTTCAATTTTCTGACCCAAAGGTTACTTATAATAGAGGTCCCGACACCCAGGGTTGTAGTTCTAACCATTACTGTCGCATCCACCGAAGCCCTAGCCTCGGAGGCAGCAAGCAAGAATCATAAAAGGAATATGGAAAGGGCAGAGAAAGGATTTTAAGCCTATACCTCACTGGCCTTTCAGATTGAAGATATATTTGAATTCATAAAAGAGGACAAGTTATTGAAGTGACCGGAGAAACTGAAGACTCCTCCCCACAAAAGGGACAAAGTTAAATGGTGAAAATTTCACCAAGACCATGGCCACCACACTGAACAGTGCCATGCCTTAAAGGATGAGATTTAAAGGCTTGTAAGGCAGGGAATGCTGCAGTGATTCCTCAAAGATGCTTAAGGGTTGCAGCCTAATCTAACATGTCGCATACCTCATATCTGCCCATGTTTATGTTTTCACTTTGTTTATATTCTTTGTGAAAAACTCCCTTTGAATAGTTCCTTTCTGACTTTTGTATTTTTCTAATCATGTCATGAACATGTGAATGAATGAATATATGAAGTTAGGCTTACTTTGTATTTCCATATCTTGATTTCTTGATTCCATTAGATGTTGACTCATAAAATACCTTTTGTCTTAAATAGATTTCGAATGGAGACAACATATTATATCGGGAATAATTATATTAAAGGGCTCACAATGCCCGCCATGATGCCTAAGTGTATGAAGGCATATGATAATTGAAAATTATGAAAGCAAATCTCGGGAGCAACTATCTAAATTGGCTCACAACGCCACTCACGGTGCATGGGCATATTCTTCTATTCATAAGGTCTCCTTCAAAATATGCTACTATCAACTTCAATGGCTCAAATTATCGCTATTCAGCTTTCAGGATGCGTATATTAGCCTGGGGAGGCTTGAAAATGTCCCGTACATTAGTTGTGGGTTGCTTAATAACTTAACCCAGCCTCAGGAGGCTTGAAAATGTCTCGTATATTAGCTGTGGGTGGCTTAATAACTTAACCTATCCTGGGGAGGTTTGAAAATGTCCCTTACGTCTATAATAGTCCATTTTTAGGGGGCGAGGCCCTGATGGACTGCATCAGCATTTCCAATATGGTGCAATTAAAATGAAAAATGCCGCAGCCTTATCAATATGGATGTATCCATTAAGGAGTCCATTCATTCATTCAAAAGGTGTAGAAGAAAAAGTGATATGAGAACGAGCTGTGCAAACTAGCCGTAACCTCTGAATTGCTAAATTAAAACTTAGAAAAATGATGGAAAAATTAACCAAGAGGCCAAAGAAGTTAAGCCACGGTCCTAAAGCCATTTTTCTTTAGCACCGCAGCTTGGGGGAAGATAGGCACGAATATGGAGTGGAAAATTTGAAAAATCTCTAAGGCAAAATGTAACAGGCCGCAACCTATTTTGAGGAACCATTTACAAGGTATTGTCGCGGCCTTATATCCACATTTTAGTCATCAAAGAAGCATTTTTGAAAATTGTTCATTCAAGCAATCAAATATATGGAGACAACATTCATTCAAATATTAAAGAAAACAGTAGAGGAATAAACAAAGGAGAAATTGAGAAAACAAAAATTAGATTAAAGGCCATAATGTTGGTTAAAGGTTACAAATGTCAAGTTAGGAAGTACAGATAAATGGTCGTAGACTAAGTTCAAATGCTGAACGGCCGCAACCCTGTATACATTACAAAAAAGAGACAAGAAGTCCTAAGTCTAGGACTCAGCATTATCTTCAACGTCTACATCTTCACCTTCTGCGAAAGTCTCCGTCTCTTCATCCCTTACCCTTACCGCGGCCTCCTCCATCAACTTCCTGGCCCTCTCCTCTACCGCAACCCTCATCTCAGCTACGCAAGCATTATGTTATTCATCACCAACACTCCAAGACATGATCTGGTCCTTGGCATTTGGAAAGTTTTTGGTGACCCAATAACTTAATACGTGGTAGCCACGGATGTATGACTTGTTATTGGTGAGTAAGAAACCTCTCGACTTTTTATAGTCGGGCATGGTAGCTTCTGCGACCTGCTTAAGGGTTGCAGAATGCGACTCCTCCATCTGTTTGATGGTTACCTCATGCTCTGTCTCCCTTTGGATATATTTCTCTTGAAGCTCCTTCAGCAGTCTCTCAAGAGTGGAGGCATGTTTGATGGCGTCCGCAGCCTTAGTTTGCTCCATTTCAAAACACGCCGTGACAGCTGTCAACTTAACCTCAACATCATTCTTGGCTTTGGCAACAGCTTCAAGGTCCATTTGAGTTGCTTGGAGTGTCGCGGTAGTAGATTATTTTCCTGCCTCAAATGAAGAGTTCTTGGCATTCTCGAGGTCAGTTGTATGCACCCTCTCTGCGGCCTCCTTCAGCTTGTAAAGGCTTTCATATTTGAGCCTCTGGAACATCACAATGTCCATGGCCTGAAAGGAAATTGAAGGTTAGAAACAAAATATGTGCTATAAAAAAGAAGAATGGTTAAAAGTGATGTAGGCTGTGGAGAGCATATTCTTCAAGATGCTCATGGTCCTCCTCCACCAGGCGGTCCAAGTCCATGTTGTCAGCTACCTTCTGCATCCTGTAGATCTCCCTAACAGTTATGTACCAGGATGATTGAGGATCTGGTCTCCATAATTGAGGTCGTGGACGGCCATCAGGGCCAACACTGGCACAACTTTGAGGAGGTGCTAAATTAGCATTAACAGTTATAATTACTGGAGGAGGGAGTGAATTAGAGGTGGTAGTTTGAGAGGCTCCACAGCCATGTTGCAGCTCATATTTTTTTGGCATTAAGTCTGACGCGTCCAAATGGTTGCCGATGTCATCATCATATGGGCCCTCAGGCCTTTCTTAAGGAGCAAAATTCTCAACATGCACTGTCGGCGCAGCAGGAGCTATTTAGTCACCCATATTGGCTGTGGCAGGATGCTTGGACTTGGTCATATTTCTCTTTTTCTGTCACGATGCATTATTGAGGGCAACCGCATCCTCATCCATCTCAGCTAATTGAGCTGCTAAGAGCTCTTTATTTATTTCCTCACCTGAAGAAGGAATGAAGCAAAGTCAAAAGTTGAAGGTTCAAATATAGTTGTTGCGGCATGAATAAAGAAAAATATTATTACCTTCCGCCACCATCACTTTTGGCAAGGATTTGTTGGGGATGTAAACTCCCTAAAAAATGGAAGCAAAAGTAAGTAGAGTGCTGAAGTTATTGTCCTTAGCACATATGGCCGTAGCCTTTCTTACTCTTCGCTCCTGCCACTCGTTGAGTTGTAAATTGTCAAGAGCTACATAAGAGATTAAGATTAGTACAATAAAATAGAAGGAATAAGGCAAATACAAACTATAAAAATAGGACGCGACATGTTTTCAAAGGCTACAGACTTACGTACCTAGCTTGGATGGGCGTCCACACTACCGCAACATCTTGTATGATTTCTCTCTCTCTCTGACTCATCTGAGTGGATCTCCCACCCTTCTCCAGAAATATAAAAAATACTTACCCTTCCAGTTCTTCACACTGGAAGGTCATCTAGTTTAAAGGATCTACTCATTATTGCGGAGGGAAAAGTAGTAATACCACGTAAACTTTACAGAGTTCTCCTTTGGTTTGTAAAAGTGGAAGAACTCCGCAGTAGTTATGTCCCTCTTGAAATTATTCTTCCATTGAACTACAGATGAAAGAATTTCCCTCTAATCATTGAGATCTAATTGGGCTGGGGATAACTTCATTGCATTAAAAATTCTCCTAATTAACCCATATACGAAAGTGTGGAGGGGGAAGCAGACCCCATCATCAGCAATAACGGAGCATGCCCTCTGATCTGCGGAGGGTGCTGAGCAAATCACATTTTCTGGAAACTCAAATGACACAGCAACTTGATTGACCCATTCTGCAGTCATAATGCTACGAACATTTAAGGCTACAGGGGGTCTTTATACTCTATTAGATGGGCCTGTAGGTGTGCCCCTGGCCTTAAAAGCCCAACTGCTACGTCCTCATTGTCAACAAGATTATTACTAGAGTTGGTTTCATCTTCCATTGCCAGAGCCTTAGTATTCTCCCTATAAGTAGAGTCTGCAGAGTCAAAGTCTTGAATGACACAATGTGGGCAATCTTTGAGCAATCAAGGTCCAAATGTCTTTAATGGACACACAAAGGGGATTTCATAAGGAGAGACCCCAAAATGTGTGTTCCAAAAGTCCTTTTGAAATTCATCAGGATTCCAACTCATATGGATGTAGCAAAACTTGATAAGCAAAAAGAGTTTGCTCTTAGGTGCCGCAACTAATATAGTCAGAGAAGCCTCTTAAAGGCCACAGCAGGAATAACATAACAACAAAAGTTTGAAAGCTAAAATGGAACTTTCAACAATTACAACCAACTACACTAACTGTGAATCTTGGAATCCTAGGGATTAAACTACTTCCGCAGCATATTATTTTGGGGAAATGAGACATTAGGTATATTGTTATATGCCACAGTCCTTCAGTTTATTGGCAAAAAGCTGCAGACACTAGCCTAAGTCTAAACCCTAAGGTCAAAATGGAACTATTGCCATTGGTGTTGGCGTGATACCGCAGCCAAATAACACAAGATTATGCGACCTTCCATGGCCTGATTCATAAACAGATTGATGACGAAAGTTGCCTAATCTAAAGATCGAAACCCTAGAAAATGAAGGTTTTGATCACGAACGTCAAGAATAGAGTGGTAAGTTTTCAACTTATGAAACTCTAAAGCCAGCAAGTTTGATCCTACGTAAGTACAGGAATTCAAAATCCCTAAAAGTCTAAGCCCAACCAGCAAGTTCTATTTCTTGAATCAACATGGATGATTAATAGTTCGTTCCACTGATTAAAAATTCATTCAATTCCAAGCAAGTTATCTATTATGATCCAGGAAAATTAAGGGATTTAATTGAGTTCATGTCATTATGGAATTAACAATGTGGATCCAGTTGGTTACTGGCTGGTTAATATAATCATTTTACAAGATGTGCATTTATATGGTTCGTTTACAAGAAAAAATCAAGAAAAAATAATTAAGTTGGAATTATAGAATTATTTAGGAGGTATTTGGTTTGAAAACTACCTAGAAGTTGATGAAAATAAATTGCTCCGCCTCAGAACCACCACACACTGCCTTGAAAGGTCGTCGAAAAATTAAAGGCAAAGAACTGACAGAGGTTGGCTTTCGATTTTCTCTCAAGAGTTTGGAAAATGTAATGAAGGACACAACTAGATCCATTTATATAAGAGGGAACGGGATGTTGAAACAACATGTGACAGTATCCGTGGTAGTATTTCATTTCAGTCGCAGCCCCAAATCGTCATCTCTTGGCACTACGGCTCGGGGGTTTATTGATATGCCTAGAATATTCACTATGGCTTCGGAGTGGTAATTACAAAAGGCTGCTGCCTGGGTCCAAACAAGTCGTGGCCCACAGTCGTATTGGGCTTGGATCTAATCTAGCCTTGGATAACATTGGACATTGCTTGGGTACCAACAGGCCGCAGAACCTACACATTCACTGCGGCCTTGGCTCTTTCATGCCGCGACATAATCAGACGCTGGCTTGGCTCCAGACAGGCCACAACCTTTCTGCTTTAGTTTCTCGACAGTTGTCCAACCTTATAATGTAACTCTATACCCATTTACTTATCCACTTATCACGTGCTCTGGGCACATGATGTCACCTCTATTACTCCTATAAATAGAGGTGCTCACCTCATTATTAGAGGGATAGAGAATTGATAGGCGAAGCCTTGATCAACTCTACTCTCTCTCTCTAGAGACCACTGGACTTAGGGGATCACTTTCTATTACAACCGCATCAATTTCAGGCCACATCTAGTATTAGCAGCTTAGCTTACTATGATTATGTATTCTCTTCTCTTAACTCTACTATACGCCTATCATGGCTATGTAAACTTATACTACACCATGTATATAATGAGTGTGGAGCAACAAGTAGACGTATGCTCATTTTAATAACTAAATTACTCTATATCTTGTGTTTTGTATCCTTACATGCTTTATAACTATTTCATATTATGCTGATATGAGAACGACTTGTGTCTGATTTCTCGTATCAACACTTATTGGCATTTAAAGGCTTTGTTGTCAGCTTCCCTTTTTTAGGGCAATCTCTCATTTTATATCCCTTTTGGCCACACCCCAAAGCAACTTCTTATCTCCAGGTAACATAATTTCCCTCTATGAATATTACCATATCGTTGGCATCTATCAACATTAAAGGGTTTGTTTACAAAAGGCTGCCCTATATTGGGTAAGTGCTAAAGGGTTTGTTATTGGGGTTCCTTCCTATTTGTTCCCCAAATTTCCTCCTCCCCTCTCTAACCTGATTATATTTTGCACTATTTTTCTAAGCTATTGTTGCCCTAGTCACCACACCAATATATGATGCTAACTTCGAGATGGAAATTCGACTATAAATATTTAACCTTAAACCACATTCAAACTTCTTGTCTTTTAAAACATCAGTTATCACAACATGACATGTAAAACGGGATAACTCGATAAACTTTGCCTCGTATTGACTAACTATCATATTTCTTTGAACCAGACTCATGAGGTCAGTTGCTTTTTGGTCTTGCACCATTTTAGGAAAGTATTTCTCATAGAATATCAGTGAGAAGTCATTCCAACCTATGGGGTAATTCTTTTCCTCGTGTATTCTGTTAGTCATTCTCCACCAATGTTCGGCTTAACCTTCTAACATGAACGTTCCAAGTGAAACCCTTTGTTCATCTGTACACTTAACAATATCGAGTATTTTTTTCCATTTGCATCACCTAACTTTTTGCTTCATTGGAATTAGGAGTACCTTTAAAAGATGGCAGATTCAACTTCTTCAACTGTTCAATAGTATATCTACTTAGTTCAGGATTCCTTGGTACTTCATTATTCACCTGATGCTCCATAATCCTTACTAAACTTTCAATCGCCTTGTACGCACCTTCCAGTCCTTCCACACTTGATCCACTAATTCTCGTAGTTAATCTTATCTTGGTCATTTTTTACAATTATGGCCAAACGTAAGATGTATTATACTATTTCAAGTTTGTAAATTGGAAGAATAATTATATATAATGTAACACATGTAACACCCCGTAATTCTGCTAAATCCTAAATTACGTAAGTAGAGTAATTTTATGGGATTAAATACGCTTTAATTAAATTACGTGAGTAGAGTAATTTAATGTGATTAAATATGTTTGATTTAAATTACGCGAGTAGAGTAATTTAAATAGATATTATGTTAAATAAGATGAATATGTGTTATAGAAAATTTACTAAGGTGAATATAAATTTTCAATGTTAATATGTACGGTCTAGTGACTATATGGACGTACCGGATGTAACTCGACAAAATTAAGGATGAGAGTAGAAAAATATTTACGAGACTCAAATGATAATTTAGAGTCCACGGTTGATTCCGAAAGGGTCGAATTAGTCAAAATAGTGTACCCGGGGGTACTAGTTGAGTGCCGGGTCATTTTAGGGCTAAACTGGGACCATTCGGGGGCATTTTGGTCTCTTTACAATTATGGGAAAGAAGACCTACGAATTTTTGTAACCCTAAATCTGATTATAAGAGTGGTGGCTAGGGTTAGACAATGAGAGTTACACCATAGCCATTAGAGAGAGAGAGAGAGAGAGAGAGGCAAATTCCTTAGGCAAGAAGGAAGGAGGGATCATCTTAGGAAGATTTCACCACAAAGATTGTTGGGAAGAAGGATTAAGGCACCAACATCATCAATCATCACCAACAACCACGAAATCAGACCCTACAAATCTTAAGGCAAGTGGTTAATTGCAAAATAATTGAGTTATAATACCCATGTTTAAGCTTGAGGAAGAACATGATTTTTATGATATTCTTGGGAACAAACAATTGATAATAATCCATGATTGATTAGGATTTGCATGTAGGACGTTTTTGAATTGCCAAGTATGTTCATATCATAGAAAAATTGATGAGAAATTCGTATGAAAATCTGGAAGTTTGATGAAAAATATAAAGAATGCAGTTTTAGGGTTCTTAAATATTAGAGAGATTTTCAGTGAATTTGGCCAAGATTTATAATGATTTTGTTGTTTTAAATCGTTAGTAATCATCCCAGAACATGTAGGAATGATTAGAAATTGTTGGTTGTGAATAAGATGGCTTATCATGAAAGTTAGAGATGTAACAATGGTGAAACCCGTAGGAAGAAGATGAACTGGGTCTGTCACTGCTCGATCGATCGATTGACCCTTGAATGTCGATCGATCGAAGCAGTCGATCGATCGACCATATTCCTTCGATCGATCGACCCTGTCTGAACTATAGAAAATTTGTGTAGAAATTTCCTTAAATGCCATTACTTAATGGAAACCTTAGAATTGATATTTTTCCTATGAGGGGACTTGGAATTTACCAGTAAGTGTACCATTAGGTTCCTCCACTAATGATTGAGTAGGAATGTTGGAGAGATGGAATGACGATAGAACGATTGACTTAGCTGTGAGTTGAAATGGTTAATTTAATTACGAAAAGAGTGAGACTTAATTCCAGAAAGAAAATACCAGTAGGTTAAAATTAACTTAACTACTGAATTAAGGGAGGGGTAACTAGGACCCTTAGACTTACGCGAATACTCGAATAAATACAATAGTGAGAAATTGTAATTAATAAGTACGGAGAATATAAGTAAAATATATTACGTACGGGTATGATTTATTAGGTCGAGTGTGTACCTACTATATCTATATAAATAGGTTTGATTTAAGAGAATATTACCTAAACTAATTATGTTAGAGTCGATGTGACATTCCGAACTAACATAAAGTTATTATATATTTGGGGTCGATGTTAATGCCGAACCAAACTTTGAACTGGTGACACGATGAAAGAGTCCCGAACCAGAATATGTGTATATATTTATATTTGTAGATAGTTGGGGTCGATGGATCATTCCGAACCAACTTTCACTTGGAGTCGATGAATTATTCCGAGCCAAGGGTCCTTTGTGTGTAATAAAAGGATATATTAGAGGTAACTAATATTAAATACATTGTTGTGGGACAAAATGTTTCTATATGCATAATCTATAAATTGAGAATAGTAGACAATGAAATGATATGTCAATGTCTTAGTAATAATTTTGGGCATAATGAAATTATTACAAGATTAAGGAAAACGAACGGTAAATGAGTTAACTACGGTTATGGGAAGTATAACTAGGTAGGCTAAGTACCCTTGATAGTTACGTATCACGTAAGAGAGTTGAGGAAGTTCAAGGGAGCGTGCGAAACCTTAAAATGTGTAATCAATAACTTAATTGTGTTAACCGCTTGCAAAATATTTTCAAATGTTTTGAGTACTAACTCTTGCTATGTAAAATCTTTAAAACCTTTTAGGTGCCCAGCCACAAGGACACCCAGCTTGATTCATGTCAGAGATTTGGGAGTTGCAGCCAGTGTGGAGGTTGCAGGGATTGTTTAGACGCTTCCTCTTTTTCAGTTCTAGTGCAGGATCTCAGTTTTATTATTCTTGTTGGAACATGTCGTTCCACCGTTTCTATTACTGTTTATTCTAGTTATGGATTTGTAGTTGTCTTTTTTTGGGCCATGGTTTACGGCAAGACTTTAAATGCTTTCAGATTATTTTTATACTGCATATTCATATCTAGTTTTGGTAATGTGTGGTTTGGATAATTTTGTTGTTTAAGAAAGATAAAATTTGGCACCCGTTTTAATTTCATTTAGGTGGTTAGTATTATTTAAAAAGGCTTTCGACAGTGATGCTAAGAATGAACCATTTAAGAAACCTGTTTATATTAAAATAAGGCTTGATCACCCAAGGTTTAATTAGGCGGGGTGTCACAACACATATGGAGGGTTATCACATAAGTCGGATATTTAATCATATATCATATGTATGAAAACTTAAAATCTATAACGTTCAAAACTTATGTTCAATAGTCTATGGGTTCATAACCTATGCTCTGATACCACATGTGTCAATACCCCATCCCAAAATTAGTAGGGAACGTGTGACTTAACATGCCACCAAGGCATTCAACATTATTCCTTTAAAAAAATTCTTAAAATAAATGCAACGAAAATACATTCACATGGTCATGAATCATAAATTACTGAAAATGAAGGAATTACGTCATCAGAGTTTTCTAAAAGGAAACTTCATATATATAAAAAGTATCAACGAGTTATAACTTGAGACAAAATTAAAACCTATTACCAGAGAGCCAAACATGCGCTGTCTTGTAAAACAAACATTTGGCTTAAAATAACAAAAACAGATCCACAAGATAAATCTTCAACATAGTCCTTCTATTTTCCATCCACGAGCCTAATTCTTCCCTTAAAAATTGTTATGTTTAGAATATCAGTTAAAAGCTGAATGAGATTCAATCTCCAAACATTCCAAGGTTCTTCATAAAATGGATACCTATTCGAGTAAGAACAAAAAGAATATACATATATGGACAACAACTTGTAGTGACATATTTATAAGTGAATGGTAATATATAGAAATGAATAACCCCGAATAGAACGGATGCGACAAATCAAATGCAATATCTTTTTCTTTCAATCATATCATTTTAATGGCCAAGTACCCAATACCGTATTCTTTTACTATATTATTCCCCGGTAGTTGAGGGTCAACCTAACTTGTTCATTACAACGCCTGATTTAGGGCACACCGATGATAACTTAGCTGGGAAGGTCAGTCAGTAAAGAGGTCTCTTAAGCCGAATCATATTTTCAATATTCAATATCATTTTTAATACTCATTTTAATCAGCATGTCTATATGGACAAATATAAACATATCACAATGAATCAACAATCGACATCAGATGAATTTAAGAATAATGTGGTTCACAAAATATATAAAATTTGCATAATATTATATAATTAATATACGCAAGGAATGTAATGCCCCGACCCAGATTCATGGGTTACCTATAGTCAACCAGGTCCGGTCTGAACGTTAGGTGTGAAGTGTAATGAAATAATATACATAATGTTGCTAGTCCATTTTTTATTTTAGTTAACATTTCACTTGTTTCGCATGCGATTCCATTTCAAGATAAACTACGTGTGGGACCCATGGGGAGCACCCCCAAGTTCAAGTAAACAGAGCTACTAACGTAAATAAATCAAGTATACTTACTAATATAACGCCCTCAAAATACGAACCCTCTCCCAACCTACCATAACAAAGCGGTGATGTGAGCCTATGCCCTATGGAAATATACAAAGCAGTATAGAAATGAACGGTAAAAAAGGGTACTCACACGCTATGATCACACGCATGTGAAAATATATATGTATCTATATATGTTTATATATACCTTTGAAAAATACATATTCTAATGCATTAACTATTTTACTTCTGAGAACCTTACTCATCCAGATTAAACTACCTTAATCTTGTAAAGACTTTCTTATTTATATTTACCATTTCTCACTGTGTTTAACACGCCCAGTTCCACACTTAACACCACTACACTTGATTTATTCCAACCTAATTCTTTACCGAAATCGCCTCTTTTTATTCATTTGGCATTTATCTTAGTATTTTCATTGAAAAGTACCTTTTAACACACGCATTCACCTTGTTAGAAAATACTGGTTTATCATTTGAAACCTTTCGTTTCATACTTATGCAATTTATGGGTTTAACAAATTAAGTTACATAACTACCCATTTTCCCACTTTACTTTATCTATTTTACCTCAATTTATGGACATTTATAGATTTACGCATTACTTGCCCATTTAACCATTTACCGGAACATTTATTTCATTCATTCAACTTAGGTTGTATTAACACGTTTTACCACACAATCCATTTCCTGACATGTTTCTAATTCCTTTATCTTTTATCAAAATTTTACTTTTACCGCAAACTTCCATGGGCTCCACATCGATGGCAATTCGCACCATATGATATGGCCAGTGATTTAGGGATTTTCACCCAAGGGCTCCGGGCCCTTATTGCTTATTACCGATTACATCTGAGTCCTTATTAATGTGTTTAACATTTTACACATGTCCACATTATCCCATTTCTTTCCTTTACCCTGCCGAAGTCAAAACCCCGACTTAACCGTCCGTTTTTTCATATACACTTGGAAAATTATTTCTTTTTGTTTTTTAAGTCCCTTACCCACACACACACACACACGTGATTTATACTAAAATCATTCAAGCTTTAGGACTTAACTTATTTTCACATGCATTAATGTAAATACATTCTTTAACATATTTATTCCATAAAAATGTTCCACTTTAAATAAATTACCAATTTACCCTTTGTTTACCAAACTTGCAATTCAGTTCCTTAACAAGTGTTATTTCTCAAGAATGATTGTTAAGTTCCTAACTTAATATTTAAACAATTGGCCAATTTAATACTTGTTTAATACCACACTTTTTTCAACTTTCACATTTGTTACTTTAACATCCTTTAACACAAAAAATTACACCCTTTACAAAAGACTGCTTTTTATTTCTTAGAAATTAACATTTCTTCCATTTAGCATTAGTAGTCTCATACTATACCTTATTCAATATTTTGTTCCACAAAATATCCATTTTATTTCCAAAATTATTTATTGTTAGTGTTACTACGAAACACACTAAACAATATTATCAACATTTTTGTTAACATGCTTATTATTTCCCTTTCTAGAATTATACTAAAATAACATTTCCCACATTTTTACTCTATAGAAATTTTTATTAATCTTTTCTACTAAGAATACACACAAATGCTATTTCTTTACATTTTTATTTCATAAATATGTGTATTATTATATTTTTCACTAAAATACACCAAAATGATATTTCTTACATTTTTATTCCATAAAAAATGTATATTATTTCTTTTTATTATAAATACACCAAAATTACATTGTTTCACATTTTTATACTATAAAAATGTATATTATTTCTTCTTACTAGAGAGTCACACAAATAGCATTATTTCACATAAATACTATTTCTTACATTTTTATTTCATAAGAATGTTTAATTTTAGCTTATTAAGAAAATACCCCACAACAGTATTTGCATAATACTCCTACTCCTTACATTCAACCATATAAAGACTACAAATATATACCATTGAAGTCTTAATTAGAAGGAGTAGGTTATCCCACCTAAATGGTCTTGAAAGTGGGTGGTGGTGGTGGTGAAGATGGGTGACTCCCCCACCTCCAAAGGCGGCCCTAAAGGGAGTCACAAAAAACCCGTCAAACATCCTCTATGGAAGCTTCAAAATACTCTAAAAATTCTTCCACACATACATCCTTTATGCTAAAAGAATACCTCCATTACCCCCCCCCCCCCCCCCAACAACAATCCTACACTACCTTCTGTATTTTCTTATTACAAACCCCTAGAAAATAACCCCATATATTGTAGCTTCTATTTCTTGACAGTGGGAAAATGAGTATGTCATGGTGCATGTATACATGTAATGGGGAGACAAAAATTTTAAGAGGTTTGAGAGGAGATGGAGAAAATGACAAAGTCAATGGGAGTCTTCTTCTTCTACATGTCTCTCCCTCTCCGTGTGTTAGCCCGATCCCCAAAAGTCGTCACATATTTAGCATATATACAGTGGATGATTTTTCTCGAAGTCCAGGCTCCAAGTGTTGTCATGGGTTTGATCATACAGTACAGGGTTTGATAGTGTAATTGGGTGTGGAAGATCTCCTTAGTGTCGTTCGAATGACGTGTTCCTTTGTTCGAGCGAATAGCTCCCTGTTTTTCATTATTCTTCCCCAGACAGCCTTCGATTTTGTAGAAGGAGCCTACACGGTTGAAATGGGTCTTTTTCGAGAATTTATAACTCCTTTATATATATTCTCCCAAATCCAAAAAATTTCTCTTCAGCTCTAATTCATAATATAACTTATTTTATTCAATCAGAATCAATTAATCTCATAACCCATACAAAATCCATACTAAATTCTCTTATTGAATATTACTTGTTACCCAAAATTTCCAAAAATCATCATTTGTTCTTCTCAATATAAAATCCATATACAATTTAATTAATTTAACGGGTGGGATATTACAAACTTCCCTCCTTAAGGAATTTCTTCCTTGAAATTCTTAGTCTATAACAATCTAGAATCCCATCACCTACCATTGGTTTCCAATCCAAGGCATCCTCAACACTATGTTCAAAACCCAAGGACTTCAATTTCATCAATGATCATCACTAATCCAATCACGACCGATTTAAGGTTTCCTTACAAAATCTCAAGAATGCCCGACATCTCTATCTAAACAAAACTTCGAGATGAGTGATACTTGTGGCCATCCCTGATTTTCCATCTTTCTCTCGCCTTCCTCTATGTTTCCTTTCATGAATGAGGGTCGGGGAAAGAAAAAAAGGGGGGATGGAAAAAAACGGTCTTGCGCTCTGTTTGAATGCTCCCGCCGTCGTCGGTGTGGGGTAAATGTAAAGAGACGGAGTCTCCAGCCTATTTTGAACAAAAACAGGCAAAAGAACATATCACCGCCTCGAGAGAACGACATCAAAGACAAACTAATGCATACAAAACTAATAGTTCGAAGGGTTCGGGGTTAAGTTACGAAATGGGTAAATGTTAGGCACCCATCCCGCCCTTTCAGTCTCTCATGAGCTTGTCTTATTATTTTCCTTTATTTCTCCATGAAATATGTGTGCGTGTATATATAATGGAGATCGGAATCACCTAACTCATACCATAGAAGAGATAGAGTGAGTTCATCCATAGGAATGTTCCCAAATAATTATATATAAAATACGATTTATGTGTTTATCGTGATATTGACCATTGCGGTGACACGATAATATGTGTTGGATAAAACACTAACAAGGACTTCAAACATAATATGTATAGTAATGTGAGAAAATGATATGTTTGAAAATGGGGAATTTGAGAAAATTGGAAAAGTGGACACGAATCTCGGGCTTTAATCCAAGACGCCTATATAGCCTATAAAGGCATCAAATTTCACATAGTTCACATGCGGCATAAGGGTGGGGTTTATCCCAAAGATTCGAACGGGATTGATAATATGTGTGTGTGTAGAAAATGGGTTTTAGTTTTGAAAAAGTGTGATGGGTAATCCTGTTCGGAATTTATGGGCGTAACCCTCTTTTTGCTTGTATTGGGGTTTTTTATAAAAAAAAATAAAGTATGTTAAATATACTAATAAAATGTAAGATGTTAATATGTATAAACTAAAATAAAACTAGATTATGAATCTAATGTATTTAATGAAAAAAAGAAATTTAAAGAGACGGGGAAGGATTTGGACCTTCTTTGAAGCTTGATCTTTGATCTTGGATGAACTCCCTTAAATGTGAGATGAAGATTGGATGGGAGAGAATGTGATTTTTCCAAATTGGGTATGAAAAGGATGGGAATTTAATCTTGAATAGAAATTCACATGGAGAAAATTCGTTGGTTTCGAGAGAATGTTGCTGAGATCTGTGATGCTGATGGATCTGAGGTGTGACTTGGGAGTGAGGTTATGCCTAAATTTATAGGGTAAGGGGTGGTGCTGATTGGCATTGACCTAGTCCTACCTATTAGTAGGTAACCCTTGACACACTACCGATAGACAGGGAACTGAACCTGCCAATTGGCCGTCTCGTGCAGATTTCCTTAGAAATATGGTCATAGAACGTAATTCGTTCATCCGAATTGTGCACAAGGTATACTGTTATAAAGGTGTTTTATATACCTTCAAGATTCCTTGGACTTCTCCCGGGTTCGGGAGTTGACTTTGGGTCAAATATGGCTCGAAAATGCTCGTCGGTCCTTTGAACGGGAGATCGTCGGACGAAAACGGGTCGTTCATCCACATGGAAAGTCAGAATCATATACGGGGTGGCCCGTTGGAAAGGTGAGGCAATGTAATTCGGTATTGAAACAACTTCTCTCAGTTTGGAAAGTTCAATTTGATCAACTGGGGCTCGAAAACGTCCGGTGACCTCTCGGAGTAAAACGGATCGTTCGCCCGCACCGTAAGTCAAAATCGCGCATAGGTGGATCGTTGGAAAGGGTAATTAGTGCCCTTAGGAGATTCATTTAGTATCATTTGAACTGAAGAGTTGACCTTGGTCAAACAGAGCTTGGGAGCGCCCGGTGACCACCCGACAGATATTTGGGTAAAAATGATCGTTCGTCCGAACGGTTATGTCATTTTGCACATGGGGCAGACCGTTAGAAAAGGGTTTTAGTGTCCTTCAAAGATTCAAAGATCTTTAACTCCGAAGATTAAGTTTATTGGGGTCAAATAGGGGCCCGGGAGCACCCGATGGCCTCTAAACGATAGTAAAATAGTTCATTTATCTAAACCATTATGACGATTTACCCATGGGGTGGACCGATAGAAAGGGGATTCAGATCCCTTTAAATATTAAATGATCCTTTGCTCTAGCAATAGAGTTGATCAGAGTCAAACGGGGACCGAGAGTGCCTGATGGCCTCTAGATCGGTACTAGGAGTATGACCTACGATTTATAGTGAAATGAGGAAGTGCTAGGGACCTAAGGAGAGACTTAGGGGGTCCTACAATGTGGTGTCTATAGATCCCCTTAATGGATGAGCTTAGAACAAGTGAAAGTCATCAAATATACACCACATGATGTTTAGGAGGTTGATGCTGAAGACCTAAGGTAATATTGGGGATGGCCGATTCCACGGGCCGAGGTCAGTTGTGACCTAAAAGAGGTGACGACTGGGGGTCGAGGTCAATTCTGACCAAAGAGGTGACGACCGTGGGTCAAGGTCAATTTTGACCTAAAAGAGGTGGCAACCGAGGGTCGAAGTTATTCTCACCCAAAAGAGGTGACGACCGAGGGTCGAGGTCAATTCTGACCTAAAGAGGTGAGGACCGAGGGTCTAGATCAATTCTGATCTAAAAGAGGTGACGAACGAGGGTCAAGGTCAATTCTAACCTAAAAGAAGTGATGACCGAGGGTTGAGGTCAATTTTAACCGAAAAGAGGTGACGACCAGGGGCCGAGGTCAATTCTGACTTAAAATCGGTAACGACTAAGGGCCGAGGTCAATTCTGACCTAAAAAGGTGATGATCGAGGGTCGAGGTCAACTCTGACCTGAAAGAGGTGACGACCGAGGTCCGAGATCAATTTAGACCTAAAAGAGGTGACGACCCGAGGGCCGAAGTCAATTCTGACTTTAAAAGGGTGACAAATACTGTGGGCCGAAGACAATTCTGAGGGCTTAAATAGATACTCTAGTGGGGAATTTTGAGTTTTAGGTTTCGTTGGGGAAGAGGAAATAATCTGGGGATTGGGTGTTTCTTTGTTGGATAATTTTTTTATTTTTGTAGTGTTCTTTGGAGACGTTATTGGGGAGATGTCCAATTGGTTTTGAAAATTCCACTGGGGAGGCAAGAGCTCTTCTGGGGGAAATAAGTGTGGCATAAATATTTTTTTAGTGAAAAAGGATCTAAAATTCATTTGGTAATTTTAGGAATTTTCTGGGGATTTTTTGGGATTTTCTAGAATTTTTTAGGAATTTTTGTACGAAATTTCTGAGAGGGTTTGAGGGATCCCAAATGGCAGTGGCACGGTCTTTTGGAGTACCTCGAGCAGGTGGAGGGATAGTACTGATCGGTGAGTGGCAGGGAGATGCCGATCGGTATGCCCCTTAACCGCCTATAAAAGGGGGCGGGTTCTCCTCATTTTTAACAGCTTTCTAACTTGTCTTCTTCTATAATTTCCTTCTTCGAAGCGTTTTAGTGTTCCAAAATTAATAGATGACTAATTTCTCAAGCAGGGAAACACATATGGCGTGGCTCGACGTTGATGATTGGGCGAACTTGGAATGGAGGGCTAGGGTGACCCTTGCATTGGGTAGTGAAAAGTCATTTTACTCATTCGAGCCAGTGACGAATGAGCGGACCCTCTTGCGCGACCCATCGCATCAGCATTCTTCTGGGTGGTGAACCCTGGCGGCTATGTAAGTGATGGCTTTTGATATTCTTATCTTCTTTCTTGGTGACATTTCCTTTTTTCTAAGGATTTTGACAAGGATTTTTCCTTTTTGTCTTTGACATTCGTATGCCTCTATGTAGACTCTACGTGCTCGAGGGATAACGGGTATTAGAGATGTTTGGGGCGATTTTCTCCCGTGGTGCATTGGATGGTGTCTTCAGTCGATTTTGGGAAACTGGCATCTGCGATGGATGAGACACCTCATTCTACAACTGTTCTTTGTGCTCTGGGGGAGAGGTGGTGGGACACCACCCACACCATTCACTTTGGCTTTGGGGAGATGATGGTGACTCTGATAGATGTGCAACAGCTGTTGGGGCTGGACTGCGATGGGGTACTGATTGAGGTGGACAGGACTTTACGAGTGACACCGGAGGCGGTGACGGCGGCTTTGGGTGATGTGAAGAGGGCAGTCTCTGGGACTCTCTCCGTTTGCGTCTTTTGAAGGAGTTATTGTTGAGTAGTAGGATTATTGAGGAGTACAGGTGGAAGGTGTGGTAGATGGCCCGTTTGTTTATTATGTTGGTGTTGGTAGGTTTCTTAGTGGTGACAAGTGGCGACGTCATCCACTTGTGGTTTTTGCCATTTCTTAGGTTGTTTTCGAACATCCCTCTTTATAACTGGGGAGCCTAATCTTGGAAACCCTCAATACTTCTCTTAATGTGTTTACCCGGTGATGTCGATAAATTTTACTGGAGCCACGTATCTTCTTGAGGTATTCTTTATTTTGCACATTTTCCATTATGCATTCGCACTTTTCCTTTATGCGTTTTATTCTCGATTTCTTGATTACTGACCTTTTTTCCTTTGCAGACGTGGTTAAATGAGGTGATTGGGTTTAACACCCAATTTATATCTTTGAAAGAAGAGTCTGTCGGGGACTACTGTCTGATGTACCGGTGGCGGAGGTCCAACAGTCAGTTGAAGAAGTCTCTCTCTCTGGAGACGATGCGTCAGGTCTTTAATGGCATGACGAGTGAGCGGGTAACTTCTTCTTTCTTTTTTTATACCACTTTTCCTTTATGATCTTTTTCGATATTAATCTTTATGTGTTTGGGAAATTGCAGGTTACCTTATATCCCTGGGGCACGGCTATTCAGCATACATGGTTGACTGGGGTAATGCCTAGATGTAGTATTTACTAGCGCTTGAGTTAGGCTACTCCTGGTACCTTGGGGAGAGGGTAGTCCAACAGGTTGTGTAGGAGGAGGTGATTGTGACACCTGTGAGGCCCCTGGTTTATATGAGGTGAGTGCGGGAGATGGCGAATGATGTGTGGGTAGTGGCAATGATGGGTGAGCTTTACTTGTCATACACCGACACGACGGTGACTTTTGATTATTTGGACTATGTATCGAAATGGTTAATGCCGCCCAGCATATATAATGTGATGCCTCTCCCTTATGTGGGTTTGAGTCTTCCAGTGGGGTCCTCCCACAGTGCAAGTGGTTCGTCGTCATCGGTGGCGACGACGACCTCAAAGATTCCTTTTTGTGTGGCTGGCCCCTCCCTCTTACAATATCCAGCGGACTGATGGATGGTCAGTGCATTTGCTACACCATCCTAATGCGATGGATCTGGAAGATCTAGGCTTGACAGAGGAGGTTCTCCATCCAACGACATATTTCTCATATCTTTGTCCTTTGGATTTCCTAATTTCTTTCTATTGCCTCAGACTGATTGATTTCCTATTTTTCTTTGCAGCACATCCGAGTATCAACCACTTGGCTGGAGGATATTCGAGATTGGATAGCTTCGGCGACAGCCCACATTCAGGATGCAATTTTGGTTCCTTGTTATTTGGTGATGTCTGCCTTGTCTGAGGAAAGGTCTGGCTCGAGGAGTGGAGGTACATCGTCTTTTCGCAGGGGGAAGAGAGCGCGTAGCAGGGAAGGAGGATCATAGAGAGAGAGAGAGAGAGAGAGAGAGAGAGAGAGAGAGAGAGAGAGAGAGAGAAAGAAGAGAGAGGGAAGGAAAGAGAAACATTACAGGTGAAGGTAGGTGAGAGAGAGATAAAAATGAAGGTGGGTTCGGGCTAAGTCCATGGTATTTTCTTTGTTTTCTGCAAAATCGGTGTAGCACAACAACATGCATGCAAATAAAATGATGTTTTTGTTAATTTTTTTAGTTTTTAATGACTTAACGTACATGCACTTTTTATTTTGCTACTGAGAGCGTAAAAAGAAGAGAAAAAAATGATTTTAGAGAGAATTTATATCAAAATAAGATAAGTAAAAGCATAAGGAGTGGAATATTCAGAATTCTTTTGAGAATAAAAATTATTTTTATGGATTTTTTTAGTTTGACAAAAAGGAAAAGGGGAAATTTCAAAAAACTGGGGGTTGCCGATCGGCGTGACCCCTGTCCTGCCTATCGGCATGTCAGTCCAGTCTAATCAATCCAAGGCTTTGATTCCACTTTCTTCAATTTCTTGGTACTTGGTGGGGTAAGTCTCCCTTCGATTTTTGCAGGGTTCGTTTTCTTTCTTTGAGGTTTTTCAAGTATAAATCTGGGGGTGTGGGTGGATTATTTTCTTCACATCTTCACATTCCTTCGATTTTACATTCTTCTTTGCTTACTTTGCAAAATGGCTCTCCCTGGTAGTGTCAAATTTTCTAATTACCTCAAAACCTTGGAAGAAATGTGCTCCTACAACGTCGACTACGACGCTTTCAATATGCGTCAAGTCTCTTGATGGCATAATCGGGCCATAGAGTGGAACATAGTGATGGCAACAGTGGAGTTCTGGTACCCCAAAGACCATGTCTTTTGCTTTGGGTTGGACGAGGTCTTTTCGACCTATGAAGAGTTATTTGCTATGTTTGGGATAAATCCCAGTGTTTCAGCGGCTATGCCTGAGTTTTACCAATCCCCTAACGAGATGTTTGTAGGACTCCTCCATATTTTACCTTCGGTATCTAGGTCACCGGTCATGAGAGGAATGGTTTTTCTCCCATCTGTGTTGCATTTTGTGCATTTGCAGGATGTCGGTGATGCTGGATATGCTGGAGTCGTTATTTTGGGCTTGGTTTCAAAACTATTATTGGTGACTGGGGAACTACTGGTGGACCCATAACTCGCAGCCATTGCTTCTTGTATGTCATACCATCGCAATACTGTGGCGGTGATACTGGTGGAGAATTTGAATGATCTAGATGCTTGGCAGGAAGGCCCTTCCGACTTTCTGAGGGGTAGCCCCATAATGCTGTTCATGTGGCTGTCAGAGAGGTTACATATGGAGATCCGACCTGAGTACCCTTTATTGGCGGTGCCAAACTTCTTTTCATTATGCTTTATCAGTGTAGGCCTGGACATTGAGGGCTGGGAAAACTGGTTCGTGGATCATGGGGCTCGAGGCTTGCGTTGGTCAATGCCTTGGTGGGGGGAGCTGCTGCCCATTTTGGAACTGGGAGTATACCAGTATGTTAGGTTGGTTGGCCTCAGGCAGACCTCTTTCTACTTTCCCTGGAAACTTCTTCACCAATTTGGCTGGGAATAGTTCGTGCCTCCGTGGACACTGGACTTCTTTCCCATAGAGAATTTGACATAGCGTATGCGCATGTGGCTGGGCTCTTTGTGGTAGAATCATCGATCGTCGACCCATCCATCCCAATCTGTTGGAAGAATCTGGCATATTTCAGGGGACTACATGAAGTTGTTGTGGAGAAAAGTACTTGCTAATATGCTGGCATCAAAGTCGTCTTGATATAGAGCCTTCAGCCTCCTTTCGTCCAAGAGTAACAGCTCATCAAGACAACATTGATGCAATTCTTCCTCTCTGACTGTTCCTTTAAGAATAACACGCAGCGAAGGGATTGCCAGTTCCACGGGTAGGACTGTTTCCATGTCATAAACTAAAAAGTAAGGGGTAGCCCCAGTAGATGTTCGAACTGAAGTGCGGTAGCCCCAGAGGGCTTAAGGTATCCGATCGGACCAATCTGAATAGTTTTTTATCATCTTACTAATGATGGATTTAAGGTTCTTACTAGTGGCTTCAACTATACCATTGGTTTGGTGTCAGTAGAGGGAAGATTTTTGTCTTTGATTCCCATACTCGTCGACCACTTATGTGACTTTTGCTTCGAAATGCAACCCTTTATCAGACACCAGCTCATGCGGGACCCCATATCGGCAGATGATATTTTTCTTAATGAACTTGGCCACCTTCTTGGCATTTAGAACTACATATGACTCGGCTTTGACCCATTTAGTGAAGTAGTCAATGGAAACTAGGATGAATGCATGCCCATTGGATGCTTTGGGTGTAACGTTCCCTACGATGTCGATGCCCCATGTGGAGAACGGTCAGGGAGAAGTCATGATGTACCATGGAGGCAGGTGCTGGAGGTTGGAAAATTATTGGCATTTGAGACATCTCCAAACATAGGCAGTGAAATCTTGCACCATGGCACTCTAATACTAACCATGTCGAATGATTTTCTTGGTAAGCTTATGGCCATTTATGTGGGGTTCGCACTCCTCGCTATGGATTTTCTTAATCATCTCTTCAATTTTAGCCCCTACAATGCAGTGTAAATGACTTCCATCAAAGTTTCATTTAAACCATGCTTTATCGTAGATAATGTACTGGGCCGCCAGTTTGCAAAGGGTTGCTCGATCTTTCTTATCAGAGCCTTGGGGGTACCTACCATATTTGAGGAGGCACAAAATATCATAGTACCAGCAGTCGTCCATGTCAGGATCTTCTTCTGTAGTGGGTTGGTTTATCTTTCTTTTGGACTAGGAAGGGGGCCATTATTATTCCTTCGGGCATGTCGACCATAGAGGCTAAGGTAGCAAAGGCATCGGCTAGGTTGTTCGTGGCTGGGGTAGGTAGTGGAAGGTGATATCTTGGAATTAGGAGACTAGCTCTTCTAGTTAGGAATGGAGGGGAAAGATTTTCTCATCTATGAATTTCCATCTTCAGAGTATTTGACCAATGATAAGGGATGAATCCCCATAGACATTTAAATATCGAATTCTTTTCTTGAGAGCAACTTTGAGGCCTACCGTGCACGCCTCATATTCATTCATGTTGTTGATGCATGGAAAATCCAGCTTTATGGCAATAGGAGTCTGAGAGTCATCAGGGGAAATAAGGACTATCCCAATGCCATACGCTTTACTATTGGCGGCACCATTAGAGAACATTTTCCAGTGGAGGTCTTCTCAAGAGGTATAAAGGATATTCTCATCTGGAAACTTGAAAATCCAGACATCGACTTCTTCTATAGGGTAGTCAGCAAGGTAGTCACAGATGGCTCTTTATTTAATGGCTTTCTGTGTGACATACACGATATCAAACTCGGCTAAAAGCATCAACTATCGGGCCATTCGACTGGACAGGGCAGGTTTTTGAGTAGGTACTTGATGGGATCCATTCGAGACAAAAGTTTGATGGAAAAGGGGAGCATGTAGTGTTATAACTTATGGGTAACCCAAATAAGGGCAACACATGCTTTTTCAAATGCTGCGTAGTTAACTTCGTATTCGGCTAACTTATGACTGGCATAGTAGATGGTTCCCTCTTTAAGAGATTCTTCAAGGTATTGGGCTAATAAAGCCCCAACTACAGTGTCAGTTACGGTTAGGTATAGGAGTATGGGAAAACCAGGCTGCAGTGGCATGAGTATCGGAGGTTGGGTTAGGTATTGGTTGATTCGGTCAAAGTCTTCTTGGCAAGATTCGTTCCAAACCCTTGTTGAATCCTTTTGGAGGAGTTTGAAGATGGGTTCACAGATGAAAGTCAATTAGTTGATGAACCGGCTAATGTACTGTAACTTTCCAAGGAATCCCCGGACTTCCTTCTCCATTTGGGGGGTGGCATATCCAGTATGACTTTCAGCTTGGCAAGATATACTTTTATCCCTTTCTCATTAACCATTAATCCCAATATCTTCCCTTTGGTGACACCGAAGACACATTGTTGTGGATTAATTCACATTTGATATTGTCACAGTCGCTCGAAGAACTTACGAAGAGCGGGAACATGAGACTATCTATTCTTAGACTTGATAATCATATCAACTACGTAGACATCAACTTATTTGTGTATCAGATTATGCAAGATGATTGTGGCAGCCCTTTGGTAGGTTGCCCCGGTGTTCTTGAGACCAAATGGCATGATAATATAGCAAAAGGTTCCCCAAGGGGTGATGAATGCGTTTTTCTCTTGATGATTCGGGTGCATTTTGATCTGTTATATTCGACAAATCCATCAATAAATGACTTAAGAGCATGACTGGCTATGTGGTCTACAATCATGTTGATATTGGGTAGCAGGTAATCATCCTTTGGAGAAACCTTGTTCAAGTCTTGGTAGTCAACGCACATACAAACTTTCCCTCCTAATTTTGGCATGAGTACGATATTAGCTAGCCATGTGGGATATTAGATCACATGAATGAAACGCATGTTTAACCGTTTGATCGCTTCTTCTTTAACTTTAAGCGACCATTCAGTATGGAGCTTTCAAAATTTTTATTTGACTGGTTTGCAGTCTGGGAGAGTTAGAATCTCGTGTTGAGCTATCTCGGGATCAATATCGAACATATTATTTTAGGACCATGTGAAGACATCCATAAATTTCTTCAATAATTCCTCGAGTTGCGTGCACTCATGCTCGATAAGAGTGGACCGTGCGATTGGCTACTTGAACCAATATTAATAACAACAGTTTCATCTTCACTGACTTGAACGAGGTTATGTTGTTAGTTATTACCTTATTAAAATCAGTTGAAAATTATTCATTTGCAAAACCATCATCATCAAGAATTTGAATAGAATC
This sequence comes from Sambucus nigra, assembly GCA_949130495.1. Taxonomy (NCBI): domain Eukaryota; kingdom Viridiplantae; phylum Streptophyta; class Magnoliopsida; order Dipsacales; family Adoxaceae; genus Sambucus; species Sambucus nigra. Next base: position 764,193,147 of record OX422208.1, on the reverse strand, counting down.
AAGACAATTACTGTAAGGCAAAGCGAGATACTCAAAATTGACGTTTATTTCATTGATAGGAAAAATATCATTGAGAACCTCATCAAAGGAGCTCTCGATTACATTAGAGTAAGGAGGAACAACAAGAAAAGAAGATATGGGATAGATATTAGGGTTGGGTTGAATATCAAAAGGTGGAACTGGTGCAGCAAGCCAGTTAAGGAGAGGTGTATTAGTATCTTGAATTAGATGGGATGGATCCGAAGATATAGCCCCTGAGTGGATCATGCGGAGTGTCAGCCCCAATATCCGCAAGTTGAACTTAAAAAAGTCCCTGCCTTGCTCTTCTACAACTCTCATCTTAAAAGAAGGCGTAAAGGTCAACACTGATATAAATGCCCTTGTAACAGCATCTTCTTAGTTAAGCTCCTTCTACTTTGCTCTCTATGCCATCGCTAGTCTCCCCCACGAGTTTTCTGCTCAGCGCATCCGCTACCCTATTCGCGTTCCCTTGGTGATAATGAATATCTAATTGATACTTTTTTACGAACTCCAAACAACAACTATGTCACCCCAACAACATATTGCAACCACTTATGGTTCGTGAAAAGACTAAATTTCCTGCCCAGGAGGTAGTACCTCTGTCTCTTTAAAGCGAATACTACCACTATGAACTCTAAATAAAATGTGGAATAATACTTCTCATGGGGTTTAAGTTTGTGAGACGCATAAATAATGGCTCCATGCTCCAGTATTAACACCTCCCAAACCTGGTAGAGACTCATCCGTTAATACCGATAAATCCACTCTCGATCTTGACGAAGCGAGTGCAGGAGTAAAAATCATGTTAGTATTTCACTCCCCAAAAACTAGGTTATCGACGTAACGCTCTCTCTCAAAATGGGCCTCATCTTCTTCTCTGCCTAGTTTCCCAAATTATTCAAGATTCCATACTCCTTATTCTTGGTGACCCAATCCTTCTTAAAGTTATCCCACCAATCTACTCGTGGTTATTCCCCACAGCCTCCCTAAAATGGCGTCAACTGACCCACTGGCCTTACATCCTAACTATTTAAAGGTCTATGTGTTTCCTATTCACGTCAAATAGGTACTATACTGAATATATCCCTAGCGCCCAAGACCCTTCTCAATTTCTGACATTCGCTCGGTTTCATGTGTGGGACATCTCACAGGGCGAAATCTAAACAAGGAACCCACCCGTTACACTATTACCTCGCATCGTCGGTCATCAAGATATAATGGCCTAAGATACATGTTTGGGACCACTAAAATTCTAACTCGTAACCCTACTTATATGTTTCTACTTCTATGTCCTACCATTTGAGATAACTAAAAATTTAACTAATTGGGGTGCCTACTTTCTGCAAAGTGCTACGAATCTTTTTATCCAAATATATATATATATACATATTCTTAAATGGCCTCCTCATCAAGGCATAACTATAATCTCGATCCAACTTCCTTATCTTTGTCTCACTCACATCTATCAGAGGAGAGAACAATTTCTAGTGCTTTCGCACCGCAAATTAACATTTTATTAGCCCTTAGTCAATCACATGATTCTCGGTTAGAACCCTCAAAACCAACATCTTTAACATAAAGTAACATCTCTCCACTTCCAACGTCATTAAGGTTCATGCGTGGAGCGTCTCGCAAGTGAAATCCAAACGAGGAACCCCTCCGATACACTACTACTTAACTTTGTTGGTCGTGGAGATAAGGCAACCGCAAACACAAACAAAACAAAAAAATAATGAAAATTTTTGCATACCATAAACCATCTTTATAAAGTCTCAATCCCGTATCCAGGTGAGATATTATAGAACAACTAGTTCCACTCTGGAACTACAAATACGATAGCATTGCAATCATTTGCCTGCTACCGCTTCGACCAATAAAAAAAAATTCCACTCGTATAACACATACCGTTTAACTTTATACTTGTTAGCAACACTTACTCGTGAGCCTATCATTCTACTCAAGGGCTCTTTCTTCCTTGTACCTACCTTATTTCGGTGCACGGTTTCCTTAACCGTATAACTCTTTATTCACGGTCGACTTCTGATTGATCCTCATGTGAATACTTGATAGGCTACCTTCTCATCATTCCTGATATTCCATAGAAACTCGCCGTTGAAAACATCTACCAGGTTTTTCTACAAGCAAAACTTCCTGCTCCACCCAAAATGGCGACTACCTTCCCACCACTTCGACATTACTCCAACGGGGTGAAAAATCTTCCTCAATTTTTCACATCAGGGCATTTCTATACCCCTCTCTAGGCCAAAGCTCCTGGGTCTTATACTCCTACCGAATGAAGTTACACTTCCTCCACCTGACTTAACTTCAACGTGTGGCCCTTATCAAGGACTGTTCAACTTCAAATTAACGTCGCCTGGAATCCCAAGCGTAGTACCACTCTCTACTAGTAGCGATACTCGAAATACTATGTCAACTGTACTTAGTAGTCGCGTTAGCAATATAAGAGAATGCTACGGAGGGAGCGAACCTCCAAAGAGGCCCTCATCCCCGACTACAACTTACAGTTCTTAGTAATCCCGTCTCATGACGCCTTCATAACGGCCTTCCCTGACATCCCCTCCTCAATCGACCTAAGAATCCCAAACGAACGCGCAAAAGATTTTCTGAATTCTTACATTACCACAGGAGAACGAAATCTCACAAGAGGAATCAATAAGCCTACTCATAAGGCTCTATGTCAAATCAAAAGCAACGCTGAAAGTGTAGTACGTCCGCGCAGATTCCTAAGGACACTAGAACCTGAGGCTCTGATACCATCTGTGACAACCCGCTCATTAAAATAATAGGTGGCCAGCCCGATACTCCAATAACTACAGGAATCATAGATGGTCCATTCTTAGCATCACTATTGATACAATACTAATATGAAATAACCACCAAATATTTTAGAAAACGGATTGTCAAATTTAATTTTGTAAGTTAAAAGAAAAGCATTAAGACAATCCAATTTGAAAAGAAGGTGGCTATAAAAATCAACGAGTAATGGTATATCAAAAATGTATAAAGTAATAATCGAATAAGCTGTCGGTTAACAGACTAATACAAGCAGGTTACACCGAGTATTACAATTAAATATCACATTATAATAAATGAGTACAAAGCATAGGCAACACCCCCGAATAAGTAAACTGATTTTATCTAGAGTACAAAATATAGAAGCGTCTACAATGAATATCCTACAACATTCGCAAAATGTTATAGCTCCGTGACAACTGGAATGGAGAGGTCAATACGGGCGTCCTTGCGGTGTAACACCTGTGCGAATAAAGAATTCATGCAAAATAAAGAGACATAGACGGGTTAGGGCCCGGTTTGATATGATCACCATGTGAATAAAATGCATGACAGTTATGAATATCTAATCATCAACATGAACTTAACTTTATCTCACAATTTATCATAAAATTTCTCACCTCACATTCTAAAAGTACAACCTAGCGCAAAATCAATCACAATGCTCAATGTTCATAAAAGCATGGGCGAACTCCTCTACTTTCACTCCATGATATTTCATTTCAGTTATTCACAACTTAAATACATAGTCCCTTTTCTCTTAAGCAAATTATATTTAAAGCAATTTATTTCACAAAATGCTTCACCAATACAGTTTCATACCGTTTAACTTTGTAGTTCCCTTTCTCTCTGGGAAACATATTGAAAGCAGTTATCACACAAAATGCTTTACCATTTCCACTTTATTAAGAATAGTTATAATCACATATATATAACGATTCTAAGACCGTCCTTTCGAGTTTCCCCACTGGACGCGCCCCTAAATGGCTATCATCTTCCATGGCCTATCACACAAGACAACCTGGGCATCCTATAACTCAACGTCGAGAAGAGGCCATATACCTTCGACAGTGAGTCATAACCACACCCGGAATTACCTCACTCCAAACAATAATCACACAAAATAACCGGTCCTATGGCCGAGGACTATATTCACCCTGCATTCACTAGCCAGGGGACTTCACCTCATGTGCGTAACTTCCCTTATGATTGAGATTTAGAGAGGTGTGTATATGTAAATTATCATTTACAAAATTATTTTCCCATTTGAAAACATTCACTTCTTACATTCTCAAAACCATTTATACTTAACAATTAAGTACCAATTTTAAAATATGTATTTCTTATTCTCGAAGTCATATTTTGTTAATGACCTAGGACCCGAAGTGCAATTAGCCTCACACTAGTCTCCAAGAGTCCAAAGGAATACCAATAGTCATCAAAGGTAATTTCCCACAATACTAGTCTCCCATAAGTCCCAAATAATATCATTCTACATTCCGTTAGATCTAGGATAACTTCCTATATCAAACGAAACATTAACTTCTGTGAACTAAACCTTGAGATAAGCCCAATTACCCCATGTTAATATAGGATATTAATCTCCCTAATACAAACCTCTAGGACTCTTTATCACTTCCCAAAGGAAGGTTCCTAATCCTTAAACCTAAAAGAAAAGGACTAGAAACTATATTGGAAAAGTACCCTGAAAATGCAGAAATTTCGAATCGATTCGCCCTGGCCGAATCGATTCGGTCTTGAAAGAGAATCGATTCGGATAGGCCGAATCGATTCGGTCAAGAGGACCCAACCATTCTGCCTAACTCCGAATCAATTTGGATAGTCCGAATCAATTCGCCCATTCCAGACCTGTAGCCTACCCCTTCAGCGAATCGATTCGCTAGGGGCGAATCGATTCGCCTGGGCCACAATGCCCTGTTTCGGCTATGGGGTTTAAGAACCCTAAATTCCCCAAAACTCAATTTATCTCTTCAAATATCAACAAACTCAACTTATTTTCTACCCAAATCATTTCTACAAAAGAACTAACTAGTAATTCCAACTCAAACTAAATTTCAATCCAATGTTAAGGGTTTAAACACTAAAAATCATCAAAAACCCATAAATGGCTAAAACTCCAAAAATACAATTACAAATGCAATTTATCCACATTAAATCATACTCTAGCAGGTAAGAAACTTGCCTCAAGTTTGTAGTCTCGGATTTTCTTCCCGTAGCAACGATTTCCAGCTCCAATCTTCAATTCCTCTCTATTTTCTCCCATTTCTCCCAAGTTCTCTCTTCTCTCTCTAAGTGTAAAACATAATAATAGAAAATAAAAGGGGTTGGAAGACTTAAACGGGCAATTAACATTTGTTCCAATCTTTAATTGTTGATATACCATTAAAATGACTCGTAACTACATAATTGAGTCATAACCTGCCAAAAATTCTCGAAACTCTAAAATACAACATGGCACTTATTTTGACTATATCGACTATCCTAAAAATAACCTCACCCTCTAAATTGGCATCCATAGTATCGTATAATATTTTATATTCCAACGTCATTTTATTTCATTAATAATGCTCAAATTTGAATATAAGTCATAACCGTCGCTTAAAGCACAACGACGAAATAAAACACGACATAATGCTATTTACATTCACATAACAGTAAATATGAAAAACTTGGTAAATATTATCTCTTAACTCACTTAGAATAATATTTACTCTAACTTCCATTATTTTATATAATTATCTCACGCGACAAAATTATATAAAATCAATTACCCAAAAGTAAGGGTTGTTACATACTCCCCCCCTTATAAGGGAATTTTGCCCTTAAAATTCAGGCGTATCTCACAAAAAGACTAGGGTTACATTTATCAAATATCATTCTCTCGTTCTCATGTAAATTCCTTGACATTGTGGTGTCCTCACGGGACTTGGACCAAGGGTACCACTTTCGACCTTAGTCTATACTTTCCATGATCTAAAATTAATAACCGTTTGTTCCTCACATGAACTATCGGGCCTACTTTTATAACAATGGGAAAAATCTACCTAACCCGGCGTAAGCTTATCTTTCATCAAAATCTTGTTATACCCTTCATTGAAAATACCCGCATTAAATTTGATTCTCTACTTTAAATTTTACAAGACTTCTATTCGCGTCGGCATAGCCTTTCTGACAATCTTAGGCAATTCGTAAGCGATTTCAAATGAACTCAGTCTTTGAAAAGATGTCTTGGATCATTTTTGGTGATCTACGCGTCATACTATACAATGCCGCCTACAGTACCATACCCATTATGGATTACAGATTAGACCAAAAGAATGTTTTACTCCCATCCACCAAAAATTAAGTATCTACATCGAAAGTATGTCCTCCTACATACGTTGTTTCTCCCTATTTTGACCAATTGTTTTCGGGTGGTAGAAGGTATTCAACCTTAATCGGTCCCCACTATTTCCTGGAATCTTATAAAAAAAATGGGATACAAAATTTTGTCTCGGCCCGACACTATATTGATAGGTACCCCATAAGGTTTTTTAAACTCCATATTATCATCCATCCATATTCATGACCGCTTTACATCATTGGTAATCCAGTGACATAAATACATGGATACACTCCCCTAGTCTCGCACCGGTATTTCTAACGGTTGCAACAATCTAATCTATTGCCGGTGGCCCACATTCACCAATTGATAAGTGGTGCATAGGGAGACGAACTCAAAAATGTCCCTGCCTTGCTCTTCTAGAAACTCTCATCTTAAAAGCAGGCGTAACAGTTAACACTGATATAAACGCCCTTGTAACAGTATCTTCTAAGTTAAGCTCCTTCTACTTGGCTCTCCATGCCATCGCTAGTCTCCCCCACGGGTTTTCTTCTCGGCGCATCGGCTACCCTATTCGTGTTCCCTTGGTGATAATGAATATCTAATTGATAGTCTTTTACGAACTCCAAACAACAACTATGTCGCCCCAACAACATATTACAACCATTTGTGGTTCGTGAAAAGACTAAATTTCCTGCCCAGGAGGTAGTGCCTCTGTCTCTTTAAGGAGAATACTACCACTATGAACTCTAAATTAAACGGGGGATAATACTTCTCATGGGGTTTAAGTTTGTGAGACGCATAAATAATGTCTCCATGCTCCAGTATTAACACCTCCCAAAACTAGTAGAGACTCATCCGTTAATATCGAGAAATCCACTCTCGATCTTGACGAAGCGAGTGCAGGAGTAGAAATCATATTAGTATTTCACTCCCCGAAAACTAGGTTATTGACGTAACGCTCTCTCTCAAAATGGGCCTCGTCTTCTTCTCAGCCTGGTTTCCAAAATTATTCAATATTTCATACTCCTTATTCTTGGTGACCCAATCCTTCTTAAAGTTATCCCACCAATCTACTCGTGGTTACTCCCCACAGCCTCCCTAAAATAGCGTCAACTGCCCCACTGGCCTTACATCCTAACGATTCTAAGGTCTATGTGTTTCCTATTCATGTCAAATAGGTACTATACTAAATATATCCCTAGTGCCCAAGACCCTTCTCAATTTTTGACATTCGCTCGGTTTCATGTGTGGGAGGTCTCGCAGGGCGAAATCCAAACAAGGAACCCTCCCGTTACACTACTACCTCGCATCACCGGTCATCAAGATATAACGGCCTAAGATACATGTTCAGGACCACTAAAATTCTAACTCGTAACCCTACTTATATGTTTTTACTTCTATGTCCTTCCATTTCAGATAACTAAAAATTTAACTAATCGGGGCGCCTACTTTCTGCAAAGTGTTACGAATCTTTTTATCCAAATATATATATATACATCTTCTTAAATGGCCTTATCATCAAGGCATAACTATAATCTCGATCCAACTTCCTTATCTTTGTTTCACTCACATCTATCAGAGGAGAGAACTATTTCTAGGGCTTCAGCACCGCACATTAACTTTTTATTAGCCCTTAGTCAATCACATGATTCTCGGCTAGAACCCTCAAAACCAACAACTTTAACATAAAGTAACATCTCTCCACTTTCAACGTCGTTAAGGTTCATGCGTGGAGCGTCTCGCAAGTGAAATCCAAACAAGGAACCCCTCCGATACACTACTACTTAACTTTGTTGGTCGTGGAGATAAGGCAACCGCAAACACAAACAAAACAAAAAAATAATGAAAATTTTTGCATACCATAAACCATCTTTATAAAGTCTCAATCCTGTATCCAGGTGAGATATTATAAAATAACTAGTTCCACTTTGGAGCTACAAATACGATAGCATTGCAATCATTTGCCTGCTACCTCTCCGACCAATAAAAAAAGTTCCACTCGTATAACACATACAATACAAGTAACACAAACCACCAATACTTTTAAAATATCAACACTCGCGTTACCAAATGAAGGAAAATAAAGCCTCCCTACCGCGGAAATTATGAAGATACACCATCTATAATAACATCAATACTACCACAAGCTTAAATTACACACCCGAATCTAGGGTTAATACAATGCTACACCATCTCACCACACTGAATATACCACCCTCAACCAAGGTGATATTTACAACAACCTTCTTTCCAATCACCCTGACCACTTCCAATAGTTCCCAATTAAAGCACTCTAGTCTTATCTGAACTAAAACTACTTCCATCAATGCCCTGACTAGGCATCCTATTCTTGCCCCTTTAACTCTGATCGACAGGATCAAAACGTGTGGTTCTACCTTCCCCGTCATAATCGTTTTTCCATCTTTAGCCACCCTGACCACGTTAAGGGTTTCAACATTTGATAATCTATAGTCTCTACCCTGACAATCACCCACATAGTTCCTTTAACTTCCCTAGCAACAGAAAACATGCTACCTGCCTCCACTCTCTTATTTCAATGAGTTTCCCCAGGCAGAGATCCATCAAAAAGGGTTTTATGAACACGACTTCTCCATATGTGTTAGCAACACTTACTCGTGAGCCTATCATTCCACTGAAGGTCTCTTTCTTCCTTGTAGCTACCTTATTTCGGTGCACGATTTCCTTAACCATATAACTCTTTATTCACGGTCGGCCTCTGACCGATCCTCATGTGAATACTTGAGAGTCTACCTTCTCATCATTCCTGATATTCCAAAGAAATTCGTCGTTGAAAACATCTACCTGGTTTCTCTACAAGCAAAACTTCCTGCTCCACCCAAAATAGCGACTACCTTCCCTCCACTTCGACATTACTCCAACGGGGTGAAAAATCTTCCTCAATTTTTCACATCTGGTCATTTTTATACCTCTCTCTAGGCCAAAACTCTTGGGCCTTATACTTCAACCGAATGAAGTTACACTTCCTCCAGCTGACTTAACTTCAACGTGTGGCCCTTATTAAGGACTTTTCAACTCCAAATTAACGTCGCCTGGAATCCCAAGCTTACTACCACTCTCTACTTGTAGCGATACTCAAAATACTATAACTATTGTACTTAGTAGTCGCGATAGCAATATAAGAGAATGCTACGGAGGGAGCGACCTCCAAAGCGGCCCTCATCCCCGACTACAACTTACAATTCTTAGTAATCCCGTCTCATGACGCCTTCATAACGGCCTTCCCTGACATCCCTTCCTCAATCGAACTACGAATCCCAAACGAACACGCAAAAGATTTTTTGAATTCTTATATTACCACAGGAGAACGAAATCTCACAAGAGGAATCAACAACCCTACTCATAAGGCTACATGTCAAATCAAAAGCAACGCTGAAAGTGTAGTACGTCTGCGCAGATTTCTAAGGACACAAGAACCTAAGGCTCTAATACAATCTGTGATAACCCGCTCATTAAAATAAGAGGTGGCCAGCCCGATACTCCAATAATTACAGGAATCATAGATGGTCCATTCTTAGCATCACTGTCGATACAATACTAATATGAAATAACCACCAAATATTTTAGGAAACGGATTGTCATATTTAATTTTGTAAGTTAAAAGAAAAGCATTTAGACAATCCAATTTCAAAAGAAGGTGGCTATAAAAATCAACGAGTAATGGTATATCAAAAATGTATAAAGTAATAACCGAATAAGCTGTCGGTTAACAGACTAATACAAGCAGGTTACACCGAGTATTACAATTAAATATCACATTATAATAAATGAGTACAAAGCATAGGCAACACGCCCGAATAAGTAAACTGACCCTATCTAGAGTACAAAAGATAGAAGCATCTATAATAATTATCCTACAACATCCGTAAAATGCAATAGCTCCAGGACAACTTGAATGGAGAGGTCAATGCGGGCGTCCTTACGGTGGAACACCTGGGCGAATAAAGAATTCATGCAAAACAAAGAGACATAGATGGGTCAGGGCTCAGTTTGATATGATCACCATGTGAATAAAATGCATGAAAGTTATGAATATCTAATCATCAACATGAACTTAACTTCATCTCATAATTTTTCATAAAATTTCTCACCTCACATTCTAAAAGTGCAACCTAACGCAAAATTGTAAGGACACAAATTTCCAATTGAGTCCATATATAGTTTTGGCTCAATTCCGGACAAAAACATTTATTCATAGGATAGTATTTATTGTAATATTCTCAAGCCTATGAAGTGTATGTTGAAGACGTAGCGGCAAAGAATTTAAAGCTTCATCAAAATGCCGGTTTGCGTGCCTCGTTTCTACGTCATCAACTAAGGTTCCATGCTCCCAAGGTATGAATGTAATTATATGTATATAGGAGCTTGGAACAATTTGTATTGGGTGTTAGGTAAAATAAAAACTGCATTTTATTTTCAGAAAGAATCAAATAGAACTTTAATATAAGTATCTAAAAGTTTCTGGGCCAAAATCGAATTTTTCAATCTTTCTGGTCGTTCATTAGAAATGTCGTTCGAACGAGTTTTTTCGTTCGAACCAGATTTCGTTCGAACGAGTTTTGTCGTTCGAACCAGTTTCGTTCGAATGAGTTTTGTCGTTCGAACCAGGTTCGTTCGAACGAGTTTTGCCAACGACCCTAACTGGTCCGTCGTTCGATATGTCGTTCGATATGTCGTTCGAACGAATGTTCGTTCTAACGAGGTATCTAACGAACTTCTAACGATCCCAGACTGGTCACTCGTTAGAAGTCTCGTTCGAACAAGAATCACGTTCGTCCGAACGAGATTCCAGCGGGAACAGTTATTTGGTAGTTTTTTGCAGTTTTTCCCCACTCCTCCACTTGGTTTTCAACCAACTTTTTTCATACATTATTATGTGCGGGAAACACATTTTCCAAGACAACTTTTTCAACATTTTTTTATCTCCAAAAGAGAGTTTGAGAGCAAAATTAGTTTAGGAAAATGTTCAAGTTTTGAGTGTTAATTTTCAATGAAAAATTCATACACACTCTAGTTTACACCCAATAATTGTTTATCCAAGTTTCTATATTTATATCAATTGCTTGGAGTTTTTGGCACCGGTTTTCTCTACCGAATTCAAGAGACGTTTCGGGTTTGCTTCTACACCCCATCACAAAGAAGACTTTTGTTGAGATTCTACCCACAAGGAGAAAGGCTCCATGCTTGGGTGACGGTGACCATATAAAGTCCCATCGGTGTATTCCGAGACCACGGTGGAGCTCCGTTGGTTATCCGCTAATTGGAGGTTGATACAAGAAGGAGCATCACGACTTGAGAGGCTTCGAGTTTAGGAAGTAAGTCTTTTGTCTTGTATTTTGTAATACCGTTTTTAGTGGATTTGAGGCTAGGGTCGTCCCGAGGTTTTTTCCCGTTAGTGGGTTTTTCCTCGTACATCGCGGTGTAGTGTGACATTGTTTATTTTTATCTTGCACAAAATTAGAACACATGCTTTAGGTTTAATTCAAGATAAAATTCGGTTTAATTCTCACACTATATTAAAATTGGACTTTAATTTAATATTGGGTAAAATTGTGTAATTCTTGTCACTTGCATTAATTTGGTTTCGCCTAACTTTGGATAATTGTTAATTATGACTTAGGCAAATTCTAGGACTCGAATTATGTTTTAATTAGTTTTGAAGATATTAAAACTCGGCCTTGTTTATTTGTTGAACCATCACTTATATTCGCTTCCGCATTTATTTAAAAGGAAATTATATTTTAATTTGTGATTATTAAAATCCGGGGACTTTCAAATTGGTATCAGAGCCAAAAACGATAAATTACTTCGTTAAGATCTTTTAATTTTTGGCTAAAATGGATTTTTCCCCATTTTCAAAATTTCCTATTTTTGATGGTTCTAACTACGCGTATTGGAAAGCGCAAATGAAATCGGCACTTAAATCTATCGATGAACGTGTTTGGATATCTGTTGTTACCAGGTACTCCCCACCAACTCATCTAATTGAAAATGAACGTGTTCCCAAACCCATCGATAGATGGACCGAAAATGAGTTTAAGCTTGCAAATTTTAATTCCCGTGGTTTAAATGCCTTATTTAGCGCTGTCGCACCGGATGAATTCCGACGTATTATGACGTGTGAAACCGCTAAAGAAGCTTGGGATATTTTACAATTAACTCATGAAGGAACTAGTGTCGTTAAAGCTTCAAAACTCCAAAACCTCACCACTCAATTTGAAACTATCAAAATGGATGAAAAAGAAACTTTTGATAAATTTTATGCTAGACTTTCTGATATTGTTAATTCATCCTTTAACTTGGGAGAGAAAATACCTGACGACCGTGTTGTAAAGAAAATTTTAAGGTCCCTACCCGATAGATTTATTCCTAAAGTGACCGTTTTAAATTCTTTACCCACTTTAGCCTCTACGAAATTAGAAGAACTTGTAGGTGATTTACAAACCTATGAACTAGATATGTTTCCCTCTAAAACTGAAAAGAAAATTGAAAAGGGTGTTGCTTTAAAAGCCCGTAAAGAGGTCAAACAAGTAGTAGAGAGCGATAGTGATAGTGACTCGGAAGACATGGCTTTGTTTGCTCGTAAATTTAGAAAATTTCTTAAATTTAACAAAGATAAAGTTAAAAATGATTTTAAGAAATTTGATACTTCTAAACATGATAAAAGTGAGAAGATTTCTAAAGCCGAGAAAATCCCTAAACCTAGTAATGAACATTTAGATAGGGACGAGTCTAATAAGTGTTTTGGTTGTGAAGGTTATGGCCATAGGGCTTATGAGTGCCCCACTAAACTAAGGAAAGATGGTAAGTGACCTATTTCATATAATGCTACCCTTAGTGATAGTGATAAGGAAGAAAAGCCCAATTCCCCCACTAAGAAAAATTTTGTGGCTTTTATGGCTAGTCATGTGAGTGATAATGAGAACTCATCGATTGATGACACTATTGCACATGCCACTTCCAAGGTCATTGTTCATGATTCCCTTGTTTTTAATGATAGTGAGAGTGGAGAAGAGAGTGAAAATGAAGAAGAGGTTGATGTGAGTGAACTTCAAAATGCTTTTCATGAATTATATAAAGAATCTATTAATTTGAAAAGGACTAATTTGAAGTTAGAAGCTTGTTTAAGAAAGAGTGTCAAGGTCATTGATGATAGTGCCTTAATAGAAGACTTTAGGACACATGTGGGGACTCTTCAAGAGAAGCTTGATTATGTAGAAGGAGAAAGAGATAGCCTTAGGGGTTTAATGGAATCCTTGAAAAAAGAGCTACTTGCTTTTGAAGAGCGAAATGTTTTACTAGAATCTAACATTGTAGAATTGGAAAATAAATTAAAAGATTCTAGTATTGTCAAATTTGATTTGGAGTGTCGTTCGGAAAAACTAGATAAAATGTTAGGAACGGTCCAAATTAAAAATGACACTTGTGGTTTAGGCTTCAATCCTTGTAATGAATTTACTCATAATGCCCAAACCAATGTTTTAGGAGAATCAACTAGGAATACCTTTAAAGATCACTCCTTAAGTAAATCTTTTCGACATGTACGTAACTTCCCCTATGATAGCGATTTAGAGAGGTGTGTATAAGTAAATTATCATTTACAAAATTATTTTCCCATTTGAAAACATTCACTTTTTACATTCTCAAAACCATTTATACTTAACAATTAAGTACCAATTTTAAAATATGTATTTCTTATTCTCGAAGTCATATTTTGTTAATGACCTAGGACCCGAAGTGCAATTAGCCTCACACTAGTCTCCAAGAGTCCAAAGGAATACCAATAGTCATCAAAGGTAATTTCCCACAATACTAGTCTCCCATAAGTCCCAAACATTATCATTCTACATTACGTTAGATCTAGGCTAACTTCCTATATCAAGCGAAACATTAACTTCTGTGAACTAACCCTTGAGATAAGCCCAATTACCTCCATGCTAATATAGGATATTAATCTCCCTAATACAAACCTCTAGGACTCTTTATTACTTCCCAAAGGAAGGTTCCTAATCCTTAAACCTAAAAGAAAAGGACTAGAAACTAAATTGGAAAAGTACCCTGAAAATGCAAAAATTCTGAATCGATTCGGTCAAGAGGATCCAACCATTGTGCATAACTCCGAATCAATTTGGATAGTCCGAATCAATTTGCCCATTCCAGACCTGTAGCCTACCCCTTCAGCGAATCGATTCGCTAGGGGCGAATCGATTCGCCTGGGCCAGAATGCCCTGTTTCGGCTATGGGGTTTAAGAACACTAAATTCCCCAAAACTCAATTTATCTCTTCAAATATCAACCAACTCAACTTATTTTCTCCCCAAATCATTTCTACACAAGAACTAACTAGTAATTCCAACTCAAATTAAATTTTAATCCAATGTTAAGGGTTTAAACACCAAAAATCATCAAAAACCCATAAATGGCTAAAACTCCAAAAACACAATTACAAATGCAATTTATCCACATTAAATCATACTCTAGCAAGTAAGAAACTTGCCTCAAGTTTGTAGTCTCGGATTTTCTTCCCGTAGCAACGATTTCCAGCTGCAATCTTCAATTCCTCTCTATTTTCTCCCATTTCTCCCAAGTTCTGTCTTCTCTCTCTAAGTGTAAAACATAGGAATGGAAAATAAAAGGGGTTGGAAGACTTAAACAGGCAATTAAAATTTGTTCCAATCTTTAATTGTTGATATACCATTAAAATGACTCGTAACTACATAATTGAGTCATAACATGCCAAAAATGCCCGAAACTCTAAAATACAACTTGGCACTTATTTTGACTATCTCGACTAATCCAAAACTAACCGCACCCTCTAAATTGGTATCCGAAGTATCGTATAATATTTTATATTCCCATGTCATTTTCTTTTATTAATAATGCTCAAATTTTAATATAAGTCATAACCGTCGCTTAAAGCACAAAGACGAAATAAAACACAACATCATGCTATTTACATTCACATAACAGTAAATATATAATTATCTCACACAGCAAAATTATATAAAATCAATTACCCAAAAGTAAGGGTTGTTACATTTGTTTGTGTCACACACATTTTTTTTGTAAAACATTTTTTTAATTGAAATAATTTTACTTTATTTTAAATCTAATTTAATTTAAATTGGAATTAAAATCTGATTTATTTGGACTAAATTTTTATTTGGACTGTTTTGGTCTAAGGCTGTCTTTGGTTGTTTGTTGTTGTGATTTTATTTACACCCATCTTAGTGTGTGTGCGCACTTGTTTATTTAGACTTATTTTTGTGCCACACATTTTTTTATTTATTATAATATTACATGTTTTTTTTTGATAAAGTTAATCTGATTTAAATTTTATTTATTTGGGATTAAAGATATTTGGTTTGTGCCTCTAATTAGTTATACCATCTAAGTTAAACTTTTGTGTGTTCACTTTATTTAGTTGGGTGTAATTGGTGTGTGAACTTTAAATCACATCTTTAGTAATTTAAATTTTATTTTAGTTAAACTCATCATATTTTATTGAGTCGAGTGCTACACTTTTTATCTCATACTCAATTTGACTTGAATTGAATCAATTGACTCGTACACTTTTTATTGCCTAAGTTGAATACTTTTTGTAGTATTCTTTTATACTTAGGTAGTGTTTGTGTGTGTATGAGTTTTTTATCCAAACCTAGTTATAGTATTGGCTTAATCTAAAATTTGGAATTTAAATCTTTGTGAATATTTTTTTTGTTACACAAATTTGAAATTTAGACTTAACTAATTTACTAGTATCTTTGTTGTGGTAACTTTACTTAAGTCATAATTTGTATGAGTTAAGTGCTACACATATTTATCTTGTGCTCATTTTACTTGGCCTTAATATTTTAACATAACACCTCTTTAAATTGACTCATACTCTATTTGGTGTTAAGTTAATTTTTTTATTTTTAGTTGCGCGACACAATTGTTGGAATTTTATTTGTGATCATTTGCGCCAACTAAATTGCTTTAGGATTAATCTTTACTTGAATATTAATTATTAAGGAAAACCTGGCTTGTGTCTTATGACTTAATATTTAATCATTCCTTTTAGTATCGATTAATTCAATATTTTCTTGTCTTTCACTTAGTCATTGATTGGTAATTTTTCTTGTCAATTAAAATAGACTTTACCGGGTGTGTGTTTAGTCTCTTTTTCTAAACAAGATTATTTTGTTGTTTTGATTAAAACAAACTTTATTATTAAATTTGTTTTGCACATCTACACGGGATTTCGGGTTTGAGTGTGTAGTTGTGTGTGTCTCACGCTTTCACTACCTGGGTTGTTTAGTTAGATTTAATATTGTGGGGTTGTTTAGTTTATGTCTGGGTGTACTGGTTTTGTATTGGCCAAACTATTTCATTTACATTGGATTGCTCAATTCTTTATCTAAACATTGGTATTAGTGTTGCGTGTGGAGTGAGTGAGTGATAGTCACTATTACCTGGGTTTATTGGGTTGACTGATTTTTAGTCAAGTTGGGTTGTTTTAGACTAGGATGGTTGTACGGATGTGTATTTTCTTAGTTTAATTCAGTGTGGACTTGGAGGACTGTAATCTATAATCGGTAATTGGTAATAGTAGACTTGGGTGTGTGTGTTGTCCTGGGACTAGGGACACGGGATTTACCACCATGGTGGGTTCCTCGAGAACAAATATTGTGTCACACTCTACTTTTCCTCATCTCATTCTTAAAGGGAATTATTTTTATATCTAGCATCACCACCTTTTACTTACTAGGGTGCGTGAGTGTTTTTAATTTATAATAGATTTTATCAAAGAGTTTAAAGAGTTTTTAAATAACCTAATACGCATTAGCGAGTACCCTTTGGTCCTTTCTAGTGACCGTTAGGTCGTTTCAAAAGTCCCCACAGAGTGATGTTAGCTTGGGTCTTCTTCAATTGATCGAAGATTTGTCTCTCCTCGAGGGTCATTTTGGGCGTAGGAAGATTCTCAACACCTTTCCATTGTCGCTCGTTGATGGTAGCAGGTTTAAGACATGGTAATGCCTCCCTGGCCTGGTTATATGATTCACAGAAGAGGGGAAAAATAGAAACCTCGTGTCTTCATCGATCTCGGGTTGTTCAGCCGCCTTATTGATTTCTCCTAGTAGCTCCTCAAATGATATCATCCACATATGCTGACAATTGGGCTAGTATTTTCTGGGTTTTGGTCCTCATATGAATCATTGAATTATTCCCCCTATCCGGTGTCAACGACATCATCCTTCCATAACAAGTAAATACATTCTACAACCTCAATGGAGTCTTCATATAAGTCATCCCATTCGGCGGGGAGATGTAAAAGTGAAGGGACCAGGTGCCCTTGTAGCTTTAAATTATCAATTAGCTTGGACATACAGCAAATATCATCGGCCTATTGAAATAAATCATCCATGATCTGGACCACATCATCTAGATTGACTTCATCGGTTGGTACCACCCAATTGTCTGACTCTCAGACCCATTTTTGAGTCTGGGAGGAAAATTTCATCCCAAACTCTAGGAGTTAGTTCAATACTTCTGACAATTCCATAACTTCACCTCCAGAACGAGTACGGACAACATTGCATGCTCCGGTAAGGAGTGATAAGTCTTTATCGACGAAGATGGTGGGGTGTAGGAGAAATGCGGGCACACTTGGAGAGGTTTAGGAGAGTATATGGGTATGATGGGTGATTTGCTTGGTATGATCCAGGTAGATGGATTAAATTCTGGGTCTTCTTCTAGGAATATGGCATTTGTATGATTTGGGAGTGGATTATGGGTAGTGTTTGGTTTAGGATTGACTGGTGGGGCAGTGATACCCCGATCAATTAGATCTTGAATCCTATTTTCGAGATGGAAACATTAGTCGGTGGTCTGGCCAGCAGTTTGATGAAAGTCACAACGAAAATCTAGTTTCAAATCTTTGGGAAGTGGGTTTAGTAATGGACGAGGGTCCAATGGCTTGATAAGATTTTATCTTAGGAATGCCTGATAAACTTTAGAGAGGGGAGCATAAAGCTTGGTGTATTCCTTTTAGACTAGGTTAGGGCAGCTTTCTAGTCCCCATGAAATGGCAGGCTGAGAGATATTATTGATGGTTGAGACTACAATACTAGAAGGCTTTTCATACTTTCTAGGAGTGAATTGTCCATACACTTTCTTTAGTTCGACTTCTGTCTTAGCAGGCTAAAAAATGAGGGTAGTATTGTCCTTTCATTGTCACTCGGACATGGGGTAAGAAATTCTACTTCACAATACTGACTTTCTCTCCTTCAGAAGGTCAATTGGTCATGGTGGTTGCTTTATCTCTCCACCTTGCTATGAAGTTACTGACTGATTCCCCTGGGTTATGCTTGAGTAGCTCTAAATCATGACGGGTAACCTCTAACTTTTCGTTGTACTTGTACAGTGACATGAACTCATGGTAAACATCCTCCTAACTGTGGATTCTAGACTCCTCGAGGGATAGGAACCAGCGAAGAGCGCTGCCTTTCAAAGTCTGTTGAAACATTTGGGCCATTTTTTCCTCGGAGGCACTTAGGATATTCATGGCTCGGTGATAACTGCGAAGATGATCAATTGGGGGCCCACTTCCTCTGATTTTCTCAATGTTGGGCATCATGAATTTTTTTGGCAAACTTTCTTTAGGATAGGAAGACATGTGAGTGTAGTCCATGTAGTTCCCAGAGATTCTGACTTGGTCAAATTTTTTGAACAAGAAGAGGAACTGACGGAGCTTCAGAGAGGTTTGACTAAAGAGTAAAGCTAATAGGGAGGGAACTGACGGAGGTAGCGAGGGAACTGATGGAGCTTCGAAGCGGTTCGACTAACGACCAAAGCCAATAGGGAGCCAGGCCAAGGGTGTGCGATTGATTTGAGAAAAGGAGGAAAATATTTTTGTACATTATTTGGAAAAGAGGTGGACAAAATGTTTTTGGATAAAAGGGAGGAAAAATACTTTTGGTATAATGAAAGGAATTTATTTTTTTGGTATTTTTGATAAAAGAGGGGAAAAAATGTTTTTGATACTTTTTGGTAAAGAAAGAGGAAAGACGAGAGACGGGTCTCAGCATGATTATTGTTATGTTTATTATATTCTCACTTGTATTAGGTTTACCTAAATGCAAAAAGAAATGTCGGACGGGACTCGAGCCTGGGATAATTAGGTTTGAAAAAAATGTAAAAACATGGTTGGACTTGTTACCAGGCTCATGGGAAGGGTCCCATTTTAAAAATTGTGCAAAAATTTGGGCGGCATGTCGACCCATCATTTCGGTAGAGTTTCGGGTGGAAACTGGCAAACTAAATACGATTGCCCTAGGTTTAACATTTATATGAGGGTATGCAAGTGTTGGGTTAATTGGAAGGGTTCCCCCCTTGGCATGACTTCCACGATATACGCCTTGCTTTTGAGGGCAATCGGTACGTGTGGACAAGCCATTTGATATATTTGAGTGTACGTGAATTAACTCACTATATACCTCGTGGGAACAGTACGTGTGAGAGAGAATTCGATATACTCTACATACATGAACGAGTTACCTGGGATATACCTCTCGTCATGACTTCGATCAAGCGGTACGATGCGGGGGAACTGTTCGATATACATTGAAGGTACTATCTAATGGAAGGTGAGATACTAGCCGTTGTGGGATACTAGTCGTTGGGGAAACGGAGCGGATATGGGGGGTTTCTCTATGAATTCAGGCTCACTAGTGTTCACGTTATCACTCTCGTTCAAGGAGGAATTTCGGCCTCTTTCGTGAAGGGTGAAACCTCCTTGCCTTTACGTGTGTCGTGCGGGAAAGGTGATAGATCAAAAACTTTCCCACTACGTAGAGTGGTTATCG
Organism: Sambucus nigra; assembly: GCA_949130495.1. Classification (NCBI taxonomy): domain Eukaryota; kingdom Viridiplantae; phylum Streptophyta; class Magnoliopsida; order Dipsacales; family Adoxaceae; genus Sambucus; species Sambucus nigra. The sequence continues at coordinate 764,173,081 of OX422208.1, read as the reverse complement.
CACAACATTGATCTTGATTTGCAATGGAAATAGAGTTTACACTAGTTTGACCTTGGGGAGGTCTTTGGCCTTGATCCGGAAACTTACCCTTCTCTTGGACACTCAACGACGATTACAACTGCGAAATGTTCGCATTTATGTCGGTGAACATGCGCTCATATCTAGCATTGGTTGCACTTTGGGAGTTTATGAATTGGTTTATTGTGTCCTCGAGAGTTCTTCGCGGTGGAGTGATATATGGAGCTGTAGGAGGTGGTGCTTACTGAAATTGAGGAGGGGTGGAAGTGGGATAGCCTGAGAATGTGGGTTTATCGCAGCTTGTGGTTGTCCGTAGTTAAAACCAGGGTGGTTTCTCCACGAAGGGTTATACGAGTTCGCATGTGGGGCATTAAAATTTCCCTTGAACCCTCCTATAGCATCCACCTGCTCGGTGTGCATGGCTTTATAGGCACAAATCATCGGGATGACCCACCTTATAAATAGCACACACCTTTTCTTTCGCGACATGGCTGGATCCAGAGATATCTCTCAACCGGCTATCAAGCCAATCTTTCATATCTCTCTGAAACTGATCTAATTGATGGTCTATTACAGAATTTCTATCCAAATGTTATAGACCGGATGTTGTTGGAGCGATAGATGTTTATCTAGTCCGGGATTGGTTAGGATCAGATGTGACCCATGCTTGAGTAGTCTCTGCGATATACTTAAGATGGGCCTCGACATCACAGGAGTTCAAATCCCAAAAGGGACTTTCACACATTGTTTGCACAAGTTTTTTGGAAGCTACTGTCAACCCATTATGGAAGAAAGATATCACTAGGTGCTTATCAAAATCATGATGGGGTCATGTGTTTACTAACTCTTGGAAACGTTCCCAACACCTGTCAAAGGAATCATTATCGTGTTGTCGAAAACCTTGGTTTTGAGTTTTGGCAGAGTTGGTCTTGTGCCGTGGATAGAATTTTGAGATAAACTTAGACTGCATATCTCTCCAGGAACTTACGGAGTTCAGGGGTAAAGACCATAGCCAGGTCTTGGCTTTATCCTTCAAGGAAAAAGGAAAAGTCTTTAGGTGAATGGTATCATGTATGCAAGCTTGATCACTAAATATGTCACACGCATCTTCGAACTCATAGATATGAAGGTATGGTTTCTCCGAATCCATGCCGTGAAATGTAAGGAGAATCTGGATCATCTCATTGTGAAAGTGGAACTGACCGGCATTATACGGGAGTAAAATGCAACCAGGGGTGACAGTTTGCTCAGGAAAGACCAAGTCTTTCATGGGACGATAGGGTAGATCACCCTCTCCAGTAACGAAACTCGTCGCGTCAGACATTACGCTCGCGCTCTCATCAAATGACTCGGTGTACTCACTCGGTGTCCTAGATGTGTGACTCGAGGATTGACTCAGGGTGTAACTGCCTATGGAGTGCTCAGGAGTAGGAAGTGGAACCCAGAATTATGGAACGCGAGGTGTGGGGGTGCTTTCAAAGTTATACTCAACAATTGGATTTTCGTGGATTCTGGTTGGAGCATTGTGAGGAGTCTGAGTATGTTCAGGATTTTGCATTAAAGGCTTTTGAGAGATGAATTTTTATTTTTATTTATTTATTTATTTTATGTTTTGGATTTTTTGTCAAAGTTCTAGATTGACTCGATCTAACCTAAGTCTATCTAGAATTCCTCGGCAACGACGCTAAAAACTTGACGCGACAACAAATGTGTCTAATGTGCGTACTATATAGGCTCAAGTGAAATCATGTCGCTCAAGTAATAATCCGATAAGTCAGGTATCGCAGGGAAACAGGATGAACGAAGTCGTGACGACGTTGAAAAGATTAAGAAATCCTATATTTGACTCTAAAAAGAAAGAAAAGATGATTGGGAATACGAAAGAATTATAAGTAGATGCAAATTGGAAAATGATTACTAAGGAAACTACGACCGAATAATATGCAGTTGCTCTAATTAAATGAAATCTGATGCCAAAAAATTTACGATTTAAATATGGAATGAGAACAATAGGTCGGGTTACACTCCCCCACACCCTAGTAATTCACTTCATAGGATACTAGATTTGGAATTAGAATTTTAAATGAACCTGGTCTTTAGTACTACTAAGTATTACATATATGAGGGATCGTAGCCCACACAGTATGTAAGCAAAGGACGAGTAAAGCAGTGTCGCATTAACCAATACGCGCGTCTCACTCTTAAGCATTCCGGTTACCTAGGGCAAACGAGATCAAAAGTTCTACGACGGTTGCACCAGTTATGCACCACGATTCATATAATATTTTAATTCAAAAGTGTATTTCCATTCTCGTGAATTACATCGGGTGGGGTTCATGCACCCCAACCCTTAGAAAATTAGCCAGACATAATTAACTTAGAGAAAGACATGATTTTTAAGGAAGAAAACATTAAATCTAAAGAAACTAGTTGAAAAGAGAATTTCAAATTCGAAACCAGCAACTAAAACTAATGAACAATTGAAAATAAATGGAAAAGTGTTACTTGAATTGCAGAATTTAAAAGCTTGAATCCTTACAGCAATACTTCTTATTGAAAACTAGGGCTTTTTACTATAAAAACCCTCTACTCCTACTTAGCTAACCTAAAATTCGAACTCCCCTTTTTTGGGAACTAATCTAAATAAATAACCACGAAAAATACAAGAGTTTGACTCCATTACAACTCTGATAAAGAACATTAAAATGCGATCCGGATCGATCGGGGGAGGCGGTCCGAATCGCCCCCTGTTTCGAGACAGTGCTCCATAGCTTGAGGCGGTCCGAATCCTTTTTGAGAAAAAGGTCCGGATCCCTCCCATTTTTTAGACAGGATGTATTCTCCAAAGCAGTTCGGATCCTTTTTGAGAAAAAGGTCCAGATCGCCCCCTGTTTTGGGACAGATTGTTTCTTATGATGCGGTCCGGATCCTTTTCCAATAAAAGGTTCGAATCGCCCTCCTTTTTCACCCAGGGGTCTTTTCCTTCTCAACTTCAATTCTTCATAACTTGATCACCGGAACTCGGATTGACTTGTCATTTCTTCCATAGTTCTTGAAATTGAATTCTCTTCAACTCTCCGGATGACGGCTGCAAATTTATGAAATTGCCCTTAGACTTTCCTTCTTTGACTTCTTTCGATGCTTCTCCAGTTTCTTTATCCCTCAATGCTTTAAATACATGCAAACTCATGGGAAGTACACGAAACTAGATGCACTTATTGGAAGGAGTTAGTACCAAAGAAATGCGATAAATATACTCAGTTTACGTTACTCAAGATACAAAAAGCCTCTAAATTAAAGGGGGAAATTCGGTAGAATTTGAGCCTAATCAGTAGGCTAAGTCTGCAAGAGAGATTAATAGCAAGAGAAAGAAGAAAATATACAATGAATCTTGAAAAATATTTTTGTGAATAAATAAGAGGTGAATATATAAAATATAAACGAGTATTTTATCAAGTCGTCCATCAGTCAACACGTGAGAGATATTATTATCTGTACAAAATCACCCGAAAGAATATATATGTCCAAGTTGTAGAAGTGTCAAAAACAAACAACTCCAATAAATCTAATCAATGGCATTTTGGGACCCAAGAGAGATAGTATTAGCAGATATGCAAAGATCGAATGGGACAAAACATCAAGGTGACTAAATCTTCTCAACGGATATAAAAATTTTAAACTCTTATGAAAAGGATAGTGATCAAGAAAATGATTATCTTCAAAGAAAATATAATTTAATAAGTTTTGTTCATAACTGAGAAAGCCCCCCAAAAAAAATCTCAAGCTATCTCCTTAAGTATAAAACGTGATTAAAAAAAACTTATCACTATCTACAAATATACATAATAAAAATTCTTTATTTATCAAAAGAGACCCATGATTCAAGTGGTACTGACAAACTACAGAACAATCGACACCAACTGACATACCCCATCACTGTCTAAGTTTGTTGGCACACTAAAGAATATATATATGAAATATATTTTACATAAACATATGAATATTTTTATACAAAGAAATATATATATTAAACGTATATAAATATTTACATTATCTGTTTATATAAATATATAATATTATGTATGTATGGTGTTAAAAAGAAATATAAATGTAATATTACGAAAATTTTATATATATATATAAAGTTGATGGGATGATAGACACAAAATTTGCCTAATGTAGTCAAATAGATCTCTCGAAGACTAATGCGCATGGCTCGAGGGTTGACAGTCCAATGAACTACCCATGGTAGTGAAATACATTTAAGATAGAATATAAAAAAATATATTATAAAAAAATGTGCTCAAGGACTAATTAACGGACCAAGTCAGTTATCAATTCTTTAAAAAAATGGGACCCACATATAATGTTGTGAAGAAGACTTAAGTTAAGGCCTTCGCGTATCCAAGGTAAATAGCAAAGATAGAAAGTGAGGATAAAAGAAAGAATATACATTTCTAACTTTTTAGCAAGACACATCAGTCTGGTACATATAACACAATATAACATATAATATATGCATAGAAATATAATAGGAATATATAGTTTATGATATAACTAGTAAAGACAATAACAAATATGTATATAATAGTTAGTTTACTATATACAAGTATAATATAAATATTAATTAGAATAGCATAAAAAACATTATATTAGAAACAGGATATTAATAGACTAAGGTATCCAAAAAAAATCGTGTAAATATAATATTTATAAATATATAGTGAAATATTAATAATATGTGCATAAAATTACAACTGTAAAAATAAGATATCAACAATAAAAGTATACGTAAATATATTTGTTAAGAACAATAAAAGCAGAACATATATATTAGTTTATATATATATATATACATTGACAAAAATTATAATAAAACAAAAGATACAAACGCAAATAAAATATATAATAATATATATAAAAAAAGATAAAGAAAAAGCTGATAGCATGATTATAAAAATTAGTGTGTGTGTGTGTGTGTGTGTGTGTGTGTGTGTGTGTGTGTGTGTGTGTGTGATTTATGCTTAATAGTAGTCACAGTATAGTATGTAAATATCAAACATACATATATATGATATAACATATAAAAGATCGTGTTAAAAGTTCTTCTATTAACCAAGGCAAGAGATCTTTTCCCAACAGATGAATGAGCAATATAAGTCATACGATAGGTCTTAGTCATTAGCAACAAAAAAAGGGTCATATATAAAAAAAAAAAGTTAACCATATATATATATATATATATATATATATATATATATATATATAGGATAGTATTTATATAAAAATATACAAACAAAATATAATATTGTATATTGTGTAAATTAATAAATATTTATATAATCACATGATAAAAGATTGTTTGGAATCATCAAAATCAATATATTATATTAAACTAAATGTACATTAATTACAATTAAGATAATTAAATATTAAATAAAGGGTTAATTACAGTTTTGTTTAACACATGTCATAGTGTATATAAAATATTAAGAAACTACCCATCAAATGTAATTATACTGTGGGCGATAAAGTTGCAGTGCTTTCAACCCATTACATTAACGAGTTATCATAAAAAGTAATACTTACGTTAATTACTCTACACTACATAATATACTCTATGACTAACTAATACCCACCACATTTGATAGTAAGTTACTTAACACAAGTGATAAATGTAGAACGATTATAACGTAAAATAGTTATGTTTCTTTCCCATTTAAACTAAATTTATTAATTAAATTTAGAGACCTTTAGATACTAATCCCCCTCTTGATATATATTGTTATTAAATCATTAATTTGTTGTTTTTTATATATGATCATATATCAACGGTCAATGATGAAATAAGTTCAATTGACTTTAAACCATTTTTAGGTAGTATATTACGTCACCCTTTACCCAAAACATAACTAAAGAAAACCTCCAGCTATATAAATACTTCCTCTCTCTCTCTCTCTCTCTCTCTCTCTCTCTCTCTCTCTCTCTCTCTATATATATATATATATATATATATATATATATATATATATTACTGATATGCCTCCCTTGCCAATGAGCTACTCCGACTCACCCTTCCTCGTCCTCGATTTACACTCCTAACTCTGTCGCCCCCTGCATTCATCTGATTTGTTCTTCATTATTATTATTATTCCTTTTATTCTTCGTCTCTCTTTATCTTACAGGAAATATCATTACTTTCACTATAAATACATACTACGAGACTTTCCCCGTTCGTTAACTTTTCTAATAGTAAATATTTACTTTCCAATTTAACACTTCTTTTTATTTTCTTTTTTTCATCAGAGTAATTTTTAATTAACGAATTAAATATAATAAACACAATGAATTTTTATTGTGTTCATAAAATTTTCATTCATAATTTTATAGTGATCATGGATGATAGGTATTGGTGAATAGGTTTTGCAAATATCATTTTTATAAAAAGTTGTAAATCAAAAGTTACAGACTTTGAAGTTTGTAAAGAAAAAAAAGTTCACCTGCTTGAAATTTCCCTCCCAAATAGGGTAGTGTGTTGGTGTACAAGGAGTTTTTAGGTCAAATTAAAACACGTTAGTTTTGCACCCATCACGAAGTGACCTCCCAGTTACGGGACAAAATTGGTCAATAGCCATTCTATTTGGTGATGTTGTGTGCAAAATTCATGATTCTTGATTAGTATATTATGAAGAGATTATCTTTGTTGATCATACTAAGAAGGGAATAATGTACAAGTACTAAAAGTAAACTTATACTAAGCATTGATATGTGAGAGTGAGTGATGTGTAGCTATCTACAAGTGACTGTGTGGTAGTGGACCTAGGCATGGATCAATTACAAGTGGTGTGTGATAAGTGTGAGTAAGTATGGATATATATAAGTGTGATAAGTGGAGGTGAGTGTTAGTGACACCTAAGCATGGATTTCTAAGTGATGTGTGCAACATGTGGATATAAGTGATCCTAGGTGCACGTGGTGTAAAGTGTACATGTAGAGCATCTACAACTGAGTAGTGACATAAGCATGAGGCATATATGTACAAGAACTAATATAGGAGAAAAGGGGAACATACAGATAGGTGCATACGCACACAAGCAAAACAAAACACCCATGCAAATAGAGTATAACCCTCTTATGAAGAAAACTCCCCAGTGGAGTCGCCACTGTGGCCATCCCTGACTTTCCCGCAGTGTCCCTCCCATCTTTATCTCGCATTCCTCTTTGTTTCCTCACATGAATGAGGGTCATGGAAAGAAAAAAGAGAGGATGTAAAAAGAGGTCTCGCACCCTCTTGGAACGCTTCGGCCGTCGTCGGTGTGGGGTGAATATAAAGAGAAGGAGTCGCCAGCCTATTTTGCACAAAATAGGCACAAGAACATGTCGCCGCCTCTAGAGAGCGACGTCAAAGACAAATCGTTGCATACGAAACCAATAATTCTAAGGGTTTGGGGTTTAAGTTACGGAATGGTAAGGTGTTAGGCACCCATACTTACCTTTCGATCTCTCATGAGCTTGTGTTAATTTTTTCTTTTATTTCTCCATGAAATGTGTGTGTGTGTGTGTGTGTGTGTGTGTGTGTAATGGAGATCGGAATCGCCCAACTCATAGCATATAAGAGATAGAGTGAGGTCATTCATAGTAATGTTCCCAAAATATTATATATAAAATACAATTTATGCGTTTATCATGATATTGATCATTACGATGACACGATAATATGTGTTAGATAGAACGTTAACAAGGATTGCAAACATAATATGTATAGTAATGTGAGAAAATGATAGATTTGAAAATGGAGAATTTGAGAAAATTTGACTAGAATATCGGGCATTAATCTGCGACGCCTGCGTAGCGTATAAAGCCATCAAAGTCCACGTAGTTCGCATGTAGCATAAGATTGAGGTTTATCCCATAGATTTGAATGGGATTTTATTATATGTGCGTGTGTAGAAAATGGGTTTTAATTTTGAAAAAGTGTGATGGATAATCACGTTCGAAATTTATGGGCGTAACCCTTTTTTTGTTTGTTTTAGGTTTTTTATAAAAAAATTAAGTATGTGAAATATACTAATAAAAATTTAAGATGTTAATTTGCATAAACTAAAAGAAAACTAGGTTATGAATCTAATGTATTTAATGCAAAAATAAGAAATTTAAAGAGGGGGGAAGGATTTGAACCTTCTTTGAAGTTTGATCTTTGATCTTGGATGAACTCCCTTGAATGTGAGATGAATATTGAATGAGAGAGAATGTGATTTTTCCAATTGGGTATGAAAAGGATGGGAATGTAATCTTGAATGAAAATTCACATGGAGGAACTTTGCTAATTTCGAGAGAATGTGGCAGAGATCAGTGATGCTGATAGATCTTAGGTGTGACTTGGGAGTGAGGTAATGCCCTCTATTTATAGGGAAAGGGGTAGTTCTGATCGGCATTGCCCTAGTACTGCATATCAGCAGGTAACCCTTGACACACTGCCGATAAGCACGGAACTAAATCTGCCAATTGGCACTCTCGTTTAGATTTTTCTGGAAAAATGATCGTAGAGCGTAATTCGTTGATCTGAATCGTTCATGGAGCATACCATTAGAAATTTAATTCAGAGAACTTCGACAATCCTTAGGACCTCTCCTGAGTCCGGGAGTTGACTACAGGTCAAATATGGCTCGGAAGCGCACGTCGGTCCTTTGGATGGGAGATCGCCGGATAGAAACATATCGTTCGTCCGCATGGTAAGTCAGAATCGCACACGGGGTGGACCGTTGGAAAGTTTAGGCGATGTACTTTGATATTCCAAAGAGCTTCACTCATTTCAAAAAGTTGACTTTGATCAATCAGGGACCAAAAGCATCCTATGACCTCTCGAAGTAAAACGGATCGTTCGTCCACTGTAAGTCAGAATCGCGCACGAGGTGAACCGTTGGAAAGGGTATTCATTACCCTTCATAGATTCATTTAGTATCATTCGAGTTGAAGAGTTGACCTTGGCCAAATGAAGCTCGGGAGCACTCGGTGGCCTCTAAATCAATTTTTAGGGGAAAAACTTATCGTTTGTCCGAACGGTCATATTGTTTTATGCATGGGGCAAACCATTGGAAAGGTATTTTAGTACCCTTTGAATATTAAAAGAGATTTCTCTCTAACGATGAAGTTAATTAGGGTCAAATCGGGGGTTGGGAGTTCCCGATGGCCTCCAAATTGATTTTCGATAGTAAAATGGTTCGTTCGTCCGAACCGTTATGCTGATTTGTGCACGGGGCAAACCATTGGAAAGGGAATTCAGAGACCTTCAAAGATTAAATGAGATTTTTCTCTGACAAAAGATTTTATCAGAGTCAAACGGGGATCGAGAGTGTCTGATGGCCTGTAGATCGGTAGTCTAAGTATGACCTAGGGTTTGTAGTGAAATGAAGAAATGTTAGGGACCTAAGGAGAGATTTAGGGGGTCCTATAATATGGTGTCTATAATAATCATCAAATACCGTAATTTCAATGATGAATTTATTAACATGTATCATTCCCATGCTAAGATTCATAACTTACGTTTCCCTTCGACAAAATTGCTTTATGACTAACTTAGGATGATACAACCTCAACGCTTCTCGGTATACATATCAATGATTCCAAATAAAATCACTTTATCACATAGTTTTACCCAATCAATATCAATTAAGATATCCTTATGCCAATGAAGAGTCATCCTACCACCGTCGTACATGAGTGATCACCTTCCCGACGGCCTCGTAACTCTTAATAGAGAGTAATACTAACACTACCTCATGTCGTATCAAGCTTCAACACTTAAGACATCCCCATGTCACAACCTCAGGTCGCACAACCAGTCATAACTAGTTATACCAGTTAACTAACAACATGTTAACCTGAAGTAATCAAGTAACAAATGCAAACTATATGTAAGAACGGGAGACCATGAACACACACATACTGGTGTAGAATAAAGGTGCATCCGAAGAAAACCGCAATCAGATATCATGATGCATCAGCTATACCCGACCTAACTCGCATCACTATTGAGCTTACGCAGCTCTATGCTCGAAACACAACGAGTTAATAACTTCCCCTTTATCGGGATCACAGAAGACACAAGAATTGTAACGAATCAGGCGACTGCCATGGCTAAAGAAAATAATCAATTTCATACAAAGAATTGACCCACACGAAGTGCGAACCCACAACGTATACTTGAGTTCTATAACTCTTTACCGACACCTTCTAAGCACCTTAGTCTTGCCATGTACCCTTGTTTGGCCTCCTAACCTTGACAAGTTCTAATAAAAAAATCCATTCATGATAGACGGATGAAACACAAAACAAATTTTCTTCGAGAAGTTGAAACGCTAGGCTTCCCTCCTTAGGACTAAGGCTACCTATTCGCACTGGGAATCTTAATTATTCTAATTCAAGAAACGTTACTTCTCTTTCCATTTATCACTAGCTACCGACCTATCACAACTAGGCCTCCAAAAATTTTAACATACGGTAGCTAACCTTGGTTTTTGAGATAGCCCTCACCAAGTGAACATAGCGCTCACGTAGTTTCACACTTTCAATTCATGAACTATTCCCACCAGTCCTAGGACTGCTTACATGATCCCAAATAATAATCACTCTAATGGCATCTCGACTTTCAAGCATCACTCATGCCAAATGATTTCCATCAATAGGGTCACTACTATCCATACATGTAGCACACGTAGGTACTATAATCGAGTCTAACACTTCATCCCATGTGCCATTCCTTAAAGCCATAACAAACCTCATCGTGTTTTAAGTCTCCCAAGTGCACTACCTAGCATTGATCAACCTATTCTCAAAATTATCCTCGAAGGTCATATCATGATACACATCTATAAACAAAGTCGTCGCACTAACTCCAAGGTACTACCATAAATGGACGTGATCTAACCGTACTAAAATCATCAATGGTTCACCAATACTAATTTAAACTTCAATACAACAAGGATTCCCAATGCCTCACGGGCGACGATTTCAAACTCAGTTATTTCTCTAAACAACTTACACGCCTATCACAAGAAACCACGAGTCATACCATAACATGTGCTACATAACCTCGACACACTGTTACTAGGGAATGACTATCACTCACATTTATATCTCATCAGCTAATACCTTAGTATACACCTCCAAGGATTATCAATAATGATTTTATACGCCTATCCAAATTACTAGCCTAAGGTCAATTTCATCAAACCACCTTAGTACTTGTCTCCAAAGGGCATTTAACGTAACTCGCGTGCGTACGTAGAACTCTAACCCGTATTTAAATTCACTAAAACACATAATTTGATTGCCAATGAGTGTTCAACCACTAAACTTAATTGCCTTACCATGTAGACCTCATAGTAAGTGATAATATACTAACTGACACAACTATATATACATATTGGTAGGATACAGGACGTCGAGCATTTCCTATGAACACTAGAGCTCATGCCTACGATTGCCACAAGAGATCCTACTTCTAAATGCAAAATTACAACCACCAAACTTTAAATTTCTACCATTCAAGTTTTGGTGGGACATCGGACGCCGGGTATTTCCTAAAAGGAGGCGTACCCTAATGACGTCGCAAGGGGTCCCATTCTCAAACATCACAACTCCTTTACTTTCTACTAAGTCGCCACGATTATCTAGTTTCACTCCTAGATTACCTCAATCCTCGAGATTTTCTAAAACCATATCGTAGTCAAGGCACATAAATTGAGACACACTAAATTCCAGCCCATAACTAAAATACGTAGCACGTTCTCACCATGGGACTAACACTTATAAGCACATTACCCAGTCACTTAATTTCTACTTGGAAATTCATAAGGTTCTAGCTAAATCGTAATGAATACCTCACGACGTTACTATTACGAATAAGGATTCTTGGTAGGATACAAGACACGACGTATAACCCGTACACCCCAAGTATACACTACCAGTGTCACTAAAGATCCTATTCATCAAATGTTGCATTACTCCTTTAATCACTACTCCAAAGGGTTACCTAAGATTCACTCCTTTGCCACTACAACTCCTCATTGTCTCTTATGTGACCTTTTTCCATAAATGGCCAACAACTCTAATCATGACTCATAAGATACATTCATCTGATAATGACCGCTAAGGCGCTCAACCACATGGATAGTATCATACTTAACTAAGGCTGAAGGTTCCTATCCTTAAGTGTTGACTCAAATAAATTTAAATTCTCACCAAATTTACCTTCAACGACGGTATTACCCCAAGGATCGAATTTGCCTAATCATCACATCGATATTGACCTCTCACATATGTCAGACCCAAGGATACATATCATTTAAATCATAATTTCCCTTCACACAGTTATGACACTATAACAATTAATCCCTATCGTTGATTATCCACAATTCGGTGCCACCTTCCCAATGGGCGTCATATCTCATTCTATCAACATCTCCAAAGTCTCTACGTCAACAAAGTTGGAACACAAACATCTCACACTACGAACCACAGTACCACCACTTTTTTGGCTTACATGGACACCCGTAAATTATTTAAATACTAAATCAGAAATGTAAAACCGATTTATAGCACCTAACTTGATCATATGTCACTTAGCACTAACTTACTTATCGTGCTAACCTCCTTAACTTTACCGTCGAGGGCACAAAATACAACCATCACCAAACTTAGCGTGACTAGTCCAAACCAACATCGAAGTCTAAAGATCCACTACCGACCTCCCCACATTACTCTCGAAAGGAAACTTGAACCTAGATCTCTGGTACCATTTGTTACTCCCTGAACCGAATTTATGGGTTACCCATAGTCAACCCAGTCCGGTTTGGATGTTAGGTGTGAAGTGCAATGAAACAATCTACATAATATTGTTCTCTATTCTAAAAAACTCGCCAAGGCTTCGCCTAGGCTTAAGGCTTGGGGGAAACGCCCCGCCTTCAGTTTTTCACGCCTTATTCTTGGTAAAACCCTTAAGGCGCACTTTTTTCTAAAAACAACAATGCTTAGTGAAACAATTCGCCTTTTAAAGATTTTTTTTACTAACCGGACCATTATCTCATCCAAAATAATCAAATAGTATTTTAATTTTCATATATTCAGACATGTTTTTATGATACGTTCCATTTTAGTATTTTAATAGCCTTGTTATGGTTAAAAATATTAAAATATATTAAGAATGCCTAAACGCCTTTTCACGCATTTTTACGCCTAAGGCCCGCCTAGGCTTCTAAGGCTTAAGGCTTGGCCTCCACGCCTCGATCACGCCCCACGTTTTTTAGAACCTTGATATTGTTAGTCCAGTTTTTATTTTAGTTAACATTTCACTTGTTTAGCATGCGATTCCATTTCAAGATAAACTACGTGTGGGACCCATGGGGATCACCCTGAAGTTCGAGTAAACAGAGCTACTAATGTAAATAAATAAAGTATACTCACATATATAACGCCCTCAAAATACGAACCCACTCCCAACATGCCGTTACAAAGCTGTGATGTGAACCTATGCCCAATGGGAATATACAAAGCAGTATAGAAATTAACGGCAGAAAAGAGTACTCACACACTACGATCACATGCATGTGAAAATATATATGTATATACATATATTTAGATATACCTTTGAAAATACATATTCGAATGCACTAACAGTTCTACTTTCGAAAACCTTACTCATTCAGATCAAACTACCTTAATCTTGTAAAGACTTTCGTATTTATACTTAGCATTTTTCACTATGTTTAACAATCGCAGTTCCACACTTAACACCACTACACTTGATTTATTCCAACCCATTCCTTTATCGGAATCACCTCTTTTATTCATTTAAAATATATCTTAGTATTTTCATTGAAAAGTACCATTTCAACGCACACATTCACCTATTAGAATATACTGGTTTATCATTAGAAAACCTTTCATTCATACTTATGTAATTTATGGCTTTAACAACTTAAGTTACGCAACTACCCATTTGCCCACTTTACTTTATCCTTTTTACCTCAACTTATGGACATTTATAGATTTACGCATTTACTTGCCCATTTAACCTTTTATCAGAACATTTATTTCATTAAATCTAGTTAGGTCGGATTAACACGTTTTACCACATAACCTATTTCTTAACATGTTCCTTAATCATTTTATCTTTTATCGAAATTTTACCTTTACCGCATACTTACACGGGCTCCACACCGACGGCTATTCGCACTATATGCTCTTGCCAATGATTAGGGCTTTTCACCCGTTTGCATCTGAGTCCTTATTAATGTGTTTAACATTTTACACATATTCAAATTATTCCATTTCCTTACTTTTACCCGGTCGAAATCAAAACCCAGACTTAACCGTCCGTTTTTCCATAAACACTTGGAAAATTATTTATTTTCTTCTTTAAGTCCCTTACCCACACACACATAATTTATACTAAAATCATTCACGCTTTAGGACTTAACTTATTTTCACATGCATTAGTATAAATATAATTTTTAACATTTTTATTCCATAAAAATGTTCCACTTTAAGTAAGTTACGAATTTATCCATTGTTTACCAAATTTGCAATTCAGTTCCTTAACAAGTGTTATTTCTCAAGAATGATTGTTAAGTACCCCACTTATTATTTAAACACTTAGCCATTTTAACACTTGTTTAATACCATACTTTTGCCAACTTTCATATTTGTTCCTTTAACATCCATTAACACGTAAAATTACACCCTTTACACAAGACTACTTTTTATTCATTGTTAGTCTTACTACGAAACACACTAAATAATATTATCAACATTTTTGTTCCATAACATGCTTATTATTTCCCTTTCTAGAAATATTCTAAAATAACATTTCTCACATTTTTACTCTATAAAAATGTTTATTATTCCTTTCTACTAAGAATACACAAAAATGTTATTTCCTTACATTTTAATTTCATAACAGAGTGTATTATTATATTTTTCACTAAAGTACACCAAAATGACATTTCTTACATTTTTATTCCATAAAAATAGATATTATTTCTTTTTTCTAGAAATACACCAAAATTATATTATTTCACATTTTTATCCCATAAAAATGTATATTATTTCTTCTTACTAAAAAGTCACACAAATAGCATTATTTCATATAAGTACTGTTTCTTACATTTTTATTTCATAAAAATATCTAATTTTAGCTTATTAATAAAATACCCTACAACATTATGTTCATAATACTCCTACTCTTAACATTCAACCATAGCAAGACTACAAATATATACCAATGAAGTCCTAAATAGAATGAGTAGAATATCCCACCTAAACGGTCTTCAAAGTGGGTGGTGGTGGTGGTGGTGAAGATGGGTGACTCCCCACCTCCAAAGGTGGCCGTAAAGGGAGTCACAAAAATCCCCATCAAACAGCCTCCATGGAAGCTCCAAAATACTCCAAAAATGCTTCCACACATACATCCTTTATGCTCCAAGAATACCCCCATTAACCCCCCCCCCCCCCCCCCCAACAAAACTCATACAATACCTTCTATATTTTCTTCTTACAAACCCCTAAAAAATAACCCCATACACTGTAGCATCTATTTCTTGACAGTGGGCTATTGAGTATGTCATGGTGTGTGTATACATGTAAGGGGGAGATAAAAATGTTAAGAGGTTTGAGAGGAGATGGAGAAAATGACAAAGGCAATGGGAGTCTTTTTCTTCTACATACCTCACTCTATCTCTCTCTCTCTTTGTGTGTGTGTGTGTGTGTGTGTTAGCCCAATCCCCAAAAGTCGTCTCATATTTAACATTTATACAGTGGATGATTTTGCTCGAAGGCCATGCTCCAAGAGCTGGCATGAGTTTGATCCTACAGTAAAGGGTTTGAGCGTAACTGGGCATGGCAGATCTCCTTAGCATCGTTCGAACGATGTGTTTCGTCGTTCGAGCGACTAGCTCCCTGTTTTTTACTATTTATCCCTTAATAGCCTCCGATTTTGTGGAAGGAGCCTACACTGTTTAAATGGGTTTTTCTCGAGAATTTAAACTCCTTTATATATATTCTCCCGAATCCAAAAGAGTTCTCTTCAACTCTAATTCATAATACAACTTATTTTATTCAAATAGAATCAATTAATCTCATGACCCTGACAAAATCCATACTCCATAAATTCTCTTATTTAATATAAGTTATTACCCAAAATTTCCAAAAATCATCATTTGTTCTTCTCGATATAAAATCCATATGTAGTTTAATTAATTTAATGGGTGGGATATTACAAGGAATTTCATAGAGTACTCACCTAAAATAGAGGTTAGAAATTATAGATATGGAGTCTTGGATCACTCGTTAATCTTCACATAAAACTTCTTCTTAACTTTCCCACACTTTTTTTCTCACTATTTCTCAAGGAATTGGTGTGAGTTAAAATGATCTTAAAGGCTCTATTTATGGTTTTCCAAAGATATTATGGTGTTGACATGTGTCTAGATGACCAAGCTTTTATTTTGGTGAGTCAACGTCGAGGTGTCACGTAACGGAGGGGTCTTGCAGTCTTATTTCACCAAACGACGACATGTGTTTTAACTTTCTCTCTAAAGATGACATGTGTTTAAACTTTATCTATATGGACGACATGTGTAAGGTGGTGGTGTCAAAATAAATCATGAGGTGTCAAGCATGAGGTGAAAATTTATTATCGGGATAAGGGTTAATTTACACATAAAGTGTATTTTGGTAATTTTCACGCTATATTTTCAATATTTCTTAGAAGTCCTTGAAAATATTTTATTTACAAAAAGGTCTTTTTTATATTTTTTATTTTAGTCCCTGAAACTTTCTTAATTAAAATCAAGTCCCTAAAGTTTCATAAAACTATATTTTCTACTCTAAAACTTATCATTTAGCTTAGGATATGCCATAAGACTTGGATTTGACGCCATTTACAGTTGATTTTTCATATTTAAAAAAGGATTTTGTTATATTAAGAACCCAGAATATCACATATGTAATAATATAACATTATTAGATAGTAAGTGAGAATCAATTATAAAAACAAACTATATACGAGCATATAATATTAGGGTCATTACATCCTACCCTCCTTATAAAAAATTTGGTCCTTAAACTTGAATTATTTTAATTTTCAAACAGGCATGGATATCATTACTTTATTTCATTTTCTTGTTCCCATGTTGTTTCTTCAATGGAATGATTACGCCATAATACTTTGACTAGTGGAATTTTCTTGGTTCATAATATTTTATCCTTATGGTCCAAAATTTATATCGGATGCTTAATGTAAGTCAAATATTCTCTAACTTGAAGAGGTTCATGACTTAAGATATGTGTTAGACTTGGTACATATTTTTTCATCATGGATACATGAAATACATTATATACACTACAGAGTTCAGGTGGTTAAGCTATTCGATATGCAATAACTCCTATCTTTTCAAGGATTTCAAAAGGTTATATCTACCTTGGATCCAACCTCCCTTTCTTCCTAAATTGGATTACTCCCTTCGCTGGTGATACTCGCAAGAACACATAATATCCTTTTTGGAATTCTAATTGTCGGTGTCGAATCTCAACATAACTTTTTTAATTTCTTTGAGCGATTCGAAGTAGATCTTGTAACAATTTCACTTTCTCTATTATGATCTGAATCAATTATGGTCCTAATAATTTTCTTTCTCTGACTTTAGCCTAACATGCAGGAGAACGACACCTTCTACCATAGAGTGCCTCATACGGAGCCATTTGAATACTTGCTTGATAACTATTATTATATGCAAATTTCACTAATTGTAAATGATCATCCCAATTCTCCTTCAAATCAAGTACACGTGCCCTAAGCATATCCGCTACAATTTGAATAGTTCTCTCAGATTGTCCATCTGTTTGAGGGTGAAAAGTGGTGTTGAAGTTCAATTTTGTTCCGATGGCTGCTTGTAGGCTTTTCAAGAAGTGAGACACGAATCTAGGGTCACGATTAATAACAATCAAAATTGGGGTTCTGTGAAGCCTAATAATTTCCCGCACGTACAATTTAGCTAACTTTTCTAAAGAATGGGTCATCTTTGTGGCAAGGAAATGAGCTGATTTAGTTAACTTATCAATAATTACCCAAATAGAATCATTACCATTTGAGCTCGTTAGTAAACATATCACAAAATCCATGGTAATATGTTCCCATTTCCACTCATGGATAAGTAGAGGTTGTAGTAATCCTGATGGTTTCTGATGTTTAGCTTTTACTTGCTGATAAACCAAACACTGAGATATGAATTATGCTCTCTCCCTTTTCATGTTATTCCACCAAAATACTTCTCAAAGATCCTTATACATCTTTGTACATCTTGGATGAAATGTGAATCTTGAGTAATGACTTTCCTCTTAAATTTGCCTTTTTAGTTAGGCATCACGTGGTACACGTACTCTATTTCCAAACCTCAATATATCATCTCATATCATAAATTCAATTCTCTTCCCTTCGATAATTTCAACGTGGGTTGTAAGTGTAAATTCACGATTATTCCTCCTTTGCTATAAATATGTACATCTATTTCCATACTTCTTAAATCCTCTAACAAAGGTTCTTGATTTGTAACAGAGGGGTCTTGAAGTCTTATTTCTCCAAACAACGACATGTGTTTTGCTTTATCTCTAAAGACGACACGTGTTTAAGCTTTATCCATATCAACAACATGTGTAAGTTGGTGGTGGTAAAATAAAGCACGAGGTGAAAAGTTATTAAGGGTATAAGGGTCAATTTACATATAAAGGGTATTTTGGTAATTTCACACTATATTTTCAATATTTCTTACAGGTCCTTAAAAATATTTTATTTACAAGAAGGTCCTTTTTTATTTTTTATTTTGGTCCCTAAAACTTTCTTAATTAAATTCAAGTCTCTAAAGTTTCATTAAATTACATTTTCTACCCCGAAACTTATCATTTAAGCTTAGGATATGCCATAAGACTTGGATTTGAACGCATTTACAACTGATTCTTCATATTTAAAAATGGATTTTGTCATATTAAGAACCCAGAATATTACATATGTAATAATATAACATTATAAGATAGTAAGTGAGAAGCACTTGTAAAAACAAACTATATATAAGAATATAAAATTGGGATCATTACACTTATTATGGCCTTTGTGCAATTAAAACGTGATTGAATGGCCTAAAATTTAAATAAGAAAATTATTGTGTCATTCGAACAAGATTCCAATCTCGTTAGAACCAAGGTTGGGTTGTTCGAATGCGAAGCCTCCGTCGTTTGAACAGCTACTTCAAATGATCAAGCTCTATCTGCTTTGACAAGCCTCGTTAGATCCTCGTTAGAACACTGTTAGAACGAGATGTGTATTGTCGTTAAAGCGAGGTATAGTCTCATTCGAATAAGACTGCAAAAATCAAATTTCTATAGATCTAAATGTGTTGTCGCAATGAGAACCATTAGATCATTTAATATGTCAAGCTCGCAACGGAACAGATCAAACGGTATTAGGGGTTTCAATAGACAAAAGGGTAAAAGCCTAGGAGGTTTTGGGGTATAAATAAGAGAGAGGAGAGTGTCGGGCGTCATTCCAACACCTTTTCAATAGATTTTCAAGCTCCCTCTCTCCATTTTCAACCATCCTCCACCCATCTCCAAGGTTTATACCTCCATTCCAAGCCTTATTTTAGACTTTTTCCAAGTTTGTAAAACCCATTTCAATCCTTGTCTAAGGAAGAAGTTGAGTTAAAGAATTGTTCTTGGAGTTTTGGGAATTTTCAAGTTATCATTTCCTAAGTTCTCCTCTTCAAACTCAAGGTAAGGTTTTCCTTAATGTGTTTTTTAAGTTTAAAACCTAATCTACATGCTAGGATGCATGCTAGAATGTAGATAATCTTGTAAAGTTACTTTCTAGTATGTTTATTATAAGTTTTCTTATGAAAAATGCAACTTTTAAAGAAGACTAAACTTAAGTGGATTTTTAAAGAACGGACATCATTTTAATCTTGGAATATGATGAATATGAACATAAAATATCATTTCATGATAATATCATGTTTACAACTCATATTATTAGATTTATAGGTTGAAATCAATCCTCACATGTGTAGAGTCTTGTAGTATGTTAGTAGATAACATATAAACATGATAAATCAAGATTAAAATGAGTTTCAGGATAAAATATGAAAGTTGGTAAATTCAGTCCCTAAATATGTTATAAAATATTGATAAAATAAGGAATAATGATGTTTAAGACAACATATGATTAAAAGGCTAAAATGGACATTTTAGTAAAAATAGCCTTCATAACGATAAATGTAATTCTTGTTAAAGAAATGTGAAGAAATGGGATTTTCTTAAAGTAAAATGATGGGAGGTGGTTTTTGGAAATAAAATGATAATTTATATAGGTTTTTACGGTCTAGTCCCTTAAGTGGATATTTTGGATTTTTTACTCGCGTCAAACAAATGTTAAATGATTAGGTCCATATAGATACCTTTTTCAGTCATTTCATTCATTTTGTTATCATTGGCCTAATCAGCGATTTACAGCTTTTCCAATAAGCTAAGATCTTCTTTTTTTATTTTCACTTCTATCAAAACAGCTGCATTCTCTCTAATAACTTAGGATCTTTTTCTTCTTTCCAATATTGTTCAACCATTTTTGTTCTCTCAAAAAATAAAATATCAATTTGTTCGAAGAAATCAATTCTTTCTGCTTCTGTTTAACCTAGATTTACCTTTGCATTAATTCGATTGTTTGTAAGTTTATACTTGTTGTCAAGATATGTTTTGCATCTAGATCAATTAAAATAGGTGGATGTATTTATTTTCGATTAATCAAATCATTGTATTTGTGTAATCCATGTGCTGAATTAACTCGAGTATTGAATGAATGATTTGGTTGTGTGTTTTTACAATTTTATTTTAATTTTATATGAATATATTTGGCCTTTATGTTTTTATTTTCTAACAGGTTGTGTATGTATATGTTTTTATTGTGTGTTCATATATGTGTGTACTTTATGTATATATAAGTTATTTATGTATATACCTCATAGGAAAATTGCAGTAAAGTACATGTAATTTGATGTAAAGAACACGTGAATTTCTAATGATTAATTCTGATTTTGTGTTTTGACATTAATTTGGCATAATGCTAATGTTCATTTACTTTGTTACTTTTTAATCATTACTTAATAGACTTGTCATGTGTTATATGGGCATGTGTTTATGGGTCCGCGCCAGCGGTATTGACCAATCTTGAGGTTTAACAAAAGTACATTCATTTGTATATATCTCACAGGATAATCATAGTGAAGTACATGCAGTTTATATAAAGTACACGTGAATTTCTAATGATTAATTCTTATTTTATGTTTTGACATTAATTTGGAATAATGTTAATGTCCATTTACTTTGTTACTGTTGACTCATGCTTAATACACTTGTCATGTGTTAGTTGGGCATGTCTTTGTGGGTCCGCACTAACGGCATTGACAAATCTTGAGGTTTTACAACAGTAAAGTCATTTGTATTTACCTCACAGAAAAATTATAGTAAAATACATGAAATTTGATATAAAGTACATGTGATTTTCTAATAATTAATTCTCATTTATTTTTTTATATTAATTTGCCATAATGTTAATGTGCATTGACTTTGTTACTGTTGACTCATGCTTAATAGAGTAGTCATGTCTTACTTGGTCATGTGTTTATGGGTCCGCGCCAGCGGCATTAATTAATCTTGAGCTTTAACGAAAGAATTTTTCTATTTTAATTTAATGCAGGTCAAAATGAAAAGTTGCAGGATTGCCCGATATTATTATTTGGATAATATGGTTTGCATTGAAATATTTGAAGACAGCTCATTAGATTTCATATGCAATGAGTTATGTAGAAAGTTAATGGATTTGTAAGCTAGATCTTTTTTATTGAAGTACGGATATGGTGATGAATGTCGATTCATGTTGGTTTGTGATAAAGATGTTCGTTGTATGTTATGGTCTCAAGTGATTCTCAAAGCTGATTTTATTTCGATATATGTCTTTAATTCAACAGCTTTGTCCAGTAGTACAATTCACGAACGGGTTCAATGCACGTATAGAATTCATGAATGGGTTGGCCGCAGTTATACAACTTGTGAGAGGGTTGAATGCAGTGGTACAAGTAGATCAAGGGTAGATTATATATCATCAAACACTACAATTGATATTAGTAGTAGAGTTGAAAATAATGTTTATATTGGAGGTGTGGAGCCGAGTACGTCAAAAGTTTCTCTCTCTAATAATTTGAAGACATATATTAGTCATGAAAAGTAGTGTTTTAGAGGAGGTGTGGTTGAGTTTCATGATAAGTTGCCAAAGTATGTTGTTGAGGTTGGTTTCAAGTATATATACTTGAAGAATGATAAAACTCGAGGACATCACTGAGAATTGCATTTGAAAGATCATGCTTCATTATCGACAGTAAATAGTTACTTTTATATAAAAAGTCTGACCAATGAGCATACTTGTAGGGATATATATCGTTGTCCGTTAAATAAAATGATGGACTCCAAATTGGTTCCGATATTGCTTACTTCTACTGAGTTGCATGGTGATAAGAAAGTTTCCTATGCATTAATCAATGATTATAGAGAACTTTTATTGCAATATAATCCAAGATCGCATTGCATTCTTGACATGGAACCGGATAGCAAATTATTCAAAAGAATTTTTGTAATGTCTGCAGGATCCATTGATGGACTTCAGTACTACAGGCCTTTTTTGTTTCTTGATGGTGCCAATTTGAAGAGTCTCTACCGTGGAACGATTATGTCAGCAACTGCAAGGAATGGGAACAATGGTAAATGTGCAGCATTGAAGTTTACTTTATAATATTATACCTTTACTTTGGCATTCTTTGTATGTTATCTCGACATGCATGAGATTATAAATTACACGTGAATATATGCATGTACTTTGTAGTAATATGCATGTACGTTGAGGTCTGTTTTTGTTATTTGTGTAGAATCTTAAATTACACGCATAAGATAAAAAATTACACGTGAATTTATCATTTTTGTTACGTGTACTTTCTCATGTCATGCGTATACCTTAGAATTTATTGTTTGTTCTGGGAAAACATTGTATAGTATATGGACATCATTACAATGTACACATGACCTTCTGATTACAGTTTACGTGTAGTGTGTAATGTTTTGCGTGTACTTT
Source organism: Sambucus nigra (assembly GCA_949130495.1). Classification (NCBI taxonomy): domain Eukaryota; kingdom Viridiplantae; phylum Streptophyta; class Magnoliopsida; order Dipsacales; family Adoxaceae; genus Sambucus; species Sambucus nigra. The sequence goes on along the minus strand of OX422208.1, from coordinate 764,149,839 downwards.
GAGATTCTTTCTTTGTTATGGTCAAATGATATAAAGTACACCCATATATATCAAAGTACAAGCATAATATTTTTATGCTTTTGTAACACCCGGCGCATTCTGGCATCAGCCGCCACCAAAAATACGTTGAGAGTTACTAAATTAAATACCATTCTCAGCATGTGACGGATTTGAGACATATATAATTTTTGTCCACAAGATAATATTCAAATTTAATACCATCAATATAAACATACATGCAACATTAAAATCCATCCATCACCATGCTACCCCCAAAATAAATCCAACTCCAAATATATATAAAAAACACAATTAAAATAATGCAACTATAAATATCTGATATAAATTGTACACAATTGTGGAACCGATTGGCCCACCATCCATAAATAAAAGTCTCGTAATAAAAGCGACAGAATGGAAAGAAATCCTAACTACTAAAGCATTTAAAATAAATCTCTAGTTGCATCTCCAAAAATATATCCAATCACTCCTATGCAGCTTGTGACACCCCGCTTAATTAAATACTGGTCGATCAGTCCTTTATTAAATTAAAACACGATTTTCATTTGGTTCATTCTCAGCATCACTGTCGAAGACCATATTAATTACTAACCACCTAGTTAATTAATTAAACTGGTGCCAAATTTTATCTTTCATTACACAGATAAATATACATGCTGAATAAAATAATAAATCTATACACACCATCGCTGAGTCTGAAAACAATGCTGAATAAATAACTCAAAGACTGGCCGAATTAACCATCGGCTATAAATCCAAATCCAATATAATAATCCAACGAATAAATAAATAATCCAAAACTGAATCTGAAAGTAAATGGGCAACACACCCTAAAAGGAACTATAACTGAAATGAGATCCCTGATCTAGGAATGAATAAATGATGCGTCTAATCCAACTCTTGCATGCATCCATATGTGTCGTAGCTGCGTATCACTAGAATAAAATCTCAAGTTTGGTGTCCCTGTGGTTGGACACCTAAAAGGTTTTTAAACATATTTATAGCAAGGTTTAGAACCCAAAATATTTTGAAAATATTTAGCAAGTGATTAAGTTTGCATTAATTAAAATGCGTGAATGCTTTTTATATTTAAGCTAGTGTCGCACTCACTTGAGATAATGCTCACCCGTCAACTATTGTGCACACCTATCGCTTTTTCTTTCCTAGCTACACTACCCCGTCTAACTCGCCTTGTTATAAACCTTTCCTGGCACCTTACTCTAGCCCGAGTAATTTTATTTATGATTTATAAGTTATTTCTCACATTATTTAATTAATTCTTTGAAATAACCATATAACAGTCTCACTAGTTATATATAATTCATACAATATCACTTCATGTATTTCGCCCGTATATAATTTTCTACCCTATTATATACGGATAACTATATTACAACACACACACACACACACACACACACACACACACACACACACATATATATATATATATATTCATTCATCCTCTTGAGTAAGGACTCACCGGATGTTTTCTCTAAACTTCTATCACCCCAGATATTCTCAATCCACTCGGATACCTCGAGACGGTTAGCTCACCGAATCAAAAAATAGAAATAACCTTGCGGAGGCGGTCATATTTCTCCGGTTGTGAGATCGGATCATACCCAAAATGTCTCACCCCGAAAAATATCACAATATAATATAATGGATTATATGACCTCGGAATTATACTCTCCCTGCTCCTCAAGATATGAAATTCACCCACATCTCACAACCTCCTGTGATAGCACTAGAGGGGTATGTATTTATACAAATATCTACACCGATATTTAATGAGCACACAAAGATATATATATATATATATATATATATATATATATATATATATATATATATATATATATATATATATATAATAAATTACCATAACTCCCGTAGCACTAGCCTGAAAATCCATGAGTTTATATCCCAACTCGTAATTTAATTAATTTCACATTTATTAATTTATTGAAGTAGTGTTGCTCAACTACAATACCCGGTCACATTCACTAAGCCCATAATTTACACTTTATAATTTATCACCCCAAATTCCATCCATATGATTCAAACCTTTATGTAACTCTAATATCCTCAATACCATTTTTCCCAAGTCCTAAGTAGTGAGTTGTAGCTTAATTTTTGCTAAATAGCTCACCTTAAAAGTTCCCTAATTAATTAAGTTCAAATAAATTAAAATAAGTGTCACTGTAAAAAATCCAAGCTCATCGATCGATCGATGAAATCCATTTATCAATCGATTGAGTAGGTCTCAACCTTCTCCCTCGAGTCCTGTTTCCACCATTTTTGAACCCGTAATATTTTGTTCTTTAAACCCAAAACTCAACCAATTAATCCCAACATATATTTACCCTCAAGACAACACCCAGACATCATAATGATTTTCACACATCATTAATTTATAAGTTTCCCTAATATTTCCCGAATCGGGTTTATAATTGTTTATACGAATTTCAAACTAGATTTAATTCAATCCATCCAAACCAAATAATTCCAACTACTGGGTTTCGTAATCCAATCAGATTCCAATAGTCCCATATCATAGTCTATCATCAATTGAGTAATTAATCTACACCTTTTACTCTAATTATCCAAAAACCCATTTTAACATCAGTACACACCCAAAAATGGATTTCTAGTTACACCCACTATGATATGAATTGAATATCACAGATTTAAAATTAAAGAAAATCAACCACTTGCCTCTATTGTTCACAGTGTCTGATCCTTTGAGGTAGAAGATGATTTGGCGAAGAATACTCCAATTTCTCCTTGATTTAGCTCCCAAATTGGTCCCTCTATTATTCTCTCAATTCCTTAGGGTTAGATAGTGTTTAACTTCGATTTACCCTTTCAGATTTAGGTTAAATAATGCTTAACCCGAAATTAGGCTTATGGCCCAAATTAAAATGACCCAAACGCCCCCGTGTGGGTCTGGTTATGCCTAAGAGATCCAATTACTAACCCCGGGTGCTCTTTTTTTACTATTTCGGCCTAACCGAAATCAAATGTGCACTCAGAATTGTCATCTTAATTATTTTACTAAAAGTCCCTATCTCGACCTCAATATAGTATGTCCCCAACTCCCAGTTGAGATAAAATAATACCACGTCACTATCACTCGTTATGACGTAATTAAATTATTACCATTCACTTAGTACTTATTTTTCAAAAATATTAACCATTAACTCTCCCAATTGATATTTAAATAAACTCATAATGATTAATTCAATTAAATTACGACACACTATTAATTTAAATTTACCGAATTAATTAAATTATAGTGCTTAAAAATATGGGGTATTACATACTTCCCCCCTCACAAAGGAATTTCGTCCCCGAAATTAGGTCATACGTGCGATGAATAACTCCGTAGACTACTCTCGCATGTCATCCTCCCACTCTCATGTTGACTCGTCAATACTGTGATGTCCCCACTGAACTCTTATTAGTGATGCCACTTTAGACCGCAACTTACGCTCACTACGATCAAGAATAGACACGAATCTCTCCTCATACAAGATATATGGCTGCAAATCCATCTCCTAGAGTGGAACGTGCCAAAAATCTCTATTGTTCCTCTGATATTTCTTCAATGAAGCCACGTTTAACACGTCATGTATTCGCTGAAGATGCTCCAATAAACCCAATTTATATGCTACCGACCCTACTCTCTCAATAATAGGGAAAGGCCCCAGATATCTCGATGCTAACTTCCCCTTCTTACCAAACCTCATGACCCCCTTCATGGGAGACACCCGAACCAACACCTGGTCGCCAACCTCTAACTCAACGTGTCTCCGGTCTGCATCGACATAGTTATTCTGCATGTTCTGAGTTATACGATTATGTCCCTGAATCAGCTCGATCTTGGGAGTAGTCTCCCGTGTCATCTCTGGCCACAATAACTTGTTTCCCCCCACCTCTAACCAGCCAAACGATAAGGCCTCCCATAAAGTTCCTCAAACGGTGTCATGACGATGGTGAACTGGTAAGAGTTATTATACACAAACTCTACCAATGGAAGATATCGCTCCCATCCTCCTTTGAAATCCATAATGCACATCCTCAACATGTCCTCTAGCATTTGATTGACCCTCTCAGTCTGTCCGTCTGTCTGTGGATGATATGCGATACTCAACCGCGAGTCTGTGCACATGGCCTCCTAAAAGCTCTGCCATAAGTGAAACACAAAGATCTTGTCTCTAATAGACACAATGTTTATTGGTACCTCGTGCACCTTAACTATCTCCAAAATAAATAGTTGCGTGTACTGCATCATCTAAAAATTGATGCGAACATGAAAGAAATGGACAACCTTGGTCAACCAATCCACTATCCCCCAAATGGAGTTGTGAGCCCTCTATTACGTCAGTAGTCTCGTAATAAAGTCCACTGAAATGCTCTCCCTCTTCTACACATGAATCTCCCATGGTTGTAGCATCCCTAAAGGCCTCTGGTGGTCTACCATAACCAACTAATAGGTAACACACTTCGAGACGAACTCTACTATGTCTCGCTTCATCCCTGACCACCAATACCATCTCCCCATGTCCTGTTACATCTTATCCTCGCTAGGATGTGCCGCAAATCTCGAACAGTGGGACTCAGTCATAACGGCATGCCTCAAATCCTCATCCTCGGGCGCAACTAGTCTCCCATTAAAACGTAGGCCTCCCTCTGAGCTGATTAAGTAAGATTATGCACCCTCGACAACAACTGACGAACTCTGTCCTGACAGTACTGATCCTCCGCCTGTGATTTCACTACCCACATGATAAACTTGAGAGTTATAGCTAAAAAAATACATGCACGCTCTGGCAATCTCATCATCATGTCAAATCTCACTCCACTTCGCCCTCCAGAAACTTCCTGCTAGAGGTAGGACTGAAAGGTGTCATTATAATTCACCACAATATTGAACGGTGCCTTGTTCCATTTCACTTCCTCTCTTCAATTAAAAAGTTGGATATACTTAGTATAACCCACCCCAAAATAACAATTATTTCGTTCTGTTCAATTCATTCCGCAACCCGATGGTAACCCTGACCTCTCCATGATTTTTGGATGACCCAAATGTGAATTTACCCATCTCTGCATTAATCCCATCACTGGAATCATCAAAATTTCAAAAATCCTGGTTGGTAACCTCGGATCAACCTTTTTCCATCGCTAAATGGTGTACCCAGAGACCACTTCACTATGTATCATTCAACACCAATCCCCATGCTCAACATTTCACATTATGTGGAACATCTTACTTCCTTTTTTTAAGGATTTACTAAAATCATTGCCCATGTGTATGGTCTAAAACTCTATTCCTTTGGCACTTTTCGTTTGCTAGGAATCTACACCTTATTTATGCATAAACCACTCTAGGCATTTGACTAATTTAGACTCTGCTTTACTTTCCCCAAATTGTGGGGTTCTCCCTTGTCTAGGGATATCTTGTTACATGTGCCACCACAGCCTTTCAACTCACCACAGTTGTGATAGTTCTCTTGATATGCAAACAGTAAGACTGTCTACTTTCTCAAACGGATTTTAGTCCCTCACACCTTTCCACATATGTTCTTAGCTTCCCCACAGACATACATTAACACTTTTATTTTTACATTCCTTTATCCTGGACGAATCTAAAAATCAAGCTAACCAAGGTGCCTATACACCCTATAGTCTACGCACCCCAGCATACTTATCACTAACGTTTCGTACGTAACATACTTCTCTCTATCTCAGCTCTGCACTCTCAGGGTGGTTATATCATACGAGCATTCTCAATTGCCCCATAAATCGCAATTTGATTCTTCTCGACACTGCCCCACCCATAAACTTGCAGTGCAAAAGTTTTCCCAGTGCTTCCTTCGCAACACTACCCGGCTCCACTGGCCCTATTTTGTAGTAGCTCTCAGCTCAAAATGTCTTTCCCTACATTTTTACTAAATAACAATCAAAATAATGCCCTAGCATTCGTCAACATCTCCCCACTCCCGACGTTTATTATGGTTTAGGCGTGTAACTTTCCACAATGAAGCTCAAAAAGGCTTTCGTCATTGCACTATCCCCCAGAATTGTCGGTCCTCTATTTTTGTAAAACTCAAAGCATATATTCGGGACACCCAAAATCCTGTCCCTATACTCATAAGTCTAACCATTGACTCTCGTCTCTCTAAAGGAGTCATATACTACTGCGCTCGTAATATCTCTAAGTCCTCAGAGCTAAGTTACTAACGAGGTAAATCTCTTAGCTCCATGGTAAACTCTCCATACCCTGAATCTCATCAGTAAAAGTCCCCATGCACCGGGATCAAATATAACTAGACTATTGTACCCTCTGAAGTCTACTTCATATCTTAATATAGATGGAGATCGAGCCTCTTTCAGGTGAGACATCACAAAATATACATTCTTTTCTGGAACAGCGAACATGATAATCTTGTTGTAACCACCCACCATCGCTTAACTATTGCTAACTAATCCATACCCAGGGTAAAATTATACTCGCATAACACCTCTCAAAATGAGCTAACCTTGTAAAATATACCCTCTCAATGTCCACACCCGCTCCCATGTATATGGGACTAAAGAGATCCCCACTACCCAATGGTAATTATAAGCATTTAACTATAAGACTAACACTGCCAATGCGCCAACTAAACTCAACTCACCTGTAAATTTTAGTGTTAATGATTATATATCGTGACGCACCCATGTCACCAAAAGTCCCCCATTTTCGCAAGGATATACAAATTAACAAAACATCGTACCTTTAAATGTTAGTGGCACCTGAGGTGTCCATGGCATGACCGCGTATCGAATGTTATAGGCATCTCTAAACGTTAGTTGCACCTGCTATGGTGAAGTTGATGCTTTCAGGGACAAGTGTCTCTGTTGTGGGCAATCTTTCCGTTGGTGACTCACCCCCCCCCCCCAATATAAAACATTGACTATCGAAGGGGCATTCTATCTTCTGATGGCTTTCCTTCCTGCACGAAAAACAACAGTACGAGTGGCCTCGCTCTCTCCGGCCCTGTCCCTGATGGCCCTATCAAGACTAAGCCTTAGGTCATCTATAGAAAATCCTTTGTGGCACTCTTTCTTCATACGATCGACATGGCCACAAATGAAGCAATGCCCCTGAAAAACTCCATGTCACTAGCACTGTTGGTCCTGACGAGGTTGCCCTTGATGATGGCCCTGGTGGCCTCGGCCATGCTGGCCTCCCCCGTTGTTCCCTTGGCCCTGACGGCCCTTGGAAACCAGTTCCTACTGATTAGTACCCTTTTTGCTCTTGATGGAACTATGACCCCCTGGTTGGTAACTCCCTGGTCGAAACTTCTTAGCGAAATCCCTCTGCCAAGAATTTTGCCCCTGTTGGCTATTCCTCCCCTGCAACGGGATTCCACTATCACTGTTATCTTTGGTATTATCTGATTGACTAATTTCCCTTATTATTTTTCTCCCCACTCGCTGGACCCGACGATCTTGATACTGCATTAGTGAGGTAGTAACTACTTATGCTACAATACCTGCCATCTCTGTGACTGTCACCATTCCATGTGGTACTTGAGGTACTTGTGGTACATGTCTAGCCTTAAAATCTTCCGTGGGGCTAATCTGTTGTTCTTTATCCAGTGACATCTGAAATTAGTCGAATTGTATAAGTTCACAGTAAATACAAACTTTAATAGCGAAAGCACAATATCTCAAACACGTGGAGATAACACAACAATCCTAATAATAGGGCTCTATATCAAAAGAATGATACGCAAAAATTGTAATAATCCGTACAGATCCTATGGACACTAGAACCTGATGCTCTGATACCATCTGTGACACCCCTCTTAATTAAATTTTGGTCGATCAGTCCTTTATTAAATTAAAATAGGATTTTCATTTGGTTCATTCTTAGCATCAATGTCGAAGACCATATTCATTACTAACCACCTAATTAATTAATTAAACTGATGCCAAATTTTATCTTTCATTACACAGCTAAATATACATGCGGAATAAAATAAAAAACCCATACACACCATCACTGAGTTTGAAAACAATGCTGAATAAATAACTCAAAGACTGGTCGCATTAACCATCGGCTATAAATCCAAATCCAACATAATAATCCAACGAATAAATAAATAATACAAAACTGAATCTCAAAGTAAATGGACAACGTGCCCTAAAAGGAATTATAACTAAAATGAGATCCCCAATCTATGAATGAAGAAATAATGCGTCTAATATAACTCCTGCATGCATCCATAAATTCTGCAGTTGCGTATCCCTAGAATAAAATCTCAAGTTTGGCACCCCTGTGGCTGGACACCTAAAAGGTTTTTAAAAATACTTGCAGCAAGGGTTAGAACCTAAAACATTTTTAAAATATATAGCAAGTGATGAAGTTTTGCAGTAATTAAAATGCATAAATGATTTTCGTATTTAAGCTAGTGTCGCACTCACTTGAGATAATGCTCACCCGTAAACTATTGTGCAGACATATCGCTTTCTCTTTTAATCCCCTAGCTAAACTACCCTGTCTAACTAGCCTTGTCATAAACGCTTCCTGAACCTTACTCTGACCCGAGTAATTTTATTTATGATTTATAAGTTATTTCTCACATTCTTTAATTATTACTTTGAAATAACTATATAACTGTCTCACAAGTTATATATATTTCACACAATGGCACTTCATGTATATATCCATCCTTCGGAGTAAGGACTCACTGGATGTTTTCTCTAAAATGCTATCGCCCCAGGTATTCTCAATCCACCAGGATACCCCAAGATGGACAGCTCGCCGAATCAGAAAATATAAATAACGAAGCGGAGGAGGTCATATTTCCTCGATTCTGAGATCAGATCATACCCAAAATGTCTCACCCCGAAAAAGATCATAATATAATATAATGGATTATATGACTTGGGGATTATACTCTCCCTGCTCCTCAAGCCAGGGGATTCACCCACATCGTGAAACCTCCTGTGATAGCACTATAGAGGTATGTATTTATACAAATATCCACACCGATATTTAATGAGCACACAATGATATGTATATATACTATCACAATATTTGTATATATATAATAAATTAACCCGGCTAACCCGTGCCTAACTCCCGTAGCACTAGCTAAAAATCCCTGAGTTTATATCCCAACTCGTAATTTAATTTATTTCACATTAATTAGTTTATTGAAGTATTTTTGCTCAACTACAATACCCGGACACATTCACTCGGCCCATAATTTACTCTTTAGAATTTATAACCTCAAATTCCATCCATAAGATTCACACCCTTATGTAACTCAAATATCCTCAATACCATTTTCCCTAAGTCCTAGGCATTGAGTTGTATCTTAATTTCACTAGTTAGCTCACCTTAAAAATCCCCAAATTAATTAAGGCCAAACAAAATTAAAATAAACGTCACTGTCAAAAATCCAGGTTCATTGATCGATCGATCGAACATGTCTCAGCCTCCTTCCCCGAGTCCTGTTTCCACCATTTTTTAACCCGTAAGCTTTTATTCTTTAAACCCAAAACTCAACCAATTAATTCCAACATATATTTACCCTCAAGATAACTCCCAAACATCATAATGATCCCCACACATCATTAATTTATAAGTTACCCCAATATTTTTCGGATCGGGTTTATTACCGTTTATATAAATTTCATCCTAGATTTAATTCAATCCATCCAAATCAAATAAGTCCAACTACTGGGTTTTGTAATCAAATCAGATTTCAACAGTCCCATATCAAAGTCTATCATCAATTGAGTAATTCATCTACACCTTTTACTCTAATTATCCAAAAACCCATTTCAACATCAACACACACCCAAAAACGGATTTTCAGTTACACCCACTATGATATGAATTGAATATCACAGATTTACAATTAAAACAAATTAACCACTTGCCTCTATTGTTCGCAGTGTCTGATCCTTAGTGGTAGAAGACGATTTGGCGAAGAACACTCCAATTTCTCCTTGATTTGGCTCCCAAATTGGTACCTCTATTATTCTCTCAATTCCTAAGGGTTATATAGTGTTTAACTTCCATTTACCCTTTCAGATTTAGGTTAAATAATGCTTAACCCGAAATTAGGCTTATGGCCCAAATTAAAATGACCCAAACGCTCCCGTGTGGATCTGGTTATGCCTAAAAATGCCCTGAGATCCAATTACTATCACCGGGTGTGCTTTTTTTACTATTTCGGCCTGACCGGAATCAACTGTGCACTCAGAATTATCATCTTAATTATTTTACTAAAAGTCCCTATCTCGACCTCAATATAGTATGTCCCCAACTCCCTGTTGATATAAAATAATACCACATCACTATCACTCGTTATGACGTAATTAAATTATTACCATTCACTTAGTAATTATTTTCCATAAATATTCAACATTAACTCTCCAGATTAATATTTAAATAAACTCATCATAATTAATTCAATTAAATTACGACACACTATTAATTTAAATTTACTGAATTAATTAAATTATAGTGCTTAAATATATTGGGTGTTACACAACTACACCAGCGTTATACCTGGAATGTTAGTCAACGCGATGGGGTCAGAGCCCACTGCATGAATACTAGCTACTCTCCCCAAATAGGGTCCGTGAACCTAGACAGTAGCATTATACATAATAAAGATCACAATAAAGTATTTTAATTCAATAAGATATAAATTAACGATGTGAGTAAAATGCATTGCCACTATTACCAACATAAACAGGTCACCAATCTATAAGTCCAATTATTATTTTTCTTCCACTTAATTATGTTAAGCGATTGGTCCCATTTAATTTAATTAATCAAATTATTATTATCGCGACACCGTCATGGCCAGCCAACCTTCCTATTAGTCCTTCACTTATTTGGGTCCGCCTAAAACTTTTCACCACACTCGATTTCCCTCACTATAGCCAGCCGGCCAAAATTTCATTAGCCTTGCACTTATTGATGAGGTCCCACATACAATATGTCATAATAGCCAACCAACACGTATATTATCAATCTTGCACTTATTGATGATGTCAACACACATAGTTATCCAACTTGTACTCTGTCAGTTTTGCACTTATTGACGATGCCTATCCATTTTAATACCCGTTTATTATCTTAGGCCTTAATTCTTAATATCTCATTATTTTATATTAGTCTCACCCTATTATAGATAAAACATTCTCAAGCCCACCCATACTACCATACCTAGAAGTCTTCAAAATACAAGTACGCCCTACCCTATCATATAGGATGGATCTTTACCATTAATTTTCTCCTAGTCTCGCGTCTAGACTAACGAATCAACGTAACGACACAAAAATCAGCCCCACCCCGGAACATCTCATCCGTAGAAATCTATATTAACTAGTACCATACCTAGAGAGTGTTAACAACTACTAATACATACTTACTAGTCCCATACCTAGCAAGCACTCCAAAAATTAAGATGAGAGCATAACTATTCGAAAATTCCATCATTCTCGTGATGTTAAATATAATTAAATTAACAAGTCGCATAAGACATTTTTATCAACAATTCTACAATTTCTTCTAAGATCACAAATAAATCTAATTCCATCCGTTCAATCAATTTTCGTAAATAAACAACATATTTTATGCAACTAATATAATTTTGTAACACCCCGTGCGCCCGAAAAAACACGCGGCGTGCTACTGCGATTAAAACTAAACTAAATCCATCAACAATCAATATAGAGCATCTATATTCTACGATATAAATATAACAAATCAACAATTCTTACACTTCCACAATAATGATTACAATAATGTTTCTCTCAAACTACACAATTCTGCAACTATAATTACACCACCAATTTATACATCAAAAAAAAAATCTTCCAATCCAATCTCTAACATAATTCTTCAAAATAGTCCATAGCGTCCCAATCCATGCTAGCCTGCCACTAAAAGAAAATGTGGGAAAGTACATAATATGACAGGAATAGGTGCTCAAAAATAATTAGCACGATGAATAAATCGCAACAATACGAATGCGCATATATAAATCAAATGCAATACTCAAGCATTATATCAATATTAATTTTTCAACAACACACCAATGGGTCATCAGACCATATCTCACCTCCCCTAAGAATCTCAAAGTCATATATCGATTTTTGGGCAATTAGTGGGTGCCCATTCTCCGTGCCATATTAAAATCTCATGGCGCGATGCTCAAATCACAAATATAATATATCACAATGAATCAATAATATAGATTCCAATAATTTTTCAGGATTCCAATGAATATCACAAATCAATATGAGTGCAATTGACACAGAAAACAAATGGAATACTCTCGAGAGAATTTAGGAGCATATTGTGTAAGTCTCGTACCTCAAAATCATCGCTTAAATCGTCACATAAATTTTATCCTCAAAATCTTATTGGACCATCATGTTCCTCTCACAAAAATAATCAAATCATGTTCTATCCCCAACACGATATTACTCCAAACAGGCCTCCAAATCTAAGGTTGAACATTGAATAAAAATAGGGGCTAGGGTTTGTATAAAGAGGGAGGGAAAATATAAAGGGTCTACTACATTTTTGTATTGATGAAAAGTTGATTTAAAACGTCGACCCACGACCTCTTTATTATAAGGGAAAAGATAAGGAATTTGTAAAGGCTAAAACTCTCCAAAACATATCTGCCGAACCGCCTCAAATTTGGGATAGTCGGTCGATTGACTCCCTGGGTCGATCGATCGATCGAGCAGGAAAAATGATTCTGCCAGCGTGAGTAAAAATGAAAGGCTAACTCTTAAAAACTATTTAAATACTTCATTTTAAATCCGATTTCAAAATAGATTGAAATTCCACTTTTCAAAAATAAAACTCAACATATTTAATTATTAAAAATAATAATATACAAAATTTATTTCTCTCGAATTTCCAAATCAGTTTTAAAATACCCATTTAAAAATTCAGTTTGTTACATACTTCCCCACTAACAAGGAATTTCGCCTTCGAAATTCGATGAAACCTAACGCTCAAAATAATATACTACTCGATTCTATTTCCCAAAAACTACAATACTAAAGTCCTCAATCAATTTGAAACATCCTCACCACGATGCCTAACATGCCTTCAAAAAAAAATTATCTCCAAAGAGAACTCTTCTAACGCGCATGCTAGACCTAAAACCCAAGACCCGAGGGTTATTGTATACCTAAGCTCTAATACCATCTGTAACACCCCGCGCACTCGAAAAGACACGCGGTGTGCTACTGCGATTAAAACTAAACTAAATCCATCAACAGTCAGTATAGAGCATCTATATTCCATGACATAAATATAAAAAATTCACAATTCTTACACTTCCACAATAACGATTACAATAATGTTTCTCTCAAAATACACAATTCTTCAACTATAATTACACCACCAATTTATACATCAAAAAAAAAATCTTTCAATCCAAGCTCTAAAATAATTCTCCAAAATAGTCCATAGCATCCCAATCCATACTAGTCTTCCACTAAAAGAAAATACGATAAAGTACACAATATGACAGGAATAGATGCTCAAAAATAATTAGCACGATGAATAAATCGCAACAATACGAATGCACATATACAAATCAAATGCAATACTCAAGCATTATATCAATATTAATTTCTCAACAACATATCAATGGGTCACTAAGCCTCACCTCACCTCACCTAGGCGTCTCAAAGCCATATATCGATTTTGGACAATTGGCGGGTGCTCATTCATCGTGCCATATTAAAATCTCATGAAACGATGCTCAAATCACAAATAAAATATATATCACAATGAATCAATAATATAAATTCCAATAATTTGTCGGGATTCCAATGAATATCACAATTCAATATGAGTGCAATTGACACAGAAAACAAAAGGAATACTCTCGAGAGAATTTAGGAGCATATTGTGTAAGTCCCATACCTCAAAATCATCACATGAATCGTCACATAAATTTCAGCCTCAAAATCTGATCGCACCATCACGTTCCTCTCGCGAAAATAATCAAATCATGTTCTAGCCCTAACACGAGATAACTCCAAACGAAATTCTCATTTTCTAAAAATCAAACCAACGTTTTTAATTGACAAAAATAACTAAATCCCACCAAAATATTTTTTCGATTTTTATTTCAAAATGAGTTATTTAAGGTTTTAAACATCACGGGATGTTACAACTTTACATTTGTGTAGCCTATCACTTATATTTATTCTTTTGTATAGCCTACGTGTTTAATGGTCCGTGCCAACGGCCCCATTTTCTGAGTACATCATACAATATGCATGTGCTAATATATTTCATTATATTTTCAAGCATTTATCCTCTTGCATATGCAGTTGTTGATTCAGAGACGGCGGATAATTGGATGTGATTTCTCATTAATTTGCATGGTGCGCTAGCTCATCAAGATCGAAACATCACTTTCATATTTAATCGGAATAATGGTCTTATTAAAGATGTTTTTAAGGTCTTTCCAATGTATGCACATTCTTATTGTATACATCATTTACAAAAAATATAAAGAAAAAAATACGGGGGAGTGGAAACTTTCGAAAGAAGCTTGTGAAAGATTTCAGGCGTTGTGCATATGCTGTAACAGTTGATGAATTTCATAAGAATATTGATGCTCGGAAGAAGGAAGGTGGAGTTGGTGTTGCTGATTTTCTTGGTAATTTGCCTCCAGAAAACTGGTCTTATACTATTTCACTGGAGAACATTATGATAACATGGCGTCAAGTGTTGTGGAATCATTCAACTCTTAGATACTAGAGGAAAGGCATTTACCAATAATGAATATGCTGGAGAAAATAAGGATCAAGATTATGAATATCAATGCAAACAAACTTGTTCAATCTAAAACATGATCAAAGGAGTTATGCCCTTATTTTGATAAATTACTGACTGAAAATTGGAATAAAAGTAGACATTAGAATATTAGCCGCTCAAGTAAACATGTATTCTAAGTTCATTCAAATGTGTGGGACATGATTGACTTAGAATAAGGAATTTTCTCTTTCAAGAGTTAGCAACTACAATGCTTTCCATGTTCTCATATTGTTTCTGCCGTATGAAAGATTGGTGAAAGTATTTTTTATCATATTGAGGACTATTATAAGGTTTTTTCTACAAAAAATCATACTCATAACCTATAGTTCCTCTTCCTGATTTGATGTCCCTAAACATTCCATTACTTGGAAATCGAGCAATCCTTCCTCCATTAACAAAGAGACCGACGGGGAGGCCAAGAAATATGAGAATAAAATCTCTTGGTAAGATCATAATAAGGGATGTTACTTGCTCTAGGTGTAATTAAACGGGTCATTACAAGTTCACGTGTAAAGAACCAATTTGATTCCACTTAATATTGTTCAATTCATTCATTGTAACAATAGTTTTGAATAAAATCAATGAACAATCACATTTAAATAAATTAATGTAATTTTACTATTGAGTGTTCATTTCTATTTTATTTGTTTGTGAATAGGATCAATGGAAAGTATACTTATGTTTTTATAAAGTACACGCACATTGTACTGACCAAAATTATTTTTTATGTGCGTGTACTTATGTATTCTATATGTACTTTCATAAAATACACATAGAATACATAAAGTACACGCACATAGAAATTGGTACTAATCAGTACATTGTGCGTGTACTTTATAAAAATATGCGTGTACTTTATGAATTGTATAACTAATAATTTCTATTTTTCATTTGTACTTTATGCATTATTGCATTTACTTTAGATTTATTTTAGTCATTTTTGACATTATAAATTACATGAAGAATTCAAGAATAAATGTTATTAAATTTTCAAATTCCCTCCCATGATATAAATTATTCATTTACTATCTTTCTCTCATTTACGACACACAACCTAGTCTTCCATTTGTTTTGTTGGGTTCATTTTTTAAAAGATTTTAATTCTAGTATATTATCTTTCAATATTTAATGAACAAGTTACTTATATTTTCACATTCTTACGTGTATTATGGTCCGCGCCAGCGGCATTATTATCGGAGTATTGTTAGAATATGGTCTGCGCCAGCGGCAATATTCTCAATTTAAAAAATAGACGTGCTCTGCATATGTAATACATGTATTCCAGAACAAAAATTTACTTTATAAAATTGTACTTTATACATATACTTTATAAAAAAAATATTTAAAATCATTGTCGATGTGCGTGTACTTTAATAAATAATGTGTTTACTTAGTTAAAGTATAGGCATGAAATACAAAGTACACACACATTGAAAATGTTTAATCTTAATTTATTTTTCAGTTGTGTTTGCTTTGTTTTTATATAATTGTTAGTATATACATGCTCTTTATATTTTCATAACTCCTATATCAATTGTGGTGCATGCAAGCGGCATTTTAAATTTTGTATTATAAGACTATACAATATTATCATCAACATAAAAAGACGTGCATTAAAAGAAAAGATAATTTCATTTATTAATAAAAAATACAACTGAATTGGAAAAAAAAAGCAAAAAATTTACAACTAATTTGAAAAAAAAAACAAATATCAAAAATATCATCAAGAAATTGAAGAAAATTATCGATGGGGTCTGAAAGAGCGCTGATAAAATTTGAGATGACCCGAATTCTATGCTCCAGCGATGAAACGAGCTCAGTCGTATAATCCATATCCTTCATACAATTGTCCAGAAGTATCTTGGCCTCGTAGGTATAAAAATTAATGAGGGCTTCATGGGTTTTCGGCGACGACACATTCTCTTGAAATAAGTCGTGAGGGATGGGTGGGAGTCCGGTGGAGCCTTCGTTAACATATTCGTTTAAGGCGTCGATTGCTCGAATGATATAGAAAATTTCTTCCTCATTCGTTCATAATTTTTATCTATAGTTGTTTGCATTTACAAGAGCATCTCTCAAAGATTTTGCTGGTACAACCATTTTGACATTTTTGTATTTTAACTTAGAATGGTAAAGATTACAACACGGATATATTTTTTTATAGGCCAAATAAGGTTTAGGATTTTGAGCCTAATAATTATGGTAGGTGGTGGTGGTATTAATATATGAAGTAAATAACGTGTAAACTTCCAAGGTTTGAATGTATTTGACCGATGTTGACTTAATAAATAGTATAGTATATGAGTGTACACGTGTAATTATTTGGACATAATATTGTACATGTGTAATTCTTTTTTTTTATGTGTACTTTGTAATGTTGTGATTTTACTTTAAGAATATTGGTTTAGTACAAGTAAATAAAACAAAGTACACGCATAGAGTTATAAAGTACACGTGAAATTCTATAAGGTTGTATGTGTACTTTGTACTATTTGCATGGACTTTGTGATTCCTTTTTTGTTCTGGACAAACATTGCAAAGTAAACGCATATCATTACAAAGTACACGTGAAATTCTATTTAAATTTTACGTGTACTTTGTAATGTTATGCGTGTACTTTGGGATTCTTTGTTTGTTATGGGCAAACAAAGTAAAGTACACGCATCATATGCTCGTACTTTACATGGTCTAATCCATAAACATTAAAACAATATGCATGTACTGATGTTAGAATATATTTATTTCTTTGTATAGCATACGTGTTGAATGTTCCTCTCCAACGGCACCATTTTTTTACTAAAAATTATATGGAACTACATTGAATAAAAAAACAAAAAAATACAATCATTTGTCCTCCTATAAATAAAAAATTTCAAAAAACCTTTACAGTTATTTTTCCTCTTATTAACAACCAGCGAATAAAAGTTCATTAGCTAATATGCTCTTTCTTGGAGAATTTCGTCATCTTCAAATGGTGTTTTTAGCACAGTTCCTTTGGCAATATATTTCATGTAGCATATACGGAACACGCCACAGTCAACACTAAAATTAAAATAAAACAAATATATCGATTTGTTGAAATGTACCGTGATAAATTATGCGTATATTTATTCCAGATTATTTGATCTTACCCATTATTCTGTCTCGTGCATTCATGATCTTTGAGTAGTTAAAAATTGACATCATGACACAAGATCCAGTCTATTGTTATTTTTCCTCATTGAATAGTGCATCTTCAAATTTCGCCCCTTCAAAGTATGTTTTCATTTCACCTCTTTCACTTATTTGTGGAGTTTGGTCCTTTAATTCGTATATTCTTTCTTTGAAAGCAAAAAATTGTTAAGAGAAAAAACCATGAGCATATATAATATACAAAAGTAAATGTGATGTAAATAAGTTTAGAGCATAACCATCCTATTGGCTTCGTTGTAGTATGATGAGGATTGATTGATTTTCAACAGGCAAAGAGAGTCCATATGGACAACTTTATTTTCTTGTTTATATATAACTAACGATGTAAAATGTCTTACATTATCTCCTATTGAATGTCTCATGGGAATGAATAGAATATCAGAAATTTCAAAAAAAATCAAAATGTATATTTTTATTTGCTCCTTCTGCATTTTGTTATCATTATTTCGCACGGCTTCCTGTTAAAAGTAATAGATTAGTTAGTAAGAAACAATATGATAGTATATATCTGATGGTGATGGACAAAACTTTAGGTTTTATTTTCCTTACCCAAGCATATAAGTTAAAAGCGTGCGTAGCTTGGAGGCCATTTTTCTTCATTTTTTGTCTCCATTAAACGGGAGAAGCATTTAATTATCTGTTTCACAGATTTAAAAAGATAACGATATAAAGATGCAAATTTAATGAGTGTCCTATATTTTGATTACATAATTGGTTTGATATTTCTTCACCTTTTAGTAATTCTTTAATATCATCAGCGTAAACGAATGATGAGTCTTCTATTGAATAAAGACAATCGTTGAATTTCAAGACAGGAAATAATGTTAGAATAATAATTGAAACATGTATGTAATCTATGATCATTAAATAATATGATTGTACTTTCTAAATTTATGCGTGTACTTTAACAAAGTACAAACATGTAGTTCAATACAAAAATGCGTGTACTTAATAACAACCAATCATTTACTTGAGTAACAAATGCGTGTATTTCATTGATAATACGTGTACTTTAATATACTATGAATGTTCTTCATTTCAAAATGCGTATACTTTATAAAAATATTAGGTTATATAATATGGATGTAAGGACATAATTAAATAATTTCCTTATTTGAACGCAAGCGCACTCTTCTCAATGGAGCTATATTTTAGAAAATTAACAAGTATTGTAATATTCGTATGTATACATAAGTGCATTACAGGATAAAAATAAGTGCATTTCAAATTAAAAATAAGTTGGTTTCAAAATAAACAAACAGAAGATTTACCTTGTATCCTTCTGCAGTGTGAAATATTCTTTCAATTTATTTTGAGCTTTTTCTGTAAGGAATTTTGTACACATGTAGATTTGCAGGTCTACTTCATATGTTGATATTGAAGAAGACTTGACTTTATTATTCTGTGCTTTTCTATTTTTTAATGGCACAGTAGTAGATTTATTGTTTGGTCTCTTTCTTCCTTTCGGATGCAATTCAGCAGGAGCTTCGTTCGAAGGATTTTTATTTTTTTATTCTTTTAACAAATCATTAACAGGATGTGAATATACAAAATTATCATCATTTTTTTGTTTCTGGTCTTCTCTTTCTTGGATTTTTGCATGCATTGAGTTCTGAGGCTTTATTTCTTCATCCTTTTTAGAAAGGGAGGACGTCAAATCTTCTATATGTTGATTGAGAATTTTATTTGTTGTTCCTGGAGAAAACAAAAACATCGTGTTTAAATTATGGATCGTTCCATAAACATGTCATAAACCTCAATGAAAATGAAACAAATGTCAAACAACAAGAGAATTTGTGGATTTAGTATATTGATAATGCGTGTACTTTATTAAACTATGTGTACACTTTATAAAATAATGGATGATCATCATAGACAATGTGTGTACTTTATGAAATATGCGTGTACTCTCCATTATTTGTCAATAAACAACAAAGTATACCTAAGTACACGCAAAACATTACAAAGTACACGTAAAAGTAAAAATAATTTCACGTGTACTTTGTAGTGATATGCGTGTGCTTTATATGTTGTCCGAAGAACAAATAAGAAATCATAAAGTACATGCAAATTTCACGTGTACTTTATAGTGATATGCATGTACTTTATATTCTGACCAAAGAACAAACAAGGAATCCTAAAGTACACGAATAACATTACAAAGTACACGTAAATTTACATAATACTTTTTAAATATTATATGTGTACTTAAATAATTAATGTGACAATGCATGTAATTTAACATAAATATGGACAAATGATTAGAAATATATTTTTAATATCACCAAATTACCTATTCATTAAGTTTCGTAACTGTTGATACAAAAATTAGTCAGCTAATGTGGACCAATTATATGAAGACGCGTGTCATCCCGCGTGGCATGAAACATATTCACCGAGCAACTTACAATGCCGAGCTACTCAACATACTGAGCATCTAGTCAGGAAGATCAAACGACAAAAATAGATTCAATGAACATTCTTATCGTGTACATATGTATATGTCTATTAAATAACGGCATATTGTCTATTCATACTGAGAGCCCAAAGGGTTATAAATACTTTGTAACACCCCCCACGCGGGGCAAGCTTCCACAAGCGAACATACTGAAGACTAAGGCAAATACCCAGCAATACAAAACAGTGGACATAGGCCATTTCATTAAGGCTGAACCACTTTAAAAATCCGTTGTCTTATTTCTTCATTTATATTTATCTGTGATTAATTAATTAAGTCAAATCTAGTTTTTTACATCAACAGATTGGCGCCATCTGTGGGAAAGACTATACGTGGCATTTTTCACCCAAAAACTTATCAAAAATGGCTGATATCCCAGAATCTAGCTACAAAAATAATGACGAGATTCCTCCTAACCCGTCCACTCCTCCAAACGCAAACGATATCACAGGAATCTTGGCTAGTTTGTCCAGGGGGAAAACAGCCATGCAAGATATTATGCGACACTTCATCCAGACTTTTCAAAATGAAGCTTCCATCTAGTCCGGTCAATGAAGTATCATGCCACCACCGTCTTCACGATCCAGACATCTTAAACCTCACCGTACTGGAACCTCAAGAGATTAATCCTATCAGCCCGGCCTGACATCTCCTATAAGAATTGTAGAGTCTCAACAAAACATCACTTTGACTCTAGAATGAGCGAGCGCTCTGGAAAGGTTGAGCAGAGTCTCCTCATTTGACCGTTTGGCCCCTAGGAGGAATAAAAATTATCCTCGGATTGCATCAAGAAATTCTCAATGACCAAATAAGTTAAGGGAAGGATCTGCCCAATCACGTCCAAATATCAGGCCTGCAGCTCGCCCATAAAGATCCCAGGAGGAGAATTCAACACGATCTGTTGCTCGCATCCCTACATCCAAAGCTGGAAAGGAGTCATGGAAAGGATCTATTCGGCAGTTAGAAGATATCTTAGGGGAAATGGCTAGGGCCAGGAATCCTCACCAAAGAACTTTTATCCAAGGGTCACCCTTTGTATAAGCAATTGTGGATTTTCCCACACCATCGAAGTTCAAAGCTCCTGTAGTTACACCGAAGTATGATGGAAAACTGATCATGTCCTCCACATAGAGCAGTACTAAGCTGCTACAGATATCTATGCAGTTCCCGATGAGATGAGGTGCAGGGCATTCTCGGGGACTATCAATGGATCTGCACAAATATGGTACAACAATCTTCCTCGGGGAAAGATTGCTACTTTCCATCAACTGGCCGAGCTCTTTATAGGAAACTTCTATTTTGGTGCAAAGCCAGTCAAAAGGGTAGCACATCTATTGACCGTAAGGCAAAGGGTAGGATAGAGCACAAGGGATTACATCACTCATTTTAATAACGAGAAACTGGAAGTCATTGACTATGAGGAGAAAAACTGCTATTACAGCCCTCATGAGAGATCTTCTGCTAGACAAGTTGTACTACACTCTGGCCAAGGATCCCCCCAAATACATGCTGGAATTGATGGCTAAAGCAACCAAGATTATGAACGTCGAAGAATCTATGGCTGCGAATAAGAATGGTGAGGCAAAAGCAGAGACTAAAGCTAAAGGTAGGTCTGAGAGGAAAGATCACAAGCAAAACGGGGAGAATAAACTGTTGAAAGGCAAGGAAATAATGGAGCACTTGAGGAGATATGCCAATTATACCCCACTAAAGGTGGATATAAATCATATTCTAGAAGAGATCAAGAATGGCGAGGAATTAAATTGGCCAGGAAAATTGAGAACTGCTCCTGAGAAAAGAGATAAGTCTAAATATTACAAGTTCCACAAGGATCATGGTCACATGACCAAGCAATACGTATATCTCCAAAATAAGATAGAAACACTCATTAGGCGAGGGAAGCTGAACCGATTTGTTGATAATCGGAACGATGAGAAAACCAACAACAGAGCAGGACAAAGGTCCAAATCTCCTCACCAACCAAGAAATGACAGGAAAGGGGATCATGAAGACGAACCAGAAGAAGACCCCAATCTCCCCAAAAGGCCATGACAGCCAGAACGTGAGGTATTTTCAATTCGCTTTGGTTCATTTTACTGTAATATGATAACAGGTGGGGATACAGGAGGTGGTGATCATGCTGCTGAAAGGAAATCTTACCTCAATGAGGCCTAAGCTTATTCATGCATACAGCGAATAAATCTGGCATAAGAGGAAGGTTAACAAAGACAAACTGGTCATTGGTTTTTCTAAAAATGATCTAGAAGGTGTCTTGTATCCTCATGATGACCCTTTGGTGATCAAGATGAGGATAAAGGATGTGATTATCTCAAGAGTATTGGTGGATAATGGCAGCTAAGCGGACATCATGTTCTACCCTTGCTTTAACAGTTTAAACCTGAAACTCGCCCAGTTAGAGCCGTATCACAGGCCCCTTATTGGTTTCTATGGTGAGAAAGTTTTTCAACTTGGGACGATCAAGTTGGATATGCTGATTGGCACTTGGCCTGCCTATAGATCGGAGAAGATACGATTCTTTATGATGGACAAAAATATCCAATCGGCCTATAATATAATCATGGGAAGAGTAAACCTGAAAAAGTTTGAAGCAGTGTCATCCACTGTACACCAATGTTTAAAGTTCCCGACCAACTTTGGGGTGGAACTTATGAAGGGCGACCAGAAAGTAGCTCAGGAATGCTACTACTCATCTGCCGAACAAGAAGAGTTGGAGGACACCAGGAAGAAAACCACCACTTACCAAGTGGATGAGTCTAAAGATTCAGAGATTGAAACACTAGACCCCACAGACGAAACAGAGCTCGTGAAGGGTCAAGTCATGGAAGCAACGAAGAGCATTATTCTGGACGATGAACGACCAAAAAGAATAACTCAGATTGGTGTTTCACTCGATCCGATAATAAAGCAAGAGTTGGTGGTGTTTTTTAGGCATAAAAAGCAAGCTTTCGCATGGAGTCATAAAAATATGCCAAGGATAGACCCAGCCTTCATGTGCCATGAGCTCAATGTCAATAAGGAGATCAAACCGATGAAGCAACAAAGAAGGGTCTTTAGTCTAGAGAAGAACCAGGCTATTCAGGAGGTAATAGAGAAACTGCAAAAGGCTTCTTTTATTGAGGATGTCAAATATCCTAATTGGTTGTACAACGTGGGATGGTGAAGAAGAAGAAGAACAATAAATGGCGAATGTATGTGGATTTTACAGGTCTGATTAAGGCTTTCCCGAAAGATCACTTCCCTTTGCCCAGAATAGATCAACTGGTAGATGCTACTTCAGGGCATGAATTGTTGAGCTTCATGGATGCTTATTTCGGATACAACCAGATTAAGATGAATCCAAAAGACAGAAAGAGTACCTCTTTCATTACCCTACGGGGAACATACTGTTATAATGTTATGCCTTTGGGTCTTAAAAATGCAGGTGCTACGTACCAGCGGCTGATAAATAAGGTGTTCGCAGAGAAGATCAGCAAAAACATGAAGGTTTACATCGACGACATGCTGACTAAAAGCAAGAAATTTGTTGTCCACATAGCTGACCTGAGCCAAACATTTGACTAGCTGGAGAAGTATCAGATGAAGTTGAACCCAACCAAGTGCGTTTTTAGCATACACGAAGACATGTTCCTTAATTATATTGTAAATCAACAAGGTATTAAAGCAAATCCTGATGAGATAAAGGAATTGCTGGAATTATGATCTCTAGCCATTAAGAAAGAAGTACAAAGCCTTACGGGACGTGTAGCAGTTGTCAATAGGTTTGTCTCATGAGCAACTGATAGATATCTTCCATTCTTCAAGGTGCTCAGAAAGACTTTCGAGTGGAATGACGAGTGTAAGAAGGCATTCAAGGAGTTAAAGAAATACTTGGGGATGCCTCCTTTACCATCCAGGCCAGTGTTGGGAGAAAAATTATACTTGTACTTGGTTGTTTAAAAAAAGGCAGTCAGTTTAGCCTTGATAAGAATAGACGGTGGAGTGCAAAACTGGTTTATTATACGAGCAAAGCATTCAGGGGAGCAGAGATCAGATATCCAAAATTGGAGAAGTTGGCATTGGCATTAATTGAGGCGAGCAGGAGAATGAAACCTTATTTTCAAGCCCATACAATAGTGGTATATACTGACATGCCACTCAGACAGGCTTTACATAAGCCAGAAAAATCAGGAAGATTAATGTATTGGGTAGTGGAGTTAGGTGAATATGACCTTATCTACGAGCCAAGGTCTTCTCTCAAAAGACAGGTAGTGGCAGATTTCATTGCTGAATTCACTTACCCAGATACCTGCGACTAACAGGGGGCTAACATAGAACAATCCACGGATGCCAGAGGATCATCAGAAACTGTCCCCGATCAACTCCCAGTAGCAGACCCGCCAGAAGGGACGGTGACCGAGCAATAAGAATCCTCTGATAAAAGCCCAGAATTGAGGAATAATGAAAAGAAGCACCAGATATTCCATCAGGGAACTCTGTCAGAACAAGGGTTTGATAATTGTATCCACGTATGGAGTTTGTATGTTGATAGTTCTTCGTGTACAATGGTTGCGGAGCTGGAATTATTCTCAATAGTCCGGATGTGATAGACATAGAATACGCTCTGCGCTTCCAGTTCAAGGCTTCCAACAATGAAGCTGAGTATGAAGCCGTAATTATGGGTCTCAATTTAGCTAAGTCATTGAATGCATAGAAAGTAGTGGTGTTCAATGACTCACAACTAGTGGTGAATCAGAAGCTAAATCTTTATACAGCAAAAGGAGAAGTCATGGCAAGGTGTTTAACTAAATCTATTGAGATTATATCCAATTTTGCAGCAGTTCAAGTGATCAGAATACCAAGACTGGAGAATGCAAGGGCAGATGCACTAGCTCGGTTAGCCTCAACCACTCGCACCAAACTACTAAGAACAATTCCTATTGAGATACTGGCTAGTAGAAGTATCGATAATATTTGATGATAAAGTTTATCACTTTGGATATGGGACCTTCCTGGATGGATCCCATCAGGGCTTACATTGAAGAAGGCATTTTACCAGTCGACCAACTTGTGGCCAAGAGGTTGAAGTTTAAAGCTGCAAGATATGTCTTAAAGAATGGAGTTTTATATAGAAGGGGTATAATCGCAGGTCTGCAAAGATGTGTTCACCTATCGAAAGTCCAAGATCTAGTGGAAGAAATTCATGAAGAGCCTTGTGGTGATCACGTAGCAGGTCGAACTCTTTTGCAGAGGATCATGACTTAGGGATACTACTGGCCAACAATGCGTGCTGATTGTACAGCTTATGCTAAGAAATGCGATAAATGTTAACGATTTTTTACTATACGAAGAACTCTTCAGGCATTGCTAACGCCAATCACTTCTCCTTTGCTATTTGCCATGTGGGGAATAGATTTGGTTGGGCCTCTGCTGACTAAAAGAGAATGATTCAAATATTTGGTGGTCGTTGTTGATTATTTCATAAAATGGGTCTTCAGTAAAGTAGTTAATGCTTTGCTGAAGTTGATGTGTTATGATCCTCTGAGTTTCTGATGAATCTCTAGAAGCATTCAGACTACTATTTAAATTTGAATTTTTAATTTTGAGTTGGGCATTATCTTCCTCTAATATTTTTATTCGGTCACATTCATTCTTCGTCGACTCTTCAAGTTTATTTTTCAACTCATTGTTTAAATAAATTTGTTATGCCTTATCCTCCTCCAACTTTTTTATTTGTTAAGTGAAGTTATCTTTCAAATCTTAAAGTTGAAGTTTCAATAGTGTGTTAAAAAGTTCCTTATCCTGCCCCAACTTGTTAAGATTCTCTTCAGCTCGAACCCTTGCTTCATTACTTTCTTTGAGTTGGGTATCTCTCTCCTCTAACATCAATTTCATCCCATCATTCTCTTCAGTCAATTTTTTTACCTTTTCAGACAAAATCAGCTTTCTTTTTAGATTTTGCCACTCCTTCATTTAATGGAATTTCCCAATTACATTCCGATGAAGAACTTGTTGCTCGTGTTGGTTCTGCTTCTCATTCTGCTTATGATATCCCCAAATAGAAATTGGGCATGTCATCATTTTTCACTTTTTTTCCTTACTCTTTGAGACTCCCTTCTTCGAAGAAGCTTTACTGGTCTTATTCTTATTCACCCATTCTTTTAAAGTTCCCAAGCTCCACCGAATAAATCTTGGTTCCTTGTCATCCTTCCCCTTGATAGGATTGATAGCATTAAACTTCTCACATACCCAACATGGTGAAAATTAAAATTATATTTTATACCATTTAAACCAATTAATATGAGTAACAATGTAAATATTATTAAAGTACACGCATAATACATAAAGTACATGCAAATTGAAAATGAAATTTCATTGCAATTTGCGTGTACTTTATATATTATGCATGTACTTTAACAAAAGACACGCATGATTTATAAAGTATACGCACATTCCAAATGATTTGGTTCAATGCAATGTGCGTGTACTTTAACAAAATTCACACGCGATTTATAAAGTACACGCACATTCCAAATGATTTGGTTCAATGTAATGTGCGTGTACTTTATGAAATATGCATGTACTTTAACAAAATACACACATGATTTATAAAGTACACGCACATTGAAGATGATTTGTATTGACTGCAATGTGCGTGTACTTTATAAAATATGTGTGTACATTAACAAGATACACGTATGATTTATAAAGTACACGCATATTAAAGATGATTTATATTGACTGTAATGTGCATGTACTTTATGAAATATGCGTGTACTTTAACATTGAAATATGTAGAATAACTTTTTCCTCAGCCATAATGATATGACGCGTCCACTGGTTTAGATTAGGCCATTTTATCAAGAGAGTGGATCGTAAATTTGTGAACATCATAAGCCCATTGTAGTTAATCATATCATCAATGTCGTTGAAATATTGAGTGAAAAATTCTCCTATTCTAAAGTTGGAGTTGGAAAACAGGAGCATTGTCATAAAGTGGAAGGCAACAAGCTTAACAAAATCATTCTTTCCCTCATCATTTTCAAGCTCAACCAATGTTATCAATCCCTTCGTAATATCTGATTTTCTAATCTTTCTATTGGCCTTGAAGTAGCAACTGCGAAATTCAAGTTTAGGGGGCACATTGATCCATTCTCTTATTCAGTTCAATTTTCTTTTTCCCCTTTGTTATTGGGATTCCAAAAATTTAACTTATATCGTTGGGCCTTATTTGGGCATCGCTAATCATCTTAAAATACTTTGTGTTTTTTTTGTAGAGCTCGATAATGATGAGAATGTTTTTGCCACTTTTTTTATGATCTCCCTCTACTACTTCACCATTATAGTAGGCATTGAATAAGTTCTAGAAAGGCATCTTCTTAAGAAGATCAATATACTTCTCGTTGATTTTGCTACGAATATCAAGAAAATTATGATAGAAGCTCATGACATTAGACCTATATTGGTCGTATAAATGAACTTCCCCAGTTGATTTATTTATACTCTTTTTATCTCCTTTTGTTGGCCTCTTTGGACCACTCTTACCAGCAATGTCTTTTTCGGGATTCTTTCCCTTCTGTGCCCTTGTCTTCAAAGTCATTTCTATAAAGTAAATGCATAAAATTTAAAGTAAACGCATATAGATTAAATTACATGCATAAAGAAATAAAGTACACACACATAAAGTACATGGATCTTGTATTGAAGAACAAATAAATTTTAATAAAGTATAGGAATGTTTAACAAAAGTACATGTAATATTCTCTTAACACTTCATACAAATCTCAACAAAATACAAGAAATGCGTAATACAAAATTTCAAAAAACAAATTTTCTATCGTCTGTTACATGGTAATACCTAAGACCTATTGTTTGACATGTTATGAACCAAGATTCTCTATTCGTAATATATTCACAAAAGAAGTGATATAATAGATCCATGCGAAACACGTCAGCATTTTCAAAACCTCTTAAGCAATACTGTTCAATTCGTTTTGCTAAATCTTTCGCTTTCGATTCAGTTACTTGAAGCTTTTGTATATCAAAAGTGAACTTAATGTCTTCAAAGTAGTATTAAAAAATAAATAACTTTTTCTCTCTATCATTTATGCGAAGCAAAAAATGAATTATGTCATCATAAATAGTATTGATTGCCAATATGAAAGGTTTTGTATAGTTAAGATCTTCAAAGGTGCACCCAGTAGTTTTATAGTATAACATGTTTGATGGATTGATTCCTAAATAATAACACAACCTAGATACTTCTTACAAAAAGTGGAATATCATTCAAATGCCACTAGCGCGGACCACAATAATATAGGATCTATTAAATATGGAGAGGACATATACATTCCATAAAGTACAAACATAATAACATAAAGTACAGACACATTGGATTGTATCAAATCAATCTCCATGTATGTGTACTTTACGTAATTGGGTTTATTTTATGAAAGTACACGCATAATACATAAATTACACGCATAGTATATTAAACCAAATCATTTTCTATGTGCATGTACTTTATGTATTATGCGTGTACTTTATGAAAGTGCAAGCATTATACATAAAGTACACGCATATTGAATCGGAGCAAATCAAATTCAATGTGTGTGTACTTTGAATTGCGTGTACTATTAGAAAGTACATGCATATAAATAAAGTATACGCACATAAAAATTGATTTGGTTCAATCCAAAATTACGATAATAATATATGAACTATTAAATGTCAATGGCTCGGACCACAATTAATACGACGTATGAAAATAAACAGAGTTTGTATATGCTCCTCAATCCTTAGTATATTTCGCTGGCGTGGATCACAATTAATATAGGAGGTACGATAATACACAAAGCATGTATATATTCGCATTCCTAAATAAATGCATCTGGCACGGACCACAATTGATATAAGACCATACAAATTCAAAGAATATGTACATATTCCAATCATGTATATGTTCCCAGTCTTGAATAAATGATATATACAGGAGGAAATGTATAGTGATGAAATAAATAAATGTGCATTCCTCGACATGCAAAAAGTGTGTTTTGCATTTAAAATCAAGGCAACAAATGTATAATAGATTCATATTTTATTTTTTCATATCATTAACAAACACAAAGTGTTTCATCAATCCCTGTATAATGTCTACAAATGTATACATATGAGAACAAAAAATACATAATAAAATAAAGAAAAAGTTAAATAAAACCTAAGAACACAAAAATAGCATATGAAATACCCAACATAACACTCAAAATAAAAGGACAGTCAGGTGATATAAAAATATAATGCTAAGAACACAACATATACAGAGTATATAGTATAATCTTAAGAACAAAATTTAAGAACACAATATTACATTTAATTCATAATAAATTATATCAAATTCATATATATGAGCATGTATTTATACCTCTTAGTGTTATTTGGAAGAATTTGATTGAGGATGTGAATTGCTTGTTAGAACTTTCATGATTAGGGTTTTGATCGCTTGAATTTCTGTTAAATGTAATTGTTTTAGAATTCAAGAGTATTTATATGTTGTTGTTGGACCAAAAGTTGATTAAGTATGAGAATCATTTGGGGTTTTGATCGAAGAGACAATACGGCTAGGGTTTTGATCAAAGAGACAATACAATCGCTTTGGCACTTGAATTTCTGTGAAGTTTGTTTGTTTTTCAATTCGGGGGTATTTATATGTTAGACCTAATCGTTTAAAATTTGTTGGGCCTGGGTTTAGCATCTAAAATTTTTAGTCCAAGAACTCGACAGTAATAGCCCTTAATTTATAATGTTATAATAATGAAAATATATTTTTCACAACGTGTTGACAAAATAAATGGCAAAATTTTAATTTTGGTAAAGGGACCTAGTGGTTAGACTTCCTTATTTGACCTTATCGGTCGATTTTGTGAAAAACGGATGAAATGAATAAAACAAAATGAAATCGGTAAGAAATGTAATCGTGAACCGAAGAATGATGAAGGTGATGGTATAATGTAAACATTTGATAAATGTTAAAATACACTAATATGGACTCAGATGCAACCGAAAAATAATTAAGAAGAGTCCGGAGCCCGGTAATGAAAGATCCAAAGCCACTGATCAGAGCATATGATGGCATCACCGACGGTGTGGATCGCGTTAAAGTACGCGGATTATTTGGTGCATTGCAAGAAAAAGATAATGATAAAAGTGAAAGATGATAACACAAAGTTTGTGCCTAAGAAAATGTGAAAGACAACCTAATGGAAGGTATGTGGTAAATGATAGTAAGGATAAAATTATGTAATTGCTCTCTACATAAATGGCTTAAAATTTAGTTAAGTGTGGGTATGAGTACATAGCTCTGGTTGCATTGCATGGTAGTTGCATTTATACTCGTTAAATGATAATGTTTTCAAAATTGAATAAGCGTAAAATGTATACTATTTTCTTATAAAATATGTAGCTTAGAACCCCCAACCATGCTGAGCGCTTTTCTCACCACTTAGTTTTATGTTTAAACCTCCACCCCAAGGTACCTCCGTTAGGGGTGTTGGCAAGGACGTTGTTAAGGCTCCAGATGGTACTAGTCATCGATAGAGCTCTACTATGGCATTTTCAAAAATTGTGTTTTGGTACAATTGAATTCATGGAACTATAAACAATATTTTATTTTGGGCCTTGGGCCATTTGTTGTGATAATACAGGAGTTTTATTATTTATTTCCCTTATTATTAGCATTGTTGGATTTAACAAAATTTTCCAAATTAAATCTTGTTAATTATTTAATCACTTAAAGTGGCAACCTATTACTTAAATTAAAACATGTTTAATTACATTGGTTCCTTACAAAATGGTGCAAATTAAAAAGTTTTCTTAAATAATAAAATTGGACTTTCTTCTTCCCCCAAAAACCTTGACTCGGGTGTCAGTTGACTCAACGGTAGCCTAAATCCGGGTCGGGGCATTACACTATCTGAGACCCAATCACGTGTTGCAACTAGTCACGGTCTAAAGCCATAACCATGTGTCCATAATAAATTCAAACTGAATGTAAAGGGTCACGGTTCAAAACTGTGACCATGCTAGGCTTTAATTGGTTATGGGTGGGTCATGACCACCCTCTTGGTAATAAAGGCACCAAAATTCCAATAAAAATGGTCACCGGTTGGTCACGGTCTGGAACCTTGACCAAGCCTCTTCCTATGCCACCCTTGGGCCTTATCACAAATTGAATCACGGACTTTATTGTATGATCACGGATTTGGATCTGACAATTTCTGATATATGGCATAGTGACCGTTAAATAAGCTCAATATTTGGCATAAATAACTCTCTTTATCATTTTGAAATTTCTTTTTATTTTTAGTGAATAAGGTAACTAAAATAATTTATTTTGAGTGATAAAGCAACCAATATGATATGCTGAGTGTGATTATAATGATTATGTCTATAATGATTATTTGTTTCTTACAAAGTCATTTTTGTTTTGTTTGTTAACAATAATTATAGCATTATTTTAGGGATTATTAAAGTCCCAGTTATTTGTTTAAGAATTGTGTCACTATTTAGGTTATCAATGTTTATTAAAGTCACTATATTACATAAATAACTTTCTAATACACACACACACACACACACACACATATATATATATATATATATATATATATATATATATATATATATATATATATATATATATATATATATATATATATATATATATATATATAGAGAGAGAGAGAGAGAGAGAGACACACACACACACACACACAAATTCAGTTTCATTTGTATTGAGTCATACAGTGACTAATATTATTTCTTGTGGGAGATAAATTAACTATTAATTCATGGCATGAGTAATGAAGAAATTGATTAGGTTTCTTCCCTATTTTTAAGATAGTAGTCTGCTTTATGCACATATCCTTTGTGATATGGCTATTTTATCATAAATTTGTTTAGTGATCAATAAAGTCACTAATTTGGGTTGTAGTAAGTGTTAAAGTAACTAGTTTGGATTACTTATGTCAACTAATTAGTGGGTTATATTGATTATTAAAGTCACTAATTGGAGTTTTTTCGAGTTTTTTGGGGGTTATTTCGAGTTTTTTCGAGCATTTTTTAGATTGTTTTTACTTTTTTGAGCATAATATTCATTTTCAACACTAATTGGAGTGGGAGATGACTGAACCTCGCTTCGGATACGGTTGGTGCGTTGTATCCTCTTTTTCGTTTAAAATATTTCTCCATTGATTCCCTATATTTACAAATTTAATTTAATTTCACATATAAATTTAATTTCATGTAGGGTTTTTTTTTGGAGTGGGAGAAAATAGGGTTTTTTTATATTTGGTATGGGAGAAGAGGGAGTAACAGACTTAATTTTTTTTTTTTTAGTTTATTACAGATTTTTTCCTGAATAACCTCCAGGTTTAATTTTTTACACAAAAATCCCTAAATTTTTTATTTTATTTTTTTTTTAAATGAACTGGGGCTGCCGCCCCACTTCGGCCTGGGGTGGATCCGCCCCTGGGCCCGGAACCAATCTCCCGGATTAAAAATATTGGACCACGCTTTATGGCTAAATGGGTAAAGGTGCGAGATAATAGAGTTCCAAATATCAATTAAGATTACACATATGGGAAAAAACAAAAGAAAGAGGGTGAGTAAGAAAAAAAGTTTAATGATGACAAATTAAAACAACAAGAGAACCCCAATTTGAGAAAAAACAAAGGTGATGGACTGATGGAGTTGATAAGCATGGAAGAATGTGAAATTAAAATTCACATCCCAGAGGCAGAAAAAAATAAGCTTAATTTTTTTTTTGGCAATTCAAATGTGTAGTAAGTTTACCTATTAATCTTTATTTTATTTTTTGGTTCATTAAAATTGAATAATACTCTAATTTTACTTGTTTAAAATTACAATTATTTTGGGTCTCGAATAGGATTATATCTTAGTAGAAGAGAGGCATCACTCATTTTGAAAAAGCAAGCAATTACAAATCATGTTCGTCCAAAATATCACTTATTGAATATTTTTTTATAGGATAACTGCTAAGGTCACATGCAATTTAATGTTTTAAAGTCACTTATTGAGTAATTTGTTTTACTGTTAAAGTTAATGATGTTGTATTATCTAATTATTAAAATCTCTAACTACTTATACACTTGCTGCTAAAGTCACTACTTTAGTCTTCCTCCAGTATTAATTCATTCATTCAAGTGACCTAAAACTCACTAAGAATTTATATTCTTGAATATATAATCAGTACACATATAACCATAACACGATAAAATCATCATTCATTTCCAAATTTCACCTTCGTATGCCACAAAATCTAATTTTTACTCCTAACATCATTTTTTCTGCATGCTATTGATGCTTTTGTTGAATTGCTTTCTAAGAAAATTCTCAGGATGATGCGATCGAATACAAGTCCTTATTCATTACAAGTTATTCTTTGGTAAGTTATCATACTTGATATTATTTTTAAAAACCTACATAGCAAAGAGTGAAGCCAATGTGGAATGGTTTCACAAAAGCTTGAGGGTTGAATACTTAAATGCTGAAGTTACTAATTTTTTATCAGATCAATGTTAAAGTCACTACTCTTGTACACTGATGTAGATAAATAAACAAATTACTTGTATATTCAATAAATCGGCTAATATTTACATAATTAAGGGAGTTATATTTATAAATTTTATTAATACATAAAGCAACTTATGTAGTAATTTTTACTTATGCTATAAATTATAAATTATGAAATTTACTTATGTTTTGTTATAATAGATTTATGTGCAAAAAGGCAAAACAATAGCTTCCAACAAACAAATTTTTGACAAGATGTTGATATACATTGGAAGTGTGAGATAAGTGTTCTTCTCTCTATTCTCGTTTTTCACAAACATGTCAACACTTGGTGGCATTACGATTCAACACAATTTGAAAGTCGAGGAGATCGAGGCAAATATTTTAAGGATGCTCTCTTAATGGTAAAAATTACTCAAAAATACTTTCTCATTTTTAAAATTATGTATTGATAATTTTTTTCAATTAATGTTGATCAGATGAAACACCTTGAAAATGTGTAACAGAAAAGAAGTACGAAATAAAACAAAATCCAACAATGAAGTTGGTAGAGTCTCCCACGAAAAAGGCCAACTTTATAGTCTTTAAGTGAAATGAAAGTAGATTTGAACAAGGCTGGAAAATGGATGCATGCATATGAGCATACCATACTTGAACCTGCAATTGTTTTGTAAGTTCTTATCCTTTGAATTATGAAATTTAGTTGTCACCAGATATTTATAGTAAAGTAGATTTTTTTTTAATGAACAGGGAAGATTGCGGGATAGCAGTGGCATATTATATGAAAAAATTTCGAGGGGAGAGGTGCTTGAAAAAAATTTGCAGAGGATGCAATGGATGCAATGCGTGCCAAGATGTTTACTGAGTTACTCAATTATGCTGAACATAAGAAAGCACATAAATGATGAGAAATTACAAATGATAGAAAAACTCAAAGAATTCGATATTTCAATTGTTAATTTGAATGATTATAATTTTGTATTTGTACTACTCAAAGTAATATTAATAGTATAATTTTTCATTTTTCATTTTTCATTTTTCATTTTTCATTGTACTTCACAATTTTAATGATGTTTGTTATAGAGAATAGAAAAGCAAATTATATATATTTCTTTATGTATGAGGTTTCTATATAATGAATGAGTGTTTAGTTGATTTAAATTGATTATTTATTGTTGGATATTACAACAATTGTTTGTTGCTTCAATCTCAAGTATAACTGAGAATGTTACAATAAAAACAAAAAATGCTGCCACTACTAAGGTCACTATATGTGTCATTGCTAAAGTAATTGTATATGTCTTTTATCACTACTAAAGTCACTATATTTTCCTTGTGTAACTCTTAAAGTCACTATATTTATCTTTTGCTAAATTTAAAATTCACTTATTTTCTATTTAATGACTTGATAAATCACTATATTTTTCTTTTTAACACTACTAAAGTCACTACTTTCCATTTTTTTCACTATTAAAGTCACTACTTCTTTACTGCTACTAGTAAAGTCAATAGCTTACCACGATAGATTGTTAAAGTAGCAGATTAAATGTGCGCACTTCTTTAATATGACTAATAATTAAGGCGCAAGTCCATGACTATTTTAAAAAATAATTAAGGTGTAAGTCCGCATATTTTCAACTACATAAATTGTTTATCTTGTTAGTGCTCTTATAAAAACACTTGACACCAACTACATTTCATGGGCCTTCGATATTCGCCACGAGACGTTATTCTACGTTTTCTTGGTCTTCCAGGAGGTACTTTTGTTATAGGGCGTTCAAAAGAACTTCATTGCTAACTAGTTTCTTTTCTTGTATCCCCGTGACATGAATAGTTGGAAATGAATAAGACTTCTTGAAATAATCAACAGTGAAATACTCCTCAACGTACTAAAATATATCTTCGCCATTTGATTTTATTGCAACCAAAGCATATGAGCATGGGAGCCCGATTAATTGTCATTTGTAACAAAAAATAACACTCATAGAGATTTACAATCTTTGGTTTCTCACTATGAACCTGAAAAATAAAGTCACTGGATCGAGTAACATTCTAACCCCTACCAACTGTTAATAACTCATTCAACCTCTTGTACATCTTGGGACACAATATCGTTGTCCACTTATTTGCCGTTTGACATCTTTTGGAGATTTGGTTCATCACTTTAATTTGAATACACAACCAACTATGCTATCGGTAAATACCTAGCATCTTTGATCCAAACATTGAATGACTCAGTCGCATTGGAATACATCTCCTCATTATTACGTCCACTGAAAAATGCACAACACCAATGCTTGTTCGGACAAATTTGCAAGAAATATTTCATCAAATCACCTCCCTCATTTATCAATGCAGTCCGATGATTTTCAAAAGACTCTATAGTCGTAGAAAATGCACACAT
The DNA here is from genome assembly GCA_949130495.1 of Sambucus nigra. NCBI lineage: Eukaryota > Viridiplantae > Streptophyta > Magnoliopsida > Dipsacales > Adoxaceae > Sambucus > Sambucus nigra. The sequence goes on along the minus strand of OX422208.1, from coordinate 764,113,296 downwards.
GTTAAACATCTTTACCATTTTCTCCTTACAAATTGGACCAAAGCCACAAAATCTATCCCACGCGTTATTTTGAAGATGGTAAAGACAATATCCATGTGCAGAGTGTGGGAAATGCTTTGGAACAACATCCAAAATTTCTTGTTTGCGATCGAATATCAATGTGATCTTTGTCCCCATAAGATTCGAAACCTCGTTAAGGCATTTCATGAACCAATTCCAATTGCTCCCATTTTCAACATCAATAATAGAAAAAGCAACCGGAAATATACCTGCAAAAATATTTTTTTTAAAAACATATAACAATAGTAAAATTGAACAATGTAACAAACATTTTTATATGTCATTTGTTTCAAGAGTATTAAGTCACTTAAAACTGTTGAGAATAGAAAAAGTCACTATTATTATACATATTTCTTAAATCATTTTAAGACACACAATGAATAAAAATTATAAATACAAGAATTAATATGCTGTTATACTTTGATCATCATCTTTCGATGTGGTGGTCAATAACGTTCCTCTGTATTTACTATACAAGTGTGTCCCATCCAAGAATATTATCGATCTATAATATTGAAAACTTTGTACACATGCTCAAAAGATTATGAACATTCTTTTAAACTAAAAATCAACTACATCACGCTCAACAAAATAAAATGAGTTTGGATTTGTTTCAATTAGTCAGTTGCAATACAATATTAGTTGCTTGCAAGATTGTTCATCATACTCACGAAACTCAACCCTTGCAAGTTCCTTTCTCTTCCAAGGGAGATGGTCAGAAATATCAAAGTTATATTTTCTCTTAAAGCTACTATTAATATTAATTGGCCTAATTGAAGGCTTCTCCTGAACTTCATCCATAAACTCAAATGAAACAATTTGAGATGACATAATTTCACTAATTGACTTACGAACACGTCTCCTACAACTATGTGTATTATTCAATGTTCGAATATAAAAAAATTATCTACACGATTCACCGATGCATGCACACGCCAACTGTATTTAACATCCTCATCTTGAAGACAATGAGAAGTCAGTCTAACATTATCAATCTTTATATACTGGAACTTAAATTCAGTCTCTAATGTATACTTATGTAATGTTGTATGAAACTCTTTCACTGCCCCTTCAAATCTTTGTCCTACTTCAATAATTTCACGTGCCCAAAACTCCAATAAAAAAAACCTTTGATCCTGATGATGCAGATTCAACAAAATACTCATCCATAATATCAAATGTATCTGTAACTAATGAATCGCCAATATCAATAAAACCCTAATCAATCTCACAAATTTCAATACCAACACACTTACAATCTTCCACTTTTATTTCAATGAAATCATATTTTAACTTCTCATAACAAAGTGGCATGTCTAAAATCCCCATCAGATTTCAAAATACCAAAATAACTCTTGAGAAATTTTCAAACGAATATGAAAACTTAACACTCTCTTTCCAAAATCTTAACTTTTTCACACTTCATTAGCAAATGAAAAATACGAACATTCAACTTCAATGCTTATAGCAACCGACACAACCATATGAGCACATATAAGCAGGTCTATGATCTATCAAACTACAAAATAAAAAAAAAAAATGAGTAATAAATGTCATATTATAATAAAAACTCATTAAAACTGTAATTATACAATACTAAATTAATGAAAACAAGAATAATAACAATCAAATAATAACGAAACTAAAAACAATCAAATAAAAATGAAACTAACACCATTTAATCACAAAAACAGTAAATACTTTAAAAAATAAAGTAGCACACAAAAACAAATAAGAACATATCATATACAAACATAAATACTTACAAACAATATTCAAATCCAGCGATAAAATCATACAACATTGAAACAAGCCCTAACACTAAACTAAAATCATATAAAGATAAAATACATCAATTAAATTCACAAGTATTTTATTTTCATTACAAAATCAAACAATCATATAATATTTATACATTCATTCATAAATAAATATATATCACCTGTGATTTCAATAGAACCCTAACAGATTAATTTCTTATAAAATCTAAAAACAGAGCATCTACATACATATAACTATACAACACATAATCTAATCACAACTTACAACCATTAATGATGCAACAAAAACCTAAAGTGAAAATCGAATATCAGAAATACATTACCTAATCTCACAAATACAACATCAAATTGAAAACCAAACATTATTAATCAATTAAACATAAAAATATATACCTGAATTAAATGGAGAAAATAAAGAGCAACTATCTTCGGATCTGAATCGGTAATTGGATCAAGAATCGATTTTGGTTTTAGTTAAGATGAGAATAAATAGATTGAAAGCAAGACAAGATTGAACGGATCAAAAATCTATTTTTATTTTTGTTAAGAAAACAAAATTGAGGAACATGTAACTACTTACCTGGTTTAGCTCCACCAGAAAATGAAGGAAATAAATAAAATGTGAGTTAATAATCTTTCAAAAAATGCTAAGATTAATTTTTGGAAAAATCGAATTTTAAATAGAGAGAGAGAGAGAGAGGGACTAAATGGGAGAACCTAAAATTAGCCGTCTTTTTTACAAAATATGAATTTATGTTGGGCATCATACATTGATTGGCCCTTAATTAAACAATCAGTGCAAGTATTTAGTCATTTTTATCAAAATACATTTGTAATCAATCTCATGTCATTGTTTTTAGGTTGTTTGTCAAGTTTTAATATACATGTGACACACATCATTCTCTGCAAAAATGAAGATATTTAGTCATATTTTTCAAATTGCATTTGTAATCAATCTCATGTCGTTGCTTTTTAGTTGTTGTTTTAATAAATATGGAACACGTGTTATTATCTGCACAAATGAAGATGGAAAGTTAGAGGCTATTATGGAACGATTTTGGATGGTTATGAGAGCGTTTTGGGTGGTTATGGACTTGATACAATTTAAAAAATACATGAGATGAAAGCGCACCAAAACTTCTGAAATGGAACTAAGCCGAAATCTCTATAATAATAATAATATTAAAGAATACTCACTCCTCTCTCCCCACCCCCAACGCCTCTCTCTCTCTCTCGGGCGCACACACACGCACACGATTGAGCCCTGAGTTCGTTTGGTCCACTATTGGTTTGTTGACGCCATAATACAACCTACCAGATTTGTTTTGAGTTCATAATGAGCACCTATTGATTGCCAAACACCTTGCGTTTCTTATAAAATCCACACTAGATCAACACTTTGAGATGATTAACCTATACAAAACTCCTTGGAGATATTCTGGAAAAACTCCCTAAAGCATAATATGTACAAACTACAAGAACGTAACAGCACGTTGTGATAGAAGCATCCCACAGATGGTGAGGAGGCGACATTAATGAACCCCAACAAGATCATAACGGAAGAAAATGGCAGATTATTGTATTCCATAATGTAACATTCCGAAAAGTACAATAGTCGACCACTAAATATGGGGCTACCTCTTCCACCACGGGATGCCAAATTTCTCTTTTACCATACTATAACATCAATCAGTATATTCTTGCATTGTGCTCATTCCTTTAGTTGTCTTTTCTTTTGGTTATCCCATTTCCTTTATACATAACCAAACTAGTGTTAAACCTTTCTACTTGGAAATACTAAGGTGATGACCAACAACATTAATATTATTCCAAAGAGATATTCATACGCATTTCCTTTAATGTTACACATAACAAGAGTACACAAAACAAGGTCAACAGCACTATTGCCTGACCTGAAATATGAAGGATTAACACTACTGATACACCAATATGTCCCCGGGTTCACAACAAAGACCTCTCCAAAATTTTGACATTTTAAGCCAACAATAATAGAAAAAAAAAATGAAAAATGTAAATCAAGAAAAACAGAAATTCCAGATTTCCAAGCCCTGAAGTGGATCCCGGCACAAAGAATCTCTCCATTCTCTCCAAGATAATTTTCTTCATCGACCCACGGCCTCTGCCAAGGAAACCAATACCTGTGCTGTTTAATGTTGTTTTTACTTCTTCCGGTTTCTGTTTTTAACTCTCACAATCCTTCGATTAGACTTGTCACCACCTCCGCCACCAGAGCCCAATGAGAAATTACCTCCGGCACTGAAATCTAAACTACTAGATGCTTGAAACGGAGAGAGAGTCTGTGGAGGAGCAGCAGATTGACTAGCAGGACCACCAAATTGAAAGGGATGTGAGGGCAAGTGAGCCGTAGAACCATACATGAATGTCGTGGGGGGCGGCAAAGCGGGTGGTTGACCGAAAACGGGAATTGAAGGAGTGGATGAAGCGTGCACAGGATCCTCAGCCATGCTGTCTTCCATGTTCATCTGATCATTATCATTTGCAGTAGCTGCTCCGAAAGGAGAAGAATTTCCAAACACGGGTTGCGATTGTGATATAGACGGCAAAGATGAGGTGGGAGCAACAGCTGAAGTGAATGAGAACACAGGACCTGATGAAGCACTTGTAGACGATCCGAACAGCGTTGGTGTAGCATTGGAGGCAGCAACAGACGAGGAAGAAGATCCTTCAAAGGAGAAACCTGTTGATAAGGAATTAACTGAAGAACCAAAAATGGATGAGTTGTTGGGGTTCCAACTTGACCCGAATGGGCTAGAAGTGGGACCAGCTGTAGAGCTAACAGACTTTGTCTCCGAAGAAGTGGTTGACGGGCCAGAACCAAACGGGTTAGCACCAGCAGGGCTAGAAGTACCAAAAAGAGAACCGCCAGAGGTGAAAGGGTTAATATTGGGAGTCCCAAAAAGTGGAGACGAGCCAGATGAACCAAATTGGTTGGGCATGCTCTGTGTAGCAGTGGCAACTCCGGTTCCAGAAGAAGCTGCCACCGGTGTAGTGACCAGAGATGCACTGGAGGTGCCAAAAAGAGAACCCTGAGACTGAATATTATTGACAGCTGAAGCGGTTGATTTCCCGAATCCAAAAATGCTACTTTCTGTGCTTGCACCTGTTGCAAATGATGCGCCACCGAAAGGGGAGGTGATTACCTTGTCAAAAGTAACTTCCTTGGCTTTGGGTGTGGTCTCTGTAGTTTGTGGGCCAGAAGATACTATTGGAAGTGGAGTGGATGAGGATCCAAAGTTGAAAATGGGTGAGGCTGGAACTGAAGGCGCTGCAGCAGAAACAGAGAAAGCAGTGGTAGTGGTGGGGGTGGCGGCGATGGTGGGGGTGGCTGTGGGGGTGGGGGTCATCGTAGATGTACTGGAGGAAGGAGTGTGGGGAGAGAGTGTGCTAAAAATTTGATTAGAAAAGCTGCTGGAAGCCAGAACAGGAGCTGTGGAAGCAAAAATAGAAGGGCTTGAAGAAAGTGACCCGTTATTTAGATTTGAATTCTTGACAGGGGCACCAAAGGACAAAATGGCGCTCGTTGATGCTGAAGTTGATGCAGCAGTAGGTAAAGATCTTGAGTCTCCCTTTATATCTCCAGACTCCTGGGTGTTCTTATTGTCACCCTTATTTGACTCCAGAATTTTTGGTTGAGCCTCGGTTGTGACAAAGTCGACCTTGACCAAGCTGAATATAAAATAAATAAATAAATCAGAAAATCTCCACCCACTAGTGTATATTATAGATATATTCGAAGGTATTGCAAAAAGAAATACATTATTAAAAAGTGGCTGCATTGTATAAGCAAAAGGTATTAATAAGTAGAGACTGACTTGTTTACGCTTTCTGGTTTTAGATCTGACTGGAAAGCAGATTTGAGGCCTGAAATTTCATTAGCAGAAGGTGTGGGAGAAAATTTGAACAGCTGAACCTTATCGACATTTTGGGAGCTTGAGCTAAACAAGGGAGGAGAAGCAACTGGATCCTTTGGTGGAACACGCTCATCACCTGCTGAGGTTGACAGAACATGTTCAACTGGCTGGGAAGTTTTGCTGGGAGCAGGTGAAGTAACAAATGTAAAGCCAGTGTTTTCCCCACCAACCACAGACCCACCATGAGTTTCCAAATCAGTTCTTTTATTCATTACAGATTCAGTGGTTGTCTTGATTTCAGGCAGTGCGAGGGTTTTGTCCAGTTTTATTGCGTCCAGTTTTATTGCTTCAGTTGAAATAGCCTTTTTGCTCTCCACAAGTTTTTCTCGCTCTTCAACTGGCGGCGTAAATGCAAATCCGTTGGAGTGGGTGTCATCGTCCAGCTCAAAAGAATCCTTCATAAAAAGAACCCAATTTCAGATGTCACTACAAGACACGTATAAAGGTAAATATCCAAGTAGAGAGCAAACTATACCGTTTGGTTTGAGGTAAGATGTTTTTTTGACCTGGGTGGAAAATGAAAAAGTAAAATCTAACCCAATTCAGTGTAGAAACAACAATGTTCATAAATGCTGGACAAAATAGTCAACAAAATATAACCTCAAATAGGTAAAAAAAAATATTCCACCCCAAACCAAATGGGACCGAGAGGACATCAATTTAAGCTATCCTCCTTTAACTATAATTGGATGAAATAATTTTAAGATGTACTGTAACAGGTATCAACGACTCCGAAGGTATCAATCATATGGTGGTTCACTTAATGAGTAGCATGATCAACTCGAATAAAATCTTATTAGCAACTGACTAAATCCTACAGAACCCATTAAAAATTTTCCAGAAAAAAGCCACTTGAACTTGCAAATTGATCAACCAAACAGAACATGAACCCCAAGCACATAAGAAGTAACCATGTGTGTCAAGGGTAGAATGACAAATTCCCAAAGATATTTCCTAGTTTAGAATAAATGGTGGGTAGAAGTAGAGTAGGATCAGTTAAGAACTAGTTTTAAGGCCCTCTAAAGAAATAAATTTATTTTTTCATTTCACCGACAGAATCCTAGTGAAACCACAAGTTTACTTTACTCTGTGACGTATACATAAGACAGAGCCACCCACCTCGTGCGCGCTCATCTTAAAAGCCCGTTTCTTTATAGGTGGTTGAGATGCAGACTTTGAAATGAGAGAGTCTGCCGTTTTAACATTAGTACCATTGTTCACAGAAGGAGACACACTGTCACGAGAAATTTTTTTCGTGCCAATTTCTTCAAATTTCTCTTGCTTTTGAGAGGTAGAATCACGAGCATTGGGAAACAAGGCAATGCACGAACCCGCCAACTTATCAGTTTCTTGGGCATTTTTCAAAATCTTCGACGAATCCACATCCTCCAAGCTTCTAAGAGCCTTCCCACTAAGCATATTCGGTGTCAATTGAGCCGGGGATTTGTCCCTTACAACAACTAGCTTTGAGCCCGAAGGCTTCTCCTTTGGGCTTAACTTCTCAAGGTGCTCCAATATTTTTGCAGCCATTTCACTGGACTTCGAAGGAACATGGGAATAGCTTGTACTAGGAATGCTATTATCCCCATTACGCTCCACGTTTTTTGAGACATTATGCTTAGCCTCATCTAATAAAAGTAATGTCTGTGTGGAAGAAGATGCATGCTGTTGAACGGCACTAGAACCAACTCCATTCCTAGGACTTCCTTTAGATGACAGATTAGATTTCTGTCGAATTCTACGTATGGCACCAAAAGATCCAAAATCATCATCCAATACAGAACTCCTACGCTTCAGAGCCTGAAAATAAAATAAAAATTAATAAGATAATATAGTACCATGATCCAGAAGATATGTTCCAAGTAATATTAGGTTCATCACCGCTTGAGAAAATACCAGTTGTTTAGACCCAGATTGTCCATCGTGCTCCCATGGATGCTGAGATGATGATGGTCCATTGAAGCCATTACTTGTGGCCCCATTACCCTGGAATTTGAACATAAAATAATAAAAGGTTAAACCTTAACAGACAAGCATGTCAATTCCCTGCACAGAAATTTAATACACAGTAACACAGCGATAACCACAAACCTTTCGGGTTAAAGTTGGATGAGCCCTGGAATATGGTGTGCGAGCCATGTTATATATTGCCGATCGACCTCGAGATCTCGGGGTTGTAAAACCATTTTCCGGACCCCACACGGCAGTCTTAGGTACTAAAGACGAAATTGGTGATTTTGAAGAAAACGGTGCGTTGTTTAGCAAAGATGCATCTTCCCTCAATGTTTGACTTCGGACACCCAACATCGACGGTGAAACTTTTGATGGCCTGCTACCCATGTAAGCTTTTGCCAGCTCAGCAGGTGAAGCAACATCCTCTTCAACAACCTGAAGACGTTTCAAATTTAAAATGTGGAAGTGTGCCATTATGCAGTGTACATGGAGAAACCAGCCAGGAAACACTTGTAAGTTATTGCAGACATAGAAGGGAAAATGAGACATGAGAATGAAATTTACTCTTGAACTGACAACAGGGGTTGAATCAATCTCATGAAATTTATCCCGAACGTTCCTAGTTTCTTGCACTGGATTACTTGCGAGTCCCTCGTGCCTTTCAAGATCAGATAGCGGTTTTGAAAGATTTGTTTCGGTCCATTTAACCTCATCTCTAATGGGCGAATCAACAGTTCTTGAACGCAACAGTTCAGTCAAATGGTCAATTTCAGATCTGTACCATAACAAGTCACATCAGTAATGCAGCAAAATCCACAAAGTGAAAAACTCAGTAGAAAATTGAAAACAATCGTAAATATGCATCTAAGTATTAACACTTCATCAGGTGCAGGACTAACCAAAAAAAAAAAGAAATGATCTAGGTAAAGCAACCATTAATGCCTGATATCTGGTCGGAACCAGGATGCTTCAGCATTTAAAATAGGTCAGGTAACGACTTTGTCAAGGTTACCGATATTTCGCTTTTTAAAATTGCAAATATTCCGCATCCTAATGAAATACAAACTCCGTGTCAATCACCTGGTTATAATAATGTCGAACTTGACGAATAAATCGTTTTGCATGGATTTGCTCATAGAATACAACAAAAATTCAAGCATATACTTAAGAATGATGTGACACTTTGACCATTGACAAAGCACGGGGGCATCAAACTGCCAGTGCACAAACATATGGGTATAAAGTGAAGCAGTATAACCTCTCCTACTGCCCTATCACACACACATTCCGTGTGCAACCTCATAACACCAAGTCGAATTATGAGTTGTTTCATGTGAATTTATTTGTAGTATGGATCCAATCCTAACAAACTACATTATAAAAAAAAATGTGATAGGACTGCCAAGTTGCCAACAATTGCACAGAACATAAAGTTTATTAGTGCAGTTGTATTTTCAAACACCAAAAGCTTGCACCAACAAAGATTGTTGACAGCCCATACAACAAGTATTATAGTAAAAACAAACCTGGTAAAAGTCTTCTGTTTTAACATTAGCTCAAGCTCAGAAATTCCATTTTCACCAGAGCTGTTGGCTAAATTTCCGCCTTGATCCATGGCTGGTTTCAAAGCCCCAGAAAAGTTCTTCAACAAATAAAAAAATATACAAAATAACTATCAGCACTAAGGGCCACAGAATGACAATATTCTCATCAATCAAGGCAAATTTATCCAAGGAAAAAAAATGAACGATTATAACTGCACATAAAAATGAAAAAAGATGTGACATTCTTCCACAAACCAATGACATGAGGATCCCAAAACTAGAGTTAGAAATAAGCAATAACATGGATTGACATTAGTGAGCTGCCCTACCACAAATATCCAGAGTAACATACATGTCTACCATCTACGAAGCACGGACACACTATTCCGAAGGTGAAGTACCCATGTCGGACACTCTCACAACACGTGTTCAACAAGATACGTGGCGAATTGGACTTGTTTGACATTTTAAAAAAGGCGGACACTCCGCAGACACGGCGGGGTGCCAAAATTGATCAAACATTAAGATTTTTTAGTGCCATCATGTAAAATTAAATATTTTATTAGTTTCATGAATAACAAAAAGAAAAGTCAAAAAAATGAAGTTTGTCTCTCTCGATTTCAATGCATACTTTTTGACTTACGGTTAATATGTTATTATGAAATACCATGTTAATTTTGAAAATTAGTTTGACAACAAAGTTTTGTTTTTGAAGTACAAAATAGATGCGTGTGTGTGTGTGCATGTCTATATATATACACGTGTGTGTGTAATTATAGAAATAAATTAATTTCTCACCGTGTCTCTCCCGTGTAGTATCCTAATTTTTTAAGATTTGTCGTGTCAGGCACGACACCCGTATCCGTGTTTCATAATCTACCATCAAAGATGTATATGCAACAGAAATAAACATGTGGTGGTTTATTATAAAGCCGCAGTCAATCCAAAACTCCTACAAGAAACTGTTACAAACATATGCATGTTAAACCATATATGTTTCATGGCCAATTTAAGTCAATGGGCAGCAGACATAGGATACATAGGATATTTTAATAGACTGGAGCAATGAACAACACATAAAAGGAGCTATAAGAACCACAAGCTTCACAGGTTTTATGAAGTGAACTAAACATCAATGCCCTAAAAATCAAGACAATATGATTCCTAGAGAGAGAAACAAAAGAAATCTTATATTTCAAGAATTGAGGAATTAAGTCCAAAATGAGAATACAAGAGATATTTATAGGTGGGTTATTACTTGCTAATCAAGTAATAACTTAAAAGGACTAAAAAGGACTGAGCATAATTAGTCCCAAACATGCTAGAAGGCAAATTAAGGAGAGAAAATTACTAAAAAGAGCTAAAAATAGAAATAAAAGTAAAATAACAATGGATTCCCATCATCCTCCCCGGCTTCAAAAAAGTTCGTCCCCAAACTTGCAAAATTGGAGAATCACATGAGAAGTTCCAAAAATGTGCACAAAGACTTGTGAAACCAAAAATATTTCTTGAAAATTTGGAGGAAAGGATCATTTTTTTCAATTCTTGATTTCAAGATCCTTCTTCTTCCTCTTGCCTCTCTTGTCCAACATCAAAATATCTACCCCCGGGTCAAAAATCATTTTCTTGGCCTCAAACCCTAGTTCTTGAACATGTGGGAGGGTTCCGACCAAATCAGGCTAACTGGGGCGTTGCCCAACCAAATGTGGTGGGTTTCGGCCATGGGAAAGTGGCCCAAAGTGATTTCCAGCATTAGGGTGGAGTTCCGGCCACGGCAGAGGGAGGCGGCTGACGCCTGGGGGTTTCCCCTGACTTCAACTTGGAATTCAGCCCTCCCGGGGCAAGACAGGAGGGTTGGTCGACGCCGACTAGAAGGCTTGGGGGTTGTCCATTGGTTTTGGGGCAACGGGTGGGGGTTTTGTAGCGAGGGTAGTGTAGTTGGGGGTAGTGACAGCAGCATTGGGGTTTGATTTCTGGGGTGGGGCAGCAATAGGGAATGGGTTGGTTGCGGAAGCATGGGTGGAGCTATTTTGGGGGCTAGGGTTTTGAAATTTGGAGAATTGCAACATTTGGGTTTCAAAATTTTCTTCTTGTTTTCTTGCGAACTCCTCCATTCGTCGTTTCAATTCTTGATGATTTTGACTAAACTCTTCAGTAATCTCCTCTTGGATTCGGGTTGTTGCCTTCTTCGGAGCCATTGAGAATGTAGGGCACAATTTTTTTATCACCAATACACCAATTAGGGAACTACACCTCGAGCAAATACCAATTTGACGTGAATCACACGTCGATGACCTAAAAATAAGACAATATGAATTCTAGAGAGAGAAACAAAAGAGTTCTTATATTTCAAGAATTGAGGAATTAAGTACAAAATGAGAATACAAGAGCTATTTATAGGTAGGTTATTACTTGCTAATCAAGTATAACCTAAAATGACTAAAAAGGACTAACTAAAAATAAAAGAATGTCTAATTAGTCCCAAACATGCTTGAAGGCTAATTAAGGAGAGAAAATGACTAAAAATAGAAATAAAAGGAAAATAACAATGGATTCCCATCATTTTACTTCAATTTTGTAACCATATTGTTTTAAGAAATAGATATCAAAATCCATATGTATATACACTCAAATCGCTCTAGGCCAATTAAGGAAGTACTTTTGGTGTTTTACAAGAGAAATAAAAAGTAGTGGTGGAACTTCTTAACAAAGAACTAGAAAAAATGGAGAAGTGAATGCAAAAGCAATTCTCCAAGCTAAAATTCTTTTCTACCGAAAAATTCTATGAGTAACTCACTAAATTCACATAAGTGTTTGGTGTATCAGTGTAATTTTTTTTCAAATCGTTCACTACTCTTCAAAAGCTCCAAAAGATCCAAACAACATAATGAAGGGATTCAAAAATTTAGGCACGTGATCAAACAGCAAACCCTAATTTACCAAGACCTCAACCAAAAGTTTGATCACCTGATCCAACTCATCTCCTTCAAAATCCAAAACCCTAGCCCACACCAAGCCCTAACCCCAGTTTTTCCTCCTACCACCAACTTCCACCACTTCAAACCCCCAACCGAAGATCCCAAACCCTGCCGCGCTACCCACGCACCCCAACATCACCACTCAACCCTCGAAATCCTAAACCCTCCCCACCCATGCCGCCTAGCCCCCCGAACCTCCTCGGTAGACCCCTCCCCACCCGCCGACCACCGCACTGGCCAAAAAAGCAGTGCATACCCAAACGCTAGCTTGCTCCACCCCAAAAAAAAAAACCTGAAACCCCATCCCATTCCCAAAAAGTCCCGCCGGCAAACCCCTGCCCCACCAAAACCCCTTCGACCTTTTTTTCCACCAGTCGACCCACCCCAACCCCTTTCCCAACCCACCCGACACCGAACACCCTGCTGGACACTTTTTGGCCACCTTTTCTCCTCTACACGCATGGTTTTTGACCCAGGAGGACTCTTCTTGGGTTGGTTTAGATGAACGAAGTGAAGAAGAGAAGAAAAGAAGAAGAAAAATTGTGGGACGGGCACCCCTCAAGTTTGAGAAATTAATTTTTGGCCCTCACAAGTTTGACTCCTAATTTTTGGAGTTTCCTCACGAATCCCCGAAATTTTTTGTACGCTCAAGGACGAGTTTGATCTTAAGATAGGGAAAGTGATAGAAATGAGCCTTATTTCAGAGTTTTATTAGTCATTTTATTTTCTTTTGTATTTTCTTCTATTTTGTTATTGTATTTTCCTTCATTATTGTTATTGTATTTAGAGGTAAGGAGTCGTAATGGCATTTTTATAATTAGGGCCTTAGCTTGGAGCCTAAGCTACACCTCAACTTTAAATACCCACTTGTAAAGTCTCATTTGAGGTAGACTTGAATTTTAAAATAGAAAAGAGTATTTCTCTCTTTAAAATGTGTGTTTAGACATTTGTAGGAGCCTTTTGACGTGTAGTTTACGTCATCGTATGTAAGAGAGAGGGAGGGAGAGGGTTATGAAAGGCTGAAACATCAAATAAAGAATAAATTTGTTCATAGAAAATCGACCGGCTGCTTGATCCATTTGTGTATAGATACAAGGACTCCCCAAAGAGAATAAGAAAAAACAACCAAAAGAAAATACATAGAAGCACGGAGCTCACATGTAAAAGGTTGCTTAAATAGCACCAACAAAAAAGAATTTAGACTTACATTGCGAACTGTTGCCTGTATCCCATCCCTTGGTTCAGGATTTGCTTCTGGTCACATTAAAGTTATATCAGTAAATATATTAAACTCTTGACAAGTAAAAAAAAATGTATAACCAAAACAATAGGACCAAATTACTAAAAGGCGAAAAGAAAAAGAAAAAAGTTCAAAATTATTGCATATCAACACTATTGAGTAAAATTCAATTTACCAATCGGAAACCATTATTATAATAACTAAAAAGAGGACCTCATTTTTAACAAACATGGTAAATCCTTTGTGAATTAATCTCCACGAATACAGAAAATCTTTCAGATACAAACAACTCCATAAGTCCTTAACAAAAGGACAAACTTCATTCATTTCTTTTAACAATATTAGCGTACGATAGCTTATGATTTCATCTAATCTTAATCAGTTTGCCCCTGCTTTATAAAACTTCGTTATCATGCTTTCCTTTGCTCCCCCCCCCCCCCCCCCCCCACACTCACTTACCATCCACCACCCCTTCTTTTTCCCAGATATGTCATAGTTTCCTTTTAACAATCTCGGTGTATGATAACTTATAGTTTAATTCAGTCTAACACTTGTTTGCCTTCACTTTTACTACGTCTTCACCAAAGTTTGCTTTCTTTCATTTATATTCAATTTTCCAAAATGGTCATAGTTCATTTGTCTTTCCCCAGCTTCTTCTCCCTAAAAGCACATTTTTGAACACCAAATCATTTATATACATGATATGGGAGCGGAGCAAGCTACATACTTCAACATGTGATACATTAGGGTAGGTTCAGATCATATCGGTTAAATAAGTTGAACTACTTCTAAATACTACAAGATCTACTAAAGAGTTGAAAATTATTAACACCTTACAATAATTTTAAGATGCACAAGTCTTCAATTCAAGTTTAATATTTTGTATATAAATAAGTATATCCTAAGTTTTGTTTCTAATGTATATTAGAGTTTTGCTAAATTTTATCCAGAAGACCTCCCTTATAAAAAGTATGATCTCGTCTCTTCTATCAACAAAGGAACACGTGTCCCCTTGGACCACATTCTCTCACCTCACTTCACCTTCACACCGATGTAATAAGCACCCACAAAAGGTGTGTAATATTGGTTATGATACTCTTACTCTGCCAAAGTGAGACATGAGTGACAGAGTGCTTGTATTGAGCTCCGATAGAGTCTTCAATCAAATTTAGTAAAGAACAACCTGTGGACGTATACTGCCAAATTTCGGGGCTGAACCACATACAATTCTGGTCTCGTCTCCTCTTGCTCTCTCTATTTAACCTCATCTCATGTTAATTTATAGTTGGCTGTAACGCAGCAGGGATTGCTTACCCCACGAAAGCCCTCTGTAACATGGGAGTCCTTCGTCCAACAAAATATCACTTACTCAACCTTTTGGAGTGTGCGGGTTCCTTGTACTGCGGCGGGTCACAATCACACTATTTGAGGACCATTAGATGACTATATTTGTTATGGAGAGACGATTACAAAATACGAGTCACATGCCACTCGACTTATGAGACATGTCACCACTATTTTAGGAATGCTAGGCACATGTGTACCTTTGCATATAAATACACATATTTACACTCATTTTTAGCTCGCCGTTGCATATAATCAGATCGACTCTTACTCACATCTCTATCCCTCACATTTTCTCCCATTCTATCTTCTCAGAGAAAGCGCTAAACCCCTTCAACGAGGGACTCGTCTATACCCTCGAAGATCTGCTCTCTCATCACATCTCTCGCCTCCACTGAATACACATCCCCAGATCTCTCTCACCCGGTATGTATGAATCTCACTGTCTATCTACAGAAAAAACCTCCTCCGCCACACTACCCTCCTACAAATTATTGTAAAATATATAGATATGTTGTGTTAAACACCCTATGTTATTCCCATTCAGCTCTTAGCCTTATCTACTATGAAAAATTATGCTCGGACCCTTTAAACTATGACATTATTTCGTTATATCATTCTCTGTAGTGGTATGTCTAAGATTGAAAAGGGGAGGGGGGGTGAACATGCAACAAACCTCTTTTACTATACATGTGTTGCTTGGCACGTAACACCCCTCTACTATAAAACTCAACCCTCTTAAACTATGATTTTGTGACAACTAAATCCCTCTGATATAGAACATTTTTTTTAACATATATATTTCATAGCAAGTATTTTATCATGATTTTGAAAATAAGACCACATTTAAGACTGTTAGGTCTTTGCATTAATTCCGTATTAAATCTATAACAACTTGTGGCTTTTCGAAATTTCTTTTTTCAATATGATGACTATATACATTGGTTTGTTTGTTGTTAGAATCTTTGCACAATTTTTATAGTTGTTAATGTTTATCTTGTAAGTTTTTTATTAAATATTGATGTGGAACAGCAGTAAAGTATCTTGAATTTTGCCTTGGATTGCATAAACATAAATGATAAACCTCAATATGCACTATGTGAAGTGATAAACTATAAAGACAACTTCTATAATTTTTAAAGATTTCTTGAAATGGATGGTTTAGATATTGTGTTAATTCATCTCCTCCATTGCTTTCTCTAATGGGTTAAGTGTGTATCATTTTAATATTTTGTTTCATTTTTTCCTTGCCTATACATAAGCAAGAGGTGTAAATTTGTATGCACATCATTCTTACTATCAATATCAATATAATATGGAGTTCATTCACTCTTTTAAGGTCTCGTGCGACTTCTGCCTTATACAACAAATATAGTCTCTTGGAATTCAACAGTCGATTATGTTTTGAAAATAACTATGTTTTCGGTTTGTTTATTAATATAACTCGTTTTGGAGGATTGAAATTTTGTTTTATATTTGTATAAAATCAGTTCTTATAATTTTACATGTTTTAGGGTGTTAGTTTTTTTGTTAGGAATGGATCTTGCTATATAAATGCTATTTTTTCATCTTAATTGAATTTGGTGTACTGTTTACTTGAAAGATATATTCATACAAGGGTCGTCTTTTTTAATAAATGAAACTGTAATTAGGGGTAAAACTGTATATTATTGACATTGTAAAATTGGGTATATCAAGGCTTTGATAGTAGAGGGAAGCTAAGTGTCAAATCGGAACAATGGAGTGATAAATTTACTAAACCCTATTTTATACAACTAATATTCTCTCACCGCAAGTAACTTTAAAATCATACCAATGCATCATAAAATCTTTAACTAGGGAGTCAAAATTGGTAAGATTTTTATGCTTCCCGCTATTCTTGGTACTGTAGTCATTAATAACTCTTTTTTCATAATCATTAAAATTAGCCCCAATCGATAAGTCTAATGATGAATACACTTCGGTTGATAATAACCCTGCTTTCATAATCATTGAAATTAGGGGCAGTGTACATGGTATGACTTTCCACCTGGTGATTTAATATAAGAAAGGTCACCCTTACTTGTGGATCTCATCTTCTTTCTTCAATTAAAAAAATTTGCTCTAAGTAATATTTCCCAGCAGAAGTTTAACTATAAAAAAAAAAATTAAAAACGAGAGTGTCTAAAATATCCTTCGATGATCATTTGAGATAAAATAGGCATGTGTCGTTCATCCTCTTTATTTAATGGGAAGTTTTAACTTGTTTCCAACAAAAGTTTCATTTGAAAATATGGGCAACTCTAAAATATCCTCTGATGATCATTGCAGATAAGTATAGACTACGGACAAAGGTTTCATATAAACACAGATCACTGAAATTAACTATCATGACTTGCTTGAAACGCATAATGGCTTTTAGTGTTTTGGTCAGCACAAAGCCAAATATAAGCCCTAATTCTTCTGGAATAAGGAAGATGTCCTCAAGGAAGCTTCCCCCTAACATGTACCTCAAAAATCACACTGCCCCACAAAGTAACCTCCAAACAAGATTAATAGCAACCCAAAATTTTAGCGCCACCACTCAGAACACAGCTTCCCAATTAAAAATAAAAGGCCATAATTACACTCTCCCAGCTACATAAAACCCCTAAAATAATTAAACAAAACCCAACAAAAAGCTATAATTTCTACACCCAACCCCAAAGTAGGGATGCTTGCTGTAACAAATAAGTCCCATTTAATAGGTACTGCCATTAAAACTACATAAACTGGTTTAAATGCTCGTCCAGCCTTTAACCTAATTACCAAATTATCGTTTCCCAACCAACCAGAAACCCTAAAACCAAATTAGCACCTCCACCCCAAATTCTCTCAACCCATCAGATATATCAATATTCAAAAACACAAAACACAAAAAAAACGCTCCCAGTGACATAAAACAGCATACTTCTCAACAGATCTAAAGTAACCAAATTAAAACCAAGCAATTAAAACCCCAGTATTTAAAAACCAAATTAACATAATACAACTATAGATACATATATATATATAGAGAGAGAGAGAGAAGAAGAAGAAGAAGAAGAAGAAAAAAAAAGAACCTGGTGGAGGAAGGAGGCGTTTGCGAAAAACGGAGGAGAATAACATGTGAGCGCTAGCCGAAATGAGTTTAGAGGCTGGGTCAACCAGCTTCGAAAACCAACCATTCGTATTAGGGTTTCTAATAGCGGTCACCGGTCGATCGTACGGCGTCGTTTGGTGCCTCCGAAACGGCTTCTTCCGAAACTTACCCCCGCCGCCGTATGAGCTGGCTCCTTCTCCCGCCGTCGCCATCCAAGAGAGCAAATTAGGGTTTTTATTCGAGTGGCCAAAATACAATAACAAAACGCGGCTTCTTGTATATATGACTCTGAGGAGCGTATGAGAGAGAGAGAGAGAGAGAGAGAGAGAGTTTTTTTACGCCAAACTGTAGATTTTGAATGCTTTTGGAAATAAGTTATGGATTACACGGGACAACTTTAATGAAGGGTGACAACCAAATACAAACCCTCTGTTTAAGCCCCCACTTGGTTACTTTTGACTACATTCGGTTTGTTGTTACTTCATGGGCGTTGTTGGCATTACGTTCGTCTTAATTTAAGATGGTACTTTTTTTTTTACTTCCTAGTTTACTATTAATTTTACTCGTTAACAATTGAACTCAATTTTTTCTTTAAAAACTTCACTTTGAGGAATGATCCTTATTTAAAATAAAGGAAAAAATAGATTTTATATAATTTAATGTATCAAAGTTTATTTATGAAGTGTTCGATTATAAACCATTATAAAAGAGTTTTTTTTATTGCGACTTGCTGATACGTTCTGTATTAGCTCGTGTATGGGACCAACACTAATGCGGTTCAAATATCGGTCAATACGAATGTGACACATCAACAAGTCGCACTCAATGAGTCGAGAACGAGAGCCTGCGTAGAATTAATGTTGAAATCAAATGTGGAAGGTTTCACATCAAATTTTATTATGTATTTGGTGGGAGACGCATTTATGAGATTGATAATGTTAGTGACATATAAAATGTGTTAATTTGATTTGGCATATACGCTACCAACAAGAAATTTTGCAGAATTTAGAATAACCCATCATTCATGGATCTCTCGTTGAGATCATTCAAAATATTTAAATTTCTTGTTAAAAACATTATGTATTGAGGGTCATTGAATTTTAAAGTTTGTACTCAAGAAGCTAAAATAGGTTATTTTCTATCCCTTGTAACTTCTTGACAATATTTTTCTTGGCATTATTAAGTGACATATCGTAAATGGTAGAGTCTCACTACATCTTCTTTTGTTTTTTTATAAGGATAATCTTGGATTCACCCCACCACTTTATTTATGTATTCGTATTAAAAGCAAGTAATTTGACTAAAAGAAAGATAATAATACCCTTTTAAATTGAGAAATTTACCATCGCCTATAAATAATTATTAAAGATATTTGTAACTTATTCACATATTATATCAAAAAAAATTATTACATATTGATGTCTCCCCAGCCAATGATACTATGAGACCATGATTTTAATTTCTCTTTCCATCTTTCGATTGGTACCCACATCATTTTTGTAAATAAGTTTGTAGGGCTTGTGGGTATGACTATTATTTTCCTTATCTTTATCAATATTATATAATTACAAATGTAATTAGTTAATTGTCATATAGCTTCCTCATCAACTAATGAATCGAAACAGTGTGTCATATACTTTTTCTTTGTTTATCCATTACCACAATTTTCAATAATAAGGCGATTGATTTGGTAAGGTAAACAACTTTTCTTTAGGTTATATATAAGTAAAGTTATCTCATAACGGAATATAGAGGTCTTATCCCTTCATAAATTAATAATTGGTAGCAAAGATGTGACAAAGAATAAAGACCTAAAATTGTTCATCGAATGAGACCAAGAATTGAAGGATGACTATAAAAGAATGAGAGAGGATAATTAGACTTTTGTCAACTTGCTCTCAAGGTTACAATCATTTTATAGTGCCTCCTAAATAACATGGATCAATAGCATTCAAATTCGCAAGTCTTATACATTCGATCTTCAAGTGGGCATCATCATCAATCCTTGCGTGCAATTCACAACAATTTACTATTGATGTTGATGTTTTTATTGGATGAAAATTATTAACGTCGATTAGTTTTCATATTAAACTTGAATGTGACATTTGAATTCAAATTCTAAACATTTGGAATGTATTGCTCTCACGTTTAGCATATGATGACAATTAAAATTCATAAAAGATGTGAAAATATAGTTCAAATTTTGGTACAACGATTTATAGGGAAAAGTCATTATAAGATATTAAAATACTTAATCTAGAATTACTATTAACAATAATGGATATAAAAGACTTTTTGTATTATTATTGAGGACTTGGACCTTTGTTAGAGTGAGTCTTATCATATATTATTGTATGTATTATTTTCATATTAATTATAAACTACTTAGGTTAAAACTTTACGGTATTTTGACGAAAAAATTAATAAAAACAATATCCAAACACTTAATTTTTATATCAAATAATTTCTACACACCATATATCGCCAATTATCACGATTTTAGCATGTGGCCACACCTATGGGTCACGGTCTAAAGCTATGATAATATTAAAAGTGACAAAACTCGTGGTCACGGACTAAACCCGTGACCCACAGAGGAGAACGTGAGTCATGGCGCAAACCCATGATCACCATACCACGGGGGGTCACCGTCTATACCCGTGACCCAGAGAAAAGAATGTGGGTTACGGTCAAAAGTCGTGACCACTATATCATAGTGGACGCGGTCCAAAATCGTGACCCCAAATTTATTTTTCATTTAAAAAAATATATTGGATTATGGTTTTAGATCGTAACCAAATAAAAAAATTTAAAAATATATTTTTATGCATCTAAAAAAACTGTACATTTTTCAAATCTGTTTCGCTTCCTGAAAATAAATATTTAGCCAATATGTAATAAAAGTTAATTAACACATGCTTGCGTGAATATGTAATAATACAACACAAGTTAACTAATTTATGTTTGCGTGAATATGTAATAAAATAAAATGCATGCTTGTGTGATTATGTACAATATAAAAAATACAACTCATGTTTGCGTGAATATATACAACATAAATAAAAATATAATGAATGCTTGCGTGAATATGTATCAAATGCTCCTTCTCCAACAACGCTTACAAACAAAACTTCAAAATATCCCAAGTGGTAAGTAACAAAGGATATGAATCCCAAAAATAACTTTGGACGCCGATGTGACACCTCGCCTTATAAAATACCAGGTGATCAGTCCTATATCAAATTAAGATAGGAATCTCATTTGGTTCATTTTTAGCATCACTGTCGAAAACTTTTTAAAACTTACTAACCACATAGTATTCAAAAAGTTGGTGTCAAATTTTATCTTTGTTAATCCAAGACAAAATAAGTGCATAATTAAAATAAAACATCCAATGTTGATTGAGTCAATCATCACATAGAATAATAAAAGCCTTGCCGAATAAACCACCGGCTAAATCCAAAACCAAACCAAAATAACAGAGTGAAATAAATCCCATGCAATCTGATAAGAAACTAAACAAAACTATGAGAGACATACTCGAGATAAACTGATATGAATCCTTACACTAGAAATAGAAAAATAGATGCGTTTATCCAAATCCTGCAACACCCACATCTGCTGCAGTTGCGTATCCCTGAAATGAACTTAGGCTTGGCGCCCCTGTGGCTGGACACCTAAAAGATTTTGAAAATATTTGATAGCAAGGGTTAGAACCCAAAACATTTTGAAAATATTTAACAAGTGACTAAATTGCAGAAATTTAAAAATGCATGAATGCTCTTCATATTTAGGCTAGTGTCGCATTTTCTTGAGGACAGACTCACCCATCAACTAATGTGCACACATAACGCTTTCTTTATATCCCACCTAGTCCTTTACCCCGTCACTAGATAATTGCCATAATTCTTTCCTGATGCACTACTCTAACCCGAGTATGTTTAAAATATGATATATAAGTTATTCATCACTTTAACTTAAATAATCATCTTCCATTCAAGTCCATATAACATTTACACTAGTTATATATTTAATACAGTTTACTTCATGTATTTACTTACCCGTATATAACTATTTATCACATTATATACGTAAAACCATATTACAACATTCACGCATATGTTGAATATATAATAGACCATACCTCTGAGTAATAACTCACCGGATGTATTCTCTAAAGTGCTATCAATCCAGGCTACTTAGTCACACCTGGAGTTCCGAGACAACTATGGTCCGCCGAATCGGAACGTAAATAATTAACGTAATGGAGACGATCATATTCTCCCGAGTATGAGGACATCATCTCAATGACCCACCTCTGAAATTGGACGTTATGACCTAGGGATATACTAGCCCTACTCCTCAAGCTATGTGATTCACCCACATCGTGCAACCTCTCTCGATAGCACTAGAGAATATAAATTAAATAAATATCTAATCACTGATATTTAAGCACACACAATATATATATATATATATATATACTATCACCCTACCGTATATATAAATTAAATTAAATCCCGACTTTATCGTGTACAATGTCTGTAACACTTAGCCTAAAACATTCTCGAGTTTATAGTCCGACTCTAATTTAATTAATCTATCTCATTAATTAATTTATTACCTTCCCGAGTCAATGGTCCGACTATAATTTAATTAATTTACTCATTAATTAACTTATTACCTTCCTGAATCTATGGTCCGACTCTAAATTAATCTATTCCTCACAATAGTTAATTAAATATTTTGGCATCACTCAACCAATATACCCGGACTCGCTCACTTGGCCCGATTAACTATTCAGAACTCAAATGCCCAAATTCCCTTAATAAGTTTGACACACACTTATTAATTAATCCCAATCTTAATGTCTCTCTCATATTAAATATAAAATAACCCTATACTGTTTGTCCTTGAAGTCCCAAACAATCCCAGATTTGAAACGCTTCCTTACTATACATAATTCTCCCTTAAATTCTCACCCGAGTTGATCAGTACAGCAAAAACATAATGGACTGAAATTGCCATCTCGTTCGAATGAGAAAAGGCGTCGTTTGAACGACAGGTGATGTCGTTTGAACGATAATCACTGTCGTTCGAACCAGAGTCTTGGTCGTTAAAACGACCTGCAACGTTTTCTCTCTCTTCGTTCAAAATCAGTTATCTGTCATTAACAAAACCTTAAAACTCTTCTTACCCATAATTTACACTGTAGGTTCTACGAATCAACACAAATCCCAATATCTTTAATTCCCAATTTACTTCTCCAATTGTAAATAAAGACATGAATTTATATGATTTTTCCACAACTTTTGTCGTCAATAACATCTCTAATCTTACAATTTCTTCACAGTAGAATATGAATTAATAAACCATATCATATTAATCCTAAAACTTGATTCGTAATATCCACAAATTTAAAAACCTAAATTTATATTAACCCAACCCAAAACCATGTGTTTAACACCTACCGTGATATGAATTGAAATCAGTTGTTTATATAAAAACAAGTTTAGCCACTTGCCTTATGATTCGTAGGGTTTGATTACTCCTTTGGTGTAGAGATTTGCTTTGTTGAAGAACACCTCCCTTGTTCTTCCTTTTTGGCTCTCAAGAGTTTTTTCCTTTTGCTCCTCTATGTTCTCAAATTTCTATCAATTGTGTTATAGCGGCCCACAACTCATAAACTTAGGTTTTTATCTCCAAATCCCGTTTTTTGTCATATGGGCCTAATTAAGATGGCTCGAATACCCCCGTTACCCCATAGGGGCACGATTATGCCCAGAAATACCCCGTGACCCATTTAGCACTCTCATGTACACTTTTTCGACTTTCTTGGCCCATCCGGACTCAAGCGTGCACTCATAATAGACATCCGAATTAGTTTATAAAAAATCTTATCTCATACCTAAATTAGTCTATACCCGACTACCGACTGAGATAAATAAATACCTCGTCGCTAATACACGTTATGATGTAATTAAATTATTACTATTCACTTACTAATTTAAATTTCATAAATATTAACCAATCACTCTCCCGATTAATATTTAAATAAATATTAACATAATTAATTAAATTAAATTACGACACACGAGTAATTTAAATTCTACCCAAATTAATTAAGTATATAAACGCACAAAAATATGGGGTGTTATATACTTACCCCCTTACAGAGGAATTTTCTCCCCAAAATTAGGTCATACCTGCGGCGAATAACTATGGATACTTCTCTCGCATATCCTCCTCCCGATCCCACGTAGACTCGTTAACGTTGAGATGTACCCAGCGTACTCTCACTAGTGGTACTACCTTAGGCCGCAGCTCGCGCTCACTACGATCCAGAATAGCTACAGGTCTCTCCTCGTATGAGATGTCTGGCTGTAAGTCAATCTCCTCGAGTGGAACGTGCCAGAAAGCCCTCTCGCTCCTTCGATATTTCTTCAGCGATGCCACGTGGAACACGTTGTTTATTCGCTGAAGATGTTCTAGCAAATCCAGTCTATAAGTTATCCGTCCCACCCTCTCAATGATAGGGAAAGGCTCCACATACCTCGGTGTTAGCTTCTTCTTCTTACCTGACCTCATCACTCCTTTCAAAGGAGACACCCGGACTAATACCTTATTGCCGACCTCTAACTCCACATGTCTTCGAGAAGTATCAGCATAACTCTTCTGCCTATCCTGAGCTATCCAAATTTATCCCCGAATCAGCTCTATCTTGGCAGTCGTCTCCTGGATCATCTATGGTCCTAATAGCTTGTTGTCCCCCACCTCTAACCAAAAGACGGGCGAACGACAAGGTCTCCGATAAAGCGCCCCAAATAGTGCCACACCAATCGTAAATTGGTAAGAGTTGTTATACGCAAACTCTACCAAAGGAAGGTGTTTCTCCCATCCTCACCCAAAGACTAAAATGCACATCCTCAGCATATCCTCTAGCATATGATTAACTCTCTCAGTCTGCCCATCTGTCTATGGATGGTAGACGGTACCATGGCCTCCTAAAAGCTCTGCCAGAAGTGGGACACAAAATTCTTATCTCTGTCAGACACAATATTAATCGGCACCCCATGCAGCTTCACTATCTCCGCTATGAACAGTTGCGCGTATCGCAACGTCTCAAAATTTGTGCGAGTCAGGTTCGTTAATGGACCCGCAATTTTCGAAAACCCCTTAATGAACCGTTGGTAATAATCTGCCAACCCCAAAAAGCTACGAATCTCCATCGGTGTCGTGGGCTGTCTCCACTCCCTCATCGTCGATACCTTACTTGGATCAACAGTAATACCCCAGTCTGACACTATATGGCCAAGAAATTGCACCTCTTGTAGCCAAAATCCACACTTCCCGAATTTGGCATAAAGATGGTAGTCCCGTAGTGTATGCAGAACCATCCACAGGTGCTCTCCGTGCTCCTCCTTTGTGCGTGAGTAGACCAAAATGTCGTCAATGAACACGATAACGAACTGGTCGAGATATTCTCTAAAAACCGTGTTCATGAGATCCATGAACACTGCTGGCATGTTAGTAAGCCCAAACGGCATCACCCTAAACTCGTAGGATCCATACCGCGATAGAAAAGCAGTCTTAGGAGCATCCTCCTCTCGAATAGGCAGATGATGATACCCTGACCTCAAATCGATCTTTGAGAAGTATACTGCCCCTCTCAACTGATCAAACAAATCATCAATCCTAGGTAACGAATACTTATTCTGTATCGTTAACTTATTCAACTCCCTGTAGTCTACGCACAACCTAAGCGAACCATCCATTTTCTTCACGAACAACATAGGCGCACCCTACGGCGGTGTGCTCCACCGAATGAAACCCTGACCAAAGAGCTGTTGAATCTGCTCTCTAAGCTCATGCATCTCTGAAGGGGCCATACGGTAAGGTGCTCGAGCAATCGGCCTTGAACCCGGTGCCAGATCAATAACGAACTCAATCTCCTTATTGGGTGGCAACCCTGGTATTTCCTGAAATACATCCTTAAAGTCCCTTACAATCGAAATCGAATCTAATGGAATCACTACCTCCTGTGAGGTCTCCTCCTCAATATAGTACAAGTGAGTGCACGACCCTCCCTCAATAAGAGGCATCGCCACTAGGAACATCTCTTGTCCCGGAATAGAGAACACGATGGTCCTCTCGAAGCAATCTACCGTCACCCTGTATCCTACCAACTAATCCATGCTTAGGATGAAATCATATCCCTCCATATTTAACACTAGGAGGTCCGCTGCTAAAATCAGTCTCCAAATCAAACTCATGTACAAATCGAATGTATAAGTGATCCACTACCCATCTGTGACTCTACACACATAAGGAGACTACTCGTGATCTCTAGCAAATCGGCAACCCTAGCAAATCTGGTCTTAATAAATAAATGTGATGTCCCAGTATCAAAAAGTATCCTACCCTCATGCCCATGAATAGAAAACATACCCTCAACTGCTGGCACGGCGCCCGAGGTGTTGGTGGAATGGGAACATCTCGAACGTTATACACACGTCCATAGTGTATCTGCCCCTGCTGTTGTGGGGTTGATGGAGCTGGTGGAGCTGGTGCTGCTGGAGGTCGATGTACTTGTTGTCCCTATGGGGAACCCTATTGTTGGCCCCCTCCTCGTTGTGGGCACTCTTTTTTGAAATGACTTGTCTGGCCACAAACGTAGCAATGCTTCTGACCATCTCCCTGGCTCTAGCCCTGGCGAGGTTGTCCCTGGTATTGGTCCTGTAGGACTCCTTCGTTGTTCCCTTGACCCTGTTGACCCTAAGGAACCTACTACTGCTAATTAGGGCCCTGTTGGCCCTGCCTAAACCCTTGACCACCATGCCGAAAACCTCCAAACTTAAACTTCTTAGCCTGATTTTCTTATTGACTACTTGATTGCGGCTAGGCTCCGCTAGTATCACCCCCACCCGTCTTGCCCTGATGGCTCGGCTCACCATTTCGTTTATTTCCCTTAAGGTGGAAGCGATGATCCTGGCAATGTAGTAAAGCAGTATTGGCAATGTCAGTGTACGTTGCCAATGCGGGTTTCCCAGTCAAGTGCTGCCTGATCCTCCATGCCGATCCAGTCACAATCCTAGGCTTCTTTCGCTCCTCGTTGCTCACCTCATCCGGCATAAAATTTTGCCAAATAGGTGAACTTATCCTCCTACTCTGCCACTAAGCGTTCTCCCTGAGTCACCTCACTGAATTTTCTCCTTATCTCGACCTCAACTGCTGAAGGAAAGTACTTGCAGTCAAATCGCATCCAGAAATCATCTATGGTCATCGAATTCATGTCTCCAATAGTGGTGATGGACTTCTACCACTATAGAGTTGCCCCCGTCAACCTGAAAGTGGATAACATTTCTCTCCGTACATCGCTATAGTAAACCATACGCAAGTGGCCCTGCATGTCCTTCTTCCACTTGCATGCTAGGTTTACCTCAGAACTCCCCTGAAACTCTGGTGGGTGGCCCTTCTGAAAGGCCTCCCAAACTCTCTGCCTCTTTGACGGCCCCGGGTGGGCCATTGCAACTGGGGCTACTGGATGCTGTGGCTGAGGCTCAGGGAAATGGGTTACCATCGCAGCATTGACCGCCTCGGCCACCACCTCCGCCATCTGAGCTGTCATCACTAATCCTGGTGGGGCCTGCGGTTGTGAAACCTCTAGCTCCTACTGAACCTCCCTCACCTCGTCCCTGGTTGCTTCCCTAACAGGTTTACCTCTCTTAGGCAACATCTGAAATTTAAAATGAGTTGTATTAGATCACTATTAATAAAAAACTTAACACCATAAGTACGATAACTCATAAGCATGAAGATAAATCAACAATCCTAATAATAGGGCTCTATATAAAACGAACGCTATGCTGAAACGTAAAAAGCCGTGCAGATCCTATGGACACTAGAACCTGATGCTCTCATACCATCTGTGACACCCTGCCTAATAAAATACCGGATGATCAGTCCTATATCAAATTAAAATAGAAATCTCATTTGGTTCATTCTTATCATCACTGTCGAAACTTTTTAAAACTTACTAACCGCCCAGTATTCAAAAAGCTGGTGTCAAATTTTATCTTTGTTAATCCAAGACAAAATAAGTGCGGAATTAAAATAAAACATCTAATGTTGATAGAGTCAATCATCACATAGAATAATGAAAGTCTTGCCGAATAAACCACAGGCTAAATCCAAAATCAAACCAAAATAACAGAGTTAAATAAATCCTATACAATCTGATAAGAAACTAAGTAAGAATGTGAGTGACATGCTCGAGATAAATTGATATGAATCCCTACACTAGGAATAGAAAAATAGATGCGTCTATCCAAATCCTACAACACCTACATCTATTGTAGTTGCGTATCCCTGGAATGAACTTAGGCTTGGCGCCCCTGTGGCTGGACACCTAAAAGGTTTTGAAAATATTTGATAGCAAGGGTTAGAACCCAAAATATTTAGAAAATGTTTAACAAGTGACTAAATTGCAGAAATTTAAAAATGCATGAATGTTCTTCATTTTTAGACTAGTGTCTCACTCTCTTGAGGACAGACTCACCCCTCAACTAATGAGCACAACTAGGGGTGGCAATTTTTGACACGACACGATAACCCGACACGAACTCGACACGAAGTTAGCGGGTTAGGGTTGAAGATTTCTTGACACGAAACCGAATATGACACGACCCACCAACACGAATAATAAACGGGTTGAGTTAGTGTCAAACATGTATAACTCAAAAATGACACGAATAGACCCGCTTAACTCGTATTTTATGGAGAATATATTAGATAATTTATATATCTTGATAGGCATTCTATAAAATTCATGGAGAATCGGATCATAAATTATTTATGTGTTGAAAGAAGTTGAAATTAATTAAATTTAAGTTATTGTAGGCCTATGATTGGTTAAGAGAGAAGAAAAAAATTATTTTATATTTTACTTAATGGGTTATGCGGGTCAACCCGAACATGACACGATAATAAATAGGTCGGGTTAGTGTTTGCTCATCTGACACGATTAGTTAAATGGGTCAGGTTAGGGTTGACTAATACTTGACACGAACCCGACATGACACGACCCGAACACGACACGACGCACACAAATTGCCACCCCTATGCACAACTAACGCTTTCTTTATATCCCACCTAGTTCTCTACCCCCTCACTAGATAATTATCATAATTCTTTTCTGACACACTGCTCTAACCCGAGTATGTTTAAAATATGATATATAAGTTATTCATCACTTTAACTTAAATAATTATCTTCCCTTTAAGTCTATATAACATTTACACAAGTTATATAATTAATAAAATTCACTTCATGTATTTAATTACCCGTATATAACTATTTATCACATTATATACATAAAACCATATTACAACATTCACATATATGTAGAATATATAATAGCCCATCCCTCCGAGTAATAACTCACCGGATGTATTCTCTAAAGTGCCATTAATCTAGGCTACTCAATCCCACCTGGAGTTTCGAGACAACTATGGTCCGCCGAATCGGAACGTAAATAATAAACGTAATGGAGGTGGTTATATTCCCCCGAGTATGAGGACATCATCTGAATGCCCCACCTCTGAAATTGAATGCCATGACCTGGGGATATACTAGCCCTACTCTTCAAACTAGGGGATTCACCCTCATCGCGTAACCTCCATCGATAGCACTAGAGTGTATAAATTAAATAAACATATAATCACTGATATTTAAGCACACACAATATATATACTATCACCCTACCGTATATATACTTTAAATTAAATCCCGAATTTATCGTGTATAATGTCCGTAACACTTGGCCTAAAATATTCCCAAGTCTATGGTTCAACTCTAATTTAATTAATCTGTCTCATTAATTAATTTATTACCTTCCCGAGTCTATGGCCCGACTCTAATTTAATTAATATACTCATTAATTAACTTATTACCGTCCCGCTAAATTAATCTATTCCTCATAATAGTTAATTAAATACCTTGGCGTCACTCAACCAATATATCCGGACTCGCTCACTTGGCCCGATTAACTATTCCAAATTCAAATGCCCAAATTCCCTTAATAAGTTTGACATGCACTTATTAATTAATCCAAATCTTAATGTCTCTCTCGTATTAAATATAAAACAACCCTATATTGTTTGTCCTTTAAGTCCCAAACAATCCCAGATTTGAAATGCTTCCTTACTGTTCATAATTCTCCCTTAAATTCCCACCCAGGTTGATCAGTACAGCAAAAACAAAATGTCTGAAATTGCCATCTCGTTCGAATTAGAAACGGCGTCGTTCAAACCAGAGTCATGGTCATTCAGACGACCTGCAACATTTTCTCTCTCTTCGTCCAAAATCAGTTCTCTGTCATTAACAAAACCTTAAAACCAACCCAGAATTTACACAGTAGGTTCTACAAATCAACACAAATCCCAATATCTTTAATTCCCAATTTATATCTCCAATTATAAATATATACGTGAATCTATATGATTTTTCACAACTTTTGCAGTCAATAACATCTCTAATCTTACAATTTCTTCACAACATAATATGAATTCATAACCCTTACCATATCAATCCCCAGACTTGATTCGTAACATCCATAAATTTAAAAAACCCAACCTAAAATCATGCGTTTAACACCTACCATGATATGAATTGAAATCAACTATTTATATAAAAGTAAATTTAGCCACTTGCCTTATGATTCGTAGGGTCTGATTACCCCTTTGGTGTAGAGATTTTTTCTGTTGAAGAACACCTCCCTTGTTCTTCCTTTTTGGCTCTC
Organism: Sambucus nigra; assembly: GCA_949130495.1. Taxonomy (NCBI): domain Eukaryota; kingdom Viridiplantae; phylum Streptophyta; class Magnoliopsida; order Dipsacales; family Adoxaceae; genus Sambucus; species Sambucus nigra. Next base: position 764,082,544 of record OX422208.1, on the reverse strand, counting down.
AAGAGTTTTTCCCTTTTGCTCCTCTACGTTCTCAGATTTCTCTCAATTGTGTTATGACTGACCACAACTCCTAAACTTAGTTTTTTTTTATCTCCAAATCCCCTTTTTTGTCATGTGGGCTTAATTAGGATGGCCCAAATACCCCTGTGGGGACGGTTATACCTATAAATATCCCATGACCCATTTAACACCATTGGGTACACTTTTTCGACTTTTTCAGTCCATCCGGACTCAATCGTGCACTCATAATTGACATCCGAAATAGTTTATAAAAATCCTTATCTCAAATCTAAATTAGTATATACCCGACTCCCGGTTGAGATAAATATATACCACCTCACTAATACACGTTATGATGTAATTAAATTATTATTATTCACTTAGTAATTTAAGGGTGGGGCTATCCGCACTCCAGTGAAATCTAGAGACACTCCAAAAAATTGATAGATGACGAAACTAACCTTAATGGTGTAAAAAGAAACCTCTCCATCATTCTCCAACAATAAGAAAAAAAACTGTTAACAAAATTTTTAAATTCATAATATTATGGATATTTCTCGAACTTTATATTTCTCTAACGAAAATGTTATTTATCCCTAATTTTGTTTAATTAATGTACATTTTAGTTTAACTTAATATATTGATTTTGATGATTCCAAACATATATTCTTTACTATTATATAAATATTTCTGCTTAACTTATTTCTCAATATATATATATATATATATATATATATTCAGTTACATACAAATTATCTATACATTATATATAATTAATTATGTATGTAATTGTCCAAATCTACACGCATAAGTCTTTCAGATCACATCTCTCTTGGTTACCTACTTTGGTCAAGATTTTGTCTTTTCAAAATTTATTATCAGACTTGTATACATATAAGTCTTATCCCACAAGTTCATGCTGGAAGAGACTAATACCTTGAGCAACTCAAATTGTCTGTAAGTTTCATTGCAATTGATCATCATACTTGACATGGTCAAGTTGACACCTTTTTGTCTTGACCCAACACGAATTGTTAATGCTCGACACTTTCTATGAAAATTGGCAACTACCTTTTTTTTTTGCTAACCGAGTTCACGATTATATATATATATATATATATATATATATATATATATATATATATAAGAAAATAATAGCCTTGAGCTGTTGAAAATCTCGTTTAATACCTTTCTCTTGGAACCTGCGTTACTTTAAGGCACACTTACATATATTACTTGGATAAGATTCGTTTGGTGGAGCATAGTTTAGTAGGAGTTGTCACTGGACCTACTATTACTTTTAAGCTATTTCGGCTATAGCTTTATTATGCCATTTATTATGCCGATTTGACCTGCTATAGCTTTGGAGTTGTTTTAGGTACACGCGTACTAGCTTATTGACACGCCTGTCATACTGCCTTGGGCAGTTTCTTGGGCCATGAGTTTTTGGTCAGTTTCGTATTTCGTCCGCCAGCTTATATATATATATATATATATATATATACCATGCAATATATCATCCTTATTTACGCTTGTAAATGAGGCCGAATAGACCTGCTAGAAAGAGTTTTAGCCGTACGAACCTATCATTGCTTTTAAATCATTTTGGCCATAACCTTATTGAAACTTTTAATCGAGATATACTTTTGCATTTGCTCTGGCCGAATTGCACCTATGACCAGTTGTACTTGCTATAGATTAGGAGCATGGTTCTTTTATGTCATGTATACTACCTTGGGACACGCAAAATCTCTAAAACTCTTTGAGAATTTCATTTATTATTTTTCAGAAGTTATAAGTTTTTTTTCTGTCTCCCCTATCACAGTCATAGGCCCCTATCACAGTCATAGGCCCCGCGCTGAGACCTTGATAGCTTGCATTATCTGCTATATTTTTATTATATGCGTAAGCAGTATTCACCTTAAACTTTCAATCCATGCCCTATGCTTATTAGGCATGCGCCAGCTATAGAAGTGTGTGTGGTTGTATCTTTACTGGTACTAATTTTCGTTGAACCACTCATTTCTGTTACTAACACTGACATGTCTCGTCATATCTATTCTGATAGGCTCGTAACTGTCTTCAACTATTGTCTATGAACTAATATTTTGCAGAACCCATATGGAGTCATATACCAAGCTACTCTCAGTACCATATTCTCAGATGTCCATTCTTATGATAATATCATATCTCAACGGCTATATTTTTTTATGGGGAAGATAAAAATGAAGATTTGCAAGATCATTCTTCAGCCTTCATCATCTCATAATATATGTGAGCATTTAATGCTCAAAATGCATGTGTCTAACAACTATTTTTTAGAAGACACATTTAAAGCTTTCAAGAGCTGCATTGAATAAAAAAAACACTTGAATGAGAACATGAGCAAGACTTGAAATATTATTGAGAGCATTTATTTTACTACTCAACTACACATTCAAGAGATAAATTAATCTTATTTTCTGCTCAATCATTGAAGAGAAGACTTGTGCCTACTTCAACATCATTTATTGAAGTCTCATTAAAGAAGGAGAAACTGAGATTAAAAATTCTATTTTAAGGAGTTTCAGTATTTTACCTTGTACTACAAAAATTCAGATTTGTTGTGATGCTTTGTTGAAGCTTCGGCTTGTACCGGTAATTGGTTACTACCCGCAAGTGGGCCAGAGGGTTTGAAGCTCGGAGTTAGCTTGCAAACAGTTGTACGCGGTGATTTGATCCTACCCGCAAGTGGATCAGGTTTAGTGAAGCGCAAAGGAGACAGGGGCTCTAGGCGCGTGGACGTAGGCCGGGATTTGGCCGAACCACGTTAAAGTTCGGTGTCATTTATTTTTCGCACTTTTATTTATTTATTTGCACATGCTTGCTTGAGTTAATATTTTCAGCACACTATCTTGCAAATAAATTAATTCCAAAATTTGACTAAATTAATTTTAAGGTTAAAATAATTATTTTTGAATTAAATAATTAATTTCAGAATATCACTTAATATTAAATACGAAAATTAATTTAATATTCCTAGTGTGTTAAAATCTGCGTCTCTAGTTGTTTAAATTAGTTGGTTGCATTTATTTGATATTGTTGGATTTATTCTTTATAGTTTTATTAATCTGAAATTTGTCAAAGTGTTATAAATTAAATATTTTTTTCTGAAATTTTAATTTGACTAAAAGTTTGTAAAAACTCAATTCACCCCCCCCCCCCCTCTTGAGTATAATCTGGGCAACAATTGGTATCAGAGCTAGTGCTCTTCTTATTTTTAGATTTAACAATCTTAGAGTTAAAGATCAATGGCATATGTTACTACATCTCTTGGTGAAGGCCAATCCATTTTTAAACCTCCTCTATTTTCTGGAAAAGATTATAGTTGTTGGAAAAATAGAATTAAATATTTTATTCAGTCACATGATTATGATGTTTGGAGAGTTGTTATGAATGGTCCCTTTATTCCTATTAAAATGGAAAATAATGCTTCTGTTCCTAAAGAAGAAAATGAATGGAATGAAGTTGATATCAGGAAAATTCAAATAAATGATAAAGTTATGAATATTTTGCATTGTGCACTTGATGTAAATGAGTATAACAGAATTTGTTGTTGTGAATCTGCTAAAGAAATTTGGGATAGACTAGAAGTTACTTATGAAGGAACTAGTCAAGTTAAAGAAGATAAAATTAACATGCTTGTTCATAGTTATGAGTTATTTAAGATGAAATCTGATGAATCTATTTCTGATATGTTCACTAGGTTCACTAATATATTGTTAATGGTCTTAAATCTCTTGGAAAAACCTATACTAACAATGAGATGGTGAGCAAAATTCTCAGGTCATTACCAACGAATTGGATGACCAAAAAGTTGGCTATCAAAGAAGCCATTAGAGAAAGACCTATCTCTTTTGATGAGCTTTTGGGTTCTCTAATCACTCATGAGATGGAACGCAAGGAATTTGTTAAAGAAGAAAAACCTAAAGCAAACAAAATTATTGCTTTCAAATCTTAAAGCAAAAATGTAAAAAGTGAAGATGACGATGATGATGATATTTCCTTATTGGCTAAAAATTTCAAAAGATATCTTATTTCTAAAAAGAAAGTCAAGGAAAGAAGAAGGAAACATTTTTCAAATGAGTTCAATGATGATCATCAATCCAAATCTGTACCAAGTGAGACAACCCGCGATCCGAGATAAGGGGTGTCCAGCCCGATACTCAAACATAACAGGGATCATGGATGGATATCATCCTCAACATCAACAAAAATAAACTGAGTATACGGGAAAACCACCCAATAAGTCAAAAAACGGGTTGCCAAAAAGTTTAGAAATTTAAAAGCAGTTAAGAAAATTAAATTTAAACAACCCAAATCTGATAAGCAAGTGGAATTCCACAAGAATATATATAATACAACTAAGACGAATGTATACAAAAGGACCGAATAGGCTGTCGATCCACAGCTACATCGAACACAGTACAACAGTTTAATAACATACTTAATACATTCATTAAACAAGTATAAAAGTTTGGGCCACACGCCCGATGAAAAGACCCGATCATATCTAGAATACCAAGAAGAAAACGTCTAATTCAAGGTCCTGTAATATCCACAAAATCTTACAGCCCGTCAAAGTAACTAAAATGGAAACATCAAAACATGAGTCTTTGTGGGGGAGCACCTGAGCGGATACAATCGTATATACAACAAGGAAAGTAAATCGGTCAGGGTCGGGTTCTATATGATCACCAGAAGAAATAAAAAGCATGATAGAAATGAACAGTTATGCATGAATGACAAGGATCTGTTGATGTAAAAAATTATATTATATCTAATTATTTAATCACAGATAAAATAAATGAGACAAAGAAGTTTTAAAGTGGTTCAGCCTTATAAGAATGGCCTACGTCCACTGTTTCTGTTATTGATGACTGTTTGGGAATTCTCGATTACAAGTTCAATCAAGAAATTCCGGTCCCCTTACAATGAGGGTAATACAATGTATTTATAGCCCTGAGGATGTAATGTGGAAGGGTAATACATTAAATGCTGTACATGTGAAAGGGTAATGTATTAAATGCCCCTTAAGTGTATACATCTGAATGATAAGCATTTAATGAACAGTCAAACCGTTGGTTATCCTGCTATTAATGCTTTGTTCGAGGTGCAGCTCGGACCGCCTAAGCTGCTCGGACCGCTTAAGTTCCTCGGTACTCAAAAGTTCCTCGGAGAGTTCTTGTAAGTCGGAGCGTCTGAGTTGGTCGGGGAAACAGTGTTCCTCGTTGTAGCATGGTTCCTAGGAAGTATTTGTTGTTGCCACGTAGATTGCCACGTGTCTTCACCCAATTGAGCCATGTCAGCAGACTAAATTTGGTATCAACAGAAGCCCCCAATGTTTCATAGTTCGAAATTTGAGGAGTGTGGAACATTCTTTCTCGGAATATGGTAGTTTTAAATGGTCCTCCTGATTTTTAGGAGTGTTTCCTTTGTATTTATTTTTCCTTCAAAATTCGTAGAATCAGGCTTTTTTGAATTTTTCTGACCGCTTCGATTCCCGCGCCCCTTTTGTCTGTTTAGCCGCCGATAGCGTAATCGTTTCTTTTTGTAATCATTAACTTTATCGTTTCCCAAGGCAAAGTATTTAAACGTCACAGACAATTGAATCGTCTTCTACTTTTTCAAATTTGTATCTTCAAGTTTTCCATTGTCTTACTCTCTTGTGCGTTCATCCTTTTCATCGTTCGTTCTCAACAGATCCACTCTTTTTCTGTAAGATCTTATTCCTTCTTCTTAATTTCCTTCTTTCATCATGGTTTATCCTGTAGAATCAATTGATAAGTTTCGCTCTGATTTCTCCATTCCCTCATGGGTTATTTTGGAAGAGCTTTCTGAGCCTTCAGACTATTTTCGTTTGGCTGAGGGACATTGGTTCCCCAGTCTCTTTGTTGCTGAGTGTGGCTTTTATTTTTTGCCAAACCCTCTATGTCTGGAATTCTGTCAATACTTTGACGTGGTTTCTGCACGAATAGCCCCCAACACATGGAGAATAGTTAATGGTGTTTATAGATTAAATCAAATACATGGCACCCGTATAGGAATTCCTGAAATCATGTTTTGTTATAGATGGGCGGTGGGCAATAATACTTTTTATTTAAAAACTAGGTTTCTAAATAGAGCTTTAGTAGTCAATCTCCCAGATGCCAATAGGGACTATTTTGAGCACGGGGTTGTTATAAAAAATTGGCAACATGCTCCTTTATCTGGAGATGAAGTGTATCAGGGTCCCAGATGCCCTCCCTATGGCAATGGGATAGGTTATTTTTATTTCATTTTATTTATTTTGAGATTATGCTTCCTTTATGTTTGATAAAATGTGTCACTGATATTTTAATTTTGATTTATTTGCAGTTGACAACAAAAGAAAGTGTCCAAAAGAGGCAGACGTTAATATAAGGCACTTAAAACTTATCTGGAGTTTGCATCAGACTGTTGTCGATGAGCACATTAGGTCAGCTTCATATTTGCTGCAGTACAAGAGTTATACCTCCTCTTTCACTGCTTGTCCGGTGATAAGCGACGCAGAACCCATACCAGCCTCTACAAGTTCTTCACCTGAGTCACACATTCCTTTGAGTGAAAGGATGAAGAAAATAAGACCTCCCACCCTTTTCGAGAAACCTGCCTCTGGTGCTGGAGAGGCAAAGGGACAAAGAAAATTGATGCATCTTCCTCGGCTACTCCTGTGAAGGTGGTCGAGAAGCCTCTAGTGGCCCCGAGCAAGGCTGCTACTCCAGGCGAAGTGATTGTCATATCACCCACCAAGAGTTCCTCCTTGGTCAAAACTATTCATATTCCTCCGAGGAGGCTGATGAAGAGCTCCTCTATCAATTTGGCTGACACCGTCTCTCAGCCCCCAACTAGTGGAGTTCCCACTTTTGTTCCCCCGAGCTCTGCTATGAGCTCGGTAAAGACTTGGATCATTCCCGAGATCCAAGGTATTGAAGAAAACCTTTCTCGGGACATTGTTACTACACTAGCAACTCGTCACATTGCTTCTGTAAGTCCCATAGTCTTAAATTTTCATTCTTTCCTTTTTGTTTCAGTGCACTGACTTGCTTTCGTTTTCTTTTCACAGTTGGTGAGCTGTTTTAATACGATTTTGAAGAAAAATGAAGCTATTAAAGCTTCAAGATCCTCGTCTGGTGTAGAGGAAGCTTTGGTAGGCTTGGCGCAGTCTCTGAAAGATTCTCGCCAGAAATATGTTGATGATAAGGCAGTCCGGGAGAAGAAGCTTGCTTCGACCGAGCAGGAAAAAGCTCAGGCTATTGAGGTCTCCAAGGAGTTGGAGAAAAAATTAAATAGTCTGGAGGAGAAGAATAGAGAGCTTGAAGGGAAGCTCAAGAATGCTGAGGAGTTTGAAAATAAACTCAAGGTTGCTGAGGAGGAGCTAGGTCGACTTCGGGAAGTAAGTCGTCAGAAGGAGGAGGTTGAGAATAAATTGAAAGCTGCTGATAACCTTCTTTCCGAGAAGCTTTCCTCGGAGAAGACAAAGAGGAAGTTGGCTGTGAAGAAACCTTTTAGCGCTGGATGGAATAAGGGGTGGAACAAAGGCTTGGCTGCCATGATGTCGCAAGTCGAATATGGCAGCCTAAAATACTTTAGAGATGGGTGGGTCGCAGCTCTTCAGGAGATGAAGGTTGATGAAACTTCTGAACTCTTCCAACGACACATCCCTGGTCCCCCTCCAACTCCTGAAGACGAATAAGAGGACGAAGCTGCCTCTGAGGAGTCTTCCATGGTGATGGGAGATCAAGTTTCTCATCCCCCAACCATCCAGCCTACTAACGAGGAACTTCAGTAACTCGTTACTTCATCCGAGCAACTTCCAGCGCTCCCCGAGCAACTCTCTATTCCCTCCGAGCAACCTACCTCCTCGTCCCAGCCTCTCGAGAAAGTTTTGGGAGACAAGGAAAAGGTGTAGAGTTGTTCGGGTATTTTTTCTATTTTATTTCTCTTTGTCAAATGTAACCCTGAACATGTAACTCTGAACTTTGTACTTCTGAACTTTGTGATATAATAAAATTTAAACTTTTGTTTATGCATACTGTCATTTCTGCTCTTCATACTCTGTTGGTACTCTTATTGATTATTGCTTTTTCTTCCTCTACTAATTTCTGGCCAGGATGGAATTATTGTCTGCTCATGATACAAAGCTGTTACGACAATGCAATGAATATTTTAAGGCTGGTCACACAGATCTGAGTGTAGCACAAATCGTCGACATCCTCGGCCAAGATGCTTCGGAACAGGCAATTGAAGCTTACCAATATTTGAAGTGTCTGCTTGATCGTGCGGTGGCCAATAATGTAGCTTATTATGATATGATTGAGGATATCCAAGGCACTCTTGAAGACCTTCAGCAACAATATAAGGAATCAACTGCCTCTTGCACGAGGGGTACGAGAAGAAGTATCAGCAAATCATTGCCGACAAGGGATACGAGAAACGTTTTGCTGCTTACGATGTGAGGGAAAGAACTTTGAAAGCCGAGGTCGAAGAGCACAGGCAAATAGCCGAGTTGTTGGAGCAAGAAAATAACAACTTGCAAAGAGAAGTATCTCAATTAAAATCTGTTGCCTCCACCTCAAATGCTTTGATCCCAGTGACTGACGAGGGATTCCCGTTCTTGGAGGTCGAGAACGCCAACCTGAGGGATGAGTTGGAAATCTTGAAAAGAGCTGGCCCTTATACATCTTCTCGTGGACGAGCAAGAGCTCCTCGGGGACGAGCAAGAGCTGCTCAGATTCCTGTTGAGGAACAGAGGGCTCAATCTACTTTAGAGAACCATGCCTTCCAGCTGATGGCGAATAACCAGGCATTGGCTGAGATGTCTAAGAAAATCAGGGACCTGAAAGAGCAGCTTTCTACGCATAAATCTATCTTGGAGAATAAAGATCTCTTCATCAAAAATCTCCACGAGCAGCTGGAAAGATTGACATATCAATTTCACAAGCAGCCGAGGGAGTTCTGGATGGCTGGCTACAACGAGGCTCTCTACCACTTGGACGACTGTATCCAGAATGCAAATAATGAGGGCTACAAACAGGGATGGCTGAATGCCTTAGGTGTGCTGCAACTCAAACAGGGTCATTACCTGTGGGATTACCATAATCTTGGGCTGCTCGACCTACCCGTGCCACCATTCAATCTTGATATGAGTTGGATCCTTTCTCGGTCCATCCCTCATTGTCTGATTTCTAAATACCTCGGTGATTACAATCTCCATTCAAATGTCGAGATATCTCGTCCCGAGCACCTCCTAGATCGACCGTCCATGATGAATATTCGGATGCTAAAAGATCTTAACTTCATTAATTCTCCTCTCGCTTTAAACGATCCACCTGCTGGCGAGGAACCTGTTTCAAAAGCAGAGGGGAAGAAACCAATAAAATAGGAGTATTGATGTAATAAATTTGTATTTCATTCCTGATGTATTTTGTTCTACATTTAATAAAATAATTTTATTTGCAAATCTTGACTGCTATTATTTTGTGACACTTTACATATGTGCATGTGTATCTGTTAAAAAGATAACAATATTGTGTTATTTGTCGATCAACTTATTGTCGAGTAATTTGAATTTGTGGTAGTCATTTGGCAAAAATGATGTTTTGTTTCTCGACCAACTTAGTAATAATTTTAAAAAGTTACGAGTATAAAAAATTTTGCTCGATCACTTTCTCGTATTCATAAAATGTTTCCGACCAACCAAGGTCGGTAAATTTTCCTTTTCGACCAACTATAATTAGTGGATTTTTCCTCTACGAGCAACTTTGGCACTTTCTGGAATAATTTTACCTCCCGACCAACTTTAGTTGGCATTTTCGAGAATATATTTACTTCCTAACCAACATAAGTTGGTATTTTTAGGAATACTTTTACTTCCCGAGGAATACATTTACTTCCTAAGCAATATAAGTTGGCATTTTTAGGAATACATAGTTTTACTTCCTGTAGGAATACATTTGTTTCTCGACCAACCTTAGTTGGCGTTTTCGAGAAGAAATTTGAGTAGTCCGAGTTCTGCCGAGTAGTGTGTAGCACTAGTATTCCCCGAAAAACTTTCAATAAAAGGAGAGAATTTGGCAGAATATCTTCATTTTATTCATACTGACGGAATTGCGTTACATGAGAACATACATCACTGACAATACTTGCGCAGGTGCTCTGCGTTCCATGCATTCTTAAACTCCTCCCCCTCTAAAGTTGCTATTCGGTAGGTTCCTGGTCGAACAACTTCAGTAACTCGGTATGGTCCATGCCAGTTTGCCTCCAATTTGTTGTGCTTTTGAATCACTTTCTTTAGCACATAGTCTCCTTCTTTCAGGTCGCATTTCTTCACCCTCTTATTATAGAACAAAGTTGTTCGTTGTTGGTATGCAGCATTCCTGATGGCTGCTTCTTCTCTAACTTCCTCGAGCATGTCTAAATCCAATCTTCTCATTAAGTCGCTGACAGGGGAATTGAAATTCAGTACCCTGTGTGTTGGGAGGCCCAACTCGGCAGGTATAACAGCTTCACTTCCAAACGCCAGCATTTATGGTGATTCTCCAGTTGCTGCTCGGGGAGTAGTACGATAAGCCCACAGTACTTACTGTAACTCGTTGATCCAGTTTGCTTTTGCGTCACTTAGTCTTTTCTTCAAGCCATTTAGCAGTGTTCTGTTCGTCACTTCAGTCTGTCCGTTGCTTTGGGGATGTCCTGGTGCCGAGTGGATCTTCAAGATATTGGACTGATGGCAATAGGCAGCGAACTCCTCGTTGTCAAATTGTGTTCCATGGTCTGTGATGAAGGCATGAGAAAGACCATATCGACAAATGATGTTCTTCCAAATAAATTGGTACACCTTATCGTACGTCATATCAATGAGAGGCTCAGCTTCTACCCACTTAGTAAAATAATCCACAGCGACCACGAGATATTTAAATCTTCCCCTTGTCGTCGGCAGTGGCCCGACCAAATCTATTCCCCATATGGAAAATGGCCAAGGGGAAGTGATGGGTGTCAACAATGCTTGTGGAGTTCTTCGAATGGAGGAAAAGCACTGGCACTTGTCATATTTCTTGGCATAGGCTATACAATCAGCCCTCATCGTTGGCCAGTAGTATCCCTGCGTCATAACCCTTTGCAAAAGCATCCGACCTGCTACATGGGCTCCACAGGACCCTTCATGGACCTCTTCAATTAAATCTTTCACCTCGGTGGGATGCACACATCTCTGCAAACCTGCTATAACTCCTCATCTGTATAAAATACCGTTGGTCAGTACATAACGAGCAACCCTAAACTTAAATTTCTTGTTTGTAAGTTTGTCAGTTGGTAATTCTCCTTTCTCAATATATGCCCTGATGGGATCCATCCATGATGATCCTAAATCGAGGGTAATAAAGTTCATCGTTAGATCTTCATCTATACTCCGACCAGCTAAAACTTCAATTGGGATTGTTCTTCGTAGCTCGGTACGAGTAGGTGATGCTAATCGAGCTAGGGCGTCTGCTCTCGTATTTTCCATTCTTGGTATTCTGACCAGCTGAATAGCAGCAAATTCTGATACCAACTCCATCACCTTTGCATGATACTTGATCATTAATTCTCCTTTGGCTGCATATATTCCCAACATTTGATTTACGATCAATTGAGAATCACTGAAGATAATAACCTGTTGCGCCTCCATAATTTTTGCCAAATTAAGACCTGCAATTATGGCCTCATACTCAGCCTCATTATTAGAAGCTTTGAATTAGAAACGTAGGGCGTATTCCATGTCGACCTCGTTCGGACTGCTCAACACTATCCCTGCGCCACATCCTGTAGTGCAAGATGAACCATCCACATACAGACTCCATATAGGTAACTCGTCTTCAAATTTCTGATCTGACAGAGTTCCTCGGTGAAATATTTATTGCTCTTCGTCGATCATCTTTTCTTGCCCTTTTACCAACCTAAGTTGGTCTGGGCTCGAATGTGATGATCCTGTAACATCCACTTGCCCTTTTACCAACCTAAGTTGGTCTGAGCTTGTGTTTGATGCTCCTGTAACATCCCCAGGTTGATCAGCGAGCAACTTTTGCTCCTCGGGGGTATCAGGATAGGTGAACTCTGCTATAAAATCTGCTATAGCTTGCCCTTTTTGCGATGATACGGGTTCATAAACTATATCATATTCACCAAGTTCTATTGCCCAGCACATCAATCTTCCTGACTTTTCTAGTTTATGAAGGGCTTGCCTCAATGGCATATCAGTATATACTACTATGGTATGAGCTTGAAAGTATGGCTTCATTCTTCTACTTGCCTCGATCAATGCTAGTGCCAATTTTTCCAGCTTTGGATATCTGATCTCTACTCCTCGGAAGGCCTTACTTGTGTAGTAGATAGGTTTTTGTACTCCATTCTCCACTCTTATCAATGCCGAACTGACTGCATTCTGGGACACTACCAGATATAAATATAATTTTTCTCCCATCACTGGCCTGGATAACAGTGGAGGCGCTCCCAAGTATTTCTTTAAGTCTTGAAAAGCCTTCTCACATTCATCATTCCACTCAAAAGTCTTTCGGAGTGTCTTGAAGAATGGAAGACATCGATCAGTTGCTCGCGATACAAATCTGTTCAGTACTGCTACTCGTCCTGTAAGACTTTGCACCTCTTTCTTCGTCATTGGAGATCGCAGCCCTAATAGAGCTTTGATCTTTTCAGGATTTGCCTCAATGCCTCGTTGATTGACAATGTACCCGAGAAACATGCCTTCTCGTACTCCAAATATGCACTTCGTCGAGTTCAACTTCATTTGATATTTATCCAGTTGATTTAAAGTCTGACTTAAGTCAACTAGATGATCAGTAGCTTTCTTGCTATTTGTCAGCATATCGTCAACATAGACTTCCATATTGCAACTGATTTGTTCTGCAAACACTTTGTTCATCAGCTACTGATATGTTGCACCTGTATTTTTCAAACCAAAAGGCATAACATTATCACAATAAGTTCCCCTAGGGGTAATGAAAGAAGTACTCTCCCTGTCTTCAGGTTTCATTTTAATCTGATTGTAACCAGAATAAGCATCCATGAAGCTCAACAACTCGTGTCCCGAGGTAGCATCCACTAGTTGATCAATTCGGGGCAGCGGAAAGTGATCCTTTGGGCATGCTTTGTTGAGGTCGGTGAAGTCTACACAGATCCTCCATTTGTTGTTCTTCTTCTTCACCATCACCACATTTGCTAACCAGTCAGGATATTTAACATCTTCAATAAAACAGGCTTTCTGGAGCTTCTCGACTTCCTCCTGTATAGCTTGATTCTTCTCGGGACTGAATACTATTCTTCTCTATTTCACAGGCTTGATCTCCTTATTCACGTTGAGTTCGTGACATAAGAAATTCGGGTCTATCCCAGGCATATCCTCATGACTCCACGCAAAAGTTTGCTTTCTGCTTCTAAGGAAAGTCATCAATTCCTATTTTAGTGAGGCTTCCAACGACAAACCTAATTGAGTAGTTCGTTCAGGGTGCTCGTCGTCCAGAATGATATTTTTAGTAGCTTCCACCACTTGACCCTTCACGAGTTGCGACTCATCTCTAGGATCTAATGTTTCAATTTCTGCCCCTTCATCCACTTGATAAGTAGTAGTCTTTTTCCTTGATTCCTCCAGTTCCTCTTGCTCAGCGGATGAATAATAGTATTCCCTAGCTACTTTCAAATCACCTTTCACAACTCCTACTCCAAAATTTGTTAGAAATTTTAGGCACTGATGTACTGTAGATGGTACAACCTCGAACTTCTTCAATCCTACTCTTCCCATGATGATATTGTATGATGATTGAGCATTCTTATCCATCACGAAGAAGTGTATTCTTTCTGTTCGACAAGCAGGCCACGTACCAATGAATATATCCAATTTGATCGTCCCAAGTGGAAATACTTTCTCGCCAGCAAAACCGATGAGGGGTCTATGATAAGGCTCCAGTTGAGATAGCTTTAGATTTAAACTATCGAAGCACGAGTAGAACATGATGTCTGCCGAGCTACCATTGTCTACCAGCACTCTTGAAATCATTACCTCCTTTATCCTCATTTTGATCACCAATGGGTCATCATGAGGATACAAAACTCCTGCGAGGTCGTTCTTTGAGAAACCAATGACTAATTTCTCTTTGTTCACCTTTCTCGGGCGATCCTCCTCAGCTAGATTTATTCGTTGAATGTACGAGCAAGCTTGAGCCTCACAGAGGTAAGCTTTTCTCTCGGCAGTAAGGTCTCCTCCTCCTGTATCTCCACCTGTAATAACATCATAGTCAAATGACCCAAAACGTATTAAAAATACCTCACGTTCTGGCTGCCTTGGTCTCTTTGGAAGATCGGGGTCGTCTTCTGGATCAACTTCGTGATTTCTTTTCTTGTTCTCCTCTGCTCGACGAGGAGATACAGACCTCTCTCTTGTTCGGTCGTTTTTTCTTCTTTCGCTTCCACGGTCAACATACTTTGCCAGTTTTCCTCGTCTTATGAGTGTTTCGATCTCATTCTGAAGAGCTATGCAATTTTAGTCATATGGCCATGATCTTTGTGAAACTCGCAATATTTTGCCTCATTTCTCCTTTCGGGGTCTTTCTTTATTTTCTCTGGCCAATTTAATTCCTCGTTGTTCTTGATTTCTTCTAGATAGTGGTTGATGTCTTTCTTCAAAGGAGTATATTATAATTATCAAATTTCTTCAATACTTCCCATGTCGACCTTGTTTTTGAATGTTTGTCATTACCATTGTTCTTATGCTCTTTCTTTTTAGCTTTATCACCTTCCACCTTGGTTTCTTTGGCATCCATATTCTTCTTCGCAGCCATAGCCTCCTCGGCATTCATAATCTTGACCGCTTTTCCCATCAGATCTGACATGGTTCTAGGTGGATCTTTGGCCAAAGTATAGTACAACTTGTTGGGCAGTAGTCCACTCATCAAGGCAGTAATCGCTGTATTTTCCTCATAATCAATGACTTCGAGCTTCTTGTTATTAAAACGAGTTATATAATCTCTGGTACTTTCACCAACTTTTTGTCTAACACTTAACAAATGTGCTACTCGTTTAACAGGCTTTGCCCCAAAACAAAAATTCCCAATGAATAACTCGACCAGTTGAAGAAAAGTTTAGATCTTACCCCGAGGAAGATTATTATACCACATTTGAGCAGATCCGGTAAGAGTTTCTATGAATGCTCTGCATCTCATCTCATCCGGAACAGCATAGATGTCGGCTGCATCTTGGTATTGTTCTATATGAAGGACAGGGTTGGTCTTTCCATCATATTTGGGGGTCACAATAGGTGCTTTGAACTTTGATGGTGTTGGAAAATCTACAATGGCCTGGATAAAAGGTGTTCCTAGAACAAAAGTTCATTGTTGAGGGTTCTTGGCTTTAGCCATTTCCCCTAATCTATCCTCCAGCCTCTGAATAGAGCTTTTCTATGCATCATTTCCTTCATCGGGCCTGTTGGTTCGAGCAACTGATCGAGTTGATGTGGCTTCCTGGGATCTATCTTGATGAGCAGCTGGTCGCGACTGGGCAGATCCTTCCCTTAAATCTGATGGTCGTCGAAAACTCCTCGATACGACTTTAGGAGGACTTCTACACCTTCTAGGTCCTAATCGATCAAAAGATGATACCCTGCTTAACCTCTCTAGCGCACTAGTCCTTTCTGGAGAGAGAGTGATACGTTGTTCAGTATCTGTGGCCCGCACTGACGAGGTTCGTCCAGGTTGATAAGAAAAATCTTCAGATTCCTCAGTACGATATGAATCAGTACGCCTAGTACGTGAAGTAGGTAAACGGGTATTTCTTTGAATACTTCACAATCCTGAATGGGTTGGTGCACCGCCATGGAGGGTTTTTAGGAGTTGTCGCATTGTTTCTTGCATGACTGTCTGGCCCTGGGCCAGATTTGTCATTATTCCAGCCAGATCTGGAATATTAGGTGGTGCAGATGGATTTGGAGGGCTTCCAGCGTTTCGATTGCTGGATTCTGGAATATCAGCCATTTGTGATGAATTGTTTTCGATGAAAAATGATATTACCGGTCGTTTCCCACAGACGACGCCAATCTGTTGATGTAAAAAATTAGATTATATCTAATTATTTAATCACAGATAAAATAAATGAGACAAAGAAGTTTTAAAGTGGTTCAGCCTTATAAGAATGGCCTACGTCCACTGTTTCTGTTATTGATGACTGTTTGGGAATTCTCGATTACAAGTTCAATCAAGAAATTTTGGTCCCCTTACAATTAGGGTAATACAATGTATTTATAGCCCTGAGGCTGTAATGTGGAAGGGTAATACATTAAATATTGTACATATGAAAGGGTAATGTATTAAATGCCCCTTAAGTGTATACATCTGAATGATAAGCATTTAATGAATAGTCAAACCGTTGGTTAACCTACTATTAATGCTTTGTTCGGGGTGCAGCCCGGACAGCCTAAGCTGCTCGGACCGCCTAAGTTCCTCGGTACTCAAAAGTTCCTCGGAGAGTTCTTGTAAGTCGGAGCGTCTGAGTTGGTCGAGGAAGCAGTGTTACTCGTTGTAGCATGGTTCCTCGGAAGTGTTTGTTGTTGCCACGTAGATTGCCACGTGTCTTCACCCAATTGAGCCATGTCAGGAGACTAAATTTAGTATCAACAGATGATAATATGACATGTTATCTAGCATGTTAAGCCTACATTTACAAATTTAGATATCTTAACTAATTATGAAATGTAACACAATTATAAAAGAATTTAAAAATAAATAACTTTAATTTAAAACCTTTGCTCATTAATCCAATTACCATATCCCTTTACATTCCTTAATAGGAATAAAACCATTTATTTGGTTTGATGAAGAAGATATGATTCCCCTTCATTTATTAACTTCCATCGTTAATTATCTTTCCATTTTATCTTTCCATTCCTTAATAGGAATACTATTAGTATCAAGTGCTCTTTATGGCACATATCTCAATCCCATGCTCTTTATGGCACGTATCCATGCTCTTTATGGCATATATCCATCAAGTCCCACTTGATGCAGAAAAGTTATAATCATATACATATAACGATTCTAAGACCACCCCTCCGAGTTTCCCCACTGGGTGGGACCCTAAATGACCATCATCTTCCAGGTCCTATCAAACAAGGCAGCCTGGGATCATAACGCAACGTCGGGAAGCGGCCATATGCCTGCGGGAGAGTCAGGACCACACCCGGAATCCCCTCACCAGCGCAGAAAAACATATAAAAACTCCGCATATGGCCTAGGACTATATCCACCCTGCATTCATTAACCAGGCAGCATCAAGCGCGCGAACTTCCCTTATAATGTCATTTAGAGAGGTGTGTTTAAGTAAATTAACATTTACCATTTTAAATCTCATTTTCATTTTCAATTACCATACCAAAATTCCATTTCCATTATCCATGTGTTTGGTTCTTTTTATTCGAACCTATCATTATTAACAACTGGGTTCATTTTAGTTGAACCAATCATCTTTAACACAGTTTGGGTTCATTTTAGTTGAACCTATCATCTTTAAACAATTTGGGTTCATTTTATGCGAACCTATTCCCATCGAATATTGTTATTGATGTTCCTCAAATCACAAATTCCCGACTTAGTCTCCAAATGACCATTATGATCTACAATTCCCAAAATTCGGATAATCCCGATAAGCCCCTAAGTCTCCAAACATGAGCATTTAACTTCTTAACCTCAAAAAGTTTGAATAAAAGAAGAAATGCCTTAACATTTCTTTAAATACCCCGGGAAATAAACCCCAGATGACCCAATTTTAATCTAGGGTGGTGACCAAACTCAACTAATACTCTAGGACTCTAAGTTTACTTCATTCAAGAAGGTTCCTAGGTCCTAAGCCTAAAGAAAAAGATAAAAAATTTAACAAGAAAATAACTCAAAACTGCAGGAACCGAATCGATTAGCCCTAAGGATCGAATCGATTCGCCCCAGCGAATCGATTCGCCCCAGCGAATCGATTCGCTCTGAAAGCGAATCGGTTCGGAAGAAAATTTTAAGTTTCTGCAAAAGCCGAATCGATTCGGCCTTAACCCGAATCGATTCAAGTACACAGACGTGGGAAACTGCATCTATGCGAATCGATTCTCCCTAGGGGCCGAATCGATTCGCCCCTGCGAAAATGCCAAGTTTGGCTATGGAGTTCTAAACTCCAAATTTTCTCCCAAACCCAAAACCCACCAAACCAAGCTTATATAATGGAACTAAAAATCCATAAAATACACCCAACTACCATCATTTGCAACATTTATCATCCCAATCAATTTCCAAGGGTTAATACCTAAAAAATCCAACAAAACCCTAAAATGATTAAACATAATAATTCAATAACTATCAAAACTAATTATTCTCCTTAAATCACATAATAGCAAGTAGATTACTTGCCTTAATCATGCAAATGCAGATTTGATTTGGTGTAGGCAATGATCCAAGCTTGAATCTCCAAATTTCTCTTTTTCTCCCAAAGTTCTCTTACTCTCTCTAGGGCTCATTTGGGTAAAGAGGAAGAATATAAATGGGGTTGGGAAAATAAAACGTGGCTTAAGTCTAAGAAGCCTACTTAAGTGATCAATACGCGATATAATAAATCGAAACTACACATTTAAGCTATGACCAGTCAAAAGTGCCCGAAATACCAAAATGCAATATAACACTTATTTTGACTGTCTCGCACCTACCGGGACTAACTGCACTATCTGAATTATCATTTGGAAATTTTATAACTCATTTTTAGTTCCGGTTTCTCATTAAACCAAAATGTCATTTTAATTCTTATGACACAACTAGTCACCACATGGATAATTTTACCTACTCATCAGGTAATCATACAACATTTTAGTAAATATTAACCTTTTCCATATTCAATTAATATTTACTCAACATCCATCATTTTATAATTAATTACTACACATAGTAAATAAATATAAAATAGGCTCTCAAAAGTGAGGGTTGTTACACCAAGATGCTATCATTGTGATGAAGTTGGACACATTAAGCCTAATTGTCCAAAGTATAAGAAAGGGAAGAAGGCATTGAAAGCCACAACATGGAGTGACTCCAACACAAGCTCTTCCGATGAAGATTCGAATGAAAATGAAGTTGCTCATCTATGTTTCATGGCTATGGAAAATGAGGTACACTCTAACCCTAACTCTAGTGATAGTGATAATGATGAAGTTGATGATTATGAAGTATTACAAAATGTTTTTGATGAATTATGTGAAAGTTTTGAAGAACTTAAAAATAGATATATTAAACTTAAGAAGTCTCATTCATTACTTTAAACTAAATATGATTTTATGTCAAATGATTTTGATGAGTTGAAATTAGAAAATGAATCTTTGAAAAATGAAATTAAATCTTTGAAAAAGGAAAAATCTGTTATTGTCACCACTCCTCTTGAAATTGAAAATATTGAGTTAAAAAGGGAGATTGAATATTTAAAGAAATCATTAGATACTTTTACAAAAGGAAATGAATATTTTCATAAAATTGTTGAGACACAAAGGATTCGATTTAATAATAATGGTATAGGATATGATGAAGGAAATGAGAAGAAGACTTATTCCAATTTATTGAAATTTGATGCCTCATCTAGTCATTCTAACTATTTATGTACTTATTGTGGTAGACACACACATTTTTCAGATTTGTGTCCATATAAATTTAGAAAAAGAAAATTAGCTTGGATTCCTAAAGGAGCCAAGATGTATACTAACCCCTATGGACCTAACACATTTTGGGTACCAAAAGAGAATTTTCAAAGTTGTGTAGGTTGCATTTTGTGGTAGAATGTGGATTTTCCAGGCATATGATTTGGTCATATTACAAATCTCAAGTATCATTGCCTAATGTTGGAAATGCCACACTTGGAAGAAGTTTCATGAATATATCTTTGGTATTGGTAAGGTGGTAAGGAACACCTTTCTTGAATTTAATATCATATGTTTATTAATGATTTATTTCACAATTGATATATTTCCATGCATAGAATATTTGTTATAACATATGAGCGTGTTGATTGATTATTTAGTATTCACGTGTAAATTTGTATATTTATTATTTTTGATGATTCTTTGTTATATCACACATTTGATTTTGATGATTATTTTATAAGAAAATTCATACATTTTTTTTTCTTGATATATTTTTTTTTTGTGAATAATAAGATTGGATCAATTCATTATTTTATTGAATATTAATTTGAAACGAAAATGTCCTTTTAAAATTTATTAGTCATATGAGTTACATGTTAATATTGTAACATTCACTTGTTGATTTTGATGATATGGTCATATTAATCTCTATGAGTTAGTTTTATTGCATACTACATGATTAATGTCATTGTTCGAATATTTGTAACATTCACGATGAATATTTTTTTTAAGATAGTAACATTTGTGTTATGTTGTTTGAATTGAGAAACCACATGATCAAGAATTGGTATCATTTGTGAGAATTTAAAAAAAAATGATTTTATGAAGTCAATTTTTAATAATATTTTATCTCATGAAATAGATGCACCATATTTGTTATATGAATATATGTCTTCATTGGTATCCCTTAGGGGGGGATAAATGTATATTGGAAATTATTCATAGAAAAATGCTTGATCAAATTTTTTATTGCAATATGATTGAATTTTCCAGAATTTAAGCTCGTTATCTTGAAAACGACAATGCATGAACAAAATAGAAAATTTTATCGTTATGCCGCTATCTTCTAACTCATGTGCGCTTTATTCCTAATTATTTGAAAACATCGAGTTATGAAATGTTTCATGTTGTGCGCTTAAAAGTTTATTCTATCATGAGGATTTACACAACAATTGATATGCGCCTATTCAAAATTTATACGCTGAAATTTTATTATTGAGAAAGATGATGGTGCTAATTGATATATCTCTTATATATCTCGTGTTATGTGCTTAATTCAAATTATTTGTGAACATTGAGTTATGATTTCTATTTATGCGTAAAAGTTGTTCCGAGGAATCATTGTGTGCAACGCACGATTAGTGTGTGACTACAATAATTGGTATCATTTATTATTTATCATTTTTTTTTACTAATGCATTATTTGATGATATCTTTGTCTATCTACAAATTCAAATACATGCTATGAATATTTATGATGAATCTATGTTGACATATGTGAGTATTGAAAATTTTATGCCCTTTGTGATTTATGGTTATATCCCATGCACGAATTATTTTTGATAGGGGGAGATATTCTTTTTACCCTTGACTCTCATTTTAATTGAAAAATCCTTTTGATAATGTCAAAAGGGGGAGAAATATTGTTGATTCACTCATTTGTGCTTAACTTATTCTTTTTATGGATCATTGTGAATCATTGTTTGTCATCATCAAAAAGGGGGAGATTGTTAACGAAAATGTTATTTATCCCTAATTTTGTTTAATTAATGTACATTTTAGTTTAACTTAATATATTGATTTTGATGATTCCAAACATATATTCTTTACTATTATATAAATATTTTTGCTTAACTTATTTCTCAATTTATATATATATATATATATATATATATATATATATATATATATATATATATATATTCAGTTACATACAAATTATCTATACATTATATATAATTAATTATGTATGTAATTGTCCAAATCTACACGCATAAGTCTTTTAGATCACATCTCTCTTGGTTACCTACTTTGGTCAAGATTTTGTCTTTTCAAAATTTATTATCAGACTTGTATACATATAAGTCTTATCCCACAAGTTCATGCTGGAAGAGACTAATACCTTGAGCAACTCAAATTGTCTGTAAGTTTCATTGCAATTGATCATCATACTTGACATGGTCAAGTTGACACCTTTTTGTCTTGACCCTACACGAATTGTTAATGCTCGACACTTTCTATGAAAATTGGTAACTACCTTTTTTTTTGCTAACTGAGTTCACGATTATATATAACATATATATATATATATATATTTCACACCTTTTTCAATTTTTTGTGCTCAGGCTGTCAAAGTTTTTTTTTAAAAATATATATCCATGCTTCACTTTGCTTATCCGAAAAAGACCAGTTGATGGTCTCGTGTCATCTGTGATAATCATATATATATATAAAAGAAAATAATAGCCTTGATCTGTTGAAAATCTCGTTCAATATCTTTCTCTTGGAACCTGCATTACTTTAAGGCACACTTACATATATTACTTGGACAAGATTTGTTTGGTGGAGCATAGTTTAGTAGGAGTTGTCACTGGACCTACTATTACTTTTAAGCTATTTCGGCTATAGCTTTATTATGCCGATTTGACCTGCTATAGCTTTAGAGTTGTTTTAGGTACACGCGTACTAGCTTATTGACACGCATGTCATACTGCCTTGGGCAGTTTCTTGGGCCATGAGTTTTTGGTCAGTTTCGTATTTCGTCCGCCAGCTTATATATATATATATCATCCTTATTTACGCTGGTAAATGAAGCCGAATAGACATGCTAAAAAGAGCTTTAGCCATACGGACCTATCATTGCTTTTAAACCATTTTGGCCATAACCTTATTGAAACTTTTAACCGAGATATATTTTTGCATTTGCTCTGGCCGAATTGCACCTATGACCAGTTGTACTTGCTATAGATTAGGAGCATGGTTCTTTTATGTCATGTATACTACCTTGGGCCACGCAAAATCTCTAAAACTCTTTGAGAAGTTCATTTATTGTTTTTCAGAAGTTAGAAGTTTTTTTTCTGTCTCCCTTATCACAGTCATAGGCCCCTATCACAGTCATAGGCCCCGCGCTGAGACCTTGATAGCTTGCATTACCTACTATATTTTTATTATATGCGTAAGCAGTATTCACCTTAAACTCTCAATCCATGTCATGTGCTTATTAGGCCTGCGCCAGCTATAGAAGTGTGTGTGGTTGTATCTTTACTGGTACTAATTTTCGTTGAACCACTCATTTCTGTTACTAATACTGACATGTCTCGTCTTATCTGTTCTGATAGGCTTGTAATTGTCTTCAACTATTGTCTATGAACTAATATTTTGCAGAACCCATATGGAGTCATATACCAAGCTACTCTCAGTACTATATTCTCATATGTCCATTCTTATGATAATATCATATCTCAACGGCTATATTTTTTATGGGGAAGATAAAAATGAAGATTTGCAAAATCATTCTTCAGCCTTCATCATCTCACAATATATGTGAGCATTTAATGCTCAAAATGCATGTGTCTAACAGCTAGTTTTTAGAAGACACATTTAAAGCTTTCAAGAGCTGCATTGAATAAAAAAAACACTTGAATGAGAACATGAGCAAGACTTGAAATATTATTGAGAGCATTTATTTTACTACTCAGCTACACATTCAAGAGAACAATTAATCTTGTTTTCTGCTCAATCATTGAAGAGAAGACTTGTGCCTACTTCAACATCATTTATTGAAGTCTCATTAAAGAAGGAGAAACTGAGATTACAAATTGTATTTTAAGGAGTTTCAGTATTTTACCTTGTACTACAAAAATTCAGATTTGTTGTGAAGCTTTGTTGAAGCTTAGGTTTGTACCGGTAATTGGTTCCTACCCGCAAGTGGGCGACAGGGTTTGAAGCTCGGAGTTAGCTTGCAAACAGTTGTACGCGGTGATTTGATCCTACCCGCAAGTGGATCAGGTTTAGTGAAGCGCAAAGGAGACAGGGGCTCTAGGCGCGTGGACGTAGGCCGGGATTTGGCCGAACCACGTTAAAGTTCGGTGTCATTTATTTTTCGCACTTTTATTTATTTATTTGCACATGCTTGCTTGAGTTAATATTTTCAGCACACTATCTTGCAAATAAATTAATTCCAAAATTTGACTAAATTGATTTTAAGGTTAAAATAATTATTTTTGAATTAAATAATTAATTTCAGAATATCACTTAATATTAAGTACGAAAATTAATTTAATATTCCTAGTGTGTTAAAATCTACATCTCTAGTCGTTTAAATTAGTTGGTTGCATTTATTTGATATTGTTGGATTTATTCTTTATAGTTTTATTAATCTGAAATTTGTCAAAGTGTTATAAATTAAATATTTTTTTCTGAAATTTTAATTTGACTAAAAGTTTGTAAAAACTCAATTCACCCCCCTCTTGAGTATAATCTGGGCAACAAATACCACCTCACTAATACACGTTATGACGTAATTAAATTATGATTATTCACTTAGTAATTTAAGGGCAGGGCTATCCGCACTCCAATGAAATCTGGAGACACTCCAAAAAATTGATAGATGACGAAACTAGCCTTAATGGTGTAAAAAGAAACCTCTCCATCATTCTCCAACAATAAGAAAAAAAAAACTGTTAACAAAATTTTTAAATTCATAATATTAT
Source organism: Sambucus nigra (assembly GCA_949130495.1). Taxonomy (NCBI): domain Eukaryota; kingdom Viridiplantae; phylum Streptophyta; class Magnoliopsida; order Dipsacales; family Adoxaceae; genus Sambucus; species Sambucus nigra. Next base: position 764,058,076 of record OX422208.1, on the reverse strand, counting down.
GGATATTTCTCTAACTTTATATTTTAATACAGGATCAAAAAGTCTGTAAAATATTTTTTATTACACATTTAGTTCGCCCTTTTTTATTTTGTTCCAAAAAGTTCCTCAAATATCTATTTAACCAATATTATCTTGTTTTTAAAGGTCCGCGCTAGGAGTACACATTAAGTGTTTTATGCGGTGAAGGGTTTTTTGGAATAAAATTAAAAGACTTGGATTAAACGTGTGTTAAAAAATATTTGAGGGACGATTTGGTGTATGCCCATTTAATATATATATATATATATATATATATATATATATATTAAAATTAATAAATACAAATTCTTTTTTAACCAAATAAGAACATCACCGAATTAAACTATGAAACGACATGAATTTTTTTTTACTTGACACAAGTACGATCCAAGTAAAAGCGACACAATATAATTTTTTTTATCAAATGCAAACACGACACAATGAAAGTTGGATACAACACAAAATATTTTTTTAACTTAACACGAACAAAATCGATTTTTTTTTTATCAAAATGGGCAAGTGAAAGCGACAGAACATGATTTTTTTTAACAAACATGATCCGATGTAATTTGTCAAACACAAACATTACTTTTCATAATTGTAATGGCAGTTTGTGGTGAATTTGTCGAAAAAAACAATTACTTTCATAACTGTCGAGTATAATTTAATTGTCTGGTATAATATTTTCGGTTTGTGGTGAATTTCCTATAAAAAAATAAATTTAAAAAAACTGATTTAAAAAATCATTAAAAACAATTAATTTACAGGAAAAAAACTTAAATTTTCCCAAACCGTTATTTAAATAATATTCTTGGTTTGTCTTGGTTATTTAAAAGAATCGTTAAAAAAATTAATTTATAGAAAAGAAAAAAAATATTTTCCCAAACCGCGTATATTAATTTATAATGTTAAATAATGTGTTTGTTAATTTACGGAGGCTTGGGATTTTTTTTTTTTTGAAAAAACAGGGAAAAATTTAATATACCAAACTAAAAAAATGTTGGGAAAAAGGGAAAAATTTAGTAAAGTCTAAAAAAATAATTATGAAGGTACCAAGTTCTAAAAAAATAAAGTCTCAAAAACACGATTTTTTTACCGAGCACAAACACATACACGATCGAAGTAAAAATAAAAAAATCATGTTGTGTTGCTTTTACTTTGCCATATTGATAAAAAAAAAAGATTTCGTATTGTGTCGCATTTTAATTGTGTTTGTATTTGGTAAAAAAAATATTATTTGTATTTGGAAAAAAAAATCCGACTGCATCGCTTTTACTTGGCGATATTTGTGTTTCGTGAAAAAAAAGATTTCGTAGTGTATCGCATTTTTATTCGGTCGGGTTTCTGTTTTTGTAAATAAATTAAAATAATATTTCGTCTCATACCGTGTCTTTTTTACTTGGATTGTGCTCGTGTTAGGTTAAAAAAATATTTCGTATTTGTTTAAGATAACAAAAAATAAGATTTCGCGTCGTGTCACTTTTATTTGAGTTGTGTTTTTGTTAGATAAAAAATAAGATTCCTTGTCGTGTCGCGTTTTAACTGGATCGTGTTCATATTTGGTAAAAAAAATAAGTAAGAACTAAAGTACAAATCAATTAATGATTAAGTTGTTAATAATTATTTTTTAAAGTTAAAAAATAATTATTCGCTTAAATTGTATTTATTTATGAAATGGGGCAAGGATAAAAGATAAAGGATAAAGGGTAAGGGTAATGTTGTCAATTGACAAAAGTTTGGAGCGTTAACAGAATTTTTGGAGCTTCTTTAGTTGTACCCATAATTTAAATTCCATAAATATTAACCAATCACTCTCCCTATTAATATTTGAATAAATATTAACATAATTAATTAAATTAAATTAGGACACACAAGTAATTTAAATTCTACCCGAATTAATTAAGTATGTAAATGCACAGAAATACGGGGTGTTACATCTAGCTAAAAATGACATCAAAGTCCACATAATTCGTAAGATGAATAAGTTTAGGGTTTAACCCATAATTCGAATCTAGTGTGTCTCTTTTGATTTGTGAAAATATATGTTAAATGTGCTGAAAGTGTAGAAAATTGTGAGGAAACTCTAAATTGGGAATTATGGTACACGCCCCCTTTTTTTTATTTAGGAAAATATATATGAATGCATGTATGATAATAAAAGTATGGTGTCCGGTGACCACGCGGTCATATTTTCAAGCTTAAGTCTAACTATTCATAAGTTTTGGTCATATTCTCGAACCGAGAGTCATGTGACTATGCGATCAGTTGTTACATGTTACGTTAGTTCCGTGCGAGGTGTTAGTGCCTCTTGCGAGGCTGTTTGGAGGTTATTTTGTATTTTTGCCCTCCAATGACATGTTTTCAGGCCAAAGTCTAACTATTTGCAAGTTTTTATCATATTCTCTAACTGATTTTGTTTCACCCCCAAATGAGCACTCAATTAACCACTATATAGGAATAAAACATTTAAAAAATTATACATATCAAGTAAATAAAAATGTGTTAAAATAAAGAATATGTGGTTCTTGTGATAGTTTTGGCACGCTTTAACTGCACACCATTATCTCTCTAATAGCATATTATATTTCTTTTTAGCCTTATTTTCTCGAACGAGTTACAGTTTAAAGTCCTCGTTAACGCAGGTGAGTTACTCCCTAAGGTGTTCGTGACACACCCTAAACCCAAACCCACACTAATAATTTATTTCATAATAATTAAATCATAATCTTCAACCAATTGAAATATAATTCATTTCATATTTTTCATGTATAATATACACAATGAACATAATCATGTTCTCTATACCATAACGTAATTAACATCAGAGTCATAGTTAAGCGAACCTACAATACTACGATTAATTAGTACCATTATCAAATTAAATCACTATATCTCAATATATACAATGTATGGGTGCAATATAGTCATCAGCGTGACAATAACAAAATTCCCATGTTTGAACCCCAACTCTCTCTAACGGTGCAACTCTCAAAATCACCGATCATATGGTGTCCTAGCTGGAAGTATACAAACTTGAAAAATGTAAACATACAAAACTATGAGTTTAAAAACTCAATGAATGTACTACATCTCTATCTGGTAAAAGTACGATATTAACATCTTAATTATATCAACATATCCATCTCTGTACCAATTTAGGCCATACATATATCCATAGTTTAATAAACCCCGCAACTCTCTCCCATAGGCAATAAACATATCTATAGGTTTCAATAACCCAACATCGTTTTAATTGTAGAGAAACCCAACGTATATTGACTTTTATAAAGCCATAACATCCCAACATCTCTTGACCTTTAATAAGCCATAACATCTTAGCATCTTTTGATTTTTAATAAGCCATAAACCATAACATCTCAACATCTCTTGACTTTTAATAAGCCATAACATCTCATCATCTCTTGACTTTTAATAAGCCATAATAAATTCATGTAATACATGCATATCATATTCACAATCAACTCAGTAAGTACACTCACCTTGATAACTTAATGGGCTTTTTCTCGGTCTTTGTCTGACACTTGTTCAATGGGTTATTCTTCCCTTCCTATCATTCTTATAATTTTATTATCACCATAAGAATATTAATAGTCCAAAAAAATAACTTAAATGTAACCCAATTCATAAGCATCACGTGATCCCATTCAAACCATTCATTATAAATGAAGTCCCATCCACATTCATATCAAGATATTTAACATATTCAAATCATAACATAAATCATAATCAACCAATTCAATTCAATCATGTAATTTACTAACTTGTATATATATATATATATATATATATATATATATATATATATATATATATATATATATATTAAGAAGATATAGAAGTATGGTTAAAAATATAACCAATTCATACTTAGCATACTTATTCTCATTTTATGCTTTTATAAGCTAAGTTTCCATTTAATGGTCCAAACATACTTTAATTCCTTCTTAGGAATTCAATCCTTGACATATTAGGTTTTCAATTCAAAAGATGTTGCATCATTTCAAGTTTTTAGAGCAAGATGTGCTCATTTCTTTACTACACAGCATATATGTCCTATAAGCTCCTCTATCATTCAGTAAACTTCCAAGAATTTTCATAATTTGTCTACATTGTAATATCCCTCCCTAAATATTTCTAGTTAATCTACGCATGAAGTTAAATTGATTTTGGGACTTGATGTCAATTATTGGAAAAATATGGGTGAAATTAAAGTAAGTTAAGTGCTATCAATATTTTTGTACAATAGTGCGACATTTCCGTCTAATCAATTGATCAAGAAAGAAAACGATATCTATATAAAACGTTCAAGTATGGACCCATTTGAATAAAATTAACAATGGCTAATGGTTAGAAAATGGAACTCATATGCATTTTAACCCTAAGAGCGTATCCAAGTAATCATCATATTTGCAATTTCCTTCCATGTCAGCTCTTGGATCCTGACATGAATAAAACTCTTGGTCTATAAATATATATGGGATTCGTTGTTTTGTGTATAAATGTAAAAACCAAGGGTTTTGCAAACCCACTTGCCACCAGTAAATGTTGTCACCACGACGACCGTAGATTAATCGTGTTGTCGATTTGTGGGCTCATTAGTACCTGATATGGAAAGAATTTGGCGGTGATAAGGGTTCCTAAAATGGAAACAAATTCATCAGTTTGATTTTATATGATTTATTTTGAGTATAAGAGGGAGGTTTGGGCAATAAGCCCCAAATAAAAATTAAACTGTCCCCTCCATCTATCTCTCTTAAACACCCTCAAACCTTTCTCCCCACAGTCTTAACCCATCCGATTTCTATAAGCGTAGTACCTACATTCACCCCATAGAAATACCCATTTCTGTTATTATCAAGTTAGAGTTATGAAATGTATATATTTAAATTGTTGTTGGAAGGTTGTGATGTGTATTTGAGAGGTGTCATTTTTAGAGAAAAAAAAGAAAACAACATTGTTTATTGGAAGTTTGGAAGATGGTTTTTATGGGTTTGCTCTTAAAGGAAGAAGATGGTTTTGTAGTGCATTTGTATAGAGTATTTAGGAGCTTCCATTGGCGCTTGTATGGTGGAGCTTTGTGACTCCCTTTAGGACCACCTTTGGAGGTGGGGGAGTCACCCATCTTCACCACCACCACCATCCTCGACATAAGTTTTGAATGTAGTGTAAGTTCAATGTGTTAGTTATATATATTAGGCTAATATATGTGGATGAGTGCTTGTTGCATTCTTGTGTTGATTAGTACCATATTAGTGTTCCTAGGAATATGAGTTACAGAAGGATGATTTAAATGAGTCTTGGAAACATTGAATCATTTCAGAATATAGTTATTGAATATTTAGGCAATAAAATGGGTTCCAATGATGTTAAATTAAATAATGGGGGTTTTTATGGAATAAAAATATAAGAAGACATTATTTTAGTATATTTCTAGTAAAAATAAATATTTGGCATTTTTATGGAATAAAAATGTAAGAAAATGATATTTTAGTATATTTCTAGTAAAAATAAATATTGGGCATTTTTATGGAATACAAATCTAAGAAAATTACATTTTGGTGTATTTCTAGTAAAAATAAATAATCGGCATTTTTATGGAATAAAAATGTAGGAAATGTCACTTTGTGTATTTTATGGAATATTTAATGGAATAAACTATGGAATGATATTAATCTCGTGAAAATATTTATGAAATAAATATTTGTGGGTTCTTTCATAAATGGAGACTTTGAGAAGAAATGGACATTTGTTGAGTTTTAAAAAATTAATAAATTCTCTTTACGATTTTAAAAGCGCGTGTGTTGCGAACGGTATAAATTTCTAGAATGAAATGTATGTTTAAATTAACTAATAGGATTTTAGAAATTTTAAGTCCACTTTCTTGTGCATGTAAACTTGTAGTATTTTGATAACAAATATGTGAACAAGTTTAAAGAAAGTCTTGTTAGGTTAAGCATGAATAAGATAAATGAAATGTTTGGTTTCAAAGAACGTGTGGAAAATTGGATCTTAATATGTAAAAGTGTTAAGTGTGAAAATTGGGCAAAAATGTGACGTTGGCCAAGTGTTAAAATGGCTAAAGGTGTTTTAAATTATTATGTTGGAAACTTAACAATCGTTTTGAGAAATTATACTTATCAAGGAACTAAATCACAAGTTTAATAGACAAAAAGAAAATTAGTAATTTACTTAAAATGAAACATTTTATGGAGTAAAATGTTAAAGAACGCCTTTACACTAATATATGTGTAAATCACGTATGTGTGGATAAGGGACTTAAAGAAGAAAAGAAATAATTTTTCAAGTGTTAATGGAAAAACAGGCGATTAAGTCCTGTACAATCGCTACAACGGAATAATGCGAATTCTAAAAAAAACCAATTTTAGTTAAACTCTAAGTGATTGAATTAAATATGAAAATCAAACAACCACAACATCAAATATTAAGAACACCAAATTCAGGAAAAATCCCCGAAGGGCAAAACCTTTTATTTCTAGAACTTTGAAAAGTTTAAAAGACCATTGACTTACATACAACTTGATCGCCTACAAGAGTAACGCACGGTGCCTTCGTCAAATCTTCAAAGTAACAGCTAGAAATCAACAGTGGTTCACATGCAGCTATACCACAAGGACACGCAGTCCTTACGCTGTAGGTTATCCTCCTAACAAGAGTAACTTCATAGAGACTCCCTCCACAATAGCACGCAACTCTCCGATTGTAGATTTCTCCCCACAAAGGTAAAGTTTTAACATACTTAAATCTAGGATTCCAAAACAATTCACTAAAAGATTGGGATGTTTTGTGAATTGAAAACTAAAGGTTTAAAACCTAAAAGAAGAAGACAAAAATCATTTCTGGAGTAGCAACTTCGTTTATTGAAAATATGAAGGTCTTCTTATGAAAAACGGATTTGGAAAAGCCTATTTATAAAAAACTTAAGGCGGCGCGTTGCTCGAACGAGAACAATCTCGTTTGAACGAGATGGCTATGTCGTTTGAATGACATAATCGGGCTGTTTGAACGAACGAGATTTCACGCGTACTTGTAGATAATTTCGATACAAATGCGTGGCCGCCAGTTTCGTATTTTTCTGATTTTCTATGAATTAGTTATGATTTTTCTACGGAAAGGTGTCCGAGAACAAAATCTTTAGAAAAATATTTAATAAAAATATCCCAACACTTTAAGTGAAATGCTAAGGAATTAAAACTCAACCTTACCAAAATTAACCTCGCGGAGTCTTGAATGTTGAAGATCTTGATATTCGGATCCGTCTTTGATGCTTGAATGTTCTTGAATGCTCTTCGACGGTGTAGCGGTATACGACATACTAAATTGATAACGGACTTATAAAATAATGTCCTTACAAGTCCGGGTTTTGGCTTCGACCGGGGAAAGGTAATTTAGTGGAATAATGTGAACATGGATAAAATATTAAACACATTAATAAGGACTCGAATGCAACCGGGAAGCAAGCAACAAGGGTCTGAATACCTTGGGTGAAAATCCCTAAATCATTGGCCAGAGCATATGGTGCACATAGTCGGCGATGTGGAGCCCTTTGAAGTATGTGGATAAGTGGAATAATTTCGAGAATAATATAATAGAACGTGGAATATATCAAGTGAAAGGTTGTGTGGTGAAACGTGTGAGTACAACCTAACTTGAATGAATTAAAAAGTGTTTCGGTTATGGATTAAATGGACTAGTAACGCGCAAAGTGAATAATGTCCATAAGGTAATTGAAAAGTCTAAAGTATAGTGATTAATGGACGAGTTATGCGACCTTCGAGGTTTGACCCATAATTAACACAAGGGTGCGTTCATGAATGTTTTCCAAAGGTTAACTTAGTATCATCCAACACGGTGGTCATGTGTTGAATGGGTGCTTCAATGAAAATAATAAAATGGGTTAGTTGTATCAAAAGGGAAATTTCGGTAAAGGCGTGTTTTTCCGTGAACACGTGTAATTGTTCTCTTTTTTTCCAAGTGAGTTAAATGAAGGAATAAATGTTAAGTATTAATAAAAGGTTCTTTATGAGATTAAGGTGAATCAATCGAAATAAGCAACGTTTTTGTATAACGCGATTTCACATGTTAAAGTGTACATATATGTATAAATATATAAGAAAGTTGCATGCATATGTAGTTATAATATGTTGAGTCCCTTTCTGTCGTTCGATTCTATATTGCATTGTTGTATATTTCCCACTGGGCATCGTCTCACATCCTCGCCTTGTCACGGTAGGTTGGGAGCAGTTTTGTATGTTGAGAGCGTTATTCAGGTAAGTGCTTTACTTATTTTACATTAGCAGCTTTGTTTACTTGAACTTCGGGTTGCTCCCCGTGGGTCCCACATGCAGTTTATCTTGAAACTGGAATTTCATGCTAAACAAGTGGAACATTAATTAAAATAAAATTGGATTAACAACATTACATAGGTTGTTCACTGCACTCCACACCTAACGTTCGGTTCAGACTGGGTTGACTCACAGGTAACCCATATATCCGGGCCGGGGAGTTATAAACGGTATCAGAGCTCTAGGTTCAAGGTTCCTTTCAGGAGTGACGTGGTAAGGTCGATAATGGATCTTTCAACGTTAGTGTTAGTCTGGGCCAATGATGCTAGCTTAATGACAATTTAGTTTGTGTCCTCAACAGTAAGGTGAAAGAGGTTATCGCGATAAGTAAGTTAGATCCAAGTGGCACACAATCAAGTTGATTCTTATAAATCGCTTTCGTAAATTCTGATTAAGTATGTAGTAATCTACGAGTGTCCACGTAGGTTTGTAAGTGGGGACACCGTGGTTTATAATGTGAGGTGTTTGTTTTAACCTTTGATGACGAAGAGCCTTTGGAAATATTAATAAAATGAAATGACGCCCATGGGCAGGTAGCAAATTGTATGTAACCAATGACAGGGATTGATAGTTAGAGTGTCATAAATGGGAAATCATGATTTCAAATGATATGCAGTCTTAGGTGCGACACATACGAGGAGTCCATATCAATGTTACGATTAGGTAAATTCGATCCTTACAGTAACACCGTGATTGATGGATAATTGATACAATGTCGTCCTGGTGGGGGAATGCCTTAGTGATTATTAACATAGCGTATACCATATAAGCCCTGAGTAGGGTCACAGAGTGATAATAAAGAGTAATGTGTTTGAAAGTGTTAGTTCCGTAGTAAGAACATATTGGGTCCTTAGGTTGTGGGTTTGGATTTAGTATATCCCGATTCATGTACCTTGACTATGATATGGGTTTAGATAATCTCGATGATGGAGGTAACCTAGGAGAAAAAATAAATAGCCATGGTAACTTAGTATTAAATGAATGAGTAATGATGATTTAGAATAGGACCTCTTGCGACGTCATTAGGGTGGGCCTCCTCTTGGGAAATACCTGACGCCTTGTGTCCTACTAGAACCTGGGTATTATAAATCCATAGTTTGGCAATTTTAGCGTGTTATTAACGAATAGGATCCCTTGTGGCATTCGTGGGCGTGGGCATTAGTGTTCATAATCAATACATGGCGTCCCTTATCCTACCAAAATGAAATATGTAGTTGTCTTAATTGGTAGATTAGCACGTAGTATGAGCTTTGCATGGTAAGGTAATTTGGTCATGGTGGTTGAACACTCATTAAGAATGAAAGGATATAGGCTGGTGAAATCGTATGAAAATTTCCTTGGGAATATATACTAAGGGTTATTTGATAAGGTAAAAATGCGAGTGATAGTCATCCCCTGGCAATAGTGAATCGAGGATGTGTGGCACAGGTCACAGTATGACTCATGATCTTTTGTAATAGGCATGTCAGTTGTTTAGAGAAATAATTAAGTTTGACATCGTCATCCATGAGACATTGGGAATCATTATTGTATTGAAGTTTACATAAGTGAAGGTAGACCATTGGTGATTACAGAACGGTTAGATCATGTTGACTTATGACGGTGCCTTAAAGTTAGTGTTACAGATTCATTTATAGGCATGCGTCACGATATGACCTTCGAGGATGATTTCAAAATTTGGTTGATTAATGCTAGGTGGTACACTTGGGAGACTTAGAACATGATGGTGTTCATCATGGCTTTAAAGATAACACTAGGGATAAAGTGTTAGACTTGATTATGGCACCAATGTGCGCTACCTGTATGGTTAGTAATGACTCCGTCGAGGGAAATTATTGGCATGAGTGATGCTGGAAAATTGAGATGCCATTAGAATGATTTTGATTTGGGGATCATGTAGACGGTGCTAAGGGTGGTAGCAATGGTTCAGGAATTGAATCTTAAAATTTTGTGAGCGTTTTGTTCCTCACGATGAGAATGATCTTGAAAATTGAGGTTAGCTACCGCATGTTAAAATTTTAGAGGCCTAGCTGTGAGAGGTCGATAACCAGGGATGAATGAAAAAAGAAGTAACTTAGCCTTGAAATAAGATCGTTACTTTTATTGGTAATGGATAGGTAGCATTAGTCCTAAAGAGGGAAGCCTAGTATTTCAACTTCTTGAAGAAATTTGGTTCGTCTCCCTTCCGTTCGGCATGGAAGGATGACTCATGATAGAACTTATCGGGGTTTAGGGGCCAAGCCAGGATGCATGGCGAGGCCATGGTACTTAACAACTACTGATAAGAGTTAGGGGCTTTAAGTATACGCCGTGGGTTCATAATTCGTATACTTTAATTTGTCGTCGGAATTAAATTGCCTTTTTGGCGTGGAAGCTGCCTAATTCATTGCTTTCTTGTGCCTTATGTGATCCCAGTAATGGGTAGTTGCTGATTAAGTTTTGATTCGGGTGTGCCCTGTAATGATGAGGGTTGGGCATATTATAGCAGATGCATCACGTTATAAGTGCACTCTTCTTCGAATGCACCTTTTATTCTACACCAGTCTGTGTATGCGCGTGTTCTCGCGCTCTCACATATAGTCTGCATATGTTACTTGATTGCTTTAGGTTAACATGTTGTTAGTTAGCCGGTATAACTAGTTATGACTTGGTTGTGTATCTCGAGGTTGTTACTTGAGAATATTATGAATTTGGTAATTTAAGAGATGATCGCTTATATATGTGTGTGTAGTGATACTCAAGGTTACCATACATTGACATAGGCATCTCGTAGGAGACATCAATCGGGTAGAACTATGTGATGAGGCGATAGCTTAAAAGTCATTTATATGGGTAACGAGAAGTGTTAAAATTATATCTGCCTAGGCTAAGCATGATCCGAGAATTATTTGAAGAACGCAGGTTGTGAGTCCTGATAGAGACATATTAAATAAATTCACTGGGGATATTATGATAGTTGTCGAGTATCAATCATCTTGTGGTTTTGTTTAGATAGAAATGTGGAACATGCTTAAGACCTTGGGGTTGTCGTGATCGGATCAGTAGCGACAATTGGTTTGAGTGAAACCTTTGGGGTTGGACCATAGTATTGAGAATGACAAGGATTGGGAACTGGTCATAAAAACTAAGTTATAAATGGTGATGAACCCAGAATTTCGAGGACAAAATTACCTAAGGAGGGAAGTTTGTAATATCCCCCTAAATATTTCTAGTTAATCTCCGCATAAAGTTAAATTGATGTGGGGACTTGAGGTCAATTATTGGAAAATTTTTGGATGAAATTAAAGTAAGTTAAGAGCTATCAATAGTTTTGTACGACAGTGTTGCGTTTCCGTCCTAATCAATCAATCAAGAAAGAAAACTATGTCTACATAAAACGTTCAAGTATGGACCCATTTGAATAAAATTAATAATGGCTAATGGTTAGAAAAGGTAACTCCTCTACATTTTATCCCTAAGAGCGTATCCAAGTAATCATTATATTTGCAATTTTCTATTTCTCCTACTCATTTTGATCATTGGGAAAGGAAAGAGTAGATGGCATGGCTTTAGTTATGTCGAGTTGAGTACTCCCTGTATAAGGTGGGGATGTGTAACCTGCTGCCGTGTTACCCAAAGAAGAGCCCAGTCATTCAAACGACTAAGGCCGCCATTCGAACGACCAGGACGGGGTCTGTGTTCTAGCGTGCTTGCACGCTCCATTGCAAATTTCCTTCCATGTCAGCTCTTGGATCCTGACATAGATAAAACTCTTGGTGTATAAATATTTGTGGGATTCGTTATTTAATGTATAAAGGTAAAAATCAAGGGTTTTGCAAACCCACTTGTCACCAGCAAATGTTGTCAACACGATGACTATTGATTAATCGTGTTGTCGATTCGTGGGCTCATTAGTACCTGCTATGGAAAGAATTTTGGGGTGATAAGGGTTCCTCAAATGGAAAAAAATTCACCACTGGAGTGTTATAGGGTTTTATAGGATTTATTAAGGAACTAAATTGCAAGTTTGGTAGACAAAGGGGTAAATTAGTAATTTACTTAAAGTAAAATATTTTATGGAATAAAATGTTAAAGAATGCCTTTAAACTAATATATGTAAAAGTTAATTAAGTCCTGAAGCGTGAGTAGTTTTAGTGTAAATCACGTATGTATGGATAAGGGACTTAAAGAAGAAAAGAAATAATTTTCCAAGTGTTAATGGAAAAACGAATGATTAAGTCCGGGTTTTGGCTTCGACTGGGAAAAAGGCAATTTAATGGAACAATGTGAACATGGATAAAATATTAAACACATTAATGAGGACTCGGATGCAACCGGGAAGCAAGAAAGAAGGATCCGGAGTCCTTGAAAGAAAAGCCCTATATCACTGGCCAGAGCATATGGTGCATATAGCCGGCGGTGTGGAGCCCATTGAAGTATGTGGATACGTGGAATAATTCTGAGAATAATGTAATGGAATGTGGAATATATCAAGAGACGGGTTATGTGGTGAAACGTGTGAGTACAACCTAACTTGAATGAATTAAAAAGTGTTCCAATTATGGATTAAGTGGACTAGTAACTTGCAAAGTGAATAATGTCCATAAGGCAAATGAAAAGTGTAAAGTATAGTGGTTAAAGGGTGAGTTAAGCAACCTTTGAGGTTCGAGCCATAACTAACACAAGGGTGAGTTCATGAATGTTTTCCAAAGGTTAACTAAGTATTTTCCAACACGGTGGTCATGTGTATTGAATGGGTGCTTCAATGAAAATACTAAAATGGGTTAATTGTATAAAAAGGGTAATTTCGGTAAAGGCGTATTTCTCCGTGAACACGTGCAGTTGTTTGAGTATTTTTTCGCATGAGTTAAATGAAGGAATAAACATTAAGTATTAACAAAAGGTTCTCTATGAGATTGAGGTGAATCAATCGAAATAAATAACGATTTTGTATAACGCGATTTCACGTGTTAAAGTGTATATATATATGTATAAATATATAATAAAGTTGCATGTATACGTAGTTATAACATGTTGAGTCCCTTTTTACCGTTTGATTCTATGTTACATTGTTGTATATTTACCACTGGGAATAGGCTCACACCCTCGATTTGTCACACCAGGTTGGGAGCAGTTTCGTATTTTGAGAGCGTTATTCAGGTAAGTACTTTACTTATTTTACAATAGCAGCTCTGTTTACTTGGATTTCGGGGTGCTCCTCGTGAGTCCCACACGTAGTTTATCTTGAAACTGGATTTTCATGCTAAACAAGTGGAACATTAATTAAAATAAAATTGGATTAGCAACATTATATAAATTGTTCATTGCACTTCACAACTAACGCTCTGTTCGGACCGAGTTGACTCACGGGTAACCCATCCGATTCGAGGTGTTACATACATCATAACTTTCTATGATTTTAACCAATTTTCAATTCACATATTGAATAATAAAAAATAAAGTTTCATAATTTTCAGAGTTCATATGCTATGTCAAAAGCTTTATTAAACTCAGGGTATATCCAAACGAATTACGCAAGTAGCAACTATGTACCAATTTACAACCATCACCAAGGTCTAACCACATGGAGTTTAATTATGAATTTTGGATATGCTTTGCATATGTGAGTCAAGTTTCATATCCAATTATAATTACTCAATTTCAGTAAGTATACAAAAACTTATGAAAGTTTGAATACACAAAAGTTTTAAACAAATCAATAAAAAGGGTTTACACATTAAACTTTCTTCAAACTTGTGTTTATCCATACATATACACCAAGAAATAAAAGTTTATGATATAATTTATTATTTATATCATTTTAATCAATAATTCAAAAAAATTAATAAGGTTTATGGATAGAATTACCTTAAGAACTCTTATGTAATTTTCTACGAGTTTTTCCAAAATTTTCTCCTCACACTCTTCTTCCTAAACTTCACTATTCTCTCTCATCAATCCAAAGTTCTCTCGTGGCTTAAATGTGTGTTAAAAATGAAAAAGAAAGGAGGATATTATCTTCCAAAGTCGTCCTAAGTGTTCCACCCACCCTAACCAATCAAAACATAACATCTGGTGTACTAAAGGCAGATATACTACTTAAAGGATGGACAGATTTCTCCTTGTCTCGTAATTTCAGTATAACTTCTTAATTGGACATATGTTTAATACACCGTTTGTTGCATTACAAACCTAACTCGTATATCTACAGCTATATAATTTTCACATTGAGCCAATTGTTACATTATGACGGCCAAAACTAATCTCCAACATAAACATTTCGACCGAAAACTTCAAAATCTTATGTTTGTAACCAACACGATATTTCATGATTTTTGAAGCTATGATTAGACTAAATATAATAACCTAGTGTTATATATTAATAACACATTATCCATATCCTAATTATATCCGGATTGTTACTGTTCAACCACTAACTTGCATCTTTTCGAATCAACTTCCATTGTGTGCTTTTCTAAAAAAAAAATCTCTTGTTCATTTTCTATGGCATTGTATTTTATTTTCATCATTGATTCTTGATTCATCAGAATATTTTTGACATTGTTGAACTCAGACATGCGAAAAGAAGATCAAATCGGAGAAATAAGCTCTGGGATAGTGCTCATCGAGGTGTCTATCCGGTCAAACTTTCGCATGTTTGAGCTCGACGATGTTGAAAGAATTCTGATGAAATAAGAATCAATCATGAAAACCAAATACGATGCCATGGAAAATAATCACAAGAAAATTTTGCTGGAAAAGCTCGATATGGAAGTTAATTTGAAAAGGTGCAAGTTAAAGGTCTAACACCTTAGAGAGAAACTCACCCACGTTAAAATAGACAACCAACTGTACCTCATACAAAAAAATAGATCTCAAGATAAATATATACATAAATAAAATCGGTCATCCAGTGTATAGTGTCCATGCCCCTAAACATTCATAATTCAAACTAAACAATAATATTTCAAAATAAACATTCATAAATCAAACTAAACATTCATAAATCACTCTAAGCATTTATAAATCAAACTGATAGGATAAAACTTGAATACAAATTGGATTTTCAAGGGCCAATAAAATAATGGGATACAAATAGGATTGTCAAGGGTAAAATAATGTTTTGATACTCAATCTCCATCTAAATCAACTAAAAGATCCTTCAAATTAGGTTTGTCATCATAAAAAGACTGAAACACTTTAGGAACCTTTAATGCATCTGCTTCAGTAGTCATACCCTTTGACGCATGCACAACAATCGATCAATTGTCATTGTTTATGCACTTCGAGTAGAATACCTTCTTTACGTTTTAAAAGGTACAAATAAAAGGCTCGCTAACTACGCGGTCTTGATAAGTTTATAGTCACAATCAACTTTATAGTCATTCGTAGTGTCCTCCATCTTCACCTATTCATAATAGAATACGTTTTTTGTGAAATCTAAATAATCGGATTTTAAGATTTTTTAAACAATCCCATAATATGTTAGCATAGTATCTTTTGGATTTTTATCATATTTGCTAGCGACCTAGGTAGTCAAGGCAGAAATTGAAATTCCACTATTTTACATCAAAAGACTTTCCTCAGATGGATATGCAGCTAAATTAAAATAGTTAGTGCAAAATTTCTTCAACTCTTTTGCTCGAAATTTTGGACCTCTTGTTAGGTGTGTGAGTCTTGACAAGACATTACCTCTTTTTAGAATCTGCATTTATTTATAAATTTATATTAGGGTATTTTTTCCCATATATGATTAAATAACCGCACACATAAGAGGGGAAAATTACCTCTTTCAATATACTTGCCCTAAAATCATTCAACCTATAACTAATCATTTGATTTTGGACAATTTTGTTCACAAAGGTAAATCGTAGAGTTTAGATCATAACATATAGAATATATAAAATCAAACAAGAGTAATTTAATTAATTATGTAATCACTTACTCTCTTTAATCTTCAACTTCATTGTGTGATTCGAGGATATAACGAGTTGCTTTCTCATATTACAGATTAGTGAGTCTCACTAATTTAGGGTTCCCAAAAGGTAATTCATCCTCAAACTCATCAGGTTCCTCGATCACTCATTCTCTACAAGGATTGAACCTCCTCAACTCTTGTTCTGGCATACGTTCTCGAGTATATAAGGATGATTCCACAATTACGTATTCTTTAGCAATTGATCTCCAATATACCTTGTATTTCTTTAGGTAATCTTTGAAGGTTTTCATCAAGTGATCAAAAGGATACATTCAGTGATACCTAATGAGACCACACAATAAAGCCTCATCATATAAATGCACAAGTAGGTGGATGATGATATTTAGGAGTGACGAAAAGAAAATATTTCTCTAATTCACAAACTGCCACGACTAAAGTTGATTTCAAGGGTCTAGTGTGCTTTATGTTTATAACTTTTGCACAAAGTAGGGTAAGGCACAAATTGTTTTGCATAATTACCCAATGGATATCTTTGTGTTCAGAGAAGCAATGCCTAAATAGCAGAAGGATTAATCGAATGATGACATGTCAGTCATGAGACTTGCACTATTTCCGATCACTTGTTTGATAGTGTGACACCTCGCCTAATTAAATACCGGGTGATCAGTACTTTATTAAATTGAAATCAAGGTGAACGGTTGGTTCATTCTTAGCATCATTGTCGCAAAATAAATTTCCAATTTAAACACCCTAAATAATTAAGCTAAGTGTCAAAACAATTTTAAACCTTATTTCCATTATATTTAAATCCAGATATGAAACCTTTTTAATAATTAGCAATTTTAGAATCACATAAATATGAAGAATGGTAATAAACACCCAAGAGTTCAACCATTCAGATAAACCAATACCAAGTTTTAAAACTACAAATGAAATCATCTTGACATTAATCAAAACCCAAAGAGTACAAAATACTGAAATTTAAATAATAAACATAAATGTCTGAAAATTCCAACTGAATAGGGAAACGGGCGACCCATGCCATAACTAATAAAAACTAAAATAAGAGTAGAGTCAACAACGAGGCCGTCTAAGCAATGGCCTGCAACTCCCACATAAGCTGTAGCGCGTCCGTTCCAAGGAATCTAAGCATGACGCCCCTGTGGCTGGGCACCTGTAATATATACATATATATACAAGAGAAAAGAAATAACAGGAAACGTGTCAAAGCCCGAGTGTAAAACAGTTTAAAAATAGTTTAGCAAGTATTTAAAATGCTTATCGGCTAATGAAACAACCATGTTAGTATGCGACACTCTCTTGAAAAATTCTCACCTCTCATCTAGTGTGCACGCCTACTGTACTATTAATCTAAAAAGTTTATTTTAATTTAACTTTCCCATAAGGTTTCATTCCGATAAATACTACGGCTAAGATAATTAATTTCTGAAATTTAAGCTCTCTCATATATCTTATGTTATTTAAAATAACCCAGTGATGTCACAAAATTCCCAAACACTTATAATAAAGTTGGAGTATTTATTCATTACTTAACTACTTTTATGCACAGTAGAAAGTATATATATATATATATATATTGTAAGGATAAATTTCCAATCGAGTCATTTGTTATATTGGCTACATTACGTTGGACAAAACAATTTTGGGTCATTCCTCATTAAGCATTATTCAACCGTAAAGATTCGAGCATTGCATCCAAAGTTCACACGACATCAATATGCACGCCATGTTCGCACTTCTAAAAGGTATATGACCAAAATCAATTTTATGTTTTGGAGTATTTTTTATAAACGAGAAATTTTCATATAGAGTATTGTTCGTAAATATTTAATTTTCATAAAGAACTATCTTTAAAATTAATTTGAACAGTTTATTGAAAAAACAGAAATCTCGTTCGAAATTTTCTCCAGGTCGTTCGAACGACTTGGATCTAACGACATTCCCCAGGATATACTGGAAACTCGTTAGAAGCTTGTTAGAAATGTCGTTTGAATGATATTTCTAACGTCCTATCTAATTCGACACTGGAATTCCGTTAGATAACTCGTTCGAACGACAAGTCGTTCGAACGAGTTCTGCCAGATCTGAAATTTTTAACTTATTTTTCAGCAGTTATTTTCCAACAACTGTTTTGGTCCACTACTTTTTCAGTTATATCATATGGACGAAAATGAGTTTCTCAACCTAAGGAAGTTGATTATTCTCTAGAGAGCATTTCTCATAACTTCCCTATTTTTGGTAAAATTAATCTCCAACACCATTTTCAACTTTTGAAATAAAACCCCTTCAATCAACTTGACATTCAACAGGCAAGTTTGCGGTGGATCTGTGCATTCAAGCTTAGTGGAGACGGTGGTTTTGGGCTTCGTTGGATACCGCGACATGAGGAATGTCGAGCAACGCGTTGGAGCTTTGCGTACTACAAATTCGGAGATCGAGGACGGAATAAGCATGTCTTGAGTGAGTCAATGTCTGTAAGTCTTTTGAGTCTCTTGTAAAACCTATTTTGTAGTGGATTTTATCTAGGCCCAACCGTCCAAGGTTTTTCCCATTTGGGTTTTCCTCGTACATTGGCGCGTTGTGGTTGTGATTTTCGCAATTTACTTTATTAAATCACCTAGATGTATGCTTAGGATAAAATGGATATAATTGGAATAATTTTATTTTAATTAACCAAGTTATCAATCTTATTGCATTAATTGAAATTTGTTCTTGCGAACTTGTGAATCTGCTACATAAATTAAAATTGGAGAATATCTCTTCTTAGCTAATTTTAAATTGGATTGCGTGTGTGTATTCCACGAATTAAACTAAGAACATATAACCTTGAAACTTCAAATTGGTATCAAAGCTAGTCTCTAAAAGTTATTTAGATGAATCCTGGAGGTTGTATGGATAGTTTTTCGTCGAATAGACTACCTTTGTATGATGGAGCTAATTACACGTATTGGAAAGCACGTATGAAATCTGCTCTTAAATCAATTGATGAATGTGTTTGGGTTACTGTTGAAAGAGGATGGCCCCCTCCTACTATGGTTGTTAATGATGAAATTATTTTGACTCCTGTTGAACAGTGGTGTGAGGAAGAACTAAAATGGTGTAACTTTAACTCTAAAGGTTTAAATGCCTTATTTGGTGTCGGGTCCCCTGATGAATTCCGTTGTATAATGACGTGCAAAACGTCAAAAGAAGCTTGGAATATTCTCCAAGTTACTCATACTAATGTTTTTAAAGCTTCAAAACTTAACAACTCAATTTGAAACGATCACCATGAAAGAAACTGAAACATTTGATGAGTTTTATGCTCGTATATCAGATATTGTTAACTCTTGCTTTAACTTAGGTGAAAAAATACCTGAAAATCGTGTTGTTAAGAAAATACTTAGATGTCTTCCTAAGCGATTCATTCCTAAAGTCACTGTTCTTAATTCATTAGGAAATCTAAATACTTTAAAACTTAAAGAACTTGTTGGTGATCTTCAAACTTATGAACTAGATATGTTTCCTAAAGATAACAAAAGCAAAGAAAAAGGAGTTGCCCTAAAAGTTAAGAAAGTAGATGTGTCTGATTCTGATGAGTCTAATATAGATCCTGATGATATAGCTTTATTTGCTAAAAAATTTAAAAAATTTATCAAATTCAAAAAGCAAAACTCTAAATTTGAAAAACCAAAATTTGAGAACAAAAATAAAGGAAATAGAAAATTCAATAATCAGGATCCGAAGAAGTTCAACAAAGACTTTAAAAAGGATGATTTGGAGAGATGCTTTGAGTGTGAGGGACGTGGTCATAGAGCATTCGAGTGTCCTACAAAACTTGAAGGACAAGGCAAAGAAAAAGCAGTTTACAATGCCACTCTAAGTGAAAGTGATAATGAGTCTGAAGACTCTAATGACTCTAACCCGTCTGGAAATAACTTCACTGCCTTTATTGCAAGACATGCTAGTAATTCAAGTGTGTCATACCTTAATGGTGACAATTCCGAGCAAAATCTTGAAGTTATTTCCACTCATTCTACTAGTAGTGATGAAAAAGAGAGTGATAGTGAAATAGATGAGAGTGAACTACAATTCGCTTATTCTGAACTTTACACTGAATCTCTTCGTATTCAAAAAGTTAACAAAAGATTAACCTTTAAAGTCTTAACTTTAGAAAAAGAGTTGAAAAGCCTGAAGGAGAAGGAGGCTTTAGTTAGTCAACTCGAGGCAATTTAGATATCTCTCTCTGAGAAGCTTATCTTGATAGGTAAAGAAAAATGTGACTTAATTATCTCCTTGGAAGGTGTCAACAAAGATCTTAATGAGTCTTTAGAGATTAGAAAATCTCTCGAAGCGAAAATTGCTCAACTTGAAAAAGATATCGAGTCCTCTTGTGAAGTTAAAGTCACACTCGAGGATAATTCAGGAAGAATGGGAAAATTATTTGTAGGTCCTGTTTTAGGATATAAGGAGAAAGGTTATCAAGAGAGAAAGGGTATAGGATATGAAGAAGGAGATTCATCAAAAGTCAAACCCGAACCCGTAGCTAAGTTTGTTACCAAATCTAATGTTTCTAAAGTAAGTACTACTAAGCAATCATCAAAAGCTAGTCCAAAACAACCCTATGTATGCACTTATTGTCACAAATGGGGTCATCTTAAAGATTTTTGCTACAAGCTTGGAAAGAACTCTCATTTCACTACTTATAAACATCACTATAGCTCCTTTGCTAGTCTTAAGAGCCAAGTTAAGTATCTAGTCAATAATTTTAAAGGTCTAATGGAAGAGTTTCTTAGGTTTTCTAAAGTCCAAGGAAATAATTCGAATTTTAACACTAGAGCCAACAAAGGAAAGAAAACAACTCAAGCTTTAAGAAAAATCATACCAATAAAGATTTTGTTGCTCATGTTGCACTAAAGGCTCAAAATACCTCATAATGGTACTTTGATAGTGGTTGTTCGAGACATATGACTGGTGATAAATCTCTATTCATCGCTCTTGAAAACTATAAAGATGGTAAAGTCACTTTTGGGGATGGTAGCAAATCTTGAATCATTGGTAGAGGATATATTGAAATCTTCGGGTTTCCTAAACTTGAAAATATCCTTTATGTTGATGGTCTCAAGGCTAATTTGATAAGTATTAGTTAATTATGTGATGAAAATCTTGATGTTAAATTTAGTCAATCAGAGTGCACCGTATATGATCAGTCGGGTGAATCTATTTTACGAGGTGTTAGAACTAGTGACAATTGCTATGGAATTATTCCTAAATCATCTTTAGTTTGCAATAGTGCAAAAGCCTCATCTGCCGATCTTTGGCATCAAAGATTAGGCCATGTAAACTTTAGAGATCTTGATAGATTAGTGAGAAAAGAGCTAGTTCGAGGCTTACCACCACTTGGAAAGCCAACCTCCACTATTTGCCGTCCGTGTCAATTAGGAAAGCAAATTAAGAGTCCTCATAAGAAGTTAAACACTATAACTACCTCTCGTGTCTTAGAATTGATACACATGGACCTTATGGCTCCCACTCGTACCGAGACCATAGGAGGAAAAATATATATCTTAGTAATGGTGGATGATTTTTCTAGGTACTCTATTGTAGGCTTTCTAAGAGAAAAATCTGAGACAGTTGATTTTCTTACTGTTAAGTGTAGAACTCTTCAAAATCAACACGGTGTTACCATAAACCGCTTTAGGAGTGATAATGGAACCGAATTCAAGGAATTCGGTGTGAATGCCTTTTGTGATGAAATAGGAATTAAACATAAATTCTCGGTCGTTCGAACTCCACAACAAAATGGTATAGTTGAAAGAAAAAAATGAACAATTCAAGAAATGGCAAGATCTATGCTCCTAAGAAGAAATGTGCCCCGTAGGTTTTGGGCCGAAGCGGTTAACACCGCATGTCACACCGTAAATATGGTTTATTTGCGTCCTAACACTAACAAAACACCATATGAATTATGGATGGGTAAGAAACCTAATTTGTCCTACTTTAGAGTGTTTGGTAGTCCATGCTATATTCTTCGAGATAGAGAACTTCTAGGCAAATTTGACTCAAGGAGTGATGAAGGTATATTCCTAGGGTATTCTCAAAATAGTAGAGCCTTTAGAGTATTCAACTTAAATAGCTCTAAAGTCATGGAATCAATTAATGTTGTCATAAAAGACGATGCTCCGGCCACATCAATTGATAATGCGGAAGATTTGTCATATGAGTGTGATGTTGTGTCAAATGTTGAAAGTATTGAATCTCAAAATGACTTGGTTCTTCCAACTACTGAGAAAAAGGATCATACTCCTTGGATGCGTAAAAGTCATGACACTTCAAAAATTATAGGAGATCCCGAGGTAGGTATCAAGACTAGGGCGCAATTAGAAAATGAAGTTACCTATCTATGCTATACCTCTAAAATTGAACCTAAAAACTTTAAATAAGCATTAAAAGATGAACATTGGATTAATTCTATGCAAGAAGAACTGTTTCAATTTAAGAAAAATAATGTTTGGGAATTAGTCCCTAGGCTTTCTAATACAAATGTCATTGGCACCAAATGGATTTCCAAAAATAAAATGGATGAAAATGGTGTCATTGTTCGTAATAAAGCTAGATTGGTTGCACAAGGGTACACCCAAATAAAAGGTGTTGACTTTGAAGAAACTTTTACTCCTGTTGCTAGGTTAGAATCGGTTTGCCTTTTACTCGCCATAGCATGTCACCTCCAATTTAAATTATATCAAATGGATGTAAAAGTGCCTTTTTAAATGGTATTATTCAAGAAGAAGTCTATGTTGAACAACCGAAAGGGTTTGAAGACCCAAAGCATCCTAATCATGTCTTCTTTCTAAAGAAAACGCTATATGGCTTGAAACAAGCACCCCGTGCTTGGTATGAAAGACTCACTTCTTATCTCCTTTCTCGTGGCTTTTTGAGAGGGGGAGTAGATATGACACTTTTCGTTCGCCGTGATGAAAAAGCTATCCTAGTTGATAAAAAATATATCGATGACATAGTGTTTGGGTCTACGTGTGATAAACATACTCAATTTTTTTCAAAAGAAATGCACAATGAATTTGAGATGAGTATGGTAGGTGAACTTACTTTCTTTCTAGGTCTTCAAGTTCGTCAACTTGAAAGTGGAATATTTTTGTCCCAAATTAAGTATGCTAAAGGCCTTGTAAAGAAATTTAAAATCGAATCCGTTAAACATGCACGCACTCCTATGAGTTCATCGATTAAACTTAGTAAGGATACCGAAGGAAATTATGTAGAGCACACACTTTTTAGAAGTATGATAGGTAGTTTACTTTACCTAACCGCTAGTCATCTGGATATTTCCTTTAGTGTAGGAGTTTGTGCCCGTTATCAAGCTGCCCCAAAAGAGTCTCATTTACTTGCTATTAAATGTATTATCAAATATGTTAGTGCGACCCTGTCTTTTGGAATTTGGTATTCTTTCGACACAAATGATTGTCTATCGGCATATTCAGACGCCGGTTGGGCAGGAGATGTTGATGGATGCAAAAGTACCTCTGGTGGTTGTTTCTACTTTGGAAGTGCACTTGTCTCATGGATGAACAAAATTCTATTTCTTTGTCCACGGCGGAGGACGAATACATAGCCGTTGGGAGTTGTTGCACTCAACTCATTTGGATGAAACAAATGTTGGAAGATTACGGTATCTCTCAAGGCACTATGACTATTTATTGTGACAATACTAGTGCCATTCACATTTTCTGTAATCCCGTTCAACACTCTAGAACCAAGCATATTAGGATCCGTGAACATTTCATTCGTGACTTGGTTGAAGAGAAAATCGTTTCTCTAAGCTTCGTTTCTACCGATCAACAATTGGCCGATATCTTTACTAAACCTCTAAATGCCCTTAGGTTTGAAAACCTTAGGAAATCAATTGGGGTTTGCTCAATTGATTGAGATCGAAGCCGTTTATCTAGTTTAGGTTGTTTCTCATGTATATTTTATACCTATGAACTAGATTACTTTTGTATATATTTTATTCAAAAT
The DNA here is from genome assembly GCA_949130495.1 of Sambucus nigra. Classification (NCBI taxonomy): domain Eukaryota; kingdom Viridiplantae; phylum Streptophyta; class Magnoliopsida; order Dipsacales; family Adoxaceae; genus Sambucus; species Sambucus nigra. The sequence goes on along the minus strand of OX422208.1, from coordinate 764,033,725 downwards.
CTCAAAAATACTTTTCTCTTATTTTCAAGGAAAAACGGGAATGGTTAGAAAAGCTTTCAATTTTTTTTTGTCCATATGGCTTTGTGGTCGATGTATTCGGATCACTATCGTTTTCCATATCCACGTGGCCTTCGATGAGCAGTTAATCCAGACCTTGTTTATCTTGTGCACAAAAATGCTCTTTTATGATATATATTTTTGTGATTTCCTCACACCTTTGCCTTTTTGCACACACTATTCACGAAATATTGCGGATATCTTGTTCACATTGTACTTGCAAAGTGAGATTTGGTGTTGTCTTCTCAATCCTGTCACATGTATTATAAGCAATCGAAATTGTGCATGATCATCCATTGCCCGGATTGAAACAAAAATGATTATATTCTTCCGGTTGGTTTTCGTTTCAAGCAATGGACTCAGGCTGCGAAAAACATAAAAGTTTTTACGTGAAAAGCCTCCATTTGCATTCTCGATTGTGTGCCTAAAATAGAAGCATTGAAAATGTTATATAATGCCAAGGCCAAAATAATTAGCTTTATTGATTCTTCAAAAAGAATAGTCTCAATCTATTGTTGCTCATGGGAGATATAAGTTGAAGATCAATGGGCATGCACATTTAATCGATTCATTGCGTTCTCATTATGACATTATTGGCGAGAGAATCATCTATTTTGTATGCTTGTTTCATTTGTGGTTAAGTGTTCAATAATATTTCCTTTTGACACAAGGCTAATGTGAGTGAATATTGCGCTTATATATTGTTTGGCATTCCGCACTTGTACATTGTTTTTGGCAAAAAACTCTCACTCGTATTGTTCACACCCCTACATTCTCGCTCCCACTATTTGGATATGTTGACACAAGCTAGGACTATTAAAATCCTTATTTTGGCATATTTCTGGCCTTCCCAATTCCTGTTATTATGCTATTTTTAACACTATTTTATTTTTTATTTTTATTTAAAAATATTGATTTTCGTCAGAAATTCTCGTTCGAACGAGATTTCTAACGAAATTTCTCACCCATTTTTGGAACTTCGTCCGTAATGTCATTTGAACGAAAAGTTCGTTCGAACGAACTTCTAACGAGATATCTAACGAAATTCCCAATCCGCTTCTGGAACTTCATTCGAAATACATCGTTCGAACGACATCACTCATTCAAACGACCTGGGTTTAAAATCTGCGATTTCGTTTCCCAAGGTCTGCTGCTCAGCCCCTTTTTCCCCTTATTTCTGCCCATGTTTCCCATTTCCCTAAATTTTTTCCCACTTCCCCAACACTCTTCCACTCTCTTCCATTACCCCTTAACACTTTCCCATTATTCCTCTCTCCCACTCTCTTTCCCTCATTTTTTTTCACGATTAAACCCCCTCACTTCATACCTCCATTTAATCCATTATCTGCTCTGAAGATCTTCCATTTGCGTTTTTCCTCTTCCATTCAAGGTATTTTTTTCATTTCTCTCTCTCTATATATTTATATCTATCTATATTTATACATCTGCCTATACTTATATATATATATATTTGCATATACCCATATAAATATATGTGTTTGGGATTATTTTTTTTTCAAAACCTTTTATTCCTTTGTCCCCAAACTTCATATATGAATATGTGTGTATTTTATTTTAGGCCTATTTCTTTAGTCCTATTAAACTACATTCCATGATAAATTAAAATGCATTTTCCTTAATTAAAAATTATCTCTATTTCCCAAATATCAGTTTTTAATTAATACATTTTTTCTTTTCATGGAATATATCTTAATTAATTTTTGGCGGATGGGATTTGTGCTAATTGGTTGTTTGGTGTGTTGGCTTAATTGGTGTGTATGGCGGTTTGGTTGGCGTTATGTCAGGTAGGTTCTAGTTTTTTGCCCTCGTTTAGAATGGCTCGTAATCGTCGCCCACACCGTATTAGTAATTCCCCCGAGGAATGATCCTCTTCCTCTGATGAGGAGTCCAATGCCAATGCTGCTATCCCTGACCTTAGACTGCATTGGGTATCCCTCTACGCACACACCCAGTATCATACACAAAGTTTCTCTACACGCTCTATTGTTCGAGAGAAACTTGTTAATCTCCAATTCCTCCACGGCACCACTGTGCATTCGTGGATTTCTGATTTAGGGCGGGATCCCCTATTCTCACACACGGACACTGTTTTTCCCGACCTCATTCGGGAATTTTGTTTTGGTATGGATGATAAGGAGAATCATATTTATTCTCGTGTGCGCGGTAGGGAGATTATTGTCTCTCCCGAATCCATTGCTCAACTCATCCCCTTACCTAGGGTCAATAATCCCTCCTTCCCATGGACATCCGAGACTCGTCCTGACCATTCCCTCGTTATAAGCACCGTTTTTAGGCTCCTCCCTCCCGGTACTGTCACAATCTTTCACAAACATTTACATCCTGATTTTATGGTCCTTAATTGGATCGTGTGTGTCTATCTTATTCCCCGTGCGAACATAACCCAAATAACCAAAATGCACGTGGACCTTATGTTTGCCATTATCATTAGGGTTGACATAGACCTCCCCGCCTTCATCTTTAGTGTAATTCGAACGGTTAGGATCCTCCCTTACAGTCCCGCTCACCAAGCCCTCCCATTTGCGACTATTATTACTCGGTTTTGTCTTGCCGCCGGCTGCCCCGCCTATCCACCGATGTCCCCGTCACCAAATACCAAACCATTGACATGTCCTTGGTCAGCCGGTCTCGTGGTCATTTATCCCCCGATACCCCTCACCTCACTCCCTCCGCTTCCTCTCACTCCACCACTTCCTCCCACCCTGCCCCCAGTCATCCCGCACCCTCTCTCTCTATCCATCGACCCTCTTCTTCCTATGCTCCCGCACCCGTAGAGTCGGAGGATATTTTGCTTATTCGTTCACAAGTTGAGTAGATTCAGGAGGATAGACGTCATGACAAGGCGCTTTTGCAGGAGATTTTGGTTTTCATGCAGCAGGATCGAGAGGCACAAGCTCGCTCGGAGGAGGCTCAAGCGCCCAGAGATGAAGCCCAGGCACGTCGGGACTCTCTTCTGTTAGAGCACCTTGATGCCATTCGTCGCATGGAGATGCGTTGCGGTGTAGGCTCATCCGATTTCGGCTCCCTTCCCGATGATTCTCATGATGATGCTCCTAGTCCTTGATTTACTTTGTTTTGCATCTTCTTTATCATTGTCATTGTGAGGATGAGTGGATATTTTATTTCTTGTATTGTTTCCTTTGGTTTGGATTTTTTCCTTATGACGTGTATGCATTTTGAATATTTCCCATTTCCCATTGGTTAATGAATCATCATGTTATTTCCTTTGTCACTTTATTTCATCATATTTATTGGTTTATTGCCTATTCTTCTCTCAATTATCATTTAATATGCAAGCCATTTATCCCTTTGTCTTTTTCGGACAAAAATGGGGAGAAATATTGATAGGGGGAATTCATAATTTAGGGGGAGTTAATTTCTTAATATTAATTTCTTAATATTCAACATATGCATGTTTTAGGGGGAGTTCATTTACCATTCACAACATATGCTAACACATTGTTTTATATATGTTTCATTCTCTACTTCCCCATGCGTTTATGAATTTGTTGTTTCATGTGTGCAGGATACATCACATACTCTCTTGCAGCATCGTCAGTCATGTCATTGAGTCTATTTTTTGGGGGGGTTTTGGGACGGGCTTTAGAATCGGCTTGACGGATGGCTTAGCAAATTCAGTCTTTTTATTTCTTTTTTATTATTCTGTTTTGTCCCGGAATAGCCAAAGGGGGAAATTTGTAAGGACAAATTTCCAATCGAGTCATTTGTTATATTTACTACATTCCGTTGGACAGAACAATTTTGGGTCATTCATCATCAAGAATTATTCAACCGTAAAGATTCGAGCATTGCATCCAAAGCTCACGCGACATCAATATGCACGCCATGTTCGCACTTCTAAAAGGTATATGACCAAAATCAATTTTATGTGTTGGAGTATTTTTTATAAACGAGAAATTTTCATATAGAGTATTGTTCGTAAATATTTAATTTTCATAAAGAACTATATTTGAAATTAATTTGAACAATTTATTGAAAAAATAGAAATCTCGTTCGAAGTTTTCTCCAGCTTGTTCGAACGACCTGGATCTAACGGCATTCCCCAAGCTATATTGGAAACTCGTTAGAAGCTCATTAGAAATGTCGTTCGAACGATCTCGTTCGAACGAGATTTCTAACGACCTATCTAATTCGACACTAGAATTCCGTTAGATAACTCATTCGAACGATAAGTCGTTCGAACGACCTCGTTCGAACGAGTTCTGCCAGATCTGAAATTTTTAACTTATTTTTCAGTAGTTATTTTCCAACAACTGTTTTGGTCCACTACTTTTTCAGTTATATCATATGGACGAAAATGAGTTTCTCTTTCTAAGGAAGTTGATTATTCTCTAGAGAGCATTTTTCATAACTTCCCTCTTTTTGGTAAAATTAATCTCTAACACCATTTTCAACTTTTGAAACAAAACAACTTCAATCAACTTGACATTCAACAAGCAAGTTTGCGATGGATCTGTGCATTCAAGCTTAGTGGAGATGGTGGTTATGGGCTTCGGTGTATACCGCGACACGAGGAGTGTCGAGCAATGCGTTGGAGCTTCGCGTACTACAAATTCGGAGGTCGAGGACGGCATAAGCATGTCTTGAATGAGCCAATGTCTGTAAGTATTTTGAGTCTCTTGTAAAACCTATTTGTAGTGGATTTTGTCTAGGCCCAGCCGTCCGAGGTTTTTCCCATTTGGGTTTTCCTCGTACATTGGCGCGTTGTGGTTGCGATTTTCGCAATTTACTTTATTAAATCACCTAGATGTATGCTTAGGATAAAATGGATAAAATTGGAATAATTTTATTATAATTAATTAAGTTATCAATCTCATTGCATTAATCGAAATTTGTTCTTGCAAACTTGTGAATCTGCTTCATAAATTAAAATTAGAGAATATCTCTTCTTAGCTAATTTTAAATTGGATTGCGTGTGTGTATTCCACGAATTAAACTAAGAACATATAACCTTGAAACTTCATATATATATATATATATATATATATATATATATATATATATATATATTAGTCACTCATATAATATATATACTATCGGCACCCCAGATAAAATCTATGGTGCTGGCATACTCTGCGATCAAGTCCGCGTATCACTCGTACTAAGGAAAATACTAGTTCGGAACCACTCTCGAACTATATTCACATAAAACACATACAATTGGAGGTGAAGTATAGTTACAAGTCACTAAGAGGTCAGCACATACCCTCACGTCTCTTAGGACCATCTGACTATCACTCAAATAGCCCGTATCAAGGATACTATCTTCTAGGGTACAAGTCGTTATCCCACATAAAGGGCCAATCGGGATAAGGCTGTCCAGGCGCGGAAACCCCTATAATAGCAAGTAGCTCGGGTATGATTTTTACACAAATATATAATATATGCACAATCACACAATCATATATATATATAAATATTCACATTTCTAAATTAGGTGCGCCCACGACCCGTAATTATAATTATCCGTTCTTAGCACATTTTACTCGATTATCTCGCATAACAGGCTCGTCACTTTTATTCTCATATATAAGTTACTCCATACTTACTTATCACCTCTCCAAGTATTCTATCTCCCTAAGTATAATTTCAGTAGGCATTCTCACTTATCTTCTAGTCTAACTTACTCACGAGTCTCGATCTTTTATTAGACGTACGCATGATTTCGTATGTGTGAATAACTCCCTATTAACCCATAATTTCATCCTACATTAAATTTTCACTCAACGGAGTCCACCTAGACCCTAATGGTCTTCTCTATATCCATTTTGATCTCAAATTAATAATCAAGGGGTCCTACACATTTTAACCGGATTAAACAAAAAGAAGAAAAATACGCAGTTTTCCAGGAGGGATCGATCGATCGAGGAATGGGGTTGATCGAGCGATCGAGTAGTTATGACGAAACCTGCCATTGTTCAGTTACGGGTTTACCTCTCCAACCTCAACCAAATCTCCATTAACGATCCCCAAACTCCCAAACAACATTACTACAACGACTATATACCTAACTACATGATTTTCTACGTAAAATATGTCCGAATTCATCAAGTGGGGTAAAATTTACATAAACTTCAAGAACCCTAGTTTTTCTTTTAATTTCCATTCTTCCAATTCTTTTCCAAATTACTTGCTTCTAAATCCATACAAATTCGTGGCTTATCCTCTACATGTGATTTAGATGTCCAGAATATGTCTACTTCCTCTACAACATATGATTTTAAGTCTCAAAAATATTAATTTCTTCCATGAAGAATGTTCTAAACAACCCTAGACTAACATGATTGAAACATTAACTAAAATAAAGCAAGATAGATTCTTGCTTGGAATTTGAGTTTCTGATTTGTGGACGAAAGAGGTATGGTTGCGTTCCTCGTCGCGCGATCTACGCTTTGGTGGTGGTGGCGGTGCAAACGGGTGAGTATTTAGCCTTGAGTTGCTTGGAAAGCTCTCCAACTCCTTCTCTAATGGACGTTCTTTGGTTTTATGTTTGTTAACCCTAGAAGACAACTCCTAAAAGCTGATATATCCTTAGAAAATTCGTGGGTTTAATTGCCCAAAAATATAAAATGTTTATAATACCCTCCCGGGATGCCTGCTAGGCTTAAAAATTCCCCGAGACCCGAACTAAACCCCCGGGTACATTATTTTAACTATATCGACCCTTCCGGACACATTGGCGCACTCAAAAAGACCATACGGGCGACTTATAATTTATTCACTTTTAATAATAATAATAATTTAATCCTGAAAAGACACAGGCGCGTCTCGATTTAATTTCCACAATTATCAAATTATGCACTCATGATAATTTCATAAATTCGATTATACATATTACTTTATCCATTAAGTAATATTCAACAAATTCCCAATAATTACTAACTCTCATCACGCTAGTAAATATTTAAAATAATTTTCGAATTAATATTAAATTAATATCACTATTTAAATTTAATAAAGTCCCAAATTTAAAAGTCATAAAAATACAGGGTATTACAGATAGCTTACTCCCCTACGTAAATTACTGGAATAACCAGTTATAATCTTTAAATTGAACAACGTGTTTAAGAGGATCTTTTTCTCACTAGTAGTCAAAGTGAAACCAATAGGGGGATAGAAATTATTCCTGTTGTGGGATCATTTTTTAACCACAATTTTTTCTTTATTTTCATATCCTGTAGATCGCAGCGCACGCTCTCTCCATATTTTGAATGATATCCATCCATACATGTTCCTATCAGATGTTTCGCAACATTCTTGTTTATGTGAATCACATCAATTACATGCCTTACACGGTGATCTTTCCAATACGACAAGTAAAAAAATATTGATCGTCTGGATCATGCCTTCATTTTACTAGGGCCGTTCGGATCCCCCTAGCTTTGCGATTCAGGTTTACAAACTGAGGTTGTTTCCCTATAAACGTATTCTCCGCAGTCGCAACCTTCGCCTTCTCCTCAACATGCTGACTAGAAAGCCGAGCAGGTTCCATCCTACACTCGTGACTGATAGGAAATAAGTTAGACTTGTCATTCCTAAAAGGGTGATTAGTCAGCAGAAATCTACGATGACCCGTATAACTCGTCTTACCACTATGAGTTAGCCAAATGGCTTCAGTTTCCTCCCTGCATATAGTACATCCATAATAATCTTGAACATTGTAACCGGATAAGGTCCCATGAGCAAGAAGGTCATGGAACGCCCACATCACTATTGCTTTGCGCGAACTTTTCACCTTTATGAGAGTCAAATGTCGTCAAACCTTCAAAAGACTTAATTTTTTGTTTATACAATGGTTGGACGGATATGAAATCTTATCAATATTAAGATTCCTATTTGCATATTTAATAAATTCTTGAACACCCTTCACATGATTATTACTTGCTTTGTGACTATCTCTCATTCACTTTTGTATTTTGGGAAAGCCATTAAGTGGTCTTCAAAATTAAAAAAAGAAATCAAAGAAAATTCATTAAATTCGATACTACAACCAAATTCATTAAAATATTACAAATTTCTTCAAAAAGAAAACATTCTTCAATAACCAGAGTATACTTATCGACCAAAATTTGAGCTTCACCCATCACCAAAGGCCGATTGTGGACACGTGATCCGATAATTATGAAAATGAGAGTGCACATGCCAATAACCTCGGTATTGGTTAAGTTATGTATATAATATGCCTCGCCAAAGTCAACGTGTGTGGATGACGATAATGCATGAAATGTTATAGGTGTAAAACGTGTGATACCGATTAAAACTAAATCACAAGTTTCCAATCAAACCTTATTTAATTAAGCCCCTAAACAAGCATCTAAAGTGCGTGCGTGCGTGTGTCAACCCATAAATAAATAAAGCATGTGACACAAAATTAAGGAAAAATCCCCGCAGGGCAAAACCTTTTATTTCATTATAATAAGTAAATCGCAACTTACACGGATTACAATGAAATACAGTGACACACGAATACCCGCAATCGTCGGTCGGTGTCGTCAGCAATGAATCCACACGCAGTGAACCAACATGGACCGCAATCCAATCAGCAAAGGAAGAATCGCAACATTCCTCCGTGGCACACAACCATAAAACTTCGTATAAACTCCCTCCACAATAGCACGCAGCTGTCGGTTGTAGAGATATCCCCACAAAGTATGAACAAACACAAAATATGTTCTTGGGTTCCACAAAACAATTCACATAAAAGTAATTGGGATTTTGTGAATTAAAAATAAAATATTTGAACCCTTAAAATTATTGGAGAAAAACTTTCTGCTAAAAGGTATTGAATTAAATCTGGGCAGATGAAACGAAAGTTTCAAAAGAATAAGACTCTTTAATTCTGAAACTGTTATCCAAGTTAACCAAAGGCTGGCATACCCTTTTATAAGGAAATTGAGGCGGTCAAAGGATCAGGATGAAGTCAGACGTGTTAGCCAAAAGTAGGGTCGCTCGAACGAAAACCTCATCTCGCTTGAACGAGATCGCATGTCGTTTGAATGACTACGTGCGACATCCTAATGTCATTCGAACGAGATGGTGATCTCGCTTGAACGACCTTGGCGTCGAAACCTAGGTACGTTTGCTGCATTACTGCCTTAGAAATTTTTCAAAACTTTTTCCAAAACATTCTCAAAAATCAATGTTTTCTAAAATAGTAATAAAACCTTTTTTTTAAAAACATTTATAAAAACATTTTTATATAAAAGCTTTTTAAAACTCCTTTTAAAAATATCCCAACACTCTTAATATGAAATGTATATGAAACCTTAAAACATTATCTTACCAAAGTTCATATTGTTGGGCTTGAATGTTGAAGACAACTTGTAATTCGGATTCGTCTTTTGTAGATGAAATCTTCTCAATTCTTCGATGACTTGTAGCGATATACGACATAATTAATTGTGACGGACTTATTAAAAATATGTCTTTACAATAGGTGTAGGCATTTGTGAGGGGAATGTTTCGGGAAGAGGCGTTAGGGAAGAAATGTTGCAGGGGAGGATATGAGAATGTATGAGGAATCTGAGGGGTGTAACCTTGTTGTTGACTTAATAGTCGGACCAACCCATGGATTTCATTCATCAGAAGTGTTATGTCCTTCTGAAGTTTTGACACCTCTCCTTTCATCTTTGCACCTTCTTCCACCCCCCTCACCACCTCACCCCCACCTCCCCTTCTGAAGAGCTTTATTCATTATCAAAGTTTATTTATGAAGCTTCCGGTTATAAACCATTGAAAAATAGTTTTTCTATTTTGACTTTCATTTTTTACTCGTTAGGTGCGACTCATTGACGTGTAGCTCGTGTCCATAACCAACACTAATAGGATTCAAATATTAGCCAATACGGGTGTCACACGTGATGGAGTCGCGCTCAATGAGTAAAAAATGAGAGCCGCGTTGAATTATTATTAAAATCAAATGTGTAAGGCTTCACCTCAAATTTTATTATGTATTTGGTAGGAATCGCATTTATGAGATTGATAATACTAGTGACATATAAAGTATGTTAATTTGATTTGGCACATACGCTACCAATGAGAAATTTTGAAGAACATAGAATAACCCATTCAACATCTTTTTGCAAAACCAGTTTAACAGCACTGCAATCAATTCGCAGTAAAAATTTCTGATTTAATAAATCATCCTGAAATTTTGAAATGCATTTAACAACCGAAAAGATTTCTTTCTTAATGGTGGAGTAATTTTTTGAGGCATCTTTCCAAGATCCTGAAGTAAAACGAACAAGTTCTTCCTTTTTAGTTAAAGAATTTATTTGTTTTAAAATACCACCAAAACCTAAATCAGAGGCGTCAGTCTCGACAATTTTAAAAAAGGAAGGGTTAGCTAAAGCAAGACAAGGCAATTGCTTGACTTTCAGCTTAATTTGCTGAACAACTTTAGTATGCTCATCAGTCCAAGGAGCAGGATTCTTTTTCAATCTTGAGTAAAGAATAGCACTGTCTTGTGCAAGATTTTTGTAATAGTCACCAATATAATTGAGACTACCCAGAAATCGTTGAAGCTGCGTCTTTTCCTTGAGCTCGTCAGGGAATTTAGAGGCAAATTCAATACTTCTGTCAACGGGGAGTATCTTCCCTTCTCCAATATTATGCCCTAAAAATCTGACATTTGTTTGAAAAATTTTCATTTTAGGGACGGAGACAACTAAACCATTAGTTTTAACAACATCTTTAAAAATCTTTAAGTGTTTAAAGTGTTGGTCAATTGAGTTAGAGAAGATAAGGATATCATCAATATACACAATTGAAAAATCAGAAAAAGGATTAAAAATATCGTTCATGATATTTTGAAACTCAGAAGGGGCGTTCTTAAGCCCAAAAGGCAAAACATTCCATTGGTAATGGCCAAAAGGGACCACAAAAGCAGTTTTATACCGATCTTGGGGCACGATTTGGATCTGCCAGTATCCAGATTTTAAATCAAATTTGGAAAAAATGGTGGCAGAATGAAGCGTGTCTAATAAATCCTTTTTATTAGGAATTGGATATCTTATCCATTGCAAAACTATGTTAAGGGGTTTGTAATTAATTACAAGCCTAGGAACACCTCGTTCCTTTTCAGCAGCATTGTTAACATAAAAAGCTGTACAACTCCAAGGAGAATAACTCTTGGTTATAAGCTTTTTATCTAACAAGTTCTGGATCTCATCCTTGCAAAGATCGAGGAGCTCAGTCTTCATCTGACTGGGTCTAGCTTTGGTCGGAATGGATCTTTCATGAAAATCTTTTTCATAAGGAAGAGAAATAATATGTTTCTTCCTGTCCCAAAAAGCATTAGGGATATCACTGCAAATTTCTGATGTTAACTGATTCTTAATAATCTGAATTTTGCTCATGATATTAGGGGACATTAAATTCTTTTTAATGTTGAGATTAGAGATTTCTTTCTGAAGAAAATTAAGATGGTTTTCTTTGAAAATAATTTTATTAGTCAAAGAGTTAATTTTCTTAATCTCAGGTCTGGTAATGAATTCAAAAACAATTTTTTGATTTTGAATAGTGGTGTATATACCACTAGAGTCAATTTTATCTATAGGCATAAGCATAGATAAAAAAGGAGTACCTAAAATTATCTGTTGAGATAAGTCGCCAATAAGCAAAAAGGTACTGTCTAGACAAATTCCATTGTTACAGATGGCAACATTAGTTAATTTAAACTTGATGCCCATGCTATCTCCACTAGCATTAAACAAAGATTGAGTAGTCTTCTCAAAGTATTCAGTAGGAACAATTCCTTCCTGAATGCAATTCATATCAGCACCGCTATCAACAAGGGCAATGATGTTACAAAGAGAAAACTCTTTGTTAATTACAAGGTTGATAGTAGTATACCATTTTTGGCTTGGTATACGGCTGATAATACCTAAATAATCCACAGAATCTTCAGTACTAGGAGTAGCGTCTGAAGTTCCTGGATCAGAATGCTTCTGAGCATTCTTAAGACTGTCTATCTCAGTTTGCATCTTGTCATGCTGTAACTTAAGTTGTCTTAACTCAGTTTTAAGTGTATTAACTTCATGTTTTAGATCATTAAGACTAACAGGCTTGCTATTAGCGCCAGATTGTTCTAAACGATTAAGAACCTCCTTAAGGCTGTAATCTTTAGAAGAATCAGGAATACGAACTTCTTCCTGGGCATAGCAAGACTTAATAAGCTTTAGCTTAATGTCAGGGTCAGTAACTGGGTTGATGACATCAATCATATTCTGTTGCTGAATGGTAAGGACATTAAGACTTAATCCATTCAACTGGATTATGGACTGGAGATGGTCGCATCTCTTGGTCTGTTCATTACACTGACAGTCTCCATTCTTGGAGGCATCTGAGTCGCTAGAGCTTTGGATATAGCAAAGCTCATCATCGCTCTCAGAGGAGGAGTCCTCTTGTTCTTCAGAGGAACTGGAGTTAAGCAAAAGTTTGCTTAACTGAGACTTCAGATGTTCATCAATCTGAAGGGCGCTAATCTTAGCTTCCATTTTACATTTATTAGCGTAGTGGCCAAATTTACCACATTTAAAGCATTTAGGGCCTGATTTGTTAGTTTTCTTTTTAACAAATTTCTTTTTATGTTTATATTCTTTTTCTTTAGGAATATAAGCCCTTTTCTTCTTACGTTTATTGATCCTCTATTTGTTGGTATCAGAGCCATGATTGGCTAGTTTGTATGTTAATGTTTAGAAGGTAATCTTGGTCTGATGTATTATCACGGAACAGTGACGTTATGATCTTTCAGGCATCGGAACAATAAAAAAAAAATATGATGTTCTCGATGTACGAAAGTAATAACCGTCACTATTGTCCGGTATAATGCACGTTTGAACAGTAAATCACTGTTCACTGGTGTGAATAGTATTTTACTATTCACATCAGAATACTATTTTAAATAATCACTATTCACATTAAAATCCTAATTTAAATGATTACTATTCATATTGAAAACCTAATTTAAATGATAATAATCAGGAGAAATAGAAATCTGGTTGTGATATACTGGCAACTTGTCGCGTAACCGGGTTGCCGTTTAGCCGGGGAGGCGTTAGGCTTATTCCCAAAGTAAATCGTTGACCGCTGGGTATCAAAAGTGATTTCTATTTCGGCTTATTATATTCATTTAACTGGCGAATTTCGATTTAAATAATAATTATTCAGATTCAGTATTTTGATTTGTATATTGTTTTGTTTAAATAAATATTTTGATTTGTTTAATACACTCCTATTCCAGACCATGTGATTATTACTTTTCTAAACATTAACATCTGTGTAATGGAAGAACAAACCATTGATACACACACAACACAAGAGTTCACGAAGAACTCTTCTTTAATTGAATTTGATGTTCAGAAGGATCTGAACAGGTGGACTATTCCTAAGGTCCATCCTAAAGTTATATACAACACTAACTGGTATAACTTTCGTAGCAAATATGCTATTAAGACTATGGAACAAACCCTTAGTCTGGACGAGCAAGATAAGAGTATCGAGCTCTTTAAAAAAGAAGATGTTTTAAGTCACATGAAAGATAAAAATTATCACTTTATTCATGTTGGTTTAATTCAAATTGCTTTTAAACCTTTGACTCTTTCTGGCATGAACGCCTGTCTCCAAGCTACACTTCGTGATGGAAGATGTACTAATTTTAGACAATCTTTGATGGGAGAAATTGAAACTAGTTTATGTAATGGACCAGTTTATTTTGATGTGTTTCCTAATATAACTTTGTCTTTAACTGATATGCACCTTTGTAAGTGTTTGAGTCTTAGGGTCCAAACTAAAGGTTAGAACTTTCTTCCGGGATCGAAAACTGTTGGGATTATTTATAGAATTTATTACAAGGTAATGAATACTATGGCTCCCAATATTAAGCAATTGAGTCCTTTTGGTAAAACTGTGTTAATTGACACACATCTTATAAACTGGTCCATTACATAAACTAGTTTCAATTGCTCCCATCAAAGATTGTCTAAAATTAGTACATCTTCCATCACGAAGTGGAGCTTGGAGACAGGCGTTCATGCCAGAAAGAGTCAAAGGTTTAAAAGCAATTTGAATTAAACCAACATGAATAAAGTGATAATTTTTATCTTTCATGTGACTTAAAATATCTTCTTTTTTAAAGAGCTCGATACTCTTATCTTGCTCGTCCAGACTAAGGGTTTGTTCCATAGTCTTAATAGCATATTTGCTCCGAAAGTTATACCAGTTAGTGTTGTATATAACTTTAGGATGAACCTTAGGAATAGTCCACCTGTTCAGATACCATTGAAACTAGTTTATGTAATGGACCAGTTTATAAGATGTGTGTCAATTAACACAGTTTTACCAAAAGGACTCAATTGCTTAATATTGGGAGCCATAGTATTCATTACCTTGTAATAAATTCTATAAATAATCCCAACAGTTTTCGATCCCGGAAGAAAGTTATAACCTTTGGTTTGGACCCTAAGACTCAAACACTTACAAAGGTGCATATCAGTTAAAGACAAAGTTATATTAGGAAACACATCAAAATAAACTGGTCCATTACATAAACTAGTTTCAATTGCTCCCATCAAAGATTGTCTAAAATTAGTACATCTTCTATCACGAAGTGTAGCTTGGAGACAGGCGTTCATGCCAGAAAGAGTCAAAGGTTTACAAGCAATTTGAATTAAACCAACATGAATAAAGTGATAATTTTTATCTTTTTCGATCTTCATAAGGGCATCATCGTCAATCCTTGTGTGCACTTCACAACAAATTGCTATTGGTGTTGGTTGCTTTATTGGATGAATATTGTTAATGTCGATTAGCTTCATATTAAGCTTAAACGTGTAATTTGAATTCATATTAAAACATTAAGACTATATTTCTCCCACGTTTAGCATATAATGACAATTGTAATTCATACAAGATGTGAAAATATAGTTCAAATTTTAGTATGACAATTTATAGGAAAAAGTCATTGTAAAATTTTAAAATACATAATCTAGAATTACAATTAAAAATAATGGACAAAAAAGACTTTTTGTATTATTATTAACGCGGATGGGATCTTTGTTAGAGTGAGTCTTATTATATATTATCGTATGTATTATTTTCTTATCAATTGTAAACTACTTAGGTTAAAACTCTATGGTATTTTGATGATAAAATTAATTAAGAAAAATATCCAAACACTAATGTAATAACCACAATTTTCTCACGTAAAGGCTGGTCAAGCACGATACGCCGAAGATGGGGCTTGTCGATCAATTAATACCATTATCAGCACAACGTAATATAAATATTGTTATTTAAAAAGGTCGATACTTTAAACTTTATGAATATCTCACTGGCAATAATTAAACTCAAATCAACACCAATTAAATAATAAATCCAACGACAAGTAAAAATCACAACTCGAGCATAATGTAAATAAATAAATAAATCTTAGGCTTATGCGTATAACACCTCACCCCTCATCTAAGTGTGATATTATTCTCACTCCAATATGTCCCCAAATAATGGGCTATGGCATCATCTCAAATGTATATCATTGATATAACATTATTTAATTATTTAAATGTAATCCCTACATTTAATTATCATCTCCCATTTATTCCAAACTCATAAGTATCACATATAAGGCATAAACATCTATTATGCATTATAGGGTCAAGAAGTAATAATTATTGTCAACATTCTTAGACAATTAAATTTATTACATTAAAGTCCGGGTAATTATTAATATATATCCTTCCATATATTTGACACACAAGGGCTTCTACTATTGGTGTCTAGTTCGTGCTCTATCGGTAAGTCCGTAGGAATCTATTATCCTAAGCGGACAACACAAACACACATAAATTGGGGGCGGTCTCTATGCAAGACACCTATACATGGCCCATACCCAGCGGTGCCATAGGAACGATCAGCGTCAACATCTACATCTTGTAGGTGACTCCCCCACGTAGTACCTATATGACCTACACATCCTCAAGCCCACCCATGCTGACGTGTGGTACACGGTCCGAACGGGCTAACCCTCGAGCTGATTTGACGGTCCGCTGGTATGTCCACACAAATATATAATATTACATATTATGGTCCCATATAATATGTATAGGTAATTAATCTATAATTACCATAAAATTTCAACCAAGCTCCACAGTATTTTCCATTTTTTAATAATTTATCATCTAATTAATTACTAATTCCATTCATAAAAATAATTACTTAACCATCTAGTTAGTTGTAATTATTTTTAATTAAACGAGGGCACATTATCTACTTTAACCCACTCATTATATCCCCTTTTTAATTTAACTTCTTCTCCTAACAGTAAGCCCAAGTCCTTCTACCGAATTAAACCAAATTAATGGACTAAATTTGATCCCAAACCTATGAAATTTTGCAGAAGAAAAACAAAGTCAAAATTCCATGGCATCGCTGAAACGACCATTGGGGTCGTTTGCGCGACATGGCATGCCACTCGAAGGACTGCCCATGTCGCTTGAGCGACCTGTCGTCTCCTTACCCCTTCCGTTTCTCCCTTATAGATCCTTTTCAGATCAAACCTCTAAACCCAGAAACTTACACGAAATTCACTAACTGTTATACCACCAATTCCCAGATTTCATTTATATACAAACCCAGAAATCTATGAGTACACTAACTAATACAACCTCATTAGAGATAATACCCATTAATAGGTTTCACGCTTTTTAAACTTCCAATGTTCAATCAGATGCAATTTACTGGAGCATTTATTAGGGGTTCTACATCATAATTCCAACCCATTTATTATCAATAAGATATCTCTACATCGATTATTCAACTACCCCCAAATAACTATCAAAACTTATGGAAATCTAACATTAATATTCAGATTTACGATACCTAATTTCTAGGACAATTTTTACATATAGATCAGTCCTCTTCATGAGTTATTTATCATCATATCCAACATTTCAAACTTAAATCCCAGAAATTAGAGGGAATAATTATATGCGTCAAGAAATATTTTGAAAACACAAATTAAGCAAGAATTTTTTTTCTTAAAATTGTAGAAGAGATGCCCCTTGATTTCTTCCTTGGTTTCCCCTTTGTTCTTTCCCATTTTCTCCTCTTTTGGTATATCTCCTTTACTATCCTATAACTCTAATTTTAGGTTTTATGGAATGATAGTGGGGGAGTGGTTTACCCCCACTTAAACACTAAATAAAAGGTTAATCCCGAGTTGGGCATAAAACCCAACTTTTGGACCGCAAATGGACTCGAATCCATGACCCAACTAGCCCAAAAGTTCCCCAACTCATATATCTATGAACCATAACCATTTCTAAATATTTAAAACACTAAATCGAGTCTCTAACGATTCCCAAAATGCGTCCCAATTATTTTTATTCCGCTTAGACATTTTTATTATGTTAAAACGACACGCGCCCATAGATTTATTTATGTGTGATTTATTTTTCACTCGCAAACCCATTATGTCCAATTGAGTGTTATATATAGAAAATCGTGATTAAATATTTATTTAAATGAAAACTTTTACTTGTTTAAATTATTTTCCCAATTTAATTTATTCTCAAAATAAATCCGAACCATTAAATTCATTTATGTCGTAATATTTCATTCTAAAATTACGGGATATTACATTCTCCTCCCCTTATAACGAAATTTCGTCCTCGGATTTTGCTAAATCCCAACCTTATGTTTTTATCCGTGTTATCAATCCAAGTTTTATGCTCAATTAGTCCATACCCATATCTCATGAGATAAAAGAAAAGGCTCACCCATGCCTATCATAACATCATTGGGGTGTTCATATATTCCACATTACACGTACACACTCATAACAGTAATAAAGATGGATGACACATATACATCTAATTTGTACTATTCATACCAAGCTTATCCATACACCAAGTATAACACCATATATGTACATGAGAAAGAAAACAATGATCTTAGTGTCCGACTTCCCTCAACTCCAGACTTTTGCCAATTTCTTGCATGGGACGTCTCGCAAGTGAAATCCAAACAATGAACCTTCCCGATACACTACTGTACGGCTTAGTCGTTTATTGAGGTCCATCAGCCCAAGATTAAAAGAAATGGAAATAGAAATAATTGTATGCAGTAGTAATGTAAATTTTAACTTTTGCCCATTGCTAATTACAGTCTCATATCGCAAAAGAAATATACTAAATCCCAATAAATTTACCCATTTAATTACACTAACATAAATAACCAAAATGTCCTAGGGTCTAACATCTCCCAGCTCTTGACATTTGCTACTTTCATGCGTGGAATGTCTCGCAAGGGAAATCCAAATAAGAAACCCTCCCGATACACTATTGTATAGCACTGTCGGTCGCTAAGATCTGCCAGTCCAGTACCCATGTTTATAATGTGCTCAATTAATTTTATAAGGCTCTCGAGGCCCTATAGTCTCCCATTTAACCATTTTTAAATTCAAAGTGTCACAATTCCTTTAGTATTTTTTGTCGTGAAAATAAATGTTGATACCAATTAGTCACATCACATTCTACTATTAAATTTAATTATTTTCATAAAAATCAATGCAAACCCTATGGTTTAAGTTCTCCTGAGGTAAATTCCAACACCCTTACACACGAGGAATGTTAGGTGCCGAAGCGTTTAAATAAAATGAAGTCTACCCTCCCCAACGTGTAAACGAGATATCATCTACGAAGGAGTACTGTGCACTAGTAGTAAACTAAGAATGTCCTACAAAATAAAATAATTAGGGATCATACCATCACTGTCTATGCTGGTGTTGGTCCCTCTCCTGATGCGAGGTGATACACGCGCCCGTGCTGTAGCTGCGGCTGCTATCCTTGAGGTGGAGTGGGTAGCGCTTGTGCAGCTGGCACTACCGCCACTGGCTGTACCTGCAGTGGTCGACACTCCCCTTGGGGTGCCTAGTGTCTTCGTTGTCCCCCTAACTCCTGTGCCGCTCGATTCCCCTGAGGGCAACTCCTGGCGAAGTGGCCCTTCTCACCACAAATATAGCAATTGCCCTGGAACTGGTGCCTATCTGGCTATAGCCCTCGTTGGCCATAATTTTGATGCCCTTGACCCTGGTGGCCTCTCTATTATTGGCCCTGGCCCTATCTGTTCCCATTATCAGAACCCATAGATCTCTTGTGCTGTTCTGAAGGTTAAGGACCCCAAGATTGCTAGGCCTCCTGGTTGTTACTCTCATTCTCCCTACTGTGCTGGTTGGACGTCTCGGAGCGGTGTCTCTTCTCCCCTTTACCTTTTTGAAATTCCCTATGGTCTTGGTAATGAAGTAGAGTAAAATTCACTACCTGATTATATGTAGTGAAAGCCGAATTCCCCAACAGTGACTGTTTGATGTGCCAGGTTGTCCCGGACACAAAATTCTCTATCTTCCTCTGCTTTATACTCACACCCTCCTTAGCAAAATAGGAAAGAGCGATCAAATCTTCCTCATATTCTGCCACAGTAAGACTCCCTTACTTAAGGTCCATGAACTTCTTTTGAATCTCGTTTGCATTGCCCGAGGAAAATGGTTCCCCTTAAATCTCTCCCAAAACTCATCTATGGTAAAATTGTCCCTCCCGACAACTGTCGTAATCATTTCCCACCATTGAAGTGAGGCTCCCACTAATCGAAATGATGCTAATATTTTCTTCTGCATGGGTGTACACTTTACCATCCTTAAGTGTCGCTGAATATCTCTCTGCCACGTACTCGCCACTAGAATATCTGAATTGACCGCAAACTTCGATTATTGGCCTTTAGTGAAGGCCTCCCTCGCTCTGTCCCACATGTAACCTGGTGCCTGTGCTGGTATAGCCACCTGCTGTGGTGGTAGCTACTGAGGTGCCTGTGGCAGTGGAAAGTGCTGAAGCATGGATGCCATAGTCGTAGAGACCGCTTGAGATACGATGATGACTATTTCAGAGTGGGTAGTAAGCTGTGGGGCCTGAGGGGCCTATGCAGCTTGTGGTGGCTCCGGGTGAGCCTTATCCTCCTCAACTGGTGGAACTACTCTCCTCGATCTTCCCTTACGTCTGTTTATGATCTGAAAGCAAATGAGATTGTACTAGTAACTAATCGTAAAGAGTAAAATGATTCCTAAACATATGGCTCCATATATCAAAGAACGTAATGCAGAACATAACGAGCTCAAACACAGATCCTAAGGACACTAGAACCGTGCTCTGATACCAACTTTAATAACCCCCATTTTCTCACGTAAAGGCTAGCCAGGCACGATACGCCGAAGATGTGGCTTGTTGATCAATTAATACCATTCTCAGCACAACGTAATATAAATATTGTTATTTAAAAAGGCCAATACTTTAAACTTTATGAATATCTCACTGACAATAATTAAAGTAAAATCAACACCAACTAAATAATAAATTCAACGACAAGTAAAAATCACAACTCCAACATAATGTAAATAAATAAATCTTGGGCTTATGCCCTTAAAATGTTTCCAAAATAAAATAACAGAACTCTGGCAGAAAAGCATCTAATCTAGTGTCAATAATCCAGAAGGCTGCTAAGCACGAGAGATCGCAAGGCTGTTACAACAACAGTCCCGCTATCCCTGTTTAGAAATAACCCGGGGAAAAACATTGAAATTTGGGTCAGAGCCTGAGGTATGCAAGAATTAACTTAATTAATTTATAATGCAATAATACAGTCAATGCACAATAAATATACTCCCTTCGTCACTTACATGCATATAACACCTCATCCCTCATCTAAGTGTGATATTATTCGCACCCCAATATGTCCCTAAATAATGGGTTGTGACATCATCTCAAATTTATACCATGGATATATCGTTATTTAATTATTTAAATGTAATCCCTACATTTAATTATCATCTCCCATTTATTCCAAACTCATAAGTATCACGTATAAGGCATAAACATCTATTATGCATTATAGGGTCAAGAAATAATAATTATTGTCCACATTCTTAGACAATTAAATTTATTACATTAAAGTCCGGGTAATTATTAATATATGTCCTTCCATATATTTGACACACAAGGGAATCTACCGTTGGTGTCTAGTTCGTGCTCTATCGACAAGTCCAGAAGAATTTCTTATCCTAAGCGTACAACACAAACACACATAATTTGAGGGCGGTCCCTATGCAAGACACCTCTACACGGCCCATACCCAACAGTGACATAGGAATGGTCAGCGTCAACATCTACCCCTCGTAGGTGACGGCTCCACGTAGTACATATGTGACCTACACATCTTTAAGCCCACCCGTACCAAAATGTGGTACATGGTCCGAACGCGCAAACCCCCCAAGCCGATAGGACGGTCCACTGGTATGTCCACACAAATACATAATAGTACATATTATTATCCCACATAATATGTATAGGTAATTACTCTATAATTACCATAAAATTCCAACCAAAATCCACAGTATTTTTCATTTATTAACAATTTATCATCTAATAAATTACTAATTCCATTCCATAAAAATTATTACTTAACCATCTAGTTAGTTGTAATCATTTTTAATTAAATGAGGGCACACCATCTATTTTAACCCACTCATTATAGCCCTTTTTAATTTAATTGCTTCTCCTAACAGTAAGCCCAAGTCCTTATACCGAATTAAACCAAATTAATGGACTAAACTACAATATATGGATTTGATCCCAATCCTACGAAATTTTACAGAAGAAAAATAAAGTCAAAATTCCCTGGCGTCGTTCAAATGACCACTGGCATCGTTCACGCAACATGGCATGTCGCTCGAACGACTACCCATGTTGCTTGAGCAACCTATCTTCTACTTCCCCCTTTCGTTTCTCCCTTACAGATCCTTTTCGGATCAAACCTCTAAACTCATACACTTACACAAAATTCACTAACCGTTATACCACCAATTCCCATATTCTATTTATATACAAACCCAGAAATCTATGAGTACACTAATTAATACAACCTCGTTACAAATAATACCGATTAACAGGTTTCACGATTTTTAAACTTCCAATGTCCAATTATATGCAATTTACAGGAGCATTTATTAGGGGTTCTACATCATAACTCCAATCCATTTATTATCAATAATAAATCTCTACATTTATTATTCAACCACCCCCAAATAACTATCAAAACTTAAGGAAATCTAACATCAATATTCAGATTTGCGATACCTAATATTTGGGATAATTTTTACATATAAATCAGTCCTCTACATGAGTTATTTATCATCATATCCAACATATTCAAACTTAAATCCCATAAATTAGAGGGAATAATTATATGCATCAAGAAATATTTCGAAAACACAAATTAAGCAAGAAAATTTTACCTTAAAATTGTAGAAGAGATGCCCCTTCAATTCTTCCTTGGTTTCCCCTTTATTCTTGCCCCTTTTCTCCTCTTTTGGTATATCTCATTTCCTCTCCCGTAACTCTGATTTTAGGTTTTGTGGAATTATAGTGGGGGAGTGGTTTACCCCCACTTAAACACTAAATAAAAGGCTAATCCCGAGTTGGGCCTAAAACCCAACTTTTGGACTCCCAAATGGACCGGAATCCACAACCCAACTAGCCTAAAAGTTCCCCAAGTCATATATCTATGATCCGAGACAATTTTTAAATATTTAAAACCCTAAATCGAGTCTCTAATGTTTCCCAAAACACGTCCAATTATTTTTATTTCGCTTAGACATTTTTGTAATGTTAAAACGACACTCTCTCATAAATTTATTTATGTGTGATGTATTTTTCACTCGCAAACCCATTATGTCCAGTTGAGTTTTATATTTATACAATCATGAATAAATGTTTATTTAAATTAAAATATTTACTCGCTGAAATTTTAAATCTTCCCAATTTAATTTATTCTCAAAATAAATCCGAACCATTAAATTCATTTATGTCATAATATTTCATTATAAAATTACGGGGTATTACAACTTAATTTTTATATCAAATAATTTCACTCATTATTTATAACAAATAAATGTCAAAAGTATAATAAAAAATGGATTGTAATTTTGCAAATTTGGGGTCACTTTAGTTATACATCTTAATACGTCCTAAGTTTATAGAATATAATGACTATATGTTTATTTCTTTAAAAAACCTATAAAAGTACAAATATATCAATGTCCAAAAAAAATTAATAAAACAACGACAAAATTAGATTGAGCCTATATAACATTCATTATGCCATGATGGATACAAAGGGGTGCAATGGAGCTTAAATCAAGCTCTAAATATACACTTCTTAAAGCAATGGGTTGCATTGTTGTTGATTATGATGGCGAATAAGAAAGAAAATGATTGTGACAAAAACTTGAGATATTGAATGGACCACTATTACATTTTCCTTTGAAACCCATTCAAATTTCTAGCTTTGAGTCTCCTTTGAAGACGTATGAATGCGAGTTCTTGGTATAAGTCCACTAAAAATAAAGGCGGGCAACTTGGAATTTAGTCATAAGATAAGACATTGACCGTTAACCTAGAAAGTACTCTTGTCTTTCAAATTTTCTATCTCAATAGAGAATACATTCCTAACAACATATAATTTGGTCCACAATGACCTCAATATACCGAAAAAAGGTACAAATGGGAATTATATAAAAACACCTCTTGGGACGGGTGAAATGACTTTCATGAACTACTCTTGTCATTTTTATTCTTCACCCGTGCATTGTAAATTCGTGAATTCTCGTATGCATCATTCCATATTTCTTCTTGTTGAGTTGTAGCAATCTCTTCTTCCTGACTTTATCCAAGTCGCTTATTCATTTAATTTCCCAATAGGCCTTGTGTTCAAGATACATGGGAAGATGGAGAGGTTTGCCATACATAAGCCTATAGGAGGACATATCGAGATGGGGCTTGTACATTATGCGATAGGCCCACAAAGCATCGGTTAGTTGTAGAGACCAATCATTTGATCTCACGGTTGGCTAACTCGTCTTGACTGCTCGCTTAAGGGTGGTAAGTTGTTCCAACCTTGTAAACCACCCCATGCTTTATCATAACATATGCAAATAAAACACTGTAAAAATGGGTTATTTTGTCACTAATGATCTCTTTCGGAGTGCCAAAGCAGGAACGTATGTGTTCCTTTAGGAAATTCAAGACCACCTTGTTATCATTCTCTTGCGAAGCTATCCCTTTGACCCACTTGAAATTGTAGTCTACCATGACAAAGATGTAGAGGTTTCCAAAAGATTGGGGAAATGGGCCCATGAAGTCAATACCCAAATAATGAAAAACCTTGATTTCAAGTACAAGAGACATCATCATCATGTTCTGACTAGTAATAGTACCCAATTTTTAGCAACGTTTGCATGCCTTACAAAATTCATGTGCATCATTGAAAAGTGTGTGCCAATAGATTCCACATTAAAGAATCTTTATGATGCTTATTTTTAGAGGAAAAATGGCCTCCACGTGGTTCCAAATGAGAGAATTAGATGACACTTTTTATTTCATCATCCGGTGCACAATTTCGAATGGTTTGGTCAGTGCAATACTTGAATAAGTATGGATCATCAGAGAAGAACATGCGAACCCAAGTGAAAAACTTCCTCTTCTCTCGAGGCATCCAATATGAGGGATGGATCCTATCACAAGGTAATTCACGATTTTCATAAGCCATGGAAAAGAGGAAGTGGAGAATAATTATTCATCCAGGAAAAACTCGTCAATGGGTAATATATCTTTGCGTACCTCAAATGTTAATAGGGACTAGTGGTCTACTATGACATTTTTTTATTCCTTTATTGTCATTTATCGTGAGCCAAAACTCTTAGAGTAGTAGGATCCACTATTCAAGTGTGGATTCACGTCCTTGTTAGCAACAAGGTAGTTTAACGACGTGTGGTTTGTGAAACAAATAATGGGAAAACTCACCAAATATGACTGGATTTATCCGAAGCAAAAACTACCGTTAGTAAGTATTTCTCTGTGCTGGAGTAATTTAATTGATCACTATTTAGAGTTTGATTAGCGTAGTAAATGACATGGGTTTTTTGTCATTTCGTTGCCCCTAAACAACTCCAATACCAAAATCGCTAGCATCACACATTAGCTCGAATGATATGGTATAATTTGAGGATTGCATGATGGGTGCGATGGTTTGCATGCTTTTAAATTATCAAAATCTAATTGGGATGCCTCACTCTATTCAAACGGGTTCGTTTTTGCAAGATTATTGCACGAAGGCCTAGCTATGGAACTAAAGTCCTTGATAAATCTCTGATAAAATTGGCATGGACTAGGAAAGACCTTATGTCATTAAGTGATTTTGGGGTGATTAAGTCAACAATGACATCGATTTTAGCCTTGTCAACTTCTATACCCTCAATAAAACAACGTGCCTGAGAACAATACGTTTGGTAACTATAAAATACCATTTTTCCTAACTTATAATGAAATTTTTCTCGACGCATCACGATAAGACCTTTTTGAGAATCGAAAGGTAATGGTCAAAAGAGCTTCCAATGACACTAAAATCGTCTATGAACACCTTAAGACCCCCTTTGACTATATCTCTAAACATACTCACAATGAACCTTTAAAATGTGGTCGGTTCGTTTCACAAACCAAATGACATTCTTTTTTAGGCAAACATCCAAAAGGGGCATGTGAAAGTAGTTTTCTCTTGATCTTGTATATCTAACTCGATTGAGTTATGATTAAAATAACCATTGAGAAAGTAATAAAAATGGCGGCCTCACACGCGTTCAAGAACTTAGTCCATAAATGGAAGGGGAAAATGATCCTATCGGGTCACGACATTGAGTTTTCAATCGTCAATGCACACGTGCCACCAAGTGGAGGTGCATTTCGAGATCATTTTCCATTATAGTTCTCAACGATGGTGATTTTCAATTTATTGGGAACCAATGTATTAGACTAACCCATTTGCTATTTAGAATTAGGTAAATGATAGTCGCGCCCAATATTTTAATATGGCCCTCATCACATCTTTTATAATGGGATTCAAACTACATTGCATCTCCCGGGTAAGGTTGGCTTTCTCCCGAAGGTGCATTTTGTGCGTAAAAATTAGAGGGCTTGCCCCCTTAAAGTCCGTAATGGTCCAACCAAAGGCAATTTTATGCCTTTTTAGCAATGCCATCAACTTCCCCTCTTTGCCCTCATCGAGGTGGGATGAGACAACAATAATGGGATATGTCTCCCCCTCACCTATTTAAGCATACTCGGGATTGTATGGCGATTTCTTGAGGTCAAGATTTGGAAATCGCGCATCTGAAGGCACTTCATATGAATTACGTGGCGGTAAATCCTCAAAATTAGAACACCAATTTACCTTCTCCACCTTCTCCACTTTCTCCTTCTCATTCAATATAGAGATCACAAAGTTAACCTCGTGATCATAAGGGTAATAATAATTTTCAATCTCAAATGAGTTAAGCAATCATGACCGGAGAGGATCCACACAATATGTATTGTTTGAGTGTTGACAATCTCCACAATAAGTTTTACCTTGTGGACATTGTCTTCATCACACATTTGTTTGGCAATGTTAACTTCCAAGGTCATGTTCCCAAAGGTGAGATTAATTTTCCTATTTCTAGCATTAATTAAGGCATTTTATCTAGATACATAAAGGCCGACCTATGATAATGGGGATGTGATTGTTGTTTTGAGCTACGGGTTGAGTATCCAAAACCACAAAGTCAACTCGAAAGTAAAATTTATTAACTTAAATTATGACATCTTCCACCAATCCTATTGTAACTTAACCGGACCAATCCACTAATTGGAGAGAATTTTGGTATGCTTTATCTCACTTAGGCCGAGTTGTTCATACACAGAGTATGGTAATAAATTGACACTCGCACCTAAATGAAGCAAAGCTTTCTCGATTTTTAACTCTCCAATAACACACGAGATAGTGGTACATCGGGGGTCTTTGTATTTTGGAGGCAACTCGGATTGAATGATCGAGCTCATATTTTGATCCAAGAATACCTTTTTCTTCATATAAAATTTTCCTTTCACCGTGATTAATTTCTCGAGGAACTTGGAATAAGCGGGCACATCCTTGATCGCATAAAGAAGGGGGATGTTTATTTTGACTTGCTTAAATATATCTAAGACATATGCATTATGGACATCCTTTTAGGGAGCCATAAGCCTTTAAGGATAAGGTGTAGGGATGGGACATTTGATAACCAAATCTGACTCGATTTGTGGCTCATCATTACTCTTTGCGGGAGAAGCGTCTTCGACATTTAGGGATTCGGGTCAGACTTTTGTAAAATTTAGATGTGGGGGTGGGTTTAGTGATGTATTTCGCTTGATCTTCTGGATCGAGGTAACATTGTGTTGACCTTGAGGATTTTGTTGAGACTAGGATGAAAACTTTCCCCTTTCTTAGACACTTAATGAGGTGGTCGATTTTTATAGTGAATATTTAATTTCTTGTAAAAGTTTGTGCATTTTGAGTATTGACATTAATTTGAGTTTGCATGAAAGCTTGAAGAGTGTCTTCAAGGCTCTTCTTATGTGGCGGTACATAAGGATATAGGGTAAAAGGACCTAGAATTTATAATAGTTGTGGTCCTTGTTGGTACGGAGATTGATAATTTTGAGGTTGTTGGGGTTGGCCCCATTGAGGTTGTTAGGAATTTTGAAGTGGAGGAGGACGAGATTGGTCATCCCCCCCCCCCCCCCCCCAAAAAAAAAAAAAGGATTATTTGTCCACAGTGGATTGTACCCCTATCCAAGAGGAGTCATATAATACCTTTTGAAAGTCCCCATGTCATTCAGTTGATCATGGATAATTACTTTGCAGTTCGGGATAGTGGGACTATCTTTGGTCAGATGACCACTAATGTCGTAAATGATATATAACTCCTTAATTGAAGAATGATCTGGAACGATAGAATCCCAACCCTTTAAATCCATCATCTCTTCCTTTTTTATTAGTTGAGAAATTCTCATCAGCATATAATCCTCTTTGACAAGGTGATACATCCACTGGTTAAAGGTTCTTAGATTTGAAGATCACGTCTTAGCTTTGTTTGAGTCCAAAGTATCCGATGATTGAGTAGTTACGGCACATATTTGAAATATGCCTAGGCATCATACGATCCAAGGTACAAAATTCCCCAAAGCACATGCCTCCATGATTTGTTTGGGATTGAGGGTGACCCCATTGTGGAAAAAGGACATAGGTCTCCACTTTTTAAATCCATGGGGTGGAATTTTCCCAAGAGATCATTAAATCTTTATCGACATCTCTCAAGGGTCTCGTTATCGCCTTGAGTGAATGTTTGAATTTGGGCCTCGGGAGTGTTAGTTAGATGGGTGTGGAAGAATTTCTTTAAGAATTGGGATTGCATATCGTGCCAACTACTGATGGAATTTGGGGCCAAGGACCAACACCAAGTTTTAATATTGACCTTTAGAGAGAATGGAAAGAGTTTGAGGGGTATTACATCTTGAGGATAATTTTTGGTCCCTAAAAGTAGCGCACATCTCAAACTCTCGTACGTGCAAATATAGTTGTTCACTTTCCATGCCGTGAAATGTTGGCAATAACTGTATCGTGGGATTCTGAAAGTGGAATTTCCCAACATTGTATGAGAAAATTATGTACGACGGATAGGTGGTCCTCTACGTTTGAAGATAATACCTCACTGGCCGATAAGATTGATTGGCCTCTTTCTACTACTCTGTTCAATTGAATTATCACCCACTATCGTGGAGTTTGAGATGGTTTGGCTATGTGAGGCTACAAAGGCAGTAGGAGAAGGTCTCTAATAATCAGAATGCTCATGTGACAACTCGCTCACCAAAATAAGGGGTGGCCAGCGCGATACTCCAATAATAAGGCAATCATAGATGGATCATTCTCAGCATCACAATAAATACAATACGTATACGAGACAACCACCCTGTATTTAAAAAAAATGGGTTGCCAAAAATTTTATTTTATGAGTTAAAGAAAGAATTTGAACAATCCAATTTAAAAAGAAAGTGAAAACCCAAAAGAACTTATATTACATTCACATCAAATATACAATAAGGGGACCGAATATGCTGTCGGTCAACAGTCACTTACAACAATATTAAATAAGTTCATTAAGTTACATAATACATTACAATAAGAAAATACAAACGATTAGGCCACATGCCCGAGTAAAAGACCCGATCGTAACTAGAGTACAAAAATGAAGGCGTCTATAACAACATATCCCGTAATATCAGCAAAGTATCACGACTCCCCAAAAACACCAGAATGGGAAAGTCAGTACGGGAGTCCTTGCGGCGGGGCACCGAGCGAATAAGATTCATGCACAATAAGAAATATGAACGGGTCAGGGCCAGATTTTATATGATCACCAAATGAATAAAGAGTATGACAGATATGAACAGTTAATCATGATGGATATAGATAAGAATCTACCTATACACTCTCAAGGCATAAACTAAGGCAATTTAAATGATCATAAGTTTAATTCAATTATGCAAGAGTATATAAATGATTAACATTAATTAAAAGCCTCCATCATTTTACACTGTTTCATTTCATCGTTCCGTTCCTTATCAGGAAACATATTCACAATTATATGCTCTTTGTGGCATTTATCATAAATCAAGTCCAACTTGAATAAGAATTCTTATATTCATATACATATAACGATTCTAAGATCGCCCGTCCGAGTTTCCCCACTGTGCGCGCCCCTCAATGGCTATCATCTTCCAGGGCCTAACACCAAGACAACCTGGGATCCTACAACGCAAGACGTCGGGAAGCGGCCATATGCCTGCGAGTGAGTCATAACCACACCCAAAATTACCTCACTGGCGCAGAAGCACATATAATAACCTATCATATGGCCTAGGACTATATTCACTCTGCATTCATTAACCAGGGGACTTCACCTCACACACGCAACTTCCCTTATGATAGCGATTTAGAGAGGTGTGTTTAAGTAAATTATCATTTACCATATTCATGATTAAGTAAATTATCATTTACTATTTTCATTTTCAAGTCCTTTTTAATAGATACATCACATTATATACGGAGCCATACGTAATTCATATCATCATTATAACCTCAATGAATGAATAAACTCTCAATTTATTCTCCAAACATTCTTTTGTGGTGTTATTATAAACCACCAATACTATCATACCTCAAATGAGCTTCTAACGTCTCCCAATATGACCTTACAACTCCTAGACTCATAATAGTTAACTAAAGGAAAAGAATGCCCTAACATCAATTTGTACACCCCCGGAATAAACCCCATTTAATCCATTTTTAATGTATGGTAGCTAACTAATTCATCTAGGACTCTAGGACTCTAAGTTTACTTCATACAAGAAGGTTCCTACGTCCTAAGCCTAAAGAAAAAGGGTGAGAATTGAGTTGGAAAAATAACTCAAAACAACATGATTGTTGAATCGATTCTCCCTAGGGCCGAATCGATTCGTCCTAAGCATCAAATCGATTTGCCCAAAAGAGAATTGATTCGGATGATAAACCCAACTTTCTGCATCAACCGAATCGATTCGGCCTTAACCCGAATCGATTTGGATTCCCAGACTTGTAAGCTGACCCTAAGCGAATCGATTCGCAAGAAGGGCGAATCGATTCGCCCCTGGGATTTTGCCAAGAAGGGGATACGGTTATGAACCCTAATTTACCCCAAATCTCATTTCTTCTCCAACCAACATCATTAATCCAACCCATCAATTAATAAATGCATCTAACTACTATCATTTGCACAAATAAATGTGACACCCCGCCTAATAAAATACCGGGTGATCAGTCCTATATCAAATCAAAACAGGAATCCCAGTTGGATCATCCTTAGCATCACTGTCGAAAACTTTTTAAAACATACTAACCACCTAGTATTCCAAAAACTGGTGCTAAATTTTAACTTTTTAATTATACAAAACAGTACATGCGAAAATAAATATAAACCATTCACACAACTGAATAAAACTCAACTGAATAATTAATTACACAACATGCCGAATAAACCACCGGCCACCAAAGAAAATAATCCAATACAAATAACCAACCCCGGAATAAAATAAGTCTGAAAACTGAACTGAAAGTCTGGGCGACATGCCCTAAATAAAACTGAAACTGATACAAGATTCCTACTCTAGGAATGAATGAATGATGCGTCTAATCCAAACTCCTGCTAGCATCCACATATGCCGCAGCTCCGTGTCCTTGGAATAGAATATAAATCCTGGCGTCCCTGTGGCTAGACACCTAAAAGGTTTGAAAATAGTTTTTATAGCAAGGGTTAGAACCCAAAACATTTTGAAAATATTTAGCAAGTGAATTAACTGCAGTAATTTAAAATGCATGAATGCGCTTCATATTTAAGTTAGTGTCGCACTCCCTTGTGGACATTCTCACCCCTCCACTATTGTGCACACCTATCGGTTACCTTAACCCCACCTAGTTGTACTACCCCGTCCAACTAGTCCTGGTATAACCTTCCCTTGCCATACTACTCTAACTCGAGCATAATGATTCTTGAATTATAAGTTATCTCACAATTAACTATATTAATTCCTTTTAAATAGTAGCATATAACCGTGTCACAAGTTATATAAAGTAAATACATCACACACTGTATTATTACCCTTATATAATACTTACTACCATTAAATACGTACCTTTACCACAATATCCACACATATAACATACGTATATCCATCCCTTCGAGTATACCCTCGCCGGATGATTCCCTCTAAAATGCTATCTCTCTAGGGGTGCTCACAAAAACCTAGTTTCCCCAAGTTGGAATCGCTCACCAACTTGGCCCAAAATATAAACGTAGTGGAGGCGGTCATATTCCTTCCCTGAAAGTGAGATAAATCCCTCACCCATATATACCGGACGCTATGACCTGGGAATATACTCACCCTACTCGCGCAACCTCCCTTGATAGCATTAGAGTATATAAATTGAATAAATATCTAGTCACTGATATTTAATATCACACGCAATATATACACGTATATATATATATACTATCACTACACCGTATATATATAATATAAATCCCGATTTTACCGTGTACTCAAAATCCCGTACACTGCCTGTAATTTAATATCACATACAATATATACACGTATATATATTTATATATATATATATATACTATCACTACACCGTATATATATATTATAAACCCCGGCTTTATCGTATACTAAAAATCCCGTACACTGCTTGTAATTTAATATCACACACAATATATACATGTATATATATACTATCACTACACCGTATATATATATTATAAACCCCGGCTTTTCCGTGCACTAAAAGTCCCGTACACTGCTTGTAATTTCCTGAGTCTGTGGCCCGACTCAACGTAATTAATTTTTTCACTTGATAATTCATCACCTTCCCGAGTCTATGGTCCGACTCTAATATAATTAATTCACGCCTCAATTAATATAATACTTTCCCCGAGTCTATGGTCCGACTCTAATTAAATTAATTAACACAGCCATTAATTTAATACCTCTCCGAGTCTATCGTCCGACTCTAATTAAATTAATTACCACACTTATTAATTTAATACCGCCCCGAGTCTATCGTCCGAATCTAATTAAATTAATTAACACACTTATTAATTTAATTCCTCCCCGAGTCTACAATCCGCCTCAAATAAAATTAATTAACACACTTATTAACTTAATACCTACCCAAGTCTATAATCCGACTCTTATTAAATTAATTAACACATATATTAATTTAATACCTCCCCGAGTCTGCAATCCGACTCTTATTTAATTAATTTACACATTAATTAATCAATACAATTCCGAGTTTGTGGTCCGACTCTAATACAATTAATTTGCACATTATTTAATTTATACCAAATCCCCGGACACACTTACTTGGCCCGTAACTTAATATTTTCCTAGTCTATGTTCCGACTCCAAATTAATTACTCTCTCTCAATAATTAATTTAATACTTTGGTGTCACATAACCAACATACCCGGACTCACTCACTCGGTCCATTTTTACATATCATATTTTCATTCCCACATTTTCGCCCACAATGTGTCACGCATTCATCTCCATAAATTTTCCAATTATATTTACCTATAATTATCAACATACCCGGACTCGCCCACTTGGTCCATAATTAAATATTTCACTTCAATTCCTTTAATAATGTAGCGTCACCCAACTACAATACCCGAATATTACTTCTCGGCTCAATATCAATACTTATGAATTATTTCCCCAAATCCGTTCATCTCATGACATACAATTTCCACCCTCCTACACCCAAATATATCACCCTATAATTGTTAAGGAATATGGGACTCACATGAATTTATGACTAAATAAAGTAAGGAATTAAATCTTAAATAAATTTCTCTTTATAATCAAAATTTGCCGAACTGCCAAGATTCCTGAACCATCGATCGATCGAACCCCCTGGGTCGATCGATCCAAACTTCGTCTTCTCCAGGCCACTGTTTTCCACCATTGACGAAAATCCAATGTTTTTATCTTTAAATCCAACCTCTAATCAAAACACCTCTCCATATAAATATGTTTAATCTACATCCTACACATCATATGGCTCTTATAATACACAATTTCTCCACTTACTTTCATAATTTCCCGAAATAGGTTTTCCATTAAAATTCATCAACTTGTTCTACAAACCAAATTCCAAATCCAAATTCCACCATTTTATATTCCGGATTTTCATGCAAATCAGATATCTGTACTCAGAGATATATAACACAACAATTTCTACTTTGAATCTCATTCAATAGCCTATGAACAAAAACCCCCATTTTTGTACCCATTTATCCCCAAAACGAATTTTGGTTTACACATCACTATGATATGAATTGATTATCATCAATTTAGAAATCACAACAGTTAACCACTTGCCTAGAATTACTCATAGGGTCTGATCCGTTGTTGATGTTCCATAATTTGGCTCCAATAACCTCCAATTTGCTCTTGATTTGCTTTCCCCCAAATCCCCTCTCAAACCCTAGGTTTAGAGTTATGTTGGCTGCCATTCCTTA
Organism: Sambucus nigra; assembly: GCA_949130495.1. Lineage (NCBI taxonomy): Eukaryota > Viridiplantae > Streptophyta > Magnoliopsida > Dipsacales > Adoxaceae > Sambucus > Sambucus nigra. The sequence goes on along the minus strand of OX422208.1, from coordinate 763,999,533 downwards.
ATCTCCCAATAAGGTTAAAAAAAACCTTAATCCCGTTTTTAGCCTAATTGGCTTAATTAAAATAGCCCAAATCACCCCGTGTGGTCCCGGCTATTCCCAAAAATGTCCTGAGACCCAATTACTACCCCCGGGTACTCTTTTCTGACTATCTCGACCCATCCGGACACAACCGCGCACTCAGAATTGGCATCCGAATTAATTTATAAAAATTCTTATCTCACACCCAATTTAGTCTATATAGTCTCCCGACTGGGATACGTGCATACCCCGTCATTAATACCCGAAATGACGCAATTAAATTATTACTATTCATTTAGTAAATAAATTTCCCTAAACATTAACCATTCACTCCCCGATTAATATTTAAATATATATATTGCCGTAATTAATTCAATTAAAATTACAACACACAAGTAATTTAAAATTCCTGAATTAATTAAATATTAAAAGCACAAAAATACGGGGTGTTACATACTCCCCCCTTTACAAAGGAATTTCATCCTCGAAATTAAGATGAGTGTAATGTTCCCAGCTTCGTATATTACTCTCTAATCACGTGCCTCCAAGCCCGCTATATCTATCCCATCCGCTTCTAACCATACGTTTCATAAGTATTTAGATTACCCAGGGCGCCCATATATCCTATACCCGTGCTTAACCGCACAAAATTTGCCTTAATTAACCCGGGTGCCCATACACCCTATCCCCGCGCTCTACCGCACGAAAGTTACCCGACTATGCTAGTCGTAACCCGTAATATAACTTCGAACCCGTAGTCATATATATATATATATATATATATATATACTGCCCGGGTACCCAACCCATGTGCTAACGTCCAAACATCTCCCCATAAATACTTGTCTCTCAACACAAAAGTATATATGCTAACCCTTATGCTACCAAAGACAACATAAAATACCGCGCCCTTACAATCACTAGTCCTTGTGAAAAATAAACCCCGAGCTATCTCTCTTTGCTCGAAAATAAATCTAACCACCCTAATTCACTTCAGTAAACATCCCCACTTACTGGGATAGAATGTGAGAACACAAAACCTCACTATGTGCTATCGCACCATGCAATACAACATATATGTCCACATATATACAGGCTATACGCCCTCTCCGGTGATACCTAGCACCAACCCTACCCGGTATCGCGAAGACCAAAATTTTTCACCACTATCCACAATAGTTAAATTCCATCGCTATCCAACCGATATTTAGGAAATATTATCAACCCTACTCCCATAATTCTCGAAAGTAGTAACTCTTTGCATAATTCAAACAATCACTCAGTGTACGCCTCCACTCTCCCGTGAAGACCACCAAGGAACTCCGCTACCCTACGGAAAGTTTATCCACATACTATGGCTGCTACCGCCAACGCACCCACTAAGTTCGACTCACCTGCGAACTCTAGTGAAAAATAAGTCTTATACTGTGACATCCTCTTTGTCACTCAAAAATATACCCCATCCCCCTAGGGTAAAAATAATTACCTCTATACTTCAGCTGCAACGGCTGGTTCTCGAGTTCCGGAGCAGCTTCTCCCCGCCCGAATGCACCCATGACTTGCTTTAGTGGCTGTACATCCAGGACCTCATCCTGTAGTTGCCCCCTGCCTCGCTTAAGACAATCTCTCTTTAAGTGTCTCGCTTTCCCCACAAACGAAACACCTTCTAATACATTCACCCTGCCACTTGTCCCTTCAATGCCGACCTTATTGGAATTCCTGGCCATCCTGTCGATAGCCTCCAGTGCTAAATTATTTGGCATGGTTTCCTTGCCGAAAATCCTACCCCTAATTTCCCCCAAGTCTGCTGGTGGGATACCCCACTGGTATTGTTCCCTCCTGCCTGGTCCATAATTAAATATTTTACTTCAATTCCTTTAATAATGTAGCGTCACCCAACTACAATACCCGAATATTACTTCTCGGCTCAATATCAATACTTATGAATTATTTCCCCAAATTCGTTCATCTCATGACATACAATTCCCACCCTCCTACACCCAATTATATCACCCTATAATTGTTAAGGAATATGTGCCTCACATGAATTTATCACTAAATAAAGTAAGGAATTAAATCTTAAATAAATTTCTCTTTATAATCAAAATTTGCCGAACTGCCCAGATTCCTAAACCATCGATCGATCGAACCCTCTGGGTCGATCGATCGATCGATCCAGACTTCGTCTTCTCCAGGCCACTGTTTTCCACCATTGACGAAAATCCAAGGTTTTTATCTTTAAATCCAACCTCTAATAAAAAACCTCACCATATAAATATGTTTAATCTACATCCTACACATCATATGGCTCTTATAATACACAATTTCTCCACTTACTTTCATAATTTTCCGAAATGGGTTTTCCATTAAAATTCATCAACTTGTTCTACAAACCAAATTCCAAATCCGAATTCCACCAGTTTATATTCCGGATTTTCATGCAAATCAGATATCTATACTCAGAGATATACAACACAACAATTTTTACTTTGAATCTCATTCAATAGGTCATGAACAAACCCCCCCATTTTTGTACCCATTTATCCCCAAAACGAATTTTGGTTTACACATCACTATGATATGAATTGATTATCATCAATTTAGAAATCACAACAGTTAACCACTTGCCTGGAATTACTCGTAGGGTCTGATCCGTTGTTGATGTCCCTTAATTTGGCTCCAATAACCTCCAGTTTGCTCTTGATTTGCTTTCCCCCAAATCCCCTCTCAAACCCTAGATTTAGAGTTATGTTGGCTGCCATTCCTTAATCTCCCAATTAGGTTAAAAAAAACCTTAATCCCGTTTTTAGCCTACTGGGTTTAATTAAAATAGCCCAAATCACCCCGTGTGGGCCCGGCTATGCCCAAAAATGCCCCGAGACCCAATTACTACCCCCGGGTACTCTTTTCTGACTATCTCGACCCATCCGGACACAACCGCGCACTCAGAATTGGCATTCGAATTAATTTATAAAAATTCTTATCTTACACCCAATTTAGTCTATACCGACTCCCGGCTGGGATAAGTGCATACCCCGTCATTAATACCCGAAATGACGCAATTAAATTATTACTATTCACTTAGTAAATAAATTTCCCTAAACATTAACCATTCACTCCCCGATTAATATTTAAATATATATATTGCCATAATTAATTCAATTAAAATTACAACACACAAGTAATTTAAAATTCCCGAATTAATTAAATATTAAAAGCACAAAAATACGGGGTGTTACAATAAACATCTAAATAAACTTCTAAGGGTTTAAAACCTACAAATCCCTCAAAATCCCAAAGTTGATAAACCATAACAACTACACAACAATCAATACAATTTATTCACCTTAAACCATATATTAGCAAGTAGAAAATTTGACTTGAGGTAGAAATATCAGATTTCCTTTGATAGATACAATCCCAAAACTTTAATCTTCAATCTCCTCTTTTTCTCCACAATTTCTCTTCTTCTCTCTCTTTCTCTAGGTTTAGTAATACACAATTGAGAAATAAATGAAATGCAAGACTTAAATCGTGCCTCTCTCCTTAATTCCTAACTTAATTGGTTAATACCACATTAAAATTACTCACAACTACACATTTTTGTTAAAACCAGTCAAAAGTCCCCGGAATCCAAAAATACAATATGACATTTATTTCGACTATCTCGCACGTTTCGAGACTAACTACGCCCTCTAAATTGGCATCCGAAAATTTTATAAATCATTTCAAGTTCCGATTTCATTTAAACCATAAATGTCATTTAAATCATATGACACTATAAAACGTAACATGGTGATATTTACATACACATACAGTAAATATGGAACAATCTAGTAAATATTAACTTTCAACTCATTAAATTAATATTTAATCCATTTCTCAACATTTTATATAATTACTTAATGCAGTAAATTAATATAAAATAAGTCTCTTAAAAGCGAGGGTTGTTACATACTCCCCCCTTATGAGGAAATTTTGCCCTTAAAATTCAGGTGTACCTTGTAAGAAGAGATGCGGATACTTTTCCCGCATATCGTCCTCACGCTCCCACGTCGATTCCTTGGCGTCGTGATGACCCCATTGAACTCGCACCAAGGGCACTACTCGTGATATCAATTTACGATCTCCGTGCTCTAAGATTGCAACCGGTTGTTCTTCATACGAAATATCGGGTTGCAAATCGATATCCTCCAAAGGAATATGCCAAAGGGCTCCTTCACACCTCTTATACTTCTTTAAAGAGGAAACATGAAACACATCATGGAGTTATTGTAAGTGTTCCGGTAAGGCCAGTTGATACGCCACGGGACCTACCTTGGCAGTAACGGGAAAAGGTCCAACAAAGCGCGGCGCAAGCTTTCCTTTCTTCCCAAAACGCTTTATACCTTTCATTGGCGATACACGCACCAAGACTTGATCTCCAACTTCCAACTCCATATGCCTTCTATTCGCATCGGCATAACTCTTTTGGTGATCTTGAGCTGTTCGAATGCGATTCCAGATGAGTTCAATCTTGGAAGAAGTATCCTGGATCATTTCAGGTCCAAGAAACTTATTATCCCCCACCTCCAACCAACAAGTGGGTGATCTACAAGGCCGGCCATAAAGTGCTTCATAGGGTGCCATCCCAATCGTAAATTGATACGAATTATTATAAGAAAATTCTACCAAAGGGAGATATTGTTCCCAATCACCCTTGAAATCAAGCACACACATTCGGAGCATGTCCTCCAACATTTGGTTGACTCTTTCTGTCTGCCCATCTGTTTGAGGATGATAAGAAGTACTCAATTTCAATTCGGTTCCCATAGCTTGTTGGAAACTTCGCCAAAAGTGGGAAACAAAAATCTTATCTCTGTCAGAGACTATATTCATTGGCACCCCGTGGAGTCTAATAACCTCCGCAATAAATAATCGAGCATAAAGAGCGGTATTGTAGTCGGTACGTACTGGTAAGAAATGTGACGACTTAGTCAAACGATCAACAATGACCCAGATAGAATCATGACCATTTTACGACATAGGCAATCCCGTGATAAAGTCCATCGATATACTCTCCCACTTCCACACCGGAATATCCAATGGTTGCAACAATCCCGTCGGTCACTGATGATCTATCTTGACCAATTGACAAGTAGTACATTAGGAAACAAATTCGGAAATGTCCCGCTTCATGCCCGCCCACCAGTATTAACGGCGCATGTCTTGGTACATCTTGTCCCCACCAGGATGCACTGAAAATTTAGACCCATGAGATTCTGTCATCACGGCCCGTCTTAAATCCCCTTCGCCCATGACAATAAGTCTCCCGTGAAAACGTAATCCACCTTTCGAACTTATTGAGTAGTATTTCGCTCCCTCGGTTAACAATTGGCGTATATGGTCCTGACAACCCTTGTCCCTTCCTTGATCTTTTACAACTCTTGCCACCATGGTAGGCGTAACGGTCAACAACGACATAAACGCCCTAGCAACCGCATCCTCCTGGCTAAGATCCTTCAATTTAGCCTTCCATACCTCCGCTAACTCCCCCTCGGGCTTTCGACTCAAAGCATCCGCCACCACATTCGCCTTTCCCGGGTGATAGTGGATGTCAAATTGATAGTCTTTCATAAAATCTAACCACCGGTGTTGTCTCATATTCAAGTCTCAATGGGAAAACAAATATTGCAACGATTTGTGGTCCTTGAAAAGACTAAATTTCTCCCCAAGGAGATAATGCCTCCAAATCTTCAAGGCAAAAACAACTACGGCAATTTCCAAATCATGCATCAGATAATTCTTTTCATGGGGCTTTATCTTGCGAGAAGCATACGCAATAGCCCGCCGCTCTTGTTGAAGTACACCTCCCAATCCTTGTAGAGATGCGTCAATAAAGACTAAATATTCCAATCCCGGCCTTGGTAACGCAAGGATTGGAGCAGAAGTCAACCTATCCTTGAGCTCGTCAAAAGCCGACTGACAAGAATTATCCCAAACAAACCTCACCCCTTTCCGGGTTAAATTTATCAAAGGGCTAGAAATTTTGGAAAAACCCTTGATAAACCGACGGTAATAACCCGCCAAACCTAGAAAACTACGGATCTCGGTAGGTGTCGTGGGCTGACCCCACTCCCTCACCGCAACAACTTTACTTGGGTCTACCGAAATACCTTGGGCTGTCACAATATGACCCAGAAACTGTACTTCCTGCAACTAAAAGCCACACTTCCCGAACTTGGCATACAATTGGTGATCCCTCAACCTTTGCAGGACCAACCGCAAATGTGTAGCATGATCGACCTCTGTTTGAGAATACACTAGAATATCATCAATGAAGACGATGACAAGCTGGTCTAGGAAGTCTCAAAATACCCTATTCATAAGGTCCATAAACACGGCAGGAGCATTAGTTAGTCCGAAAGGCATAACCAAAAATTCATAGGACCCATATCTTGTTAAAAAAACAGTCTTGGACACATCTTGATCTCGTATCCGCAACTGGTGATACCACGTCCCCAAATCTATTTATAGAGAAGTACGATGTTCCCCTAAGTTGATAAAATAAATCATCAATCCGAGGCAACGGGTATTTGTTCCGGATAGTGACTTTATTCAACTCTCTATAGTCAACACACAATCGGAGAGAACCGTCCCTTTTCTTCACAAACAACATCGGAGCACCTCATGGCGACGTACTACGCCTAATAAACCCTTGTTCTAACAACTGCTGAATCTGATCCCTTAACTCCCTCATCTCAACAGGAGCCATACGATACGGAGCTCTAGAAATCGATCTCGTTCTCGGTGCTAAATCAATTATAAACTCAATCTCCCTACTCAGAGGCAAACTCGGTATATCCCGAAAAATATCTTGGAAATCTATAACAATCGAAATAGAATCTAAGGAAACAACTACATCCCGAGAAATATCTTCCGCGATGCAATACAAGTAAGTGTTAGAACCTCCTTCTGAACGAGGCATAACCACTAAAAACATTTTTTGCCCCGGAATGGCAAATACTATACTTTCCCATAGCAATTAACTATCGCACGATTCTTCACTAGCCAATCCATACCCAGGATTATATCATACCCGACCATATCAAGGATGAGCAAATCGGCCTCAAAGCACAAGTTACCAAGATTTATTCCTATTTGTTTACAAACAAAGAAAATGAGTGAACCATCACCCATAGAAGACTCAACACTAGTGAAGGTACTCTCTGCAGATTTGATCAACTCTGTAGACTGAGCAAAGCTTATAGAAATGAATGAATGTGTTACACCCATATCAAACAATATACGACCTATATGCCCCATAATGAGAAACTTACCCTCAATAGCTGGCGGCACCGGCTGGGCCGAAGGAAGCATAGCATCCTGAATGTGGTAAAAACGACCATACTGTAGCTGTCCCGGTTGTGAAGGGACAACTGGATGAGGTACTTACGGGGGTAACTGAGCCTGTAGATTCCGTGGAACCCTAAGAAGTTATCCCCCAATTAATTGAGGACACGCCTTCCTGTAGTGACCCAACTCTCCGCATTAAAAGCATCAATTCGTCACATTCTCCTGATTTCGGCCCCAGTTATTTCTAAACTGCCCAACTCCTTGGCCTGGATGGCCTTTACCCCCATTACCACCCCAACTTGCTTGTTGTTTTTGCGGGGCACCTTGACCCTGCCTAATATTACTACCACCAACATTGAGTCCACCAAAACGCAGCCGTTTAGACAAGTCCCTTTGCTGGGGGTCCCTTTCTCTTTGTTTATTTCCCGAAGATTAGGATGAGGGAAATGCTCCTCCTCCTATCCCATTACCTACGGGTGTCCCATCTTGCCCCATAACTGAAGCCTTCTTACCACTTTGAACATACAACCGATGTTCTTGACAATGGAGTAACGTCGCATTCATCACATCTTCAAAAGTCTGCAAAGCTGGATTACCCAGCAAATGTTGCCGTATCCTCCAGTGCAAACCTCCAATAAATTTGGATATCCTCCTCTCCTCCAGAGTCACCTCCTCAGGTACAAAACTAGCTAACCGCGTGAATTCCTCTTCATACTCCGTAACTGATCGTTCACCTTGCACCACATCCTGAAGTTTTCTTCTCATCTCCCTTTGAACTGCGGGAGGGAAGTACTTCCGATCAAATAGAACCTAGAAATCATTGATGGTCATAGCATATCTCTACTCTGGCGTAGTTATAGACTCCCACCAATGTAGTGCAGCTCCAACTAATTTAAAGGTAGCAAGGATTTATTTTCTCTCCTCACTACACTCCACCATACGCAGATGGCGCTGCATATCCTTTTTCCACTGATTAGCTACTATGACATCGGAACCTCCTTGAAATTATGGGGGATGGCCCTTTAAAAAGGATTCTCTAACTCTCTCCCACGGAGAAGGCCCCGTAGGAGCTTGTACATCCTGAGATCGTTGCGGTTGAGCTTGTGGTAATTTCTGAACAACGGCAGTCATCGCTGCGTTGACCGCTTGTGCCACAATATTTGCTACCTCAGTAGCATTTATAGTTCCCTGCTGTGGCGATGGAGGACCTACCTCCTCTTCTACAACTCTATTCCTTCTAGCGGGGCGACCTCTCTTAGGTTGCATCTGAGATGAAGAAATAATAGAGTTAGAATACTATTTGGATTAATCTATTTTACAGAAGGTCGCGAACATAGGCAATAAAGCAGTCCTAACATTAAGCTCTATATCAAAGAACGCTACGGTAGAACGTGACAAGTCCGGATAGATCCTAAAGACTTTAGAAACCGATGCTCTGATATCATCTGTGACAATCCGCTCACCAAAATAAAGGGTGGCCAGCCCGATACTCCAATATTAAGGGAATCATAGATGGATCATTCTCAGCATCACAATAAATACAATACGTATACGAGATAACCACCCTATATTTCAGAAAAACGGGTTGCCAAAAATTTTGTTTTATGAGTTAAAGAAAGAATTTGAACAACCCAATTTAAAAAGAAAGTGGAAACCCAAAAGAACTTATATTACATTCACATCAAATATACAATAAGGGGACCGAATATGCTGTCGGTCAATAGTCACTTACAGCAATATTAAACAAGTTCATTAAGTTACATAACACATTACAATAAGAAAATACAAATGATTGGGCCACGCGCCCGAGTAAAAGACCCGATCATAACTAGAGTACAAAAATGAAGGCGTCTATAACAACATATCCCGTAATATCCGCAAAGTATCACGGCTCCCCAAAAACACTGGAATGGGAAAGTCAGTACGGGCGTCCTTGCGACGGAGCACCTGAGCGAATAAGATTCATGCACAATAAGAAATATGAACGGGTCAGGGCCCGATTTTATATGATCACCAGATGAATAAAGAGTATGACAGTTATGAACAGTTAATCATAATGGATATAGATAAGAATCTACCTATACACTCTCAAGGCATAAACTAAGGCAATTTAAATGATCATAAGTTTAATTCAATTATGCAAGAGTATATGGATGATTAACATTAATTAAAAGCCTCCATCATTTTACACTATTTCATTTCATCTTTCCGTTCCTTATACGGAAACATATTCACAATTATATGCTCTTTGTGGCATTTATCATAAATCAAGTCCAACTTGAATAAGAATACTTATATTCATATATATATATATAACGATTCTAAGGCCACCCGTCCAGATTTCCCCACTGTGCGCGCCCCTAAATGGCTATCATCTTCCAGGTCCTAACGTCAAGACAACCTGGGATCCTACAATGCAAGACATCGGGAAGCGGCCATATGCCTGCGAGTGAGTCATAACCACACCCAAAATTACCTCACTGGCGCATAAAAACATATAATAACCGATCATATGGCCTAGGACTATATTCACCCTGCATTCATTAGCCAGGGGACTTCACCTCAGGCCCGCAACTTCCCTTATGATAACGATTTAGAGAGGTGTGTTTAAGTAAATTATCATTTACCATATTCATGATTAAGTAAATTATCATTTTCCATTTTCATTTTCAAGTCCTTTTTAATAGATACATCACATTGTATCCGGAGCCATACATAATTCATATCATCATGATAACCTCAATGAATGAATAAACTCTCAATTTATTCTCCAAACATTCTTTTGTGGTGTTATTATAAACCACCAAGACTATCATACCTCAAATGAGCTTTGAACGTCTCCCAATATGACCTTACAACTCCTAGACTCATAATAGTTAACTAAAGGAAAAGAATGCCCTAACATCAATTTGTACACCCCCGGAATAAACCCCATTTAATCCATTTTTAATGAAGGGTAGCTAACTAATTCATCTAGGACTCTAAGTTTACTTCATACAAGAAGGTTACTAGGTCCTAAGCCTAAAGAAAAAGGGTGAAAATTGAGTTGGAAAAATAACTCAAAACAACATGATTTCCAAATCGATTGGCCCTAGGGCCGAATCGATTCGCCCCAAGCATCGAATTGATTCGCCCAAAAGCGAATCGATTCAGATGATAAACCCAACTTTATGCATCAACCGAATCGATTCAGCCTTAACCCGAATCGATTTGAGTTCCCAGATCTGTAAGCTGACCCTATGCAAATCGATTCGCAGGAAGGGCGAATCGATTCGCCCCTGCGATTTTGGCAAGAAGGGGATACGAGTTATGAACCCTAATTCCCCCCAAATCTCATTTCTTCTCCAACCAACATCATTAATCCAACCCATCAATTAATAAATGCATCCAACTACTATCATTTGCACAAATAAACATCTAAATCAACTTCTAAGGGTTTAAAACCTACAAATCCCTCAAAATCCTAAAGTTATAAACCATAACAACTACACAATAATCAATATAATTTATTCAACTTAAACCATATGTTAGCAAGTCGAAAACTTGCCTTGAGGTAGAAATCGCAGATTTCCTTTGATAGAAACAATCCCAAATCTTTAATCTTCAATCTCCCCTTTTTATCCACAATTTCTCTTCTTCTCTCTCTTTCTCTAGGTTTAGTAATACACAATTGAGAAATAAATGAAATGCAAGACTTAAATCGTGCCTCTCTCCTTAATTCCCAACTTAATTGGTTAATACCACATTAAAATTACTCACAACTACACATTTTTGTTAAAACCAGTAAAAAGTCCCCGGAATCCAAAAATACAATATGACACTTATTTCGACTATCTCGCACGTTTCTGGACTAACTATGCCCTCTAAATTGGCATCCAATAATTTTATAAATCATTTCAAGTTCCGATTTCATTTAAACCATAAATGTCATTTAAAGCATATGACACTATAAAACGTAACATGATGATATTTACATACACATATAGTAAATATGCAACAATCTAGTAAATATTAACTTTCAACTCATTCAATTAATATTTACTCCATTTCTCAACATTTTATATAATTACTTAATGCAGTAAATTAATATAAAATAAGTCTCTTAAAAGTGAGGGTTGTTACCGCTCATTAAAGGAATAATATTCCACAAAGAGAATTTAATTATGGTATTTTGCATTATGCATTTATGGGATACTGAATTTTTTTGGAAAGTGTGTTATCACGCTAACCACTAGGAAGGAATACGGGTATAAAAACATTATGTAATCTAAATTTATTGCCAATCCAGGACAACGACACCAAAAACTTGAAGCTCTAAAAATTAGTTTCGATTCAAGTGACAATTAGTCAAAATAAGTAATGAACGAAAAAGTTCGAGATCGATTCACACAAAGTTTGGACTCTTATAATAGAAAATGTTCGGGTTATATAAAGTTGCTATATGTAAAGATAATAAGAATAGTTAAGGTGGAGTTACAAGTTACAATTATCCTAGCAAGGGCGAATTAAGTGAAATAGTTAATAAGCTATGAACAATTATCGAGGAAATGGCTAAATTATTATGCGATAAAATTTGAGATTAAAGAATATGGATCATTCCCCACCTTGGACTGGCCAAGTTAATAAAAGAAATTCGGTTCAATTCAATTCTAAATTATCATACATAATTGAAACAGAACATCAACCATGAAGAGAACAAACTCACTAATGAAAGATTAAAGTTTAAATTGATTATGAGACAAAGGGTTGATATTTTAGTAAAGTTTCAAATATTACTTTTGCATGGAAACGGGAAGTTAAAATACTATGATACTCCAAGATTAACATTCAAAATTTAAATAAAATAAATCAAAACCAAACCTAAGCTTTGATGTTCAAGCATTCCTAGTGGGTTTATGAACCTTAACCTATAAGACTTAGTTACTCATAGTGAACATAACATTTATAGTGAAAGAAAGTTATATTAAGAAATAAAATATAATTCAAGAGACTCATAAATAAAGATTATTTAATAAATGCAAACAAAGTCTTTACAAAACCAAAATTAAGATAAAAACTAGCTTATAACAACTTTGCAACAGAAATTTAACGCCTAGTAATGTAGGAAGAGAGAGGAAATGGAATTTAATGGAAATCCTAAGATAGAGAAGAGAGTAAATACTTTGAAATCTAATTTAGGTTATAAAAATGACAAGTCCCCACTAAAACAAACTAACTTTTTATTTATAATAAGTGGGGAAAAAGAAGAAAATAAAGACAAAAAAGGAAAAAATATGGTAGCCATTAGGGGTGGCCATAGGCCCGAGGCCCGCCAAGCCCGCCCAATAAAAAAATAGGGCTTGGGTAAGGTAAATAGGCCCGCAAAGCGGGCTTGGCAAAATTTTATAGGCCCGATTTTTTTTCGGGCGGGCTTGGGCATGAGTTCTTAAACCCGATGAGGCCCGACCCGGCCCGAGGCCCGAAATATATATATATATATGTGTGTGTGTGTGTGTGTGTGTGTGTTGGGGAGGGGGGGACTTCTATAAATATAAAAACGTATACCAAGTCTTTTCATGTAAAGTGAGAAACTTTATATATGGACTTTGTAATATATGGAGTTTAAAACAGATTTTTAATTAAAAAAAATTGGTCTTTAAATAAAAAAATAGGTATTTTAATTTTAAAAAAATATTTTAATTAACATAATAGGGCCCGATCGGGCGGGCCTGGGTAAAGAGCTTTCAAATCTGGACGGGCTTGGGATTACATAATAAGGCCCGATCTAGGCCCGAGCGGGCTTGGGATAACACTTAATTTTTCAAGCCCGGCCCGAGCCCGACCGGGCCTGCCCAGGCCCGGCCCACGGCCACCCCTAGTAGCCATCATCGGGACGACTCAAATCGGCTCGGACCTAGCTCTGGTCGATTGTGATAACTTTGGATACTTGCTACTTTGCTAAGGAAGTTAAAATTTAGCCTCAATTCAACTCTTATGGGGAATGTCAAATGGAAATGGCCATAAAATCCTCGTTCAAAATCACATTGATGCGTGGTCAGCGACCATGCGAAGCTAACTAAATGAGCTATGCATCCATGCTATTCTGTTAACTGGACTCCAAAGTTTAAAATTACAAAAATGCCCTTGAAGTTGCGATTTTCAATGAATCTTTCCTGTAACGCAACCAACTTCTCACATTGCAACCTAATACCTACGAGAGCTCAAATAAAACTCAAAAAAGGTCTAAACTTGGAAAACAAGGGTTATATAGTAAATAATCATAAATATGGGTAATAACAGGTATGGGAATATAATAATATAAAAGTATAAAGGGTAATATAAGTAATAAACGTTACTAATCACACCCACTAAGTTAAAGATTACTAGTCCCTATAAATTAATGCAACTGAGAAAACGACCAAATGATCAAGCCGTCCCTAAACTGAGTAGTACAAAATAAAACAACCACTTTTACGAGTGCAACGATAACATTTAGCTCATACAACAAGTCGTTAAACCCCAAGTTACCCTAGCGGACTAGTGTTGACTCGTAAGTGTTTTTAGAGACGAAATCCACAAACCTCGAGTTTACTCAAAATAAAAGCGCTTGACTCCAATACGCGATTCTCAACAAAAATAAAGATTTTAACAATTTATTAGCGTAACGAACATGAATTCACCAAAGAGTGTTTAATTATTAACATTATTGGAAAAAACTTCATTAAATTAAAACCTAAATTTGTATGGTGTGAGGGCACATGAAATGTTTTGTTTAATTTAAAAATATTTAACTCAGATAATAGTCAAAGCATGCATCAACTCAATCCTCTTTGGTTATTACACTCAATAATGAAAATGCTCAAAATTGGGGTATAACACACTCAGTAATGAAGACATAATAAGTAATTATAAAAGGAAGCAAGATTACACACATGTCAATAATGAAGAACGATATATAAAAAAATAAAAAATATAATCTCATGAATGGACACCGTTCATTACACGAGGTGAAACACATTCTAGTAGATTGTTTCAATAATATTGATTTTCAAATCACATTCATCCTAGGATTATATTAGACTTTGTAGGGTTGTATCGTAGGTGAGGATAAGATTATGAAACTAATGAACATTTTAGGATTCAAAGGGTTTGGGGAGAACATGTGGGGAAATTATAAGTGTAGGTAATTTCAAAATTAGAACACAAGTTACACAAGTACAAATACATAATTAGACTGTGACCTCTTCTATTCTTTCATATCACCACAACCACATGGGATTCCAACTTTTTTGAATCCCTTTATTTTGTTTTGTTTTCTTTATTTTCATTTCTTTTCTTAAAGTCAACTATTTGCTTAATTGTAACCACATGCAAAAACATCATAATCTACCAAGTTAATTCCGAAATAATGGTGAGGAATGTGTATATAGGTTTAAATGACAATGTGTAGTTGGTTAAGGGATTTGGGTGATGAAACGAATGGCTATATTTAGGCTTAAGGGGGATAACCAGGGAAAATATCTAAAAAGTGAGGCCAAAGACAATATGGGTTTTATAGCAAATAGGGCCAATGATCATTCCCTAGGGTTTCACGCGATTCTTGAGTCTCAATAACATTAAAAATCATATTAGAGTAACGGATTTCATAATAAACACAATCGATAAATAATCAATAAAAGAATAATGAGATTACAAAAAAGTTTACGTTTTTTAAGAAGGAGAGAGTAATTGTGTTAAATGCTCAAAAATGAAGAAAAGCTCGACGGTTACTTAGTGTAAGTATTTACAACACATCGTAAGATCACGGAGTTATAAATCTGCCTTAAATCGAATTATATAATAAGAAAAATGCACGAGCTCATGGGTTTCAAAGTTTCAATTCGTGAAGTTTTTTTCCCATAAAATTAACAGTTTGAGGACTAAAGACAATAGATTGCAAAATCTAGAACATGCATAATTGTTGGATAAATGGACATGGCAATTAATTATAGTGTCATTAAAAACATAGGCAAGACGCCTAGGAAAGAAGAAAAAAAGAAAAAAAAATATTTTTGATTTTTTAAGACAAAAACATGGGAATAATACATGAATCTTAAAAGACGACAAAGAAACATACTCACACCCTATATTAAATCATGCATTTCTTTAATGTGAATAAAAAGGTACATTTAACTAAAAGGAGAAAATATGAACCTAAAGTGAAGATGTCGCCAAATGAGTGAGTGACATGGTCTTGAAGGGGTATTAGTTCCAAGCATGCCATATAATACTAGAGGTTGAAAATAAAGTAGGAAGCAATACATAAGTCCCAACAAGGGAAATAGAATCCAAAATTGTGTTGCTGACACTATACAAACAAGGAGGTGATAAGCACCCAAAATGTCTATTTTATACCCCGAATAGATGCATTTTAGTCATTTATTTTAATTAAGATTGGCCTTATGTTCGTATTCTATCACTTTGCAGGTCAATACGCAGTTGCAATATTAAATAATGTTAAATTTAGTCAATTGCAAAACATAAGCGGTTAAAAGCGTGCATTGAAGAAATCAAAGGAGATCGTGAAGTCTGAGTCCACATTGAGCTTGCTCAGAAGAGTTTCGATGTCCTGAACCAGTCCCATAACCCTAACCTAAGCCTACACCGAGCCGAGACCATTCTCTGAGCCTAGTGTGGGTTGAGTTTGTACCTTTATTATTTTTCTAGATTTTTATTTTTAGTCGTTTTATTTTTAGGATTTATTTTAGATTTATTTAGGATTTTTTAGAATTTATTTTCATATTTTATTTTTATTAGTGTATTTTTATTTTTATTAGTTTTAATTTTTACTTTATTTTATTAGGATTAGTTTTTAGGATTTCATTTATTTTTTATTTTTTTAGATTTTACATTTTTATGATTTTTTAGTTTTTAGTTTAGTAGATTTTGATTTTGATTTCTTTTTAGTTTCATTTTTTTTATTTGAGTCTTTATTTTATTTTTAGAGTAGTATTTTATTTCTAGATTTTTAGTTTTGTTAGTTTTATATTATTTTTAATTGTGTTAATTTTAGGGTCTTAAACACACACATTAAACCCACTCACACCTAAATCCCATACACATCATTTAAACCTAAACTAAACCCATACTCACACCCTAATTTCCTACACCCTCACTACACCTAATCATCACCACTTCATCTTCACCAACCTCATTTTCTCTCTCTCCTAAACCCCATAACAAAACTCCACCACCTACAACTCCTCCCATAATCTTACACCACCCAAAACCCCATACCCTTTTATCTCCAAACCGTCGGCGCTATGACCCCACCTGCCAAACCTTCCATCCCTACCCGCGGCCGGACCCAACCTCCTTTAACCCGTAAATAAACCCAAACCTGGAACCCCTACAACTCGGGCGACCACAAATCGAACCCAAATCGCAACCTACCATACCCACTGCCAAACCTGGACGAACCCGACTCCAAAACCCGAGATCCAGACCCCTCTCGACCTTACCCCCAATCCGATCTCATCTCAAACCATTAAAACCATCCAAAACCGAAAACCCACCTTCTGCCTTATCCCCAACCATTCAACCTATCCATGCCATAATACCATAAAAATTGGAACCAACAATTATCTCCAAGAAAATCCCACAAAATCTTCAACCAAAACAAAATTGTGGGACTCAAGAAAAGAAGAGGTCAAGCCACTTTAAAAGAAGAAGACTCTCATCAGCAAAAAAAGAAGAAGAAACACACAGAGAGAGAACGTGAGAGACAGAAAAAAGAAAAAAATAAGGTAGAAAAATAGTCAGAAAAAAATCTTTGGTTTTAGAATAATTTTTAGGTTTAGTTTTTAGTCTTCTTTTTGCAATCAAGTGCTGAAAATTGTGAAGAAGTTGGGACGCATGTCAAGGCGCATTTCAAGACAAATTTGTGAAAAAAAATTGCGTATTGTATTTCTACATTCTCTTTTCAATTTATTTCCTTCTTGACATATTATTTATTGTTGTTTATGCACACATGAGAATGTTTGGCTAAACACCCCATTCAAGGGGTGAGATGCATTGCAAACAATGTTAGTTTAATTAATCAATTTCATTAATGCTATAATTCTAGGAAAATTATTTTTAACTGTGACCAATTAATTTATGTAACGAGAGTTAGTAAATTAATTAAAAATATTAATGTTTGAATTTAGGAATCGAACTTGAGATAGGTTTTTTCGATATTTGAATATTAATTCGGTATTGAAATTTGAGGATTGATATTGTTTTCTTTAAATTGATCCTAGCGGGTAATTTTCTGTAAGTAATATGATTCTTAACTTTTCATTGTGTGACATTTTTAAGTTAATTTTCTAAAAAAGATTTTATTAAATTTATAATTTTAACGAGAGTTAGATTATTGATTTAATATTATCTCGAAATATTTCACATTAATAAATTGAGAAATTAAAATAATTGAAAATGCAATGTAATCCCATCTCTTGACCCTCTCACATTATTTCACACTCGGTTGATTTTTCATTATCTAGTCATTTCATAGCTTTAGCGTTTAGTAGTTAATTTTTTCCCTTGAAATTGTTTTAAAAAAATTAAAAAAAAGATTTTAATAAAAAAATTGGATTGCAAGTTTTCACGTCAATTATTTCACCTTGAAAGTTGGATTGATACTTGTACTTACCACAATATGGGTTGTTTTAGAAAAGTTTTGTAGGTATTCAGGGGAATTTTGAGAGTGGCTTTTGAAGACAACGAGGTTGAATGGTTGGGGATAAGGCTGCAGGTGGGTTATCGATTTTGGATGGTTTTAATGGTTTGAGATGAGATCGGGTTGGGGGTAAGGTAGAGAGGGGTCTGGATCGCGGATTTTGGAGTCGGGTTCGACCGGGTTGGGTAGTGGGTATGGTAGGTTGCGATTTGAGTTCGGTTTGTGGTCGCCCGAGTTGTAGGGGTTCCGAGTTTGGGTTTGTTTACAGGTTAAAGGAGGTTGGGTCCCTCCGCAGGTAGGGATGGAAGGTCCGACAGGTGGGGTCGTAGTGCCGGCAGTTTAGAGGTAAAAGGGTATGGGGTTTTAGGTGGTGTAAGATGATGGGAGGAGATGTAGGTGGTGGAGTTTGGTTATGGGGTTTAGGAGAGAGAGATAGTTAGGTTGAGGAAGATGAAGTGGTGATGATTGGGTGTAGTGAGGGTGTAGGAAATTAGGGTGTGAGTATGGGTTTAGTTTCGGTGTAAATGGTGTGTATGGGATTTAGGTGTGAGTGGGTTTAATAAGTGTGTTTAAGATCCTAAAAATAACACAATTAAAAAAATATATAAAACTAACAAAACTAAAAATCTAGAAATAAAATACTACTCTAAAAATAAAATAAAGACTCAAATAAAAAAAATGAAACTATAAAGAAATAAAAATAAAAATAAAATTCTACTAAACTAAAAACTAAAAATCCTAAAAATGTAAAAAAATAAAAAATAAAAAAATAAATGAAATCCTAATAAAATAAAAACTAAAACTAATAAAAATAAAAATAAAAATACACTAATAAAAATAAAATATAAAAATATCCAAATAAATTTTAAAAAATCCTAAATAAATCTAAAATAAATCCTAAAAATAAAAAGATTAAAAATAAAAATCTAGAAAAATAAGAAAGGTACAAACTCAACACACACCAGGCTCGGGGAATGGTCTGGGATCGGTGTAGGCTTAGGTTGGGGTTATGGGACTGGTTCAGGAGATCGGAACTCTTCTGCGCAAGCTCAATGTGGACTCAGACTTCACGGTCTCCTTTGATTTCTTCAATGCACGCTTTTAACCGCTTATGTGTTGCAATTGACTGGATTTAGCATTATTTAATACTGCAATCGCGTATTGACCTGCAAAGTGATAGAATACGAACATAAGGCCAATATTAATTAAAATGAGTGACTAAAATGCATCTATTCGGGGTATAAAATAAACACTTTTGGGTGCTTATCACACCACCCCAAACAGAACATTGCTAGTCCTCGAGCAAAAATTAGAGAGAAAACAGAGATAAGTGACCAAAAGTGTGCCACTTTCGCAGGCACTTGCGATTGCAATTCTCATGTGCAACAAGCCGTTAAACCTATAAGTTGCCCTACAGGACGAGTGGTGTCTCGTGCGGGTTTGTAGTGAATATACCCACAAAATTTGAAAACTTATTTAAATGGAAATTTCTTATTTTGACGATGAAACGCTATACAACCCAACTAAAAAGGACGTCAAGGAACACTGTATTTAACTATCAAAGTGAGTTATAAAATTACTTAATACCAAAAGCATAATCTTTCCTAAAACTCAGCATGTGTTAATGTGAAATAATCTTAAGTGTCATTAGAGTAATTCCTAGATTGCCTCTATAGGATCAACGCTTTGACTTCAATTCTCACGGGATATCTCTCTCTGAATATCTCTAAGAATTGGGTAAATGCATCTCTCTAGTGTGCGAGGATGTGAGTAATTGTAAGCAAATTCAAACGTCTCACACACTTTATAAAAAATGACGGATACAAGAAATTTTTTTTATCTCATGAAGGATTGCTAACCACTATGTTGAGAATGTCGAGTTATTCACCATATAATCTTCTAGTTTGCCCGAACACTTTACCAAGGGTGAAAAATGTCATTTATGTATGGAAGAATGGGAAAATGACATGAAGAAGATATGCTGGTAAGGTTTTTGAGAAGAGTGTGACTAAATAATGTCTTCTTTTTATTTAAATTTTTGATCGCATTCTTTTTTTTTCTTTTTTTTTTCTTTCTCTGTTTTTTTTTATGATGCACTTTTCTTTTCATAACGAAAATGAAGAAAATTTACATTGATAATTTCAAGCACTCTTTTTCTCAAAAATGATTGTAATGATGGGAAATGACATATGGATGGTATATGGGATATTTATGGATAAGGAAAATATGGATAAAAAATGTGATATGGAAAATGGCAAGTGTATGGTAAAATCGGTTTAGTGCTCGAGACAAACTATAAGACACATATTTATTACAACTCGAAAGTAATGTCATTCTCAGTGATTTAGCCAAATTAAAAAAAAACTAATGAGATCATGCAACGACTAAGTGTAGTATCCAAAGAAAGTTGAGTCAACTTGTGACTTGGAGATATGTACAAGCCCTAAAAAAGGTGAATAACTCAAGTCTCACGGGTTTAAGTCTCCACTAGTGATCTTTTAAGGCTTTCTTGAGAATATCGTTACTTTTCAACTTTTGATTGTAAACGTGATAGTGATTTTTTTTTTTTATTTTAGGAATTCATAGTGCAAGTACGCTTTAATAGGTATTAATTAATTTATTGTAAAAAGCGCTATTTTAGGGTTGAATACAGGTATTCCAAGATTTCTAAAAGAGGGATGATAGACAATTCATGCCATAAAAATTTAAATTTAACTGCACAAAATGTTTAAAATCACTTGTTTCTGAAAATTTTCAAAAGAGGTACGATTTTGATAAATTTTCCACCCCCAAACAAAAGAGAACATCGTCCTCGATGTTTAAAACCATATATAAAAATGAAAAAGTACAAGGGAGGAAAGATATTACCATAATGAACCACGAGTGAAATGTACCGCATTATGGAACATAGATGAAACCCGAAGAACAGATGCGAAACAAAAATACGTAGAAGTGTAGAAAGCATGTGAAAATCATTGGGTGGTGTGAATAACCACCCCCCAATAGGATAAGACTCATACTCAGAAATAATGAACAACGGGCTGGATTCTGGTAGCGCTAAGTTTAACGTCTTCAGCCAGACCGATCGAAACGTACCCTAAAGATAAGAACTAGGAAAGCACGGGACGACAGAAAAATGGGGTGATAAGAATCACCCCCAAACAAGACTGAACAATCAGTCTTCATAAATGGGGTCAACAAGGTCAATTTCTTTAATGTGAGACAGGCCTAGCTCTAAGAAAGGCTTAAATCGTTGACCGTTAACCTGAAATAGGCTACCATCCTTAGGATTTTGAATTGTGATGGCACCATAGGGAGTAACAGATTCAACAACTAAGGGTCCAGACCACGAGGTTTTTAACTTCCTGGGAAAGAGATGAAGACGGGAGTTATATAACAACACTTTCTAACCTGGATGGAATTCTTTGCGGAGGATGCTTTGGTCATGGAACCACTTCATTTTATCCTTGTACTTCTTGGACAAATCATAGGCATCATTTCGTATCTCCTCTAATTCATTAAGTTCGAGTTTTCGATGAATGCCAGCCTCGTCGATATCAAAATTAAGGGCTTTGACAGCCCAATAAGCATGATATTCAAGCTCGACAGGTAAGTGGCATGGTTTACCAAAGACCAAGCGATAAGGATACATGCTAATCGGAGTCTTAAAAGCAGTACGGTATGCCCATAAAGCATCGTTCAAGCGTAAGGACCAGTCTTTCCTATTAGAATTAACTATTTTTTCTAAGATTTGCTTGATTTCGTGGTTGAAAACTTCAACTTGACCACTAGTCTGAGGGTGGTAAGAGAGACCAACTTTGTGGGTAACACCATACTTTTTGACGAGATGTTCAAAGACGCGATTACATAAATGTTTACCCCCATCACTAATGATAGCTTTGGGAGTTCCAAAACGTGTGAAGACATACTCCTTAAGAAAACTGACCACAATACGATGGTCATTGGTGCTGCAAGCTATGGATTCAATCCATTTGGAAACATAATCAACTGCAACCAGTATATATTGGAAGCCATTAGATGAGGGAAAAGGACCCATGAAATCAATGCCCCATACATCGAAGATTTCGACGATGACAATGGGTGTGAGGGGCATCATGTGATGATGAGAGATACGCCTAGATTGTTGGCATTTGGTACAAGCCTGGCAGTAGTGGTGGGCATCTCGAAAAAGAGTGGGCAAGTAGAAACCACTTTATAAAATTTTGATGGCGGTATCCTTGGAGCTAAAATGGCCACCATAAGCACCATCGTGATAAAAGGAGAGAATACTTGACTGCTCGCGATTAGGAACATAGCGACGAATGACTTGATCAGAGCAATACTTAAAAAGGAAGGGATCATCCCAAGAGTAAAACTTCACCCGGGCCATGAACTTAGAACGCTCTTATTTTGACCAATGATTGGGCAGTTGGTCGGTAATAAGGAAATTAACAATATCAGCATACCAAGGAGAGGTGGGGATAGCAAAAAGTTGCTCATCGAGAAATATTTCAGAAATAGGGACAGGATCAGATTTAGACGTAACAGTGAGGCGGGAGAGATGGTCTGCAACCAAATTTTTGCACCCTTTCTTATCGCGAATTTTGAGGTTAAAATCTTGAAGTAAGAGAATCCACCGTATCAAACGTGTCTTAGAATCTTTCTTTTGAAGAAGGTGCCTCAGGGCGGCGTGGTCAATGTAAACAATGATAGGTGAACCGATGAAATAAGACCTAAACTAATCAAGTGCGAATACGACAACTAATAACTCCTTTTCGGTGGTCGTGTAATGAAGTTGAGCATCATGGAGGGTTCTAATAACATAATAAATGACGTACTGGCACTTGTCAACCTGCTGACCAAGTACGACACCGAGAGAAAAATCAGAGGCATCACACATGAGCTCAAAAGGTAAAGAACAATTAGGAGGCTGAATGATAGGAGAATAAGTGAGCTCGGCCTTAAAGCACTCAAAAGAAGCAACACACGCATCATCAAAGAAAAAAGGAACATCTTTGGATAAAAGGGTTGTTAAAGGTCGAGCGATTTTAGAAAAGCCCTTGATGAAACGACGGTAGAAGCCCGCATGTCCTAAGAAGGAGCGAATGTCCTTAACAGACTTAGGAATGGGAAACGAGGAAATTATGTTGACTTTGGCTTTATCTACTTCAATACCATCGCGATAGACTACGTGACCTAAAATAATCCCCTTTTTGACCATGAAGTGACATTTTCCCAATTGAGGACCAATTTCTTTTCTTGACAACGTTTGAGGACCATAGTGAGGTGAGAAAGGCATTGCTCTAAGGAAGAACCAAACACAAAAAATCATCCATAAAGATTTCAAGAAAAAGTTCTACCATGTCACTAAAAATACTGATCATACACCGTTAAAAAGTCGCGGATGCATTGCAAAGGCCAAAGGGCATGCGAGAGTAGGCAAAAGTGCTGAAGGGACATGTGAAGGTAGTTTTCTTTTGGTCTTCAGGGGAAATAGGAATTTGGTTATATCCGGAATAGCCGTCAATGAAGCAGTAATATACACGACTAGCCAAACGTTCGAGCATTTGGTCAATATTAGGAAGAGGAAAATGGTCCTTGCGAGTGATATCATTTAGCTTTCGATAGTCAATACAAATACGCCAGCCCATTTGCATACGAGTGGGTACAAGCTTATTGTCACTATTTTTTATGACGATGACACCAGACTTTTTCGGTACGACGTGAATGGGACTGACCCATCGACTGTCAGATATAGGGTAGATAATACCAGCATAGAGCAATTTTAAAATCTCAGCGCGCATGATTTCTTTCATAGCAGGGTTGAGTCGACGTTGGGGTTCACGAGAAGCCTTGGCGTGCTCCTCTAAATGAATGCGATGACTACAAACATTAGGATTCACACCGTGAATGTCTAAAATGGTTCATCCTATAGTAGTGTTATGCTGAGTAAGGGTGTGGACTAATTGCTCTTCTTGCGCAGGGGTCAAGTCGAAAGCAATGATGACAGGGTGATGGTTGTTGGGGCCTAAGAAAGTATATTTCAACTCGAGAGGTAAGGGCTTAAGCTCCAAACTAGTAGGTGGCGCATGAGTGACATTGGACTCAGATGCAGAAACAGAGTTCAGAGAGTTCTTGGTGCATAAAGTGGAGGAATCTGATGTGGCAGGGAGTTCAGAAGGTGGAACAGGGTGATCCATAAAGTGAATAGTATCAACATAGAGGGGCTCAAAGGGAGGATCCCAAGAGGAAGTGTCCATCAATGGAGTGGAATCTAACATGGAATTGATTTCATAGATGGAGGAATCAATGTTAAAGTCAGATCTAAAATGAGCCAAATATTGTTAGAGAGGATCGGCAGGGTAAGTGTGGTCCAACATTTCGGTGATTAAGGAGTCAATCATACACACCTCATCAATAGAATCGACAACAACCGGTTGTTTCATAAGGTGGAAGATATTTACTTCGACAGTCATATTGCCCAAAGAGAGATTCATGGACCCGTCACGACAATTGATGATGGCATTGGCAGTGTCCAAAAAGGGGCGACCTAATATGATAGGAGTATTGGTTAGGTCGGGCGGATGAGTGTCTACGATGATGAAATCCACAGGATAGTAAAAGTCTGAAACTTTCACCAAAACGTCTTCAACGATGCCTTTAGGTACTTTCACGGAATGATCAACAAGTTGAAGAGTAACTCGTGTAGGTTTCATGTTTTATAAACCTAACTCAAGGTAAAAGGAGTAAGGTAACAAATTAACACTAACCCCAAGATCAAGTAAAGCACCAGTAGTGAACTTGTCGCCTAACATGCAAGAGACAGTTGGACGACCAGGGTCTTTATACTTCACAACATCGTTATTTTGGAGAAGGGACGTAGCTTGCTCAGTGAGGAAAGCATCACGTGGAACATTGGTCCTATGCTTAATAGTGCGTAAGTCCTTCAAAAATTTGGCATACGAAGGGATTTGTTGAATCGCGATGAGGAATGGAATGTTAATGTGAACATTCTGAAAGACTTTATTAATCTCATCAAATTGCTGGGCTTTCTTTGTGGGATCCAACTGATGAGGGAAGGGTGCTTTGGGCACATAAACATAGGTGGGCTAAGGAAGATTGGGCTCAGTGTGAAATGGGGATTTAGATGGTGGGGTAACCTTAGGGATAGGCTCTAAATATGGGATGGTCGGGTGTGGGACATCAGTGGGAGCATGGACACCATTATCAACTTGTTTTCCCGAGCGAAGAGTAGACACCGCTTTCATATCCGCTTGGTAATTGGTTGGATTGGAAGTGGAACCAACCTCGTAGGCCGAGTCTTTGCCGTTCCCCTTAGGGTTAGCAGTGGGTTGACTGGGAAAATGACCTTTCTCTGGCTCAGACTCTAATTGGATGAAACGCGTAGGTTGATTTGTTTTATTTGAATAATTGTTCGTTGATGTGTTCTAGGCTAATTAAATTGGGAAAAATCACACATTAATTTATATAAGGATAGTTAATAAATTAATGGTGAAATTAATATTGGATTTTTGGATTTCACTTAGAGATAAATATTAATCTTAAATTTAAATATTAATTATGTGTATGCAATTCAAAGATTCGTACAAATTTTAATAAATTAATCTTAGCGGATATTTTGTTGAAATGAGTGTGAATCTTAATTTTTTTATGTTGTGACTATTCCCGATTTAATTTGCCGAAAAAGATAAAATTTAATTTAGGACTGTAACGAGAGTTAAATTTTAAATTTAATATTATTTCGAACTATTCAATTGAATAATTAGGACATTAAATTAATTTGACTACACGGTGTAATCCCACCTCTTGTTTCTTCTCATAAATTCTAAAATAGATTACTTTTTAAATTTTCGTAGTCATTTTAGTTGCATAAACATTCATTTCCTCCCTTGAAAATTGTTTTAAAAAATAAAATTAAAAAATTAAAAAATTTAAAACCACAAAAAGATTTTTAATAAAAATTGAAATTGCAAGTTTTCACGATAACCGTTTCAATGCTAGAAATTGGATTGATACCCGAATTTTCCATGATACTGAATTTTTAACAAGTTTTGTGGTGATTCCAGGAATTTTGATACTCGTAGTTTGACCGCAACGACATTCCAATCCATATCCGAAGGAACACAAATTTAAAGAGTTATCAGGAGGCATAAGTCTTCCCTGGAGCCAACTGCCTAACCATTTGTTCCTTGGATAACTGATGAACAACACCATGAGGTTTCAAAAAGGCATAATTATGGGGATTTCTGAATCCACCCAAGTTTTCTACCAATTGCAATAGAGTTAGGGCACCTGTGTGCCCTGCACATATGCTTTATACCCGTCCTTCTCTTCCCTTTGTACCAACGAGGCATGAAATACGCTCACCCAAGTTTCGTTTACTACATCATGAATGGCAAATTAACTTTCCCATTTGGATTTCCTTAACCGATAATGCACCACCATTGGGAGGCTATTAAGTTTGATGGGCCTCTCTTTAGATAATGTCATGTTCTTTGCATAAAAAGCCAAAAACCACTCCCTTTCTTATTCGAAATTAAAACCATCCACACCTCGACCGGTGCGTAGTAAGTGAAGATGGTCACATTTCTCCACCATTGTTGCCTACAAACCAATAACGAAGTAGAATAATGTAAATATAAAGTAAATCTTAGGGTGATGTGAGGTTTAGGTGAAAACCTGACTGTCTGTCGACCGATATGCCAAAACGTGCATAAGTGTGCAAAATATGGCTATTGTTTAGCTAAACGGGTTGCTGGCATGCACAAAGGATCAACGATAGCGAGCATGTGTCAATGAGTGCAACATATGCAAAGTGTGTGCCAAATTTGAGTGAAATTTTCCAATGTGGAATTTTGACAAACACTTTTAAGGTATTGTGAGAAACAAACATACATACGAGGCATCAATGAATTGTTGAATCCTCCCCAAGAAAATACACCACAACATGAATTATATATAATGTGTAATGTAAAGCGAAAATAATCAGCAATCAACATTTAATAGGCAACACATTAACAAAAGTCGACATACGGTGAGAAAAAATGCACAAAGCCTTACATTCTATAAAAATTCAATTCTATCTAATAATATATGATAAAAAAAGATGAGATTGGTACCTTAGAGTGGTTGATAGGTGGTTAGCGTAAGTTCTACCCTTTGACATGACTTCCACAATATGCCTTTTGCATATATGGGAAACATTCATCGGTACGTGAGGAAAACCCATTTATTATACCCGAGTGTACATGAATAGACTCACAATATATGTCATGTTAATGGGGTACGAGCTGTGGCCCCAACTGCGATGAAAATTCATTGGTGACGGCTACAGGTCGTGATCGAGGGGGCGAAACAACCAATTATCACAGCTATGAGCCGTGACTCCAACCGCGACGAAATTTAATGGTCACGGCTATGGGCCATCACCAAGGGGGTGCAAAGCAAAAAATGGTCATGGACTGTGGCTGTGATCCCCTTTTTAACTGCGACGAAAAAAATAAAAATGGTCACGGTCCATGGCTATGACCATATTTAATTGTAATAAAAAGGGGGTTTGTTTGGTCCTATCCTCAAACCTGAAGTCTCACAACTGCGCGGTAGGTTTCCACATGTTACATTGGATGTGCACGAAGTGTTCGTGCCACTTGCGGTGCCGTTTGGTTGTCACTTAGGGTGCCTGCTCCTCTAGGTAAGTTTTCAAGCCTAAGTGTGACTATTTTTGAATTTGGGTCCTATCCTCGAACTGGGAGTCCCATGGCTACCCGAACGGTTGCTATATGTTACGTTGAATGTTCACGAGGTGTTCGTGCCACTTGCAGTGCCGTTTGGGTGCTACTGGGGGTGCCCGACCCCCGTGGCATATTTTTCAAGCGTAAGTGTGCTTATTTTTGAATTCGTGTTTGGGTTCAATCCTCAAATCAGGAGTCTGCAGCTGTAAAACCTGTTGTTACGTGTTACGTTTTATGCGTGATGTGTTCATGCCACTCGCAGTGCCGTTTGGGTGCCGTTAGGGGTGTCCGCCCCCCGCAACACATTTTCTAGCCTAAGTCTGTCTGTTTTCGAATTAGTGTCCTATCCCCAAATCAGGAGTCTCGCAGTTATGCGACCGGTTTCTACGTGTTATGTTGGATGCGCACGAGGAGTCTATGCCACTTGCGGATCCATTTGGGTGCCGCTGGGGTAGCCCGCCCCCCGCGGCATGTTTCAAGCTTAAGTGTGCCTGTTTTCGAATTTGTGATTGGGTGTTATCCACAAATAGGGGGTCCCGTGGCTATATGATCGGTTTTTATGTGTTATGTTGGATGCGCACGAGGTGTTCATGTCACTTGATGTGCCGTTTGGGTGTCGTTGAGGGTACCCGCCCCCTGCGATACGTTTTCAAGCGTAAGTGTGTTTATTTTTGAATTCGTGTCCTATCCTCAAATCGAGAGTCCCGTGCCTACGCGACCAGCTATTACATATTACGTTGGATGCACACGAGGTGTCCGTGCCACTCGAGGTGCCATTTGGTTCCACTAGGAGGGCCCGCCCCCTATGACACAATTTCAAGACTAAGTATGTTGATTTTCGAATTCGTATCCTGTCCTCAAACCAGGAGTACCGCGACTGCGTGGTTGGTTACTATGTGTTACGTTAGATGCACACGAGGTGTTCTTGCCACTCGAGGATCCGTTTGGGTGTCACTGGGGGTGTCCTTCCCCCCGCGACACATTTTCAAGCCTAGGTGTGCCTATTTTTGAACTTGTGTTTAGGTCCTATCCTCAAATTGGGAGTTCCGCGAATATGCGACCAGTTGCTATGTGTTACGTTAGAGATGCACAAGGTGTTTGTGCACTCGCGGTGCCGTTTGGGTTCCGTCCTAGCGGCACATTTTCAAGCCTAAGTGTGCTTGTTTTCGAATTCGTGTCCTATCCTCAAACTCGAAGTTCGTGCGGCTGCGCGACCGATCGCTACACGTTTCGTTAGATGCGCACGAGATTTTAGTGCCACTTGAAGTGCCATTGGGGTGCCCACCCCCTATGGCCGTTTTCAAGCCTAAGTGTGTCTGTTTAATAATTCGCATCCTATCCTCTAACCGAGAGTTTTGCGGCTACGCGAGCGATATCTATATGTTATGTTGGATGTGCATGAGATGTTCGTGCCACTAGCAGCGCCGTAGGGGTGCCTGCCCCCTATGGCATGTTTTCAAGCCTAAGTGTGCCCGTTTTTGAATTCGTGTCCCATCCTCAAACCGAGAGTCTCATGACGGTGCCACTGGTTACTTCGTGTTGGATACGCACGAGGTGTTAGTTCCACTCGTGGTGCCGTTTGGGTGCTGATGGGGGTGCCCGCCCTCCCGCGGCACATTTGTAAGCCTACGTGTACCTATTTTTGAATTCAGGTCCTATCTCGTGACTTTTGGACCGGTTGTTAGGTGTTATGTTGGAAGGTGTTAGCGCCACTTGCTGTGCCATTTGGGTTCCGTTGAGGCGTCCGCCCGCCCGCGGCACATTTTCAAGCCTAATGTAACACCACGTGTTTTAATTAATTGACTTTAAATTAATTTGGAGAAAAATAATTTTTTTGATTTAATGGTATTTAAGTATTTAACCTGGTTTTATTAGAAAAAATTTCAATTGGGAATTAATTCGGGTCTTTTATAAAAAGGTTATAAGGTTTTTAATTAATTATTTATCTGACAGGTGCGTATTTGTTCAGCTAATATATTTTTTATCAGATAATTAAAGTCGGATTTTAAAAGATTTTATTTGTAGATGTGGGTCGCTCGAACGACATAGCATCTCGTTCGAACGACATCGTACTTCGTTTGAACGACGCTCAAGCGGTGGTTTGGTTAGACTCCTAATGTGGTTTTAACTCTTAAACCCTTTATATACTAAACTGATACGGGACTGAGACTTCAAAAATCACTTTTCTCTCTAACTTTCTCCAAAAAGATTTTCCAAACTATTTTCCTCTCATCTTCAACCCCTATCCCCTACTTTTAACAAGTTTTGAAGATTCAATTGGTGTTTCCTCAAGAGGAGTTCAACCTTCTACTCAGATTTTTGTCCAACTAATTTCAGGCATGAATACTCTATTCTTTTCCTTTAGTATTATGCGTTTTAAGTGTTGCCTAAACCTAAATTTTATACCTTTCTTAAAATCAATTAGAAATTTAATTAGAGAAAGTAGAAACATAAAACTTGGGGCTATTTTTATGAAATCTTTTAATATGAATAAAACTCATAACTCTTGGGTACGTAGGATTCATGAGTGGATTTTAGGATTTATTGGTGTAGGTTGCATGTAGAAAAACCCTAGTTTTGAATTAAATGAATTTGGGGGAGTATAAATCATGTAAGTTACATTAAGATAATGAAATTAGGATTATGTCATATTAATTATGAAATTCAGTGTTTATATTCAATTAATTATTTGAGATCAATTTTGGTAAAATTAAGATTTAATTGAATTGGACTATCATGAGTAGTTTGGTACATTGACAAATTGTGCTTATTTATGTGACTTGTTGGTTTTATTAATTGCCTTTGTGACGACGGGCTGTTGGGTATTTATGCTCTCCCTATATTTTTAGGATGCCTTTTAGGTATGGGACTAGTGGGTAGGCCTTTTGATGATTTACGCCTTCTAGGTATGGTACTAGTGATGGTAGATTATTGCGACTTTATTATGTCGGGGGGTGAGCTGATTTTTGTTACTTTATCGTCGTTAGGCTAGCCTAGGCATGAGACTAGGTCGAGGTTTGCGTTGAAAATTCATCCTGTACATAGGGTAGGACGTATTGATAACTTGGGAATCCTTAGGTATGGGACTAAGTGGTATTTTGAGGATCTCACATCGATTAAAAGGGTGGGGTAATTTATAAATTGAGAAATTGAGAATTAACGCCTAAGATAAAAATGGGTATTAAAATTTGTGGCTATATAATGTGTCGGGGTCTACAGTTTAAATGGGTCAGAGGACGATTTATGTCGTGTCGTGTGTGGAACCTTGTCATGGGGCGGGGTCGACAGTTTAAACGGATCAGAGGCCATTTGACAAGGGAAAGTGTGACACTTTGGTGGATTACCACCCGGGACGGGAGGACTGTCATAATAAAAAGTGAGAACAATAATAAAATTTGGTTAATTTAATTAAATTAACATCGTGGGACTTGAGAATTTAAAATCATATTGGTGTGCCTTTTTTAATGGGAATTTTTGTGGGTAGTTAGTGATTTATATTTATCGCGTTTAATTATCCCATTTAATTAAAAGATTCTACTGTGATATTTATTGCGTATAATGCTACTGTCTGGATTCAAGGATCCTATTTGAGGGGAGTAGTGTGTATTCATGCTCAGGGCTCTGACCTCGTGCGTTGATTAACTTTTTCAGGGTAAGTTTGGAGAAGCTACATTGGAATCATCAAAATTTATCATTTGAAGGTGCAGCTGGAGATTATTCATTTTATTGCATTGTTTAGTTAGACTTTCCTTTCCAATCGTATTTAATTATGAGACATCATTTGGGTTTTTGGTCGGACATTCGGTTCCAAATTTGTTAGAGGTTTTTAGTTGGATTATTTAGATCTTTATTATTCAGATTTTATTTAATCATTATTGGAGATTGGATTTATTCGGAGTTTTAGCATGTGATAGATCTTTTATCGCTCAGTTGTTTATGATCATTTGAGATTAATTCAAGTATTTATCTTGTGGATTGATTTATTTATGTCTCATATCTATCTCATGCTAAGAATGGTATTTATTTAGTTCACGCCTAGAATAGTTCGACGGCGGTGGCTGGCCACCCCGTCTGTCGGATTTTACGGGGTGTGACAGATGGTATAAGAGCCAGGTTTTAGGTCTCGCAGGTTATGAGTCTGTTTTAGATTCCACGTTACTTATCTTTGATTCCGTTTTGATGATTTGTACTCTTAGTCATTCCGAGTCAGATCTTATTTTGTTCCTATATTTTCAGATGGCGAACACAAGGAGAGATGGTAATAGGAGAGAGGAGTCTGTTTCTGGTCCCGCGGCTCAGGAAAGGCGGTGTCAGATTACTTTGGACGCTGAGGAGTTAGCGCCTATCATTCGTGAGACCACGACGACCGATTTGGAGATGGGGAGACAGAAATGAGTGACTTTAGGGGCACATCAGCAGCGTACACCCTTCTCAGCTTGGGATAGGGTGAGAACTAGGTTCCTTAAGGGAAATCCTCCCACCTTTGGAGGGGATCTGACCCAACGGTTTCTCACCAGTGGAGGAGAGATATGGAGAGGCATTTGAGGATGGTGGACTTCACGAATGTGCAGAAGCAGATATTATCGACATATATGCTGACTGGGGATGCTTTGCAGTGGTGGGAGAGTGCCACCACCTCGAAGGAGAAAGATCAGTTAAGTTATGAAGAGTTTCTGATAAAGTTTAACAATAAGTGCTTTCCGTATGCAATTAGGAACGGGAAGAAGAGAGAATTTATGGACTTAGAGAAAGGTTCAAAGTCAATTGTCGAGTATGAGCAGGAGTTCACAAATTTATCTATGTTTGTACCAGGAGGTTAGCATTGAGATGAATAAGATGGAGTGTTTCATTAAGGGATTGTCTTGGTCAATTAGGCAAATGGTGTTGGGGAATCCAACATACACTACCTATGCTCAGGTGGTGGATGTCGCAATATTGCTATGTCAAGAGAAGACTAATTATCAAAAGAAGTTGGGAAAGAGACAAGAGTCTAATGGACAGGGAGGTGAGAATAAGGGACGCAATGATCAAGCATGGAAGAGGCAGAGGACCAATCAGGAGCAATAAGGTCAAGGAGAGGAGCAAACAAATACTAGACGTTATGAACCTTTTAAGGGTGAATGCTTTGTATGTGGGAAAGTAGGACATCCAATGGTGAGGTGTTACGAGAGAGCGAGCCAACAACACCAAGGAGTACAGGCCAACAAGATCAAGTTACACAAGGGCAACAAGGCCAAGGAGTACAGGGACAACAAGGACTGAGGCCTCCAGTTCTCGCGGCAATAGGTGTTCAGGGGGCACCAACAACACCGTTAGTGTCAGGTGATCACGGAGTAACCGCAACACCAACCAATACCGATTATGGGAGGTGTTATTTACTTCAGCCTTAGGCAGAGCAGGATAGATTGCGTGGCTAGTAGAGTATCGCGGTACGTAATATCTTCTTAGATACTTATATATGTAGGCGTTAT
Source organism: Sambucus nigra (assembly GCA_949130495.1). Lineage (NCBI taxonomy): Eukaryota > Viridiplantae > Streptophyta > Magnoliopsida > Dipsacales > Adoxaceae > Sambucus > Sambucus nigra. Next base: position 763,966,279 of record OX422208.1, on the reverse strand, counting down.
ATATATATATATATATATATATATATATATATATATATATATATATATATATATATATTATATTTTTGTTAAGATTTACGTTCGGGTAGATTATGTGTGTGGGCGCCTAATTGTGATATTTTATGCATAGGCATATGTGAGCCTTATTTTCTTTTGCGAAATTTACGTGTAGATTTGTATGCTTCGTCTAATTTCGAGGACGGAATTCTTTGCTAGTGGGAAAGCATGTAACACCCCGTGTTTTAATTAATTGACTTTAAATTAATTGGGAAAAAAAATAAAATTTTGGATTTAATGGTCTTTACGTATTTAACCTGGTTTTATTAGAAAAATTTTCAATTGGAAATTAATTCGGGTCTTTTATAAAAAGGTTATAAGGTTTTTAATTAATTATTTATCTGGCAGGTGCTTATTTGTTCAGCTAGTGTATTTTTAATCAGATAATTAAAGTCGGATTTTAAAAGATTTTATTTTTGGATGTGGGTCGTTCAAATGACAGCGTATGTCATTCGAACGACATAGCATCTCGTTCAAACGACATCGTACTTCATTTGAACGACACTGAGGTGGTGACTTGGTTAGACTCCTAATCTAGTTTTAACTCTTAAACCCTTCATATACTAAACTGATCCGAGATGGGACTTTAAAAATCACTTTTCTCTTTTACTTTCTCCGGAAAGATTTTCCAAACCATTTTCCTTTCATCTTCAACCCCTACCCCAACTTTTAACAAGTTTTGAAGATTCAATTGGTGTTTTCTCAGCAGGAGTTTAGCCTTCTACTCAGTTTTTTATCCAATTAATTTCAGGCATGAATACTCTATTCTTTTCCTTTAGTATTATGCATTTTAAGTGTTGCCTAAACCTAAATTTCATATTTTTCTTAAAATCAATTAGAAATTTAATTAGAGAAAGTGAAAACATAAAACTTGGGTCTATTTTTATGAAATATTTTAATATGAATAATATTCATAACCCTTGGGTACGTAGGATTCATGAGTGGATTTTGGGATTTATTGGTGTAGGTTGCATGCAGAAAAACCCTAGTTTTGAATTAAATGAATTTGGGGGTGTATAAATCATGTAAGTTACGTTGAGATAATGAAATTGGGATTATGTCATATTAATGATGAAATTCAGTGTTTATATTAATATAATTAATTGAGATCAATTTTGGTGAAATTAAGATTTAATTGAATTGGACTATCATGCCTAGTTTGATACATTGACTAATTGTGCTTATTTATGTGACTTGTTAGTTTTATTAATTGCTTTTGTGACGACGGGCTGTTGGGTATTTATGCGCTCCCTATATTTTTAGGATGCCTTCTAGGTATGGGACTAGTGGGTAGGCCTTTTGATGATTTACGCCTTCAAGGTACGGGACTAGTGAGGGTAGATTATTACGACTTTATTATGTCGGGGGTGGGCTGATTTTGGTTACTTTATCGTCGTTATGCTAGCCTAGGAATGAGACTAGGTCGAGGTTTGTGTTAGAAATTCATCCTATACATAGGATATGACGTATTGATGACTTGAGTACCCTTAGGTATGGGAATAAGGGGAATTTTGAGGATCTCACATCGATTAAAAGGGTGTGGTAATTTATAAATTGAGAATTAATGCCTAAGATAAAAACGAGTATTAAAATTTGTGGCTACATAATGTGTCGGGGCCGACAGTTTAAACTGGTCAGAGGACGATTTATGTCGTGTCATGTGTGGAACCTTGTCATGGGGCGGGGTTGACAGTTTAAACGGATCAGAGTCCATTTGATAAGGGAAAGTATGACACTTTGGTGTATTACCACCCGGGATGGGAGGATTGTCATAATAAAAATTAAGAACAATAATAAAATTTGGTTAATTTAATTAAATTAACATTGTGGGACTTGGAAATTTAAAATCATATGGGTGTACTTTTTTAAATGGGGATTTCTGCGAGTAGTTAGTGATTTATATTTATGGCATTTAATTATCCCGTTTAATTAAAATATTCTACTTTGATATTTATTGCGTATAATTCTACTGTCTGGATTCAAGGATCCTATTTGAGGGGAGTAGTGTGTATTCATGCTCGGGGCTCTGACCTCGTGAATTGACTAATTTTTTCAGGGTAAGTTTTGGAGAAGTTGCATAGGATTATCGAAGTTTATCATTTGGAGGTGCAATTGGAGTTTATTCGTTTTATTGCATTGTTTAGTTAGACTTTCCTTTTCAGTGGTATTTAGTTATGAGACTTCATTTGGGTTTTTAGTGGTCCATTCGGTTCCAAAGTTGTTAGAGGTTTTCAGTTGGATTATTCAGATCTTTATTATTCAGATTTTATTTAATCATTATTGGAGATTGGATTTATTCAGAGTTTTAGCATGTGATGGATATTTTATCGCTTAGTTGTTTATGATGATTTGAGATTAAATCAAATATTTATCTTATGGATTGATTTATTTATATCTCATGATAAAATGGTATTTATTTAGTTCACACCCGATATAGTTCGGCCGCGGTGCCTGGCCACCCCGTCTGTCGGATTTTGCGGGGTGTGACACCTAAGTATGCCCGTTTTCAAATCGTGTCCTATCCTTAAATCGGGAGTCCCGTGGATGCGCGCCTAGCTGTTACATGTTATGTTGGACGTGCACGAGGTGTTTATGCCACTTAATATTCCATTTGAAGTGCCCGCCCCTCATGGCACAATTTTAAGCCTAAGTGTGTCTGTTTTTGAATTCGTGTCCTATCCTCAAATCGAGAGTCCCGCTACTGCGCAATCGGCTGCTATGTTTTACATTGGATGCGCAAGAGGAATTCTTGCCACTCGAGGTGCCGTTATTTGTGCCTGTTTTTCGAATTTGTGTTTGGGTCATATCCTCAAACCCAGAGTCCCGCGGATGTGCGACCAATTTCTATGTGTTACGTTTGATGTGTACGAGGTGTTCGTTCCTTTCACGGTGCCGTTTTTGTTGAACCTCCCTAGCGGCACATTTTCAAGCCTAAGTATGGCTATTTTCAAATTTGTGTCCTATCCTTGAACCGGAAGTCCCGTCGCTATGCAGTCGGTTGCTACGTATTTCCTTAGATGCACACAAGGTATTTGTTCTACTCGAAGTGCCGTTTAGGTGCCCGCGACACGTTTTCAAGCCTTAGTGTGCCTATTTCAAATTCGTGTCCTATCCTCAAACCGAGAGTTCCACGGACCCGTGAATGGTTTCTATATTTTATGTTGGATGCTCAAGAGGTTTTTGTGTCACTTGCGGTGCCATCCATTTGGGTACCGCTGTTGGTTCACTCCACCTCACAACACGTTTTTAAGCCTAAGTGTGACTGTTTTCGAATTCGTGTCCTAACCTCAAACCAGGATTCCCACGGCTGTGCGATCGGTTGCTACGTGTTACATTGGATGTGAACGAGGTGTTAGTTCCAATCGCAGTACCATTTGGGTGCCGTTGGTGGTGCCTGCCTCCCCGCAGCACAATTTCAAGCCTACATGTGCCTATTTTTGAATTCGGGTAATCGCTAGTCCTGTGGCTACGCGATCAGTTACTACGTATTACGTTAGATGCATATGAGGTGTTAGTGCAACTCGCAGTGCCATTTGAGTGCCGCTGGTGGTGTCCCCCGGCACATTTTCAAGCCTAAGTGTGCCTATTTTTGAATTCATGTTTGGGTCCTATCCTCAAACTGGGAGTTCCGTGGGAGGTTGCTATGTGTTACGTTGGATGCGCACGAGGTGTTCGTGCCACTCGCAGTGCCTTTTGGGTGCAGCTAGGGTGGCTGCCCCTTGCCTGTTTTCAAGCCCAAATATGCATGCTTTCGAATTTGTGCCCTATCCTCAATGCAGGAGTCCCGCGGCTGCTGGACAGGCACGAGGTGTTCGTTCCACTCGCGGTGTCGTTTGGGTGCCACTGGGGGTGCATGTCCCATTGCGACACATTTTCAGGCCTAAGTGTGCCTATTTTTGAATTCATGCTTGGGTTCTATCCTTAAACCGGAAGTCCTGCAGCTGTGCGACTGGTTCCTTCGTCATACATTGGATGTGCAGGAGGTGTTCGTGCCACTCACGGTGCCATTTAAGTGCCGCTGGGGCGTGTCCGCCCCCGACACATTTTCAAGCCTAAGTCTGCCTCTTTTAAAATTCGTTTTTGGGTCCTATCCTCAAACCGGGAGTCCCGTGATGTTTTACGTTTAATGCGCATGAGGTTTTGTACCACTCGCGGTGACGTTTGGGTGCCGCTGGGGTGCTCGCCCCCCTCGCGACATGTGTTTCAAGCCTAAGTGTGCCCATTTTTGAATACGTGTTTGGGTCCTATCCTCAAATCGAGAGTCATGCAGCTTTGCGATCGGTTGCTATGTATTTTGTTGGATGCGTACGAGGTTTTAGTACCACTTGTGATGCCGTTTGGGTGGCTTTGGGGGTGCCCTCCCCTCCGCGGCACATTTTCAAGCCTAAGTGTGCATATTTTCGAATTCGGGTCTTATCCTCAAATCAGGAGTCCCGCGACTATGCGATCGGTTGCTACGTGTTATGTTGGAAGAGCATGGTGTTCGTGCCACTCGCATTGCCATTTGGGTTCCGTTGTGGTGCCCACCCCTCGCGGCATGTTTTCAAGCCTAAATGTTCATGTGTTTTGAATTCATGTCCTATCCTCAAATTGAGAGTCCCGCAGTCGCGCGATCGGTTACTACGTGTTACGTTGGATGCGCACGAGATTTTCATGCCACTCGTAGTGCCGTTTGAGTACCGGTGGGGGTGCCCGTCCCCCTGCGGCATCTTTTCAAGTTCAGTGTGTATGTTTTAGAATTCGTGTTTGTGCGGTCAATTGCTATGTGTTACGTTAGATGCACACGAGGTGTTCATTTCACTCGAGGTGCCGTTGGGAGTGCCCCCTTCCCCAGTGACACGTTTTCAAGACTAAGCGTGTCTGTTTTTGAATTCATGTCTGTAATACCCCACATTTTTTCACTGAATTAAAATTGAACTAATTGAATAAAATCCCGATTTAATAATAATACCTTGCGATAAATTATTAATAAACGGATAATTATTGAACGCAAAAATTATATCCGTATATATGTTCAAAATGTTTGGAAATGAAAAATTAAAATGAATATATTATGATATGAATACACGACTTAAATATTGGAAGCAAATTACAGCGTAAAAGGATCGAGAGGGTTAAATTGGGTCGATGGCATTTTTATAATTAAACTAACCCTGGGTATAAATAGAAAAGTTAGAGAAGAACACTTCATTTTGCATTACACACAAAAGATGCTAGGATTTCAGGAGAGAGATAGATAGATAGATAGAGAGAGAGAGAGAGAGAGAGAGAGAGAGAGAGAGAGAGAGAGAGAGAGAGAGAATAAAGAGCTCTCAAAGAGAAGAAGGAGAAGAAAAAGGTTGCATCTTGGAACTATTATAAGTGTGTCATCTTCTTCGCCAACACCCCCTACAAAAAATAAAGATATGTTAATCTAGATAGTTAAATCTTGAATGTTTAATGAAAAAGTGTATGAACATGAGTTGAATCCCTAAATCTTAAAATTGTTGAGATAAAATTAATATGTAAATGATTTAGGATGCAACCAACTAGAAACGAATTGAATTCATGCAAATTCAAAAAAAAGGCGAACATTGTATGCTAATTTTAGGTTCTTTTTATGCAGAAAATGGTAGCGTGCACATGAGTTCCTGTATAAAATTAGGGGTGGCAATTCGTGTGCGTCGTGTCGTGTTCGGGTCGCGTCGTGTCGTGTTCGGTTCGTGTCATGTCGGGTTCGTGTCAAGTATTAGTCAACCCTAACCCGATCCATTTAACTAATTGTGTCAGATGAGCAAACACTAACCCGACCTATTTATTATCGTGTCGTGTTCGGGTTGACCCGCATAACCCATTAAGTAAAATATAAAATATTTTTTTTCTTCTCTCTTAACCAATCATAGGCCTACAATAACTTAAATTTAATTAATTTCAACTTCTTTCAACACATAAATAATTTATCATCCGATTCTCCATGAATTTTATAGAATGCCTATCAAGATATATAAATTATCTAATATATTCTCCATAAAATACGAGTTAAGCGGGTCTATTCGTGCCATTTTCGAGTTATACGTGTTTGACACTAACCCAACCCGTTTATTATTCGTGTTGGCGGGTCGTGTCATATTCGAGTTCGTGTCAAGAAATCATCAGCCCTAACCCGCTAACTTCGTGTCGAGTTCGTGTTGGGTTATCATTGTGACAACCCGCACTCCGAAATAAGGGGTGGCCAGCCCGATACTCCGACATATACGGTAATCATGGACGGAAATCATTCTCAGCACCACAAATATAGTAAGAGTAACCGAGAAAACCACCCAATAATTCAGAAAACGGGTTGTCAAAATAATTTATGCAATTTAAAAGTTAAGTTAAGAAAAACAATTTTAAACAACCCATTCTAGAACAATAGTGGAATTCCAAGAAACATAATTAATATACATCTAAAACCACTATATACAAGGGGAGAACCGAATATGCTGTCGGTCCACAGTTACACAAAAGTAATTACAACAGTTAGATGTTATGTTCTACATTCATTATACAATTACAAGTTTGGGCCACTCGCCCGAGTAATAGACCCGATCATAACTAGATATAAAAAAGAATGATGGCGTCTAACAAAATATCTTGTAATATCCGCAATTTCATACAGCTCCTTAAAAGCAAAAGAGTGGGAATATAAACACGGGCGTCCTTGCGGAGGAGCACCTGGGCGGATACAATAACAAGCACAACATAGGGGAAAATGAACGGGTCAGGACCCGGTTTATATATAGTTCCCAGATGAACAAAAAGCATGCTAGATATGAACAGTTAATCATGATAATGGAAAATAGAAATCTAACAACCTAAGCATGAATTTTAAGAAGACAACTAACATGACATGCCTAAAAGTAAACTATGCAAGAAGATGAGATGATGCAATGATTAAACTAAAAGCTTCTATTCACCAATTTCCACTTTAATCCAGTTTCAATTCCTTAACAGGAATACAGTAATATCGTTTTCTTATTTCTTTCCAATTCTTATTCCTTAGCAGGAAGGTAATTTTCATAATACAATTTAGTGAAAATAAAACAACCCTCAAGTCCCACTTGAGTTTAGAAAAGTTATATTCTTATACATATAACGATTATAAGACCGCCCCTAAATGACTATCATCTTCCAGGGGCCCATCAAACAAGGCAGCCTGGGTACCTAACGCACGTCGGGAAGTGACCATATACCTGCGAGTGAGTCATAACCACACCCGGAATTACCTCACTAGCGCAGAAAAATACATATAATAAACCCGCATATGGCCGAGGACTATAGTCTCCCTGCATTCACTAGTCAAGGAACATCACCTCATGCGCGAGCTTCCCTTATGATAGCATTTAGAGAGGTGTGTTTAAGTAAATTAGCATTTACTATAAAAACCATACTTTTCATTTTCATTAGCATTTACATGTTTCATTTGTTTGAAACTATAATCATAGGATATTTCATTACTTTCCATCCTAGGTTATGCCTCGAATAACACTCTAAGGGATCATATTAGTTTCCCAAGCTTAAGGTCTTCTATGCCTCATTTCAATCCCCTAAAGTCTCCAAGTATGGGCCTACAATTCCCATCCATATTTATTAGGATGCACAAAGAAAAGTGATGCCTTAACATCACTTAGGACAACCTCTCCCCCGGACTTAACCCCAAGTGAAACCCATTCAACACTAGGGTGACAACCAACTCAACTAGGACTCTAAAATCCAAGGTTTACTTCATTCAAGAAGAGTCCTAAGTTCCTAGGGGAAGAAAAGGATTAAAAACAGAAGTAGGAAATTGGGTAAGAAAACAGGGGACCGGTCGACCGGTCCCGAGACCGCGGTCGACCGCGTCTCAAATTTTAGCCTATACTGAAAAGCAGAAAACTCATTTCGGACTCGCGGTCGACCTGCAGGGGACTCGCGGTATACCGTGCTCTTAATTTCATGCCTTTTGAAAGAAAGCAGTGAGCCCTCTTCCGAAGGCCCGGTCGACCGGTCTGAGATACGCGGTCGACCGGCCATAGCCGACCTAGACCTTTCTCTCATATTTACCTTCTAAACCCAAAATCAATAACCAACCCAAAATCATCCAACTACATTTAATGATACCAAAAGATCATAAATGCTCCCATTTATATTTTTCTACCTCAATCAACAATCTATCTCTACCAAAGATGTTGATACCCATAAATCCAACCAAAAATCACAATTATATTACATCAAAAATATACATATCTATCCATACTAATTATTTATCTTAAACCATATAATAGCAAGTAGAAAACTTGCCTTGGGGCTTCAATTTCAGACTTGGTTGAAGAAGAATGCAAGATCAAACCACAAATCTTCAAGATCTCTCTCTTTTCTCTCCAATCTCCCACTCTCACTCTTAGGGCTAGAACACTTAGGGCAAATAAGAGGAAATGAAAGACTTGGGGAAAGACTAGAACGTGGCTTAAGATTAAAAGTCTCCAACCTTTAAGTAAAAATACCGCAATAGTTAATTTCTAATACGCAATATGCCAAAACTAGTCAAAAGTGCCCAAAATCTCAAAATACACTATGGCACACATTTCGACTGTCTCGCACCTCCCGAAATTAACTACACCCTCCAAATTATCATTTGGAGATTTTATAAGCCATTTTAAGTTCCGGTTCCATTTTAATTCAAATTGCCATTTTAATTTCATGACAAAATAGAACACCACATGGTAATAATCACATACCCACATGGTAATTATGCAACTTATTTGTAAATATTAACTTATTTCATCAAATTAATACTTACCCACATCCGGCATTTTATATATGCAACTACTCAACATAGTAAATAAATATAAAATGGGTTCTCAAAAGCGAGGGTTGTTACATACTCCCCCCCTTATGAGGGAATCTTGCCCCCAAAATTCAAGCGTACCTTGGATAAAGAGATGCGGATACTTTTACCACATATCGTCCTCACGCTCCCAAGTAGATTCCTCGACGCTGTGATGACTCCATTGTACTCTAACCAAGGGCACCACACGAGATCTCAATCTACGTTCCCCATGCTCCAATATGACCACTGGTTGCTCTTCATAAGAAACATCGGGTAGTAACTCTATATCCTCGAAAGGAATGTGCCAAAGGGCACCATCACACCTCTTATACTTCTTCAAAGAGGAGATGTGGAAAACATCATGAATTTGCTGCAAAGGTTCCGGTAGGGAAATTTGATACGCCACTGGGCCTACATTTGCAAGTACAGGAAAAGGCCCAACGAAACGTGGTGCAAGCTTCCCTTTCTTTCCGAAACGCTTAACGCCTTTCATAGGCGACACTCGAACCAATACTTGGTCTCCAACATCCAATTCCACATGCCTTCTCCCCGCATCGGCATAGCTTTTTTGTCTATCTTGGGCTATCTGAATACGATCTCGAATAAGCTCGATCTTAGAAGAAGTATCCCGAATCATTTCAGGTCTGAGAAACTTGTTATCTCCCACTTCTAACCAACACGTGGGGGATCTACAAGGCCTACCATACAAGGCTTCATAGGGCGCCATCCCAATAGTGAACTGGTATGAGTTATTATAAGCAAATTCAACCAAAGGGAGATATTGTTCCCAACTACCCTTGAAATCAAGCATGCACATACGAAGCATATCCTCCAACATTTGGTTAACCCTTTCAGTCTGGCCATCTGTTTGAGGATGATAGGAAGTACTTAATTTCAATTCGGTTCCCATGGCCTCTTGGAAACTTTGCCAAAAGTGGGAAACAAAGATCTTGTCTCTGTCGGAAACAATATTCAATGGCACCCCATGCAATCTAACAATCTCTTCAATAAACAACCGAGCATAACGAGCGGTATTATAATCGGTATGGACGGGAAGGAAGTGAGCCGACTTTGTCAAGCGATCCACGATAACCCAAATAGAATTGTGACCCTTTTGTGACGTTGGCAAGCCGGTGATAAAATCTATTGAAATCCTCTCCCATTTCCAAACAGGAATTTCCAACGGTTGCAACAAACCTGCCGGTAGCTGATGGTCAACCTTAACTAACTGACAAGTAGTGCATCGAGATACAAACTCCGAAATATCTCGTTTCATACCCGGCCACCAATATTGACGGCGCATATCCTGATACATTTTATCGTTTCCCGGGTGTACCGAAAATTTAGAGCCGTGAGATTCCGCCATCACATCCCGTCGCAAATCTCCATCCTCCGGAACAATAAGCCTTCCATGAAAGCGCAATCCACCCTCAGAACTTACCGAGTAGGACTCCGCTCCCCCAGTCAATAACTGGAGAATGTGGTCTTGACATTCTTTATCTCTGCCTTGGGCTTCCACAACCCTTACCACAATCGTCGGAGTAACGGTCATCACGGACATAAATTCCCTAGCAACCTCATCCTCCTGACTGAGTTCCTTCCATTTAGCTTTCCACACATCAGCCTAATTCTCCCTCGGGTTTCCTACTCAAGGCATCCGCCACCACGTTCGCCTTACCCGGATGATAATGAATATCAAATTGATAATCTTTCACGAACTCCAACCATCTTCGCTGCCACTTATTCAAATCTTTCTGAGAAAATAAATATTGCAACGACTTATGGTCCGTGAAAAGACTAAACTTCTCCCCGAGAAGGTAGTGCCTCCAAATATTTAAGGCAAAGACAACGACGGCTAATTCTAAGTCATGCACCGGGTAATTTCTTTCATGAGGCTTGAGTTTTCTGGAAGCATATGCAATAGCTTGTCGCTCCTGCTGAAGCACACCTCCCAAACCCTGTAGAGATGCATCGATGAAGACTAAATATTCCAACCCTGGCTTGGGTAAAGCGAGGACGGGAGCCGAAGTTAATCTGTCCTTAAGCTCATCGAACGCAGCTTGACAGGCGTCATCCCAAACAAATCTAACCCCTTTCCGGGTCAAATTTATCAAAGGACTAGCAATCTTAGAAAACCCTTTGATAAATCGACGGTAATAACCTGCCAAACCCAGAAAACTGCGTATCTCGGTAGGTGTCGTGGGTTGACCCCACTCCCTCACTGCAATAACTTTACTTGGGTCCACCGATATACCTTGCAAAGTCACCAAAAATTGCACTTTCCGCAACCAAAAACCACACTTCTCAAACTTGGGGTACAATTGGTGATCCCTCAACCTTTGCAGGACCAACCCCAAATGAGTAGCATGGTTATCTTCCGTTTGAGAATACACAAGGATGTCATCAATAAACACGATAACAAATTGGTCCAGGAAGTCCCGAAATACCCTATTCATAAGATCCATGAATACCGCATGGGCATTGGTTAGCCCAAAAGGCATAACCAAAAACTCATAAGACCCGTACCTCGTCAGAAAAGCAGTCTTGGATACATCTTGCTCCCGTATCCACAACTGGTGATACCCCATTCTCAAATCTATCTTAGAGAAGTAGGTCGCTCCCCTGAGCTGATCAAACAAATCATCTATGCGAGGCAAAGGGTATTTATTCCGGATGGTGACCTTATTCAACTCTCTATAGTCAACACACAACCGGAGAGAACCATCTCTTTTCTTCACGAATAACACAGGAGCACCCCACGACGATGTGCTATGCCTGATAAACCCTTGTTCCAACAACTGCTGAATCTGATCTCTTAGCTCCCTCATTTCCACAGGAGCCATACGATAAGGAGTTCGCGTAATCGGTCGAGTTCCCGGCGCTAAGTCAATTACAAACTCAATCTCTCTACTAGGAGGCAAACCCGGTATCTCCCGAAAAACGTCCTCAAAATCTCGAACAACAGGAATAGAATCTAAGGGAACAACTACACTCCGAGAATTCTCTTCCGTAATACAATATAAATAAGTACAAGAATCTCCCTCTAAACGAGGCATAACTACCAGGAACATATCTTGTCCCGGAATGACGAAGACTATACTCTTCCCGTAACAATTAACTATAGCATGATACTTAACAAGCCAATTCATGCCCAAAATAACATCATACCCGACCATGTCTAGGACGAGTAAGTCGGCCTCAAAACACAAATTACCAAGAGTGATCCCTATATGTTTGCAAACAAAGAAAATAAGGGAACCGTCACCCATAGAGGACTCCACACTAGTAAAGGTACTTTCCGCAGATTTTATCAACTCTGTGGACTGAGCGAAATTTCTGGAAATAAAGGAATGTGTCGCACCCGTATCAGACAGAACGCGACCCATGTGTCCCTGAATAAGGAACTTACCCTCTATAGCTGGCGGCGCTGGATGAACAGGAGGAAGCATAGCATCCTGAATGTGGTAGACTCTCCCATACTGTAGTTGACCCTGCTGCAGAGGGACAACTGGATTCGGTGCTTGTGGAGGGAACTGCACATAAGGCTGCTAAGGAACTCGTGGAGGTTGTCCCCCAATCACCTGAGGACAATCTCTCTTAAAATGACCAGCTTCTCCACATTGGAAACATTTCCCCACCATATTCTCCTGACCTCGGCCTCTGTTATTTCTGAACTGCCCGAAACCTTGGCCCGGTTGGCCCCTACCTCCCTGTCCACCTCGACCCGCTTGTTGTGGTACGGCACCCTGACCTTGCCTGTTAGCATTTCCACTAACATTTAACCCGCCAGAGCATTGCCTTTTCGATCCATCCCCTTGCTGGGGATCCCTTTCTCGTTGCTTATTACCCACAGGTTGGGACGAAGGAAAGGCTCCTCCTCCATTCCCACTCACCCCGGGCTTCCCCACTTTCCCCATTCCTGTAGCTTTCTTGCTATTCTGTATAAACAACCGATGCTCCTGACAATGAAGCAATGCCGCATTCATCACTTCTGAAGGACCCGAATTTTAATGATTTCAAATTAAAATATAATTTCCTTTTAAATAAATGCGGAAGCGAATATAAGTGATGGTTTTAACTTTCAAATAAAAACAACAAGTTTTAATTTCACAAAACAAATTAAAACATAATTCAAATCCTAGAATTTTCCTAAGTCATCATTAACAATTATCCAAAGTTAGGCGAAACCAATTTTAGCAAATGACTTGAATAAACCAATTTTACCCAATATTTAATTTAAGTCCCAAATTAAATGAGTGTGATAATTAAACCGAATTTTATCTTGAATTAAACCTAAAGCATGCGTTCTAAATGATGTGCAAGATAAAAATAAACAATGTTACACTACACCGCGATGTACGAGGAAAAACCCACTAACGGGAAAAAACCCCGGGACGGCCCTAGCCTCAAATCCACTAAAAACGGTATTACAAAATACAAGACAAAAGACTTACTTCCTAAACTCGAACCCTCTCAAGCCGTGATGCTCCTTCTTGTATCAACCTCCAATTAGCGAATAACCAACGGAGCTCCACCGTGGTCTCGGAATTCATCGATCGGGCAATTAGGCACACCGTCACCCTAACATGGAGCCTTTCTCCAAATGGGTAGAAATGAAACAAACTTCTCTTCAATTCGGTGTAGAGAAAAACCGGTGCCAAAACAATCTCCAAGCAATTGATATTTATATAGAAGCTTGGATAAACAATTGGGTGTAAACTAGAGTGTGTATTAAATTTTTCTTGAAAGAATTACACTCAAAACATGAACATTTTCCTAAAACTCTTTTTGCTCTCAAACTCTCTTTTGGAGATAAACTAAGTTGGAAAAGTTGTCTTGGAAAATGTGTTTCCCGCACATAATATTGTATGAAAAAAGTTGGTTGAAAACCAAGTAGAAGAGTGGGGAAAAACTGCAAAAAGCTGCCTGGAAGTTCGTTCGAACGAACGTGATTCTCGTTCGAATGAGACTTCTAACGAATGACCAGCCTGGGCTCGTTAGAAGTTCGTTAGATACCTCGTTAGAACGACCATTCGTTCGAACGACATATCGAACGACTGTCCAGTTAGGGTCGTTGGCAAAACTCGTTCGAACGAACCTGGTTTGAACGACAAAACTCGTCCGAACGAAACAGGTTCGAACGACAAAACTCGTTCGAACGAAAAAACTCGTTCGAACGACATTTCAAACGAACAACCAGAAAGATTGAAAAATTCGATTTTGGCCCATAAACTTTTATATACTTATATTAAAGTTCTAATTGATTCTTTCTGAAAAATAAAATGCAGTTTTTATTTCACCTAACACCCAATACAAATTGTTCCAAGCTCCTATATACATATAATTACATTCATACCTTGGGAGCATGGAACCTTAGTTGATGACGTAGAAACGAGGCACGCAAATCGGCATTTTAATGAAGCTTTAAATTCTTTGCCGTTACGTCTTCAACATACACTTCATAGGCTTGAGAATATTACAATAAATACTATCCTATGAAAAAATGTTTTTGTCCGGAATTGAGCCAAAACTATATATGGACTCAATTGGAAATTTGTGTCCTTACAAATCTCCCCCTTTGGCTATTCCGGGACAAAAACCAAACAAAAATCCTAAAGGGCCGTCAAGCTCTACTAGACTCAAAACATAACCCGCCCAATCTTGACTCAACCCAAGGATCAAAACGCTTTGCCATAGAAAGATGCCGCTTTAGAATAAATCCTGCACACTTAAGCAAACTCATCAAATGCATAGGGAATATCAAAATATTAAATGCAATTAATTAATTACTCCCCTTAAATTAATTCTCCCGTAAAACACATGACCTACTTAGAAAGACGTCTCCCCCTAAGATAAATCTCCCTCAAACGAAGATACGATAATAATAGGATTATATACCATTTCTCCCCCTATCATCATTCTCCCCCTTTTTGTTCGGGAATAGGCAAAGGATAAAGAACTAATAAACAGCATGTGAAAGCTTAAAGTGATAAGACATGAAAGCATATGGGCAATTAAAGCAAGGCAAAGACAAACAAATATCATATATATATATACTATAAATATACCAATAAGTACGTGCATATATAGATAGATATAAACACACACATGACATAAAATACAATAAGTTTGCACACTCGTATGGCAAAAATGTGTCATATGTAAACGAAAGTGTAGGGGTGTGAACTAGCAACAATTAAATTTAGACCCAAACACTTAAGAAATGTTCACGGAGTTCTCATTTGATTGCAAACTTCATCACAGTTAAATATAACCTCATGTGACAATATAAAGATTGAACTCAATGAACAAACATACACAATGCATACAAGCCTAGAATGATGATGATTCTACAAACCAAATAGAGTCATGACATTAAAGACAACTAGGATAAACGGACATTGTGCAAACCGTTGATATACCATCCAATTCTCCCTCAATGAGCATATATATTCTTTTGTTTTTGAATGAATATATCATACAAACATAGGCCTTGGCAATTGCTTTTTGTTTAATGCCAAATATTCTGTTTTTTAGGCCTTTGGATCACGTATTTCTTTTAGATCCAATCAACGGTGGCTTACTATCGCAAATGATTTTATTCATCCTTTCGGAGCCCTTCCCCGTGCATATATTAATTTATCATGTTTTCATTTTTCACACAAATCTCACATGCAACGGATTTTGACATGCACTAGTCCTCCTAGGTCATAGATATGTAGATGACTAGATTGATAGGAGAACACCTCAAAAAGATCAAATATAACATGTGACATTAAGATTTCAAAAGAGCTCGTGCATGTGTGAATAGAGGCATATGAAAATAGAATCCATTTAATCAATACAAAATCCAACTACTCCATATAAAATATGGTAAAGAACATTTTAAGGATTGAAAATCTAAACCAAAAGTTCTAGTCACATGGAAGCGTAAACGATAGGATTCAAACACAAATATATGCCACATAAAGTGTGTCAAACAAAAATACACACAAAACAAAATCTTTTTGAGTTTTTAACATTTTTAATCAAAAATAAATATTTACTCAAAAGGATAAACAAAAATCATTTGTATTTTTCATTAAGCTTAAATGAAATATATAAAACACAAATGATAAACAAAAATCTTTTTATATTATGCAGTCAATTCAAACAAAAAATATAATACAAAAAGATAAACAAGTCATAGTTTCTAGCATATGATATGAAATGGGCAATGACTAGAAAATGACTAAACAAGTATACATTTAGCATATGAATATGGCATGAAGTACAAAAGCTAAAGTATGCAAACACTAACACATTCATCCTTTAGATTTAGCAAGGGAGGAAGGATGTGAAAGTAAATGAGAATCAAAATCCCTATTTTGTAAGGCAACCAAGTCGGATTTCCTAACCCAAATTAATGAAGAATTACTATCTTGGGGTGTAGAAACATTAGCTATCGTGGTTACTTTACTATGGGATTTTCTAGGAATTCGTTTAAGATCTAAACAAAATTTCCTAAGATGACCTTGTCGACCACAATGTGTACAAGTAAGAATATGTCGAAAAGATTTATCTAAGGAGTGATCATTAAATGCATTCCTAGAAGATTCTCCTAAAACATTGGTTTTGACTTTAGGGTTAAAATCATTACAAGAATTGAAGCCTAAACCAAAAGTGTCATTTTTAATTTGGATCGTTCCTAACATTTTATCTAGTTTTTCCGAACGACACTCCAAATCAAATTTGACATTACTAGAATCTTTTAATTTATTTTCCAATTCTAAAATTTTAGATTCTAGTAAAACATTTCGCTCTTCAAAAGCAAGAAGCTCCTTTTTCAAGGATTCCATTAAACCCCTAAGGCTATCTCTCTTGCCTTCTACATAGTTAAGATTCTCTTGAAGAGTCCTCTCATGTGTCCTAAGGTCTTATATTAAGGCACTTTCATCAATGACCTTGACACTCTCTCTTAAACTCGCTTCTAACTTCAAATTTGCTCTTTTCAATTTAATAGATTCTTTATATAATTCATGAAAAGCATTTTGAAGTTCACTCTCATCAACCTCTTCTTCATTTTCACTCTCTCTTTATTCTTCACTCTCACTATCATAAAAAATAAGAGAATCATGTACAATGACCTTAGAAGTGGCATGTGCTATTATTTCATCATTCGATGAGTTCTCATTATCACTCACATGTCTAGCCATAAAAGCCACAAAATTTTTCTTAGTGGGGGATTCGGGCTTCTCTTCCTTATCACTATCACTAAGGGTCGCATTATATGAAATGGGTCGTTTACCCTCTTTCCTTAGTTTAGTTGGGCACTCATAAGCCCTATGGCCATAACCTTCACAACCAAAACATTTATTAGACTCGTCCCTATCAACATTTTCATTGCTTGGTTTAGGGATTTTCTCGGCTTTAGAAATCTTCTCGCTTTTGTCATGTTTAGAAGTATCAAATTTCTTAAAATCATTTTTAACTTTATCTTTGTTAAATTTAAGAAATTTTCTAAATTTACGAGCAAACAAAGCCATGTCTTCCGAGTCACTATCACTATCGCTCTCTACTACTTGTTTGACCTCTTTTCGGGCTTTTAAAGCAACACCCTTTTCAATTTTCTTTTCAGTTTTAGAGGGAAACATATCTAGTTCATAGGTTTGTAAATCACCTACAAGCTCTTCTAATTTCGTAGAGGCTAAAGTGGGTAAAGAATTTAAAACGGTCACTTTAGGAATAAATCTATCGGGTAGTGACCTCAAAATTTTCTTTACAACACGGTCGTCAGGTATTTTCTCTCCCAAGTTAAAGGATGAATTAACAATATCTGAAAGTCTAGCATAAAATTTATCAAAAGTTTCTTTTTCATCCATTTTGATAGTTTCAAATTGAGTGGTGAGGTTTTGGAGTTTTGAAGCTTTAACGACACTAGTTCCTTCATGAGTTAATTGTAAAATATCCCAAGCTTCTTTAGCGGTTTCACACGTCATAATACGCCGGAATTCATCCGGTGCGACAGCGCTAAATAAGGCATTTAACCCACGGGAATTAAAATTTGCAAGTTTAAACTCATTTTCAGTCCATCTATCAACGGGTTTGGGAACATGTTCATTTTCAATTAAATGTGTTGGTGGGGTCCAACCGTTAACAACAGACATCCAAACACGTTCATCGATAGATTTAAGTGCCGATTTCATTCGCGCTTTCCAATACGCGTAGTTTGAACCATCAAAAATAGGAAATTTTGAAAATGGGGAAAAATCCATTTTAGCCAAAAATTAAAGGATCTTAACGAAATAATTTATCGTTTTTGGCTTTGATACCAATTTGAAGGACCCCGGATTTTAATGATTTCAAATTAAAATATAATTTCCTTTTAAATAAATGCGGAAGCGAATATAAGTGATGGTTTTAACTTTCAAATAAAACAACAACAAGTTTTAATTTCACAAAACAAATTAAAACATAATTCAAGTCCTAGAATTTGCCTAAGTCATCATTAACAATTATCCAAAGTTAGGCGAAACCAATTTTAGCAAATGACTTGAATAAACCAATTTTAACCAATATTTAATTTAAGTCCCAAATTAAATGAGTGTGATAATTAAACCGAATTTTATCTTGAATTAAACCTAAAGCATGTGTTCTAAATGATGTGCAAGATAAAAATAAACAATGTCACACTACACCGCGATGTACGAGGAAAAACCCACTAACGGGAAAAAACCTCGGGACGGCCCTAGCCTCAAATCCACTAAAAACGGTATTACAAAATACAAGACAAAAGACTTACTTCCTAAACTCGAACCCACTCAAGCCGTGATGCTCCTTCTTGTATCAACCTCCAATTAGCGGATAACCAACGGAGCTCCACCGTGGTCTCGGAATTCATCGATCGGGCAATTAGGCATACTGTCACCCTAACATGGAGCCTTTCTCCAAATGGGTAGAAATGAAACAAACTTCTCTTCAATTCGGTGTAGAGAAAAACCGGTGCCAAAACAATCTCCAAGCAATTGATATTTATATAGAAGCTTGGATAAACAATTGGGTGTAAACTAGAGTGTGTATTAAATTTTTCTTGAAAGAATTACACTCAAAACATGAACATTTTCCTAAAACTCTTTTTGCTCTCAAACTCTCTTTTGGAGATAAACTAAGTTGGAAAAGTTGTCTTGGAAAATGTGTTTCCCGCATATAATATTGTATGAAAAAAGTTGGTTGAAAACCAAGTGGAAGAGTGGGGAAAAATTGCAAAAAACTGCCAAATAACTGTTCCCGCTGGAAGTTCGTTCGAACGAACGTGATTCTCGTTCGAACGAGACTTCTAACGAGTGACCAGCCTGGGCTCGTTAGAAGTTCGTTAGATACCTCGTTAGAACGACCATTCGTTCGAACGACATATCGAACGACTGTCCAGTTAGGGTCGTTGGCAAAACTCGTTCGTACGAACCTGGTTCGAACGACAAAACTCGTCCGAACGAAACAGGTTCGAACGACAAAACTCGTTCGAACGAAATCTGGTTCGAACGAAAAAACTCGTTCGAACGACATTTCAAACAAACAACCAAAAAGATTGAAAAATTCGATTTTGGCCCAGAAACTTTTATATACTTATATTAAAGTTCTAATTGATTCTTTCTGAAAAATAAAATGCAGTTTTTATTTCACCTAACACCCAATACAAATTGTTCCAAGCTCCTATATACATATAATTACATTCATACCTTGGGAGCATGGAACCTTAGTTGATGACGTAGAAACGAGGCACGCAAACCGGCATTTTGATGAAGCTTTAAATTCTTTGCCGCTACGTCTTCAACATACACTTCGTAGGCTTGAGAATATTACAATAAATACCATCCTATGAAAAAATGTTTTTGTCCGGAATTGAGCCAAAACAATATATGGACTCAATTGGAAATTTGTATCCTTACAACTTCACCAAAAGTTTGTAAAGCTGGATTACCCAACAAATGCTGTCGGATTCTCCAGTTTAGACCTCCCATGAATTTTGAGACTTTTCTTTCCTCCGGAGTCACCACTTCCGGCACAAAACTAGCTATCCGGGTAAACTCCTCCTCATATTCGGCAACCGATCGTTCTCCCTGAACTAGATCTTGAAGTTTCCTCCTCATCTCCCTCTGAATCGCGGGAGGAAAATATTTTCGGTCGTACAAGACCCAGAAATCAGTAATGGACATAGTATCCCTCTATTCTGGCGTAGTCATCGACTCCCACCAATGTAACGCTGCCCCAACCAACTTGAAAGTAGCAAGGACTTGCTTCTTTTCCTCACTACAATCCACTATTCACAAATGGCGTTGCATATCCTTCTTCCACTGATTTGCTCGAACAACATCAAAACCTCTGTCAAACTCTGGGGGATGGCCCTTTAAAAAGGACTCCCTTACTCTTTCCCACGGAAAAGGTCCCGTAGGCACTTGAGCATCATGTGCCCATTGTTGAGCTGTTGGCATCTGTTGAGCTACTGCGGTCATAGCAGCATTAACTGCATGAGCCACGATATTGACTACGTCCGCAGCATTAAAAGTTCCTTGGGGCGGTGGAGGACCAACATCCTCTTCTACAACTCTATTGCGTCTCGCGGGGCGACCTCTCTTAGGCGGCACTTGAGATGAAGGGACAATAGTATTAGAATACAATTCACAACCATCTAATTCACAGAAGATTGCAACTATAAGCAGCAAATCAGTCTTATCATTAGGCTCTATATCAAAGAACGCTACTGTAGATCGTGACAAGTCCACATAGATCCTAGTACTCTAGAACCCAGTGCTATGATACCATCTGTGACAACCCGCACTCCGAAATAAGGGGTGGCCAGCCCGATACTCCGACATATACTGTAATCATGGACGGAAATCATTCTCAGCACCACAAATATAGTAAGAGTAACCGAGAAAACCACCCAATAATTCAGAAAACGGGTTGTCAAAATAATTTATGCAATTTAAAAGTTAAGTTAAGAAAAACAATTTTAAACAACCCATTCTAGAACAATAGTGGAATTCCAAGAAACATAATTAATATACATCTAAAACCACTATATACAAGGGGAGAACCGAATATGCTGTCGGTCCACAGTTACACAAAAGTAATTACAACAGTTAGATGTTATGTTCTACATTCATTATACAATTACAAGTTTGGGCCACTCGCCCGAGTAATAGACCCGATCATAACTAGATATAAAAAAGAATGATGGCGTCTAACAAAATATCTTGTAATATCCGCAATTTCATACAGCTCCTTAAAAGCAAAAGAGTGGGAATATCAACACGGGCGTCCTTGCGGAGGAGCACCTGGGCGGATACAATAACAAGCACAACATAGGGGAAAATGAACGGGTCAGGACCCGGTTTATATATAGTTCCCAGATGAACAAAAAGCATGCTAGATATGAACAGTTAATCATGATAATGGAAAACAGAAATCTAACAACCTAAGCATGAATTCTAAGAAGACAACTAACATGACATGCCTAAAAGTAAACTATGCAAGAAGATGAGATGATGCAATGATTAAACTAAAAGCTTCTATTCACCAATTTCCACTTTAATCCAGTTTCAATTCCTTAACAGGAATACAGTAATATCGTTTTCTTATTTCTTTCCAATTCTTATTCCTTAGCAGGAAGGTAATTTTCATAATACAATTTAGTGAAAATAAAACAACCCTCAAGTCCCACTTGAGTTTAGAAAAGTTATATTCTTATACATATAACGATTATAAGACCGCCCCTCCGAGTTTCCCCACTGGGCGCGCCCCTAAATGACTATCATCTTCCAGGGGCCCATCAAACAAGGCAACCTGGGTACCTAACGCACGTCGGGAAGTGGCCATATACCTGCGAGTGAGTCATAACCACACCCGGAATTACCTCACTAGCACAGAAAAATACATATAATAAACCCGCATATGGCCGAGGACTATAGTCTCCCTGCATTCACTAGTCAAGGAACATCACCTCATGCGCGAGCTTCCCTTATGATAGCATTTAGAGAGGTGTGTTTAAGTAAATTAGCATTTACTATAAAAACCATACTTTTCATTTTCATTAGCATTTACATGTTTCATTTGTTTGAAACTATAATCATAGGATATTTCATTACTTTCCATCCTAGGTTATGCCTCGAATAACACTCTAAGGGATCATATTAGTTTCCCAAGCTTAAGGTCTTCTATGCCTCATTTCAATCCCCTAAAGTCTCCAAGTATGGGCCTACAATTCCCATCCATATTTATTAGGATGCACAAAGAAAAGTGATGCCTTAACATCACTTAGGACAACCTCTCCCCCGGACTTAACCCCAAGTGAAACCCATTCAACACTAGGGTGACAACCAACTCAACTAGGACTCTAAAATCCAAGGTTTACTTCATTCAAGAAGAGTCCTAAGTTCCTAGGGGAAGAAAAGGATTAAAAACAGAAGTAGGAAATTGGGTAAGAAAACAGGGGACCGGTCGACCGGTCCCGAGACCGCGGTCGACCGCGTCTCAAATTTTAGCCTATACTGAAAAGCAGAAAACTCATTTCGGACTCGCGGTCGACCTGCAGGGGACTCGCGGTATACCGTGCCCTTAATTTCATGCCTTTTGAAAGAAAGCAGTGAGCCCTCTTCCGAAGGCCCGGTCGACCGGTCTGAGATACGCGGTCGACCGGCCATAGCCGACCTAGACCTTTCTCTCATATTTACCTTCTAAACCCAAACTCAATAACCAACCCAAAATCATCCAACTACATTTAATGATACCAAAAGATCATAAATGCTCCCATTTACATTTTTCTACCTCAATCAACAATCTATCTCTACCAAAGATGTTGATACCCATAAATCCAACCAAAAACCACAATTATATTACATCAAAACTATACATATCTATCCATACTAATTATTCATCTTAAACCATATAATAGCAAGTAGAAAACTTGCCTTGGGGCTTTAATTTCAGACTTGGTTGAAGAAGAATGCAAGATCAAACCACAAATCTTCAAGATCTCTCTCTTTTCTCTCCAATCTCCCACTCTCACTCTTAGGGCTAGAACACTTAGGGCAAATAAGAGGAAATGAAAGACTTGGGGAAAGACTAGAACGTGGCTTAAGATTAAAAGTCTCCAACCTTTAAGTAAAAATACCGCAATAGTTAATTTCTAATACGCAATATGCCAAAACCAGTCAAAAGTGCCCAAAATCTCAAAATACACTATGGCACACATTTCGACTGTCTCGCACCTCCCGGAATTAACTACATCCTCCAAATTATCATTTGGAGATTTTATAAACCATTTTAAGTTCCGGTTCCATTTTAATTCAAATTTCCATTTTAATTTCATGACAAAATAGAACACCACATGGTAATAATCACATACCCACATGGTAATTATGCAACTTATTTGTAAATATTAACTTATTTCATCAAATTAATACTTACCCACATCCGGCATTTTATATATGCAACTACTCAACATAGTAAATAAATATAAAATGGGTTCTCAAAAGCGAGGGTTGTTACAATCGTGTCGTGTCAAAAATTGCCATCCCTATATAAAATCATGTTCTGAAAAACTTTGTAGTTTTAAGTTTATTAAAAAACAGATAAGAAAAGCCTAAAATCTGCGTTTTATATATGTGGGCATAATATTGTTGAAAAAAGGGGTAAACATTGTATGTTGGTTTTGGGTTTGTTTTAGCATGATCACGAGTTCCTGTATAAAATCATGTTCTAAACAACTTTGTAGTTTTGAGTTTCTTCAAAACCGGATCAGAAAAGCCTCAAATATGCGTTTTATATATCTAGGCAGAATGTTGTTGAAAAAAGGGGCAAACATTGTATGTTGGTTTTGGGTCTGTGTGAAGTAGAAAATGGTAGCATGCTCATGAATTCCTGTATAATATCATGTTCTAAACAACTTTGTAGTTTTAAGTTTCTTCAAAAACGGATCAGAAAAACCTCAAATATGCGTTTTATATTTCTGGACAGAATGTTGTTAAAATAAGAGTGCTAGGGTTTTTCATGTTTTTAGTAAGATCATTGTGATGTTGTGCTTAATCTTCTAACTTGATCATATACCTATGATTATCAGGGATATATATCCTTGAAATGATTTTGATGTTTAATTAGTAAATTAATGATGTAAATTATGTTATATCATAAATAATGACTATTGTATAACTCGAGTAAGTCACTTGATACGATTGTATATATATATATATATATATATATATATATATAATATGCTTGAAATTGTATTAAAGTATATTGTCGAGTACACGCTAGACTAGTCCTCCGATCGACGTAGGCATATGTTGAATGCGATTTGTTGTGATTCATTCGGTTAGGTTCCGCTCGAGTGAAGTGTTGGAGATAAACCGTCGGAATCGGACACATGGTTATCACACGGGTCGGTTAAGAAGGCCTTGGAATGCCATGTGAGTTAGGACTTAGTATGATTGCCTTTGCCACGTAATATTAGGGTATATTCGAGTGTAGGCCTAGCGTTACAACTCGTTTCCCCGGGTAACCCGATATGATTTGTTGTGTGAGATATTATGCTTGTGTTTTAAAATTAATATCCCCAATCGATACACTTGATATTATACTTGAAGGAAATATTTCGATAAGTTAAATACTGAAATGAGATTAATAATGATTAATTACGATGCGATATGAGACTACACGTTACTCGAGTTTGAGTTGGGTAGTCACGATATATGAGCATTAGTTGGGTAATTCATCAACTTAATCAGTTGCTACCTGTTACGTTTAGCGTGCATGAGGTGTTCGTGCCACTCGCGGTTCTGTTTGGATGCCGCTGCGAGTGCGTGCCCCCCTCACGACAAGTTTTCAAGCCCAAGTGTCTCTGTTTTTGAATTCGTGTCCTATCCTCAAATTGGGAGTCCCACAACTGTGTGACCGATTGTTACGGGTTACATTGGGCATGCACGAGGTGTTCATGACACTCGCGGTACCATTTGGGTACCACTGGAGGTGCTCGTCCCCTGCGTCACATTTTCAAGCCTAAGTGTGTCTGTTTTCGAATTCGTTTGTTTTCTATCCTAAAACTGGGAGTCCCGCGGCTATGCGACCGGTTGTTACGTGTTACATTGGATACACACAAGCTATTGTGCCTCTCGCGACGCCGTTTGGGTGCCACTGGTGGTGCCTATCTCCCCGTGACACATTTTAAAGCCTAAATGTGCTTGTTTTCTAATTTTGTTGTGTTTTACACACACACCATGCTACTCTAGACAAACAATACACTAGATTTGACACATTCTTAAGTTCACAACGCCATACAAAGACTAAGTTGACGAATCCTGAATATGAGGTGGAGTGCAAATTCACTGCCGACGACGCTTGATACACCTCTCGATTGATTGTCCATGATCAATATCTGACTGTGAAGCTCTTAAACTTCCTCGACTCTTGTCACGAGAAATTAAGTGCCCACTATTTTAAAACTCTGTAAGAGTCAGGGAAGTTTAAGAGCTTCATGATTAGATATTGATCATGACATGCATATAACCCCCAATACAATGTCACGACATGCATATAACCCATTATACAATGTTAACAAAAATTCATTTAATTATATTTTGTAAAAAAAATCACGACACGCATATAACCCCCAATAGAATATCACGACATGCATATAACCCGCAATACGATAGACGTTATTTTTTTACTCATTAAAAATCCATTTAATTATATTGTCAAAAAAAATATAATGTCTAGGGGTTTGAATAATATTTTATCAAAAAATAACCCCTAATGACATACAATACAATGTGTTCATAGTTACACATACACACACATATACACACATATAAAGATAAATCTATACATATGCACACATACACACACACACACACGCACATAAACACACATATAAAAAGAAATACACAAAAATAACTAGGGTTTTGTATTACCTTTCAACATTAATAAAAATCAAACACAAATCCAAGACAAATCATACACAATCTCACTAAATCTCATCAAAATCGCAAGGAAAATCGCCTAGGGCTTTAGAGCTGCCGAAATCGATTGAGTAAAATGATTTTAGAGCTACTATTTTTTTAAGCTAATGAAACTGGTCACGGTTCTAGGTCGTGACCCACAAACCGCGGCCCTTAAAAGTCGAGCCACATTTGCTACCACAACAATTCACCCCCACTAATGATGACCCCCATTCATGACCCGCGCCATGGAATGGTCATGGACCTTAGTCATGACCCACAGTGTGTGTGTGGTGCTTCGTCATGCACATGGTCACGGACTAAGGCCTTGACCCATCCACGACCAAGCTTGGAGGGAATTTTGGTGCGAATTTGGGGCCAAGATGGTCACGACCCGAGTCCATAACCCACAATGGTCATGTGTTTGGTCCGTGACCACTTCCAGGAGCATCCATGACCCAGTGCGGTCATAGATATGGTCATGCCAAAGGTTAAGATGGTCACGACCAAAGTCCATGATCAACTGATCACAACCCTGGGCCGTGACCCTCAAGTCGTGACCATTCACAGGATTTGGTGTAGTAAACTCTTTGTTTAATCGTGCCCCACATAACCGACAACCCATCACAAAGTGACTCCCCAGTACGGGATATATATAAGGTCAATCTGTAATTCTCGTGTGATGTAGTGTATAAATGCATGCGTTTTAATTAGTATATTTATACAAAGTGTTATGTATGCTAAAAGGCATATGTAAAACCATTAAGCATGGAATAAATCATGGGAATATGCATGACATATGATAAAAATCTAACTACACAAGTGGAGTAGAGTGAGAAACTATGCACAAGTAACACGAGTCGTGGAGTATATAAAAGTGAACCAAGCATGGTAATATGTACAAGGCATGAAACATGAGATTATACAAAAGTGAGATGGATATATGGACAAAGTGGGAGTAACACTGGGATATGTGTAAGTGGGAAAACATGGAAATATGTCCAAGCAGTGTGAAGTATATATATAAAGCTTGTGATACATATGAGTGATTTTTCTTCAAGGCTCTTCTTATGTGGTGGAACATATGGTAGTAGGGGACGAGGACCTTGAATTTGCAACGGTGGTGGTCCGTGTTGGTACAAAGGTTAATTATTTTGAGGTGGGGGATATTGAGGTTGTTGGGTTGACCCCATTGAGGTTGTTGGGAATTTTAAGGTGGAGGAGGACAAGATTGGTCATTTTCCACTTAAAATCGGGATGATTTTTCCACGATGGTCTATACCCCCCACCAATATGAGTAATATAATACTTTTTGAAAATCCCCATAGCATTTGCTTAATTGTGGAGAATTAATTTTTAGGATGATATTAGGACAATCCTTTGTCGAGTGACTACTAACATCTCAAATGGCATAAAACTCCTCAATTGAAGAATGATTTGGAATGACGGAATCCCGAATCTTTAAATCCACCGCCTCAACCTTTTTTTTAATTGAGCAAATTTCATTAGCTTATCATTCTCTTTAGTAAGGTAATATATCCCGTGTTTAGGGGTTATTGGAATAGAGAATCACGACTAAACTTTGTTCAGGTATAAAGTGCACCACGATTGAGTCATTTCGACATACTATATAAAATGTGCCTTGGCATTATTCAGGTCCAAGACAAAGAATTCCTCAGAGAAAATCATCTCCAAAATTTGTTTGGAATTGATGGTGAGCCCATTATGGAAAAAAGAGGCGAGTCTCCATTTTCAAATCAATTGTGTGGGAATTTACCCAAGAGATCGTTAAATCTCTCCTAATATCTCTCAAAGATCTTGTTATCGCCTTGCGTGAATGTTTGAATTGGTCCATAAGAGAGTTAGTTTTATGGGTGGGGAAGAATTTCTCTAAGAACTGGGCTTGCATATCACACCAACTGCTAATGGAATTTGGGGTCAAGGACCAAAGCCTAGTTTTAGCCTTGTCCTTCAGAGAGAACGAAAAGAGCTTGACACATGTTTCATCTTGAGGAAAATTTTGATTGCTAAAAGTAGCGCACACGTCCTCAAACTCTCGTAGGTGCAAGCATGGATGTTCACTTTCCACATCATGAAATGTTGGAAATGATTTTTTAATGCCATTCTAGAAGTGGAATTTCTCGACATTAAATGGGAAAATGATGCACGATGGAGAGATGGTCCTCTATGGTTGAATATAATACCTCATTGGCGGATAAAATTGATTGACTTTATCCTACTACTATGATCACTCAAATTTTCAACCATTGTGGTGGAGTTTGAGTTGGGTTGGGTATGTGAAGATACAAAAGGAGTAGGAGAAGGTATCCAATAATCAGAATGCTTATGAGAGGAAGGATATTCCACTACGAGAATTTAATTATAGTTATTTGCATTACGCATTTATGGGATATTGGACTTTTTTTAGAAATCATGTTGTCACGGTGACCACTGTGAACGGATACAGTATGGAAACATTATATAACTTAAACTTGTTGCCAATCCCCGATAATAGAGCCTAAAACTTGATGCTCCAAAAATTATATTTGATTCAAGTGTAAATAAATCGCATAAAGTAATGACATGACAAGTTTGGGATTAAATTCCACAAGGATTGGACTCTTATAAAAGAGCACGTTGAGGTTATATAATGTTACCATATGACCCAAAATAAAGTGAAAAATATAACATGAATGGTTGTGGTATAATTACAACTAACAATTATCATAGCAAGTGCGAAATAAGAGAATTAGTGAAACAAGATATGAATAACTATTGAGGAAATAACAATTTAACATGTGATTAAAATGGAGATCAAGACTAGGGATCATCCCACCACTTTGGAATAGCTAAATAAATAAAGGAATTTGGTTTAATTCAATTCTAAATGGTCATACCCTGTTGAAACCAAACATCAACTATGTAGAGAACAAACTCAATAATGAAAGATTTAAGTTTAAATTGATTATAAGACACATGGGTTAATATTGTAGTACAATCTTAAAGACTACCATTGCATGACAAGGGAAGTTAGAATACTGTGATACTCCAATATAAACACAATTGCCTCAATTAAAATCAATAAAAACCAAACCCTAACTTTGAAGTTCAAGCACCGATGGTGGGTTTATGATCCTTAATCTATAAGACTTAGCTACTCATGGTGAGCATAATATTCTTAACGAAAGCAAGTATAAGTAAGAAATAATATACCATTCAAGAAAGTAATTAAAAAACTTATTTAATAAATGCAAACAAAGTATTTACAAAACCAAAAACAATCTAATAAATTGCTTATAATAACTTTGCAACGAAAATTTAACACCTAGTAAAGAAGGAAGAGAGAGGAAATAAACTTTAATGGAAATTTAGGAGAGAGAAGAGAGTAAATGCTTTGAAATTTAATTTAGGTTATAAAATAACAAGTCCTCGCTAAAATAAACTAACTTTATATTTATAGTAAGTGGGAAAAGAAGAAAATAAAGACAATAAAAGAGGGAAATAACGTGCCAACCATCACAGGGCCGACTCAAGCTGGCTTAGACTCGTCTCGGCCGGTATTGCCGACTTTGGTTACTTTTTTCTTTGCTAAGGACGTTAACAAGTAGCCTTAATTCAATTCTCATGAGTAACATCGCACATAAATGGCCATATCTCGAATTGACATGGGGTAGTGGCCACACGAAGCTAACTCGAAGAGATACGCATCCATGTTGTTTCACGAATCACACTCCAAAGTATGAAATTATGAAAATGCCCTTAAAGTCACATTTTTCTACGAATCTTTTTCGAAATGAATGCAACTTTGCACATTGCATCTCCAGTATTTACAAAATCTCAAATAAAGCTAAAAAAAGGTCTAAACATTGGAAACAAGGGTTAAACAGTAAATGAGCATAAATATGGGGAATAATGGGTACGAAAATGCAATAATATACAAGTATAAATGGCAATATAACAATAATCATAGCTAATCAGTTTGATTACTTTTAATTTCATATGATATTATAGTTGGTTGTTGCTATTTTATTTGAACAAAAACATGTTATTTTTTATTGTTTTGAAGTAGGTTTTGTGCTGGGCAATAGCTATGGCCCAATATTGATTTTCTTAGGCTACATTCTTGTCATGACCACCATGACAAGACTATGATTATCATGGTACTTAATCGTGATAAGATCCTGATAAGGATTGTATTGTCATGGTCTTCGAACGTGACAAGACTGTGACAAAAGAAACTTTATCACGGTTAAGGATCGTGATACGACTGTGATAAGATATGTGTTATCACAGTCCTTGACCGTGATAATATATGGTCACCCCCTTAGTTTGACATAATAGGGTTAAAATGATTGTGACGTATTTTTTTATC
Source organism: Sambucus nigra (assembly GCA_949130495.1). NCBI lineage: Eukaryota > Viridiplantae > Streptophyta > Magnoliopsida > Dipsacales > Adoxaceae > Sambucus > Sambucus nigra. The sequence goes on along the minus strand of OX422208.1, from coordinate 763,936,053 downwards.
GCGCTTAGAATTGTCATGGTTCTTAATCGTGTTAATTCGGCTGTTTTGATGTAGTGTCAACTTGATTCAAAGGGATTTAATTTGTTGTTATACAAAAGGCATTATATTTCCAAGCATCAGAAATTGTACATATTTGTTACATTTAAAAACGTTCATGATGCTCTAAATAAATGGATGTTTTGTATATTTATCTTCGTAACTTTTTGTTCTAATTTGGTGATAAACTAAACAAGGTGAGTTCAAATAGTGTATCAAAGCATGTCAGATTTGACCAAATGTGGTATTTATAACACCCATGCGATTTCAATATCTTATTCAATTTATTTGTATTTTTCTAAGTATGGATACAAATCTATCAATGATGACACTATATCTTCCATTTAAGAGACAATTTTAGAATTGTTGCCACACTTCTTATCATATTGGGATGAAAACATAAAAAGAGATAGAGGATAATTAATTTTCATAATTTTTTTGTCAAACTATATATTTTATCCTTTTTATTTTTGTTATTTATGTTGTTGCCCAAAATAATACCTAAGAGGGGGAGTGAATTGAGATTTTACAAACTTTTCGAGTTAAATTAAAATTTCAAAAAATATTTAATTTAAATAATTAATCAAAATTTTAGATTAATAAATCTTATATGATTGTAATAATGAATATCAAATAAATATTTTCAATTAACTTAAAACAGTTAAAATATAGATTTTAACACCAAATAAATTTTCAATTAATTTTCGTATTTAATAAAAATTAATATTCTGGAATTAATAAATTAATGCAAAAGTAATTATTTTAAACTTAAAAATAATTTTAATAAATTTTGAATTAAATTAATTTGAAAATATAAGAATGAAAATATAATATTAAACAAGCACAAGCAAATAAATATTGTAAGTGTAGAAATTAAATGTCACCATAATTTTAACGTGGTTCAGCCAAAATCTGCCTACGTCCACGCACGTAGAGATTTCGTCTTCTTTGCGCTTCACTACCACGATCCACTTGAAGGGTAGGATCAAACCACCGCGTACAACTGTTTGCAAGCTAATACCGAGCTTCAAATCTCGTGGTCCAATTTTGCGGGTAAGAACCAATCACCCCTTACAACCGAAGCTTCAATAAAGCTTCAAAATAAATCTGGATTTTTAGTACAAAGTTTGGAATGATGAAACTCTCTAAAAATACAATGTAGATATGAGTTTATTCTTTAATGAGACTTCACAATAAATCTAATTTTGGGCTTTTCTCTTGAAATCTAGTAGCAGAATTTTGATTGTCATGCTCTTGAATTTCTTCTTAAAAAATAGAAGACGTATTAATTTGTTGCTATCTCAAACTTTAAAAAAGCTGAATGTCAACTTTAGTTGATCTTCTTGAATGCATGTATGAGATGAATGAATATTTCTGTTTCCTCTTTTCGCTATGTGTACGAGCTGAATAAATTTTTCAATTGGCTCTTTTGTTGGTGTATGAAAAAACATCTTCTTCTATTTTCAGTGTCTCATTCATGTAAGTTGAGTTCTTCTAAGTGTGAAATTTTCACTTGAGCTTTGAGATGAATAAGTCTGAGAAAATATGAACGTTGGAGATCTTCTACTTCAACTTGGAGAGGATAGACTAAAAGAGCATTAAATGCTCAATATCTTGGAAATAAAATCGTATCTCATGAAAACTATCATTCATAATTATTTGCTGTCTAAGATAGTGTAGGTGACGAGACCACAAATTATTTGCTGTCATGAAAACTATCATCCATAATTATTTGTTGTCTAAGATGTGTCTAGTGTGCGTACTATATAGGCGCAAGTGCAAATAATCCGATAAGTTGGGGGTATCGATCCTCAGGGAAATAGGATGAATGAAGTCGTGACGACGTTGGAAAGATTAAGAAATCATAGCTTTGACTCTAAAAAGAAAGAAAAGATGATTGGGACTACGAAAAAATTATAACTAGATGAAAATTGGAAAGTGATTACTAAGGAAACTACGACCGAATAAAATGTAGTAACTCTAATTAAAGGAAATTTGATGCCAAAAATTTTACGATTTCGATATGGAATGAGAACAATAGGCCGGGTTACACTCCCCCACACCCTAGTAATTCAATTCATAGGATACTAGATTCGGAATTATAATTTTAAATGAACCCAATCTTTAGTACTCCTAAGTATTACATATATGAGGGATCATAGCCCACACAGTATGTAAGCAAAGGACGAGTAAAGCAGTGTCGCATTAACCAATACGCCGCCGCACACTTAAGCATCCCGGTTACCTAGGGCAAACGAGATCAAAAGTTCTACAAAAGTTGCACCAGTTATGCACCACGATTTAACTAATATTTTAATTCAAAAGTGTATTTGCATTCCCGTAAATTATATCGGGTGGGGTTCATGCACCCCAACCTTTAGAAAACTAGCCAGACATAATTAACTTAGATAAAGACATGATTTTTAAGGAAGAAAACATTAAATCTAAAGAAACTAGTTGAAAAGATAATTTCAAATTCGAAACCAGCAACTAAAACTAATTAGCAATTGGAAATAAACGGAAAAGTGTTACTTGAATTGCAGAATTTAAAAGCTTGAACCCTTACAGCAATATTTCTTATTGAAAACTAGGGTTTTTGACTACAAAAACCCTCTACTCCTACTTAGCTAACCTAAAAATCATACTCCCCTTTTTGGGAACTAATCTGAATAAATAACCACGAGAAATACAAGAGTTTGACTCCATTACAACTTTGAAAAAGAACATTAAAATTTGCGAAAATCCAATGCGGTCCGGACGGGTCGGGGGAGGCGGTCCGAATCGCCCCCTGTTTCGAGACAGTTCTCCATAGCTTGAGGCGGTCAAGATCCTTTTTTGAGAAAAAGGTTCGGATCCCTCCCATTTTTGAGACATAATGTCTTCTCCAAAGAGGTCCGGATCCTTTTTGAGAAAAAGGTCCGGATCCATTCCATTTTCGAGACATAATGTATTCTCCAAAGTGGTCCGGATCTTTTTTGAGAAAAAGGTCCGGATCGCCCCCTATTTTGGGACAGATTGTTTCTTATGATGCGGTCCGGATCCTTGTCCAATAAAAGGTCCGGATCGCCCTCCTTTTTCATCCAGGGGTCTTTTCCTTCTCAACTTCAACTCTTCGTAACTTGATCACCGGAACTCGGATTGACTTGCCGTTTCTTCCAAAGTTCTTGAAATTGAATTCTCTTCAACTCTCCGGATGGCGACTGCAAATTTATGAAATCGCCCATAGACTTTCCTTCTTTGAATTCCTTCGATGCTTCTCCAGTTTCTTTCTCCCTCAATGCTTTAAATACCTGCAAATTCATGGGAAGTACACAAAACTAGATGCACTTGTTGGAAGGAGTTAGAACCAAAGAAATGCGATAAATATACTCAGTTTACGTTACTCAAGATACTAAAAGCCTCTAAATTAAAAGGGAAAATTCGGAAGAATTTGAGCCTAATCAGTAGGCTGAGTGTGCTAGAGAGATTAATAGCAAGAGAAAGAAGAAAATATACAATGAATCTTGAAAAATATTTTTGTGGATAAATAAGAGGTGAATATATAAAATATAAATGAGTCTTTTATCAAGTCGTCCATCAGTCAACACGTGAAAGATATTATTATCTGTACAAAATCACCCGAAAGAATATATATGTCCAAGTTGTAGAAGTGTCAAAGATAAACAACTCCAATAAATCTAATCAATGGCATTTTGGGACCCAAGAGAGATAGTATCAGCATATATGCAAAGATCGAATGGGACAAAACATCAAGGTGACTAAATCTTCTCAACAGATATAAAAATTTTAAACTCTTATGAAAAGGATAGTGATCAAGAAAATGATTATCTTCAAAGAAAATTTAATTTAATAAATTTTGTTCATAATTGAGAAAGGCCTCCCAAAAAATCTCAAGCTATCTCCTTAAGTATAAAACGTGATTAAATTTTTTTTTATCACTATCTATAAATACACATAATAAAAATTCTTTATTTATCAAAAGAGACGCATGATTCAAGTGGTACTGACAAACTACAGAACAATCGACACCAATTGACATACTCCATCACTGTCTAAGTTTGTCGTCACACTAAAGAATATATATATGAAATATATTTTACATAAACATATGAATATTTTTATACAAAGAAATATATATATATATATATATATATATATATATATTAAACGTATATAAATATTTACATTATCTGTTTATATAAATATATAATATTATGTATGTATGGTGTTAAAAGGAAATATAAATGTAATATTACGAAAATTTTATATATATATATAAAGTTGATGGGATGATAGACACAAAATTTGCCTAATGTAGTCAAATAGATCTCTCGAAGACTGATGCGCATGTCTCGAGGGTTGACAGACCAATGAACTACCCATGGCAGTGAAATACACTTCAGATAGAATATAAAAAAATATATTATAAAAAAATGTGCTCAAGGACTAATTAACGGACCAAGTCAGTTATCAATTCTTAAAAAAATGGGACCCACATATAATGTTGTGAAGAACACTTAAGTTAAGGCCTTCGCGTATCCAAGGTAAATAGCACAGATAGAAAGTGAGGATAAAAGAAAGAATATGCATTTCTAACTTTTTAGCAAGACACATAAGTCTAGTACATATAACACAATCTAACATATAATATATGCATAGAAATATAATAAGAGTATATAGTTTATGATATAACTAGTAAAGACAATAACAAATATGTATATAATAGTTAGTTTACTATATACAAGTATAATATAAATATAATATATAAATATTAATTAGAATAGCATAAAAAAATTTATATTAGAAACATGATATTAATAGACTAAGGTATGCAAAAAAAAGTGTAAATATAATATGTATAAATATATAGTGAAATGTTAATAATATGTGCCTAAAATTATAACTGTAAAAATAAGATATCAACAATAAAAGTATACGTAAAAATATTCGTTAAGAACAATAAAAGCAGAACATATATATATATATATATATATATATATATATATATATATATATATATATATATATATACACATTATACACATTGATAAAAATTATAATAAAACAAAAGATACAAATGCAAATAAAATATATAATAATATATATATATATAAAAAGATAAAGAAAAAGATAAAGAAAAAGCTGATAACATGATTATAAAAATTAGTGTGTGTGTGTGTGAGATTTATTCTTAATAGTAGTCATAGTATAGTATGTAAATATCTAACATACATATATATGATATGTTGATGTAAAAAATTAGATCATATCTAATTATTCAATCACAGATAAATAAATGAGACAAAGAATTTTTAAAGTGGTTCAGCCTTATAAGAATGGCCTACGTCCACTGTTATGTTATTGCTGATTGTTGGGAATTCTCGATTACAAGTTATCTCAAGAAATTTCGGTCCCTTTACAATGAGGATTGTACAATGTATTTGTAGCCTTGTGGCTGTAATGTGAAAGGGTAATACATTAAATGATGTACATATGAAAGGGTGATACATTCAATGCTCCTTAAGCGTATGCGTCTGAATTATAAGCATTTAATGCATAGTCAAACTATTGGTTATCCCGCTATTAATGCTTTGTTTGAGATGCAGCTCGGACCGCCTAAGCTTCTCGGTGCTCAAGAGTTCCTCGGAGAGTTCTCGTTCCTTGGAGCGTATGAGTTCCTCGGGAAAACAGTGTTCCTCGTTGTAGTATGGTTCCTCGGAGCGTGTGAGTTCCTCGGAAGTGTTTGTTGTTGCCACGTAGACTTCCACGTGTCTTCACTTTATTGATCCATGTCAGCAGACTAAATTTGGTATCAACAGAAGCCCCCAATCTTTCATAGTTCAAATTTTGAGGAGTATGGAACATTCTTTCTCGGAATATGATAGCTTTAAATAGTTCTCCTGATTTTTAGGAGTGTTTCCCTTGTATTTATTTCTCTTTCCAAATTCGTAGAATCAGGCTTTTTGAATTTTCACAACCGACTCGATCTCTGCGTACTTTTTGTCCTTTTAGCAGCCGGTAGCGTAATCGTTTCTTCTCGCTTCAATTGCCGCGCCCTTTTTGTTTCCCTAGCCGCAGGTAGCGTAATTGTTTCTTTTTGTAATCATTACTTTACCATTTCCCAAGGCAAGGTATTTAAACTTCACAGACACTCCCATCGTCTTCTACCTTTTCAAATTTGTATTTTCGAGTTTTCCATCTCTCCTGTGTATTCATCTCTTCCATCGTCCGTTGTCATCAGATCCACTCTTTTTCTGTAAGATTTTCTTCCTTATTCTTCATTTCTTTTATTCATCATGGTTTACCCTGTTGAATCTCTTGATAAGTTTCGTTCTAATTTTTCTATTCCCTCCTAGGTTGTTCTGGAAGAGCTTTCTGAGCCTTATGATTATTTCCGCTTGGCTGAGGGACATTGGTTCTCCAGTCTCTTTATTGCTGAGTGTGGATTTTCTTTTCCACCCAATCCCTTATGTCTGGAATTTTGTCAATACTTTGACGTTGTTCCTGCAAGAATAGCCCCCAATACATGGAGAATAGTTAATGGGGGTGCATAGGTTAAATCAAATCCATGGAACTCGCATAGGGATTCCAGAAATCATGTTTTGCTATAGATGGATAGTTGGTGATAACACCTTTTATTTAAAAACTAGATTTTTGAATAGGGCCTTAGTAGTCAATCTCCCGGATGCTAATAGGGATTATTTTGAGCATGGGGTTGTCATAAAAAATTGGCAACATGCTCCTTTATTTGGAGATGAAGTTTATCAGGGTCCCATATGCCCTCCCTATGGCAATGGGATAGATTATTTTTATTTTATTTTACTTATTTTGAAATCATGCTTCTTTTGTGTTTGATAAAATGTGCTACTGATATTTTATTTATTTGCAGTTGATAGCAAAAGAAAGTGCCCAAAAGAAGCAGATGTTAATATAAGGCACTTAAAACTTATCTGGAGTCTGCATCAATCTGTTGCCGACGAGCATATTAGGTCGGCCTCATATCTGCTGCAATACAAGAGCTACACCACCTCTTTTACTGCTCGTCCAGTGATAAGTGAATCAGAGCCAGTACCAGCTTCCACCAGTTCTTCGCCTGAATCACACATTCCTTTAAGTTAAAGGATGAAGAAGAAAAGACCTCCCACCCTTTTTGAGAAGACTGCCTATGGTGCTGGAAAGGCAAAAAGAAGTAAGGTTGATGTCCCAGAGGGGACAAAGAAGACTGATGCACCTTCCTCGACTGCTGCTGTTGTGAAGGTTGTTGAGAAGCCCGCAATGGCTCCGAGCAGGTCTGCTGCTCCTGGAGAGGTGATTGTAATATCACCGACCAAGGGTTCTTCCTTATTTGAATCTGTTCCTGTTCCCCCGAGGAGGCTGAAGAAGATCTCCTCGGTCAATTTGGCTGACACCATCATTCAGCCCCCAACCATTGGAACTGGGGTTCTTACTTTTGTTCCCCCGACTTCTGCCATGAGCTCGATAAAGTCCTGGATCATTACCGAGGTCCAAGGTACTGAAGAAAACCTTACTCGGGACATGGTCACCTCATTAGCTGCTCGCCACCTTGCTACTGTAAGTGTTCTTACTTTGAACTTTTCATAGTTCCCTTGTCATTTCTGTTTTTGACTTGCTTTCTTTTTCTTTTCACAGTTGACGAGCTGCTTTAATATAATTGTGAAGAAAGACGAGGAGATTAAAGCTTCATGCTCCTCGTCTAGTGTGGAGGGAGCTCTGGAGGAAACTATTAAGTCTCTAAAGGATTCTCGCCAGACATATGCTACTGACAAGGTTGTTCGGGAGAATACGTTGCCTCCACCGAGCAGGAAAAAGCTCAAGCTGTTGAAATCTCCAAAGAGTTGGAGAAGAGAATAAAGGATTTGGAGGGGAAAAATAAAGAGCTTGAAGATAAGCTCAAAACTGTTAGGGAGCTTGAAGATAAGTTTAAGGTTGATGAGGAAAAATTGGGCCAACTTCAGGAAGTAAGTTAGCAGAAGGAGGAGGCTGAGAAAAAACTGAAAGCTGCTGATGACCTGCTGTCCGAGAAGCTTTCCTCAGAAAAGTTGAAAAGGAAAATGGCTGTGAAGAAGTCCTTCAGCACTGGCTGGGACAAGGGGTGGAACAAGGGATTGGCTGCCATGGTGTCGCAAGTGGACTATGACAGCCTCAAATACTTTATGGATGGATGGATTGCTGCTCTTCAGGAGATGAAAGTGGATGAAAATTTTGAACTCTTTCAGCAACACATCCCTGGTCCCCTTCCAACTCCTGAAGACTTAGAAGAGGACGAGGCTGCCTCCGAAGAGTCTTCTATGGTGATGGGAGATCATCCCCTAGTCATCCAGCCTGCTGTCGAGGAACTTCAGCAAATCATTACTTCTTCCGAGCAACTGCTGGCGATCCCCGAGCAACTTTTTACTCCTTTCGAGCAACCTACTTCCTCGTCCCAGCCTCCCGAGAAGGTTTTGGGAGACAAGGAAAAGGTGTAGAGTTGTTCGGGTTTATCTTTATATTTTTCTTTTGTCAATTGTAACCATGAATATGTAACTCTGAAATCTTGTACTTTTGACCTTTATGATATAATAAAACTCGAACTTATGTCTATTCATACTGTTGTCTCTTTTTCATACTCTGTCTTGATTCTTATTGATTGTGGCTTTTTCTTTCTCTGCTAGTTTCTGGCCAGGATGGAATTATTATCTGCTCATGATACTGTGCTGCTGAGGCAATGCAATGATTATTTTAAGGCTGGTCACACAGATCTGAGTGCAGCACAAGTCGTCGACATCCTCGGCCAAGATGCTTCAGAACAGGCAGTTGAAGCATATCAATATCTGAAGTGTATACTTGATCGAGCAGTGGCCAATAATGTGGCCTATTATGATATGATCGAGGATATCCAAGGCACCCTCGAAGACATTCAGCTACAATACAAAGAATCCACTGCCCTGTTGCATGAGGGGTACGAGAAGAAGTATCAGCAACTCAATACTGACAAGGGGTACGAGAAGCACTTTGCTGGCTACGAGGTGAGGGAGATAACTCTGAGGGGCGAGATCGAGGAATGCAGACAAATAGCCGAGTTTTTGGAGCAAGAAAACAACAACTTGCAAAGAGAGTTGTCACAATTGAAGTCTGCAGCTTCTACTTCAAACGCCTTAATCCCAGTGAATGATGAGGGATTTTCGTTCTTGGAAGTCGAGAACGCCAACTTGAGGGACGAGTTGGAAACCTTGAAGAGGTCTGGCCCATCTACATCTTCTCGTGGTCGAGCAAGAGCTCCCCGGGGATGAGCAAGAGCATCTCGAATTCCTATAGAGGAACAGAGGACTCAGTCTGCCTTAGAAAACCAGGCCTTCCAATTAATGGCAAAGAACCAGGCTTTGGCTAAAATGTTAAAGAAGATCAGGGACCTGGAAGAGCATCTCTCCACTCAGAAGTCTACCTTGTAGAATAAAGAGATCTTCATCAAAAATCTCCACGAGCAGCTGGATAGATTAACACATCAATTACACAAACAGCCCAGGGAGTTCTGGATGGCTGGATACAACGAAGCTCTCTTTCACTTGGACGATCGTATCCAGAATGCCAATAATGAGGGCTACAAGCAAGGCTGGTTGAATGCCTTAGGTGTGCTGCAACTCGAACATGGTCATTACCTGTGGGACTACCACGATCCTGGGCTGCTCGACCTACCCGTGCCTCCATTCAAACTGGATATGAGTTGGATCCCTGCTCGAGCCATTCCTCGATGCTTAATTTCCAAGTATCTCGGCGACTACAATCTCCATTCAATTGTTGAAGTATCTCATCCCGAGCACCTTCTAGATCGACCATCCATGATGAATATCAGGATGTTAAAGGATCTCAACTTCATAAATTCTCCCCTGGCTTTAAATGATCCACCTGCTGGCGAGGAACCTGTATCAAAAGCAGAAGGGAAAAGACCAGTAGAATAGGAATATCGATGTAACAGTTAGTATACATTTCAATATCAATGTAATTTGTTTTGGATTTAATGAAAGACTTTCATTTCTATTTGCTATTGTCTTGTAAAATACTTTACCTTTGTGCATGTGTATCTGATGAAAATATAACAATATTGCGTAGTTTGTCGATCAAATTATTGTCGAGTAGTTTGAACTTGTGGTAGTCATTTGGCAAAAATAATATTTTGTTTCTCGACAAACTTAGTAATAATTAAAAAGTTACGAGTATAAAAAATGTTTCTCGATCACTTTAAATTTTACTTGTCGACCAACTACAGTTAGTGGGTTTTTTTTCCCGACCAGCCATAGTTGGTAGATTTTTCTCTTAAATGTTTCCGACCAACCAAGGTCGGTAAATTTTCCTTGTCGACCAACTACAGTTGGTGGGTTTCTATCCCCGACCAGCCATAGTTAGTCTTTTTGAAATAATTTTACCTCCCGACCAACTCAAGTTGGCATTTTCGAGAATATATTTACTTCCTAACCGACATAAGTTGGCATTTTTAGGAATACTTTATTTCACGAGAAACATATAGTTTTATTTCCCTTAGGAATATAAATTTTACTTCCCGGAGGAATACAAGTAGCTTTACTTCCCGGAGGAATACATGTAGCTTTACTTCCTGGAGGAATATAGGTAGCTTTACTTCCCGGAGGAATATTGGTCGCTTTACTTCCCGGAGGAATATAGGTAGCTTTACTTCCCGGAGGAATATTGGTAGCTTTACTTCCCGGAAGAATATTGGAAGCTTTACTTCCCGGAGGAATATAGGTTTCTTGACCAACCTTAGTTGGCATTTTCGAGAAAAAAATTGTTGAGTAGCCTGAGCTTAGCCGAGTAGTGTGTAACACTAGTATTCCCCGAAAAACATTCAATAAAAAGAAAGAATTCAACAGAATATCTTCATTTTATTCATCACTGATAATACTTGCGCAGGTGCTCTGCGTTCCATGCATTCTTCAACTCCTCCCCTTCTAGAGTTTCTATTCGGTAAGTTCCTGGTCGAACAACTTCTGTAACTCGGTATGGTCCATGCCAGTTTGCCTCCAGCTTATTGTGCTTTTGAATTACTTTCTTCAGCACATAGTCTCCTTCTTTTAGGTCGCACTTCTTCACTCTCTTGTTGTAGAACAAAGTTGTTCGCTGCTGGTAAGCAGCGTTTCTGATGGCTGCTTCTTCTCTAACTTCCTCGAGCATGTTTAAATCCAATCTTCTCATTAAGTCGCTGACAGGGGAGTTGAAATTTAGTACCTTGTGTGTTGGGAGGCCCAACTCGGTAGGTATAACAGCTTCACTTCCAAACGCCAGCATATAAGGTGATTCTCCAATTGCTACTCGGGGAGTAGTTCGGTAAGCCCACAGTACTGACTGTAACTCGTTGATCCAGTTTGCTTTTGCATCATCCAGTCTTTTCTTCAAGCCATTTAGCAGCGTTCTGTTTGTCACTTCAGTTTGTCCATTGCTTTGAGGATGGCCTGGTGCTGAGTGGACCTTCAAAATGTTTGACTGATGGCAATAGGCAGCGGACTCCTCGTTATCAAATTGCGTTCCATGGTCTGTGATGAAAGCATGAGTAAGACCATATCGGCAAATGATGTTCTTCCAAATAAATTGGTACACCTTCTCGTACGTCATATCAATGAGAGGCTCAGCTTCCACCCACTTAGTAAAATAATCCACTGCGACGACGAGGTATTTGAACCTTCCTCTAGTCGTTGGCAGTGGTCCAACCAAATCTATTCCCCACATGGCTAATGGCCAAGGGGAAGTGATGGGTGTCAATAATGCTTGTGGAGTTCTTCGGATGGAGGAAAAGCACTGGCACTTGTCACATTTCTTGGCATAGGCTACACAATCAGCCCTCATCGTCGGCCAGTAATATCCTTGCGTCATCATCCTTTGCAAAAGCGTCCGACCTGCTACATGGTCTCCACAGGACCCTTCATGGATCTCTTCAATCAATTCTTTCACCTCGGAGGGATGTACACATCTTTGCAAACCTGCCATAATTCCTCGTCTATATAAAATACCATTAGTTAATACATACCGAGCAACTTTAAACTTCAATTTCTTGGCTGCGAGCTTATCAATTGGTAATTCTCCCTCCTCAATATATGCCCTGATAGGATCCATCTAAGATGGTCCTAAATCAATGGTGATAAAGTTCATCGCCAAATCTTCCTCTATACTCCGATCAGCTAAAACTTCAATTGGGATTGTTCTTCGTAGCTCGGTACGAGTAGCTGAGGCTAATCGAGCTAAGGCATCTGCTCTTGCATTCTCCATTCTCGGTATTCTGACCAGCTGAATAGCAAAAAATTCTGATACCAACTCCATTACCTTTGCATGGTATTTGATCATTAATTCTCCTTTGGATGCATATATTCCCAACATTTGATTTACGATTAATTGAGAATCACTGAAGACAATTATTTGCTGCGCTTCCATAATTTTCGTTAAATTAAGACCTGCAATCATGGCCTCATACTCAGCTTCATTATTAGAAGGTTTAAATTGGAAACGTAGGGCATACTTCATGTCGACCTCGTCCGGAGTGCTCAAAACTATCCCTGCCCCACTGCCTGTTGTGCAAGATGAGCCATCTACATATAGCCTCCATATAGGTAACTCGTCTTCAAACTTCTGATCTGACAGAGTTCCTCGGCGAAATATTTGTTGCTTACTTTCATCTTCCCCTGATATTTCTCGCTCTTCGTCGATCATCTTTTCTTGCCCTTTTACCAATCGGAGTTGGTCTGAGCTCGAATTTGATGATCCCGTAACATCCACTTGCTCTTTTACCAACCGGAGTTGGTCTGAGCTTGTGTTTGATGATCCTGTAACATCTACAGGTTGATCAGCGAGCAACTTTTGCTCCTCGGGGCTATCAGGATAAGTGAACTCCGCTATGAAATCTGCTACAGCCTTCCCTTTTAACGATGATCTGGGTTCATAAACTATATCATATTCACCGAGATCTATTGCCCAGTACATCAATCTCCCTGATTTTTCTGGTTTATGAAGGGCTTGTCTCAACGGCATATCAGTATATACGACTATAGTATGAGCCTGGAAGTATGGTCTCATTCTCCTACTCGCCTCAATCAGCGCCAGTGCTAACTTTTCCAGCCTTGGATATCTGATCTATGCTCCTCGGAAGGACTTACTTGTGTAATAGATTGGTTTTTGCACTCCATTCTCCACTCTGATCAACGCCGAGCTAACTGTATTCTCCGATACTGTTAGGTACAAGTACAATTTTTCTCCCATCACCGGCCTAGACAACAGTGGAGGTGCTCCTAAGTATTTCTTCAAGTCTTGAAAAGCATTCTCACACTCATCATTCCACTCAAAAGTCTTTCGAAGTGTCTTGAAGAATGGGAGACATCGATCAGTTGCTCGTGATACAAATCTGTTGAGTGCTGCTACTCTTCATGTAAGACTTTGCACCTCTTTCTTCGTCGTTGGAGATCGCAGCCCTAATAGAGCTTTGATCTTTTCAGGATTCGCCTCAATGCCTCGTTGGTTGACAATGTATCCGAGAAATATGCCTTCTCGTACTCCAAATATGCACTTCGTCGGGTTCAGCTTCATTTGGTATTTATCTAGTTGATCAAAAGTCTGACTTAAGTCAACTAGATGATCAGCAGATTTTTTGCTCTTCGTCAGCATATCGTCAACATAGACTTCCATATTGCAACTGATTTGTTCAGCAAAGACTTTGTTCATCAGCCTCTGATATGTCGCACCTGCATTTTTCAAACCAAAAGGCATAACATTATAACAATAAGTTCCCCTAGGGGTAATGAAAGAAGTACTCTCCCTGTCTTCAAGTTTCATTTTAATCTGATTGTAGCCAGAATAAGCATCCATGAAGCTTAGCAGCTCGTGTCCCAAGGTAGCATCGACTAGTTGATCAATTCGGGGCAGTGGAAAGTGATCCTTTGGGCATGCTTTATTGAGATCGGTGAAGTCTACACACATCCTCCACTTGTTGTTATTCTTCTTTACCATCACCACATTGGCTAACCAGTCTGGATATTTAACATCTTCAATGAAGCAAGCTTTCTGGAGCTTCTCGACTTCCTCCTGTATAGCTTGATTCTTCTCGGGGCTGAACACTCTTCTTCTCTGCTTCACCGGCTTGATCTCCTTATTTACATTGAGTTCGTGACATAAGAAATTTGGGTCTATCCCAGGCATATCCTCATGACTCCACGCAAAAGTTTGTTTTCTACTTCTTAGGAAAGTTATCAATTCCTGTTTTAATGAGGCTTCCAACGATGAACCTACTTGAGTAGTTCGCTCAGGGTGCTCGTCGTCCAGAATGATGTTTTCAGTAGCTTCCACCACTTGACCCTTCACGAGTTGCGACTCATCTCTAGGATTCAATGTTTCAATTTCTGCCCCTTCTTCCACTTGATAAGTAACAGTATTTTTCTTTGATTCCTCCATTTCCTCTTGCTCGGCGGATGAATAATAGCATTCCCGAGCTACTTTCTAGTCACCTTTAACAACTCCTACTCCAAAATTTATTGGAAATTTTAGGCACTGATGCACCGTAGATGGTACAGCCTCGAACTTCTTCAATCCTACTCTTCCCATGATGATATTGTATGATGATTGAACATTCTTATCCATCACGAAGAAGCGTATTCTTTTTGTTCAACAAGCAGACCACGTACCAATAAATATATCCAACTTGATCGTCCCAAGTGGAAATACTTTCTCGCCAGCAAAACCGATGAGGGGTCTATGATAAGGCTCCAATTGAGATAGCTTTAGATTTAAACTATCGAAGCACGAGTAGAACATGATGTCTGCCGAGCTACCATTGTCGACCTATACTCTTGAAATTATAACCTCCTTCATTCTCATCTTGATCACCAGTGGGTTATTATGAGAATATATAACACCTTCAAGGTCATTCTTTGAGAAACCAATGACCAATTTCTCTTTATTCACCTTTCTTGGGTGATCCTCCTCAGCTAGATTTATTCGTTGAATGTACGAGCAAGCTTGAGCCTCACAGAGATAAGCTTTTCTCTCGGCAGTAAGGTCTCCTCCTCCTGCATCTCCACCTGTTATAACGTTACAGTCAAATGACCCAAAGCGTATTGAAAATACCTCTCGTTCTGGCTGCCTTGGTCTCTTGGGAAGATCGGGGTCATCCTCGAGATCAACTTCATGGTTTCTTTTCTTGTTCTCCTCAGCTCGACGAGGAGATCTAGACCTCTCTCTTGCTCGGTCGTTATTTCTTCTTTCGTTTCCACGATCAACATACTTTGATAGCTTTCCTCGTCTGATTAGTGTTTCAATCTCATTCTGAAGAGCTATGCAATTTTTGGTCATATGGCCATGATCTTTATGAAACTCGCAATACTTTGCTTTATTCCTCTTGTCAGGGTCTGCCTTCATATGGTCTTGATTTCCTCCAGAACATGGTTGATATCCTTCTTCAAAGGAGTATAATTATCATATTTCTTCATCACGTCCCACACCGACCTGTTTTTTGAATGTTTGTCATTACCATTGTTCTTATGCTCTTTCTTCTTAGCTTTATCACCCTCCACCTTGGTTTCTTTGGCATCCATATTCTTCTTTGCAGCCATAGCCATCTTGGACGCTTTTCCCATCAGGTCTGACATGGTTCTGGGTGGATCTTTGGCCAAAGTGTAGTACAACTTGTTGGGCAGTAGTCCACTCATCAAAGCGGTAATCGTTGTCTTCTCCTCATAATCAATGACTTTAAGTTTCTCGTTATTAAAACGAGTTATATAATCTCTGGTACTCTCACTAGCTTTTTGTCTAACACTTAACAAATGTGCTACTCGTTTAACTGGCTTTGCCCCAAAATAGAAATTCCCAATAAATAACTCGGCCAGTTGAAGAAAAGTTGAAATCTTACCCTGAGGAAGATTATTATATCATATTTGAGCAGATCCGGTAAGAGTTCCCGAGAATGCCCTGCATCTCATCTCATCTGGAACAGCATAGATGTCGACTACAACCTGGTATTGTTCTATATGAAGGACAGGGTCAGTCTTTCCATCATATTTGGGGGTCATAACAGGTGCTTTGAACTTTGATGGTGTTGGAAAATCTACAATGGACTGGACAAAAGGTGTTCCTCGAACAAAGGTTCGTTGTAGAGGGTTCTTAACTTTAACTATTTCTCCCAATCTATCCTCTAGCCTTTGAATAGAGCCTTTCCATGCATCATTTCCTTCCTCGGGCCTATTGGTTCGAGCAACTGATCGCGTTGATGTGGCTTCCTGGGATCTCTCTTGACGAGCAGTTGGTCGCGACTGGGCAGATCCTTCCTTTAAGTCTGATGGTCGTCGAAAACTCCTCAATGGGGCTCTAGGAGGACTTTTGCTCCTCCTAGGACCTAATCGATCGAAAGGAGATACTCTGCTTAATCTTTCTAGCGCACTGGTCCTTTCTGGGGAGAGAGTGATACGTTGGTCAGTATCTGTGGCTCGCACTGACGAAGTTCGTCCAGGTTGATAAGAAAAATCTTCAGACTCCTCATTGTGATATGAATTGGTACGCCTAGTACGTGAAGAAGATGCACGCGTATTTCTTTGAATACTTCGTGGTCTTGAATGGGTTGGTGCACCGCCATGGAGGGTTTGTATGAGTTGACGCATAGTTTCTTGCATGACGGTCTGGCCCTGAGCCAGATTTGTCATTATTCCAGCCAGATCTGGAATATTTGGCGGAGCAGATGGATTTGGAGGGCTTCCAGCATTTCGATTGCTTGATTCTGGAATATCAGCCACTTGTGATGGATTGTTTTTTATGGAAAAACGATATTACTAGTCGTTTCCACAGACGGCGCCAATCTGTTGATGTAAAAAAATAGATCATATCTAATTATTCAATCACAGATAAATAAATGAGACAAAGAATTTTTAAAGTAGTTGAGCCTTATAAGAATGGCCTACGTCCACTGTTATGTTATTGCTGATTGTTGGGAATTCTCGATTACAAGTTATCTCAAGAAATTTCGGTCCCTTTACAATGAGGATTGTACAATGTATTTATAGCCCTGGGGCTGTAATGTGAAAGGGTAATAAATTAAATGATGTACATATGAAAGGGTGATACATTCAATGCTCCTTAAGCGTATGCGTCTGAATGATAAGCATTTAATGCATAGTCAAACTATTGGCTATCCCGCTATTAATGCTTTGTTCGGGGTGCAGCTCGGACCTCCTGAGTTTCTCGGACCGCCTAAGCTTCTCGGTGCTCAAGAGTTCCTCGGAGAGTTCTCGTTCCTCGGAGCGTATGAGTTCCTCGGGGAAACAGTGTTCCTGGTTGTAGTATGGTTCCTCGGAGCGTGTGAGTTCCTCGGAAGTGTTTGTTGTTGTCACGTAGACTGCCACGTGTCTTCACTTTATTAATCCATGTCAGCATACTAAATTTGGCATCAACATGATATAACATATAAATGATCGTGTTAAAAGTTCTTCTATTAACCAAGGCAAGAGATCTTTTCCCAAAAGTTGAATGAGCAATATAAGGCATATGATGGGTCTTAGTCATTAGCAATAAAAAAAAGGTCATATATAAAAAAAAGTTAACCATATATATATAGGATATTATTTATATAAAAATATACAAACAAAAAATAGTATTATATATTGTGTAAATTAATAAATATTTATATAATCACATAATAAAATATTATTTGAAATCATCAAAATCAATATATTATATTAAACTAAATGTACATTAATTACAATTAAGATAATTAAATATTAAATAAAGGGTTAATTACATTTTTATTTAACACATGTCATGGTGTATATAAAATATTAAGAAACTACCCATCAAATGTAATTATACTGTGGGCGATAAAGTTATAGTGCTTTCAACCCATTACATTAACGAATTATCATAAAAAAATAATACTTACGTTAATTACTCTACACTACATAATATCCTCTATGACTAACTAATACCCACCACATTTGATAGTAAGTTACTTATCACAGGTGTTAAATGTAGAACGATTATACGTAAAATAGTTATGTTTTTTTCCCATTTAAATTAAATTTATTAATTAAATTTAGAGGCCTTTAGATACTAATCCCCCTCTTGATATATATTGTTATTAAATCATTAATTTGTTGTTTTTTTATATATGATCATATATCAATGGTCAATGATGAAATAAGTTCAATTGACTTTAAACCATTTTTAGGTAGTATATTACGTCACCCTTTCCCCAAAACATAACTAAAGAAAACCTCCAAGATACGGGCAATTTCTCGCATAATAGTGGTCTTACCAACACCAGGCCTTCCAAAAAAAATATGTTATATCCAAAATGAAGCAGATCCTGTACCATGGCGATGTGGCCATTAACTGCTCGCCCAACTCGGCATGTTAAACCTACTACCATTCCTTTCCTACTTCTTATTGCAGATATTCGGTGCAAGGTACCCGCAAGTTAAACCTACTACCATTCTTTAGTTTTTCTCTTATCAGTTTCAACAATAATATGTTGTAGTTTTTATTTCTTACTTATTTATTCTCCGATGTATTTTCAGTTGCTGGCATGATGTTGTCATGACTATGAGATTACAAAGATCACCAGATGAAGGGGACATTATGTTCATTATATTTGGATCGATTAGCTGTTGTGCGGTGTATATAGGCACAATGACGATGAGAATCGTGGATTTGAAAAAATGTGTTATGTAAATTTGGGATTGAATTTTTGTGTAGATCAATATACTAGAATGGTTAAACTCGCAAGAAGTAAGAGTGTAATGCAAAATGTTATTTAATGGGTGAATGTTTTGGTCTTAAATACATTATGTGTTTTCTACTTATAGGGATGTGGTTTCTACTTAGTAGTGTTGGATTATTTTTTGGTGCTTAATACAAGTGAATAGTTCTATAAACAAAGAAAATTTTGTCCAATTTTTTTAAAATAACGTACATTTTTTTTATTATAATATAAAATATTTTACAAAATAATTTAGTCAATTCAATACTTTGAAAGTATTCGTTGTACCACCGTTAATATTATAATACAAAACTTTACGACTTGATCACGATTAATACTTTGGAAAATTATCATCGTGCCTTCAGGCACGGATATATCCTAGTATATATACCCGTGCCGAGGGCACGACGATAAATTTGCCCCCGTGATAAAAAAATCCAGCCCATAAAAAAATAAAAAGAAGAAAGAAAAAAAAATAGTTAAAAAAAATCCATATCTATTTAAAAAAAAAAACACCTTTTAGCATGACATTTCATGCATGGGCATGAAATGTCAAAAATATCATACATGTCTTTTTGCCATAACCATATGGCATTATATTATATATATATATATATATATATATTATTGATATGCCTCCCTTGCCAATGAGCTACTCCGACTCAGCCTTCCTCGTCCTCGATTTACACTCCTAACTCTGTCGCCCCCTGCATTCATCTGATTTGTTCTTCATTATTATTATTATTATTATTATTATTATTATTATTATTATTATTATTATTATTATTATTATTATTATTATTATTATTATTATTATTATTATTATTATTATTATTATTATTCCTTTTATAGTCCCTCTATTCCCACTTCAAATTAATATTTTTCCACTCCACTTTAATATGAAAAGACTTTAATACCCTCAAAGCTCATTCATTTAATCCAAAACTTATAACTTTATCTCTTTCGACCCAAAAAGGAAAAAAAAAACAATTTTCATCTTTTTTTTATTTATCTAAAAACTGTTTTTTCAATAAAATTGTATTTTTACAAAAAAAAAAAGCTGTATTTTTACGGAAAAAAAGATAGTTTAAAAAAAAACTCTACAGTTTTTTCTCTTTATAATAAATAGTTAAACAAAGTTTTTTTAATTATAAAAAAGAGTTGTATATATATTTGAAAAAAAATGAAAACAGTTTTTTAAAGATAAAAGCAGCATTTCGTTCATTTTAATAAAAAATAACAATACGTTTATATATATATATATATATATATATATATATATATATATATATATATATATATATAATGTACAATTTGTTGTTTTTCATAAAACAATTGTTTTTGTAAAATAAAATAAAGATAATGTAGAGTTTTTTTTTTCAATACACTAATATATACATATACTATTGTGCATTAATGTTTTTAGGGATTTAAAAAAAATAGTTTTTTATAAAAAAAATGCTACAATTTTTTCTTTTTATAAAAAAACAGTTAATTTTAAAAAAAACTCAAAACCGTTTTGAAAAGCTTATATAAAACACTCAAAACCGTTTTGAATATAAAAAATGTTTATTTGAAAAAAATCTTTTAAAAAAAATGTTGTATAAAAAATTGTTTCAACTTTATATAATCGTTTTAAAAAGTAAAAAAATTATTTTCACTGTTATATAGGCGGTCAGACTAGGTATACATACCGCTGGTGCGAACCATTTTTTCGTATATATTAGTCCGCGCCAATGGTATGTATAGATTGTCTGACCACCTATACATACCGCTGATGCAGACCATTTTTTTTATATAAACAACAGTTCATTGTTTTTGAGAGTGAATGGTTATATAAAGTTGAAACAATTTTTATACAAATTTTTTTTAAAGATTTTTTTAAATAAACATTTTTTATATTCAAAACGGTTTTGAGCGTTTTATATAAACTTTTTAAAACGTTTTTGAGTGTTTTTAAAAATTAATTGTTTTTTATAAAAAAGAAAAAAATGTAGCGTTTTTTTTATAACAACTATGTACATTTTTTTTAACCCCTAATGACATTAATGTACAGTAGTATATGTATATATTAGTGTATTGAAAGAAAACTCTACATTATTTTTATTGTATTTTACAAAAACAATTGTTTTATGAAAAAAAAGCAAATTGTACATTATATATATAAAAACGTAATGTTATTTTTTGTTTCAAATATATATACAAGTCTTTTTTATAATTAAAAAAAAATTAACTGTTTTTTATAAAGAGAAAAAACTGTAGAGTTTTTTTTTAATTGTCTTCTGTTTTTGTAAAAGAAAAACAGTTTTTTTTAATAAAAATGTAATTTTATTAAAAAACAGTTTTTTGACAAATAAAAAAAAGATGAAAGGTTTTTTTTCTTCTTTTTGGATCAGAAGAAAGAAAGTTATGAGTTTTGAATTAAGTGAATGAACTTTAAGGGTATTAAAGTCTTTTCATATTAAAGTGGAGTGGGAGAATGTTAATTTGGAGTGGGAATAGAGGGACTCTTCCTTTTATTCTTCGTCTCTCTTTATCTTACTGTAAATATCATTACTTTCACAATAAATACATACTACGAGACTTTCCCTGTTCGTTAACTTTTCTAATAGTAAATATTTACTTTCCAATTTAACACTTCTTTTTCATTTATTTTCTTTTTTTCATCCCGATCGGAGAAGGGACATATACCAAATAGTCCCTCGGACATTTTTTAATACTCATTTAGTCCAAACTTTTTTATTTTGCCTCAAAAAGTCCTTTGCCACATATTTTGAAGAGGGAGTGCCACTGGCGCGGACCTCTAAAAATAAGAGGATATTGAGTGCTTGAGGGACTAAATGGGTTAAACTAAAAATATGTGTCCTTTTTAAAAAATATATATTTATAGTAGGGACTATTTAATAATTGACCCATCGGAGAATTGCTTTTATGAAATTTTTAGATTTATATTCATAAAATTTTCATTCATAATTTTATGAGCAAATTATATTTAAGTCCCATTTAGGAGGTCAACATACATTTAAGTCCCATTGACTTTCTTATAACCTTTAAAGTCCTAACCAACATAAACGTGCGGTTAAAATAGAAGGAAATGACTGAAATACCCATCAATTCCAAAATCGAAGAACTCGTAACCAACGGTTTCCTCCTTCCTTCCGATTTCTATGGGAGTTTTCAAATTTCAACTTTCAAATTGCAAACTCATCACGTAATGCTTTCCTTACCACCATTCAAGCGTCCAGTTTCAAAACCCTTACCATTTTTCGTTAAACTATGGATGAAGGTTCATAAAACTCGGATTTGTTTGCTGTTGTCCGTGGTGTGGTAGTTAGTACACTTTCGGTAAGATCCCCTGCTACAATGAAAGAGCAATTTTATTTTGTTTTTTGAAACATTTTTTTTCGGTTTTGTTTTTGATTTTGAAAGAGTCTTCTTTATCTCAATTTTGATGTGTTTCTTTCAAACACTGCTTACTTCTACACAACTCTGTTTTGGTGTTTACATCGTTTTCTTGCATTTGCAGTGGGTATGGTGTATTTACAATGTTGTATATACGGAATTTAGTATTTGTTACTCGTTCTGTTATGGTTTTTACAAATTTACGATGTTGGGGAACATTGTTGCAACATACATTAGGAAAACAAAGTAATTTAATTTGTTGACCAGATATTCTTAGATTTTACAGTGTTGTTAGTAACATTATTTTTTGGGTTTGTATAGTTTGTTCCACACAAACACATAATTCTAAGTACGTCACATATGTGTTTTGATTTGAGGGTATGGTGTGTTTGTTGATAATTTTAGATTTGATTGAATACGATTTGCCCCATCATCGTTTAATCTCTGTTTTGTGTTTTAGTACTGTTTTATACAGTGTTTTCTGCGTATATGTTGTGTAGCAGTTATAACAGTAAGGTTTACTGTATGACCTGTTTGAGGTTGTACATGAATAATTGACTTATATACCTCAAACAAATACATTTACTGAATGAGATATATACTATGAAGTAGGTTGAGAGTTCAGCACACAATAAATTAATATAAAAACATTTTAAACGTTTCCATCGTTGTTTATATTCATGCGACATTCAAATTCATATGAATATACTAACATCAGGTTATTAACATAAGCACATAGTATGGTGAGGTGACCTTACATAGGTTTTGGCTTACTTTTCATTTTTTGTTGTAGTCATCATGGAAGTGTTTGTCACATTGTTATGCAAGTATATGGATAGGACATTTGTCAAGATGTTACAAGATCGAACGACTGTTACGGAGTTGGTTGAATGTATTCGTAGCAGGTGGATTGATTTAGCTGATGCCAAAATTGCATTGTCTTATAATTTAGTAGGGCACCCTCAATGTGCACTTGATTTTGATGAGGATATTTCAACAATGTTATCGTATTGTCATAAACACGGCATTGAAACTGTGGATGTCAATATAATGACTCGGGAGGTGGTTCTAAGTGATGGAGAAGGGATTTCCGATGATTGTAGTCATGAAATTTTACTCGAAGATGCAGATTTAGAGCGTTTGGATGAGGCATTGCGTGAAGAAAGTCGTAATACAACTAAACGTTTGTTGTCATTTGGTTGGTCGGACGGTATTTCTAAGGTTGGTCAACGATATAGAGGTGGGGTGGCTGAGTTCCGTGATGTGCTTTGTAAGTATGCAGCAGAAGTTGGATTTGAATTCAACTACATAAAGAATCATTTGAATCGAGTTACCGCTGTGTGTAAATACAGAATATCGACAGGATGTGGTTGGTATGTTCATGGAAGGGTTGACACGGTTAACGGATTTTTTTCTGTTAAGAAATTTTATGATGAGCACACGTGTGGAGTTGCGTATAGAATTCGTAAACATGGCCGTTTGTCTTCGGGCGTAATTGCTAACGAAATAACAAATCGCATAAGAAAAAATAATACGACTCACCCCATTGACATTGTCGCATATATTTCAGATGAGTATGGATATGATCTTGAATATAGCACGGCGTGGCGGGCTGTAGAAAAAGCGAAGAGATGTGTGTTCGGCGATGAATCACTTTCATTTGACAAGTTAAGATGGTATGTTGACGCGGCTATGGATTCAAACCCCGGTAGTCATTTGTCGATCGAATACAATTCTGATAGTGGTCGATTCGAAAGGATGTTCGTAGCATTTCATGCATGTATAGAGGGTTTCAAGTATTGTCGACCCTTGATATTCTTGGATGGCACATTTTTGAAAAGCAGGTACAAAGGAATTCTATTGGCGGCGACGGGAAAAAATGCAAATGAAGGTATTTACATTAGCATTATTCCAATTGTTGATTTATCGACTACATGTTTAGTTGTCAAATGATTTGATAATAATATGTTTGCTGAATTTGACATATTGTAGATAATATGTCAAATTTGTTGAAATCATGGTACATTATGTACTTCTATTGATGATTACAGTCAACAAACTATGTACGGGTAGTAATTGTTTGGGTGTTGCGTAGTACTTTACGTTGTAAACAATTCGATTTAATAGGTGAGAAATGTAGTTATTTTGTTCATACACGCTAGGCAGCCTAACAGTAAAGTTTATTGTATGACCTGTAACATCTTTTACATGACTAATTGACCTACATATAGCATACAGTGAACTTTCCTGTTAGACATGCTGCACAGCGTGCATGGACTACATGACTAGATCAATCACGCAGTATATTTTATCTCATTGAAAAAAAAATTCTTGTTGCCTTATGTCATAGGCATGTTTCCTATAGCTTTCGCCATTGTTGACTCGGAGAATGATGATAACTGGGAATGGTTCATGATTCAGTTTTCGAAGATCATTGACACCTCAATGGTTTACACGTTTATTTCGGATCGTAACAATGGCTTGCTGAAGTCGGTTTCAAAGGTATTCCCCGATTCACATCATGGATATTGTTTGCAACACTTGAAATGTAATTTGAGGGACAAGTTAACTGGGATTCATAGAAAAGTGAAGGAAAAAATCATTGAAATATTTGTACTTTGCGCTTATGCACCTGATGAAGAAACGTTCAACAAACGTATGGCTTGGTTGTTGGCTGAAGGAGGACAAAGAATTCGTGAATTTTTGTCCACGACATCGAATGAACATTGGAGCAATGCACATTTTGGTGGTCAACGTTATGGTGAAATGTATTCAAATGTGGCCGAGTCCTTTAACTCTTGGATACGTGACGCTCGTCAGCTCCCAATCACAGACTTAGTAGATACAATTAGATGTAAGATTATGAAGTTGAACACTATTAGGCGAGACGAAGCGAAAGCATGGACCGGTTACCTTTGTCCACGTATGAATCGCCGTTTCAGAGAGTTGTTGGAGATAGGTCGTACTTGGGTTGTGAACAAGGCAACTGAATTC
This sequence comes from Sambucus nigra, assembly GCA_949130495.1. Taxonomy (NCBI): domain Eukaryota; kingdom Viridiplantae; phylum Streptophyta; class Magnoliopsida; order Dipsacales; family Adoxaceae; genus Sambucus; species Sambucus nigra. The sequence continues at coordinate 763,910,891 of OX422208.1, read as the reverse complement.
ATATTCGAGGTTCGGTCGGATGAAGTTTATAATGTTAATATGCAGTACAGTATGTGCTCATGTTGTAAATGGCAGCTGAATGGTTTTCCGTGTAATCATGCATCTATCGTAATTCAGAGATGCGGGTACGAGTTGAAGGATTACATTGATGAGATTTTCTCAGTCGATATGTTCTTGAAAACGTATGGGTTTGCAATATTACCAATTCCTTCATGTAATAGAGTAAACTTATCTTCTGATGATGCGATAATCAAACCACCAGATGTTAAACGTCCTCCGGGTAGACCGAAGACCAAGCGTATTAATTCGAGGGGCGAGGAAGTAAAGTCTATAACATGTAGCAGGTGCAAAAAAATTGGGAATCACAACAGGAAGACGTGTGTAGAACCGTTGAAGGAGTTATGATGTATTTGCATTTTTTATTCTAGTTTGTTTTTAAATGATTATTTCATTACAATATATAATTTGATGAAGTTTTATTAGTTTTCAACTGCACAGTAAATGTTACTGTATACAATGGTCACATATTACAAATGAGTAATTGTAGTACGATATTTCAACATCAATGTTAATGTGTCGACATCTCAACCATTAATGAATGTAGTAAAATTTACCAGATCAACTTATCATAATTGACAGTGCTCAATGACCGTTGGATACACGTCGTTCAGAAGCAAAATATACTTCTTGAGTTTTCTTTTCATGTAGTATATGCACTTTGTGCAGTAGGTCAATCAGTAAAGTTTACTTTGTGACATACGTAAGTCAATTAGTCATATGTAAGGCGAAACAGCACATCTGTTAAACTTCACTGTTAGGACTGCTGCACAGCGTTCATGCACGACATCACTAAAAAATGGCACATCATTGTTATTTGGTCATTGATAGAATAATTTTTTTTTTGGGTTTCGAAGCCCCCTACAGTTCAACACAAATGTGAATTTGACTCAGATCACAAAATGGGTAAATGATTCCCTTTTTCCAATAAACTTGAATTTTGATGAGTCACGCAAGTCCATTGTTCGACATCTAAACCAATAATTATTGAAGAAGAAATTAACAAATCGACTTCAATATACTGACCGTTGGATACACATCGTGCAGCACTACAATATAACGAGTCAGTTATCTAGTCAAGTCGTGCATGCAACATGTCCAGCAAGTCTAACAGTAACGTTTGCTGTATGACATAGGTAAGTCAATTAGACATGGAAAAGTTCAAACAGGTCATACAGTAAACTTTACTGTTAGACCTGATGCACATCGTGCATGCACGACATGTCTAGATACCGACACTACAATGTTGCGTGGTCATTCAGAAAATAAACTTATGCTATGCTAAGTATAAATATTTGTTTCTACAAAACTCAAGGAAATTATTTTAATTATTTGTACGGTTTAACGATTGTCTTATTTTATAGGCAATGTTTGGTATGACATTATTTGTTGTTGATTATGCAGAATGATGATAAAAGGAAATGGTTCATGATGCGTTTTTCGAATGTGCACTTGATACCTAAATGGTTTACCCGTGTTTTTCGGATCATAAAAGTGGGTTGCTGTAGACGGTTCCATAAGTTTTACCCGAATCACATCATATATATTGTTTACAACACATGAAATGTAATTTGTGTGGCAAGTTATCTGGGATGCATATCAAATTGAGTGGAGAAAATCATTGAATTATTCGTACTTTAGCACACACGTGACGAAGTAACGATCAACAAACGTATATCTTGATTGTATCTTAGTGCTTTAATTATTTTGTACGTGATGCTCGTCACCTCCCAATCACAAAATGGTTACATGATTCCCTTCTTCAAATAAACTTGAATTTTCACGAGTCACGCATGCCCATTCGTCTACTTCTCAACAATTATTGAATGTAAACAAAATTAACAATTCAAATTCACATAGTCGTAAATACGCAATGACCGTTGGATACACATTGTGCAGCACTACACTATAATGAGTCCATATCTAGTCAAGTCGTGCATGCACCATGTCCAGCAAGTCTAACAGTAACGTTTGCTGTATGACATACGTAAGTCAATTATCCATGGAAAAGTTCAAACAGGTCATACAGTAAACTTTACTGTTAGACCTGATGCACATCGTGCATGCACGACATGTCTAGATACCGACACTACAATGTTGCGTGGTCATTCAGAAAATAAACTTATGCTATGCTAAGTAGAAATATTTGTTTCTACAAAACTCAAGGAAATTATTTTAATTATTTGTACGGTTTAACGATTGTCTTATTATATAGGCAATTTTTCGTATAACATTATTTGTTGTTGATTCTGCAGAATGATGATAAAAGGAAATGGTTCATGATGCGTTTTTCGAATGTGCACTTGATACCTAAATGGTTTACCCGTGTTTTTCGGATCATAAAAGTGGGTTGCTGTAGACGGTTCCATAATTTTTACCCGAATCACATCATATATATTGTTTGCAACACATGAAATGTAATTTGTGTGGCAAGTTATCTGGGATGCATATCAAATTGAGTGGAGAAAATCATTGAATTATTCGTACTTTAGCATACACACGTGACGACGTAACGTTCAACAAACGTATGTCTTGATTTCATCTTAGTGCTTTAATTATTTTGTACGTGATGCTCGTCACCTCCCAATCACAAAATGGTTACATGATTCCCTTCTTCAAATAAACTTGAATTTTCACGAGTCACGCATGCCCATTCATGTACATCTCAACAATTATTGAATGTAAACAAAATTTACAATTCAACTTCACATAATCGTAAATACGCAATGAACGTTGGATACACATCGTGCAGCACTACAATATAATGAGTGCATATCTAGTCAAGACGTGCATGCACCATGTCCAGCAAGTCTAACAGTAAAGTTTACTGTATGACATACGTAAGTCAATTAGCCATGGAAAGGTTGAAACATTTCATACAATAAACTTTACCGTGTAGACCTGACGCACATAGTGCATGCACGGCCTGTCTATATACCAAAACTACAATGTTGCTTGGTCATTCACAAAATCAACTTAGAACCTAATTAAAACCCAAAAAAAAACATCCCAGCACCACATTTTATGGACATCAACGAATTAACACGTATTATGAGTTTGCAATTCCAAATGTGAATGATTCCTGGTCTCTATCAGTCTGTTTTTGGTGGAATATGGTTCAAAATACACTCGACCAAATGCGCCCTGTATTCTCGCATAGTCTCTCTGCTCATTTCCGGAGGAATGTCACATGATTTTGAGAGCTTTGACATGTAATAGCAAATTGCAACTCCGCAATCAACCCTGAAAACATATATTGGATAATTAATACAATGATCTTGCGGGAAAACCATTATAAAGATTTGGAATATTACGAAGAAGTATTACGTTCCCTGGCTTTGTTGCGGACAATCACGAATTTGATACACTGGATGCAAAAAATCTTGTGTCGCCGGATACGGATGTGATATCCCTTGATTGTCGACATCTTCTTTATCTTTGTTTTTAATTTGTACAAGTTTCATTTCCACATGTTCTTTCTGCACGAATGTAATGCGATTATGATAGATTTAAGATTATGAATACGATTTGACACTAATTTCTGTACGTATAATCAACACAATAATACAAACTTATTTGACGAATAAGTTTTATAAATGTCATAAAACAAAATTGCGCGTGACATAAAAATTTACTGTGTAATATTATCATCATAAACAAAATTTGTATGCCAATACAACCTTACTAGGATGCATGTGATTGTGTATGAAAAAAACAAGCAGCTTATTAATGTTACAATCGACAGTTCGTACTAAAAAAATAACGTTACAATGATGCAATGTTTAACAGTAAACTGAAATGTATGATATGTTAGGTATGTTATCTTATGTATTGAAAATTGAAATGTGTTAATAGTACTTACTAATATATGGGCATCGGATAGGTACAAGTCCTCCATCCCATCCCTAGGTATGAGGGGATTGTAGTGCTTCCAACATCCCTCGTGTGTGTCGAGAACCATAAGATGGAAGTGGTACCCCTCTCTGCTTTTCCGTGACGAGGCCGAAATTATGGGAAAGAAATACCATCGCGTCGCCCTTGGAGCTATCTCAAGTTTCATATCGATAAAGAACTTACGCAACCCATCCATTTTGTCACGAATCATGGGCTGCACATTAAAGAAAAGCAGGTGTGATAATATGAGATATGTACGTCATTTAACTATGTAGGTCAACTACACAATAAAGTTTAGTGTATGAGATAGGCAATTAACTTATGCATGTACAAAAACAAAACATCTTATACAGTAAACTTCACTGCTTGCGATATGTAAAAATTATAAATGCCATATCTCACGTTTAGTATGCAAGTAAATTACTCATGTACAGCACTATAGGCTGTAACAGCTAAAGCAGTAAACTTTACTATATGAGATATGTTAAAGTTACAAATGCATATCAGACTTTTAGAGTTGCAAGTCAACTATGCATAACAATACTGAAATAGGTCATACAGTAAACATTACTGTGACCCATCCTATTTTTTATATGTTACTCATTTATATATGTAACTCTAATAAACAGTAACGTTTATTGTATGACCTATTTCAATAATAATATTATAGACATCAATACATACAAATTTGCAAATAAAAGCTCACCCAACACATGCTAGAGAAGAACACAGAACGATCGAATAAATTATCATCTGGAAGTGTTGATGCATAGGCAACGAGCTCCTTATCCAAAATATCCGTGTATGCATCAACCACCTATAAAAACATATTATCCAAATTAATAGTATATACCTTCATATTATTTTTTTTACATGCGTAAATGTCACCATATGTTGCGGAATGACATAATTGAATAAATGAAAGCTATTCGATTACCCACATTTGTTCCGATACACTTTTCGGTTATTACTTCAAAGATATCTTTACGAAAAATAGAATATCCGAGGTCCCCACCGAAGCAAACAATTTCCCTTCAATAACACAACAAAAAACACGTTAAACAGTGTACTGGATATAACCTAACTTCGGTTGGCAATTTGCGTTCATAGGTAAATATCCGTAATTAACTTACAAACTTAAATTAATCACAAACACTGTAAACCGTTACGTCGGTTGTAAATTTGAATTTATACGTAAATAGTTGTCAATATTTAAAAAACTATTTCATTTTGTATTCAGCATATATTAAATGTTACATTGCATACAGTAACATTTACTGTATAACATTTTACATCTAATATATGCATACAAAACTTTAAATGCGTATGATTATATAAACTAACTAATACCCGTATTCGTCGTTCTTCCATGACTTTATCGTTTGAAGTGTCGACTCAGAAAGATACTTAGCAACAACCCCTCTCCTTGTCAAAACGTTTCGCTTCAACTTCGTTACTTTTATTTTGGGTGTCAACCTCTTCTCCTCAATTTCGACATCTATGACATCCTCATTCTTCGCTTTCTTCTTTGTTGGGCTTTGTTTGGAAGGTTTGGAAGCTCTTCTCTTCAACCTACCCCTAACTTGTGGTTGGTAGACAAACACATCAGACTTCTTTTCCTTCCTATCGTCTTTGATCTTTAATCGTCGAACCATTGAACTCACGAGTTGTTGAATATGACTTGGTGTCACATCGTGCATATTTGCAATTTCCTCATTAGATTTTTGTTTGCTGTCACGAACATTAGAAGGAGAAGTAGTCGTCTTATGGCTTTGCTCTCGGAATATCTCTGCCTCAACCTTCTGAGCAACTAGTTCTTCAATTTGCTCCGTTGCCCTTGCCAACTCCTCCTTCAATCTCCTAACCTCATTGTTCTCCTTCTCTTCCATTAACGTAACTTTCTTTTCAAGTAATTCAATTTCGATTTTCAATTTCTCAAAGGTCTCTTGCTTAGCCACTTCTATTTCCTCCATATCCTTCTTCATATCTGAAAGTTCGTCGGATAATTTCTTGCACAAAACATCTTTATCACTGCACAACCTTTGCAAATGTTGAACTTCAACTTCCATCTCTTTTAATTTTTTCAACACGTGATCGTCTTGCTTATTGGGTGATTCTTCCGGAGTACCATCACCATCCGCATTAGTGCTACTGGATGGGATGTCTTCATATGTGTAACCCGCGTCGTACAAATTGTCAATCAACATATAGTCCTCCGGATCAGAGTCAATGTCTTCGCCCAAAACCTCTTCCTCGATCTCCGTTTTGTGAATCCTTCCAAGCTTAATCTGTTCACATACAATATAGTTATCAGGAAAAGTTGTTAATAAATTAGGACATAAACATAGCCATATAAAGTATGTAATATTATAAGCCGCGTTACAGAACAAACGTTTGTTAACAGTTAACTTTACTGTACTAACTATGCATCAAAAAACATATTTCTTATCTGAAGATAAATGTCATAAGAATGAAGAATTATGGTCACCGTGTTAGTGTACCTAAACAGTAATGTATCAGTAAACTTTACTCTTTACAATCACATGATCACCAATGTAGCAGTAAACTTTACTTTTTGGTAGAACGAAACAGTAAACATGCATGTCATCGTATAAAATGTGTGGGATATTGATATCAATTTACACACACGTGATCACAAAATAAGTATTCCCCTGTTTACAATAACTATATAGTTTACAAATATTTATATGAAGCATAACTAAACTGTATCACACAAAACATTCAATATATTAATTTGTCATGCGCAGATGATGAACTGAAATTCCATGTAATATGTACACAATCACAATACCTGTAGTTCCACATGTTCGCGTAGAACGATGTCATCTGCTAGTACCGAGCTCAATTTTGCAAGATCCCACTTCATGAATCGGGGGTACAAGTTGATATCAACTGGTTCAATAACATTTGTTCTTTCGCAAAACCAGTACTGAATTCAAGTAAACAATACCAATGTGTTGCAATTAATATAATATTTATTATAAAATCTAATATATATACAAGTTTAGAGGTTATTACCAACAAGCTAATGACACATCCGTAGCATTTGTAGGGGCTGGTGTGATTTTTATCAAGTGACGCTATCAAGTAGTCGTAAATCAACACCGGCCAATTGTAATTCCCAATTTCATCCATTCTAGATATACAATCCATAAAACTCCATTTGACGAATACTCCAGAAGTCGGGAAAAACAATGTACAAAACGTGTAAAGGCACACTAGCTTTGCAGCGTCGACGTACCCAGAATTTGTTCTTAACATCGACGCCTCTATCGCTGCATTCCTAATGTTGGACGCTTGAACCATCCCATCCACATTTCGAAACCACTTACGTACAAAAGGGCTATCCGGTTTTCTACCGTATGACGGTATTTTGTATGAACTAAACCCGAACGGTATACCGAATATCAATGATATGTCTCTCGCGGTAAATTGTAATTCCTTACCGCCAATTCTGAAAACTCCGTCCGCACCGGTGTAAGCACGGATCAGAAGTTCGACATTTTTTTCGTATTTACTAATAAATGACCTATCGAACTTCGTTGTTATTAAGGTGTTAAACAGTGCCCAGAATGGAGTTTTTCTTAGTCGTTCTTTCATCCCATCTCGTATCTCCATATCTGACAGCAAATCACGTAATGCAACCAAGTTAGAACGATATTGTTTAGCACCTTCGCCCATGTTTCAGTGATGGGTTTACACTTGCGGCCTTTTATTTTTATACCTGCAAAACCATAGACAAGAAGGTAAAAGTTATATATTATGTTGACGGGAACAAATACAGTATGTATTCAAAGAAATCATGTACGCATACAACAATACTAATTCTGTTATAGTCATTACAAATTACTATGAACATCAACTGTTTTGCACCATGTATAAAATAACATTCACTATATATATGCAATTAACTACAGATTGTCTTTGTGAGAAATAAACCAACACCACTTAAAAAAAAAATGACTACCAACATCTACATTCTAACAGTATAATTTACTGTGTCCACTATACTTTATACAAGACAATCGTTACAGAAAATGAACAAAAACCGCATCAGAAATAACCGTACAACAGCATTGTTATTTTCAATAGTACGCTATAACATAATTAACATCCACAACTTCCTTCGTAAATAAATTTGATATCTCAGAAAGTAAAGTTTCATGTGTAGTTTGCACGAAAATGAACATGAAGCAATAACACATAATCAATGACAAAAGTTGTCTTAAATTTTAATCAACCATTTAATTGATAAAGAGATGGAGTACATTTGGTAGTATGCAAGGACAGCAAAATAAAAAAAATGTAGAAGAACAACTTTAGCGTATTTTTTACGCTTATTACAATGGGGACGTTAAACTTTACTACTCTTTTGCGGTTATGCGTCAAACGTTTTGTAACCTTATACACTGTAATACTACAGTATTGTCTTAATTAATTAGGTACCGCGCCAGAGGTATACCTGCCCACTACAGCACTACCCACAACGATGAGCACCCCACCAGCTGAAGGAGATACGATATACTGATAAATTGGTTAATAAAATCTAAGAATATTTCTGTCTATACAAAACAGTAGATATGAATTATGTAGACAAACTATCTACAAGTAAAATGAACATTATCACATAAAAAATAACAAAGTTCACTGTATGAACGTACTGATTAACAGAATAAATAGTTAACAATAAAACTTATTGAACAACAATAAACAACATTACTAACAAATTAACATTTACTGTTTCTGTTACGATACTTACCCAATTCGACACACGTTTCCCTCCAAAAACATTTCGACCCAAACTATATACAAACAATAACGTGTCGTACTTTCAGGAAACAACAATTCAGCTTCACACAAAACCGCATTTTCCATCAATGTAGACAGCTATTTATTCATCAGATTGAATACGTGTCAAGAGAAAAAAAAAGTGAACACGAAAAAATATTGAACCCCATTTAACTATAGTACTCATACAGTAAAATTTACTGCTGGTTTTATATAACTGTTCGCCAAAACGACCCATATGTTTCCATTCAAAAAAATTTCCACCAACAGTAGAATTACAACAGAAAAATCCAACTTCTTTAAGGTTTTACGCTAAGTTTTAATCAACATGCAAAAATTATGTACAAATAAAAAAAAATTACTTCATACAATCAAATATACTGTCTGTACTTCAACCCAAAATGCAACATTAACCAACAACACATAATGCTAGCAAAAACTTGAAATCCAAACCAAAGAAGAACATTTACGTTAAAAAAAAATGTTTGGGTAACAAAAGAACAACATACAACAACAATAATGTTTACTAAAAAGAGGGAAAAAAAACCCTAACTTAGTAAAAGAATCAACTTCTTTGAAGGTGACTTACATCAACCCCAGAACGACCGGAAAATCTGATCTACCACCGCAAAAAATTAACAGAAACCACAAATTTCTTCAACCATTATACCCATTCCGTCTCCCCTGTTTCTTCGTTCCCCATTATATGATGTATAACTGATTTGCGAAATGATATACACTGTTATGGCATCTCGCCTGAACCGCGATTGAAGGAGATATAGACGGGATCAGAATCTCACCAAAATCGGGCAACGATTTCGACGGTTGGAACTTCTCTTGCCGCCCAAATACACAGGGGTATTATGGTAAAGAGATTTAGACGGTTTCCCCAAATTGGTTAAAACGGGAATTAATAGTAAGGGTAAAAAACGGTGGGACTTAAGAGGTTTCAAAAAAGTGTAATGGGACCTATGTGTAAAGACCCCTAATTTTATAGTGATCATGGATGATAGGTATTGGTGAATAGGTTTTGCAAATATCATTTTTATAAAAAGTTGTAAATCAAAAGTTACAGATTTTGAAGTTTGTAAAGAAAAAAAAGTTCAACTACTTGAAATTTTCCTCCCATATACGGTAATGTGTTGGTGTACAAGGAGTTTTTAGGTCAAATTAAAACACGATAGTTTTGATAGCTCTCAAGGTTTGTTTGATTGACAATCTTTTTCACAGGAAATATGGAATAATTTATATTTTCCTAACTTTTAGTGTGTTTGATCATGTAAATTTTCCTTTGAAATTGTTTACGGCCTTGCCTCAAATAAAACCTCTTAATGCCTATTTTAATATTTTCAATGAAAATTTTCTTTGGGAGGGAGGTAAGAAAATTGTTTCGTAGAATTTTTTTCATTGGAAATTAATTCCATAATTCCCATGAAACAAACGTTTATAATAAGACTTATACAGTGAAAAGGGTTATAAAAAAAACCATTTTAGAAATGGATTCAACTAAAAAAAAATCTCTAATATTTTGTTGAAAAAATGAAAAAGAAAATATTTGTGACACCTCACCTATTCTAATACCAGTTGATCAAGCCTTTATTAAAATAAAATGGGAATCATTATGATTTCATTCTTAGCATCACTATCGAAATAAATATAAATATAACCAACACTAACATACACCAAATAAAAGAACAATAAAACTGGTAAACGAATAAGCTTAAATATTGTAAATCGAATAAACCATCAATTACTACAAAACATAACATCGTAACAAACTGTTGAAGAGTAAGAAGAAAATGTCTGACATAAATGAAAATGTCTTATCCATCTATGGTCAACTCGCCTAAAATGAAATGCTGAAGTTGAATCCTATCTAGATATAATGAATTGAGGCGGCTACAATCAAATCTCGCAGCATCCACAGCTACTTCTCGCAACAACACGGTGATGTGACTGTCCCTGCTGTCCTGCAACTGAATAACTGGGGTTTTGAAAAATAATTTGATAGTGGCTCAAAGCCCGAAAAACATTTGAAAATATTTACACGTATTTAAATGCTTTAAATGTAAAGGTGCAGTGTATTACCTTCATAATTAACTTTTCAGTCACACTCACATGGGACTTATCCTTACCTTTCATCTATAACCGCTAACATAGCCTATCCCACTAATCGTCACCACACTAGGTATATTATCGTAATTATTTACATAGCTACACACATGCTATAATTAGATATTCACACACTATCTCATACATAAATACATATATATCACTCGCTATATATGTATATACTGCATCCTTAGAGAATGGACCTCACAGATGCATCCCTTATGTGGTTTTAAGCTCTAGGTATACCACGTACTTCAACTGGGCCACTGGGTCAAAATCTCACCATCGAACCTAAAACGTAAATACAAACAACGGAGATGGTCATAAACATACGTCCGAAGTCACAACCATACCACATCGTACCCCACTGGACTCTAAACCAATACATATCCTCACATATGGATAGTGATCATGAAACAGTATTATGACCTAGGGAATCAATCCAATACCTGTTGGTCATGCGCAATCTCCTAGCGATAGCACTACTGAGTAGCTATGTTCCAAACAAATACATAAATAATCACACACACACACACACACACACACACACACACACACACACACACACACATATATATATATATATATATATATATATATATATATATATATATATATAAGTAACCCATAATACAAATATATATAAAGTACTGACTACGTATGAAAATCCCCCAATGTACTAGTCTACCAATCCCAAAGTCCGAACTGACTCTTCGATTTTCCATTTAAGTGTTCACTCACTTAAAATCCGATTTGTCTCACTTCAACCCATCTAACAATTGGCCTAAAACACGCACCCGCCCCTGATAATAGTCCAAGGAAATCCCAATCTATCTCGAAAACCCATATGCCTATTTACCCAACGGTAATGGGTCAAAATAATGCACAACAAAAATCAAGATAGGCTAAAAAATCGAATCGATTCGCTCCCCTAGCGAATCGGTTCGATTTTCTAGGCTTCCCTTCGTCTTTAACCTCGACATTTCACCTCCCAAACCCTTCAAAACGGAGGTCCCTAAGCCTCCCAAAATCACAAATTTAATTTTCAAACCAATACATAATCATCCTAGATGTATTTTAACCCGAATTTAAACTCGAATCCAACATCAAAACTCAAGGATTCCTAATCATTAATTTAATTCATTCACCCCCAAATTAATCCAACCTTAAAACCCATTGATATAACACCCTATTAATGTTCATCATGTTCATAATCATAAATCCAGACTTAATTTCCAAAATTTATCTATATTAATTTCTCAATCACATTAATATGATAAAAACACAAATAAAACCTCTAATTTAATCCCATAATCATATCTTAAATTCCTAGATTACTTACTAATTAACTATGAGTTATTTGGGTTAAGTGATTAAATTGAGTCTAATGGCTTCCCAAAGCTAGTATATATATTAGTGTGCATTTGGGAAATTGTAAGTGAAGTTAGTTCAAGAAAGACACAAAAGGTGAAATAAAAATCTATGTGCTTAAGAAAGAAATTATCCTCTTCACTTTTCTCCCACTTTGTTGAAAAATAAGATCGTTAAACACACAAGTTTGGGAGAAAATTGAAGAGGATAATTTCTCTTTTGAACTTAGATGCTTTTATTTCACTTTTATGTATTACTTCACTCCACTTCACTTCATTTTTTCTTATAAATGCCCAAACGAACACCAATATATATATTAGTTTTGGGAAGCAACTAGACTCAATTTAATGACTTAGCCCAAAGGACACATGCCTTTATTACATGAAAATGACTCTTGACTTTTCATCCTCTTAAACCATTTAAATACATAACTCTTGACTCTTAAATTGCTTAAACATTTCAGATACATGACTATTGATTTTTATTTTCTTTGTAACACTAAAAATCAAGTTTATTTTCCAACCCCCCTAAACTTGATTTGGTTATTCTAAGTAAATGCACAACTTAAAAAATAACTCAACCTTGAGGGGCTTGGTGAAAATATCAAAAATTTGATCTTATTATTTCACGTATATAAGCTCCACTTCCTTTCTAGCAATGCATTCTCAGATGAAATGATTCCTTGTATCGATGTGTTTACTTTGATCGTGGAACACCAGATTTTCGACTAATGCAGGTGTTGATTTGTTGTCGCTGAAAATCTATTTCGACCTCTCTTGTTCCATGTTAAGTTCTTTCAACAAAATTTTAAGCCAAATTTCTTAACAAGCACACGATGTTGTTGGCACATACTTGGCTTCACACGTAGAGAGAATCACAATAGGGTGTTTCTATGATGACCACGTAAAAGCTGAATTTTCCATAAAGAAAATAAAAGCGGTTGTGTTTTTTCGATCATCTAAGTCGTCGGTCCAATGGTTATCGTAATCCTTAAAGCTTGAAATTATTAGAAATGGAATAAAAAATTCCAAAATCCAATGTACTTTTGATGTAAAGAAGAATTCTTTAATCCTCCTTCAAATGTGTCATAGTGGGAGTTTCTATATAGCGACTAATAACACTAACTCCAACTCCAACTCCTTCAATCGAAGAACGTTCCATAGCAATATCTTTCGGAGTGCATTTTATAAGTGAAATCTTCAAGTTGATAAAATAAATTTTCCTTCTCACTTGTGGGTTCCACAAATATTCATTTGTCTCATTTTCTCGGTCATCAAGATAAAAAAGAGACTCTATATTCACCCAACTAATGTCAATGAAAACATTCACCGTAAAAATTGTAAAGAATATGTTTCACAAGATTTCACAAATTTAATTTCTTGGGCTAGGTGATAATGTAACGCCCCGATCCGTATTTATGGGTTACCCGTAGTCAACCTAGTTCGATCCGAGCATTAGGTGTAAAGTGCAATGAAATAACCTATATAATATTGCTAATCCAGTTTTATTTTAATTAACATTTCACTTGTTTAGCATGCGATTCTAATTTCAAATCAAACTACCCGAGGGGCCCGTGGGAAGCATCTCCGGAGTCCAAGCATACAGAGCTACTAACATAAAATAAAAGAGAGTACTTATCTGAATAACACTCTCAAAAAACAAACTCGAACCCAACCTGTCGTAACAAAGACGAGGGTGTGAGATGAATGCTCAGTGGAAAATATACATCAATGTAATATAGAATCGAATGACAGAAAGAAGACTATAACACGTTATATCTATGTGCACTTTCAATTACCTTATATATATACTTAATGCATGCAACTGTTTTACTTCCTAAAACGTGATTTATCTCAATTAATTAACCTTAATCTTATAAAATAACTCCTTCCTTTTTAACTTGATATTTATCCCTTTATTTAACACACTCGGTTAAATACTCAAATGAATACACTTTATTTAATCGAAAACCATTTCTTTATCGAAATAGCCCTTTTTGCTTAAACCAATTTACATTAGTATTTTCATTGAAAATAACCCCTTTCAACACACGCGAACACCGTGTTAAAAAATACTTATTTAGATTTAAAACCTTTTACCACACACACTTGTATTATTTAGGGGTTAGAACTTCTTAGGTTGCTTAACTTACCCATTTAACCACTATACCTTACCTTCTCCTTACTTTATGGACATTAATCAATTTACATGTTTCTTGTCAACTTTAATCTTTACCAAAACATTTATTAATTCATTCAAATCAGTCTGTCTTAACACATTTTCACTTCACAACCCATTTTTTGACATGTTCCTTATTCTTTATTTTTTTTCTTGGAATCTTCCCATAACTGCGTGCTTTAACGGGATCCACAAGACCGACGACACTTTTATATGCTCTGGCCAATGATTTTGGGTCCTTCACCCAAGGACTCCGGGCCCTCCTTAATTATCCTGATGTCATCCGAGTTCCGTTTTAATGTGTTTTAATATTTTCCAAATGTCCACATTATTCAATTTTTCTCTTTTTACCCGATCGAAGCCAAAACCCGTGGTTTCACCCCAACTTATGTTACCCTTTGAAAATTATCATTTCCTGTCCTTTACACTCTAACTTTGATTTCATTCCAAAATCATGTTAATTTAGGACCATTTTGTGTGACACCTTTTTCAACATTTTTATTTCATAAAAATGATTCACTTTACATAAAATTACCATTTTACCCTTTTATTTCCAAACTTGTCTTTCCTCCATTGTCACACGTTATTTCCCAAAACACCATTACGTCACCCACACTAGCTTCTAAGTGTTTTTAATACATTAAATCCTTTTATCATTTGGAGTAACATTCTTTCAAGTTGGAAACATCTTTATTCCATCATTTTATTTTCAATTTCATAAGTGTTAATCTTTCAAAACATTATTAAGTTACACACACACCAACTTTCCAATATTTTAATTATTAACACTTATTCAACATATTTACAAGTTAGACATTTCTTTGCTTTAATTATCCAAGAAATCCAATTATACTTAAAGGCTACTTTTATAAGAAAATCTCATTTCCTTTTATTAACACATGTAGTCTTACAACCTTACACTTATCATACTTTCAACCCCTTTTTCACATACTTTGAAGACTATAATTTTCATATTTTCTTATTTCGAATTTAAAACCAATAAAGCCTTTTTTAAACATGTTTATATGTTCATCATTAAGATACTATAAGTCTATATGTAATAGAAGATGAATTTTAACTCCAAAAATCCTAATAAATGGGTTAAACATACATTTTATTTAGAAACTCATAATATTTGCAAAATATACTTTTCAAGACACAAGGGACATTTTTATTTCTTCAAATTCAAATAATTTCCAACCTTATTAAAATCTTTATTTTGCAAAAAGCTTGGAATATTATTTCACCAAAATATTCTAGGAAGATAAATATCATTTTGAAACATTTCATTTCATAAAATGTTTAACTTCATACTTATAGAAATACCATTTCACAAGGCCCAAACTTAGTTTCTTTTCAAGAAAGCTTTAAAATACTCTTCATAATTTACTTATAATCAAAATAACATTTTTGCAACATTTTTATTCCATAAAAATATTAAATATCAAACTACTTGAAAATAATTATATTATTAATATGCACCCTACTCTCATAATCTAGCAACAGGATGACTAATATACAAGATAGAGCCTTAATACTATGAGTACAACTTTTTCACCTTAAATGGAGGTCCAATAACGGTAGGCATAAAATGTCTAAGAAGATGGCAACCTCCCACCTCCTAAGGTGGCCTTAGAGAGATTGCCTAGCTCCACCAAACTTGCTTCTATGAAAGCACCATAAAAAAATCTCTTCAAGCTCCATGAATTGTAATACCCTGTAAATTTTTAGAATAAAATATTTCGATTAGATGGATTTAATGATTTAAGACTTTAATTTTGAGAATAAATTAAATTGGGAAGATTTAAAATTAAGCGAATATTTTTTTTAAAATTTAAGTAAGCACTTGTGATTTTATAAAAACAAAACTCAACTCGACGTAATGGGTTTGCGAGTGAAATAATTAATTTATAAATAAATTATAGGGCGCGCATCGTTGGAACATATTAAAAATGTCTAACTAAAATAAAAATATTTGGGATTACGTTTTCGGGAGCTTTAGAAACTCGATTTAGTGTTTTAAATATTTAAAATTGGTCCGGGTAATAGGTACATGAGTTAGGAAACTTTTGGACTAGTTGAATTACGGTTTCGGGCTTATTTGGAGGTCCAAAAATTGGGCTTTTGACCCAACTTGGGATTTGCATTAGTTGAGTGGTTAAGTGGAGGTAAACCACTCCCCCACTAACACAAAGTAAAACCTAAAATAGTAGCCACGGGAGAGAGAAGGGGGAAATAGCAAGGGAAGAAAAAAGGGCTTGGAACTCAAGATGAATCAAAGAGGAACACCAAAGGGGATCTCCTCTACACTTACAAGGCAAGAATTTCTTGAATAATTTATGCCTATAATTTATTTCTCAATGCAGAATTTTATTCCCTTAGATTTCAGAAAAATATAGTTTATTAAATTTGATCTTGTGTTGAATACCCACATGTAAAGGAATGATAAATTGAATTTGATGATGACATGCATGTAGAGGAATAAGTCGCATGTAGAATTTATTTTCAGATATCAGGAATCGATAAATCTGAATATTTGGAGGTTAGATTCTTTTAAACCAAACTGAACCCATAGAGAAGAAAAAAAACCATTCTGGTGTGGGCCAAATTTTTTGTAAACATAGAATGGAATCGATGGAAATGAAAAAGGAACCGATCCGGTAGAGTAAAAAAATTTTGTAAAAGGAAAATCGAACCGATATATCTGAACCAGATCGGTTCGGCTGAGTAGAAATTTGGGGATTAATTTATGGCTATTGTGGAAGTTGTCGACGATGAATAGTGAACTGAAAGTTATATAAGCTTCTTGGTAAATAAAAAATCTGGTTCTGATGATTAACTTATGGGTGTCATTATGAAAGTCTTGAAATTAATTTGAGACTTAAAAATTCTATGGTTGGGTGTAAATTATGGAACAAAATTTTACCCGTATCTAAGTTAATAATAATTACCTATAACTAGATGGCTAAGTAATTAATTATTGGATATAATTAATAATTTATTAGACGATAAATTATTAATGGGTGATTAAGGATATGGGATTTGGATTAGAACTTTATGGTGATTTAAGAGCAATTACCTTTACATATTATAGGAAAAATAATATGTATTATATTATATTTGTGTGTGGACATACCAGTGGACTTTCCTATCGGCTTGGGGGTTCGCACGTTCAGGCCAGTGACCACCCGTAGGAACAGGTAGGCTTGATGTTGTGTAGGCATATAGGTACTACGTAGAGGCTCCACCCTCGAGAGGTAGGTGTGGTGCTGATTGTTTATATATTATAGTTGGGTATGGGCTGTATACAGGTATCCTGCGTGGGGACCACCCCCAACTTGTGTGTGTTTTGTGGTGTCTGCTTAGGATATTAGGATTCCTTCGGACTGTCCGATTTGCATATTAGGATTCCTTCGGACTTGCTGATAGAGCACGAATTTGACACCAACGGTAGATGCCCTTGTGTGTCACATATATGGAAGGACATATATTATTATTTACCCAAATTTTATGGAAATTTAATTTAATTTGCCTAAGGATATGGGCACTGAATAATATTTAGATCCTATAATGAATATTAGATGTTTATGCCTTATCCTTGATATTTAGGAGGCTAGAATTATTGTAAGTTGGTAATTTAAATGTAGGTATTGCATTTAATTAAAATTAATTAGGAATGAATTTCCTTCTAGAATTGAGATGATGTCATAAATCATTATTTGGGATGTATTAGGGTGCTATTATTATCACACTTAGATGAGAGGTAAGGTGTTATACGCATGTGAGTGACGAAAAAGGGGGTGCTTATTGTGCATTGACTGTATTATTTTGATTTTCAATGATTCAAGTTAATTCTTGCACGCCTCGCGCTCTAACCCAAATTATAAATGCCTATCCCCCAGTTTATTTTCTAGATAGGGATAACAAGACTTATGCTGTACCAGCCTCGCGATATCTCGGTGCCTAGAAGTGTTCCAGACCATTGACTCTAGCCTAGGTGCTTTTCTGCCAGAGTTTAGTTACTTCACTTGAGAACAATTGTAAGGGCATAAGCCCGAAATTTATTTTATCCATTTACTCCATGTTGGAGTGTGACATTTACTTGATGATTTAAATAATTATTTTAGTTGGTGTTGGATGAGTTCATTCACTGTTACGAAAATATTCATAAAGTTTTAAAGTATCAGCCTTTTTATATAATCATGTTTATATAACGTTGTGCTGAGAATGGTATAAATTATTGATAAGCCCCATCTTCGGTGTATCGAGCATGTCCAGCCTTTACGCGAGAAAATGGGGGTTGTTACAGTTGGTATCAGAGCACGGTTCTATTGTCCTTATGATCTGTGTTTGAGCTCGTTACGTTCTATGTTGCGTTCTTTGATGTAGAGCCAAATGTTTAGGAATCTTTGTAATCTTTGGGATTGGTTACTGACTCGAGTCTTGTTTGCTTTTAGATGGTAAACAGACGTAAGGGCAAACCCAAGAGAGTAGCTCCACCAGTTGGGGAGGAGTAGACTCGATCGGAGATACCATAGGCTCCATAGGTCCCGCGAGACCCACATGCCCCACATGCCCCATAGTTGATTACTCCAGCATATATAACCACTATAGTGTCCCAGGCAGTATCCACAGCGATGGAAGCCATGCTACATCATTTTTTGTCTCCTTAGGTATAATAGTAACCACCACAGCAGGTGGCTATTCAATCATAGGCACCGGGCTATGCATGGGACCGATCAAGGGAGGCCTTTGTAAAAGGGCAGCCTCTAGAGTTTGCAGGAGGTTATGATATTCTAGTTGCTATTCGTTGGAAGAAAGACATTGAGAGGCACTTAAGGATGGTAGAGTGCACGCCCATTCAAAAATAGATGTTAGTATCCTTTAGATTGGTAGGAGCCACCTTTCGGTGGTGGGAGGTAGATACGACAGTCGAGGAGAGAGAAAGTCTTACGATAGATCAGTTCTTGGAGCGGTTTGAAGGGAAATACTTTCCCCTAGCTATGCAGTCCGAGACGAGGGCTAGGTTTATGAATTTGAAGCAGGAGGGACGTACGGTTACTAAGTACGAGGAGGAATTCACGACCATATCATATTTTTCAAAGGGAGATGTTCGTACCGAGCATATGACGATTAATCATTTCATTAAGGGATCGTCTTGGCACATTAGACAGTCACTGTTGGGGATTCTGACTTTCACTACATATAACCAAGTAGTGAATGATGCTTTACTGCATTGCTAAGACCATAGGGAATTTTAAAAATACAAGGGAGATAAGAGACACCTCTCTGAGACATCTAGACAACAAAATAGGATGAATGGGAGCAGCAGTCAGGAGGCCCAACAGTCTAGGGATCCTTAATCGACAGGGCAACACTGGAGATATAGGGGTCCTGATAATAGGAACAAATATGACCGACAAGGCCAGGGACACCAGTGGAAGCAATAGGGAGACCACCAGGGCCAAGGGCACCAATATCAGGATTAACACGAGGTACAACAAGACGGGCAACAGTTCCAGGGTAATTATTTATTTGTGGTGAGAAAGGCCACCTCGCTAGGAGGTGCCCTCAAGGTAATCAAGCGGCACAGGAGTTGGGGGGATGACGGGGACACCAGGCAACCCAGGAAGAGTGCAGACCATTGCAAGTACATCCAGTGGAGGTAGTGCCAGTCGCACCAGCTCTACCTGCTCCACCTCAGGGACAACAGTCGCAACTGCAGTACGGGTGCATATATCACCTCGCATCAGGAGAGGGACCAGCGCCAGCGTAGAAAGTAATGGTATGATCACTAATTCTTTTATTTTATAGGACGTGCTTAGTTTAGTACTAGTGCACGGTACTACTAGTAGATGATATCTTGTATACACATTAGGGAGGGTAGACTCCGTTTCATTTTGTTTCGCCCGTGAGTTGAGGGACAAACATCTATGATGCCTCATGTGTTAGGGTATGACAATTTAACTCAGGAGAACTTAAACCATATCGTTGTGTCAATAATTACGAAAATAACTAAATTTAATAGTCTAATGTAGTGTGACTAGTCGGTATTAATGTTTATTTTCACGGTGGAAAATACTAAAGGAAATTGTGACACTTTGAGTTTAAATGGGTAATTATAGAACCTGGAGAGCCTTATAAAAATTTATGGAATATATTATTAACATGGGTCCTAGATTGACGGATCTCAACAATCAACAATGCTACACAGTAGTGTATCGAGAAGGTTCCTTATTTGGATTTCGTTTACGAGACATCCCATACATGAAAGTAGCAAAGGTTGGGAGCTGAGAGATGTTAGACCTTCGGACATTCTGGATTGTTAATTTGAGTATAATTAAATGGGTATATTTATTGGGATTTAATGTGTTCTTTTGACAATATGAGATTGTAGTTAAAATTCATATTATTACTGCAGACATTCATATCTATATCTTTTGTTTAAATCTTGGGCCGATGGATCTCAATAACTGACTAAGCAGTACAGTAGTGTATCGGAAGGTTTTTTGGTTTGGATTTCGCTTGTGAGACGTCCCACACACACAATTGGCAAAATTTGGGAGTTAAGGAAAGTCGGATACTGAGATCTTTATTTCTCTTGCATGTACATATATGGTGGTATATTTGATGTATGGATATGCTTGGTATGAATGGTACAAATTAGATGTATAAGTGTTATCCATATTTGTCAATGTTACATGTGTGTACATATATATAGTGCGGAATACATGCACACCGTAATTTTATGATAGGCATGGATGAGCCTTTTCTTTTATCTCATGGGATATGGGTATGGAATAATTGGGTGTAAAATTTGGTTTAATAACGCGGATAAAAATGTAAGGTTGGGCTTTAGTGAATTCTGAGGATGAAATTCTATTACAAGGGGAGGAAAATGTAATGCACCATAAATGTTTAGAGTAAAATATTTCGATTGGATGGATTTAATGATTCCAAATTTTAATTTTGAGAATAAATTAAATTGGAAAGACTTAAAATTAAGCGAGTATTTTTTTTTATTTTAAGTAAGCACTTATGATTTTATAAAAATAAAACTCAACTGGACGTAATGGGTTTGTGAGTGAGAAATAATTAATTTATAAATAAATTATGGGGCGAGCATCGTTAGAACATATTAAAAATGTTTAAGTAAAATACAAATATTTGGGATGCATTTCAGGGAGCGTTAGAAACTCGGTTTAGTGTTTTAAATATTTAAAATTAGTCCCGGGTCATAGATATACGAGTTAGGGAAATTTTGGACTAGTTGGGTTATGATTTCGGGATTATTTGGAGGTCCAAAAGTTGGGCTTTTGACCCAACTTGGGATTTACATTAATTGAGTGGTTAAGTGGGGGTAAACCACTTCCCCAATAACACAAAGAGAAAACTAAAATAGCAGCCAGGGGAGAGAGAAAGGAGAAATACCAAGAGAAGGAAAAAGGGTCTAGAACTGAAGAGGAATCAAAGAGGAACACCAAAAGGGATCTCCTCTACACTTACAAGGCAAGAGTTTTTTGCACAATATATGTCTATAATTTATTTCTCAATACATAATTTTATTCCCTTAGATTTTTGGAAAATATGGTTTATTAGATTTGATCTTATGTTGAATACCCACATGTAGAGGAAAGATAAATTGAATTTGATGATGACATGCATGTAGAGGAATGAGTCACATGTAGAATTTATTTCCAGAAATTAGGAATCAAAAAATCTGAATATTTGGGGGTTAGATTCCTTTAAACCAAACCGAACCCATATAGAAGAAAAAAACCGGTCCGGTGTGGGCCAAATTTTCGGTAAACATAGAACTGAACCGATGGAAATGAAAAATGAATCGATCCGGTAGAGTAAAAACGTTCTGTAAAAGTAAAACTGAACCGATATATCTGGATCAGATCGGTTCGGCTGAGTAGAAATTTGGGGATTAATATATGGCTATTATGGAGGTTGTCGATGATGAATAGTGAACTGAAAGTTACATAAGCTTCTTGATAAACAAAAATCTGGTTCTGATGATTAACTTATGGGTGTCATTGTGCAAGTTTTAAAATTAATTTGGGACTTAAAAATGCTATGGTTGGGTATAAATCATGGAACAAAATTTTACCCGTATCTAAGTTAATATTAATTACCTATAACTAGATGGCTAAGTAATTAATTATTGGATATAATCAATAATTTATTAGACGATAAATTATTAATGGGTGATTTAGGGTATGGTATTTGGATTGGAACTTTATGGTGATTTTGGAACAATTTCCTTGACATATTATAGGAAAAACAATATGAATTATATTATATTTGTGCGTGGACATACCGGTGGAATTTTTTATCGGCTTAGAGGTTCCTGCGTTCGGGCCAGTGAGCACACGTCGGCACAGGTAGGCTTGACGTTGTGTACGCATATAGGTACTACGTATAGGCTCCACCCTCGAGAGGTAGGTGTGGCACTGAGTGTTCCTTTTTTAACGCTGGGTATGGGTGTGTTTTATGGTGTCTGCTTAGGATGTCAGGATTCCTTCGGACTGTCCGATTTGGATGTTAGGATTCCTTTAAACTTGCCGATAGAGTACGAATTTGACACCAACGGTAGATGCCCTTGTGTGTCACATATATGGAAGGACGTATATTATTATTTACCCGAATTTTATGGAAATTAAATTTAAATTGCCTAAGGATATGGGAAGTGAATAATATTTAGATCCTATAATTCATATCAGATGTTAATGCCTTATCCTTGATATTTAGGAGGCTAGAATTAATGTAAGTTGGTAATTTAATTTTAGGTATTTCATTTAATCAAAATTAATTAAGAATGAATTTCCTTCTAGAATTGAGATGATGTCATAAATCATTATTTGGGATGTATTAGGGTGTTATTATTATCACACTTAGATGAGAGGTAAGGTGTTATATGCATGTGAGTGACAAAAAAGGGGGTACTTATTATGCATTGACTATATTATTGTGATTTCAAATTTTCCAAGTTAATTCTTGCACACCTCGAGCTTTGACCCAAATTATAAATGTTTCCCCCCGGGTTATTTTCTAGACAGGGATATCAAGACTTTTGTTGTACCAACCTTGCGATCTCTCGGTGCCTAGCAGTGTTCCAGACCATTGACTCTAGTCTAGGTACTTTTCTGTCAGAGTTTAGTTATTTCACTTGAGAACAATTGTAAGGGCATAAGCCCGAGATTTATTTTATCCATTTACTTCATGTTGGAGTGTGACATTTACTTGATGCTTTAAATAATTATTTTAGTTGGTGTTGGATGAGTTTATTCACTGTTACGAAAATATTCATAAAGTTTTAAAGTATCGGCATTTTTGAATAACCATATTTATATAACGTTGTGTTGAGAATGATATAAATTGTTGATAAGCCCCATCTTTGGCGTATCGAGCCTGACCAGCCTTTATACGAGAAAATGGGGGTTGTTACATGAATCTTCCATTTTCATCTTCTCCAAAACCCCCAACAACACCTCCTAAATTCGTAGCTACACCCAACAATGGTGGAAATGGATATTCAGGGCATGAATATGGTGGAAAACTAGTTGCACAAGGTGGATATAGGGTGGTGGAATGGTGGTTTGTGGTGGATTGAGGTGCACGAATATGAAAATAGTGGGGGTAAGACAACCCCCCTCCCCTCTCTCTCTCTCTCTCTCTCTCCCTTCTTCTACTTCAAAATAACCCAAATAAACCCACAATTCCATATAAAAACACATCAAAACATTAAAAACTCATTTTGCCCAATCTAGTCTCACCAGAGCTCGACAGCGCATTCATCCAATGGCCTAAAATGCGATAGCACACAAAGGCAACCCGATTTAAAATTTCGCGTAGACTCGTTCGAACGAGAATGGCTTCTAGTTCGAATTGCGCTTATAACAACCTTCAAATGACCCAAACCTGTTATTCAGAGGGATCTCGTTCAATCCCCTGCTTCAAATGACCTTGGTTTCTCATTCGAAAAACCATTGTTCATTTTTTTCCAATTTTCCCAATTTTAACCCACAAACTTCCAACAATTACAATCAAGACCCCAAACAGTCAATTGCATCTATAAACTCAATCATAATGATCCAAATCCCTATGTTTTCTTATTATTACAACTTATGTGAGAAAATTAATAAAATATTGGGGTGGGGTATTACATTCTTCCCTCCTTAGGAAATTTCGTCCCCGAAATTATCGACTCGTCAATCATTATTCTTGTGGGGTTTATCGATTTATCCTCTAAGTCATAGGACTCCTCTAAGAATAATTCATTAAAGTCGTCGAATTCCAAGATAACATCATACGCTCATTCACGGATTTGTCACTAAAAGGTTCATCATGCAACATGACCTAATGCTCACCCTCAAGCTAGCCATTGAATTCACCTCCATTCCTCGAGTCTCCACTTCTCTATAATCGTGCTTAGTCGAGTCCTAGGACTACCTTAGCTAATACACAAAGCATATCGGTGCCCCTATGGGGCAACACGCAAGCATCCGATTATATAAGTGCTCCATCGAAAAAATTATCATTTTTCACAAAATAGATAATTCAAAAAAATCAATATCACTAAATTTTGCGAAAAATAAGGATCACTCGATAAATTAGAGAAACCTACTCTGATATCAATTTGTAAAAGTGGTGATCGCTTAAATAAGCTCTGATACCAATTTGTGAATGCCATGTGATACTGATTTAATCAAATTCACAAATTTCCAATTTAAACTTATTTAATTTGATTCAATTTTTAAACCAAATTAATTCAACCCTAAAACACGCATCTACGTGTGTGAAATCAAACCAACAAAAACAAAATTGCCAACACACAGATTTCAGAAAAAAAAAACTTTCGGGTAAAACCTTTTATTTCACTATGAATAATAAATCGCAATTTACATACACAATGAAATCCGCAATAAATATTGCACATATACTCATATAGACATGCAGTCTATAGTCAACAATGGAACAACCACAACAGCCCATAAGAACACGCAGTCCAATTCAATGAGGAACACCCACGAGCACTCCCAATCGATACGCAATCGTAGTCAGCCGTAGAGATAACACTCCACAAATAAATAACTTCACCAAAGTTGAATCTTGGGTTCCAAAACAATTCACTAAAGCCTATGGGATTTTTGTGAATTGAAAACAAAAAGGATTAAACCCTTAAGTGAAGAAGACAAAGTATTTTGCTGGTTTGCAGTTTCTGCAGAATGAAAAATGTCAGGTCTTAACGAAAACGGAGTTATTTAACACGCTTTATATAGAAAAGTTAAGTCGGCATCTCGCTCGAACGAGATCGTTATGTCGCTCGAACGGAATATACTGTCGCTCGAACGACAGCTTCGCGCGAGAAGTGGGTAGTTTTAACGACATCATCAGGTCGCTCGAACGACCTTAATAAAAAATAAATTTTTTACATCGTTAAAAACTCCACCTCAACACTTAAAAAAAATTCTTTGACGAAAAACAACGCCTCAAGTGTTTGAAAATATTTTAGAAAAAATATCCCAACACTTATAATGAACCATTAAGGTACTTAAACACGACCTTACCAAACTAATCTCGTGGAGGCATCTTTGTTGAAGAACGTTGATATTCGGATCCGTCTTGACATATGATTGAACTTGAATAAGTTTTCGATGGTTGTAGCGGTATACGACATACAATAATGTAAACAGGACAATAAAATAATGTCCTTAGAAATCTCCCCCTATGTCTATGCCGCTATAGAATAAAAACATTTGAATTATCAAATTAAAATGCCTATACAAATCTATTACCCTCCCATGAACCCAGAACTGAAAAGGTATAAAAAATGCAAATATGAAACTATCTTAAAAAATCTTCAACATTAAATCTTCAAATCTTTACTCTTTTCTCAACAGGGTGTGCAACATATGATCATCAATATTTGTAACTACACACACGTGATAAAGAAAATACCGTCGTGACGTATCGAGTTTGAAATGAGATAAACATAACATCAAAACAAATATCGAATCTCAAATCTCCCCCATAATGTAAAACTCCCACGTAAAATCATAATTCATTCTCCCCATTTTTATTTGTCTGAAATAGATAAGGAAAAGAATAAACAAAATAAACATGGAGTGTCACGACAAAATATGCATAGTAAACATGGATCAAACTACGCTCATGCAAAGGAATCCTCAAAGGCATCCACAAACTATTTTTTATTTTTCAATTTTTTCAAGCAAAAATAATTTTAAAAAAATTACACAACATTAATTTACACTAAGATAACTAAATCATGGAAACATAATGAATGGGTGTGAACATATCTGACAGGCAAATCAATGCAATCAAACATAACAAATGTGCACGATGAATATGTGTACTCCTAACGAATGAACATCAAAATTGTCCTTATGTGTCGAAAATGTGAATTTAGATGACATAATCTTAATCAAATCGACAAATCAAAGTTAGACATGATTTCATCCCAATAACGTCTAAAACTATGTAATTATTTTTCATGACTTTTCAAGGACGTGTAAACCCATTTTATATTCCATCCAAACTCCCTCATAAATAATAATGCTTTTTATCTTTCTTTTGAGGCGATGAAACAAAATAAATTGGCCCACTTTTGGCATATTGTTCTTTTTATTGCCTTTAAATTTTTTCGGGTTCTTTTCAACCTCTTTGGTCCTTGGCATATATTTTTGTGCCATGTATTTTCTAGGTCCGATAGAAAAGATGGCTTAATCGTAAAGGATAAATGAATACCTTTTGTAACCCTTTCCCATTTTTTAAATAAATCAATCAAACTCACGACAACAGTTTTTACATACACTACTTTTATTGTTAAGTTTTATCGCATTTGGTTTGTTTTAAAGACAAAATTGAGATGAAAACACATCAATCAATGTGTGATAGACAAGAACAATAGTCAAACAAATCCGTGCAAGTGTGCAATAAAGAAACTCATGAGTCAAACATGTAGGTAGTAACAACTAATCACATCTCAATGACTTTAAACATTGTAAAGCACGTAAATGAAATGATGACGCATATCAAAATACTATCAAATAGTCACATGGATATGGAATGAAATTATGATACGGTCATCCTAAATATATGACCTTGCACCAAGGGGGCCCTAACCCAAGGGCACAATATTAGTGTATATATATATATATATATATATATATATATATATATATATATATATATATATATATATATATATAGAGAGAGAGAGAGAGAGAGAGAGATAAATATATGTATACCTGTCACTTATTCTACTGTGTATGTTTAGTAGATATGAAAATAACGATATTTATAAAGTAAATTTAAAGAGGAAAAGAATGTCTATGAGAATAAAGGTTGTGAATGTAAATAACAATCCTTAAACATATGGTAATACGGGATACGGGCGATAGGGATAAATACTTGAGAGTATTGGTGTGATGTTTGTGCATTATCGAACTAGTTAGGATGGGTAGCGTAATTAGGATGAGTTAGGTATAAGCGTTAGGTGTGCACATTAAATGAGATGTGAGTATCTCAAGTGAGAATACGAGAATCTAGTATGGACACAATATGTGTTATTATTTTCATTTAAGCACTTGCTGATTTTTAAACTGTATTCAACTTAGGCTCTGACCCGTTTATTGCAAATCTCTTTTCTTTTGTCAAATTACTTGAGGTGCCCAGTCACAGGGACACCAAGTATAAGAGTTCCATTCATTTGACAAGTTGTAGCTACTGTGGAAGTTACAGGACTTAATAGTAGATGCCTCCATGACTTTCGTTTCTTCATCTTAAGTTATTTACTTCAGTTAGGGCATATCGCCCCTTTTATTTATTCAGACAGTCAGAGATTATGGATTTATTTATTTACTCCTGTTAGTTGTTGGTTTCTTTCATTGGATTATTGTATTTGGTATTTAGGTTGAAAGTGTTTACTCCAGTCACATTCATTATTCCAGTCATTTTATTTCATATGAGATTAGTTTGAATGGTGTATGTTTGACACTACACCAAAATGACCAAAATGTCACCTTTCAGCCGGCCACCCTTGTCAAGGTCATTGACCGTGACAAAAAACACGCGTTTTATGTCACAGTCATTGACCTTGACACGATCGTGACAAAGAATTGTCACGGTCAATGACCGTGACAAGGCCATGACAAATTTACTTGTCACGGACTTGTCACGGTCAATGACCATGACAATTCTTTAAATAATTGTCACTGTCAATGATCTTGACACGACCATGACAATATTTCCAGCAAAAACCCTTTCCCCCTTATTTCTCTCTCTCTCTCTCTCTCTCTCTCTCTCTCTCTGTCTCTCTACTTTCAGGTTTAATTCTCTCTCTCTCTCTCTCTCTCTCTTCCATTTATATATATGTTTGTGTGTATATATGTGCGTGTGTGTATGCATGTGTGGGGGGTGGGGCAGGGTGGGGGTAGGGGGTGGGGCAGGGTGGGGGGTAGGGGGTGGAGCAGGGTGGGGGTAGGGGGTTAAAAATGTAAATAAATAAGTAATTTTCTATAAATTTCCAAAAATAATATCCAAAAATGTAAATGTAAATAATATCCAAAAATAATATCCAAAAATGTAAATGTAAATAATATCCAAAAATATTGTATTACAATTTATTTTCATTCAAAATAAATAAGTAATTTTCTACAAATTTCATAAAAAAATGAAGGTCGGCTGAATATGTGATTTAAGTGTGAAATAATCGCTATATACTTATACTAATAGAGAAAAAACCATATATGGCATTTTTTGTTGACTTTATATGGTGAAATAATCACATGACTTTATATCCATCAAATAAAAGCATGAAAACTAAAAAACTACAATAAGGGTTAAAATGGCATCCGAAGTTGCTAAAAGCATGAAAAATAAAATATTTTTTAAGATTTGTGGTGAATAACTAAAGTTAAAAAAAGTATTACTTTAGTCATTAAATTACTTTTTGAATTCGGGCGATGCGCATAAATTTGTAGTAATTGTCTTATAATAAAGATCAATTAGTCTATGTTGTTGAAAAATTTGATCAAATTGGTGAGCCCTTCATATTTTAAAAATGTTGTTTTTATTCCTATTTAACTTTTCTTTCTATACACCCCTAATTATATTTAAAGTTTAATAAAATAGGAGTTATAGAAAGAAAAGTGAGGTTTCCATAATCTTACTTTGTCACAATTAATTTATATGCCTCAAAGTTATTTTATCACTCTTAGTTTATATTTGTGATAATACTTTATTAAAGATTTTTATGGGAACTTGTTATACTAGAACTTAGATGAACACTAAGTGATGAAAATAGTCCTTAAAATTGAAAATTAAATAAAGTTTATAAAAGTAAAGATGCTGGTAATACATCAAAGATAAATTAATAAGGACTAAATAACAAAACGTGTTCAGTGTATAACAAGAAAGAAAATGTGGTATTTAGATTGGGTAAAATTCTTAAAGTAATGTTAAGGGACTAAAAGACCCAAGACAACTGGACAGTAAGTCACGGACCAAAAAATTTATGACGGGTGATGAAAGCCCGTAAACATGTTGGGGTGGGGGTGGGGTATGATTTATAAAAAGCACAAAACAATAGTAGAAATTCAATACCTGAAATTAACATTGAGATTATTTTAAATAGACAGTCACTACTGTGTGTGTGTTTAAATTGAAAGAAAATATGAGAATTTTATTAAAGATTTTTATGGGAACTTGTTATACTAGAACTTAGATGAACACTAAGTGATGAAAATAGTCCTTAAAATTGAAAATTAAATAAAGTTTATAAAAGTAAAGATGCTGGTAATACATCAAAGATAAATTAATAAGGACTAAATAACAAAACGTGTTCAAGTGTATAACAAGAAAGAAAATGTGGTATTTAGATTGGGTAAAATTCTTAAAGTAATGTTAAGGGACTAAAAGACCCAAGACAACTGACCAGTAAGTCACGGACCGAAAAATTTATGACGGGTGATGAAAGCCCGTAAACATGTTGGGGTGGGTGTGGGGGTGGGTGGGGGTGGGGTATGATTTATAAAAAGAACAAAACAATAGTAGAAATTCAATACCTGAAATTAACATTGAGATTATTTTAAATAGACAATCACTAATGTGTGTGTGTGTTTAAATTGAAAGAAGATATGAGAATTTATTAAAGATTTTTATGTGTGTGTGTGTAATTCTCACTTTATTAATGTCAAACCCGACTCTCTTATAAGATATGCATATTGTGATAATATTATATCTGTAGTAATAACATTTTTTTACAGCAAATGTCTCTTTCAGATATTAAGGCGAAGATGATGATGCTGTTTATGATGATGTCGTCTGGGGTCGGTGGTAGTGGAGGCGACGAGGGCTCTTCAGCCCCTAGGCTCCCTAAATATGCGAAATATGGGATTACCGTCGAGAACAAATCGGAGATATTAGCGAGATCCCTCATTCTGCTAAAGACGATCATCGGTCCGGGGTTTATGAGTTGGAAGGAGGTGCCATATGAGCTCAAGTTGGCTGTTTGGGCGGCACTACAGGTAATATATTTATATTTATATTTATATGAATATTTCAATTTCAATTTCAATTTCAATTTCAATTTCAATTTCAATTTCAATTTCAATTTCAATTTCAATTTCAATTTCAATTTCAATTTCAATTTCAATTTCAATTTCATATTTATATTTAAATTTATATTTATATTTATATTTATATTTATATTTATATTTATTCGCAACTAACATTGTATTTGTTGGACAGGAACAATTCAACTTGGATCCAAAGCTACGCGATCCCGTGTTGGAGCAGATTAGGGAGCAACTCAAGTCATGGAAAAAAAATATGCGGGCACGGTACTTTGAGAAAACACGAGAGTCGATTATCCAATGGCGCGAATCCGTCCCCCCAAGGAGCCGATCTCATTGACACAATGGCAGAAGTTCATTGATAATGAGATCGAGGATCGACAATTGGCATCTCGCCAATCGGGGAGGGAAAATCGGGCAAAAAAGACGGACGTGCACTACTCCGGCCGGACCTCTTACGCCGAGGTGGAGCATAGGATGCAGGTAAGATTTAATTTTTCTATAACTACAGAAATATATTATTCTTCATTATTTTACTTTGCGGGGCCGATACTAATTTTACTTTACTTTATTTTGTTTCAGGGGGTAGGGAGTGGGCCAGGGGGTAAGCCACATAGGCTCGATACTTATGTGGCTCTTCGGACGAAGAAGGGGAAGGACAAGGAGGTGTCCCCGAGCGTCGCGGCCACGATTGTAAGTAATCCGACAGTTTAATTTTTGTTAATTACGTTATAATTTTTTAGTTTACTTATTTTACTAATCATGTGCTTTTTGTCGTTTCAGGCAAAGCTTAAGGAAGTGCATGAGTCGCAGTCTGATGCCAACAAGGCATATTTGTCCACAGATGCACTTAGCCAAGTGCTTGGCTCTGATCCCAAGGGGAGGACAAGGGGGGTGAGCTCGCGGGTGGCAAAATCTAGGATCATCGGATTGGAGACGAGCGACACCGGGTTGGCTCGAACGGTGGATTCACACGACGCGAAGCTGTCCCGTTTGGAGGTGACGGTCCAAGATATGTACGCATTCATGAAGCGTACATTGGGCGGAGATCGTAAAGGGAAAGGGAAAGGGAAAGGGAAGGAGAAGGCGGTGGAGGAGGATGTACGGGAGGACGAGGCGCAGGATGACGAGGATGTGGACCTCGCTGCTTCATCACCGACACGTTCGTACTTTGATGATCCACTTCCCTATTTGGCGCCCTTCAACAGACCAATGTCAAAACTTGGTTGGCCGAGCGTGTTCATATTGGACGTATTTGATGGCCAGAGGATAGGACGGGAGTTAAGGGACCCGAATATCGTCCAGGGTGGAATAGTTCAAGGACGTGCGCTTCAAGAGATGGAGTCCAGGGTGCTCGTCACGCATGTCATACCCGGGAAGGAGAACTCCCTATTGTGGTTGCGCAAACAATGCGGCACGACGTATATTAGTGGGTGCATCAATTCGTATGTCGTGTGGCCTACTCACCTCCTTAGTTTTAACAATACATCAGACATGTAGTGACATTGTTTTAAGTTTGAATTGAATTGTTAAAAGTTTGAATTGAATTGTTTTAAGTTGTTACATTTGAATTATATCGTGATGCATATTGTCTCTATTTGAATATATATTTGCATTATCTTTAGTTTGTTTGGATATATGATGTTTGGAACAGGTACAATGTTGCTATAACAGGTACAAATATACCGTTGGGCAGTGGCAGTGGCCATACTGCCCAACAGATTTTTTTTAAATTCTGCCCAGAATTGTCACGGTCAATGACCGTGACAAGTCCGTGACAAAAAGTTGTCACGGACGTGTCACGGTCATTGGCCGTGACAATTTTTTTAAAAAAGGGTCACGGCTTTGTCACGGTTTATAACTGTGACAAACGTGTCACGATCATTGACCGCGATACGATCGTGATAGAAAACGCGAGTTTTGTGTCAAGGTCAATGACCGTGACTCGACCGTGACAAAAAAAGTTGTCTCGTCTCGAAATGTCACGGTCATTGACCTTGACAAGTTGGATTTGTCAGGGTCAATGACCTTGACAATAGTGCAGATTTGGTGTAGTGTGATAATTGTTTAATTTGATTTTATGTTAATTAAAAGATAAAATTTTGACATCAACCTTTTAAATATTAGGTGGTTAGTGTTAATAATAAGTTTTCGACAGTGATGCATATTTTGAACCAACTGGATATTCCAATTTAATTTAATAAAGGACTGATCACCCGGTATTTAATTAGGCGGGGTGTCACAGGTGGTATCAGAGTATCAGGTTCTAGATTTCTTAGGATCTACACGGCTTGTTATGCTTCCAGCATATCTTTCTTTGATATAAAGCCCTATATTTAGGATTGTTGCATTAATTAATTGCGTATTTTACGTCTTCAGCTATTTGAGATATTACTGTGGACTTATAAAGATTATCTCTCATTTCAGATGCCTCCTAGACGTGCACATCGAGCTCCTAGGGTTGCCCAACTCGAGCCCCAGCCAGCTCCAGCTCCGGCCCCGGGTATAATGAATGCTGCAGAGGTTGCCGTTATCTAGCGTAGGTGGTAAATGCAGCTTTGGCTGTGGTACAGCAGGCCCCACCCCAGGCACCGGTGGTGGCCCCAGCACCAGCTCACGCATTCCTTTCTATTTGGAAGCGAGTTAGAGATTCCTTCCAGAAGGCACACCCTTCGGAGTTCAGAGGGAGTTCTGATGTTGTGGTAGTGAGCCAATGAAATAAGGACATTCAGCTGTACTTGATGATGTACGAGTGCACTGAGGTTCATAGGCAGATACTAGCTACTTTTAAGCTAGTGGGTGCGACACTGCAGTGGTGGGAGTCTATTACCACGGTTAAGGTGAGAGACAATATGACTATTCAGGACTTTGGGGTGCCAAATTCAACAGCAAATATTTCCCTTCCGCCGTTCAGATCGAGATGAGGTGGAAATTACTGGATCTCACCCATAAGGGGAAGACCGTTGCGGAGTACGAGGAAGAGTTTACAAGATTGATTAATCTGGTGCCAGATGAGGTACCTACTGAGGGGAAGAAAATTCAGATGTTTATGGACGGCTTAACTTGGAGGATTCGTCAGCAGCTTTTGGGCAATCTTTCGTTGGGTACATATACTGATGCGCTTAACGCTGCCCTACTACACTGCCAAGATCACCACTTACATCTGAAGGGAAGCAAACGAGTGGGGGACTTTAGCCAGCAGGGTAGGACATCAGGTAATGGTACCATAAGGGCATAACCAGTTTAGGGTGAGCAGAGATAGGGTGAGCAGAATTTCCACCAGGGGGAACCTGCTAAGAGGTTCAGATCAGGTGAGTACAGGCAGGGACAAGGAGGTTTTAGATAGGGCCATCAGGGCCAGCCTATCCAGAAGGGCCAAGGGAGGGGTAGTAATGGCCATCAGGGCCGAGGGCAGCAGGGGTAAAGGGGAGGACACTTTCTAGGGAGATGCTTCTCTTGTGGCAACACTAGTCACAAACGTTAGGATTATCCTTAGAAGGGTAGAGCCCTACAATAGTAGGGCGCTCATCAGGAGCCCCAGCGATCGATATTTACAGCCGCCCTCCCAGCACCACCGCAGATACCAGCTTTGCCATCCGTTCTAGCAGTGACATCTACAGTATAGGCGTGTCTATAACTTCCACCAGGCTGTAGTTCCCCAGGATTCACCCGCGGTTGAGGGTACGTTTTCTATCCAGGGGACTTTAGGACGGATATTATTTGACATGGGGGCTTCACATAGTTTCAATGACACTAGGTTTGTACGCGACACGGGGTTATTAGACACAACAAAGAGCACAGTTACTAGTGTAGACTCACTATTGGGATATGGGTCATTGATATTATTTATATGTCTGGGAGTGGGCATAGATATTGGGAGATTGATCTTACCGGCCGATATGCTTGTCTTAGATATGCACGAGTATGATGCTATTATCGGGATGGATTGGCTAGTTATGTATAAGGCAATGATTGACTGCTATAGTCGTAGTATTATTTTCGCCATACCGAGTCAGGCGGTATTTTTGGTGGTGATGCCTCTCCCGTAGGGGGATTCGTCCACCCATTTATATTATATAGAGGAGGAGACCTCTAAGGGGGTGGTGATACCACTTGATTCGATTCTGGTTCTTGGTGGGTTCGCTGATGTATTTCAGGACATACCAGGGCTACCGCCCATCAAGGAGATAGAGTTTGTAATAGATTTGGTGCCAGACACTCGACCGATAGCCCATGCACCTTACCGTATGGCTCCGGCAGAGATGAGGGAGCTACGGGATCAGATCGAGAAGTTGTTGGGTCAGGGCTTCATCTACAGGAGTACCTCGCCCTGGGGTTCTCCCGTAGTGTTCTTAAAGAAGAGAGGTGGGTCGTTACGATTGTGTGTGGACTATCGAGAGTTGAATAAGGTCACGATACGAAATAAGTATTCATTGCCCTGAATCGATGACCTATTGAACTAGTTTAGGGGTGCTTCCTATTTCTCGAAGATAGACTTGAGGCCGGGATACCATTAGTTACGTGTCAGAGAGTAGGACATGCCCAAGACTGCCTTCAGGACGAGATATGGATCCTATGAGTTCAGGGTTATGCTATTTGGGCTAACCAACACACTGATCGTATTTATGGAATTGATGAATAGGGTGTTCAGAGAGTTCTTAGATCAGTTTGTAAATATCTTCACTGATGACATCCTGATTTATTCTCGAACTGAGGAGGATCATGCCGATGATTTGAGGCTGGCTTTCCAGACACTACGTGAGCACGATTTGTATGCGAAATATGAGAAGTGTGGATTCTGGCTGAGAGAGGTTCAATTTTTTAGGCACATTGTGTCTGAAGAAGGGATATCCGTAGATTCGAGGAAGGTGTCAGCAGTAATGGAGTTAGGACGTCGCTGACAGAAATACGTAGTTTCTTGGGGCCGATCGGATACTACAGATAAATTATTCAGGGATTCTCAAAAATAGCAAGTTAGATCAAAATTTTGACTCGCAAAGGGATGCCATTTATATGGGATGATGCCTACCAGATGTCTTTTAATGAGCTGAAGGACAAGATGACTTTTGCACCAGTTCTAGCACTACCCAGACCAGGGGTGAAATACCTGGTTTATACTGATACGTCCTTATTAGGACTTGGGGGTGTGCTTCATCAAGAGGATTAGGCTATAGCTTATGCTTCCCGAAAGCTTAGGCCTCACAAGAGGAGTTACCCCACCCACGACTTGGAGTTATCGGTAGTCGTGTTTGCACTTCGGTTATGGAGATATTATCTCTTAGGGGAGAAATTTCGCTTATTCACAGATCACAAGTCACTGCAGTACCTATTCAAGCAATGGGAGTTGAATATGCGTCAGTGGAGGTGGCTTAAATCTGTGAAGGACTATCAGTTCGACATCCATTACCACCCGGGGAAGGCTAACGTGGTAGCAGACACGTTGAGCTGTAGGCCAGCAGGTGAGGTGGCCGAGGTGTGGAGGGCAAAATGGAAGGAACTGGGACATTATAATGAGGTTGCCCGCACATTCATGTCAGTGATGATAGTTACACCCGAGATCATTACTAGGGTGATACAGGCTTAGGCAGTAGACTCGTTCTGTCAGGATCAGATTGTACAACTTCTAGCCGAGGGGGAAGATTCGTATTCTATGAGATCAGATGGGGGCTTACGCTTTAATGGCAGACTAGTCGTTCCAGAGGGGAGGAGTTACGACATACGATGATGGCAGAGTCGCATGGTTCACGATTTGTGATACATCCCGGAGGGGATAAGATGTACCAGGATATGAGGCGACAGTACTGGTAGAGTGGAATGGCGAAGGACATCGCTGAGTTTGTTTCTAAATATGCCACTTATCAATTGGTAAAAGTGGACCACCAGAGACCGCCAGGACTCCTACCGCCGTTAGAGATCCCTATATGGAAATGGGAGAGCATTTCCATGGATTTCATCATAGGGTTGCCTACATCGCAGAGGGGTCACGATTTCATATGGGTAATTATGGATCGGTTGACCAAGGTAGCTCATTTTTTGTCAGTCTGGACTGACTATACTACGGGTTAGTACGCTCAGATCTTCATTGCTGAGATAGCGAGACTCTATGGGCTTTCCTTTGATATTGTGTTCGACCGGGATAAGATTTTTGTGTCCAGATTTTGGGAGAACTTCCAAGAGGCCATGGGTATGGAGTTATGATTGAGTTTGGCCTATCATCCGTAGATGGATGAACAGACAGAGCGGAAAAATTATATGTTAGAGGGCCTATTGCGAATGTGTATCCTTGATTTTGGCGGGGGTTGGGAGCAGTGCCTCCCACTGGTGGAGTTTACTTATAATAACTCCTACCAGTTTACTATTGGCATGGCTCCGTTTGAGGTGCTATATAGTAGACCTTGTCATTCTACACCTTTCTGGCTCGAGGTGGGGGACAACTAGTTACTTGGGCCAGAGGTGATCCAGGACACTTCAGCTAAGATTGAGTCAATTCAGAGCCGTATTTGGGTTGCTCAGGATAGACTGAAGAGCTACGCCGATGCCAAGAGATTCTTCACGGAGTTCAGTGTGTGGGATCAGGTATTGTTACGAGTATCTCCTATGAAGGGAATAATTAAGTTTGGGAAGAAACGGAAGTTAGCACCGAGATACGTAGGGCCATTCCTTATCATTGAGTGAATTAGGCCAGTAGCTTACAAACTTGGGTTGCCGGAGCACTTGCATAGGATTCATGATGTGTTCCATAATTCTTTATTGAGGAGATATCTTCGAGATGACATGGCCCCCACACATATTGCTTTAGATGAGATTAACCTATAGCCCGATAGTTCCTACAAGGGAGGGGCAGTTGCTATCCTAGACCGTAGCGAGAGGAAGTTGAGGTCAAAGGTAGTGTCGTTAGTACATGTTCAGTGGTAGATCATAATGTCGAGGAGTCCACCTGGGAGCGCGAGGATGAGATACGCGATAAGTATCCAGAGTTGTTCGTACTAGGTATGATGTTATTTTTACCTTTTTTCGAATTTCGGAATGAAATTCCGTTATTAGGGGGAGGTATGTAATATTTCGTATTTTTGAAAGATTTTACTTTAATTATGGGATTAATTAATTTAAATGGGAAATTTATTTATAATTAATCCGGATTTAAGTAAATAATTACTAGCATGATGAGAGTTAGTATTTATTGGTGAGAATTATGTTGAAGATTACTTAGTGAGTAAAGTAATATATGATTATGAATATATTATAATTATCGTGAGTGAAAAATACGGCAGTTACAGTACACTTAGTTGGGACGCGCGTGTGAGTCGTGTCGGGACTTAAATGAGGAATTAAAATATAATTTTATTTTTGGTTATTTTGATGGCCCTTTTGAGTACGTCAGTGTGTCCGAAAGGGTCGAGATAGTAAAAAAATTCTACTCGGGGGGGGGTTTAGTTTAGAGTCTGGGGCAACTTTAGGCCAACCCGATACCCCAGGGGGTATTTCGAACTTTTGAACAATTATGAATTATTAATGGACGAAAATTAGATTAATATATCATCCCTTACGTAGTAGCAGTTAGGGTTACGTTCTGCAAAAATAGAGAAGGAACCCAGGAGGAAGAAGGAGAGAACTTATAGAGACACTAAGACCAAACCCAACCTTATTTCATAAAAAATACCATCAAAACGTGGATAGGGAAGAGAGGAACAAGCTCATACCAATTTCAAGCGACAAATCAGACCTTCGTGAAAAAGCATGTATTTATCTTGCTTAACTTAGAGCATATAATATCCATGTTACACTAGTTGATGAGTTCTTCATGATATTATGAAATTTGGGACTCAAATTGGGTATTAATCTATGATTGTGATATAGGTTTTGCATGTAGTTGAATAACCATATTTTGGAGATAAGAAATCTGGGTTTTATATGTTGAAATTATGAAATCAAATCTAGGTTTAATTGTTCATAAAGGGTGATTATGGGAACTTAGGGCTTTTTGAGGATTTAAGAAATTAATCTGAATCTATGATGAAATTGTAAGGATTTGATGTTATAAATTTGTTAGAAAGCCTTTAATTACCAGTGGTTATAATTTAAAATCGTTGGATTTGAGTTCAGTAAAGTTTTGGATGATTTAGGAGATGAAAAAGTTGGAAAAATGGAGGTCTCGGAGGTCTGGGACGGAGTTCGTTCGAACGATCTAGTTCGAACGAGAATTCCAACGACCTATGGAATGAGAATTCAGAGAGTGGGTTCGTTCGAAGTCGTTCGAATGAGCTTCTAACGAAAATTCAGTGCCTTAGTTCATTCAAAGTTTCGTTCGAACGAGAATTTTCCCATCTTCTAACGAGATTTCAGAAGTTCAAATTTTTGCCCGAACAAGTTAAAACCTTACAGGGTTTATTCGAGTGAGAGAGAATGACCTATGCTATTCTTAAGTGACTTCATTACATAGTCTAGTGGTGAGAGGATTGTGTAGGTTGGAATAACAGGGCCTTATGGAATATAGACGGTAGAGAGAGAGATTAATCGTACAGATAGAGTAACGTGAGTATTAGAGATAATAATACTACGTATAAATTCGGGTATTTGGGTTATGTGAATACCCAATGACTATTTTAGGTTATGTATATACCTATTGATTGAATTATTGTGTGTAAAACATACCTACGCTGCTTCCTATCGGGTGGAGGTTGTGCGTTGTGGACGATCATATCTTGAGTAGCCTTTGGGGGGATTTTAATTCGTACCACTAGAATATAGAACCTAGGTACGGGCTATCAATGATAACGATAGTGTTGTAGTCATATGGGTGCGTAGGTATGTGCGTTTCCCACGGGCTTGAAACTATGTTCACCTCCAATATCTGTGTTTATTTTGATGGTTCGCGAGAGATTAAACCTATAGTCCTTTCTGCAATGAGCGATGCATCGAGATATGATAGCAGAGTATGCATTGCACCAAGGGGATCCTAACCCAAGGGTGTAGAATTAGTATATATATATATATATATAGAGAGAGAGAGAGAGAGAGATAAATATATGTATATATGTTACTTATTCTACTGTGCGTGTTTAGTAGATATGAAAATAACGATATTTATTAACTTCACTTCAAGAGGAAAAGAAAGTTTATGAGAATAACGGTTGTGTATGTGAACAACTATCCTTAAACATATGGTAATATGGGATATGGGCGATATGGATAAATACTTGAGAGTATTGGCATGATGTTTGTGCATTATCTAACTAGTTAGGCGAGGTAGCGTAACTAGGATGAGTTAGGTATACGCGTTAGGTGTGCACATTAAATGAGAGGTGAGTATCTCAAGTGAGAGTACGAGAATCTAACATGAGCACAATATGTGTTATTGTTTTCATTTAAGCACTTGCTGATTTTTAAACTGTTTCAACTCGTGCTCTGACCCGTTTATTGTAAATCTTATTTCTTTTGTCAAATTATTTTAGGTGCCCAGTCACAGGGACACCAAGTATAGAAGTTCCATTCATTTGACGAGTTGTAGCTGTTGTGGAAGTTACAGGACTTGGTAGTAGACGCCTCCATGACTTTCGTTTCTTCATCTTGAGTTATTTACTTCAGTTAGGGCATGTCGCCCCTTTTATTTATTCAGAAAGTTAGAGATTGTGGATTTATTTATTTACTCCTTTCAATTATTGGTTTATTCATTGGATTATTGTATTTGGTATTTAGGTTGGAAGTGTTTACCACAACCACATTCATTATTCCAATCATTTTATTTCATATGAGATTAGTTTGAATGGTGTATGTTTGATAATTGGTTAATTTGATTTTATGTTAATAAAAAGATATAACTTTGACATCAACCTTTTAAACACTAGGTGGTTAGTGTTAATAATAAGTTTTTGACAGTGATGCATATTCTGAGCCAACTGGATATCCTAATTTAGTTTAATAAGGGACTAATCACCCGATATTTAATTAGGCGGGGTGTCACACAAAACTTTTCAGTAAAAGAAATAATAAAATGGGTGCCTTTCCACTAGAGGACATAAAAGTGATAGTTAATTCACATGCAGCAAAAATAATAATAAAAAATACAACACAATAAAATAATTGTATACATTGTGCTTTTAACACAATAAAATAAAATAATACATTGAGGATTCTAGGTTTTAATAACACAACCAGCCTGAAATGTAAGACATTAGCAGTATACATTGTTAAAAATGCAAGACATTCGCAATATACATTATTAAAAATGTTTTTACACAAGATTTGATCAACATGCTCACCAAATAACTAAAAAACATCATTTTTGAACTTCTTTACAACAAAAGACGTGATTTAAAATAAAATAAAAATCCTTACATTGGGACTTGATCAACATACAACACAAATAATACTAAAAAAATGATATTAAAATTATACAAGTAAATGAAATGTAAGAATCTTACTGTGACACCCTAATTTCATCATGAAGTTCTGGGTATGGGAAAACCTCAAAACTAAAGGAAAATGTCTTAGTTCCTTTTAGCTAAGGCATTAACCCGAGACAAAGTGGGTGGGTAGAGATGCTTGAATTTTTTAGGTGGCATTGTCTTAATTCATAGGTTGTTGCTGGTTGACTTCAAATAGCAGGTGTGCTTGTTCAAAAAATAGTTTTGGACAGTTTTCGTGGGACTTATTGGGCTGAACAGGTGTAAAAATGGGATTTTCATCAATTGGGCACATATGGATCATGGTATAATTTCTTGGACACCTGTTGGGAAGCTAATGCAACAGTTGGGGTAGTTTCATGGTAGTTATTGGGCAAAATAGGTGTAAAAATGTGATTGCATCAGTTGGGCACATGGAGAACATGAGATAACTCCCTGGAGACTGGTGGGGAAGCTAATGCAGCAGTTTTGAAGGCAGTTTTGTGGAGAAACTTGGCAACATTATAATTAAGACACATGTCCTACCAGTTGGGGATGTCAACTGTATTTGTAACATCTATTTAAATAATTTGTCCTTGTAGTTTTTAGGCAAGAAGCCTTAGGCCGAAATTGAGTATTCCTTTGTAATCTTTTGAGTGATTAATAAAGGTTGGGAATTGAGTGTCGGAAATTTTGTGTCTTGTGTGCGTGTGCCTCATATATTATGTTTAGGATGGCTATTTTACTTGTTATTATCGTGTTAAAAGCAGGTTGTTCGAATGAACCTTGAGTATTGGTTGGCTGATCAGGTTTTGCAGACAAAACTTGGTGCCTTATCGGAGAAGTTAAAAAAAAATTATCTATGTGATAATTAGTATCAAAGCTGTGTTTTGGAGAAAATTTTGGTGTGTTTAAACTAGTTTTTGAAGGGAAAGTCTGAATTTTCCAAGGTTTGTATGAGTTTGACAAGGTTTTCTTGAATTCTACAAGAAGTGGCTGGTGGCAATAGTGCAGAATTACGAGAAAGGGTGCAAAAATTGGAGGAGTTCATTACAAATCCTCCAACGGATGTTGTAGCAGCAGTCTCAGTCAAGTTGAAGAATTACAGTTAGAACTGCAACATGTTCGAACGGTGCTAAAAAATCATATCCGACAAGCTGATGAGAAGGTTGAGAACCTTGTGGCTAATGTTGGTGTTTTGGCGGATGAACTTCGTGCTCATTTGGGCAAACTTGATGAGGATTCTGGGTTGCTGAAAATGGCATGTCTCAACATGGGTAACAAGGAAACTAGTGTTGGTGTCAAGAAGTAATAAATTAGAGAACTGAAGGCTTTTGTTGGAGTAAAATCAACGAAGGAATTGGAGAATTTTGTGTATGATATGGAACAATATTTCAAGATTGCTCGTATCAACAAAATAGAGAAGGTTGCAATCACCACAATGTACTTATGTGATGATGTAATTTTTTTTAGGATAACTGGGACCGAAGACAAGGACAGATCTGGAATCAATTCGTGGAGTGAACTAAAGAAGGAATTGTAGGATCAATTCTTGCCGATAAATTCCGGTTGACAAGCGAGGGACATGTTGCGACGTGTGAAGCATAATAAGAATGTGCGGGAATACGTGAAGGAGTTCACGTCGTTGATGCTGGATGTTAAGGGAATGTCTGAGGAAGACAAGGTCTTCAATTTTATTTCTAATCTTCATCCTTGGGCGCATGCTGAATTGAGGAGACAAGGTGTGCGTATTTCTTAGCAAGCAGTAGCAGCAACAGATAGCTTAATGAATCTCAAACTTGACAGATGTTGTTTCATCTAAGTCTAAAGGTAAAGACAAGGTTTCTTCAGAATCGGGCAAAGATGGGGAAACAGAAAATGACAAGGGAAAGCGGGTTGATGGACAACGAAATAAAGGCAAAGGTAGCTATTCTGGGTGTTTTATTTGTAAGGTTCACACTGGGTAGAGAATTGTCCAATGTGGGAGAAGATTAGTGAAATTCAAGTGGAAGGGTCAAAATATGTTGGCTATGGTTCAGGTGGGGGAGATGCTCGTGTCAACCTATTTGGTTTTGCTGGGCGGACTCCAAGCATCGAAATCTAAGGAAAAATAAATGATGATGCCTTAGTATGCGCTGGTTACTGGAACCACGCATTACCAAGAAAAACTTCTGCGTTGGAGGGTGAAAACATGGAGGTTATGGTCCTTCATGGAGGAATTAAATCGAAAAGAGTTTGGTTTTATGTTACACTTGTGTTAAATCAAAGATTTCAGTGGCTGTTTTCGGCAAAGTCCAAGGTTTTATTGGGAAATTTTCAGTGGAATTGGAATTTTCTTGATAGGTCGTCGAATTCTTTTAG
This sequence comes from Sambucus nigra, assembly GCA_949130495.1. NCBI lineage: Eukaryota > Viridiplantae > Streptophyta > Magnoliopsida > Dipsacales > Adoxaceae > Sambucus > Sambucus nigra. Next base: position 763,867,123 of record OX422208.1, on the reverse strand, counting down.
TCGGGGAGGGTTTGTCACACCTTAATTTCATCATGAAGTTATGGGTATGGGCAAACCTCAAAACTAAAGTAAAATGCCTTAGTTCATTTTGACTAAGGCTTTCAGCTGAGACAAAGTGGTCATGCAATTCGAAGTTGTCAAATTATGGGAGTTGGGTTCTTTCGATCATTTGGTAGTTGACATCTATTCCTACCATTGTGGATTTTTCGTTAAGAACATATATAAGGAGGGGGTCCTCCGAGGCAAAATCTGGTCTTTAGCCATGAGTGTTCCTAGGCTCTTGGCAACTTCAAGGGCATGTTTGGGTTATCCATAGACCAAAAATGGGTTTGGTAGTGCATGGATTTTGGGGCGTGATTAGAAAATTTCCCAAGTCACCCCTGTTTTGCAATATTGGGTTGCATCAATGGGCTGAGGTGCTTGAATTTTTAAGGTGGCACTGTCTTAATTCGTGGCTTGTTGCTAGTTGACTTCAAAGAGCAGTTGTGCTTGTTTAAGAATTATTTTTGGACTATTTTCATAGGGGTTTTTGGGCTGAAAAGGTGTAAAAATGGGATTTGCATCAATTGGGGACATGTGGATTATGGTACAACTCCTTGGACACCTGTTGGGAAGCTAATGCAACAGTTGTGGGCAGTTCTAAGGGAGTTATTTGGAAAAATAGGTGTAAAAACGGGGTTGCATCAGTTGGGCACATGGAGATCATGGGATAACTGTTGAACTTTAAATAAAATTTATCAACATATTAGATTATTAAGATTACCTAATAAAGGAATTGTAAAAACTGTGTACCTGAATCCATAGCGGTGATTGAGACTCGGGGGTTGGAGGTCTTCCACAGACTAATCCCTTTCTCTCTATGAGTTCTCTCTCATTGATGGGGATGAGGAGGAAAGTGTTTGAGTGCATTAGTCATGGGGAGCAAAACCCTTCATTATATTGACATTTAATTAGAACTCTATAAATTATAATTAGGTGACTCTTGAGTAACATGACTCTTGAGTAACCAGTAGGTGACTTTTGGGTGAACACACAATTTGAATTCCATACTTACTGTTGATGTCTTTTGATCTTACCTAATTAGATCACTTCATTTGCCCAATTGAAGCTCAATTATAATTACCATTTTTATATGTGAGTCCACATTAAATTATTTGGAATATATAAAATATTCCAACAATCTCCCACTTGGGCTACATAATAATTTCGAATGTAATTATATATAATAATCTTATGTGCACACCAAATTGATTTCTATTCTTAGAACATCTCCCGAATCCATATCGTCCATCTCTTATGTATAAGACCAAAGTGACCTTCGTTACATTTATGTGGTAACTCGATCCATCAATGATCACCATACCAAATATATTCAACGACATAGATCAAGTATGGATGTGTGGTTGGAAATTACATCCAATGTGATCTCAGACATGCCTATTTCCAATTGGTCTTGACTTTATTCCGTAGTGAGATCAAACCTTAGTCTTTTAAACCTTAAGCTATACCATAATTAAAAGACAATACATTCAAAGTAAACAACAAACTGAAAATTCCATCAACTTTATTCTGTAAAAAACCGAAACATATATAAAGTATCTGAGTAGTGTCAAATGAAGGAACATTAAACCAAATACAAACTCCCACTAAAACTGAATATCATCAAACTGAATAACACCCATATGAGCAGTGTGCTCATGAAAAACCTTGGGTGTTAATCCTTTAGTAAGATGATCCGTGAGCATGGATTTTGTTTTTATATGTTCAATAGACACTATCTTACTCTGAACACTTTCCTTAATAACAAGAAACTTAATGTATATGTGCTTAGACTTCAACAAGCTCCTGTTGTTATTGGAATATAGAACTGCTGAATTATTGTCACAATATATCTGTAGTGACCTTTCAATGCTATTAAAAATTTACAGCCAGTGACAAAATTTTGTAGCTATATCGCATAATTTGTTGCCTCATAATAGGCTATGAACTCTGCTGCCAGAGTGGAAGGTGCAATGAGTGACTGCTTCGCACTCCTCCGGGAAATAACACCTCCAGAAAATATGTATACGTGGCCAGAAGTGGATCTCTTAGTGTTTTGGCAACCCATAAGATCGACATCAGATTACCCAATGATCTCCAAATTATCTGACTTTCGATGAGTATGTAATCTTTTGTTTACTATAAATACCTCATAACCCATTTGGCTTCTTTCTAGTGATCCATTCCAGGGTTATTCAAATATTTGCCTAACATACCCATTATGTACACTAAATACGGACACGTACATACTTAGGCATACAAAAGACTCCCTATAGCTGAAGCATAAGGAACCTTTTTCATTTATTTACTTTCAGTCTCATTCTTAGGGCATTAACAGAGACTCAACTTGTCTCCCTTGGAAATAGGTGTATCTCCTTGTCCACAATCTTTCATGTCAAATCTAGAGAGTACTTTCTCGATATATCTATTTTGGGATAATCCAAGTATACCCCGAGAATGATCTCGGTGCATCTTAATTCCCAATGCAAAATAGGCGTCCCTAAGATATTTCATTTAAAAAAAGCTTAGTTAGAAATCTCTTAGGTTCGTTCAATAAGCCTATATCGATGTTAGCCAATAGTATGTCATCGACATAGAGCACAAGGAGGATAATTTTACTCCCACTGAACTTATGATACACACAGTCATCAACATGACATAATGACTTGATGAAACTTGTGATACCATTAGCGAGAAGCTTGTTTGAGACCATATATAGATTTCTTGAGTTTGAAAACCATAGACTTTGGATCACCTAGGTAAAAGTTTTCTAGTTGCACCATATACATTGTTTCCTCAATGTTACCATTGAGAAAAGCAATCTTAACATCCATCTGGTGAAACTCTAAATCAAAATGATCTACAACTGCTCATGAGGTTGTTAAGTTTGCTCTTCTGGAACAACTCTTAGATTTTGAGTAGGGAAGTCCCCATTATTGTCTTCTTGAACACTGTCAGTAAGCTAAATAATGTTTAGGAGAGGAATTAATTCCTCTTCAAAGACAACATTCTTATTCTTAATCATATCTTCCCCTTCAAACTCAACATCCTCAAGAAATCACGCATTTCTAGTCTCGAAAAGGACTTAGTTGAGGGATCATAGAACTTGAAAACCTTTGTTTGTTCAGCGTGCATACCGAACAAATAACATCTAATAGTTCTTGAGTTCAATTTATTTTTGATTGGCTTATAAGGCCTTGTCTCAACTGGACACCCCCAAATGTATAAATGACAGGTTTTCAACCTATCCATAGTTCATAAGGGGTTCTAACTACCGTTGTACAAAGTACTCTATTTAGATTATAAACTACAGTCTTAAGTGCCTTTCCCTAGAGTTATTCTAGCAAATAACAATGCCAAATCATACTTCTTACCATGTCCTTAAATGTTCTGTTTCGTCTCTAGGAATTTGGCAAAAGATTTTGGACATTGTTCACTTGATCTATCATATTTGCCATAGTATGCACCACCACAGTCAGATTTAATAGCTTTAATCTTCTTGCCTAGTTGATTTTCAACTTTGGCTTTGAAGGCCTTAACACGTCCAGAGCTTGAGACTTATCATAAATTAAATATAAATACCCATAACGAGAATAGTTGTCTATAAAAATGATAAAATATTATTGACCGTTCCATGAAGCCGTAGGGAATGGATCGCAAATGCCAGAATGTATCAATTTTAAGACATCATTACTCCTTTTGGCACTTAATTTCCTTAAGTTTGTATGTTTCCCCTTTATACACTCAATACAAACATCAAATTCTGTGAAATTAAAGGGTTTAAGTATTCCGTCTGACACAAGCCTTTCAATTCTCCTTTGGGAGATATGACCCAAATGCTTGTTCCACAAAGTAACAGAATTCTCATTAGTTAATCTTAATTTTTACAAGGTTTCATTAAATGAAGTATTGGTATTTAATAAATATAATTTATCAATTAAAGAACTAGTCGCAACCAAAGTAAAATTTAGAAATAGAGTAACTTTATTATTTCCAAATGAACAAGAATAACTGTATTTGTCCAAAACAAAAATGGAAACCAAGTTCCGTCTGAAAAATGGTACTACATAAGTCTCTATTAATTCAATAAAATGATTAGTCTCAAAAGATAATTTGAAAGTCCCAATTGCTTCAACTCCAACTGTTGTGCCATCGCCCACATAGATGAATCTTTCACTATCATTTGGCGGTTTGGCTCCATAGGCAACCATGCATAGACATACTTACATGAGTAGTAGCACCCGAATCTACCCACCACGTATGTCTATGTACAAAAGCCAACCAAAGTAGAATTTAGAAAGAGAGTAACTTTATTATTTCCAAGTGAACAAGAATAACTGTTTGTCCAAAAAAAAATAGAAACCAAGTTCTGTATGAAAAATGGTATTACATAAGTCTCTATTAATTACTTAAAATGATTAGTCTCAAAAGATAATTTATAAGTCCCAATTGCTTCAACTCAAACTATTATGCCATTGCCCATAAGGATGAATCTTTCACCATTATTTGGCGGTTTGGCTCCACAGGCAACCATGCATAGACATACTTACATGAGTAGTAGCACCCGAATCTACCCACCACGTATGTCTATGTACAAAAGACAAATTAACTTCTGAACAAAACAAAATGAGAAGTGTACCTTTCTTTACACGCCATGCGGCATAACTGGAACAATCCTTCTTCACATGCCCAGGTTTCTAGAAAAGAAACAAGTAAATTTTGAATCCCAAACTTGTTTCTTTTGTTGAACTTTTTGGTCTGGGTTGTGATGTTACAAATGTAGTACCCTTATCATTAGTCCTTTTCCTCTTTATGTTCCTTGAGGTAGATGCAATATGAGCAATTTCACCTGTCTTTTCTTGCTTCAAACTTACCTCTTCTTGCCCACAATATGAAATGAGCTCATTAAGAGTACATTTATCCTTTTGAGTGTTATAACTCACTATAAACCGTCCATAGTGTGCAGGAAGAGATATCAATAACAAATGCACAAGAAAGTTACCATACAACTCTAACTTTAGTACTTCAAGTTTTAAAGCGATTTTAGACATCTCCATAATGTACTCCCGTATGTTTCCTTTGCATTTATACTTCATTTGGATAAGGTTAGCTAAAAGCATACTTGTCTCATCCTTTTTTCATTCTTTGCAAAACGTAATTCAATATTTTAAAGGAAACTTTTGGCAGTTACCTCATCGGACATATCGCCCCTGAAATCTTCTAGAACACTGCGCTTTAGCATCATTAGACTTAAGCGATTAAAATGATCCCACTTTTCAAAGTTCGATGTACGTTAGAGGAACTTTTATCCTTAAGAGGAGCGGGTTGTTCCTTCCTCATCGCATAGCCTAATTTACGCGACTGAGAACTATCAGAATGTCCTCTTTCCAGTTCTTAAAGTTTGTGCCGTTAAGCACACGAATTGAGGTCATGTTGGTAGTAATATTAACAGAATAAGCAGTAACTTAATCCAAAAGATCAAATAGATTACAAAAGCTCCAAATTAAAATTTATGTCATGGCATATTATAATAAAATAAATGGATAAATGCAGGACATAAATTTTATATATAACTATAATGCTGGAATGGTGGGCCATCAATGAGAGACCTAGCACAACATTTACATTTAGTCTTTGGACATAAATATTAACTTGTAAGTGATACTCTTAGTCAAGAAAAAAATATTGATAATAAATTCGGTCAACTAACCATCCATTGGGCTGATTAATTGTACATTATAGAATTCGGAGAAACAACTAACCTTCCTTTGGACCAATTAATTGTCCACATGAAAACTATACAATTATAACATATTTAATTCTACATGTATATTTTTTATTCATCCAAATAATTATCTTCCTTTGGGCCTATTATTACCCGTGGGAATAATAAATATATTAACATCATTTTTTTATATCTCAAAATAAATTAATCTATGTAATAGAGGTTACTTTGACAATGTATTAATTGAATTAATTTATTTTAGATATAATAATTTTTGGTATTTTTTTAAAAAATACCCCAAATGGGAATCAAACTTTATTAAAAATATGAAACCATATGATTTTTAATTAAATATGCAAGTATTTGGTCCACCTAATTTTATACTTACCTTGGTTCCCCAAAAAAAAATGCATTTGGAAATAATTCTAAAAAAAAACTGATTTGGAAAGAATTCCCACAAATACCGAATTAGAATTAATTCCCCCAAAAAACTAAATTGGAAATAATTGTCATAAAATAAACTGATTTGAGAAAAAAAAATATCTTATATTAATCTTGATCAAACACTGAATTAATCCATCCAAATCCATTATAAATTTAACCCTTTTTACGAAATCGAAAAATCACTATGGATGAACATTCCGTAATCAATTTGAGACTATGATTATGAAAATTATCACAAATCATACATAAATTCTACATGGAATCCTGAAAGCCATATGGGTTCTAACTATATCATATGTATGATAAATCAAACAAAATCACTTCTAAATTACAATCACAGTACCAATCTTAATAATCCAATACGAAAGCGCTCTGATACCACTTGTTGAACTTTAAATAAAAATTATCAACATATTAGATTATTGAGATTACCTAAGAAAGGATTTGTAGAAACTGTGTACCTAAATCCATAGCGGTGATTGAGACTCAGGGGTTGGAGTTCTTCCACGGACTAATCCCTATCTCTCTGTATGAGTTCTCTCTCATTGATGGGGATGAGGAGGAAAGTGTTTGAGTGCATTAGTCTTGGGAACCATAACCCTTCATTATATAGACATCTAATTCGAACCCCATATATTCTAATTAGGTGACTCTTGAGTAACACGACTCTTCATTAACCAGTAGGTGACTATTGGGTAACCATACATTTTGAATTACATACTTACTATTGATGTCTTTTGAGCTGACATAATTAGTTCACTTTATTTCCCCAATTGAATCTCAAATATAATTACCATTTTTATATGTGAGCCCATATTAAATTATTTGGAATATATAAAATATTTTAATAACTCCCTGGACACTGGTGGGGAAGCTAATGCAGCAATTTTGAAGGTAGTTTCGTGGAGAAACCTGACAACATTATAATTGAGACACATGTCCTACAAGTTGGGGATGTCAACTGTGTTTGTAACCTCTATTTAAAGTATCTGTCCCTGTGATTTTTAGGTAGGAAGCCTTAGGCCGAAATTGAGTATTCCTTTGTAATCTTTTGAGTGATTAATAAAGGTTGAGAGTTGAATTCCTGTAATTTGTGTCTTGTGTGCATGTGTCTCATATATTGTGTTTGGATTTTTTGTTTACTTGCTATTATCATTTTAAAATGCAGTTTGTTTGAGTGAACCTCGAGTATTGGTTGACTAATTAGGTTTTGCAGAGAAAACTTCGTGCCTCATCGGAGAATTTGGAAAAAAAACTATTCGTGTCACAATTGATATCAGAGCTATGTTTTGGAGCAAATCTTGGTGTGTTCAAACTAGTTTTAAAGGGAAAGTCCGAATTTATCAGGGTTAGTACGAGCTTGACAAGGTTTTTCTAAAATTCTGCAAGAAATGGCTGGTGGCAGTAGTGAGAACACACTACATGGTTGACTTAATTGAGTATGTGCCGTATAGGAGTTCCAACTAGTTTGGATATCGAGACAAAATAGGATTAGATATTTTTTTAAGTTACTCTATCACAAAAAGGCTCCAAGCTTCATCAAAGGTTGAATCCCAGTCCATGTAATCAAATGCGACACAAAAAGGGAAGTATCTTAAACCACATTTAGGACACACAATGCATACATTGCATATATGTTTTTATGTGTGTACATATTTTATTTGGTGGTTAGGTCTTTTAAAACATTTTTTTTGAAAATTCATTTAAGGCATTTTTTTTAATCATTCTAAATAATATTTTTTGATTAATTAAAATTGTATTTTAAAATATTTGAGACTAAAAGAAGAATTTCTTTTTGTAAAGAAAACTTTGGGAGTTGCAATTTTAATTTTCAAAATCATTTGAAACCTTTGAGGTGCAAATTGAATTGTTCGTATCTGTTTAAAAAAAACCTGCATGCGATTTATACTTCATTAGAAATCTGAGATGCTGAGTTATTTTAGCCAAATGTTTTTTTATCACAGCTTATGCGCATTTGTCAATCTGAGATGTAGCTTTGATCGTGACCATTGATTTAATCTACAGTCCATATCCCTTATTCTATCTCAATTAGTGTAACCGCGAAATCAACCAACCAGCGTTCAGTTTCTACCATTAAGCCAAACGCGAATTGTGTTTTAAGCACAGCTGTTGTGCGTCTCTTAGCCTGGTAGATCGTGGCCTCTGTTCACGATTTTATCTATGGTCTAAAGTCGTTACAATCCTCAAACCGTATACCCTCAGTTTTGACCAATCAGATATCGTTTTTCCGTTGCCTCATATCTGCCACTAGATGCAGATTTCTATTTGCCAAGAACAGATCCTGACCTTCGGTTTATAACCGTCCTACATATCTGAGTATATAAGTTTAGTAGGGTTTCGTTTTTGGTGTTGTTGAGAGGTTGGATAATAAAAAAGAATAGGGCGGCGCCTCATAGAGATTATAGAGAGAGCTACGACGATTTTCAAAAACAAGGAAGAGAGAGTTCGGTGCTCCATTTGAGAACCCGAGAGAGAGAGAGAGAGAGAAACCCACTTTCAAACCAAACACATTTCTTTCTGCCAAACCAAATACACCAAAGTCTTGTTTGATTACAAAAATAGTAAACCCTTATTATCTCTATGAGTATTAGGGACGGTAAAAAACCATCCCTAAGAGTACAAAAACCGTCCCTAAAGAGTATTAGGGACGGTTGTTGCAACGGCAAAAATCCGTTTCTTATACTAGGCGTCCTAAATATTTTAGGGACGGATTTTACCGTCCTAAATTTTAATTCATGGACACTCTGCATTTGACATTAGGGACGAATTTTACCGTCCCAAATGGTGTTCCCGCGAAAAAATCCCCGCTCCCGCCAATAGTATTAGGGACGATTTATCCGTCCCTAATACTACTGAGATACTGGCAACCCAATTAGGGACGGTAAAAACCGTCCCTAAAGGTAATTTCAATTGATGCAAAAATTGGTATTAGGGACGGTAAAAACCGTCCCAAAAGGTATTCTCAATTAATACAAATAAGTATTAGGGACGGTTTATAACCGTCCCAATTAATAAATAAAAAAGTATCGTAAATAGTTATATTATTATATGTTTTATGTTGCAATAATAATTGACGCCTAATATGCATTACAAATCAAATCATCCGATCAAAAACACAATATATCAGCCACATTCATTGAAGCACGAATCCAATAATAATTTCTTCCATTAAACTACATTCAAGTCGAAATATTTAAATGAGTACAAAATCATACTAATTAATAAGATATACAATTGTCAAAAAAATATCATCCCTAAATTAAGATGATAAATATGGTTGTCACGCTTCAAAAACTTCTCTTAGTGCCGCATATAATAGACACACTCAAAATCACGTCTCTTCAACTTCTTGTGCACAACCTGCAATCAATAAATAATCATTTTATCAAAATAATATTATAGTAAAATAAAATATCCAAATATATTAGTTAATCGTACCAACAACTTTTTACAAATTTTAAAAAAAATTGACAGAATCTCCTTTGTTTATACATGAAAACCAACCTGTTTAATCAATAAAAAAAGCCCGCACAGCTATAAGAATCTCGCATATCAACGATTCTATACAATTTTTAAAAAAATTAGACAGAGTCTCCTTTGTTTATACATGAAAACCAACCTGTTTAATGAACACAAAAGCCGAACGACTTTAAAAAAATTGAAAAATCTCCTAAATCAACAATTCAATACAATTTTTTAAAAAAATCGGCAGAGTCTCCTTTGTTTATACATGAAAACCATCATGTTTAATCAACACAAAAGCCCGCAAGGCCAATAAAAAAAAATAAAACAACAATCTCGCATATCAACAACAATAATAAATAAGCAATCTACCAGTCGCAAACCATTGCTTTGTTCATGTGTTCCACGCGAATAAAATATAACCCAAAAATGTTATCCTGCAAAAAAAGCATTGTTATCCTGCACAAAGCAATGTTATCCTGCAAATAAAAAAGATATCAGTAATCAAATAATATGATTAAGTCAAATTTTATGGATGTTTTACGTATTCAACTTTCGATGCCATGTTTTTATGCTTAAGTCTAATTTTTTGCAAATTTACGTCGTACACTCCAACAAGGAGCTCCGTGACTACACGGTCGATTCCTACGAGTCACATTGGTCCCGTGCGAGGTGTTCGTGACTCTTACGGGACAGTTTTATGGCTGTTTTACGTTTTCACCCTTCGATGGCATGTTTTTATGCTTAAGTTTAATTTTTTGCAAATTTACATCGTACACTCCAACCGGGAGCCCCATGACTACGCGGTCGGTTCCTACGAGTCACATTGGTCCCATGCGAGGTGTTCGTATCTCTTACGGGACCGTTTTATGGTTGTTTTACGTTTTCACCCATCGATGACATGTTTTTATGCTTAAGTCTAAATTTTTGCAAATTTATCGTCGTACACTCCAACCGGGAGCTCCGTGACTACGTGGTCGGTTCCTATGAGTCACATTGGTCCCGTGCGCGGTGTTCGTGACTCTTACGGGACCGTTTTATGGATGTTTTAAGTTTTCACCCATCGATGGCATGTTTTTGTGCTTAAGTCTAAATTTTTGCAAATTTACGTCGTACCCTCCAACCGGGAGCCCCGTGACTACGCAGTGGGTTCCTATGAGTCACATTGGTCCCATGCGAGGTGTTCATGACTCTTACGGGACCGTTTTATGCTCGTTTTACGTTTTCACCTTTCGATGGCATGTTTTACGGGACCGTTTTATGGCTGTTTTACGTTTTCACCCTTCGATGGCATGTTTTTATGCTTAAGTCTAATTTTTTGCAAATTTACGTCATACACTCCAACCGGGAGCCCTGTGACTACGCGGTCGATTCCTACGAGTCACATTGGTCCCGTGCGAGGTGTTCGTGTCTCTTACGGTACCGTTTTATGGTTGTTTTACGTTTTCACCCATCGATGACATGTTTTTATGCTTAAGTCTAAATTTTTGCAAATTTACGTCGTACACTCCAATCGGGAGCCCCGTGACTACGCGGTCGGTTCCTACGAGTCACATTGGTCCCGTGCGAGGTCTTTGTGACTCTTACGGGACCGTTTTATGGATGTTTTGCATTTTCACCCATCGATGGCATGTCTTTATGCTTAAGTCTAATTTTTTGCAAATTTACGTCGTACACTCCAACCGGGAGCCCCGTGACTACGCGATCTTTTCCTACGAGTCACATTGGTCCCGTGCGAGGTGTTCGTGACTCTTACGGGACCGTTTTATGAATGTTTTACGTTTTCATCCATCGATGGCATGTTTTTATACTTAAGTCTAAATTTTTGCAAATTTACGTCGTACACTCCAACCGGGATGCGCGTGACTACGCGATCGGTTCCTACGAGTCACATTGGTCCCGTACGAGGTGTTCGTGACTCTTACAGGACCGTTTTATGGTTGTTTTACGTTTTCACCCTTCAATAGCATGTATTTATGCTTAAGTCTAAATTTTTGCAAATTTACGTCGTACACTCCAACCGGGAGCCCCGTGACTACGCGATCGGTTCCTACGAGACACATTGGTCCCGTGCGAGGTGTTCGTGGCTCTTACGGGACCTTTTTATGTTTTCACCCTTCGATGGCATGTTTTTATGCTTAAGTCTAAATTTTTGCAAATTTACGTCGTACACTCCAACCGGGAGACCCGTGACTACGCGGTCGATTCCTACAAGTCACATTGGTCCCGTGCGAGGTGTTCGTGTCTCTTACGGGACCGTTTTATGGCTGTTTTAAGTTTTCACCCATCGATGACATGTTTTTATGCTTAAGTCTAAATTTTTGCAAATTTACGTCGTACACTCCAACCGGGAGCCCCGTGACTACGTGGTCAGTTCCTACGAGTCACATTGGTCCCGTGCGAGGTGTTCGTTACTTTTACGGGACCATTTTTTGGATGTTTTAAGTTTTCACCCATCGATGGCATGTTTTTGTGCTTAAGTCTAAATTTTTGTAAATTTCCGTCGTACCTTCCAACCGGGATGCCCGTGACTACGCGATCGGTTCCTACGAGTCACATTGGTCCAGTGCGAGGTGTTCGTGACTCTTACAGGACCGTTTTATGGCTGTTTTACGTTTTCACCCTTCAATAGCATGTATTTATGCTTAAGTCTAAATTTTTGCAAATTTACGTCGTACACTCCAACCGGGAGCCCCGTGACTACGCGATCGGTTCCTACGAGACACATTGGTCCCGTGCGAGGTGTTCGTGACTCTTACGGGACCTTTTTATGCTCGTTTTATGTTTTCACCCTTCGATGGCATGTTTTTATGCTTAAGTCTAAATTTTTGCAAATTTACGTCGTACACTCCAACCGGGAGACCCGTGACTACGCGGTCGATTCCTACAAGTCACATTGGTCCCGTGCGAGGTGTTCGTGTCTCTTATGGGACCGTTTTATGGCTGTTTTACGTTTTCATCCATCGATGACATGTTTTTATGCTTAAGTCTAAATTTTTGCAAATTTACGTCGTACACTCCAACCGGGAGCCCCGTGACTACGCGGTCGGTTCCTACGAGTCACATTGGTCCCGTGCGAGGTCTTCGTGACTCTTACGGGACCGTTTTATGGATGTTTTGCGTTTTCACCCTTAGATGGCATGTCATTATGCTTAAGTCTTATTTTTTGCAAATTTACGTCGTACACTCCAACCGGGAGCCCCATGACTACGCGATCGGTTCCTACGAGTCACATTGGTCCCGTGCGAGGTGTTCGTGACTCTTACGGTACCGTTTTATGGATGTTTTACGTTTTCACCCATCGATGGCATTTTTTTATGCTTAAGTGTAAATTTTTGCAAATTTACGTCGCACACTCCAACCGGGATGCCCGTGACTACGCGATCGGTTCCTACGAGTCACATTAGTCCCGTGCGAGGTGTTTATGACTCTTACAGTACCGTTTTATGGATGTTTTACGTTTTCACCCTTCGATAGCATGTATTTATGCTTAAGTCTAAATTTTTGCAAATTTACGTCGTACACTCCAACCGGGAGCCCCGTGACTACGCGATCAGTTCCTACGAGACACATTGGTCCCGTGCGAGGTGTTCGTGGCTCTCACGGGACCTTTTTATATTCGTTTTATGTTTTCACCGTTCGATGGCATGTTTTTATGCTTAAGTCTAATTTTTTGCAAATTTACGTCGTACACTCCAACCGGGAGACCCGTGACTACGCGGTCGGTTCCTAAAAGTCACATTGGTCCCGTGCGAGATGTTCTTGACACTTTCGGGACCGTTTTATGCTCGTTTTACGTTTTCACCATTCGATGGTATGTTTTATGCCTAAGTCTAATTTTTTGCAAATTTACGTCGTACACTCCAACCGGGAGCCCCGTGATTACGCGGTCAGTTCCTACGAGTCACATTGGTCCCGTGCGAGGTGTTCGTGACACTTACGGGACCGTTTTAAGGCTGTTTTATGTTTTCACCCTTCGATGGCATGTTTTTATGCTTAAGTCTATTTTTTTTATAAATTTACGTCGTACACTCCAACCGGGAGCCCCGTGACTACGCGGTCGGTTCCTACGAGTCACATTGGTCCCGTGCGAGCTGTTACGTTTTCACCCATCGATGGCATGTTTTTCACCCTAGATCCAAAAAGTATGAAAAAGGTGAGATGCAATTTGGGGTCACTTTCTCATGGTAAATTCAAAGGTGATTGTTTGATATTTGAACTAACATATGACTAAAATGAGGTAAATGATCTACGAATGCAGCCTTTAAAAGCTGTAATCAACTGGTATCATCCAAATGTGGTCATTGTTATCTACAATATCCAACAAATCAAACAACTAAAGATCAATTATAAGACAAATCATATACATAACCAGTAAAAATATTTTAAAGCCACATAAATTATGACATAATATTTTTATTAGAAAAAAATGTTTAGAACAATAGTATGTTACTTTCACTTCCACAACATAATCAACTAGAAACAACACTTACAGAGTTCTTAAGTGAGTGAGTTTCGCAAGCTCTGGTGCGAGTACTCCTCGCAAAGAAAGCCCGTTGAGATTAGTACGTCTTCAAGAACAAAACATTTCATATCAATTTCAAACTTATTCTACTATAGATTAGTACACACGCTGAAATAAATGGGATTTTGTATAAATTGAAGAAGAAATATAACGGGGACTTACAACATTTGCACCTCACCGTCGACACAGTGAACACCCGACCACATGCATGGGTTAGAATCATCAAAGTTCCAATTTTTGAATGTATCATAAGGGTCATAATCAACTCCAACCCCAAATTTCAACATATCCATTTTAAACAAAATCAATAAAGTCAAACGATGTCCAACAATAAAATCAAATTAAGGGAGTTAAAATTATTTTTGACTAAGGACTACCTTCAGACTTAAGCGAGGAATGTCCCTGAATTTCCAAACGAAGAATCAAAAACACGAAACATAATAACTGGATTCCACTAGTGTTCCATCTACCCCACATTGCTTGGCAAACCATGTTGCAGTGGTGGAGGCAGTAACAATTTCCGCCAAAACCGTTGTTATTTTATTTCACGTAACTGAGAAAAAAATAAGATGCACACATATTGAGAAGATTACAATTGATTTTGATTACATTTCAAAATCCAATACTTATTCAATTTCAACAACAATATAAAATAGCATAATAGGTATATCATAATATAACTTGGCACTATCTGTTGTTCCGGAAGCAACTCTAAGAAACTCTAGGTCATTGCCAACACCAATCTAATTGAAATAGGTATATATCTATTCCTTTTTTTCACAAGGACAAATCTAAAACAAAATTAAAAATACGAAAGGCCAAGAACAAAATTAACACTTACAGAGTTCACAGTTGATCACGTCTTAGACTTCGAAGCCTCGTATCTTGCTAGTTCGGAAGGCACGCGACTGTTACTCTGAATACGCATATGCTCGTGACCATAAAACACATCAATTCCATCACGCCCATAAGACTACATTTGAAAGATGGCATTATTAATAAGACTACCTCTGAAAGATGGCATGTCCATAGAAATTGCTGAAACTCACTACCAAACATAACACAACAAAAAATATAAAAGGTTAATAGAATAAAAAAGAGTTAGAAATGTAGAACACAAAGAACAGAACAAAGTAAATGATGCCAGATTGGATCTGTAAAATAATAACAACCGATGAGGATTTGATGTGCACAGCAGAATACAAAACCGATGTGGATTTGATGTGCCTTGGTGGGGTGGTGGGGCGACGCAAGCCCAAGGCGGAGAAAGAGAGGGCTGTAATAGTGAGAGGGAGAGGGAGAGGAGGCAGCGCAGGGGGTGGGCGACGGCTGGGGCTGGGGCGGCGGACAGCGCAGAGGGCGACGGAGGGGGCTGGGGCTGGGGCGATGGAGGGGGCTGGGGATGGGGCGGGGAGAACACGCGAGAGAGAGGGAGCGCGATACAGAGAGATGGGCGGGCTTCAATTTCACGAGAGAGAGAAAGTTCAATTTGGTAAGGGTTGCAAAGTGCACATAGAAAATGAGGGAAAATACCAAAAGGGTCGGAAAAAATCGTCCCATTTGGTATACGAAAAGGGACGGAATTTAAAACCGTCCCTTTTGCTACACCAAATGGGACGGATTTTAAAATCCGTCCCTTTTGATAAGTCACAAAAGCTAAAAATTATAGGTATACCAAAAGGGACGGATTTTAAAATCCGTCCCTTATATTAGTCCGGAAAAAATAAGCGCTAAAAAATCCCATACACTTTAAAGGACGGTTTTTAAAAACCATCCCTTTTGGTATAGCAAATGAGACGGATTTTAAAAACCGTCCCTATTGTGATTTATAAAAAGGGATGGTAATTAACAACCGTCCCATTTGGTATATCAAAAGGGACAAAATGACACGGCCGTCCCTAATACTCCCGTCCTCATTTTTCTTTTAGTGTCCCTAACTCTCTGTATGAGTTCTCTCTCATTGATGGGGATGAGGAGGAAAGTGTTTGAGTGCATTAGTCTTGGGAACCAGAACCCTTCATTATATACACATCTAATTAGAACCCCATAAATTCTAATTAGGTGACTCTTGAGTAACCAATAGGTGACTCTTGAGTAACACGACTCTTCATTAACCAGTAGGTGACTATTGGGTAACCATACATTTTGAATTCCATACTTACTATTGATGTCTTTTGAGCTGACATAATTAGTTCACTTTATTTCCCCAATTGAATCTCAAATATAATTACCATTTTTATATGTGAGCCCATATTAAATTATTTGGAATATATAAAATATTTTAATAACTCCCTGGACACTGGTGGGAAAGCTAATGCAGCAGTTTTGAAGGTAGTTTCGTGGAGAAACCTGACATCATTATAATTGAGACACATGTCCTACAAGTTGGGGATGTCAACTGTGTTTGTAACCTCTATTTAAAGTATCTGTCCCTGTGATTTTTAGGTAGGAAGCCTTAGGCCGAAATTGAGTATTCCTTTGTAATCTTTTGAGTGATTAATAAAGGTTGAGAGTTGAATTCCTGTAATTTGTGTCTTGTGTGCATGTGTCTCATATATTGTGTTTGGATTTTTTGTTTACTTGCTATTATCATTTTAAAATGCAGTTTGTTTGAGTGAACCTCGAGTATTGGTTGGCTAATCAGGTTTTGTAGAGAAAACTTCGTGCCTCACCGGAGAATTTTGAAAAAAAAACTATTCGTGTCATAATTGGTATCAGAGCTATGTTTTGGAGCAAATCTTGGTGTGTTCAAACTAGTTTTAAAGGGAAAGTCCGAATTTATCAGGGTTAGTACGAGTTTGACAAGGTTTTTCTAAAATTCTGCAAGAAATGGCTGGTGGCAG
Source organism: Sambucus nigra (assembly GCA_949130495.1). Lineage (NCBI taxonomy): Eukaryota > Viridiplantae > Streptophyta > Magnoliopsida > Dipsacales > Adoxaceae > Sambucus > Sambucus nigra. Next base: position 763,850,064 of record OX422208.1, on the reverse strand, counting down.
TAGTGAGAACACACTACATGGTTGACTTAATTGAGTCTGTACCATATAGGAGTTCCAACTAGTTTGGATATCGAGACAAAATAGGATTAGATATTTTTTTAAGTTACTCTATCTCAAAAAGGCTCCAAGCTTCATCAAAGGTTGAATCCCAGTCCAAGTAATCAAATGCGACACAAAAAGGGAAGTATCTTAAACCACATTTAGGACACACAATGCATACATTTCATATATGTTTTTATGTGTGTACATATTTTATTTGGTGGTTAGGTCTTTTAAAACATTTTTTTTGAAAATTCATTTAAGGCATTTTTTTTAATCATTCTAAATAATATTTTTTGATTAATTAAAATTGTATTTTAAAATATTTGAGACTAAAAGAAGAATTTCTTTTTGTAAAGAAAACTTTGGGGGTTGCAATTTTAATTTTCAAAATCATTTGAAACCTTTGAGGTGCAAATTGAATTGTTCATATCTGTTTAAAAAAAAACGTGCATGCGATTTATACTTCATTAGAAATCTGAGATGCTGAGTTATTTTAGCCAAATGTTTTTTTATCACAACTTATGCGCATTTGTCAATCTGAGATGTAGCTTTGATCGTGACCATTGATTTAATCTACAGTCCATATCCCTTATTCTATCTCAATTAGTGTAACCGCGAAATCAATCAACCAGCGTTCAGTTTCTACCATTAAGCCAAACGCGAATTGTGTTTTAAGCACAGCTGTTGTGCGTCTCTTAGCCTGGTAGATCGTGGCCTCTGTTCACGATTTTATCTATGGTCTAAAGTCGTTACAATCCTCAAACCGTATACCCTCAGTTTTGACCAATCAGATATCGTTTTTTCGCTGCCTCATATCTGCCACTAGATGCAGATTTCTATTTGCCAAGAACAGATCCTGACCTTCGGTTTATAACCGTCCTATATATCTGAGTATATAAGTTTAGTAGAGTTTCGTTTTTGGTGTTGTTGAGAGGTTGGATAATAAAAAAGAATAGGGCGGCGCCTCATAGAGATTATAGAGAGAGCTACGACGATTTTCAAAAACAAGGAAGAGAGAGTTCGGTGCTCCATTTGAGAACCCGAGAGAGAGAGAGAGACAGAGAAACCCACTTTCAAACCAAACACATTTCTTTCTGCCAAACCAAATACACCAAAGTCTTGTTTGATTATAAAAATAGTAAACCCGTATTATTGAGAGTTAAATATATTTGGGGTTTATGTGAGTTGGAGTGTTGCTGGTTTAACTCAAGATTGAAGACATTCTTCAATTTTATATAGGTCTAAGAATCATATTTTTTTCACATAGAAAATATTTTTAGGTTCTTTATATCTATTTGTCTTGGATTAATTTTTATTGTTGTTATTCTGATCCAACTTTGCGGATTCAAATAAATTTTGAAACATAAGACTTATTGTTATGTATATATTCAGATCTGAAAATATTTTTTTGGCTTCAAAATATAATTTCACAAATTGGTGAAATAAGTTTGAACATAAATAATTTTTGAAACACATCTTGATTTAAAAATATTTATTTCAAATCTGAAATTTGTTGAAGTCATATTATTCAAAACTAATTTGAAAATACTTGCATTGCATATAGAATGGCTTGTAATTTATAAGAATCTGCTTGTACAATTGATTGAGAGATGTGATATGCCTTTCTGCATTTAGTTTAATTCACAAACGCTATCACTCTCATACGAACACTTAGAGGTTGTGGTTCTTGGTGAGATATATTGTTTGTTGGAGCTGCTATCATCAAGTGGACAAGGAAAAAGTAAGGCAGCTGCGGGAGGAAGATCATATCAAGTCAGAAGCCTTTGAGAGTGGAGTAACTCTGTAGGTAATTTTCTGAACTTAGATTTAGGATCTTTTATTGCATGCTTAATGCTACAATGTTTGCCTTGTGACTTTAGTTGATTTTGTTTTGTGACGTAGAGGTTTATTCGTATCAAATATTGCATATTTCCGCCCATTATCTTTATGCATTCTAACACTTTTACGGTCCTAAATGTCTATAATTATGCTCATTAATCAGATAACCTTGGATTTGGATATATACATGCTTTTCAAGGGTTATTTGTGCTTTTTTAGGTATTGGAACGCTAAAAGTGAGGTTCGATTGCATTTCAGAGAAGTTCCGTCGTTGAATGCTACTTCAAGGGCAATTTTGTCTTTTCAAACTCACTATTTTTTATGGAATGAAGTTACCAACATGTATATCATCAAATTATCGTTCTGTGGCCACTGACCGTGCATCATTCTGACTCCGTATGTGGAAGTTATGCCCATTTTCGAAAGGTTTCGATATTTTCTACTACTTCAAGGGCATTTTCGTAATTTCATACTGTATAATTTTGGGGGTTTCAAAACATAATTATGTATATAATTGAATTAGCTTCGCGTCAGTTCTGACCACGCCTCATTTCGGTTCCGTATGAGGGAGTTATGGCCATTTCCGTGCAACGCGTCAAAATTGGTTCGGAGAGGAAAAGTGGGTTGTCTCCAGCCCAAGGCAAATTCCAAAAGTGCGGTCGACCGGTACCATCAGATATGGACAAAAATTGGCTTATTTTGGGTTTTTTGGCTTGGTTTTGTTGGGGGTTTGTTTTGGGGTATAAATAGAATGTTGTAGGCTTTTCTTTGGAGATATATTTTCATTTTAATTAGGGTTAGAAGACTTTGGGGATTTTATTTGTGGAGATCCCCTCTCCTCCATTTCTCTTTGGGTAATACCCATTATTGTAAGCTTTACTATTCATCTTCTTCCTTAAGCTTTGTTTTCCTTTATTTTTCATGCTTTGTTATTTATTTCAAGCCTAGATATTTGTTGTAGTTGATTTAATTCTTGTTTTGTTTATTAATTAGTTATTTAATTATATTAATCATATGTAGTGAGTAGTTACATAGAGTTTGGGTCGTGTGTCCGCCATTGATGGGCGTTGAGCTTCGAAAATTAGGTTTTGTGTAAAATTGCATTTAATTGAAACCTCGCGTATTAAAGTCGGATTATTATGCGTTTAACTTTCTTTGTCATGCAACGTTAGTGTTTATAGTGGTAATCCGAATTTAAGATGCGTGTGACCATTTTCTGTTAAATGTCTAATCTCGCAACTTTGGGTTAAATTCCTTATTGTGTGATGTTTATACTTAATTTAAAATGCTCGATTAAATATTTTCGAACCGAAATTCTAATTATTAGTTGTTTAGCCCATGGTGGGGATACGATCCCGACTCTCGTTTTATTAATTCTAGTTTAGACTTAACTTTTTATTTTTTCCCTTTTATTTATTTCCAACCTATCACCTTTTATACTTTTAGTTTAGGAGTTTTAATCCTATAAATTCTAGCAACTCGTCTCTGTGGATTTTCGATACCTGACTTACCGCTATACTTGTATCGCAAGTGCAGACGTAATTTAGGTTTTTGTATTAAGGCGGTGAACAGAAAATAACGATTAGCGTTTTGACACGCGCTACTTTTCACCCTTAATCAGAGGTCACCGTGGATGTTTCCCTTATTTTAGGATTTTACCACGTTAAAAATCGCGTGTCTAATTTGCTTGAATTTTCTTAATTGCTTTGGTGAACATTATCTCATTCAAGACTTATTTGTAGGTTTTTAGTTTAAAAAAAACTAAGGTAATCAAACTAACGAATCTAGAGAACATATTTAGAAAATCGTTTTAACACATCTAGTGTTGTAGTTTGAAAAGAGTTTTGTTCATTGAGTTTATTTCGGAGTTTACTCAACTTATAACTTTTTGTTATTAACTTAGTAAATAAGTTTTTCAAGTGGTATACGAGCGGGTTTATCAAAAGTTATTTTGATCCTGAAACTCCAAAAATTATTTTCAAAATCTATTTCTGAATATGGATGAAAGATTTGAGAAGTTAGGTAACCTTTCCCAACCACACTCTTTGATGGAAACAACTTTTCTTATTGGAAAGTACGAATGGTTGCTTTAATCCAAGGAACTCTTGGTGATGATGTTTGGGATATGATTGAAAATGGTTATGAACATCCAACTAAGTCTTTATCTGATACTGATCCTAAAAGGGTTAAGAAACTTCTTAACGAATTTACTATGGTAGAGAAAAAAAAACCTCTCGATAATAATAAGGGAAAGAATGCTATCTTTATGTCCATTAACGAGCATGAGTTTAAAAGAATATCTATTTGCTCTACTTCTAAGGAGGCATGGGACACTCTAGTCACCGCACATGGGGTGATCAACGAGTTAAGGCCGAAAAAATACAAATGCTTATCCAACAGTACAATACACTGATTGTGGATGACAATGAATCCTTTGATGATTTTTTACATTAGGTTAAACGATATGTTTACAAAATTACATGCAAATGGTATAACCTATAGTAAAAAAGAAATCGTTCAAAAAATTCTTAGGTCATTACCTGCTAAGTTTGACAATAAGAGATATGCCATAAAAGAAGTGGATGACTCAAACCTGACTCCTGAATTGCTAAGTAGCAAATTAAGAACTATTGAGATGGAGTTAGAGTTCAAAAAATAATTAACTGCCCGAAACAAGAGACTTACTGGATCTAATGTTGTGTTTTCATCACAATTAACTTCATCTAAAGTCAGTCCCTTATACTTTAACCTTGACCTAAATGATGACTGTGATTTGGGTGATCTTAATAACCAAATTGCCTTGATGAGCAAACAGTTTAAGAAAATAGTCAAATTCAGAAACTCAGTGGCAGCCAAACATGGCAAACCAAGTTATCATGGCTCTCAAAATCCCAGACCTCATGAAAGATATGACAACAAAAGGTCCTATGATAATAATCGACCTAAGACAGACATAAAAGATGTGAAATGTCATAAATGTGGAAAAATGGGACATTGTGCCAATAAATGCCCAAACAAACTCAACAACAATACTAGGGCTAACATGTGTAAGACATGGGACGACTTTAGTGATTCTGATGAAGATGAAATGATTCAAACTGTAATTATGAGTCATGTATGTCATTCTATGCTAAGATTATATACCATGATGATGATGAATGTGTGACTACTCATAATTCTATTATTCCTATTGTTGCATCTATTATTGAGAATGTTGTGACTATTGGTGATGAAAACAACATTTCTAGTGATAGCTTAAGGGTATGCCAAATTGAGAACATTGTCGATAATGAAGTGTGTGTTAGTTCCACATATGAAATGAGCGATATAGGAGACACTTCACACGATACACTTAGTGAGTCCGACGATGATCTTCCAGATCTTCAAGAGCTATGCACGAAAACGCTTAAGAAAAAAGCCCATCTTGAGAAAATAGTTAAGCTACTGAATGAGCGTATCGATTTTCTTAACCAGACTATTAGGAAGAATGCTGAAAAATTTATAACACAATGTGTTGCCCATGAGACAGAAATTGAAGAATTTTCCACAAAAATGGGAGATCTTTCTGAGAAAAATAATATTTTGGAACAAAAATACAAGTCTACTTTGGTTGAACTTGAAGAATCTAAACAAAAAGTTTCAAACATGTTTAAAAAATGCTTACACTTTGAAACTCAAGCTAAATCCTACGAAGAAACTGTTAGGAAACATGTTTGATCCTGACGACAAATATGATTTTAGATTTGGAGAAAAAGTTTATACTAGAAAAAATATTTCTCCTAAAAATGTTGTTTTTGTAAAACAAGGCCGGAATCTTAAGAACACTCAGAAAGAAAATTATTTTAAAGATGTCTCTAAGGCAAAACAAAGTGACTATACTCAACAGCCCAAATCTAATGGTCCAGTTAAGTATGTTTGTCCACCTGTTAGAAATCAATGTCAAAAACCCAAAACTAATGACACATGGATGACCATACCTATTAGGGATAAACCAAAGTCAAGTCCTCCACACATCAGTACTGTTCATACTGTGATGTCTACAGCCACTCCATTGCCGAATATTTTCAAAAAAGATTGTATACACCCACTTATTCGAATTTTAACTATTCTAGAAAGAGTAGGAATACTTATGTTCTCCCAAGACAGACCACTCATAACTCTAACCATAAAAAAAGGGAAGATCTAAAACTAAGAAGAAATCATTTAGAAATACCCAACAAACAAATGCCAATAAATCTATCATAACTAAGCCTATTTGGATTAGAAAAGTTGACTTGTTACCCCAGCTCAAGTGCGACATTGTCATGTATGCTTTTAAAGCACAATGTACTTCGCCTGGATGGTACCTTGACTCTGAATGTTCTAAACATATGACCGGAGATGAAACAAAATTAACAAACAAAACAAACTTCCTTGGAGGTAGTGATGTGTTTGGTGAGGGAGTTTCGTCTAAGATCATAGGTAAGGGAGCATTATGTGAGGAAGGTTTCCCCGATCTAAATGATGTCCTCCTAGTTAAAGGTCTTAAGGATAACCTGCTTAGCATATCTCAATTTTGTGATTCCCATCATAATGTTACCTTTTCAAAAACTGATTGCAAAATTATTTATGAAAAGAGAAATTGTATTTTTACAGGAAACAGAAATGAGGATAACTATTACACAGTCCTTCCTAAGTCTAAATCTTGTAATATTGCCAGATTAGAAGATTTTTATCTTTTGCACAATAGATTGGGACATGCAAATTTTAATAATCTTTGTAGGTTAAGTTCCCAAGAAATTGTTAGAGGATTGCCTAAAATAAAAGATTCTTTTAATCCCGACTGTGGTCCTTGTCAGGAAGGTAAAATAAGTAAATCTCCTCACAAGAAAGTTAAAGATGTTTTAACTACAAAACCTTTGGAATTAATCCACATGGACCTTATAGACCCCTCTAGAACTGTCAGCTTATGTGGTAACAGTTACATACTTGTTATTGTGGATGACTTCACACGATATACATAGGTAGCCTTTATGAAAAATAAATTCGATACCTTTGATGAGTTATTAAAAATACTTTTAAAAATAGAGAACGAGGATACCTAAGTATGTCGCATCAGAAGTGACAGAGGTGGAGAATTCAAAGATTCTGGTGTTGCAGAATAGTGTATAGGCAGTGGTTATAAACATGAATTTAGTGCACCTAAGACACCTCAGTGGAATGAAATTTTTGGAAGGAAAAATAGAAATTTACAAGAGATGGCTAGGGTTATGCTCCATGCGAAAAATCAACCTAAGTACTTTTGGGCCGAAGCTATTCAAACGGCTTGTCATATCATTAATCGTGTATACCTTAGGAAGAATTCCAAACAAACTTCATATGAACTCTGGTTCCACAAAAAGCCTAACTTAAAATATTTTAAAACCTTCGGGAGTGTCTGTTATGTTTGTAAAGATAGAGAACATATTTCTAAATTTGACACCTGAGGAGAAAAAGGAATCCTTCTTGCTTATTCCCAAACTAGTAAGGCTTTTCGTGTTTTCAACTATCGAACCAAAGTTATTATGGAATCTTTTAATGTAATTGTAAATGATACTAGTATTGAGAATAATGTCGGTTAACCAGTTGTCTTGGATGAGGAAGAAACATATTTTACTTTAGACTCTCCAAAAATAACGGATTCACTGCCACCTGAGAGTCCTTCTGTACCAACTTGGGTTTCTAAAGACAATCCCATTAAAAAGATTGTTGGTAATCCTTCTGAACCCATTAGGACTAGATCACAACTTAAAAAATTGCAATAATTTGCTTATTTTGTTTCCCTTGAGGAACCTAAGACTGTAAATGATGCCCTTTCTGACTCATTCTGGATCAATGTTATGCAAGAGGAGCTTGTCCAGTTTCAGAGTCATGATGTTTGGTATCTTGTTCCTCGACCAAATAATAATAAGGTTATTGGCACTTGCTAGATTTTTAAAAACAACACCGATGAGAATGGGGAGGTAATTAGAAATAAAGTTAGTTTAGTAGCACAAGGTTACTCTCAGATAGAGGGAATTGATTTTGACGAGACTTTTGCACCTGTTACTCGTCTTGAGTCAGTTCGTCTCCTCTTATCCATATCACGCCATTTACATTTTAAACTCTTTCAAATGGATGTTAAGTCTGCATTTTTAAATATAATTTTAAGTGAGGAGGTATACGTAGAACAACCAAAAGGTTTTATCAATCCCTCTTACCCAGGCCACGTGTTTAGGCTTAAGAAAGCCTTATACGATTTGAAATAAGCTCCTAGAGCTTGGTATAAGCGTTTATCCACATTTTTAGTCTCCCATGGATTTATTCGAGGTGGTAGCGATCAAACCTTATTCGTTAAGAAATCAGACAAACATGTTTTGATTGCCCAAGTTTTTATAGATGATATTAGTTTTGGATCAACCTATCCTAATCAAGTGAATAATTTTTTCGATATCATGCATTCGGAATTTTAAATGTCATTAATAGGTGAATTACAATGTTTCTTAGGTCTGCAAGTCATACAATTTAAGGATGGTCTTTTTATTACTCAATCCAAATATGCTTGTGATCTCATTAAAAAAATTTGATTAGAACAGTCTAAACCTGTACGTACACCTATGAGTTCGTCAACCAAACTATCTAAAGAAGACAGTGGTAAAGATGTTGACCCGACCCTGAATAGGAGTATGATAGGGAGTTTGTTACACCTTACTACTTCCCGACCAGATATTTGTTTCGCCGTTTGTGTTTGCGCTAGATACCAATGTGCACCCAAATAATCTCACTTGTTATGTGTAAAACATATCATTAAATATGTTAGGGGTACACAAAATTACGGTATTTGATACACTAAAAACACCACTAGTGCTATTGTAGGATACAATGATGCCGATTGGGCAGGGTGTTCGAACGATAGTAAGAGTACTTCTAGCGCCTGCTATTATGTAGAAAATAACTTAGTAGGTTGAAGTAGTAAGAAACAAAATTGTATCTCTCTGACTACGACTGAATCTGAGTATATTGCAGCCGGTAGTTGCTGTTCTCAATTATTATGGATCAAGCAAATGCTTAGTGACTACGGCATAATTGAAGAAAAATTGACTATGTACTGCGATAACAAGAGTGCCATAAATATATCTAAAAATCCTATCCAACACTCTAGAACTAAGCACATAAAAATTAGACATCATTTCATTTGTGACCTTGTAGAGTCTAAATAATTAGATATTGAGTATCTCAATACTGATAAACAGTTAGCTGATTTGTTTACAAAATCTCTTGATAATATTATATTTGAGTATCTTCGTAATGCTATTGGTATGATACTTCTTACTTAATTCAACACATCATTCATATCCTCGGTAGTTGCATGCTAATAATTGGTTTGTGAGGATTTAGGGCATGGACATTTCTCAAATGATAAAAAACGCCTCTTAATATCTGTTTTATGTAGGAAACCCTTGTATCTGCCCTTATATATGTTATTTCTTGTGTTGACATCTTATATCATATTCTCCTGATTTATATTTTTTTTACCCCATTGTATATTTGAGCAAAATTGGGGGAGAAGAACTTGAGTACCTGTGCTACGATTTATATTTTTTAGTACTAACTCAACTAATATGCCATTGAGTGTTTATCTTTTTCAGGCATTTTTCAGACCAGTTGTATAGCTTGTCCTATTTATTAGGGTATTGGTCTGTATTGTAGTTGAGTAATGTATCTTCTTCTCTTATTTTCAGTTCTAGGATGGGAATAGGTAGATAGAATTTTTTGTATAGAAAATCTAGGATTTTCATTTTTACCCACGAGTACAGGATACTCAAGGGAATTTTGTCTTCAATATCCAAAGGAGGAGATTGAGAACACACTATATGGTTGACTTACTTGAGTTAGTGCCATATAGAAGTTCCAACTAGTTTGGATATCGAGACAAAATAGGATTAGATTAGGGGTGCAATCGGTACGGGTTTTTACCATGCCATACCGTTTTTGTCCGACAAAAAATAGTTTTGGTTTCATATTATGAAATACCAAAAATCGATTTTATCGAAACCGAAAATACCGTAAAAAATTTGGTTGGTTTTGGTTTTTAGATATAAAAAGCCGATTTATCGAATTTACCGTACCGACTTATCGTACCGAAATACCGTACCAAACTTATCGCATATTACCATATTAATACCGTCTGATTTTTCGAAATTTTTGTACCTTTGTGTAATGTTTTATAATAGAAAGTATTAAGTTTGTGGGGCAAAAATACAAATAAATCTTATTCTAATTTCTACACACGCTATCTGTTATAAAATACACACATGCGGTTTTATAACTTTTAACCTAACCGGCTATTTCTCTCTCTCCTTCCTCACGCATGATTCCTTTATCCCCCATGATCTATTTCCTCTCCTCTCTCCGTCGCATAAATCTAGCAACAACAGAAGCTTCCTCCAGCTTCAAGCAGCTCCTTTACTCCTCTCCATCTCCGCCCTCTCCTCCTCTCCGTCGACATCTCAGCCGCCTGCACCCCAAGTTCCCCAATCGCATCTGAGCAGAGCAACGATTCATTCAACTTCGTTCCAAGTTCCAAGCTCCAAGATCCAAGCAAACAACAGAGCATATGAGCATCTGAGTCTTTTGAGAGAGACACTAAGCCGTAAGCAAGTAATTTATTTTTTACAATTTTTGAATAAGTTAAACATCTATTCTATATGGTTGAAATTAGTTTATTGTAAAAACTAATTTTTTACATTCTTAGTTTATTGTAAACAAGATTTACCGAATGCATAAACCGATTTGAAATTCTGGTATTTACGGGGAAAAATTGAATTGAAACGGAAACTACCGAAACCAAAAATACCAAAAAATACCAAAAACTTGGCCAGTTTTGTTTTGATTTTTGTTTTGATGTACCGACCGGTAAATTGGTACGGTACGATTTTATCATTTAGATTGTGGTTTTGGTATTAGTGAGGGATCATTACCGACAATACCGTACTGATTTCACCCCTAGATTAGATATTTTTTTTAAGTTACACTATCTCAAAAAGGCTCGAAGCTTCATCAAAGGTTGAATCCCAGTTCAAGTACTCCAATGCGACACAAAAAGGGAAGTATCTTGAACCACATTTAGGACACACACTGTATAAATTGCATATATGTTTTTATGTGTGTAGATATTTTATTTGGTGGTTAGGTCTTTTAAAACATTTTTTTTGAAAATTCATTTAAAACATTTTTCCTAATCATTCTAAATAATATTTTTTTGATTGACTTAAATGGTATTTTAAAATGTTTGAGACTAAAAGAAGAATTTATTTTGTAAAGAAAACTTAGGGGGTTGCAACTTTAATTTTCAAAATCGTTTGAAACCTTTGAGGTGCAAATTCAATTGTTCATATATGTTAAAAAAAAAATCTCGCGTGCGATTTATACTTCATTAAAAATCTGAGATGCTGAGTTGTTTTAGCCAAATGTTTTTTTATCACAGCTTGTGCGCATTTGTCAATCTGGGATGTAGCTTTGATCGTGACCATTGATTCAATCTGCGATCCATATCCCTTCTTCTATCTCAATCAGTGTAACCTCGAAATCAACCAACCAACGTTCATTTTCTACCATTAAGCTAAACGCAAATTGTGCTTTAAGCACAGCTATTGTGTGTCTCTTAGCCTGGTAGATAGTGGCCTCTATTCACGATTTTATCTACGGTCCAAAGTCGTTCCAATCCTCAATCCGTGTACCCTCAGTTTCGACTAATTAGAGGTCATTTTTTCGTTGCCTCATATCTGCCATTTGATACAGATTTCTGTTTGCTGAGAACATATCATGACCTTCGGTTTATAACCGTCCTGCATATCTGAGTATATAAGTTTATTAGGGTTTTGTTTTTGGTGTTGTTGAGAGGTTGGATAATAAAAAAGAATAGGGCGGCTCATAGAGAGTATAGAGAGAGCAACGGCGATTTTCAAAAACAGAGAAGGGAGAGATCGGTGCTCCATTTGAGAACCTGAGAGAGAGAGAAACCCACTTTCAAACCAAACACGTTTCTTTCTTCCAAACCAAATACACCAAAGTCTTGTTTGATTTAAAAAACAGTAAACCCATATTATTGAGAGTTAAATATGTTTGGGGTTTATGTGAGTTGTAGTGTTGCTGGTTTGACTCAAGATTGAAGGCCTTCTTCAATTTTATTTCTCTCTAAAAATCAATTTTTTTTCACATAGAAAATATTTTTAGGTTCTTATCTTGGATCAATTTTTGTTGTTGTTATTCTGATCCAACTTTGTGGTTTCAAATAAATTTTGAAGCATAAGACTTCTTGTTATGTATATATTCAGATCTGAAAATATTTTTTTGTAATTTCACAAATTGGTGAAATAAGTTTGAACGTAAATAATTTTTGAAACACATTTTGATTTAAAAAGATTTATTTCAGATCTGAAATTTGTCGAAGTCATATTATTCAAAACAGATTTGAAATTACTTGCATTGCATATAGAATGGATTATAATTCATAGGAATTTGCTTGTATAATTGATTGAGAGATGTGAGATGCCTTTCTGCATTTAGTTTAATTCACAAACACTATCACTTTCACACGAACACTTAGAGGTTGTGGTTCTTGGTGAGATATATTGTTTGTTGGAGTTGCTATCATCAAGTGGACAAGGAAAAAGCAAGGCAGCTGCGGGAGGAAGATCATATCAAGTCAGAAGTCTTTGAGAGTGGAGTAACTCGTGTAGATAATTTTCTGAACTTAGATTTAGGATCTTGTATTGCATGCTTAGTGTTGTAACGTGTGCCTAGTGATTTTAGTGGATTTTGTTTTGTGGCGTAGAGGTTATCGTGAATGATTCCCTTATTTTAGGGTTTTACCACGTTAAAAATCGCGTGTCTAATTTGCTTGAATTTTCTTAGTTACTTTGGTGAACATTATCTCATTTAAGACTTAATTGTAGGTTTTTAGTTTTAAAAAAACTTAAGGTAATCAAACTAACGAATCTAGAGAACATATTCAGAAAATCGTTTTAACACATCTAGTGTTGTATTTTGAAAAGAGTTTTGTTCAATGAGTTTATTTCGGAGTTTACTCAACTTATAACTTTTTGTTATTAACTTTGTAAACAAGTTTTTAAAGTAGCGCATAATTACGAGAAAGGGTGCAAAAATTGGAGGAGTTCATTGCAAATCCTCCAACGGATGTTGTAGCAGCAGCACTCTTAGTCAAGTTGGAAGAATTACCGTTGTAACTGCAATGTGTTCGAACGGTGCTAGAAAATCACATCCGGGAAGCTGCTGAGAAGGTTGAGAACCTTATCGCTGATGTTGGTGTTTTGGCAGATGAACTCCATGCTCATTTGGGCAAACTTGATAAGGATTCTGGGCTGCTAAAAAAGGTGTGGCTCAACATGGGTAACAAGGACACTAGTGTTGGTGTCAAGAAGTATAGAATTCTAGAACCGAAGGCTTTTATTTGTGTAAGATCGGCGAAGGAATTGGATAATTCCGTGTATGATTAGGAACAGTATTCCACAACTGCTCATATCAACCAAATGGAGAAGGTTGGAGTCACCATAGTGTACTTATGTGATGATGCAAAACTTTAGCAGAGTACTCGGACCAGAGACAAGAGCAGGTCTGAAATCAATTCGTGGAGTGAACTAAAGAAGGAATTGCAGGATCAATTCTTGTCGGCAAATTCAGGTTGGCAAGCGAGGGAAGTGTTGTGACGCGTGAAGCATGATAAGACTGTGCGGGAATACGTGAAGGAGTTCACGTCGTTGATGTTGGATGTTAAGGGAATGTCCGAGAAAGACAAGGTCTTCAATTTTATTTCCAATCTTTAGCCTGGGCGCAGGCTGAATTGAGGAGACAAGGTGTGCGTGTTTTTTAGCAAGCAATAGGAGCAGCGGATAGTTTAATGGATCTCAAACTTGACAGATGTTGTTTCATCTAAGTCCAAAGGTAAAGACAAAGTTGCTTCAGAATCGGGCAAAGATGGGGAAACAGAAAATGATAAGGGAAAGTGGCCTGATGGACAACCAAATAAAGGCAAAGATAGTTATTCTAGGTGTTTCATTTGCAAGGGTTCACATCGGGCAAAGGATTGTCCAATGCGGTAGAAGCTTGTTGTGATTCAAGTGAAAGAGTCAAGAGATGTTGGCTCAAATTTATGTGGGGGAGATGCTCGTGTCAACCCCTTGGTTTTGCTAGGCGGACTCCAAGCATTGGAGTGTAAGGAAAAATAGGCGATGATTCCTTGGTAAGCGCTGGTTGCAGGAACCACGCATTACCAATAAAAACTTCTGCATTGAGGTGAAAACGTGAGGTTATGGTCCTGCATGGAGGAATTGTTGGGAAATTTTCAGTGGAGTTGGAATTTTCTTAATATCGATGAGGTTATCGAATTCTTTTGGTGGTGGTGTGTTGGGGGGGGGGGGGGGGGGTCACACCCTAATTTCATCATGAAGTTATGGGTATGGGAAAACCTCAAAACTAAAGGAAAATATCTTAGTTCATTTTGAGTAAGGCTTTCAGCTGCTACAAAGTGGTCATGCAATCCGAAGTTGTCACATTATGGGAGCTAGGTTCTTTCGATCATTTGGTAGTTTATGTCTAGTGCTACCACCGTGGATTTTTCGTTAAGAACATATATAAGGAAGGGAGTCCTCCGAGGCAATATTCGATCTTTAGACATGAGTGATCCTAGGGTCTTGGCAACTTCGTGGGCATGTTTAGGTTATCCATAGACCGAATATGGGTTTGGTAGTGCATGGAATTCGGGGCGTGATCGGAAAAAAATTCGAGTCACCCCTATTTTGCAACATTGGGTTGCATCGGTGGGCTGAGGCGCTTGAATTTGTGAGGTGGCATTGTCTTAATTCGTGGGTTGTTGCTAGCTGACTTTAAAGAGCAGTTGTGCTTATCCAAAAATTGATTTTAGACAGTTTTCATGAGAGTTATTGGGCTGAACAGGTGTAAAAATGGGATTTGCATTAATTGGGCACATGTGGATCATGGTATAACTCCTTGAAGACCTATTGGAAAGCTAACGAAACAGTTGGGGGCAGTTCTATGAGAGTTATTGGGAAAAACAGGTGTGAAAACGAGATTGCATCAGTTGGGCACATAGAGATCATGGGATAACTCCCTGGACACTGGTTGGGAAGCTAATGCAACAGTTTTGAAAGCAATTTCATGGAGAAACCTGGAAACATTATAATTGAGACACATGTCCTAGCAGTTGGGGATGTCATCTGCATTTGTAACTTCTATTTCAAGCATTTGTCATGGTAATTTTTAGGCAGGAAGCCTTATGCCGAAATTAAGTATTCCTTTGTAATCTTTTGAGTTATTAATAAAGGTTGAGAGTCGAGTTCCAATAATTTCGTGTCTTGTGTGTGTGTGCCTCATATTATATTTGGGTTTGCTGCAATATTTAAAAAGGCGAAAGGCGAGGCGTAAGACTCGAGGCGTTTGAGGCGTAAGCCTCACCGAGAATGAAAAAAAAGAGCAAAATAATATAAAAAATACTAATAAAACCATAAAAATAAAATAACAAAGAAACATAAAATAAAACTACAAAAAAAGCATCCTTGAGGACTTTCTCACGTAGTTTGACCTTTTTTTGTTCCCCTGAGATAACTTTTTAAAAAAAAAGTAATTTAAAAAATCAATTTTAACATATTGGTTATTTTACAATATGACAATAAATTAGTCAATCCAAACTCATATTGGCAAAATTATTTTTTTATCTTCATTCACATATTAGTTATTTTATAGTATGACAATAAATTAATCAATGCAACTCAACAAGCAAATTTTGTTGAAAAAATATTGATTTTCAAGCTAAGATTAAAAAAAAGCAATTTTATTAGAAAAAAAATAAACATATCAACCCAAGTTTATTAAAAAAAAAAACTTTAAAATATATTCAGTTTAGTTAAAGAAAACATATAAAATTAAGTTGAAAATCAAAAAGTAGAAACCTTTTAAAAAAATCCACATTGAAGTTAATTTAGTACATTTATTTCAAACAAAATCAAATTGACAAAATCAGTTTTTTAAGTTTCATTAACATATTGGTTGCTTTTTTAAAAATTTCTCTCTAGTTACAATAGTAAATAGTATAAGTTAAGTGCAATTTAAGAAATAAAAAAATAAACAAAAAATAAGAGTTAGTAAATTAAAACAATATTTTTTTTAAGTTAAGTGCAATTTTAGAAAAATGAAGAACTTTAACCTTTAAGAAAACAGACTTAGTGATGGAAAAAGAAAAATAGTTTTTTTTTTTTCCGCGCCTCAGCAAAAAGGCGCGAGGCGAAGAGTGAGGCACATAGAGGCGTAAGTCTCAAATTCAACCCTGAGGCTTAAACCTCGAGGCGTAAGCCTCAAACGCCTTTTTAAACATTGGTTTGCTGTTTTACTTGATATTATCGTGTTAAAAACAGGTTAAAAAATTAGTAGCGCATATTTTTTGATAAAAAAAATTAGCCTAATAATGTAGAATTTTTTTGTAATAATTTTTTTTATGTAAAAGCAATTTACTGTCGTGGACTCACATTCATTAAATAATATGGGTCTGCACAAAAATATTATGTTTCATAAATTTTTAAAACTATTTTTTTAAGTAGCACGGATTTCTTGATAAAAAAATATAATCTAATAAACGTAGAGTTTTTTGTAATAAAAAAATTCGAGTAAACCTCGAGTATTGGTTGGCTGATCAGGTTTTGTGGAGAACACTTGGTGCGTCACCGGAGAATTTCGAAAAAAAATTCATTCGTGTGACACTTACCGTGTTAGGGAGATTCTAACTTATGTTTGACATCCAACAACCTTTTTTGTAATTCCTAAACCATTTGATTCAAACTCAAACACAATCAACCAGAAAGTAAAGGGATTTAACTTCGATCAGTTGGTGTGAAGTAGTTAAACCTCACTTAAAGGCCACGTGGGACACAACTCGGTCTTTTTTCGCCAAAGAATCATGACGTCAGCTATTTAGGGTAACTTGAATTGGCAGCGGAAGTATGGGGGTTAAGTGAAGAAACTGAAAGAAGTTAAGGTGTTGAAGTGTAGGAGGGATCAAAGTTCAGGGGGACTAAGTGTATTAACCCTAAATATTTTTTTAAATATATCAATCATCTGAGAACTTGAAATCCTACTCTTGTGCCAGTTTTTTCGCTTGGCTGCCAACTCAGCCTCCCACATGTCAAGGATGGTCGTTTTCCAGTCCTCCTAATATGAGTGCATACAGGGATCCGTGTTGGTGACAATATCTTATTTGATTTTTCGTTCCAATGCCTTTTCTTTTTCAATGAGATTCTTAGTTCCGTATCTAAAAAGGTCCGTTTGGTGTCAGCCTCGACCAATTTCTTTTAATTAAGTGTAGGCAAACGTTTAATTTAGCCACAAACTAAAAAATAATGGCGATGGAGGAGTTGCTGTCGGCTTTCCTCTTTTCCTTCGCGACATCTCTGTCGTTGGCTTGTTGCACTCTTGGTTAAGTGAACATCAAGAGGGCATTGTCCTCCGACAACACGTCGTCCATAAAAGGCACGTAAGATTCTTTGAGAGGCACAGAGGATAGCCTTGGCTCGAAACTGGAGGGGGCTCTTTTTTCGGTGAGGCAGTTCTGGCCTTCTTTTGTGACTAACACCATGTTTGGAGCTTATAGTTTCATTTTGATATGTTCTTGAGAGGAAAGCAGCACTTCATGAACTTAGTATTCAACCAGTATGCCAGAGTGGCAAGGGGAAACACAGCTATTGGTGCCGCTGCTGGGCAACCATCGTTCAACCTAACTAATGGCGTCAAACCGTGTCTTGAGTGAAGAAGTAGGTCACATTTTCTTACAATCTCATTTTTATTTGCTCCTATGAATGGAGTTCTCAGATGTGGAAGACCAACTTGTACAAAGTAGAGCGTCTTCATCACCCACAACTTTCTCTTGTGATGCTCCCCATAAATGTTTGGCTAGCAGGGTTTTCTTGGTCTTCTATATCATCAAATTGATGGGAGCAAACTTCTCAATTGAAATTCAAAGACAAGTTTGGAAGTTCTTTCAAGGTTTTGAATAAGATTGATGATGAAATTGATTTTGAAAAATGTTAAACTTAAAGGATATTTATACAATTATTGAAAATTAACCATTCGACAATGGTTGGTGACGCACCATAGTTCTCACTACGAGAAGGTTACAATTGTTGAAAGCCTTGGATCAAAATATGATTTGGGGATAGCATAATGGCATTGGAGCATTTTTTGTCTAATGTGATCAGCAAACATTAACAACTCATTAAAAAATTGGGGTTAACTGTTGAGTCATCAATGTTCCAACTAATCGCATTAGAGGATCGTGTTAACCTTCATTTTGGAAAGGTCAACAAATTTAAACTCCATTATTAGAGAACCCCATCATCCGCTTCACAAAGCATGCAGGTTTAACTTATCCAAAACTTGCCTACAGCTCTATTACAATGTGAGATTCAACAATTGTGATAATGTAAATGTATTTAATAAAAAAGTAATTTCGTAACATATTGTTACATTTAGAGGTGGTTAATTTTTGCTTCTTAAGTCTGAATCTTAATCATCTAGACTTGAGAGATATCAAATAGTATTTGTTTTTTATAAATGATTAGGAGGCCTCTAAATAGTTAAGAGGTAAAATTACCAATAAATCTAACTCTGAATTTGTTTAGATACATTTATTCAAAAGTACATCCAACCATATAAACAAATAAATTTTTTAAATTTCAAATTCAGATGAAAAAAATAAAAGACTTAGTTAATATAGGCTCATATTGTTATATTCACTTAAGAGAGGGACAAAGCCAATAGACTAGAAAGTCAAGATGCGAAAGAAATGAGGAATAAAGGGCTGATAACTCATAAAAGAAGAAGCAATAATAAAATTAATATTACCACCACAAAATTGGCTCCAGTTGCGTAATTCTACTCAGCAACTGGAGTTTCAAGAAAAATGTTGTATCAAAATTCTAATTGTGCCAAATATAATTCATACATCACTTCACTATTTATACAAAATTAAGCAGGATTTATGAACATCATTCATGGCAATGTTTATTATACAACCGAATTATAAGCAAATATGCTTAAATGTAAATCTGAGGTAACAACAGGCGGTCAATTTCTAATGAATGCGAGCCATTTATTATACAAGGGCATGATAAGAAATTGGAAAAGTCTACGTGTACCAAGTTTTTTTACCAAGTTTACATCCCAAGTCTATTAAAAAATTGTACCCCAAGCGTAGGTACTATCACTTAATGCACTTGGGACACAAACTTGGTTTAAAAAAAACTTGGTACGTATAGTATTACTCTAATAAATTGTGTTGAAACGGCAAGCATTTATTCAAGCATAAGATCATTTACTCATAACACAGTCAAATGAGTACTTTGTTACTCTAAACAAGTCAGAAAACCACAAATGTACCACATGGCGATCAATTTCCAATAATCACATAAAAGCTAAGCTTTATCAACTAACCTTTTTCTTGGATTTTCGATTTTTTCTTATTCGGGGAAAGAAAAAGGGGGTGAGGGTTCTTTTTCCTTACCTCTCGTAAAAAGAGAGCAAAATGGTGCCTAGACCATATGATTTGCTCTTAGATATACAGGAGAATATTGCCCAACAAAAATATAAACCAAAAATATCACTAAAAGGAGCAAATTAAAATATTTCTCCAGATAGTATACAACGTAACAAAGATGAATTCAGTGGCAAAACCAATTTAAAAAGTAAATTGAAATGAACTACAAACGTACATCCAAAGAGCCAGATTTGCCGCTTGGTAGATACTGGTGCTCCTTACTGTACAATCCTAAGTCCGTAAAATATATTTTTTTGACAAAAAAGATGAAAATAAAATAAATAAGAATAAAGAACTAAGAGCCGTACCAATTACCACAGCCTACACCTGTTAAAGGTTTTAACGTTTACTTAAGCTGAATGCTGAAACTAGTCTGTAAGCCTTTCCTGGCAGCACCGCCTGCATTTCCTTTATGCATCATGGCCACAAACTCATTGTAATCTATGAGTCCATCCTGAAAATATTAACATAAAGAACAAATTCATGAACAGTTCTAAAAAATGATACATAGCATATCTGATGGAAGAGACCTTTGAAAACTAGGAAAAAATCCCCTAGACTTAGTTTTTGTTGATTTTGGTTATGGATATGTCGTAGAATTGGTGTGGGATAATGGGCATGTTCTATGGGAGGGAAGGGGATGTTTGTGTAGTTGTATTGTATTCAAAGATCCTTGTAAACAAGATAGTGTAGCATGATTTTTTGCTTACTTTGACTATTCAAGACATCTAAGGAGTTATATAAAAAAACCAAATAAAATAACTAGTCCGAAATACATATTGTCAAATCAACATCATAGCACAATTACCAACAATAGAAATCAATGAGGATGCAGATCCCTCTTCAAGAACATCATATATGTAGTGTTAAAACGAAGCCTTCGGGAATGGATATGATAAAAGGACAAAAATGGGCGCAATCTATATATAGAAGATGTAAACATAAATGGGCGCAATCTCTATAGAGAAGATGTAAACAGATGAAAGGAGAACGGGAGAGAAACCCTAACACAGTGGATTAAGTCTAAGGAAGCCTAAACTACAAAAAAGAGAGAGAAAAACAGGGCTCTTTAAGTATATAATTATCAATGGGGGATTTGAGGAGCCCAAATACATAAACAGAATCCCCTGAAAACTGATTGCATTTTCAAATAATTAAGACAAATAAATTGAGATCATAAAATTGTAAGCTCTTCTAATCGGAAGCAAAACAGATGGTACTGCTAGAACTTCCAAATTTTCTCAATCGGGACTGCCAGAACTTGAATATGAATACAAATTTCTAAGATCTTTAAAATGTATGGACATGACTTAGCAAAATTATTATAACTGTATAAAGACTTGATCCCTTCATTTTGAATGTCTCAAGCACCTCAAATTTCCCCATCCAATAAAGCTCAAAGAGATAAGATGACAATTTTAATTTCACTTCATTAAAATATCTTTGATGTAAACACACGCAGAAGAGATTTCTACGCACATGAAAATAGGGTTTCTTTTATCCATCGATTCCCACTCCCATATTTAAGTAATTAGCTAATTACAATGGATAGCAGAAGATACTATTTACAGGAGACCCATGCACTCCATGTAAGGAACCCAAATTCAAATTAAAGACTCGACTATTGCTAATTGGATGACTACCTATATAAAAGCTACTTTCGAATATTTATTCTCCTAACCAAAGACAATTAAATGAATACAATAAATATTCTTCTTGTCTCTGTGCGGCTCGCTCCGTGTATGAATCATACACGTCATCTCAAAAAGAAAGAAGAAAAAAATCATACATGTAGTTGGGGCAAAGCCATTTTGAGTGGAGTATAAATATCATACATGTCCTAACGTAGTTTAAATGTTTCACGACTCAACCCAAGTGTTAATCACTATGGAATCAAGATAATGTAACCAGTGTAGATATATTAAAAGGAGAAAAAAAAAATTAAAATGCAGATGAGATTATCATCTGAAAAACAACTTCAAAGTTCAATGTAACTGGCTTTGAACTCAACTCAACTCAGCAAAGCCTTCTCCCAATTACTTGGAGTCAGCTACACAGATCCTAATTTTTACTTAACGATCTTCCCCGAGTCAATTTCTGTGTACTGTTATGTTCCAGGGTTGAGGGGAGGGCAAATTTGTTTCCCTCTCCCCATTTTTTCGTTTTTGGTCTTCTGTGAGACCTCTTTATATTCCTTGTATACGGGGCTTCCGTGTTGAGGGGAGGTGGGGCAAATTTGTTTCCCTCTCCCCATTTTTTGTTTTTGGTCTTCTGTGAGACATCTTTATATTCCTTGTATACGGGCTTCCGCCCCCTTAGGTGGTTCATTCAATATACCTTGCTTACTAATCAAAAAACAAAAAATCAGTGTACCTTAAACATTACCATAAAATATTTAGAAGTATTTTTTAAATAGTCTTGCAAAATTAATCTCAAGTGAACATTTCTAAACAGTGGAGATTGACTTCTTATATTCCATCTAAACACTCTTTATGACAGTAATAAACTGGCAAAATCATGTAAAGAAAAAACTTACATTGTCCTGATCAACTTCTCGGATCATTTCTTCCAGGCGCACATCCTCTATGCCAAACTCTTCGCAAGCTTGTTGAAGCTCGTCGGGGGTGATATAACCACTCCCATCCTTATCAAAGTAGGAGAAAGCTGCAAAAAGATGATCTTCTCTCTCCACTTTGTTCAGATGCAATGTTGCGGCTACAAATTCCCCATAATCAATTGTTCCACTGTTATCAATATCAGCCTGCCATTTCGGAACATGAATAGGGACATTTTAAAGATTTTTCTTGCAATCAATGAGATGATATAAAAGAATGTCAGTTTTTAACCATTTCAAAAAGAATAAGATGTCTAGTTGAGTATCACTAATAATCTATTATGACTATTTAGAAGTTCAATTATCCTTAAAGAACTTTTATGAGTATTTTTAAGTAACTGAAGGAGGATTAGAAAAGTGTCAGTTTAGTATTGAAGAAATAGAAATATCTCCGAGACTTGCATTATCCTTAATCCATGCTTTACTTTGTGCTATATTGAATCTTTTGTAAACATCTTTTTATCCCCAACTAAAAATTAATATTTTCCCAAAAATTGAATATAGATAATATCATCTCATGAGAGTAAGGGATATTATGCATTGTCTAGCTCAATAACCCAAAATCTACAGTTGATCTGATACTCACTGCTTGCATTAGGTCATAGATTTCGGACTCCTTAAGGTTTGCACCAACTCTTTCTAATCCAGTCTTAAGTTCTTCAAAAGTGATTTGACCACTGTTATCTGTGTCTATCATCTTGAACAATTGTTTCAGGCCAGCTATTTCTTCTTCAGATAAGTTCTCTGCAATGACCTGCAAGAAACATTTTTTTCGTTTCTTTTAACAATCATATATACAAAAAAAAAAAAAAAAAAATACATCAAGTATACAAGAACAAAGTCGAATTGGGGGGAGGGGAGAGCAAAGGTTATTTAAGTTTTCTTAGGAGGGAAACGTTTAAAAACGTAATTTTTTCCAGTAAAAAACAAATATTTAAAATTTGCAAGTTTGATAAAAGAAAAGCTGATACTTACCTTAAGAGCCATTTTCTTGAGCTTGTTCATGGCAGAAAATTGTTTCAGACGACTTAAAACTGCAGAGTCAAGAGGCTTGTCTGGAGCCACACCATCAACTTGAACCCAAGGATGGCCTGCAACAAAATTGAAGTTCATATTAGCACCTAGCCAGTCCAATCAGTAATGAAGGACGAGGACTATGGGGGTTTTAATTTAACGGTTAAATCATGAAATCAAAAATTCCAACCGAAAGATGGAAATTATTTCAAATGCATTAAAATTTGGAAAGGAAAATCAATTGCTAATGTCATTATCAAACAGAGGCCATGATATAAATGTGATGTAGAAGCGTCAAAAGACACAAACAAATCGATTTCACTGTTGATATGATTAATCAATATTGCTAACGCTCAATTAAAGCTCTCTTTATTTTTAATCGCATGCTGATTAAAGATCTCTAAAGACCTCCTTTTATAGGCGTTATATATCTTGGCCACCAAAGTAGCCCATAAAATACTTAATTGGACTCCTAAATAGATAAAGGAAATATAACTAAAATGAAAGACCAAATAGTCTTACATCCTTCACATCACTCCCTCTCCCCCACCCCCCTCTCCTCTTCTAACAGAAATAGTGCTGAATTCAAAGGGGTATCCCATATTCGTTACTCAGGTGACAATGACAAGTGCGGTAAGAGTGTG
The DNA here is from genome assembly GCA_949130495.1 of Sambucus nigra. NCBI lineage: Eukaryota > Viridiplantae > Streptophyta > Magnoliopsida > Dipsacales > Adoxaceae > Sambucus > Sambucus nigra. The sequence goes on along the minus strand of OX422208.1, from coordinate 763,826,294 downwards.
CCCCGAAGCTTCCATGATAGCTTCATCCACCCCAGCTACTTCGTATGCTTCGCCCTGTTTCGTAGGATCGTCACTTGAAGGAGTTTTTGTGGTCTGAAAATAAGCTTCCAACTTCTTGTCATATTCCATGACCTTATCTAATGAATCAACCTCATGAAAAGAGAGTTTGGCTACGTGATTGCAACATCCTATATATCTGCTTATTGTTTGCTCCTCCATATCTAACAAGTTTGCCCGCATGCACAACACACAACAGTTGAATATGGTCCATATATTCGGTTATTGAGAGCGAATCTTGTTTGAGACGTGTGCCCTGCAACTAATCCCCCCTTATAAGTCTTGGGCACAAACGTGGCTCGCCTATGACTCTTAATTTGCTCCCACAAAATGAATAGATTGCTTCCCTGCAACATGTCACTGTCCTCTGTAATTCACCCACCAAACTTGAGCACAACCCGTGATCAAGGTTCTATAAGGCGAGAGGCGTAGAGGTCAAGCCTCAAGCCTTAGAAGCCGAGGCGTAAAAAGCCATTTTCTCTTTTTTATTATTTTTATTATTCTAAGGTTGGTAATACAATAAAATAATATATACCTTGAATTTTGATAATATATCCGTATGTTTGGTAGTCATCCTTCTCATATTCATGCTACATAATCAATATACAAAATATATTTCTCAACATTTAATAAGCAATATACAAAATGTATTTTTCCTCCTTCAATAATCATTATCAATAATCATTCAATAATTGATAATCGATAATCGATAATCGATATAAAATGACTCAATATAAGAAATGTATTTTTAACCTTTCAAATGAAACAGAGAGACTTTTGGCCGGAAGTCGGTCGGCAATGTTAGGTTTTGTTTTAGACGAGAGGCAGAAAGAGGTTTTGGAGGTTTGGGATATTGTTCGTCTTTTGATTGTTTTGGACGAGGCATTGGTCCGATTTGTAAAAAGCAGTCTTTAAAAGGGGATATCGTTTATTAGGCCCGCCTTAAGCCTTTTACAAAGAATAAAGGATAGGCGGGGCGTTTCTCCCAAGCCTAGGCGCACCTTTTAGAACACTCTGCCCGTGATGTTCACAAACTCGAACACCTTCTCTACATTATTTAGCCTAGAAAATCAACAAACATATAAGTGTCCATTTTCTCATCGAGCGTAGGGACATTAGTGTTTTCATCGCCATGAAAGCTCAATTCCAGCAAACAAAGAAGACGATTTACATCCACCTGATTGTGGTTCTTAACTGGGTTAGCAAATTCATTATCAAAAGGAACTACAGAACACCACACCACCCAGTGTCAAGAAGTAAATACTTCTTTGACTACAGAATACCTGACACTGGCGAGAAATGGATACTTCTTGGGTGCTGTCTTTGCACTCTTAGTGACTCGATATGGTAGTATGAAAAAGGTCATGATCAATGTTTAAAAAGGCGTTTGAGGCTTACGCTTCGAGGCTCGCCTCGAGGCGAGGCGGGCAAAAAATGCCTCAAGGCATAAGCCTCAGGGTTGAATTTGAGGCGTCTCGATGCGCCTCATGCCTTTTTTGCTGAGGCGCGAAAAAAGAAAAAAAAAAAACTCTTTTTCTTCTTCCATCACGAAGTCTGTTTTTTTAAGGATCAAATACCAAAAATTCCCTCAAACATTTTTTAATAGACATTTAGTCCAAACCTTTTATTTTGTACCAAAAAGTCCATAGTAAAGGACTTTGGGGAGGCTTGGACTAAACGTGTATTAAAAAATGTTTGAGGGACTATTTGGTATATGACCCTTTTTTTAAAGGTTAAAGTTATTCATTTTCTAAAATTGCACTTAACTTAAAAAAATGTTGTTTTAATCTACTAACTCTTATTCTTTTTTTTTTTTTTAAATTGCACTTAACTTATACTATATACTATATTAACTTGAAAGAATTTAAAAAAAAAAAACAATATGTGAATTAAACTTAGAAAACTGATTTTGTCAATTTGATTTTGCATTGATTAATTTATTGTCATATTATAAAATAATCAATGTGAATGAAACTAAAAAAAATGATTTGGTCAATTTGATTTTGCATTAATTAATTTATTGTCATATTAAAAAATTAACAATATGTAAAAAAGTTCTTTCGAGGGAACAAAAAAATGTTTAACTTTGTGAGAAAGTCCTCAAAGATGTTTTTTTTGTGGCTTTATTTTATATTTCTTTGTTACTTTATTTTTTATGGTTTTATTAGTATTTTTTTAGTATTATTTTGCCCCTTTTTTTTTGGTGAGGCTTACACCTCGCCTCGCCTCACGCCTTTTCAAACATTGGTCATGATTGATGGCATGGTCGCAAGCACGTGGTGGGTTAATAGATCAGGTTGTTTTAGGTTGATTTTGATTAGGGTAGGAACCTCTTAAGTGTGCCAGAGTTGGTGCAATTGAGTAGGAAAATAGGGGTCGGGAGGTTTAGGTTGGGTTCTTTAGGAACGCCAGAGCTTTGGGCAAGAGTTGCTGGACGTAGGCGAATAATCGAGGGTTAAGGTGAGAGAGATTGGGATTTTGGGATTTTTTTTAATGGTTTCAGCGCGCAAGGGAGGTATAGGGTGGTGCTAGGAAGCTTCATCGGCGTTCCCCAGAGGGTGAAGAAGGCTTCAGTATTGCAATGAGGCTCGTTGGGGTGGGGGCGCGACGCCGGTTAGAACTCGCCAGTGTTGAGATGTTTTGCAGAGGTTTGGTTATGGGCCGTGACGGCTAGGGTTTGTTAATGGGTTGGGGTTGGTCATTAAAATGAAGTGAAGGGGTTAGCGGCAATCATGGTTAATGCAAATGTGACAAGGAGTTGGAGCGTCACTTTGATTAATTCATTATCTTTTCTACGAGCAATCAACACGCTTGTTCATATTCTTGTTTCGTGTATCAACCATTCTCATCAAACTGTATCCTCAAAAGCCTCACGGTTTTGATACCAATTTGATGCAAACATGATGCAAAAGTGTCAAAACACACAAATATCGATCTCATTATCAATACCAAAGTGAATTGTTACTAAATTCCTTGGGCCAAAAAGTAAAGTTTGCATAACTTGGAAATTTGGATACCCAAATTTGAAAGCCCAATAAAATCCATGCCCAATTATGTTTATGGGCCCAAAGGGTAAGAAATTAATTTTGGGCCCAACCTTCACCCAAAGCTCATCACAACCTTCATCCCAGCATTAAACAAAACTAAATGGGTCTGGGCCAAACCCTCACCAACCGGGAGCAAGTTCTTTTCATAAACATAACCAAACCAACATACCCTTAGCCAAACAATCCTTTTCAAGCTCCACCCAAAGAGGCCTTGTACAAATTCAGCCAAACACTCCATCAGGTCTAACCTTAAAACCTTGTCTCTCCTGTCATGAAAAGTGAGTCCACTTAACACCGATAACTCTCCTCTGATAACAACTTCGGTGATGGAAAGTCTCCCTTGAGGTTTCGACTCTTTTTTTGCCTAATCTCGACCCTAATCCATTCCTTCCGATTGCAGCCATCTTGATCGCCCACCTCAAAGACAACCATCTTAATCCTGTAACCTTTCTTGTGAGGACTCAACATCTTGACGGCGTTAAGGGGTTTGGCAACAGAGGTCGCCGAAATCCCTTTTGCAACGTGAACTGAAGGAGCAAGAGACCAATATAGAATGGCCGACGAAGTTTATAGGTAACGCATAACACGAGCCCTAATATGTCGCTGACATATCTCTCCCTGGCCACCTTACTGGTGGTAATGTGAAACCGGTGGTGAACCCGAGACCCGAATTGGATATCGCAGTGACCATGGGGAACTACTAAGGGGCCTTACCTGATGTTAAGACCTCTAACTAAGGCGACTCTGATGGGGAGGCATTCTCATTTCAATGGAAAGATCGTCCCAAAAAATTGTTGACCCGTCAACGTCAAATCCACCTATGAGTTTCAGTTATTCTAGACCGGTTGTTATCGAAACACCATTAACATCACTGGGCTTTGAAACCCCAATCATCTTCCCCAAACAAGAATGTCGCTTTCTCATCAGTGGCAACGCGAGAGCCAATACCAACTCCCACATCAAGCCTGGTCCGTTGTTGGCGCCCAAGGAGAACATCCCAGCTATGCCTGCTTCCCCAAACAAAACCAGTGCATAACCTCACGACGACACAACCCGATGTCCAAAACCCTAACAACATTAGTGGTCAAGCCCCACAACCCCAACCCCAACAATCTGTTGACAACCAGTAAAATGTTCTCGTCATTAACCCCATCATCAACAACCCCTAGGCACCATTGACTACACCACCTCTAGGCCATGTGGCCATCGAGCAGGCCGTTACTCCACCATTATCGACACCAGCAACCCAACCGGGGTTTGTACTCCAGAAGACATGCAAAAGTTTTTAGTGAGCCAAGTAGCCAAGTTTACAAAAGCAGCACCATATGAGCATCACAAGGGCTCCCCCTTATAAAAAAGTGTTTACATGGCACCTTACCTTAATGGGTATGTAGCACCCTTGAAATTTCAACAATATGATGAAACAGGAATCCCAGGGAACACAACACTTGATTCATTAAAAAATTGGGAATTCATAGAGGTGATGACACACGAGGTTGAATGAATTCCCAAAATCACTCGGAGAGCTTATACGTGGCATTGGGATTTGCCAGCCTATAGCATCGCCAGCTGGCAGCTGATGAATGAGTTTTTTGCTCGAAATTTTTCTTCAGACTCGGATTTGGAGTTCGCAGTGATCATGGGACCTACTGAGTTTGGTGCTAATTTATTTGAGTTTGTCTTCAAGAATGATATGAGAATGATTGTTGGGCTTTCACATGCCAACCACATTAATAAGAGAGCAAAAGGCACCGTCAACCTCGATAAGTGTGATTTCCACAAAACCATAACTTACAATTTTTAGATCCGCCGATACTCCCGTTAGAACGTAGACATATTGATGCTTTCCCTAAATAACCGTGACAATTGTCCATATAAGCCAACCAACAAAACTAAATCACCCCATTTATTACTACCCACCCTCATTAATACAAGTTGACTTTTGCCTGCAAGATTAAATCAAGGGCAGAGATCTCTTCAAAACCAATTAACTACAATTAGTTGGTATTCTATTCCACCTGTTTCATAGCATTCTTGAAAACCCCACAAAACATTCTCATCCCTTAAAAAAAATTAATATCACCAATCATTTTCATTGGAGCTCAAGTAACCTAATAGACATAATACTAGAATTCCCCTTACTACCTAAGAATAAGAAATATTCTTAATGGATTTCTTTATTCTAATAATATTAAAACATTAAAATTATAAACTACAATCAATCCTTTTTCCTCATTCACGCGCCAAACTCCTCGTATATACATCGATTTAATTTTCACTTGATTGTCGATTCGGCAAAGTAAGGCACGGGTGCGGGTGCAGGTGCAATGGTATTTTGAAGAATCGGTGCTTCATAGATTATAAATGAATAGAATGTGAGTGAGAAACCCTATTTTCCAACTTCTTGTTGTCGTGTAATAACATCATTTTCACTGGGCTTTTCTTGCATTTCTTGCAGAGGTTAGACATTGTAATAAGCAATAAGCAGAAGGGAAAAGGAAAAATCACTTCTTGAGGTATCCATTCAGATCAGCGAGTTCTCGTCACGGCTTCAAACTAAGATATCAAAGAGGCTGTTACACATCAAAGGCGCATTTAAATGTGCAGAAGAGAAACTGCTTTGTTTTACTCAAGAAGGGAAGGGGAAAATACTACGAGGCACCAATTCTTCAAAACACCCATTGCACCCGCACCCACACCCATGCCTTATTTTGCCGAATCGCAGCATCCATGCTTCATAGGGGAAAAAGGGAAGAAAAACACCAAACAGTGATCAAAGTTGCTTGAAGCAATGAGTGACCCGGTGTAGCTAACCTAAACTTCAATCAAGTTCATTGGTGTACCTACAATTTTTTTCCAGAGGGGGAAGAATTAGAAAAATACCCCCTCTGCAAGAATATTTCGCGACTCGACACGACATGTTAGGTCTACTACTAAAATTGATAAATACAACAGAATTTTCATGCCCCTTTTGTCTTGGACAAAATCATGGAAAATTCTTGCAAATTACAATATTCGACTCATTATATAAGATGTAAAAAAATCGAAATTCCAGGGGGGCGGTTGCCCCCTCTTGACACCGATTGAGTTCCCCCTATCAAGCTGGACACTTTACATCTATGAAGCACCGATCCTTCAAAACACTCGTTGCACTCGCACTCGCACCCGCACTGAATCGCCGCACTCGTGCCTTATTTTGTCAAATCGACACATCCTCATCCACACCCCGTCGCACCTGTGCTTCACAGACTTGCATGAAAAGATTGATGAAAAATTATTTCTGATGGCCGTTATCCCCGATAAGAAATAGTAATCAAGTTCAGCAGATATGACACGAGCACACAGCGTAACGATAGTAGATGGTCGCTATCCCTGATAGGAAATAGTAATCAAGTTGCGGCATTTTGACAATTGAGAGAGAGAGAGAGGGGAGGTGGAGTGATGTTTTGCGAAAATGAGAGGATGATGAATTAAGGAGAAATAGAAAGATTATCACCCAATTGAGAACAAGTAAGAGTTGTATCACCGTATCGTTCTGAGTTGACTAGCTAATTTTGCTGGCATTAAAGGCTGAGATTTTGTTGAGTTGAATTGACTTCAGGTTAAGGTATCTTGGTGGTATACCGAAACAGTTTTCAAATTCATATTGGTTTCTGCCGAAACTCAGTACCGGCCCTGAACCAAGACGACTAAGTCAAGCACCTCGGGAGGGCCTCAATCCAATACAGGTTTATCTATTATCAATCTTTATTTTGTATTCATTCAATAAGAACTCAACACGTGGATTGCTAAATTCATATTTAAGTTGGGCGGTCTAGTATTTCAACAACAATATATAACATAAGATCAAAAGTGAGTTAAATCTACGAAAGAGCCAAACAAATTACATCTAATAAAAGCACAAATATATTATAATTTGTTATGAATCTTAATTTAGATTTTTTGTGGTTATAATTTTAGTAAATTTTATGCAAGTGTTGCCTCACTTTGCAAAACAAAATGTGTAATTAACAATTTTTATAGGATTTAGGTGTGTTCAAAGTGCCACGTATGGTGTCTCACACACAGTACACGTGACACAGATGTGCACGGTCTTTGCACGTCGGACACGTCCTAACTATAGCGTCTTTGTACCGAGTGTGCATTCAATATAAGAGAGCACAGAACATGACCTGAGGTCCACGCGTTTTAACTATTTTTTTTCTGTCATGCTAATAATCATAAGGAGAGCGCATAAAGAGTTCGCCTAGAGCCCCCCAAATCTCAGAGTCGGACCTGCTGAAACCTGACCGAGTTGCCCAATATACAATCAGGCCGGCCAAGGTTTTGAACTGATATGTTGGTAACATAGTTAGAGTTTCTAGAACAGGAAACTGAGTGTGGCCTTGCAACTACAAAACGAGAAAAATTCAGAGATGTATCTAATTTTAGTTCCCTCATTATCAATCTATTTCAATGTTATAAAAAATAAGACCATAAGAGAAGTATAACTCAAACCCACTTCTCAGGACCTAACATGTGATCTTCAGATGTCTATATCCATAAATCAGTAAATAAAAGTAACATCAGGACTCACACAAAACTTCATGTGCAGTTAGTCGCCTTGTTGGGTCTCGAACAAGCATTCTCCTCACCAAATCTTTTGCACCTTCTGAGATACTTGGCCAAGGATCTGATGCGAAGTCAAGATCACCATGCAGGACCTGTTCAAATATTTCTTGCTCGGCTTCTATTTAATCATGACAAGTGAATGGAAAACAGAGGAGGAAAATGGTTACAATCATTCAACACTATATCATGCATAGACAGAGACAGACAAGAGAGTTAACTTTTAGGCCGTGTTTGGGAGCAATGAATTCATGCGTTTGAATTCAAATTGGGTCAAAACCTTTAAAAAATTTGAACTAATACCCAGGGATGCAAATAAAACAAAGCCGGTCTTGATTCATCCTTAAATGAGCTCGAGATCAAGCTCGAGTTCGGTTTGTTTGCTTAACCAACGAGCTGATCTCAAGCTTTAAATAAGCCAAGCTCGCTCGTTTCTGAGGGGTCTAATTGAGCTTGTTCATGCCTTAGGAGACTCAAAATCGAGCCGAGCCTAATGAGCTCAAACTCGAGGTCGAGCTGTTATCAAACAGCTCGCTTCATTTACATCCCTAACCAATACGACTCCACTTCTAATTTTCAAGACATGGACTCCATGCTCCCGAACATAGCCTTAGGGATTAAAGACTTCCAATTGCTCACCAGCCCAGAAAGGAGGTACTCCACTTAATAGAATGTAAACAATTACCCCAGCACTCCAAACATCTGCTTCAGGACCATATCGCTTTTTCAAAACTTCTGGTGCAACATAATAAGGGCTGCCAACCACGTCATTAAACTTTTCACCTGAAAAGGGAAAACTATCAGTACAAAAATTAGAAAGTAGAGGTAAAAGTTCAGAGAATCGCATCTGATTTAAAAAACAATTGTTATGCAGCTGATATATGCATAGAGGATTTATTGAATACTCAAAAATAGTCAAAGCACCAACTAAATATGGAGAGATGAACGGTGAAGATGTAGATTCAAAATACAATTAGATTATTTAAGTTTTTGTTTTAATATATTTCAACAAATTGATTTCACCTCAAAACAGATCAATTCTCCTTGAGCTATAAGCTAGAACTTAACGCATGGTACAAGTCACACTGTTCAATCAGCCATACACCAACAGTCGGAACAATGTATAAGATAACAATCCGTCATTTTTACACGACAAGTACTGAAATTGCAGATAAATTTATCGCCAACTGCTTATAATATTACAGATGGAGACATAATCATAAAGTCCCGTCTTTTACAGCCAAAACAGGACCTCTTTTGTTAAAATAACTCGTGATTGAAGATACTTAAAGGATATGTTACCTAAACCAGCTATTTCAATTGAGCGAAAATTACATATATACCATACTGGAAATTTAGTGATCACTAGTCAATGACTTAGCAACTGACAATGTAAAAACATACAGCATGAGCAAGCAAATTTCAACACCACCTAACACTACAAAACTACTCAAAATATACCTGGCTTGAAGAAAATCGATAACCCAAAATCAATGGTTTTGAGGAGCGAATCCTCCTTCTGATCGACCAACAGAAAATTCTCCGGCTTGAGATCACGATGCATAACTCCCAAAGAATGACAAGCCTCCACAACCCCAACTATGGTTCTAGTAAGCTCAGCCGCCTTTCTTTCAGTGTAATGCCCATGCTGAATAATCCTATCAAAAAGCTCACCACCTGCACACAACTCCATAACAACATGAACTGCCATGGCATCTTCATAAGCCCCTTTGATTGCGATAACATTGGGATGTCCTGCTAAATGGTGCATGATTTGAATTTCCCTTCTCACATCCTCCACATCTTCCTCAGTCAACAACTTCCTCTTGGCAATAGATTTGCAGGCATACTCTTTCCCCGTAGCTTTCTCCACACACAAAAATGTAATTCCAAATTGCCCTTGTCCCAATTTCTTCCCCAAACTGAAAAACTCCTTCATGTTACCGGTTTTCGTTTGCAACACAGAATCTGTTTTCAGACCGGCACTCTTCACCCTCTTCATTTGTACCGGCTTCTTTTTGGGTTTCACAGCTTGTTCTTTTTCGGGTTCATCTTTCGGAATAAAGATTTGGTCAGGCGGTTTGCTTTGAACCGGCATTGAAGATTCAGGGTCTTTGGTGGAAGACGATTTCTCGGAGACAGAAACACTGTCATCAGGTGCTGGGGATCGCCACATTGCTGCGGAAACGGATTGGAAAAAACCATTCTTGGCTATGTTCGGTCCAACACAAGTATTCCCCATCTAATCCCACAAGTCAATTACAATTTACAACACCCAATTCTCCACTTTCAGCATAGAATAGAAAACTCTCTTTTACCAAGTATGGTCAAATAACAATGAAGATCTGATCTACTAATCTTAAGATCAAAAACCCAATTCACAAGAAGTCAACCCTCTACAATTTACTTAAAAACTGTCAAAAGACGCTGAAAATCAAATGTCTATGGCATCAAAACTCGAAGATTCAGCTTTTACAATTGAACAAACACTGATCACAAATCCACCCCCCAAAAGGGCAGTAAAATTTCAAGTCAAAAGCGAAAACCCGGTTGAAATCATACCCTGAAGAAATCGAAAGTGAAGCAAACAATCAAATCAAGTCTACTAAAGAATACAAACCAATAACACAAACAAGGAAAAAATCCCAAGATTGTTTTTTTCTTGAACAATTCTAGTATATGGCAAAGGTAAAAGTATATTATATTATTGATGAACTAACATGGGAAGGTGGGATGAAAGTTATGACCAAGTTGAGATGTTTGGTTAAGTTTTGGAGAGAAATAAGGAGTTGTCTTTAACAAAGAATAAGTGAATTTAAGTGGGTTGTTGACTTACGGTTGAATAAATACCAAAGCTCGCTTAGACAAGGGAGAACAACCAATGGAACGGCAACAATGGAGGAGGAATCTCGGTGCCTGCAAGATTGACATTCTCTTTGGAGCCATTCGCTAGATTAGTGGGGTGTTTTTATATATGAGATGTTGGGATTAACAAACGAAATTTGGGCAGCCTATCACGTGAGACGAGCAATTTTGTCCAAAACCATTTTCTCATTCCTTAACACTAGAGTGGCCACTTTGGGCAACTAAAAAATTGTTGGTTTCAAATGCCTCTTACACGTGTTGAATCCCATTTCGATCGAGCCAACAACTCTATGCCCTTGCATAGTCTGACGAGTCTTTTGTGTTCGGAAGATGTGCTATTAGCGCTCTTGCGTCTCGATGTACAGAGTCTCTCACAGCTCGTGATTGAGTCGATCGTAATTATTCAGTTTTCACGGGACCTCCCCTTACACATAAACATAATACATTGATGTTCATATAAACTAAACGCAATTACAATAGTTAAAAGAATATATTAACTGAGTTTAATACAGACCATAAATGATACTTATAATGATTTGCTCAATAATTAGCAAAACGGGCAGGCAGTACTCCATCCCCTGAGCGTTGACAACTCAATACTGGGTCATAGCAACATGCTTGTATTGGACCTCTGCATTTTACTCCCCGAGGCGTGTATAGGTGATAGAGGACATGGGATTCGTAGCTCAGGTCATATCCAGTGGCTATTTATAACGTAAAAATTAGTAATTTGATATACCGCAGTCAATGATCCCCTCCCATACTCATCCACAACGTGTCAAACTCGAGTTGCATGTCTACATGTGCCAAATTCGGGGGTCAATCATATGGCCGACAACCGATAATCTAATTTGGGCGCATGGACTAACAAACTATGTCATACAACGACAAATATAGGCCATTGCCCCCCTAGGAATACCATATGTGGATATCATTTTCATTTAACAAAATCGATTGCTAGTCAGTTGTGTTGTGGGCTTGTACCACGTCATCCTATCGATGTGTTGGTTCCCCTCCCATGTTTGTAGCCTGATGAATAGTGTCATTTTCAGTTCGAGCTGATCACGAGTCATTGAAAGGTTGTGATTGATTTTTTTATCAACATTCATCCAATCATGTTTCCTCAAAGCAATATTATGGGAAAAGGAATTGGTATCTTCTTGCTCAATGTCTATTATCGATGAAAGTGATGAGATATACTCAAACCACCAAAGTAGTCAATGATTATGAAAAGGATCGTTGTCTCAGAGGGTAACATATATAAGGAAAAAAGTTTTCCTTTTAAATAATTTCTTGCAATTGATTAGTCAATCCTACATCTAATGGTCAAATTTGAGTTACAATTTAGACACATCGCATAAAATACGAGGATGTAACATGGAAACCCTTGTTGGAAAAGTATAATGGCGTAAATATGTAATCATTCCATTATAAACATTAATGATATTAAGGAAAATATAACAACCCACATATTATAATATTTAGGTTGATCAAGTCCAAATATTAGGTTCAACAAATTACTGTATAACTAAAATATCATTATTAACACGTGACAGAAATATGAAACAATTTAAAACTTTTTCAACAATGATATACAATGAGAATAATGAATGATAATAAAATCCATCGAACATAAGATCCCATAATACAAAAGTATCCAATATAAAATAAGATGGGAGTAATGAAAATATGAATATTCATCAACTATAAAGTCCAATAATATCAAAACCTCAAATACAATCCATAACCATTAAAATCCTCAAATATAATCCTCAAAACAATAATGGAATCATAAATGACCCACCAATCCAAACAACTATCTCATATGAAAGAAAACGACGGAATGGAAACCTAAATTGTACATAATATAAAACTTCAACTTGCACCCCCATATCTAATCGCTCCTAAAAGCACACTCCAGACTTGAAATGTTATTCCGCGAATACGACGAGCCAGGCCCACAACAAGAATATCAGCTATGTGATCCCAAATAGGGTTGCCATGAATCTAGACAAAAGTACTAAATTAATTAAATGTCATCACAATAGAGTATTTTAATTAGTATTAAAATTTAATCATGGGTGTGGTGACAAATAATTTCAGCACAAAATAATAAATAAAGGTAATCACCATAATAAATAAAGAATCGAAAAGAATGGCAATCACACACAACACAGGATGTACGTGGTTCAGCAAGAAGGCCTACGTCCACGGTGGTGCTCTCTGTATATTATTTCTCTTTACTTCGGGGAGTATTTTACAGAAAATAATGCATGCACTTTGCCTCGGGCGGAGGGTTTGTTGTATACATGTTATTTCGTAGGATGGAGGAGTGGGACTCCCCCACGTTAGTCCACAATCCCTGAAGTATCTCTGAAGAGAGATTTTAGGAATCGACTGGGTCAATACTGAATTAGTTGATGCGCGGGGCCTTTAAACTTTGGGCCGTGTTTAATTGGCTTTCTCGTCTGGGCCAAAGTGACAAATCGAGGTACCCACAATTGCCCCTAAAATTTTTTGATCACAATTTGGGCTCAATAATTTTAAATGATTTGTCTTAATGGAATTTTCATGATTCGTGCAACACCTTTGAACTGAAGCGCCCTTCCTGAACTGACTTAGGCGGCAGATTGCCTCATTTCTGGTGCATCATGATTAGAAATGTTTAAATCATTTTAGAAAGGTCATTCCTTGAATCGTCACTTTCGTATCTCTTCGCATTATCTCGACTTCTCCAAGCTTTTACCGTAGCTTGTTTTACTCCCAGGTATTATCTTCCATCTTCAAGATTCTTTCTCATCTTCTCATAGTCCCGACTTGTGACTTTGCCTCATCCCAAGCTGACTCCTACTTCGTAAGTTCTTCTTACTTCTTCTTTTTCCTTTTTCTGTTAGAATTTTTGCATATCTGCTACTAGGGTTTTTCTTTACTGATGACGAAAATAGGCAATAGGTCGATAGATGAATTTAGGAACTACTACAATATTCCAAACTGGATGGACATTGAATATGCCCCTATTCCTCGTAATGTGAGAGACGTTGAGGATGGTCATTGGATTCATGTTCTCTTGTTATCTCAGGGGGTTTTACTTTCCCCCCAAACAACCTATTTTTGCACTTTTTTGGTTTCTTCAATATAGTTCATGTACAGTGCTCGCCCAATGTTTGGAAAATTATCGATGGTGTGTATAGAATTAATCAGCTCTATGGCACCAATCTAGGGCTTGCTGAAATCTGCTTTTGTTATTCTTTTTCTCGAACAAGCTCTGGTCTTCTTTACCTCAAGGCTAGGTGTTCTGATAGGGTATTGGTAGTAAATCTACCTGATTCCCACAAGGACAACTGGTATGAGGGGTTTATTGCCAGAAATTAGCAGTTCCCTCCCCATACTGAGGGTTAAGGTCTGGGAGATTTGAGATTCCCTTTTGTGGGCAGGAATACATAGGTTGGTATAGTTCTCATTTTGCTCATTGATCCTTTGTTTATATATGGTTTTCCTCATATCTTTCTCTATTTCTTTTTCAATGAAGATGAAAAACTCGAAACCAGATCCTCACGAGATTCGGGCTGTCGAACTGATTAAGGCCTGGAAAATTAGGGAACTTTTAGCTGATGGTGAACATCCTCAATCAGCGGCATTGCTTCTGGAGTACAAGAACGTTGGGTCCAGTTTTATTGTGCGACCTATGGATAGTACTCCTGAGCTAGATATCTCAGAAGAGGTTTCTTTTGACCCAATCTAATTGGACGAGGAGGGGTGCAACTCTGGTGAGGAGAGAGAGGTTGCTAATATGGGCAGTACTGAAGGTAATTCTAGTGAGGAGAGCTTTGGTAGTGAAGAATATTCCAGCTCGAAAGAGGTTTCGGAGGTTCAAGAGTCTTTGGGTGAATCAAGTAGTTCTAGCGAGGAAGACATGGCTCCTCCTAGGAAGAATTTGATCTGAGATGATGATGATGATGTGTTTCTCTTTCACCGGTTAAAGAAGCAGAAGTCTAGTAGTGGGTATGTTGCCACTGGTTCTCAGTCTGCTGCCCATGAGCAGGAGAAGAAGAAAGAGGAGGATCTAGTGAGAGAGAGGGAGAGGAAGAAGGAAGAGGAGAAAAAGAAGGTGGATGAGAGGAATAGAGTTGAAAGGGGGAGGAAATAGAGGGAAGAAGAAAGGAGGAGATAGGAGGTGAGAACGAAGGCGGGGCAAGCTTTGGTGGCCGTGTTTGCTTTGCCTGAGGGGGTTTCTGTTGCCCTGTCTCCTCAGTTAGCTCCTGCACTACTCGAAAGAGAAATTTTACCGACTGATCATCGGAAGGCGATGGGGACTGACCAGTTAGCTCTGAAGGCGAGTCAGAGGCTAGCCTTTGTAAGTCTGCTTTTTCTTCTCTATTCTCACAATACTTTGTTCAACACATCTTTTTCTAACATTTCTCTTCTCTGTAGTTTGTGACTGATTTCGCTGTCCTACTGCAGCCGCGACGAGATGGTGAGGAAGAATATCGAGCTGGAGGCCAATTTGAAGACCGTTCATACTGCCCAAAAGTCTTTCGACCTTGCTCTGTCTGAGGCCAATCGAGCGAAGGAAGCGGCGGCCAAGGAGCTCGAGGAATTGAGGCAGTCTTACGACCTGGTCTGCTTGAGAAAGTTGGTTGTGGTGGAGGAGAACAAGATGCTCACGGGAAAGGTAAAGAAGGTGGAATTCGAGGCTGTCACCCTTAAGGAAAGCTCGTACAATGCCGAATGGGCCACTGTGTATGAGGATGATGATGTTTAGATTGGCTACATCAGCCGTCTGAACTTCAAAAATGGTTGGAATAAGGCTCTCCTAGGTGCCGAGGTGGATATCGTCTCCCAACTGTTCGACGAGCACGATCCTAGCCCTAAGCCTGTTGTGGATGAGGCACCTGCTCTTGCTATCGATGTAAGTGTTCCTGTTATCCAGACTATCGCTATCGAAGTGCCCCTCAACCAAGGAATGGCGGCTGCTCCGTCTGAGGGGGGTGTGCCTGAAGCTGCTGCAGATAAGGGGAAACAACCAGCGACCTCAGAGCAGACTGAGGTTGCCAGCGAATCTTTTTTTAGGGAACCTTTTATATTATTTGCCTTTGTTGTTCTTTCCTTTTGATGATGTACTATGAATCCTTTCTTAATGAAATGAAATCTTATTCCCCTCTACGTACTGATTTCGTTCCTCAATGCTTATATGGTCCGTAGCTGATTGATGTTGATGAGTATATACCTTTTACTTCTCAACTAGGAAGGATTCTTGGTCCTAATGCTTGTAACCAAGTTTGCCAAGCCTTTGTAAGCATTTACAAGCCCCTTAGGTCGAGGAACAGATCTTCAAAGACCAATCGGAGCTTGTTGCCAGACTGAAGGATAGGCTTCAGGAGATGGAAGAGGTTGGCGCTTCCGTTCAAGAGGAAGTGAATGCTCTGAGAGCTAAACTTCTGGATGCCTCCGAGATCAATCAAGTCGGTGAAGTTCTTCAACAAGAGAATGAAGCTCTGAGGAGGGAGGTGTCGCGACTTAGAGAGTATGCACCGAGCGTTGCCCCTCAAGTTTTACGATGTTCCTTTTCATGGGCTGATCCACAAGCTGGTACAGATAATAAAGGTTCAACTAGGGATATTAACGAGCTTCAACGAGATGTTCGTCGAGCATATGTGATAGCTGTCGGGCTCCAAAGAGATATTACGTTGCTGAGGGATCTGTTCAAGAAAGGTCCTCGACGAGTGTGGGCTGATGGTTATGATCAGGGTTGGACAGATGCTCCGATGAGGTTGGCAGAGATTGAAGAGATATCCTTTATTAGGGAATGGTTGAATGCTCTCAGGGAGCTGAAGGTCCCCAAGAACTCAGTACTCTGGTATCGTCACGAAATCTCCCCTTCAACTCTAATGCCTAACCCTTTCAGGAGGGATGACCATGGGTCCCCATAGATGCTATCCCCAGGCAGCTACTGGAGCCAGATGCAAATGAAGTCTAGTTGGAGTTAGATCCTTTCCCGGACGACTATCGAAGAGCGCAAGTAGCTGACTACCTTGATCCGAGGCCTAATCCTCATTATGATCTATTTAATTTATCCAATGTTACTCTTTGTAAATGCAGTGAAGTAATAAAATAATTATGTTTTGGGCGATTTGCCGACTAAATATGTGTTTTGTATTATCCACTTCATTGATTTGTTATTTTGATTATATTGGACTTTTCTTAGCCGACTAGAGTTGTATTGCGTGAGTATCCTCCCAGTCCAGAATGCTTATAAGATACCATTCTGCCCTACTTTACCTTTTAGGTCGTGTCGTCACACTCCCTTAGGCCTAAGTGTGGCAATGGCGAGGACATACCTGGTGTCGGATGTTCCATCCGAGCAGGGTTTTTTTAGCCAAACATCGTTTGGCGACCAATTTCGAGTTGGCCGTGCTGCCTAAGGGTCCCCTATAGGGCTTCGTATATTGCCAATGGCAATGCTAAGAGGTTGCTCGTGTTAAATGATGAGAACCTGAGGAGGGTAATGCCCTGCTTCTATGTGTTAAGAGGAGAGACTGTCACTTGGAAAAGGTGCATAAAAAATCAACACTTCATAGAATGACAGTGCCAAATAATTTTTTATTAATCAGAAAACAATTACAAATTGTAATAAAAGATTAAAATAAAAAACTAGAAGAAGAATTTCTTTAAATTAGTTGCGTTCCAAGCTCGAGGTATCTCCTTGCCCTCCAGCGTTTTTAAGTGATAGGCTCCTTGCAGGTTGTCCCTTATCACCTTAAATGGTCCCTACCAGTTTGGTCCTAGCTTGCCATCTGATGGTTTTACTGCGCTACCAAGAACTTTCCTTAGGGCGTAGTCCCCAACTTGGAATGCTCTTGGATTGACCTTCTTGTTGTAGTGCTTCGCTAGCTGTTGCTGGTAGCCTGCTAGTTTCACTAAAGCCAGCTCTCTGCATTCCTCAGCTAGGTCAAGTTTAGCGAGTAATGCTGCATCGTTTTAGCCTTGATCGACCAGGGTGGACCTCATGGTGGGGAGGCCAGATTCCAAGGGGATGATTGCCTCCATACCATATATCAGTGCGAATGGGGTTTCCCCGGTTATTCGTCATGGGGTAGTACGATAGGCCCATAGGATGTGTGGTAGCTCGCTTACCCATGACCCTTTAGCTCACTCCAAACGCTTCTTCAATCCACCAATCACTGTTTTTTTAAGCTTCAGCTTGTCCGTTGCTCTGGGGGTATGCCACCGAGCTGAAATGGTGCCTGATTCCGTGGTCGTTACAGAAACCCTAGAAGAGGCCACTCTCGAATTGGATTCTGTTGTCAGTGATGATGGTTTTGGGGATCCCGAAGAGGGTGATAATGTTCTTCCATACGAACCTTATCATATTCGCGTCTCTGATGTTTGCCAGTGGCTCTGCCTTAATCCATTTGGTGAAGTAGTCTGTTGCGACCAACAAATACTTGCGATTACTAGCAATGGTAGGGAGAGGGCCCATGATGTCCATTCCCCATTGAGCGAAAGGCCAGGGGCTGGTAAGTGATTTTAGGTCACTAGTAGGCAGGTGGACCATAGGAGTGTGTAGTTGACATTTTTCGCACTTGCGAACATATATCCCAGAATCCTTCTGTATATACGGCCAGTAGCCTTCCTTCATTGCTCGGAAGGCCAGCAACCTGCCCCTAATATTACTTCCATAGATTCCCTCATGGATCTCTTGCAGGACTTGCTCGACGTCCTTTGGGTGAACGCATTGGAGGTAAGGTCCAGTGAAAGACCGCTTATAAGTGAAAGCGAGCAGCTTTGACTCTTATCTGATGTGCGACTTTTTTATCATTTGGTAGGGTACCATCTTTTAAATAATCCCTCAGGGGGTCCATCTAAATGGGGGCTGGCTCAATCTGGAGAACATGACCCGCATCTTGCTGCTCGTTGCTCTGATTAATGCTCGGCTGGGCGAGGAAGTCGATCGGAATGATTCTGTTCAAGTCAGAATTGATTGATGAGCTTAAGGCCGCTAGCGCATCAGCATGACTATTTTATCCTCTAGAAAACTATTGGGCACTAACTTGTTCGAAGTTAGACATTAACTTTTTCACTGCGGTGAGGTAGGCCGCCATTCTCTCATCCCTTGCGTTAAAATCTCCACTTATTTAATTGGAGACCAGTTGTGAGTCACCGAACACCTGAAGTTATTTTTCACCCAACGCCTGTGCTTTCTTTAGGCCTACAATCAATGCTTCATATTCTGTTTCGTTGTTGGAGGCTTCAAATCCAAGCCTGATTCCTTGTTCGAGGATCGTATCTTCTGGGGTGACCAGCACAATGCCTGCTCCTATCCATTTGGAGTTGGAGACTCTGTCAACGAACAGTCTCCAAACACCTTACACCGAGTGATCTTCCTTCTGACCAACGGGTTGAAGTTGATTGTGAGAATGTTCTCCTATGAATTCTGAGATGAAGTCAGCGAGGACCTGTCCCTTGATTGCATTCCTTAGCTGAAATTGGATGCCAAATCTTCCGAGCTCGACTGACCACTTAGATAGTCTGCCGGACAGATCTGCTTTTTGCAGGACTGCTTTAAAGGGGTGAAATGTAAGGACGATGATAGAGTGAGCTTTGAAGTAGTGCTTCAATTTCCTCGAGGCGATCACTAGCGTAAAAGCGTGCTTTTCCAGTGGTAGGTATCGCTGTTCGGCGTCCAAGAGGGTCTTACTCTCGTAGTAGACAGGGTGCTGGATTCCTATTCTTTCGCATACCAGTGCAGAACTGATCGCGTGGCTGGAAACTGCAAGGTATAGGTACAGGAAATCGTTCTCTTGAGGTATTACGAGCAAGGGTGGTGTGCTGAGATAGGCTTTGAGCTCCTCTAATGCTTTTGAGCAATCCTGGTTCCACTCCACAGTTTTGCTTTTCTTCAATAGCTGGAAGAACGGCTGGCACTTCTCAGATGATTTTGAGATGAAATTATTCAGGGCGGTGAGCATGCCTATGAGCTTCTGTACGTCTCTTATTATGCGCGCGCGCGCGCGGGGGGGGGGGGGGGGGGGGGGCTGCACCCTATTGATTGCATCAATCTAGTCCGGGTTGGCTTCAATGCCTCTCTCGCTGACCAAGTACCCGAGAAATTTTCCTG
Organism: Sambucus nigra; assembly: GCA_949130495.1. NCBI lineage: Eukaryota > Viridiplantae > Streptophyta > Magnoliopsida > Dipsacales > Adoxaceae > Sambucus > Sambucus nigra. The sequence continues at coordinate 763,806,599 of OX422208.1, read as the reverse complement.
ATTGGACACCAAAGGAATACTTACTTGCGTTGAGCTTCATTCTGTATTTCCTGAGGATTTTGAAGGTCCTTGATAGGTTTGAGAGGCGGTCTTCTTTATGCCTTCTCTTAACGAGCATATCATCGATATAGACCTCCATGGTATCTCCCGTTTGGTCTTTAAACATTTTAGTGACTAGACGATGGTAGGTTGCCCCTGTGTTTTTAAGTCCAAAGGGCATAACTTTGTAACAATATAATCCGACGGTGGTAATGAACGTTGTCTTGTCCTGATCTGGTACGTACAGAGGAATCTGGTGGTACCCGGAGTATGCGTCCAGGAAACTCATTCTTTCATGAGCTGTTGTGGCCTCCACCAACTGGTCGATCTTCGGGAGAGGGAAACTGTCCTTGGGGCATGCCATGTTAAGGTCAGTGAAGTTAATACAAATTCTTCATTTCCCATTGCTTCTCCACTTCTCTCTCCACAACCTTGGCCTTCTCGAGTGCAGTTCACCGTGCTTTCTGTGCGATTAGTTTAAAGGTCGAGTCAACGTGCAACCGATGATAAACCACGCTGGGATCAATCCCGGGCATCTCGTAGGATTCCCATACGAAAACATCCAAGTTGTTTCGCTAAAGTGTTGTTAATTCCTTCTTCTCTCGATTTGTAAGAGAGGATCCGATCAAGAACATCCGGTCCTTATGGATGCCCCGGCTTTGACTTCCTCTAGGTTTTCCATGACCCGCTCAGAGAGGAGAAACCTGATCTCCTCCACTCCCGGTCTTCCATATTTTAACTGCTATTTGGAAGGCACCAAACCTCTATGTTCTTCATCTTTCTATTTGGCCTTCTCGACCTTCTTCTCTGGCATTGGGTGGATAGATGCTATAAAGCACTTTCTTACCATCGCCTGATCCCCATGGATTTCCATTACTCCTCGCTCAGTCACATATTTGAGTTTCTGGTGGTAAGTGGACGGGACGACCTTTATCGCGTGGAGCCATCCTCTGCTAAGGATGGCCTGGTAGGGTGAGTTAATGTCAACCACTAAGAACTCGATCATCTTAGAGACGCTTCCTGCCCTTGCTGACAGTATAATTTTTACTAAAGGGATGGTCACTTTACCAGCGAAGACGACTAGAGGGACAATGGCTTCCTTCAAGTCCTCTACGCTTAACTTCAAATTTCTGAATATATCGAGATACATTGCTTCAGACGAGCTACCCTGGTCGACGAGCAACTTATCAACGTCGTAGTTAGCTATCCTGAGTGTAATGATCAAGGCATCATGATGTGGGGTCCTTACTCCCACCAAATCTTCATCTGTGAATACAATATGTTTGTTATAGCCGACATCATCTACTCGCCGATGCTTCCCTACCTGTGTTTTAGCTGGATTGATTTGAAAAGCTTGCATTACTGTCGTAAGATTTTTAAGTTCCATCCAAGTTGAGTTTTCTTGAATCTGCTTTAGGTCCGATGCCCCATGGATTATTGCAAGTTCATGTCCAGCATCCTCCTCGAGCACGTTGTTGGGCCTAGTGTCTCCATTGGCAGCGACCTTCTCTGCCTTTTTCTCCACAAACTCATTCAGGTGCCCAGTTTGGTCTAATTTTTCAAGGTGAAAATTGAGAGCTTTGCAGTGCTCAGTTTTGTGCCCACCTTCCTTATGAAAAATGCATTTTAGCGCGTTGTTCCTCTTTGAGGGATCTCCTCCCATCTTTTTGGGCCACTTAATGAATGGCTCATCCTTGATCTTTGCTAGGATCTTATAGATTGATTCTTTAAAGACAGTGTTTACTTCCTGAAATGATTTAGAAGCATCATTTTTGTTTTCGCTCTTGGAACCACTCTTGCTCTCATTCTTTCTTCCTTTCTTCTAGTTCTCAGCTTTGTCGCTGCCCTTGGCAGTGAACTTAGCTCGACCATTATCCCCTGTACTGAGGCGGGTCACATCCTCAACTTTAGCGTATTTCTCAATGCGAGCCATTAGGTCATCAATGGTTGTGGCCTCCTTCTTAGTGAGGGACTGGTACAAGAGGCAAGATTTGGGTAGGCCAATTTTAAAAGATGCCACAGTGACCTGCTCTGAGCAGTCCTCGACCTCATCGAACAACTCCCAGTACCTTTTTGCATAGTCCCGGAGGCTCTCCTAGGACGTCTTCTTTATTATCAACAAAGCATCCATCCTATTCGGATGGGAGCTGCTGGTAATGAAGCGAGCTTTGAAGAGCTCTGCCAGGGACTCGAAGCTCCTGATGGATCTGTGAGGGAGTCTCTCGAACCACTTTTGGGCCACATCGTGCAAGCTTGATGGAAAGATCCGACACATTAGGGTGTCCTTATGGTTTCAGAGGGCTATGGCCTGCCTATACAGCCTAACATGGTCGATAGGATCAGTCTTTTCGTCGTAGATTTTGAATCTAGGAATCGCGAACTTCTTGGGGGCTTCTTTTTCTTCTATCTCCATTGAGAAAGGGGATTTCATCTGGGTCCTGAGAGCTCGCTCGGCTAGCTCTCTGGTTGATCTGGCACCCCGATATGCTGGGTGCTGGTCCATTTCTCTTCGGACCAAATTTCGTATGTCATTATTTCCTCGAGATGGGCTCTTATGACGGCTAGCAGGTTGTTGTTGCTCGAGTAAGTCATCATCTGATCTGTGTCCCTCAAGACTTTGAGATCCACGTCTAGGGCTCCTTCCTCGGCTGCGAGACTTGCTCGCCTGAGGGCTATGAGATCGGTATTGACGTTGCCTGGTGCTACGATGGAGTTATCTCACCATTCTCTCCAATCTTCTTTTAAGACGTGCATTCTTAGCTTTTTTCTTGCGAGTGCCTCCTCTTGCTCTTGGATCCTGGCCTCATAGGCATCGATTAGCCTGGAGACCTGTGTGGACCTGGATGGCCCTTGGCTTTCCTCCGAGGCTTGCCGCTCTGGGTGAGCCCTAGGATTTAAAGGTCGAACTTAAGATCCGATCCTGCGAGGGGCAGGCCTCTCTTGGATATCCCCTGCCTGAGGGGCATTGTTTCTGTGACCAGACATTCTAAATTCTTTTTGGTGAAGGCTTTCTTAAAAGAAAACAAACGTTCCCACAGATGGCGCCAATTGTGATGACAAATAATTTCAGCACAAAATAATAAATAAGGGCAATCACCAAAATAAATAAAGAATCGAAAAGAATGGCAATCACACACAACACAGGATGAACGTGGTTTGGCAAGAAGGCTTACGTCTACGGTGGTGCTCTCTGTATATTATTTTTCTTTACTCCGGGGAGTGTTTTACTAAAAACAATGCATGCCCTTTGCCCCGGGCGGAGGGTTTGTTATATACATGTTATTTCAGAGGGTGGAGGAGTGGGACTCCCCCACATTAGCCCATAATCCCTGAACTATCTCTGAAGAGATATTTTAGGAACTTACTGGGTCAATACTGAATTAGTTGAGGCGCAGGGCCTTTAGACTTTGGGCCGTATTTAACTGGGCTTCTCGTCTGGGCCAAAGTGACAAATAGAGGTACCCACAATAGGGTGTAAACCATTTTCCACAATTTAATTCATTTATAACAAATATTAACAACTATCTACTTCCATAACTCATTAATACAATAAAAGAATATTAACCACTTTCCACCTGCATAACTCTTTAATAACATATTTCTCTTAAAATTTTCATTATAGCCAGTGCCCCCCCCCCCCCCCCCCCCCACATATCATCTTACATATATAAATAACCACAAAACTATAGTCAATCTATCCCTCTCACAACCTCACACATATTTGGATGCATCCCAAGCTATATATTTATACCATTCACATAATCTACATCACTATAGTCAGTCGATATCTCCAGCGACCTTGCATATACTTGTGATGTACTCAAAATAATTTTCTCGTCACTATAGCTTGATAATTTAGGTCACTATCTATATGTGGCTAACACTAAACTCACACATATAGTGACCAACAATAGGGAGCTGAATAAACGGGCTAAGGTTGAGGTTTTACAGTAGCTTTAAGCCAATAATGGGAGTCTCCAATTTTATCATCCAAAGATGTGTGTGTGTGAGGACTTGTTATGTGAGAAATTACACTACACCAAATCCTACGAACGGTCACCCTAGGGGGTCACGACCCAAAGTCGTGACTACATCAACTTTGATGTGACCATATCCATGACCCAGTGTGGTCATGGATGCTCTTGGAAGTGGTCACGGACCAAATCTCTAACCAATATGAGTTATGGACTTTGGTTGTGACTAGGTCGTAACCATCATGACACTAAATTCGTGCCAAAGTTCCCTCCAAGTTTGGTCACGATAGGGTCACAGACGAGGGACGTGACCAAGGCCACAATGCACACCCATCGGGTCATGACAATCTCAATTTTCTCATGCGTGTGGGTCATGGCTGAGGGTCGTGACTACATGATTTCCTACACGTTGATGTGGAAAAAAGTTAAGGGTCGTGGTATTGGGTCACGACTCTAGGCCGTGAACAGGGTCCTTATACTAAAACCATTAGCCTCCATTTCATTTCTTCCCGCGTCAATCTCTCTCTATCTCTATCTTATATTTCGATAATTTGCATTCCCACCGTTAAACCCTAATTTTGGCCCTAATCTCTCTCTCTCTCAATCTCAAAGGTAAAACCTATTTTTTGTATTTTCTATGTTAAACTCTAATGTATGTGTATGTGTATATATGTGTGTGAACGTGTGTGTATGTGTGTGCATGTGTGGGTACGTGTGTGTATATGTGTGTGTGTATGTGTGTATGTGTGTATATGTGTGTGTATGTGTGTATACTTTTTTTTCAAGAAAAAAGGATTGTTTTATAATTTCATAGTTTGATTGGGTATGTTATATTTAGGGATTGAAATTTATTGGGTATTGTTAACATTGATTAGGATTTGTTATTTATAGTTTGAAATTAATTGAGTATTATTGGTATTGATTGAATGTAGTTACTTAGGGATTAAAATAAATTGCATTATTAAAGGTATTGTTATTTAGGGCTTGAAATTTATTTAGAGTTTGAAATTAATTGAGTATTATTAGTATTGACTGAATGTGGTTACTTAGGGATTAAAATAAATTGCATTATTTAAGGGTATTGTCATTTAGGGCTTGAAATTTATTTAGAGTTTGAAATTAATTGAGTCTTTTAGGTTCCGCACCCATTGATTCAAAATCCTTTCCATTCTCAAAACCTTAATGAAACTAATATACCCTTATATGTTTGAATGTATAAAAACCTTAATCAAATTAATCCAACTAATATACCCTTATACCTCATATGTTTGAATTAATAGTTATTAATTAATTAGAGCCCTTAATTGTATGACTCATATTCACGCCCTCGTATATTTTTCTCAGGAAAAATGAGGTACGGTGATAATCACTGGCAATAAGAGTGGAAGAGGTTGCAATTGTACCGCGCACGTAACTCTTTTATTAGTGAGCGCCATATAGAGGGTACTCATATTTATAGGAATGGAAATAAAAATATCAAACAATTTAACTACCTTGTAAATCGCGGAGTTAATCTTCAACAAGATTATCTGTTAGATCATATTCTATTTTCCCTACCAAAAAACTGGGATGACGTTATACAAAATATATTTCACACACATGATCCCGACGTATCCCTGACCTTGGTTATGTTGTTGGAGAAGGTAAAAAAAATCCACCCGTTATGGATACACTGCATGTAGAAAGCATTGGCATAGACTGTGATGTCTCGCACCATATGCATGGTAAATTGAATCTTGCCAACAAGTTAAAAAAGATGGAATTCCGAGTTCATGTTATGGATATCCACACATAAATCATAGATACCGTTCCTTCTAGTTGGCCACGTGTAAAAATTCATAGGTTCTTAAAAACTAATACCGTATGAATGGAGATCAGACGCATTGAACATATTCTAAAGTCTTACTGTGAAAAGGTGTATATATATATATATATATATATATATATATATATATATATATATATATATATATATATATATATATATATATATATATATATATGTTAACAAAAATGTATTTTATCCCTAATTAATTAAATTAGTTTAATTAATATACATTTTAGTTTAACTTAATATATTGATTTTGATGATTCCAAACATATTTTTATTAGGTTATTCTATAGATATTTATTATTGTATAATCTTGTCTCGACTCTACTCAACGACGTATTCGAGTAAAGGTATTCACGTGTGGTGCACATTTGCACTTGATACTTTAGGCACACATGCATATTTTGATTTATAATTTTAATTGTGTGACTAATCAATTATGAGCGAAACATTTTTTTTAATAAAATTATATTTTTAAAATAAGTTGACATTAAATATTTTTTTCTTAAAATTTTTTTGTTAAAAATAATTTTTTATGAATACCATATATATATGCGTAAAAATTGTTTTTGTGTGGCTTTGAGTTGCTTTTGTGTATATATATTAATTTAGTATCATTTGCTAGTAACTTGGCAAATGCCAAAAGCTGTTGGCTAATCTTTTTTGTCTTGAACGATTACTTATATATATATATATGTGTGTGTGTGTGTGTGTTTGTATGCATGTATGTTCTTTAAGATATATATGTTTATATATATAAGATTATTATGTCTACATGTATAACTTAGCTTTTGAAAGCTTCTGCAAAGAACTAACCGCCTATGGTCTAAGGCTTCTAAAAGCTTTTGCAAGAGACAGCTACTATTTAAATATCTGTGAATGAGCTAGCTGGCCTTACAGCCTTAGTCTCGATCACTGCAACACGCCGATTGGTTTTTACCCATACTTATGCTTCAATAAAATATTGAGTTATCTGACAAAATATTTGAGCTTAAAAAGTTTTTTTTGGTCCTTACCGAGGTGGGATTTCCACCAGATCTAATGTCTTATCTTTAATATTTTCTTTTGTTCTTTGTTGTCCACTGCTACACGACTTCTTCTGCCAAATGTATGTTGAACCATGTTTTCCAAATACACGTGTCCTTTATATTTTGTACAACTCTTGTGTCCACTAAATCATAAGAGAGTTTATATTTTTTAACCGAACTGTGCGACACAGTTTTGTTTCCTTTTCTTTTATACGGATGACAGTATTCATATATGATGGGACCATGCCTTGGCATCTCTCTTGCACCCACACTTGCACTGATTAAGATTCCGTCAGACGGCCTTGGGCACCGCGCAAGTCTCTCCTGTCAAAGTCTTGTTCCTTTGTCATAATAGAAATTGTATGGTTTTGGTTTATTGTTGTACCTGTTATAGGATTAGACTTTCGGCTACTAGCTCAAGACTTAATTTTTTTGATATCTGAGATATATTTTGCTTCATTTCCGAATTTCTTTCTTTGTTCAGAAAATTTCTTGAACATCTGTCCGAAATTCTTTTTATAATAATTGTTCCAAATATATTTTGTTGTTTTGTCCGAAATATTTTATAAATATCTGTTCGAAATTTTTATTCTGTCCGAAAATCCTTATATATATATCTGTGAGAAATTTATTTTTATATCTGTTCGGAAATTTTATTATCAGTATAGGATACATTTTTTTTGTACAATATATATATATGTACACCTTTCATATATATATATATATATATATATATATATATATATATATATATATATATACACATATATTATTGCAAACCTATAACTGAGTTGTACATGTACTTACTGTGTCCCATTTATCTTCTTGACAGAAAAATGTTATTAGCACACTAGTTATATTATTTACACAATGGTTCCACATAAATACTTCTGTTGTGTATTTTATCTCTTGGACTAACAATCTTTTATGTAGAAAATATATGAGTCACCTCAAAGCTACCTTTAATCAGATATATTTTCAGATTACCACTTTTGTACTGCAACAACTATATTTTTATGGAGAAGATAAAAATGAAGATTTGCAGAATATTTTATCTCAGTAAAATTCAGTGCATTTAATGCTACACCCAAACCAATTCCAAATCTTCTACAACGGCCATATTTTTATTGAGAATCAAATTGGAGATTTGTATATCAGCCTTGGAGATTATTTTCAGACTTCTTCCATCTCAGCAATATCAGGAGCATTTAATGCTCAAAATGCATGTGTTTAACAGCTAGTTTTTGAAGACACATTTTAAAGCTTTGAAGAGCTGCATTGAAGACAACAGACTTGAATGAGAATATGGGAAAGACTTGAAATATTATTGAGAGCATTTTATTTTACTACTCAGCTACACATTCAAGAGAGCAATAAATATTATCATCTGCTCAATCATTCAAGAAGAAGACTTGTGCCTACTTCAACATCATTTATTGAAGTCTCATTAAAGAAGGAGAAACTCAGATTACAAATTGTATATTAAGGAGTTTCAGTATTTTACCTTGTACTACAAAAATTCAGATTTGTTGTGAAGCTTTGTTGAAGCTTCGGTTTGTATCGGTGATTGGTTCCTACCCGCAAGTGGGCCACGGGGTTTGAAGCTCGGAGTTAGCTTGCAAACAGTTGTACGCGGTGGTTTGATCCTACCCGCAAGTGGATCAGGTTTAGTGAAGCGCAAAGGAGTCAGGGGCTCTAGGTGCGTGGACGTAGGCCGGGATTTGGCCGAACCACGTTAAATTTCGGTGTCATTTATTTTCCGCACCTTTATTTATTTATTTGCACATGCATGCTTGAGTTAATATTTTCAGCGCACTATCTTGCAAATAAATTAATTCCGAAATTTGACTAAATTAATTTTGAGATTAAAATAATTATTTTTGAATCAAATAATTAATTTTAGAATATCACTTAATATTAAATACGAAAATTAATTTAATATTTCTAGAGTGTTAAAATCTGCATCTCTAGTTGTTTAAATTAGTTAGTTGCATTTATTTGATATTGTTGGATTTATTCTTTATAGTTTTATTAATCTGAAATTTGTTTAAGTGATTTAAATTTACTATTTTTCTAAAATATTAATTTGACTTAAAGTTTGTAAAAACTCAATTCACCCCCCCTCTTGAGTATAATCTGGGCAACAATTGGTATCAGAGCTAGTGCTCTTTTTATTTATTTTTAGATTTAACAATCTTAGAGTTAAAGATCCATGGCAAACTTTATTGTGTCATCTCTTGGTGAGGGTCAATCAATAAATAGACCTCCTTTATTTTCAGGAAATAATTATAGCTATTGGAAAAATAGAATGAAAATTTTTATTCAATCAAATGATTATGTTGTTTGGAGAGTTATTATAAATGGTCCTAATATCCCCATAAAAGTTATTAATGATGAAAATGTTCCTAAAGAAGAAAATGAATGGAATGATGCTGATATTTGGAAAATTCAAATAAATGCTAAAGCTATGAATATTTTGCATTGTGCACTTGATGTAAATGAGTATAACAGAATTTGTTGTTGTGAATCTGCTAAAGAAATTTGGGATAGACTAGAAGTTACTTATGAAGGAACTAGTCAAGTTAAAGAAGATAAAATTAGTATGCTTGTTCATAATTATGAGTTATTTAAAATGATGTCTGATGAATCTATTTCTGATATGTTCACTAGGTTCACTAATATTATTAATGGTCTTAAATCTCTTGGTAAATCTTATACTGACTCTGAATTAGTGAGTAAGATTCTCAGCTCACTACCATCTTCTTATATGACAAAGAAGCTGGCAATCAAAGAAGCAATTAGAGATAGACCTATTTCTCTTGATGAGCTATTGGATTCCTTAATCACCCATGAAATGGAACTTAAGGAATTTGTTGAAGATGAGAAACCAAAAGCAAACAAAATTATTGCTCTCAAATCTTCAAGCAAAAATATAGAAAGTGAAGATGACGATGATGATGATGATAATATTTCCCTATTGGCTAAAAATTTCAAAAAATATCTCAATTCTAAAAAGAAAGCCAAGGATAGGAGAAAGAAACATTTTTCAAAAGAGTTCAATGATGATCATCAATCCAAATCTGAACCAAGATGCTATCATTGTGATGAAGTTGGACACATTAAGCCTAATTGTCCAAAATATAAGAAATGGAAGAAGGCATTGAAAGCCACAACATGGAGTGACTCCGACACAAGCTCTTCCGATGAAGATTCAAATGAAAATGAAGTTTCTCATCTATGTTACATGGCTATGGAAAATGGGGTACATTCTAACCCAAACTTTAGTGATAGTGATAATGATGAAGTTGATGATTATGAAGTTTTACAAGATGTCTTTGATGAATTATGTGAAAGGTTTGAAGAACTTAAAAATAAATATATTAAACTTAAGAAGTCTCATTCATTAGTTTCAAATAAATATGATTATATGTCAAATGATTTTGATGAGTTGAAATTAGAAAATGAATCTTTGAAAAATGAAATTAAATCCTTGAAAAAGGAAAAATCTGTAATTGTCAATACTTCTCTTGAAATTGAAAATATTGAGTTGAAAAGGGAGATTGAATATTTAAAGAAATCATTAGATACTTTTACAAAAGGAAATGAATATTTTCATAAAATTGTTGAGACACAAAGGATTTGATTTAATAATAATGGTATTGGATATGATGAAGGAAATGAGAAAAAGACTTATTCCAATTTATTGAAATTTGATGCTTCATCTAGTCTACCTAATTATTTATGCTCTTATTGTGGTAGACACACACATTTTTCAGATTTATGTCCATATAAATTTAGAAAAAGAAAATTGACATGGATTCCTAAAGGAACCAAGATATATACTAACCCCTATGGACCTCACACATTTTGGGTACCAAAAGAGAAAATTTTCAAAGTTGTGTAGGTTGCATTTTGAGATGAAATGTGGATTTTCAAGGCATATGATTTGATCATATTACGAATTTCATTTATCATTGTCTAATGTTGGAAATGCCACACTTGGAAGAAGTTTCTTGAATATATCTTTGGTATTGGTAAGGTGGTAAGGAGCACCTTTCTTGAAATTTAATATCATATATTTATTTCATAATTGATATATTTCCATGCATAAGAATATTTGTTATAACACATGAGCGTGTTGATTGATTATTTAGTATTCACATATGAATTTGTATATTCATTATTTTTTATGATTCTTTATTATATCATACATTTAATTTTGATCATTATTTTATAAAGAAATTTCATATATATTTTAATTACATCTTGATATATTTTTTATGAATAATGATATTGGATAAATTCATGATTTTATTGAATATAAATCTGAAACGAAAATGTCATTTGAGTACATTCTAGTATATTAGTTATATGTGATACATGTTGATGTTGTAACATTCACTCATTGATTTTGATGATATGAACATGCTAATCTCTATGAGTTAGTTTTATTGCATACTACATGATTAATGTCATTGTTCGAATATTTGTAACATTCACGATAAATATTTTTTAAGTTGGTAATATTTGTGTTATGCATGTTTGAATTGAGAAATAACATGATCAACAATTGGTTATGAAGTCATTTTTTTAACAATATTTTATCTCATGAAAAAGATGCACATTATTTGTTATATGCATATATGCCTTCATTGGTATCCCTTAGGGGGAGATAAACGTTTATTGAAATTTGTTTGATTACTTGCTCGAAAAATGCTTGATCATAACTTTGATATATTGTTATGGATTTTGCAATTTAGTTGATTATTCCAAGAATTTTAGCTCGTATCTTGAAAACGGCAAAGCTTGAGCAAAATGCTATATATTTTTTTGCTATTTCTAACTCATGTTATGTGCTTAATTCAAATTATTTGAAAACATCGAGTTATGAAATGTTTCATGTTGTGTGCTTAAAAGTTTATTCTATCATGAGGATTTACACATCAATTGATATGCGCCTATTCAAAATTCATACGCTGAAATTTTATTATTGAGAAAGATAATTATGCACATTGATATATCTCTCATATTTACATTATTTGAGAACATTGAGTTGTGATTCCTAGTTTTGCGTAAAAAGTTGTTCCGAGGAACTATTGTGTGCAACGCACGATTTGTGTGTAACTACAACAATTGGTATTATTTATCATTGACGCAATTTGAAAAGTTGATCTTTTATCTTTTAATTTCATTTTTGTGACTTATGCATTATTTGATGATATTATTGTCAATTTATAAATTCAAATACATGCTATGAATATTTATGATGAATATATGTCGACACATGTGCGTATTGAAAATTCTATGGAATTTGCGATTTATGGTTATATCCCATGCATGAATTATTTTTTGATAGGGGGAGCTTCGCCCTTTTTACCCGTGACACTGAATTTATAAGAAATATCTTTTTGATAATGTCAAAGGGGGAGAAATATTTATGATTCACTATTTGTGCTTAATATTTCATTTTATGAAAATATGTGAATCATTATTTGTCATCATCAAAAAGGGGGAGATTGTTAACGAAAATGTATTTTATCCCTAATTAATTAAATTAGTTTAATTAATATACATTTTAGTTTAACTTAATATATTGATTTTGATGATTCCAAACATATTTTTATTAGGTTATTCTATAGATATTTATTATTGTATAATCTTGCCTCGACTCTACTCAACGACGTATTCGAGTAAAGGTATTCACGTGTGGTGCACATTTGCACTTGACACTTTAGGCACACATACATATTTTGATTTATGATTTTAATTGTGTGACTAATCAATTATGAGCGAAATATTTTTTTTAATAAAATTATATTTTTAAAATAAGTTGACATTAAATATTTTTTTCTTAAAATTTTTTTGTTAAAAATAATTTTTTATGAATACCATATATATATGCGTAAAAATTATTTTTGTGTGGCTTTGAGTTGCTTTTGTGTATATATATTAATTTAGTATCATTTGCTAGTAACTTGGCAAATGCCAAAAGCTGTTGGCTAATCTTTTTTGTCTTGAACGATTACTTATATATATATATATATATATATATATGTGTGTGTGTGTGTGTGTGTGTGTGTGTGTGTATGCATGTATGTTCTTTAAGATATATATGTTTATATATATAAGATTATTATGTCTACATGTATAACTTAGCTTTTGAAAGCTTCTGCAAAGAACTGACCGCCTATGGTCTAAGGCTTCTAAAAGCTTTTGCAAGAGATAGCTACTATTTAAATATCTGTGAATGAGCTAGCTGGCCTTACAGCCTTAGTCTCGATCACTGCAACACGCCGATTGGTTTTTACCCATACTTATGCTTCAATAAAATATTGAGTTATCTGACAAAATATTTGAGCTTAAAAAGTTTTTTTTTGGTCCTTACCGAGGTGGGATTTTCACCAGATCTAATGTCTTATCTTTAATATTTTCTTTTGTTCTTTGTTGTCCACTGCTACACGACTTCTTCTGCCAAATGTATGTTGAACCATGTTTTCCAAATACACGTGTCCTTTATATTTTGTACAACTCTTGTGTCCACTAAATCATAAGAGAGTTTATATTTTTTAACCGAACTGTGCGACACAGTTTTGTTTCCTTTTCTTTTATACGGATGACAGTATTCATATATGATGGGACCATGCCTTGGCATCTCTCTTGCACCCACACTTGCACTGATTAAGATGCCGTCAGACGGCCTTGGCCCCGCGCAAGCCTCTCCTGTCAAAGTCTTGTTCCTTTGTCGTAATAGAAATTGTATGGTTTTGGTTTATTGCTGTACCTGTTATAGGATTAGACTTTCGGCTACTAGCTCAAGACTTAATTTTTTTGATATCTGAGATATATTTTGCTTCATTTCCGAATTTCTTTCTTTGTTCATAAAATTTCTTGAACATCTGTCCGAAATTCTTTTTATAATAATTGTTCCAAATATATTTTGTTTTGTCCGAAATATTTTATAAATATTTGTTCGAAATTTTTATTCTGTCCGAAAATCCTTATATATATATCTGTGAGAAATTTATTTTTATATCTGTTCGGAAATTTTACTATCAGTATAGGATATATTTTTTTTGTACAATATATATATATGTACACCTTTCATATATATATATATATATATATATATATATTTACACATATATTATTGCAAACCTATAACTGAGCTGTACATGTACTTACTGTGTCCCATTTATCTTCTTGACAGAAAAATGTTATTAACACACCAGTTATATTATTTACACAATGGTTCCACATAAATACTTCAGTTGTGTATTTTATCTCTTGGACTAACAATCTTTTATGCAGAAAATATATGAGTCACCTCAAAGCTACCTTCAATCAGATATATTTTCAGATTACCACTTTTGTACTGCAACAACTATATTTTTATGGAGAAGATAAAAATGAAGATTTGCAGAATATTTTATCTCAGTAAAATTCAGTGCATTTAATGCTACACCCAGACCAATTCCAAATCTTCTACAACGGCCATATTTTTATTGAGAATCAAACTGGAGATTTGTATATCAGCCTTGGAGATTATTTTCAGACTTCTTCCATCTCAGTAATATCAGGAGCATTTAATGCTCAAAATGCATGTGTCTAACAGCTAGTTTTTTAAGACACATTTTAAAGCTTTGAAGAGCTGCATTGAAGACAACAAACTTGAATGAGAATATGAGAAAGACTTGAAATATTATTGAGAGCATTTTATTTTACTACTCAGCTACACATTCAAGAGAGCAATAAATTTTATCATCTGCTCAATCATTCAAGAAGAAGACTTGTGCCTACTTCAACATCATTTATTGAAGTCTCATTAAAGAAGGAGAAACTCAGATTACAAATTGTATATTAAGGAGTTTCAGTATTTTATATTGTACTACAAAAATTCAGATTTGTTGTGAAGCTTTGTTGAAGCTTCGGTTTGTACCGGTGATTGGTTCCTACCCGCAAGTGGGCCACGGGATTTGAAGCTCGAAGTTAGCTTGCAAACAGTTGTACGTGGTGGTTTGATCCTACCCGCAAGTGGGCCACGGGATTTGAAGCTCGAAGTTAGCTTGCAAACAGTTGTACGTGGTGGTTTGATCCTACCCGCAAGTGGATCAGGTTTAGTGAAGCGCAAAGGAGTCAGGGGCTCTAGGCGCGTGGATGTAGGCCGGGATTTGGCCAAACCACGTTAAATTTCGGTGTCATTTATTTTCCGCACCTTTATTTATTTATTTGCACATGCATGCTTGAGTTAATATTTTCAGCGCACTATCTTGCAAATAAATTAATTCCGAAATTTGACTAAATTAATTTTGAGATTAAAATAATTATTTTTGAATCAAATAATTAATTTTAGAATATCACTTAATATTAAATACGAAAATTAATTTAATATTTCTAGAGTGTTAGAATCTGCATCTCTAGTTGTTTAAATTAGTTAGTTGCATTTATTTGATATTGTTGGATTTATTATTTATAGTTTTATTAATCTGAAATTTGTTTAAGTGATTTAAATTTACTATTTTTCTAAAATATTAATTTGACTTAAAGTTTGTAAAAATCAATTCACCCCCCCTCTTGAGTATAATCTGGGCAACAATATATATATATATATATATATATATATATATATATCCATATAATAAAGGAGCATGGTTTTTGAAAATTTTGCTAAAATATCTTCACTTTTTTTATGCATGACATTTTTCTCTTTCATGCACATACATGAAATGTCATGCTAAAAGTTTTTTTTTTTTCTTTTTTTTGTGTTATATATATACTATTATAAATACTATTATACTATTATAAATACATGTATTTTTTTAAATACATGTAAATTTATATTTTTTTATTAAATATTTTTCCCATTTTTTAAACTATTTTTTAAATATTTTTTTCTTTTTTTAATTTATATTTTTTATTTTTTCTCAATTTTTTTTTTATTTTTTCTCAATTTTTTTTTTCTCAATTTCTTTTTTATCACGGGGGAAAATTTATCGCCGTGCCCTCGGGCACGGGCATCCACTAGTATATATATATATATATATATATATATAGAGAGAGAGAGAGAGAGAGTCATAAGATAGATTAATTAGTTATAATTTCATATTTTTATAATTATTTAGCCACTCGTGATTTTCATTTTTGTGGATAATGTCGGGAGGAAATAACCTAAGGGTAGGGGTGGCCATAGGGCCGTCCAGCCCGCCCGATAAAAAAATAGGTTTTGGGTAAGGTAAATAGACCCGCGAACCTGGCTTGGTAAAATTTTTTAGGTCCATTTTTTTCTGGGTGGGCTTGGACATATATTCTTAGGCCCGCTTGAGCCGACCCGAGGCCTGAAAATTAGATATAATGTTCATTATATATATATATATATATATATATATATATATATATATATATATATATATATATATATATATATATATATACTAGATGTGCCCACGTGCTTTGAACATGTGGGCAAATCCAAATATTCAATTGGATTAGCTGAATAAATGAATAAGAAGCTGTGAATTTAAAAATTATTCATATAAAGCATAAAAACTATAACAAATTATGTACAAGTAATGAAGTAAATGTGTAAAACAATGAAGCGATAATCACATAATAAGATATGAAATCTCATGATATAGTAAAAATCAATGTCAATGAATCCGAGTTATTTAAAATGTAAAATGCAAAGGAAGAGATAAATTGTTTATGGAAGAACTAAGATAATAACAAACTGTAATGATAAAATATTAAAATATAATCGTCAAATATTAGGGGTGGCAATTCGGGTTAGTTGTGTTATTTTCGGGTCGCGTTGATTTTTATTTTAGTATATGTTTTGGGCACTCCTAAATCTGTACAAGCTAATCGGGTCATGTTCGGGTCATTTCGGGTTATTACCGTAAACGGGTTATCGGGTCAAAAATTGCCAGCTCTATCAAATATGTTGCATTTGACATTTGTTAGAATTCGATGTGTCTTATTCATCTTCAATTTTATGAGCGACAAAATATGCAGGCTTTCTATTAGAATCTCTAAGCAATTTTCCTTTAATGTAGAATTTGCTAATTTTGCCAATGGACGTATATAACTTTCAAATATAGTCCGAGTGCACAATTCCCTGTGGAATAAATTAACATAAAAAAATAAGTATATGAAATTAGTATAGAACGTTTGAAATGTATGCATGAATTTTAAGTTTTAATAAGAATGATATTACCTTTTCTTTAGAAAAGATGAAAGTTTGAATGTTGCAGGCAATGAAAGACTATGTTTCCTTGAACAGTGTGACTGTTGCTCTTTCGTTGTCATCTTGAACCATTAATTGAAGTAAGTACCTTGTGTTTGGTTGAACAATGAGCCAATATCCAATAATGGTAATATAGCGTGCCCAAATTATGAACAACAAAAATTGAGCTTATAGATATTTGTTAAAAACGTAAGACAAACTTACCTGAAAAGTTGGAAAAGTGAGGTTGTAAACATATGTCAAGGTCTAATCCTAAGATTAAAAAATATATTTTTTAAGATTTCATATTTTTGTTAAAACGGTAAATTTTAAAAACATATTATTTTATAAAACTATATATATATAAAGAAAAAGACACTTTTTTTTAATAAAAATTGTAATTTTTTTAATAAAAAAACTCTTGTGTATAAAAGCTGTATTACTAAAAAACTTAATTTTTAAAACAAACTGTATTGTTAAAATTTGTATTTATAAAAAATACAATTTAAAAATGCATTTATAAAAATACTGTTTTTTATAAATAAATAAAATACTATTTTTTTTATAAAAACAAAAAAAAATTATTGTTTTTTATATAAAAAAGTAACGTTTTTTAAAAATACAATTTATATAAAAAAAATTCAATTTTTTTCTATATTTTTTTGTTTTTTTCTTTACATATTTTTAATAATACAATATTTTCTTATAAGAAATGAAGTTTTTAATTAAAAAATAAGGTTTTTATAAACATTATAATTTTCATAAAAAAATTATACCATTAAAGAGGAAATCATCTCTTTTTATGTATAAGAGATAGAGCTAGAGGTGTATTTTCAGAGATGCAAAGATCATGAAACCCCAGAAAACAATTAATATGAAATCTAAAGAGCTCCATCCGTGTTTTTTTACAATTATACTCGCTCGAGTTAATAATAAGGATTAAATGTCATAATTTTAAATAAGAACATAGTCAGATGAACCAGATTCTCTCCATACGTGTCTTTTTACTGTCAAAATAAAAAAAAATACAATGGTCGGTAATACTGACAAATGGAGTATACACACAAAGAAATAAATAAAGATAATGCAGATGAACCGGAGTCTTGATTAAAAATCGAATAACGTCTTCACCCGTGTAAATTTCGTACCAAATATGTTCCAAGTGGATTCCTGTTCAGGTATTATTTAAAAAGTATCAAGATCAAAATCCTTATTTTAACAGTCTTAAGATCAAAATTCAACATACTAAATTACAGTCTCAAGTTTTAAAAACTCAATAAATTGTTAAAACATCCATTTTCAAACAGTTTTTGTTCTTAAAACTGTTAAAACCTATGCACATGAATTAAACCTATATACATCACTACACCAATTATATAATGTAAACTCATAAAAAAAAGATAAATTAATGTGTTCAAATTTGGGGGCTTTAAACAGGTTATTATGTAACATGAAACATATTAATCTCTAAAATAAAATAAACAACGTGATAAACAGATCTACACAAAATGATCACAAATTTAAATGTAAATTCGAACCTCATATTTGAGTTACCTTCCACAATGGCATATATGTTTGGGACGGTTTAGTGTTGCTAAGATTATTTCTAGTCCACCTGCTTTTTTTGTGATTAGTTAGAGGATGGTTTAGTGAGAGAGATGAGATATTTTGAGAAGTGGATTTCACTTGGGAAGTCTTCATAGCAAAAATTGGGCTTTTTCGTGTATTGGGTTGGAAGTTGTGCATAGGAGATCGTGGTCAGTGTACAAATTAAAGTGCAGTGTATGTGGGTGGGATTAAAATACAATGTATAATAAATTCTTGAATGAAAGAGAAAGATAGAAGGGTATTGATGGATTTTTAAATTTTATGAGGGTAAAATAGTCTTTATATCATTAAAGAGAAACTCTCCTCTTTTAAAGTAGTAGATATATATATATATATATGTGTGTGTGTGTGTGTGTGTGTGTGTGTGTGTGTGTGTATTATTAGTTTGGTTTTTATTCCTTTAAGGTTAAAAGTTACAAAAAAGAATATAAATGGATAGCATTTAGAAATATCAATTTTAGGCTTTATTTATTCTTAGTCTTAAGAGTACATTCTAAAATAAATTTGCTAAATAATAAAATAGGTCATAAATTTTCTACACAAATAAAATTTAATTAAAAAAAACTGTGTCTAGGCTTGGACAACGGACCTAGGCAAGAAGCTTCCAAACTTGGGCGGGCTTGGGATTACACAATGAGGCCAGAGTTGGGCCCGAGCGGGCTTGGGATTGCTAAAATATTTTTAGGCCCGACCCATGGACACCCCTACCCAAGGGTACTAAGTGACGAGGTGACACCACAACGAGGTTCACCATATCATGCACAACTCGAATGCTCAACCCCAATGGATGAGTAATTCATAACTCCACTGATGGTTCCCTCCTCACCAAGTCCAACTTCAAGTGCTTTGACGCCCTCATTCAGCACTCCCGTTGCTCTACCGCCCCCATCCAATTCTCTCTACGCCTTTCTCTCAATCCAAAAGAAGCCTATTGGGTTCTCCCTTTTCGAGAAAAACCCAACGGGTGATAAGAATGACGTGCTGAACTTTAAAGCACGGTGCTTGTTACTGGAAAAAATGAATGTGGGAGTCGATGGACTAAATAACTGGAACTTTATTGATCAAGCCATCAAAGATGACATATACGATCAAATCTAGAAGTATTTCTCATTTACTGACCGTTCTAAGAATAAGGTTGTATCTCGGGTTGCTGAATCATTGAGGACATAGAGGAGAAACCTTCGAAAGAAACATTTCCTGAAGGAGGCAGCGAGCTCCGATATTTTACCTTTAAAAGAGAGAGCGCCTCCCAATGTTGAAATGCCAGTGAACAGTGGAATAATTTTTAGAGAATGAGGCGAATGAGAAAAAGTTGGTCTAAAGGGAGAACAAAAAACACGGCATAAAAACTGATATCCACGGGCTGGGATCCAAATTATATGAGGATTTGAAGAATCAATGGGGGAGTAGGGCAACATATGGTCCAGTTGTGGGTAAAAAGCCAAACCGATCCAACTTATTCATTCAGGCTCGATGGAACAAAGATAATAAATTCCCACCAAACTTGGCTAAGACGTTGGAATCAATAGAGCTCGTCAACAGTCATTCTGGTTCAAACCCTAATGATGATTTTGACCTTGAAAATTAAGCCCTGACCTAGACCTTTGAAAATGACAAAAGGTGGAGGACGAGAGGTGTTGGCTCACATATGCCAAAAACAAAATTTAAACATATCTCACCTCTCGTGGACGAGTTTTCTTTGATCAAAGATCGTGTCTCGTCCAATGAGGAACGACAGTTCAAGACCGATGGGGATGTCCAGGATATTAAAACTAACATTGGGATGTTGATTAATCAAATTAGGCAACTTATAAACCAAAAATAATCCACTAAAACAAATTATAACAGTTACAAACTATATAACACACATGCACACAAATCAGACCTATACAAGTTTAGGAATGTACCCTCTGGTGTCCTTCTAACTTCTCTGTAGTTCTGTTTGTTGATGTTGTTCTCCAGTTTGCTAACATCCAATTTGTTCCAGTTCTTTACGTCGACTCTTGTTCTTGAGATCTTATTACCAACACTTTTAGTGTGGTAGGGTGCTAGTGTTTGTGAAGGTGATTTCTAACACATGCATGCACACACTCACGCTGATTTTATACAAACAGTCATATCAAATTACATATAAGATCTATAAGCTGTGATTTTCAGTTTCTATCTTAAGAAACTTTAAACCTTATTTGACCTTTAATATTAACCCAGAATCCACGGCTATCTTGCTCAGAAGACGTTTCAAGATCTTAATCAATCTTAGGTTTTGAAAATATTTTTGACATTGAAAATCACCAAATGCGATTCCAACTATGTCGAAGGTTTTGTTTCAAAAGAACTAGAAACAAAAAATGTTTTTGTTGATTTTGAAGTTGAAAACATTTACAGAAACAAATCAACAAAAGTTTTCTCAAGACGAGAAACTATAGATGTAGATCTATGTGTAATATAACATTCAATGACTAGATCTAAGATTTCTATAAGTAGAAACACAGATCTAATCAAATGTTTAAGTTGAAAACAAGATCTGAGAACGAAGAGGTTACGGCATCAAACAACTGATAAACCATCACTCAAAAACTCTCAAACACTCATGGTTGTGTTTGGTATATACTGGTTTTTGAAAGAGGTTATGGTTTTAAAGATGTTTAGGAAAATTTAGGGTTAGGGTTTCTAACTCTCTCTCTCTGGTTTCTTTACTCTCTTCTCTCTTCTATCTCTACTCTCTTCTTTCTCTACAAATGACGAAATGACCAAAGGTTCTTGAAAGGCTGAGAGTAGGGCTCCTTATATAGGGGGCTGAGAAGATTCGAGAATGCAGATCCAAATCAAGGGCTATGATTTGGTCTAGGCAGTTTGACTTTGATCCAAGGGCTTAAAAGAAGCGATGGATTAAAATGATTGTGATTGGCTTGAAAGAGGTTCACAGGGATTGTATAAGGACGCATGCAGATCGTTGATTAAAAACAATCCAAGGGCTGGAACTAAGCACGACTAGTGTCTCACATAGAAAACACAAAATGGTTTAATGACAGCCTGACAGGTGTAGGGATATGGTTGGATACCACACGCGAGTCCAAAAGAAATTACAAACGCTCCCTGATGTCTCTAGCGCTTTTAGATTCTACCCAAGTGAACTTTCAGCCAATAAACCAATAATCCAAAATAGAAGAATGACCCTAACACTTTATAAAACCAATTTTTATTAAGAAAAAAACTTGTTTTAAAAATGATTAAAATTCCCCCAAAAAATATTAAAAATAAATTTGAGGGAAATTAATACACACAAACTATATGCAATCAATTTATGCAATAAAAGACCCATGTATGCAGTCCTAATTATGTGTGAGTGTTGGTACATATACCTTTGATTAGACAAGCAAGAGGAATGAATCTTAGACAATTTCTGAGGCTTTTTGGATTCTAGGAGGGGACACAATTTTGTCACTTATTTCCAAACTAGATGAGCAATGATACAATGTAAACTCAAGTGAGTCAAGAGTATAAGGTACTTCAAATATAACTACTATATTCTAGTAGCCATTGCATCAATTCATAAAAATACCACAAAGGGAGTGACCTCGACTGCGGCCCACGTTCCCGACTTTAACTTACAGCTCCTACTAAGCCCCCCCTCCTGCTGCCCTCATAACGGCCTTCCTCGATCGCCTTTCATCGATCAGCACACGAGTCTCGAATGAGCGTGCAAAATATTTACTATAATCTGACATAATAGCAGGAGAACGAAATCTCACAACAGGAATCAACAATCCTAATCATAAGGCTCTATATCAAATCGAAAGCAGCGCTGAAAGCGTAGCACGTCCACACGGATTCCTAAGGATGCTAGAACCTGATGCTCTGATACCATATGTGACACCCCGCCTAATAAAATACCGGGTGGTCAATCCTCTACCAAATTAAAATAGGAGTCTCATATGGTTCATTCTCAGCATTACTGTCGAAAACCAATTTAATTACTAATAACTTATTAGGCTGTAGTCAAAGTTTTATATTAACAAGTATTTTTAACCAAGCCAACTAAATAAAACATTCTCACAGTTTATATATAAAAAAACTGAAATGAAATAAAATAATCGAACACTCGGTTTAACATAATACTACCAAATTGAATGCCGCACTAAATGGCGGTAAAAAGAATAAATGAATACAATTGGGCTATTGGCCCGAGTGTTACTACAATACCTCCTATCTAGATCTCATGGATAGAAGCATCTATAATAAATCCGCAGGCATCCACAGCTGCTGCAGCAAACGTCTGACTCGAAAGAATCATCATCCAGGCATCCTTGTGTCTGGATACCTAATATATATACATATATAGAAAGAGAGGGGAGAATGGAGAAACGGGTCAGAGCCCGAGTTTTTGAAAATTATTTAGCAAGTGCATAAATGCCATATTTTAAAATATGAAATATCTCATATTTAAATTGGTATCACACTCTCATGAGATACACCTTACCCCTCTTCTAATAGTGCACACCTATCGCATACCTTTTAAATAACCTAGTTAAGCTACCCCACATAACTAATCTGTTCCTCCCATCTTCTAAAAGTCCTCATAAACCCGATTACTAAGGAATAAACTTCTCCCTATTCCCAACATTTCGCTATAGTTCCTGCAAGGGGTGTCTCGTGAAGCGAAATACAAATAAAGGTTAACTGTGTTAGTTTTGTTTACATACTCTAGCGTGTTTATACTTCATGATATATTTATGCTAGTTGTATGTATGTTTGTCTTTTTCTAGTCTATGCTCCATGATTAATCATATGCTAGAATTATGATTTGTGTATATCTTTTGCATTTATTTTTATTTGATCGTGTCTTATTAAAAAAAACAAAAGATTTTTTTTTGTTTTCTTTTGAGTTGTATTTTTTTGTTTGCTTAAAAATTTCAAAAACTCAAAAATATTTTTTTTTGTGTATTTTAGTTTGACACAGTTTATGTGGCATATACTTGTGTTTGAATCCTTTTCTTTTCTTCTTCCACGTGGCTAGAACTTTTGGTTAAGATTGTCAATCCTTAAAATGTTATTTGTCATGCTTGCATGGAGTAGTTGAATTTTGTGTTGCTTAATGGATTCTATTTCGATATGCCTTGATTCACACATGCACGAGCTGATTTGAAATTTAAACTTCACATGTATGTTTGAGCTAAGTAAGATGTTCTCCCACCAATTTAGTAATCCATATTTTGCTATGACTATGGAGGATTTGTGCATGTAATAACTATTTTCCGGATGTAAAAAAATTATGTTTATCCTATTGTAGTTGTTTATCAATGAAATCGGGCTGCGAAAGACAAAATTACTTTGCGTGAAATGCCACTATTGAATAGTTTAGTTAATATGATCAAAGGAAAAGAAAAAGGAAAATTATGAGGAGTTTGGTTGGATGTATTAACGGGTTTGCACAATGACTTTGTATCCTAGGTATAATTTTATTGTCATGACTCTATTGGTTTGTAGAATTATTGAAATTCTAGGCTTGTGTGCATTATGTATGTTTGTTCATTGAGTTCAATTTATATTGTCACATGAGGCTATATCTAAACGTGATGAAGTTTTGCAATCAAATGTGAACTCCGTGAATATGCTTTAAGTGATTGGGTCAAAATTTAATTGTTACCAGTTCACACCCCTACACTTCCGTTTACCACATGTATTTGAACACATTTTTGCCATGCGAGTGTGAAAAGCTTAATGTATTTTGTGTCGTTTTTGGTGTTTATACCTATGTATATGTGCGTGTGCGTTAGTGAATACACACACACACACACACACATATATATATATATATGGTATTTTTTTTTATTTTTTTTGAGTCTTTGCCTGGCTTGCTAGTCCATATATACTTTGAAGTCATAATTGGCACGTATATTGTTGCGAATTTTGGTTGATATCCCATGCTTGTGTGTAATACATTTTAGTTGGTAGTATTTTTTTATTGCATCATGATTGGATGTCGTTCGAATGACATCCCAAGTCGTTCGAATGAGATTCTGATGACTTTTGACATTTTGCTTCTGTTTTCTCATTAGAAGTTTGGTTCAAACGAAACTAGATCTCGTTCGAACGAGATTCCAGTTTATTCGAACGACATTACTAACGAGATTGGATTCCACTTTTTTGTTTTCTCGTTAGATGTTCTCATCCGAACGAAGTCGTTTGATGATCTCGTTCGAACGACCTGGGCAGTTTTCTGACAGTTTTTTTAATAACTTCCCACTTGCCCACATGTTTTCCCACTACTTTTTCCTGATTAACTAAGTGCGGGAAACACTTTTTCATTCCCTCCAAGAGATAGAGAGAGCAACATATTTGAGAGAAAAAGTTCATTTTTTGTGTTCATGATTTTAATGGATTAAAATCTTTTAAAAACACATATACACCCATATGTTAGTTTAATTCCATCTTATATATATATATATATATATATATATTTTCTTGGAGAATTTGTTTGGCACCGGATTTTTCTCTACACCAACAAGAAGAGAAGTTTGGGTTCATTATCTACCCATAAAGGAGAAGATTTGTCTTGCTGCGGCTTTCTCACATAGTGAAAGGCACCATATGTGGTTAACGGTGGGTTGTGCCTCAATTGCTGGACTACAAGACTGCGATGGACGTCGTCGTTATCAACTAGACAGAGGTATTTGCAAGAAGAAGCATCGGGGCTTGAAGGGTGTCAAGTCGAGTGTTATAAGTCTTTTGTCTTGTAATTGTAATATCGTATTTAGTGGATTTGTCAGGCCAGGGCCGTCCAAGATTTTTCTCATTTGGGTTTTCCTCATACATTGTTGTGTAGTGAGATTATTTCTTTTATCATGTTTAACTCACTTAGAACGCATGCTTAGGTTAAAAAGATAAAATTTGGTTTAATTTGCAATCTTACTTTAATTTGGTGCTAAAATATATTTGGGTGAATTTAATTTAATTCAAGTCAACACAACTTAATTAGATAAAATTTGTGTCAATTTAGTTTGGCCTATATTAAAAAATGAATTAATTATTGTAAGGCAAATTTTAGAACTTGGGTTGAATTAATTGGATTTAAGTGAAAATTAATGTGTGAGTTGTTTTTATTTCACTTCTAGTTTAGTTTAATTTTAATTTGGACGAAATTAAAATTTGAAGTTTGTTTATGTTTAAAATTTGAATTGAAATTTTAGTTGGGAATTTAATTGAACCATCTCGTTTATTTTAAAGAATTTAAAATTTGGGCCCTTGTTCCTCAACAAGTCGACTTCGATCGGAGAGAAATGTCGTCTACGTTTCAGTCATCCCCGAGAGTTCCTTGTGCTGTAGCAAGATTGCACAATTTTTTCTTTACGTTCGCTCACCATTGCACACCTTTCCAAATTTTTCTTCACTTTTGCCCTCCCTTTTTTTAGTGTGTTTCTGGAAAAAAAAAACCTACACCAAACGTAAAGTGCGACACAAAATAACATGACACATGTACTAACGGGGTATTTATGACAAAAAAATAACAAAGGAAAGAATATATATATATTGAATTTTTGATTTGTTTATGGACTACCTACTAAAAAAAATGATTCTGAAAATTTCTAGCAAAGATATTTTTTTTAAGAGTTTTTTCCATCTTTTTATGTATTTTATGATAAACTAGTGCTAAAAGTGATATTTACTAAAAAGAAACAAACTTAAATATGATTTTTTTAACTGAAAAAAATAAAATATTAGTTGTTGTTTTTTTTAAGATTTTTTTTTTGTCTTTTGTGAATTATTTACTAACAAAAATGCGAAAAGAAAAAAAACTAGTCCAAAAGTCACAAATTCTTTTTAAAAAAAAATCGAACAAATCCCGACAAGGGCGCCTAAAACTTATTGTCAATTTATAAAATACCGCAAGTGCACGGCTATTATAGAATAGCGAGTGTAAGTACGGATCGAACGCACGAAGATTTATCAACTTTTTCGTTCAAAATAATTGTAACTTTTCAACTAGACTAAGGGGTTTAGACATGAGATGTAATATTAAACTAAGCTACCAAAAATAAAAAGTGTGACTACGAAATATATAAACTAATGTGTGAGAAACTAGAAAATTGGATCCATTTATCACGTTTAACTAATACTATGCAATAATTTAAACTCGTCATTCCCAAATTTATAATTCAAATTAAATCGACTCTCATCTCATTTAATTCGAAAAGTAATACGTTTAAGTTCAAAATAAAATTTTACGTCTCTAATTTTAGACGGCAAAATCCTTATTCCCTTAAAAGTTCGCTTTTAAATTTAAAAGTATAGTCTTTAAGCATGGACTATCAAAACAATCGAGTGCAAGCATAATCCATCAAAAAATATTCATACTTAAAAATAAAAATATAATTTTTTTTCCAAACAAAGCAGAAGGTTTAAAACACATTATCGTGTCGTTTTAAATGAATACCGAATTTTTAAAACCTTTAGCACATATCGGTAACAAAGACGAATTTAATCGCACACAATACTAATCAAACATGATAAATTTTACCTAGTCATTGTAAAAAAATTAAGTCAGCATCATTGAAGAGATAATAGAATTGTAAGAATAAATACTAATTTTTATTAATAAATCAACTTACAAAAATAATCGAGTCTTACAATTGATATTGACAAAACTTCTCCCACAAAATAATTCTTACCCTCAATAAAAATATACTCTCAAAATAAATGAACCAAAAATTATCTCTCAAATAGCTCTCTAATTTTTTCTGCAAATAATGAGCCAAAGGGTCTTATTTATACGCTTAGAGGTGAGGTGTTTGGATAGGTATAAAACACCTATTTAATTGGTTGAAAATGAATTATAAAATTCAAAACCAATTTTAAAAGTTATTTTACGATAAAAATTAATTGAGCTTCTTTGTGATTGGTGCCTGTTTCAATTCGTATTTATCTGATGGTGTAAATATAAGATTTGGATAGATTTGTTATGCATGGGTGCTGTTGGGATGCACCTGTTTTGGTCCAAACATTACCTTATCAATTTAAAAGCATTTTCGCCAAGAAGAATAAGAGTCCTGGGAATCGTACCCGGGACCTATAGCTATGCTTCCACGCGTGCGGCCAACAAGCCAGCAGCCTTCTTTGTATATGTAATTGCTTGAGAAATATATAATCCAATTAATTTTCCAAAATTCCTTTTTCATGCTTTGACCCTAAGATTTTTTTCCTTTTTCAATTCTTCCCACAATCTTTATATCTTCACCAAATGACCTCGGATCTTCACCAAACTTCAGGGATGCCTGTAGAAATATAAAATAACTTATATTAATTCAAATTCAGTCCCAGAAAGTTCAGGAAATTACTAATTTATCCTTATTTGTATTTTAGACCCCAAAATTCATAACCTTTTCAATTTAACTATAAATTCAATCAAATTTTTGGGGAGAACTTTATTTTTCTTTGATAAACATTAAAAAATTATTTTCAGGCCCATAAATTTTTTGAAATTACAATTTCACGCCTTGGAGTTATTAAAATTGCATTTTTAACTCAAATTTTATTCAAACTTGCATTTTTCTTTTATTTCATGACAAAGACTCTAAAATCTCATTATTTATGATACAATGGTCCTAACAAGGATGTAATACCCCGTATTTTTGGCTATATTTATTTTTGGGATTAATTAATTAAATGCGTATTAATTGGAAATTAATTCGGATAAAATACTAACGAGATGCGAGTTGGTATTTGATTATGTGCATACATGTTTTTATATGAATATTGAATTATGAAAAATTTGTCGTGAGATTGATATACGACATTTTGGAAATTTTGTTGAGACGCGTGTGACCGCCGCGTCACGGTGTAATATTTTGATTATAAAGGTGAATTTAAATTCTTTAAATCGTATGGTCGTTTTGAGTGCGCCAACGCGTCCGGAAGGGTCGAGATAGTCAGAAAACACTAGCCGGGGGTGTAGTTTGGGTCCCGGGGTATTTTTAGGCCATACTGGCAATATAAAGGGTATTTTGGTAATTTCGTATTTTTAGGAATTAAAAATGACGAAAATTAGAGGAGTAAATCTGATTGGGAATAGACCCACTAAACCCACTAACCAACCTTTAATGACCCAATAGGCTACGGAGGTTATCATTTAGGTTTCCAACTTTCCCAAAGAAAACCCTAGCCACCATAGCCACCTTTGGAGAAGAAAGCTTGGAGAGGGAGAGAAAGAGAAGGAATTCTGCAGAAATCTTCACCAAACCAACACCAAATTCAGAGACAATAGAGGCAAGTGATTTAATTACATTTAAATTCAGAGAATGTTCTTCCCATGTTAGAAAATTGAAGAATTCCAATTGTTCTTGAAAGATGAATGAAAACCCATGTTAATTGGATTTAGAAATTGAATATTGAGGACAAATTGCATGTAGAACCATATAGAGATGATTGTTCTGGTGTTAGTATACGTAGGATGTAACAAAAACGGATCTAGAATGGACTAATTGATGCTTACAAATTCTAGGGTTTATGTTCTTGAATGATTGGGGAAAAAGTGTAGAGATTTATATTTTGATTGATGTTAGAGTGATTTAATCCTTGAAAACGTGTTAGGAGGTGACTATAATATGTTTAGGATTGATTAGAGACCCTAAAACAATCATTGGGACTAATTTTAGAGGAGATTTGAGGAGTAAAATTGATGAAAAACGAAGAAGGAAAAATCTGGGCTCGATCTGGTCGTTCGTTAGAAGAGCCTCCCCAGGTCGTTCGAACGAGCCTCGTTCGAACGAGCTTCTAACGAGTTGACCAGTCGCTTCTAACGAAAAGGAATTTCATTCGATACTTCGTTCGAATGAGATCTCGTTAGAAGGTACAGTTCGTTCGAACGAACTGGATCTCGTTCGAACAGCCTCGTTCGAACGAGACTTCTAACGAGCTGACAGTTGGATCTCGTTCGAACAGCCTCGTTCGAACGAGACTTCTAACGAGCTGGCAGTTTGGGCCTTTTTGGCCTGTTTTGATTTTGGGAGTCCCGTAAACTTGTTCGAGGGTAGAGTTAACATTCCTTTGATGACGTATTGATAGATTTGGGACTTTCGAGTTATTATGAGGAGTAAATTATATACGAGTGATTTAAATCAATGAACCATTTGGGTTGAGACGTGAGTGTCTACTACGACATGCGAATAAATTATGGCGCGTATAATTATAAACCGGAATCGTATAAAGTGTGTAAATTATAGATTGGTACGAGAATGAGAATAGTACTACAATTAAACTACGAGATTACTAAGACGTGTGTTTACTTAGTATTGGTATATGAATTGTGTGTATGACATACCTACCATACTTGCTATCACGGGAGGTTTGCGTTCGCTTAGGGCCCTCTAATCCTTGTGTTGCCCGGATTTAGACTGGTTACCTTGATGAACATAGGTCATAGAAAGACTTATTGGGATATTAATAAGTCCGCTGATCGTGGGAGCGTAGGTATGTGCGTGACCCATGTAATGTGACTGTGTTCGCCTCCATTATTTGTGATGTTGTTATATGTGAACTATTCCTGAGAGATTCGGAATATGTAATCCTTATGTACGTGATGTACCGGGATGGATAGCAGAGTATGTGTGCACCGCAGCTTAGTTCTCGGGGTGCTTGTATTGTATATTTATGATGTGAATAATATACACTTAATTAATGGGAACCTTCATGTTAATGTTGTGAAAATAATTACGGTATTGTTTCGAGAAACATAACGAGTTAGCTGATAGTGAAAAATATTGCATATTGAGCATCTGAGTTTACGTTAAACCCCTATTTAATTACGAGCGTTATAATGTTAATAGAACCGAGTAATAAGGGTAGGACCTATGACAGTCTAGCTAGATATGATGTCACTTAGCTAGTGGTTTGTGTCGTTGTAGATGGGTACTTACGTTAGGAGTGCACAGTTAGACGAGAGGTGAGAATATCATGTGAGTGCACGTCCTAACATGTACTTTGCATTTAATGTTTTAAATGTTTTTAAAGCACTTGCAGGTTTTTAAAATATCTCCACATTCGGGCTCTGACCCGTTTGCTTTCAAATATATTTTTCTTTGTAAAACCATTTTAGGTGCCAAGCAATAAGGACACCATGCATAGGATACTCATTCTGGTGACGAGCTGTAGCTGTTTGTGGAAGCTATAGGGATTTGCTTGTAGACGCTTCTATCACTTGGATTCCAGATTCATTATCTATCAGTTGTAGGGCATGTTGCCCATTTCTATTAGAGACATCTTTCCATTACAGTTTTCAGACTTTGGCATGTATTGTTTTAGTATACGGTTTACTTATTTCAGTTGTGGGATTGTAGTGAAGAGTTTTTCCTCCAGACTTTATTTACATTATGTGATGGTTACTCTATTTACTTCGTTATGGTGAATGGTGTTATTATTCTTCATTACACTTGTTGCATGTTAATCAGACTTAAATTAAAATTTAGCAACTTACTTTGTAAATACTAGGTGGTTAGTAATCATTAAAATGTTTTCGACAGTGATGCTATTAACTGGACCAACTTGACATTTTGAATTAATTTAATAAAGGAGTAGCTACCCGGTATTTAATTAGTCGGGGTGTCACAGGTGGTATCAGAGCATCAGGTTCTAGTGTCCTTTAGGATCTGACGGCTTATTATGTTTCCGCTAAGTTTCTTTGATATAGAGCCATATATTTTAGGACTGTTGTACTCTTTTTGTGAATGCTTCGTTCTTCAGCTATTTTAAGTTTATAACTGCGAACTTATAAACTTCATTCTTATTTCAGATGCCTCCACGACGTGCACGACGAGTTCCCAGGGCTGCAACGCCCGAACCCCAGCCCGCTCCAGTTCAGGGCATAATGAACGCCGCTGAGGTTGCAGCTATAGTAGCCCAAGCGGTAAATGCCGCAATTGCCGTTGTTCAGTAGGCACCACCTCAGGCGCCGGTTGCCGCGCCAGTACAGGCAAATGCATTCCCGTCTGCTTGGGAACGTGTACGTGACGCTTTTCAGAAAGCGCATCCACCAGAGTTTGCAGGTAGCTTAGATGTGGTAGTCTCGAGCCAGTGGAGGAAAGATATGCAGAGGCACTTGAGGATGTATGAGTGCACGGATGTTCAGAAGCAGGTGCTAGCTACTTTCAAGCTAGTTGGATCTGCACTGCAGTGGTGGGAGTCTATTACCACCATGGAAGAGAGGGATACTCTCACTATTCAGGACTTCTGGGTGCGGTTTGACCGCAAGTACTTTCCGTCGGCTGTTCACACGGAAATGAGGAGGAAACTGATGAATCTGAGGCAAGAGGGTAAGACTGTGGCCGAGTATGAGGCCGAGTTCACGAATCTGTTGAATATCATTCCAGATGAGATACCAACAGAGAAGAAGAAGATTGAGAAGTTCACGGACGGGTTGACATGGAGGATCCATCAGCATCTGTTAGGGAACCTTTCGTTGGCCACGTATTCTGATGTGGTTAACGCTGCTTTGTTACACTGCCAGGACCACCGCTTTCATATGGCTGAGGGCAATAGGTCGGGAGAGTCTAGCCATCAGGGCAGGACTGGAGGACATGGTGCCGGTGGGGCACAATCTGTTCAGGGGCAGAGACAGGGTGAGCAGGGTACCCAACAGGGGGATCAGAAGAGGTTCCGATCAGGGAACTATAGACAGGGACAAGGAGGTTTCCGTCAGGGCCATCAGGTTCCAAACGGACATCAGGGCCAACAGGGGCAGAATGGGCAGCAGTTTCACCAGGGCCAGCAGGGCCAAGGGAGGAACGATAACGGCCACCAGGGTCGGGGACCGCAGGGGCAGAGAGGAGGGAACTTCCCAGGGAAGTGTTTTGTTTGTGGCAAGACTGGCCATAAGCGACAGGATTGTCCTGATAAGGGCAGGGCCCCACAGCAGCAGCAGCAGGGTGCTCGCCAAGAGCCACAGAGGCCTATGTTTCCCGCCGCTCTCCCCGCACCACCACAGATGGCAGCATTGCCACCCATTCCAGCAGTCCCAGCTCAGCAGGGGTAGCTACAATATGGACGTGTCTATAACGTCCACCAGGCTGCAGTTCTGCAGGCACCGCCCGCGATTGAGGGTACGTTTCCTATCCATGGCACTATGGGTCGGGTATTGTTTGATACGGGGGCTACACATTGTTTTATAGCTACACACTTCGCGAAAGCTTTAGGATTGTTAGCTACGGCAGAGAGCACAGTGACGTGTGTCGACTCACCATTGGGGAGTGGGTCACTTATCTTCTTTATATGCCGGGGAGTGGGAGTAGGGATTGGTAGTCTGGTATTACCTGCAGATATGTTGGTATTAGATATGCATGTTCACGATGTGATTATCGGTATGGATTGGCTCGTAGCTTATAAGTCCATGATTGATTGCTTCAGCGGAAGCATTGTTTTTGCCATTTCGGGGCAAGAGATGTTTGTAGTGGCGATGCCTCGCCCAGAGGGAGGATCGACCGCTCATCTGTATTACATTGAGGAGGATACCTCTAAGGAGGTAGTGATTCCTTTAGATTCTATCCCAGTAGTCAGGGAGTATTCGGATGTGTTTCAGGAGATACCAGGCTTACCCCCCAGTCGAGAGATAGACTTTGTTATAGATTTGCTACCGGGTACGAGACCTATAGCACGCGCACCGTACCGTATGGCTCCAGCTGAGATGAGGGAGTTACGGGATCAGATAGAGCAGCTGTTAGGTCAGGTCTTTATTCGAAGGAGTACCTCACCTCGGGGCGCTCCAGTTTTGTTTGTGAAGAAGAGGGACGGTTCACTGATATTGTGTGTGGACTACCGAGAGTTGAATAAGGTCACGATACGGAATAAGTATCCGTTGCCTCGAATCGATGACTTATTCGACCAGTTGAGAGGAGCTTCTTTCTTCTCGAAGATTGATTTGAGATCGGGATACCATCAGTTACGTATCAGGGAGGAGGATGTCTCGAAGACTGCGTTTTTGTCGAGATATGGTTCTTACGAGTTTCGGGTTATGCCTTTTGGTTTGACCAACGCTCCAGCAGTGTTTATGGACTTTATGAACAGAGTGTTCAGGGATTTCCTAGACCAGTTTGTCATTATCTTCATTGATGATATTCTGGTTTACTCCCAGACAGAGGAGGAGCACGCCGAGCATTTGAGGCAGGTTTTGCAGACACTTCGTCAGAACGAGTTGTATGCAAAATATGAGAAATGCGGGTTTTGGCTGAAGGAGGTCCAGTTTTTGGGACACATAATTTCCGACCGGGGAATATCTATTGATCCGGGGAAGGTATCCGCGGCGAGGGAGTGGGGACAACCCACGACACCGACTGAGATTCGTAGTTTCTTGGGCTTAGTAGGTTACTACAAGAGGTTTATTCGGGGTTTCTCGAAGATACCAGGTCCTTTGACACATCTGACTCGTAAGGGTGTGCCATTCATCTGGAGTGATGCCTGTCAATTGGAATTTGATGAGTTAAAGGACAAATTGACCTCAGCACCTCTGTTAGCTTTGCCGAGACCGGGAGTTGAGTATTTGGTTTACACCGATGCGTCTTTGCAAGGACTTGGAGGTGTATTGCAGCAGGAGAGATAGGCCATAGCTTATGCTTCCCGTAAGCTTAAGCCTCATGAGAAGAATTACCCCACGCATGATTTGGAGTTGGCGGCAGTGGTATTTGCTCTACGGATTTGGAGGCACTATCTTTTGGGGGAGAAGTTCCAACTATTCACGAACCACAAGTCCCTACAGTACCTGTTCACGCAGAAGGAGTTAAATATGCGGCAGCGTAGGTGGCTTGAGTTTGTGAAAGACTACCAGTTCGATATCCAATATCACCCAGGTAAGGCTAACGTGGTAGCATACGCATTGAGCCGTAGGCCAGCAGATGAGGTGGCAGAGGTGTGGAAGGCAAAGTGGAAGGAGTTGGGTCACCAGGATGCAGTGGCCCGATCTTTCATGTCTGTGATGACCGTTACACCGCAGATTGTCACGAAGGTAGTACGGGCACAGGCTACTGACTCGTTCTTTCAGGAGCAGATAGTTCGATTACTAGCAGAGGGAGCCGAGTCCTATACCGTTAGCTCAGACGGGGGATTACGCTTCAATGGGAGATCGGTAGTTCCGGAAGGGGAGATGTTGCGACATGAGGTAATGACAGAGTCGCACGGCTCACGGTTCGCGGTGCATCCCAGAGGGGACAAAATGTACCAAGACATGAGACGCCAGTATTGGTGGAGCGGTATGAAGAGAGATATCGCTGAGTTCGTTTCGAAATGCGCCACTTGTCAGCTTGTAAAAGTGGATCATCAGAGACCGACAGGACTGCTACTGCCGTTGGAGGTCCCGGTGTGGATGTGGGAGAGCATATCCATGGACTTTATCACGGGGTTGCCTACGTCGCAGAGGGGTCACGACTCCGTTTGGGTAATTGTGGACAGGTTGTCCAAAGTCGCTCACTTTTTACCCGTAAGGACTGACTACACTACGGGACAGTATGCCCAGCTCTTCATTTCAGAGATTGTGAGACTTCACGGTGTGCCCCTAAATATCGTGTCTGACAGAGACAAGATTTTTGTTTCGAGGTTTTGGGAGAGTTTCCAGGAGGCCATGGGCACGGAATTGCGGTTGAGTACGGCTTATCATCCGCAGACCGATGGGCAGACCGAGCGCACAAATCAGATGTTGGAGGACATGCTACGCATGTGCATTATTGACTTCGGGGGTGGATGGGAGAAGTATCTTCCACTGGTGGAGTTTGCTTACAACAACTCCTATCAGTTCACTATTGGCATGGCTCCGTTTGAGGCATTGTACGGTAGGCCTTGTCGTTCCCCAGCATGTTGGTTAGAGGTGGGGGACAACAAACTGTTTGGGCCGGAAGTGATTCAGGATACTTCGGCAAGGATTGAGTTGATTCGGAGTCGCATTCGGGTAGCTCAAGACAGGCAGAAGAGTTATGCTGATGCGAAGAGGTTTTTCAGGGAGTTCCAAGTGGGGGACCAGGTTTTGCTCAGAGTGTCACCTATGAAGGGGATTATGCGTTTTGGGAAGAAGGGGAAGTTGGCACCAAGGTATGTGGGGTCGTTTCCTATTATTGAGCGGATCGGACCGGTTGCGTATAGACTTGGGTTACCGGAGCATTTGCATCGGATTCACGATGTGTTCCATATTTCCTCGCTGAGGAAATACCTTAGAGATAATTTGGCTCATTCTCACATTGCTGTGGAGGACATCGATCTCCAGCTGGATAGCTCCTACGAGGAGGGGCGAATTGCTATTTTGGACCGAAGCGAGAGGAAGCTGCGGTCAAAGATAGTCCCGTTAGTGCGTGTTCAGTGGCGACATCACAATGTCGAGGAGTCCACATGGGAGCGCGAGGATGAGATGCGCGAACGTTATCCAGAGTTGTTTTTACCAGGTACTTTCTAGTTTCGAATTTCGGGACGAAATTCAGTTATTAGGGGGGGAGTATGTAATACCTCATATTTTTGGCTATATTTATTTTTGGGATTAATTAATTAAATGCATATTAATTGGAAATTAAT
Source organism: Sambucus nigra (assembly GCA_949130495.1). Classification (NCBI taxonomy): domain Eukaryota; kingdom Viridiplantae; phylum Streptophyta; class Magnoliopsida; order Dipsacales; family Adoxaceae; genus Sambucus; species Sambucus nigra. The sequence continues at coordinate 763,770,365 of OX422208.1, read as the reverse complement.
CCGGATAAAATACTAACGAGATGCGAGTTGGTATTTGATTATGTGCATACATGTTTTTATATGAATATTGAATTATGAAAAATTTGTCGTGAGATTGATATACGACATTTTGGAAATTTTGTTGAGACGCGTGTGACCGCCGCGTCACGGTGTAATATTTTGATTATAAAGGTGAATTTAAATTCTTTAAACCGTATGGTCGTTTTGAGTGCGCCAACGCGTCCGGAAGGGTCGAGATAGTCAGAAAACACTAGCCGGGGGTGTAGTTTGGGTCCTGGGGTATTTTTAGGCCATACCGGCAATATAAAGGGTATTTTGGTAATTTCGTATTTTTAGGAATTAAAAATGACGAAAATTAGAGGAGTAAATCTGATTGGGAATAGACCCACTAAACCCACTAACCAACCTTTAATGACCCAATAGGCTACGGAGGTTATCATTTAGGTTTCCAACTTTCCCAAAGAAAACCCTAGCCACCATAGCCACCTTTGGAGAAGAAAGCTTGGAGAGGGAGAGAAAGAGAAGGAATTCTGCAGAAATCTTCACCAAACCAACACCAAATTCAGAGACAATAGAGGCAAGTGATTTAATTACATTTAAATTCAGAGAATGTTCTTCCCATGTTAGAAAATTGAAGAATTCCAATTGTTCTTGAAAGATGAATGAAAACCCATGTTAATTGGATTTAGAAATTGAATATTGAGGACAAATTGCATGTAGAACCATATAGAGATGATTGTTCTGGTGTTAGTATACGTAGGATGTAACAAAAACGGATCTAGAATGGACTAATTGATGCTTACAAATTCTAGGGTTTATGTTCTTGAATGATTGGGGAAAAAGTGTAGAGATTTATATTTTGATTGATGTTAGAGTGATTTAATCCTTGAAAACGTGTTAGGAGGTGACTATAATATGTTTAGGATTGATTAGAGACCTTAAAACAATCATTGGGACTAATTTTAGAGGAGATTTGAGGAGTAAAATTGATGAAAAACGAAGAAGGAAAAATCTGGGCTCGATCTGGTCGTTCGTTAGAAGAGCCTCCCCAGGTCGTTCGAACGAGCCTCGTTCGAACGAGCTTCTAACGAGTTGACCAGTCGCTTCTAACGAAAAGGAATTTCGTTCGATACTTCGTTCGAACGAGATCTCGTTAGAAGGTACAGTTCGTTCGAACGAACTGGATCTCGTTCGAACAGCCTCGTTCGAACGAGACTTCTAACGAGCTGACAGTTGGATCTCGTTCGAACAGCCTCGTTCGAACGAGACTTCTAACGAGCTGGCAGTTTGGGCCTTTTTGGCCTGTTTTGATTTTGGGAGTCCCGTAAACTTGTTCGAGGGTAGAGTTAACATTCCTTTGATGACGTATTGATAGATTTGGGACTTTCGAGTTATTATGAGGAGTAAATTATATACGAGTGATTTAAATCAATGAACTGTTTGGGTTGAGACGTGAGTGTCTACTACGACGTGAGAATAAATTATGGCGCGTATAATTATAAATCGGAATCGTATAAAGTGTGTAAATTATGGATTGGTACGAGAATGAGAATAGTACTACAATTAAACTACGAGATTACTAAGACGTGTGTTTACTTAGTATTGGTATATGAATTGTGTGTATGACATACCTACCATACTTGCTATCACGGGAGGTTTGCGTTCACTTAGGGCCCTCTAATCCTTGTGTTGCCCGGATTTAGACTGGTTACCTTGATGAACATAGGTCATAGAAAGACTTATTGGGATATTAATAAGTCCGCTGATCGTGGGAGCGTAGGTATGTGCGTGACCCATGTGATGTGACTATGTTCGCCTCCATTGTTTGTGATGTTGTTATATGTGAACTATTCCTGAGAGATTCAGAATATGTAATCCTTATGTACGTGATGTACCGGGATGGATAGCAGAGTATGTGTGCACCGCAGCTTAGTTCTCGGGGTGCTTGTATTGTATATTTATGATGTGAATAATATACACTTAATTAATGGGAACCTTCATGTTAATGTTGTGAAAATAATTACGGTATTGTTTCGAGAAACATAACGAGTTAGCTGATAGTGAAAAATATTGCATATTGAGCATCTGAGTTTACGTTAAACCCCTATTTAATTACGAGCGTTATAATGTTAATAGAACCGAGTAATAAGGGTAGGACCTATGACAATCTAGCTAGATATGATGTCACTTAGCTAGTGGTTTGTGTCGTTGTAGATGGGTACTTACGTTAGGAGTGCACAGTTAGACGAGAGGTGAGAATATCATGTGAGTGCACGTCCTAACATGGACTTTGCATTTAATGTTTTAAATGTTTTTAAAGCACTTGCAGGTTTTTAAAATATCTCCACATTCGGGCTCTGACCCGTTTGCTTTCAAATCTATTTTTCTTTGTAAAACCATTTTAGGTGCCCAACCACAAGGACACCATGCATAGGATACTCATTCTGGTGACGAGCTGTAACTGTTTGTGGAAGCTACAGGGATTTGCTTGTAGACGCTTCTATCACTTGGATTCCAGATTCATTATCTATCAGTTGTAGGGCATGTTGCCCATTTCTATTAGAGACATCTTTCCATTACAGTTTTCAGACTTTGGCATGTATTGTTTTAGTATACGGTTTACTTATTTCAGTTGTGGAATTGTAGTGAGGAGTTTTTCCTCCAGACTTTATTTACATTATGTGATGGTTACTCTATTTACTTCGTTATGGTGAATGGTGTTATTATTCTTCATTACACTTGTTGCATGTTAATCAGACTTAAATTAAAATTTGGCAACTTACTTTTTAAATACTAGGTGGTTAGTAATCATTAAAATATTTTCGACAGTGATGCTATTAACTGGACCAACTTGGCATTTTGAATTAATTTAATAAATGAGTAGCTACCCGGTATTTAATTAGTCGGGGTGTCACAAAGGACTAGATTTGGGCATAATTCATACAAAATAATGCACTCATCAATTACAGTTAAAAATGGTCCTAGGCAAAGTCCACGACCATCTCTATTTTTTTGTCACGCATAAATAAGGTCACGGTCTAAAGCCATGACTATTTTGATGATGTCAAAGTATGGGTCACGACTAGGGGTGGCAATTTTAGACACTAAAAAATACGAAATTGACCCGAAATTAACAAGGCTTGTCGTGTTCGTGTTTTTTAACACGAAATCACGTCGTGTCGTTTTCATGTCAAAATTATGAGCCATGTTAGTCGTGTTATCGTGTTTTTATTCGGATTATCGTGTCTATTTATGTTTAATTTAGTGTAAAATTTTAGAAATTGTGTTATTTGTGTCGTGTCATGTTGTGTCGTGTTCTATTTGGATCGTGTTCGTGTCAACTAAAAAAAATACGAATTCATGTTGTATTCATGTTCGAAGAACCCTTATCATGTCGTATCGTGTCGGTCCGAAATACGACCTAAAAACACGAATTGCCACCCCTAGTCACGACCTAGGGCCGTGACCAAAATCATATACCAAAGTATGGGTCACAACAGGGCTGTGACCAAAATCATATACCAAAGTATGGGTCACAACCTTGAACCGTGACCAGAGCTGTGACCAAAATCATACACCAAAGTGTGGGTCACAACCTTGAGCTGTGGCCAGAGCCGTGACCAAAAACATATATCAAAGGATGGGTCACGAATTTTAGCCGTGACCAAAAGTGTGTATGGATCGTGGCTATAGTCCGCGAACCTTCATTTGGTTAAGGATTTGGGTCGTGACCCATGAACATTGTCACCCCCGAAATGATCACGATCCTTGGCCGTGACTCAAAGTCCTGGTCAGGGACTTTGGCCGTGACCATTCGCCTAATATCGTGGAGTGTTAGCTCCCTTATTTACAATTATCCATCATGGAGATGTATGTTAATGAATCCTTAAATTATCATTCCTCGATTATTGGTACATCTTATTATTTTATTCCTTTGGGTATTTTCATTGCATCATCCCTTCGTTGTCTTATGGACCTATGGGTACTTTCCTGAAAGTGTCGAAGATAACGTTCATCGATATGATTTTAGTATGTTTATGAATGCATTGATCACTATATTTTATTTGGACTCCAAAATTTTTAAAGTATTGAAAAATATTTGGACTCCAAAATTTTTATGAAAATTCTCACCCCTAATAAACGATAAAAAAATAATTTCAAAATATTTGTTTGTTTGGCACGGACGTTGGTAATTTTCCCCTCATGCTCGAGGACAAGCTTTTTCGAAGGAGGGGAGAGAGATGTATATTGATGACACATGGCGCAAGGAGGCAAATTTGGAAGACAATTTTCATTTTTAATTGTACTTTATTTTATTTTTATTAGTTAAATAAATGAATATTCCTTTTGGGAATATTCTACCCTAGGGTTTTTAGTCCTTTAGTCATTTTAGTGTCTTTACTTCGTCTCCAAGTATAACTTGGGTTATTTTTGTCTTCTATATATTTTATCCTTTTTAATCTTTTAGCTTTTAGGGTTAGCGTGTCTAGCAAGTTAATTTCTCTCTATAAATAAGGTATTTGGCTTTCTTGTCAACAAAATTTGACTTTTAAAAATGAAGAATTAGGGTGAGAGTGTTGATTGCATTATTGTTGTGTAGTATAATTAATACGGCTACCCAGTACATATCATAGTGTATGTGTGTATATACACTTTATATGGTTTCCAAAACAATTCAAATAATAGTTCCAAGTGAACGCACAACTCAAATAGAGTCCCAGTTAAACCTACCGCCACCGTAACCGTACCATGTACGAGGCATGGGAGCATACTAAGTATCCATACTCTGCACCAAAGCGTTCCACATTCAAGGTAACTTTGGTTCAATTCAGGGTTGCCAAGTCTTGGGAGTAGGACGAGATCAATAGAGTTAACTTTTGGGTTGTGGTACCCCTTAAGATGAGCTTACATTGAATGATCTATGATATCTAGGCCTAGCAATATGGATAAATGAGCTGAAAAACCCCCATTATCCGCTTAGTATACAGGGGTTCCTGTGTACCCTAGCTCAAATATATAATATCAATCTGGATTCATTTAGAGAATCATATATGTCAACTTGGAACAGATCTTCAGTATATCTTTCACTGTGCCATGCCCTTCCTTGTATATACCCTAGCTCAAATAATATATGCCGCACATAATGAGTCCATGTATATATGTCTTATCTTCCCTTTGTGATTCTTCAACTACATCATCTACTACGAACGGTATTATTTTTACTATGAGGATTTTTTGTGATGGCATGTGTGTCCGTTCCCGATGCTTTAGTCAACACTTGATTAGTCATAGTGTGGTTTGTGAGGTAATTATTTTATTTTTTGCATTTCCACTTTTCCACTTTTATTTCTAATGCTTATATCTTTCAATTCTGTATCCTATTTAAATATGGGCTTACGAGGTCTTTGGGTTTTATCTCGAGGCCCTTATGGCTCCTGAGGAGGATTCATGATCTCTTGTGCATTGATGGAAGCAAGGGAACACTACACTTAAGTTGGTACTACTCTCGAGTGGCCATGCACATTATTCTGAGTTAACTGACAACACAGTACGTACTTTCTTACAATTCAGTTATTTGTTCCAATTTACATAGATATTGATGGATTTACTCGTTATCCTTGTATTTTGAATTCACTCTCTTCTTATGGTCTTGTTTTCGTCATATTTGGGCGTTGAGACATAGCATTGCTCAGACTAAGTTATGCTTATTACTAAGAGAGGATAAGGTATCTTTCTTCAATCTAAGCAAGAAGAGATTACTTTATAAAATCATTCTTAAGAACACCCTAATATTAATCATGAACACATTAATATGATTAAAGTTTAACATACAATTGTTCTTAATAAAAAAGATCTTGGATCTTCATGTTTTCACAAAATACCTCTAAAAGATAAAAATAAGACTTACCTTGATTCAATGCATTGATCAATCTTGATTAATTGCTCCATCAATCTCCCTTCTTGAAAAAATTACACTCAAAATAGAATCTCGGAATTTCTCTCCCACCTCAAAAATAGTGTGTTATGAGATGACTCTAGATGGTGTAGAGGTCTCTATTTATAAGAGGAAGAGCGCCGGAATCCTAGTGGAGGTGGGACTCTTTTCAAGTCTCCCACTAATGCCACTAACCATCACGTGACTAACGGATAAGGTTTACCCAAATCTTTTAATATCTTTATTTATCACATTCCTAATTAATTAAATGGGAAATTCGAAATTTAATACAATTGAAATTTAATAATTAATTTCGTCACTTATCATTAATTTCCAACAGTCTCCCACTTGGTCTTAATAATTCACATAATTAGATTAGGTATCATAAGGTGCACAATCATTGATAAATTTATTTTGCTGAATCAAATGATTCACGGATGCGAGTCATGGCGGTTCCATACTATTCAAGAGCATGGTTCCTTCCATGTACCACAACACCAATGTTTCATTCAACTGAGCCTTTAATATTGGGTATCATAATGGCCTCATAATGTCCTTTTGAATAAGGACTATTTATGTCAACAACAATTCATAATTATATGCATGCATTCACAAAGGACAAAAATAATTGAAATCAGAAACACTTTTATTGAATTCAAGTAATAGTGTCAAACAACTAAGCCAAATAGCAATCATAATTTTACTAATCGAGATCCATCTCTTTGACACGTTCCATAAGGTCTTTTAGAGATAGTCCTTTCGTAATAGGATCTAATATGTTATCACTCGTACTAATGTGATCAATTGACACTTTTTGTTTCTGAATTTCTTCTTTAACTGATAGGTATTTCATTCAACGTGCTTAGTTACTTTAGGAATACCTAACATTTCTTCATAAAGAAGATTGCAGCGACATTATCATAATATTTCAGTGACTTGATAATAGTGTCGACAACTCCAAGTCCCGAAATGAAGTCACGCTGCCAAAATACATAAGTTGTAGCATCAAGCATGCTACAAACTCAGCTTTCACAATAGTTAATGGATGGTTTGTGTTGCACTCCTTCATTATATTAGTTGATAAACTAAAACAAATATACTTAAGCAAGAGTGCACTTTGTACCATCCGCACAACTAGTAAATCTGAGTCACAATAATTGTTCATATTTAAATGAACACATACATCATAAGTCTGAGCATATAGTCCTTTAAGTATCTCATTACTTCATACACAACTTTTAAACCCATAAGATTATTTTGATTCTCTACTTTCTAAATCCGTTCTTGTATATAGAGAAAATATATAAACTTACTCCAACTGATCTTAAGGTGTATACAAATATACAACGATTAATAAAAAATAATGATATTATTTCTTAAAATACGTCATGTGGAAAACTTATGTTTATAAAATGATCTCTTAAACATATACAAATGGTTCATAAGAATAAAAAAAGTAATTTCACATCCACATTATGTAACTCTCAATCATAATGAGCTACTAATGTCATAAGAATTCTACGTCCTTACATATAATTGAGAAGGTTCATTTATAACCTTTTCTTCATTAATGGTGAAATATTTTACTATAATTTAGCTTTATCTCGTTTAACTACCGTTAGTGTCGCGTTTGATTTTGATGACCCCTTCATACCCGACTTTAGTGCATCAATTATGTAATTGGACGAGATTTTAAACTTAGTTGTAGTCAATTAGTTTCGCTTCTTATGACTTTTGGAAATAAAACCATGTCATTATTTATCCATACGCCAAATTCATGTTCATGCAGATACACCACATAATCATCGAGGATAGTAGACCTTTTAGGATCTTCTTAATACTATTCCTTATGATTTTATCTACATTTATCTCACGGTGACAATACTATCATTTAGTGGTTGATCATTTATTTGTTCTTTGTTGTTTAGACAATCTAACAACTAAAAGAACAAGGATTCAAGAAGGTTATCTATAATGGGATAAGTACCCTACCTTTCTTATAACCATATTTCATGATTTTCTACTACCACTAATTTCACCTTTCATAATGAATTTGACTTTAATGCAATAAATACGTGTCAATGACAATTATATGATCTATGTAGGTCCAATTTAAGGGAAGTTTCTCATAATCTCCCACTTGGGCCACATATGTCATCCTTATATTAGACATCGTAATACCTTAAGAGCACAACTCGACTATCAAAATTTGTAAGAGATATTACAAAAATCTTGTCCACGAAAATTATGAAAAAGAGTCTAGATTTAATTTGGTACAAGATTTAAAGAGTTTAAAAAAAAAACGATACGATTATGATGCAGGATCAAACAAATCTTTAAAGAACTATGTCCAAAATTTATTTTGTACAAAACATCAAAAGGAATACCATAACCCTTAAAAAAATATATATATACATCAAAAGATTCTTTAGAACATATCCCTCACGATCAAGTCTAGACAAACAGTTTTTAAAAAAATTGAGGGTTTATGAAAAAACAAATGGCGATTTGATTCCCCAAGAACAAAATAAAAAGAATCTTATTAGTATTTCTAGTTTGTTTTGTAAGAAATCCTTGCATCAAAAGTAAATACTTTCTATAACACAGTAAGTATAACTTGAAAACTCTATTGAGATGAAAAACTCATTTCAAATCATAAAAGATACATATTATCTTTATCATTATTAGTCTGAGTGTGCAACATGTAAACAAACTTAATTTGTTTAACCAAATTAAATATGAAATTTTTAGAGAAATAAAATGGGATACAATAATATGTGATAAGATAATGAGATAAATTGCTCACTTCATTAATTCTTTGATTTAACAATACACACATCGATTACATGATAAATTGAGTGCGTAACCGTGAGTTTTTGTCAGTAGTAACCGTGAAATATCGATTATATGATGCTTGTAGATTACTTTATTGGGTATAATATTATTTCATTATATTGTACACGACATTTGTGCACAACTTATTTTCACGTACTATAATAATGTATGTGATCTATGATGTTCATTCAATCACTCGAAATTGATTCCCTATAAGGAATAACCTTGCTTGAAGAAATAAACTCAATATACTCCATTAATATCTTTACAATTATAAGCATCATGAGTTACTACTACCATCATCTTTACATTTAATATTCATTGTCATTCTAGTTGGGTCACTGTAGTGACTACCAAACATTTTATAATATGAATATTACATTACGTAAAGACTTACATACACAAGCTAATAAGTTTTTTCACTTATTTTCATTAAATATCGCATGAGCAACAAACAAAATTATTCATGTTTATGGTTTTCATAAACTTAATTGGTGATATGATAGTGAAAGAAACTATGGCTTCTGCGTTTGGCGACCATTATTGCCTTCCCAAAATATATATCACCACTTATATTTTGTTCAATTATTGTAATTGGACATGTAGGCTTCCGAATCACAATGATTGAATAAACAATAATATGTATGCAACATCATAAAGGACCATCATCCTAGCATTCAATATCATACATGGACCCGCAGGTAACCAAAATATGCATGATATTAATGCATTAGTCCAATATTTATATCTTCTGGAATGGAGAACTTTAATGAACACCAAACCATATATTATATAAATATAAGAGATACGCATACATGTGCAAAATACCTGTAATACATGAATAATTATATTATTGTCTATTCCTTAATTTGAAATTCACGAAAAATTAGACATTATGTGAAAATCAAATAGACCAAGAGTTTGCATGAGATGTTATACAAATAATAGTAAATGGAAGACATAAACCATTTACTTTCGCTTCAACACTTATGTATGAGTAACAAATCAGAAATATTGACCCAAATCATTCATGGTCATACTAATGCACAATACGGTTATAATCAAAATTATCATACTAGTGGCATATGTAAATTTGACTTTTTAACATTGATGTCAATTATTTAACATTTGCAAAAATTCCAATGTTTATTTGATTCAAATATCAGCATGTGTTGCGCTTCAATTTAACCTTATACAAACATTAGGATAATCTGAAATGACTACAAGTATAATATCTTCACATGTAATCTTAGCCTGTATTTGGCATTTGATTAAACTGAATGAATACTTACTTATGAGTCTCAAAATTTGCAAGTCATGCATTTAAATATGCATACATGCAACGAAATCATAAATCTAGTATCCGCACATATGAATTGTAGCCTGTGTTTGGCATTTAATTCAACTTAATGGGAGTACTAGCATTAAAATAAATAATAATTCTGATTTTCAACCACATGAATAGTTGGCCTGTGTTTGGCACGAGACTCATTAAAACATGAATATCATAATATTCAACAATATGAATCATTGGCCTGTGTTTGGCACGAGACTCATCAAAATATGAATATTAACAATAACGCAAGTCTAATATCCTACCATATGAGATATGTTGGCCTGTGTTTGGCACGAATATTCAACTAAAATAGGATCATTAGCACAATGTTTTATCAGAGTTCTAGATAAAATATGGGAAAACATAAATTTTTCCCTCAAAAAATGAGTTAGCATCATGGAACTGTAGAAAATTACTCCAGAAACTCAAATATTCGACGGAATTCAAAAATAAATTTTTTGGAAGTCATAAACATTATTTATGTAAAATCAATGCCCCAAAAATATTATACTCAAAACTTAATGTATAATTAATGGTCCAAATATAAATGCATACACAATAATCTAATATTTACAATTATAGATTAAGACACTTTTATGTCTTCCCCATCCAACATCATATAAATATTATTGTCGAAACATCAATTCATAATTACATTAGGACCTTTGGGCAACCAATTATAGATTACGCACAATAACCTAATATATCGAAATGTTATTGTCAAACACATAATCATACATCTAATATTCAAAATTTTATATTGAACCCTTTCATCAATACCAAATAATACATAAGATGAATATTAGAACAACCATGAACATTAAAAACCAACCCCTGTGGTGGAAAAATACATAATATTTGGGAAAATCGCAATTTTTGCCAAAAATAGAAAATTTTAGTTAGCACCACAGAGATGTAGATAATTACTCCAGGATCTCAAAATAATTTGCAGAATTCAAAAATCAATTTTCTGGAGTGAGATATTGACGTCAACATTATTACCAAAAACGGCAAAAACGTAATTTTAAGGGTCTTAACGACGTCAAAACGCAAAAGTAAGGTGGTGCCCATTGTACACAATGGGTTTTGTTTATTTCGACGTTTTCAGTCGACCATGTCAGTTTTGTAAAATTTCGAGCAAGTTTTGACCTTTCATTCTCACCAGTGAGTATTGACGACAGAAGAAAAACGTCACAGAAAATCTCAGACACACTTTAAGAGCAGATTTAATGACAGAAATAAGATGTCGCAGAAGGTCTCAGGCACAAAAGCAATTTAATGGCATAAATAAAAATGTCGCAGAAAGTCTCAGGCACATATTTCATTATAGACGAACATCAATAAGGAAAATCATGAGATCTTAAACTTTAGCTCTGATACCACATATAAAATCATTCTTAAGAACACCTTAATATTAATCATGAACACATTAATATGATTAAAGTTTAACATACAATTGTTCTTAATAAAAGGATCTTGGATCTTCATGTTTTCACAAAATACGTCTAAAAGATAAAAATAAGACTTACCTTGATTCAATGCATTGATCAATCTTGATTAATTGCTCCATCAATCTCTCTTATTGGAAAAATTACACTCAAAATAGAATCTCGGAATTTCTCTCCCACCTAAAAAATAGTGTGTTATGAGATGACTCTAGATGGTGTAGAGGGCTCTATTTATAAGAGGAAGAAGGCCGGAATCCTAGTGGAGGTGGGACTCTTTTCAAGTCTCACACTAATGCCACTAACCATCATGTGACTAACGGATAAGGTATACCCAAATCTTTTAATATCTTTATTTATCACATTCCTAATTAATTATCTGACATTTATTAAAACCACATAAATGGGAAATTCGGAATTTAATACAATTGAAATTTAATAATTAATTTCGTGACTTATCATTAATTTCCAACATAATTGCCAACGGGCTCATCGAGTGTCACTTTAAGTCCCTGTTTCTTCACTTATGGGGATGAGAGAGAGAGAGAGCCAACTACTATCTATAGAAATTTTGGAGGCATATGATCTCGGAGTCCCTATCATGTATGATATTTTTTTCGAGCCCTTTCACAGCCATTTTCAAGGGGGGACATGGCCCCTTAACTTTTAGAAAACTTCAAATAATGGCCCTTGACCTTTTATAACATACAACTTTTATAGTCTATAATTTATTATATATCTATATTGCCCCCCCTAACTTCAATTAGTAGCTTTGTTACTGACTGAGTTTATCAAGCGAAATCTGATGCTGAGAGTCTTACTTCAATCCAGTGGCAGAGCCATGAATTCGTGTCAGGATGGGCTGTCTTAAGGGTGATATCTGGGGGTTCGGGGGCGGGAGCCCCTGAGCCGATTTTTTTTGAGGTTATTTAAATTATTTTGAGAAAAATCACCAAAAGTCCTATTAGTGGTGCACTGAATTTATATTTTGGGCGGGTTGAAATTATATTTTAACACTTTTTTTTTAAATTAACACTACTATTTTTCTTATTTTTATTTTTTTAGGTGGGCTGGGGCCCCCCAAGCTACCCCCTGGCTCCGCCTATGCTTCGATCAATGGTGGAGATTCCAGGAAGGTACCTCTAGCAACAGTTCCTCCCTCAAACGGGCTTACTGCAAGGGCATTTATGGTATCTATCCATTCTTCCATTCCACCCTTTATGGCGCATGTTATTTGTATTTCTTCTGTTCACTAGGAGGATGGAGATGAGTATGAGTCGAACATCCCTCCTTCACAACCTATTTTCATAAACCCACAGGGAATCAAGGTGTGCCTCATGTCTTTAATCTTTCCGTTTGCTTATTTATTCTCCTTAGATTTACTTTTATTCCTTGTTCCCCTTTTAGTGTGTTGAAGACAGAAAATGGCCAGATCTTCCTGGTTGGTATGCCGACCAACTCTCCTCGGGTGCCGACTAACTCTCCTCGGGGGCCGACTAACACTCCTCGGGTGCCGATCAATTCTCCTCGGATGCTGACCAACTTTCCTCGGGTGCCGACTATTGCCACGTAGAATGACATGTGTCCTTTTCTGATTGGTCCTCGTAGATGGAGAATTTTTGCGTTAACATAGTGTATCATGATCTTTCATGGAGCATATGTCTCACACGATGGGCCCGTATGCATCATACATTCGTCATTTAGCGTGGGATTCAGGTATCAGGTATCAAGTGTCCAATCACTGAGAAGCTTCAGGATCCCTTTCATTCGGATGTCCCTCATCTATCTTCTATTGCAGCACCTTAGGTCACCATTGGTTAGAAAAAGGGTATTGGAGAGTATAATTCTCGACAATTTTGAGATCAAATTTAAGAGTAATGATACTCTTATCAGGTCCTAGTATTAGTTTAGTATTAAATGCGCTTTATTTGATTGTATATTGATAGGACCTACAGCATTTCCTGACGGAACCCACTCTATAGTACAAGCAAATAAAGCAGTACCGGTACTAAACCGGTACTACCACCCGGTGTGTATAACATTTTCTCAAATTTAAATATAACTTACAACATGATAATTGTGGGATCATATACGAACGTATTTTCCTTCGCAAGTAAATTAACGTGGTGTACTCACATATTCAATTTCATTAAGTTATGAATGATAAACATGTCTCCAAAGTGACTTATAAAACAATGAAAGTTAATGAAATGGGTGTGTATTACTCTGTTCCCACATAAGAAGAATAGTGATAATTTGAAGAGTTAATAAAATCCCAAATGTGAACTAAGGCTTGGATCCCTTTGAGGTATCCCAACTCTTGGAAGGGGAGATGACCTACATTATGCAAGTGTTGGACTTGGGCCAAAAGCCCATACGCATGCACACGCTCCCTTCATTTTTGACTAATGAAAAAAAAATCTAAACATGCTACTCCATTTTAAGAAATTCATTTCTTCCATTACTACATACATTTCATCCTTGCTATTTACATTGTTTGTTTGAGTATAAAACATAGAATTGTGTTAGGTGGGCCTAATCATTGATGTGCTTCTTCATTAATATAAAATTTCGTTCTATCTTGTAAGACAATTATTCAATAACCTTAAAGCATATTGGAGGTAATACATTTATCTTAAGGAGACTGTTCTAAACAGGGCTCAAATAAATTTTCTATCAAAGTTGATTCTTATATTTTGCGAATTCAATCTTCTACAAGTAAGTTTCTGAATTTGATTTATTTCTACAATATCTTTAATTACTGAATTTTAAGAGAATTTTGAATTTATAATATCAGTGAATAACAATCTTAAGAAAAATTTAATGGTTTTATTGTTTTATAAATTCATACAAAAATATTATTTTATTGTTACAAAAAATTAATTTTTTATGCTGTTAATAATTTGTGTAATGTTTCGGAAAATAAAATTTCATTTTTATTTTTTTTTCAGAAATTCTGTTTTGTACAGATTTTTGTAAACTCTTAGAATTTTTACAAATCCGTTCTGTGCAGAATTTTCTAAATAGTTTACACAATTTTTTACTATTTTAGATGAGTGAAAATATTATCTAATATTTTAGTTTAATTCTTTATTATATAATTCAGAATATTGTTTAGAATTCTTGGTAGAATTTCTTTAGTGTTAATTAGAATTTGAGAATTGGTGTACAAAATTTTGTATTATGTTTTGATGAATTCATTACAAATGAATACTATCATTGATGAGTTAAGTTTTTGTAACAAAAATGAAATCACAAAGTGCAAATACAGTCCCACCAACCGTGAATATGACACATGTGACTATTGCTGCCCCCATGAACATGTCACATGGGGAGAAATCGAAAAATTTTGACGGGGCCAATTTTAAACGCTGACAAGGACAAATGTACTTCTATCTCACAACCTTCCAATTGACAAGATTTTGTATATGAAGATTGTCCCCCTTTGCAAGAGGGAGATGAAACTGAGAAAGTTGTTGTCGTTGAAGCATGGAAATATTTTGACTTTCTGTGCTGAAACTACATCCTGACATACTTGGACAAGACATTGTACCACGTATACAGCATCATGACAACCGTTAAGGAATTATGGAATTCTTTGGAGAATAAATACAAAATGAAAGATACGGGTATGGAAAAATTCATAGTGGGCCATTTTCTAAACTTCAAAATGGTTGACTCCAAGCCGATTATTGCACAAGTTCAGGAACTATAAGTTATTCTTCATGACATTCGTGCTGAAGGAATGTTAGTCAGTGACACTTTTCAAGTGGCCGCGATAATTAAAAAGTTGCCTCCATCTTGGAACCTATTCAAAAATTATCTCAAGCATAAATGCAAGGAGATGAACGTTGAAGAATCGATAGTGTGACTGCGAATTGAAGAAGGAAATCTTGAATCTCAAAAGAAGAGTGGGAAGAACATCATGGAGTCTAAGGCTAATGTGGTGGAACGATCAATGAGTAAAAGGAAGCGTGACGGAAAAGGCACGTTAAAACAAAGGAAAAAGTTCAAGGAAAAATACTTCAATTGCTGCAAGCTAGGATATCACTTAAGCGAATGTCGCAAACCAAGGAAACCCAAGAACCATATTGCACAAGCTAATGTGACGGAGGGTGAATTTTTTTTGATGGTTTAACAAACATAAATCTTTTTGTTGTTGTCTCTGAATGCAATCTGGTAAGAAATACCAAGGAATAGTGGGTGGACACTAGGGACCCATGCCACATTTGTGCAAACAAACGGATGTTTACTACTTACAAGGATTTGAAAAATCAGGAGTACATCAAATAGATATAAAAACCTCTTTATTAAACAGTGAACTAGATGAAAAAATTTATATGGATCAACCTGAAGGGTTCAAGGCTTCGAGACAAGAAGGGAAAGTGTCTAAGCTTGTGAAATGACTTTACGAATTAAAACAAGCACCTAAGCAATGACATGGAAAATTTGATAATGTAATGTTATTAAATTGTTTCAAAATTAGTGAGTGCCATAAATGTGTTTATTTTAAAAGCATTCAAAATGAATATGTCATTATATGCCTCTGTGTTGATGATATGCTAATCATGGGTAGTAACCTAAATATTGTCAAGACTACAAAACATATGTTGAATAATCGATTTGACATAAAATACTTAGGTTTCGCCGATGTTATGTTAGGAATTAAAATTTCTAAAACATTGGATAAACTTATATTATCTCAATCTCATTACATAGAGAAAACACTTAAAAAGTTCAAGAAGTATGACATTAACCCTACCAAGACACCTGTAATGTAAATTTACATCTAGCA
Organism: Sambucus nigra; assembly: GCA_949130495.1. NCBI lineage: Eukaryota > Viridiplantae > Streptophyta > Magnoliopsida > Dipsacales > Adoxaceae > Sambucus > Sambucus nigra. The sequence continues at coordinate 763,754,019 of OX422208.1, read as the reverse complement.
AAAAATAGTGGTGAAAGCATATCTCAACTAGAGCACTCTCATATTATTCACAATTTAATGTATATCATGAACTGTACACGTTCTTACATAGCATACTCGATAAGTAAGCTAAGTCGATATACGAGTAATCCAAGGAGAGATCATCGGAAGACAATATTAAGAGTTTTGGGTTATTTAAAATATACTCAAAACTATGGACTGCACTATTCAAGATATCTGACTGTACTTGAAGGACATTGCGATGCACACTGGATATCTGACACAAAAGATTTTAAGTCTACGAGTGGGTATGTGTTTACCCTTAGAGGTGCAGCCGTATCTTAGAAATCCTAAAAATAAACGTGCATTGCTAGATTGACAATGAATTATGAATTCATTGCACTAGAAAAAGGAGGAGAAGAAACTGAATGGCTTCGAAACTTATTAAAGGATGTTCCAAATCGGTCAAAACTTGTGCCCACGATATGTATACATTATAATAGTCAATCAACAATCGGACAAACACATAATCACATGTATAACAAAAAATCACGACATATTCATCGTAAACATAATACCATTAGACAACTTCTCTCATGTTGAATTATCTCAATTGATTATGTAAAGTCAAAATATAATATAACGGATCCACTAATGAAAGGTTTAAACCAAGAGCAAGTTGAAAGATCATCGAGAGGAATGGATCTAAAGCCTATAAATAAATAAGAATCAATATATTGAAAACCCAACCTAGCTGGCTCGAGATCCCAAGATCTAGGTTCGGTGGGCAAACTAAACTACATTGTATTCAGTATGCACTGGGAGATATTTAATCCTATCAATTCCAAATATGAGATAGTGCACATTTGCTGCGTAATTAGGATAAGTTATGATTTTAATGACATCCATATCTTAGTATGTTTAAGTGGGGTATAGCGGGATATTCTTTATGGAAGTCACCTACTTGAGTAAGAAGGGGGACACTTCTATGAGAATAATGAAAGGCAAATATTATTAAATACTCATTAAACCATGTGGTGTTCATGGCCAAAATGAACACAAACGTGAGAACCAACTGTGTTGAAGAATTATTATGTAAATATTATTTTCTAGATTTAAAAAAATGGTCAATGGTTCAAAGACATTAAGTCTACTGATTAACCAAGTAAATCTAATAGTATATCATTGAGGAAAGTTCAAGGCCACTAGGCTACTTCTTTCGGTGCAATAAATTTTTAATTTTACTCAACCTGTGTCTGCATCTGCACCTTGTATATCTTTATATAGCGATATATCATTCATGTGGGGGATTGTTAGAAAATGGGTATTGGACAACATAATTTTGGACAACTTTGAGCTCAAATATTGATGGGACCCGCTTCACGATAATTGTGGGACCATATACGAATGCGTTCTCCTTCGCAAGGAGATTAATGTTGTATATTCACATGTACAATTCCATTAAGTTATGACTGATAAATATGTCTCCAAAGTGACTTCTAAAGCAATGAAAGTTAATCAAATAGGTGTATATTACTCTTGTCCCACATAGGAAGAATAGTGAAAATTTGAAGAGTTAATAAAACTCCGAATGTGCACTAAGGCTTAGATGCCTTTGGGGTATCTCAACTCTTTAAAGGGGAGATGGACTACACTATGCAAGTGTTGGGCTTGCGCCAAAATCCCACACGTGCAGACGCGCGCAAGCGTGCCATCCGACCGGCTCCGTTCGGTTCGATCTTATAAAAATCCCTTTCTTTTTTGGGCAGAAATTAATTAATTAATTATTTAACAGTTTTTTCCAACAATCAACGGTTAAATTAACTGTTAAATAGTTTTTCCCAACAACTAATTTATTTGCTATATATATATATTTACTAAGGCAAAATTTCAAAAATGCTACTCCATTTTAAGAAATTCATTTCTTCCATTACTGCATACATTTTAACCTTGCTATTTATGTTGTTTGGTTAAGTATAAAGCACATAATTGTGTTCGCTAGGATTAATCATTGTTGTTCTGCTTGATAAATTCAAAAATCTATTCTATTTTGGGAGACAATTATTCAATAACCTTGAAGCACATTTGAGGGATTAAACTTGTCTTAAGGAGACTGTTCTAAACATGGCATGAATTAATTTTATGTCAAATATTATTCTTAAATTCTATAAATTCAATCTACTACAAGTAAGTTTCAAAATTTTATTTATTTTTGTAATTTCTGTAATTACTGAATTTTAAGATTCTATTTTTTAATTTTGAATTTTTAATATAAGCGATTAACACCATTTTGTAGTCTTCTAGGACTTTTTGGCCAATGGGATAGGTTTTCTTTCATTTTGGCTGTGCCCCATGGAGGTACTATTATACATGAGGGTGTGGTCGGGATGGGGGCTATATTGAATTTAACAATATCGAGTGATGAGACTAATGATAACGACTACGAGTCTTTTTACATCCCTAGTGGTCATAATAGTAGCCATATGCCTTGATGAGAGGCAAATATTAACTATTTACATTTTTGGTTTTCAATGTTTGTAACACCCCCTAATTTTTGGACCATAAATTATTCGCTGTAAAGTAAAAATCGAAAAAATATTTTCTTTAGATTTAATTATTTTGGCAATTAAAATTGTTGTTTATATATATATAAAACAAGTTTTTAAGCGGAGTTTAAATTTGGAAGTTTTAATATTTTATATAAAATCGAGAAGAGCTTGGGTTCGTTAGGTCTACCGAACCGGTTCGACCCTGGGGGCGAACTAGTTTGCCGATAGTGGTGCGTAGGTGGGTTCTTTTTTAAGTGTTTGTGTTTAATTCAAACTCTCCTGTGTTCCCCTATTAATTAAACTCGGGGCTTTTTCAATACTTTTAACCCTTCTTAAAAAGCAATAGCCTCCTCAAATTTCATCTCCTCTAATCTACAAAATCTAAACCGCAATAAACACAATTTTCAACCCAAGATTTGAAGACCTAAATCAAGTTTTCTCAAGAATGAACAAGAACGTGTCTTTGCTATTTTCAAGAGAGGAACGCAATTGTGTAATCGAATTTTCAAGAGTACTTCTTTAAAGGCATGAATGATTCTATTGTTCTCCTTAAGTGTTATGCACTTTACATATTGCCTAAACATAAATAAATGGTATTTTTCTTAAAATAAAATTGAAAGACTAATTAACGAAAGTGAAAATAATTTCGAGACCGCTTTTATTCAAATCTCAAAATATGTTTAAGGCTTGAAACAATCTTATGCTTAGATTAGAGATTTGGGCTACGATAGAATTGTAGGATGTTTTGCGTATTAAAAAATAAAAAAATGAATTAGTAATAATAATTCGTCTTGGAAAAATCACGATTCTTATGTGCAGATTGTAGATTGAATTTATTATTATGTAATAGGTGTATGTGCACATTAAAAATGAAATCTTGTGTAAAGCAGTAAAGTGTCACTTGCATAGAAATTATTAACTTTGACAACTTGTGTAACGATTGGTAGGACATGTTTAATTATATAATTAAATGGGTTTAATTTGGATAATATTGAAATTGGATAATTAATTGGAAGAATTGTAGCTATAAATCGAAAATATGCTTTATGCGGATGTTGCTTGTGTTAATATTTCGACATCGCGGGATGCTGTAATTTTTGGGTAGTTATGACTTTACCCTTATTTATAGGTTGCTTACTAGGTATGAGACTAGTAGGTAGGCCTCATGGTTGTTAACACTTTCTAAGTATGGGACTAGTGAGTGTAGGTTTGTACGATTGGATATTTACTGGGTAGGTCTAAGTAGGACGTTGTCACATTTTTTTCGTTAGCCTATGTGCTAGACTAGGTGATGATTTGTGATAGGTATCTTTCCAAAGTGATAGGGTGGAAAATAGTTATGGTTTTGGTTATCTCTAGGTATAGGACTAGGGATGATTTATGCTGGATTACCCGAATAAAGGGTGGGGCTAATAGAGAAAAATGAGAATTTGAAGATAAATTGATAACTAATGCATAAGATAAAGAACGACTATTAAAATGGATTTGCGTCACCAATATGTGCAGAACTAATGAAAATTAGATTGACTGGCTATAGTGACGTAGGTGTGTGTTGTCATCTTTAATATGTGTAGGGCTAACAATAATTGGGTTGGCTGACTATAGTGACGTGTCATGTGTGGAACATCACCAATATGTGCAGGGCTAACGAAATTTGGTCGACTGGCTATAGTGATGAGATTGAGTGTGATGAATCTGTAACTTTAGTCGGGCTCGAATATTTGCAGAATTCATAGATAGGTTGGCTGACTATAGTGGCATTGCTTTGATAATAAATTGATTTAAACACATTAAATTAAGTTAGTAGCCTTGATAAAATGAAATGTTATAACTTTAATAATTAAACATGAATAGTGGGGTAGCTTAGCATGTGGGTAGTTAGTGCCGTGTTGCTTTATTCGCACTTAATTATATCGTTTAATTTAAAATACTCTATTATAATATTTATCATGTATGATGCTTATGTCTAGGTTCATGGACCCTAGTTGGGAGGAGTAGCTAGTATTCATGCGATGGGATATGACCCATTGTGTTGATAGGTTTAGTTGCTGGTGCAGCTGCATATGATGGATTAAAGATCTTTGGAGGGCAACTGGAGATTTACTTTTTCCGCTTTAGTAGTTTATATTAGTTCCATTGTGTCATTTTATGTATGAGACAATTGTTATAGATTTGGTGGGCTAATCGGTTTCACAATTATTTATAGTTTTCAGTCAGGATTTGTAGTTGGATTATTTATTTCGAGTTTTATTCTATCGTTTTGAGTTGGATTTTATTTTGGAGTTAGCATAGTGATGGATTTTATTGCATGGATGTTTATATTTCGATGGATTAAATTGCATGGATGTTTATATTTCGATGGATTAAATTGCATTATATCTTATGGAATGAAATTTTTTATTGTTTCATAATTCTGTCACATGCTAAGAATGGTGTTTAATTTAGTGACCCCCGGCATAGGTTGGCGGAAGCCAACACAAAAATGCGCGGGGTGTTATAATGTTTTAGAGAAACACAAGGATCTATCCTAAACCCTTCAAATTTATGTGAAAAATTCTAGTGTTATAATATGAACTTCATCATTATTTAAATTTTCTCTTATCTTAATTCATCATCATTTTTCTTTCTATAATTACAAAATTGATAACAACCATGTTAATTTTTTTTTATTGGGAATTAATCCACGCAAGACAAAATAAAACAAAAGAGGAAAGGCACACCCTATCAGTCATAATTAACATTAGAATATTTCAAGCTCCTATAATTGGTTGATAATTTAATACCAGGAATGAATCCACTAGTTTTTTATAAAGACCTGCATCACTATATTTTCAGGGAGGAGGGCTAAAGATTCCGTAAATTTAAAAAGTTGATCCTTCGATCGGGGGACTATGTGGGGGTGACCGTATGGTCAGGGTGTTTGGCACATAGTTCCTCCTAAAAATTGGGGTTTCTCCCTTAGGTGTGTAGTAAACAAGAAAAATGGGTGGGTTTTGGCGGACACAAAGTGGTTTGGGTAAAATATGGGCGGGTTTTTAGTGGGTTGGTGCTATCCTTCGGGTCGGCTTGGGTTAGGTTAACCAATAACCCGAAATGTCACATATCATAAACGGAGAGAGTATGAGAAGATATTATAGAGAGATAAATGAGCCATGGGGTTGTTATTATTTGCATAGATGATGTCATCCTTTGAATGAAATAACAAAGAAGTCCTTTACTGCTGATTTTGGCTAAGAACTTTAACGATTTAAATGCCTATTATTCCCGTGAGTTCACATTTATCTATGGGATCCCCTATTACTCTATTTATGGCTTCTAAACTGTCTAAGCCTAATAGAGGATCCCCTGTCATGGCATTATCACCTTGTCGATTTATTTTTTCGTGAGTTGATATAGTATACCCTTAATACCTAAGGTAATTGGGTTTTTGGTTATTTAAGATAGCATACACCCACATTAATTGGTTGTTTCCTTAGTGGGTAATTCCTTCTCCTAAGATGTTAATGAGTATATACCCTTAAATTCTCCTTTATGTGTTATGCTTTTCTTCCTTTTAGTTTCCTAGAGGCTTATGCATCAATATGACCGAGGGCTATAGGTGACCCCTTCTCTGGGGTAGTGATATCTTGCAAACCTCCTTCCCTTATTGCACAATTCTTAATATCTGATTTTTGGAGATATGGATCACCCAACTTCGTGCTTGTTCCTATGGGTCCTTTCAGGACTATGGACACAATCGTCACTAACGATTATATCTTGTGTTTATGGGAAATGCTTTGTGATATATTAGTTGTGGACTTTTAGTGGATGTATGGGTTAACAGCTGTAACAACCCACATATTTTGCTAATGGGGGTGATCAAGACCCGATACCAAGATATGTCAACTATTATAATTGAAATACCATTCTTATCATGTAACAGAATTATGAGACATTTTAGAAAATCCTCAATATATGACTTGAGACACACCATAATAAATAAACCATCCACCACAATAAGATCCATCACCATTCTTAAACTACAATAATATAAAACTCAAATGATATAATGTCATCAATAATATTCTATCCAAATAAAACCATAAACCATTATGGAGTCTAAGGACCCACTAAATCCAAATATAATTATCTCATAAATAAATGACTAAAATGAAAACGAAACTAATGCAATAAAATAAATAAGTTAATCTCTGTCCCGCTAATATCCAAATTATGCAACTAACATCAACCTAACATAAAATGTTAGTCAACAATAATGGGCTAGGATCCACTGCAAGAATACCAGCCACTCTTCCCAATTAGGCTTACACGAACTCAGTCATAAGCATTAGATGAGATAAATATCATAATAGAATATTTTAATTAATTACAAGTATTTAAAATAATGATGCAAGTAAAGTAAAGTAACTCAACTACCCATATTTCCAATTATTCTTCTTTTAACATTATTATTACATTTTATGAATATTAATTAATATTAAATGCAACACCGTTATATCTAGTTTTTCTTCTATACGACCCTACACATATCATGGTGCACCACCCAACTCATCACAAATAATCCATAAATCACTATAGCTCAACGATCCATATTATCACCTACACATACCATGACATATTTTCACAAAATAACTTTAACTGGATTTGCCTAGGTCCCGCACTTATCTTTTCATAGCCAGTTAATATTCAGCACCGCACATACCATGACGCACAAATAAAATATTTACTGCAGTCAGTTTGCCTAGGTCTCCCGCACATTATTATGGCCAGTCAACACCAGACCTTGCACATACTGTAACACCCACATAAATCCCGTCAAAATAGTGCAGTCAGTGTAGGTCCTGCACATACAATGTAGTCAGTCAACATACACCCGCACATATAATGATGTCACAATCCATCAATCTCTAATATTGATTATTATCTAAGGTATTAATTATATTCTCAATGGTTTGCCATGCTCTCATATCTTTCATTTGTCCCCAAAAAAGCTCGGGCATCACAAACAAAATCACCCCTCATCCCATGTCTAAACATCACCAAAACCACACATATCTCCTAGTACCATACCTAAAATCATGACCATGACCTATTCCTTCACCTATAATTTAATAAAATAATACGTACCTCATAGTCCCTTACCTAGGAAATACCCAAAGCCATAAATCTTACCTAGTCCCATTCCTAGGAAACAACCAATCGTAAATGTGACTACTCTCTAGTTCCATACCTAAAGATCATCAACCGCAAAAGTTACCACTTTCTAGTTTTATACCTAGAAAGCATCAACTAGAAATCAAAGTGTGTAACCCAATAATTCCAATGATGTCATTATTTTACCATATGTCAATTCTACCATTTTTACATTCTCTAGGCCAACTTCATATTTTTTGTATTCCATATTTATTCAAGTCTAATTTCATGTGAATTAAATCAATTTCATCATATGATTTACAATTCCTAAAAAATATCCCAACAAGTTGTCTAAATCCAATATCTGATCTCCGGGTGAGATTTAACCAAATAAATTCATAAACTAGTTTAAACATGTGAGTTAACAGTTTTAACATATTTTAATGTTATACACAATATTCATTATTTATTTTATTTCCCATGACTTAACATATGTATGAAATTCAAATACCATTTAACACGCGAAATGATCTAATATACAATATCAACACAACCTAATTTTCAAAACATAAGAGATTTCAAGTATTAAATTAAATTCCACAACTTCATAATAATAATTTTATAATTACATTATCACTTCCCCTAATTAAGATATTAATCATATTTACAAAACATGCATATTTACAGTTTAGGAAACATATTAATCAAATAATACTTAAGGAGAAAAATGGAGATATTCTTGCCTTATGAAAATATTCAAAATAATCTAAGTAGCACAAGTTGTTCCTCTATCATAAAGCTTCATTTTATCTTCTTTGACCTTCTTTAAAATCTCAGTGTAAAGCTCCCAAATTAAGGGTTGAATGTATTTTCAATGGAGTTTAAGAGTTAGAATAGAGTATGTGTTGTTTGTGTTAGTAAAAAAGTGTGTAATGGTATTAAAAATAAAGCCTCAACATCATACTCAAGACACATAAAATCCCTTTCAAAAACCCATCCAAAATCCGCTTTAGTACAAATTCCCACATGCTATAGTAGTGTTGGGCCGTTATATCGATTCACCCGACCCGCTATACCAGTTCTTAGTTCGCTACAGTGACTGACATACCGCAAATCCTCTCTCTCCTTTTGTATTATTATAATTCAATTAGAAGTCTTTGAATAAAAGTACCACAAGTCTCAAACTCTAACCTAACCTGAAATACCGCACGTGATTGACTTTTGAAAAGTCTTAACTTGGAGTCCAATCATGTCCAAAAAGACTCAAATACACCTAAAGTTTCCACAAAACCCCCCCAATTACCAAACAAGTAATTAAATGTTAAGTTTATCCATTTAATTAGACAAAAATCACTATATTCATTTAAATCAAATCTTTTCTCATTTAATTCAAATTCCAACTTCATAATTTATTTTAATTAATTAAATCCGGTGATAAAAAATACTAGTTACTATAACAACTTCAGATTTTAGGGAGGTGAGGTGTATAACTCCCAAATTATGGATTAACCCTAGATCTAGGTGTATAAGTGTGTGATATGGAATTAACTACAAAAGCATCCACAAATTAATCACACAACACCAAAATTATGAGGAAACCCCCATATATGGGAAAAAAATCTTAGATGCATGCGCCTCTCTCTTATTTAACTTGAAAAGAACAATTTTACAAGATGCAAGAAGATACCTGTGATTTTTCTCCTTTATAACTAGTTACATATGCAATTCAAAACTCTCCTCATTGAATAAGAAACTGATTCAAAGCCCCATCAAAGTGGTGAAAAAGTCCATTCTCCTCCTTTTCCTCTAATGAATTGATCAAACTAAATGCATCCATATTTAGATTAGATTCTAATTTGAATTCTTATGTAGATTAAAGTTGAATATAAGATTTTGCGGATTGTTAGATCAATTCACTCATAAACGTCCTCACTAGCAATATCTCGAGTGGAAATCTAGAAAAACATTCAATTTTGGAAGGGCGAGTTAAATATTAAGATGACACTGTAAAAGATCTAAAAAGGAGCAATGCTTGAAACTCAATCGTTCAATTTATTTAGTTTTGGTTCCAAAAAGCCAATTAATAAATGTCTCCAAAAAAACTAAGTTGTTATGCGCACGGTGTTGTATTTGGTCGATGCACACAATTTCGATCTCATTGGCCAGGAATATGATATGTTAATCTGCCTGCATTTCATTAAAATTGTGTGTACGGTTGTCCAACAACATTGTGTGTACACTAGTTTACAAAAAGCCTATTTTACAATATGTTACTATTTTAATAAAACAAGGCCCTTAAAATTTTAAAAACTTTCCACATTTAAAAAGATTTTACGATTCACGTAAGTCCAAAAATCCATTTTGAAAAATATACATATGTGAAAATCTTAGATGTTAATCAGTCACAACCATAAAAGGTTATAAAATGTCGCTTCAGGTTGGAAGCAAAGTAAATGGATGAATCCATTGATGCTTAAAGATATTCAAGGAAATTTAATAGGGTCAAGTCACTAAAACGTGACATTTATACAAGAATCAAGTGATAAGCTTGATTATACAAGAGTCAATGTTCTGACACGCAAGGTAAATACCAATTATATAAATGGATGAAAATACACTTTCAATACCCCCTTTGGCTATTCCGCGAAAAGCCCACTAAACCCAAAATATCCTAGTTGTGACTATCATACATACCCCACACAAGCCAATAGAGAGCTTATGATAACCAAAGGACCATATAAGTCTAAAAGATCAACACACGCAATAACTTGACTTTGAATCCATCGAGTCAATACCTACGAAAAAATGAAAACTAAAAAAAGATCACACATGTATGATAATATGAGAAGATATTCCCCTTTATCGGGAATTATCCATCTTAATATATTAATGTGAATTAACATATAAAATATGAGTAATAAAACTCTCCTAAATCATATCAATATAAACAAAGTGATTACCCCCTTAATTTGAAAACCAATTTCCCCTTTTTTGTTACTCATATAAAAAAGTATATCCCTCCTAGAGATATCTTCCAAAAAATATTTATCCCGAAACAACAAATATCCCCCCTTTATCTTAGATGTTTCTCCCTCCTTTTGACTTGAAATAGTCAAAACAAGGTATAAAGGCAACATAGATGATGGCCACAAAATCTATAGCATGGTAAGAATATAAGTGCAAGGATATTAAAACAAAAGAGATAAAGATTCAAGATATAAAATTTTAATTGTGATATCCAATGTTAAAGCATGAATCACGTGGGGTTTAACATGCGATAATCATGGGATAAAACCTGAAAGAACATGATATATATAAACAATAATGATATAACAATAACCATAATAGATCTAATCAACATGCGAGGGAGTGTAGAGTAAAAACAAGACCCATATATATATATATATATGGGTCTTGTTTTTACTCTCTCTCTCTCTCTCTATCTATATATATATCAATAATCCAAAACCTCTACAAAATATCCAATATATCTAAAATCAAACTCCAAAACATAATATGAGTAGCCAATAAAAGATACACAAAATCTACATAAGAAATATCCACCAAAATATTTCCACATAAGCACACTACTACTCTCCACCAAAAATAATAGAGAAAAAAAAATCCTAAAATCACATAAGATAGAGAAGCATTAGACTAAGGCCCCCCAGTTACCTTATCATGATAACCATAATTACCCCATTATTTCATCATCATCAACCACAAGTGGAATAAGAAGAATGAAAAGAGGTACATCACGACATTGAGGTGATCCAAATTGTTAAAGAATATCCATCCTCATTGAAGCCATCTGAACTATAAAGGACTCATCAATAGAATCTATCCTCCATATAAAAGCATCACGCATCACCTAAATGAGATAAAATTGATCCACAATGAATGTAAACTATATTGATGCGCAAGAGGACCGATGAGAGAAGGAACATGATTAGGTGTTGGATATGTAGGACCTAGAGTACGTGAAGATGCATCTTATGAAAGGGAGTGTAGATTAAAAGAAGGACACACACACACACACACACACACACACACACACACATATATATATATATATATATATAAATAAATATAAATATAAATATAAAATCAAACTCCAAAACATAATATGAGTGGCCAATAAAAAATACCCAAAATCCACATAAGAAATATCCACAAAAATATGTCCACATAGGTACACTGCTACTCTCCACCAAAAAGAATAGAGAAAATAAAATAATAAATCCCATAAGATAGAGAAGCATCAAACTAAGTACCCCTAATTCCCTTATCATGACAACTATCATTGCCACCATCAGTGTCATCATCATCAACCACGAGTGGAATAATAAGAGCGACAAGAGGTACATCACCACATTGAGGTGCTACAACGATATGCTAAAGAACATCCATCCTCATTGAAGCCATTTGAGATATAAATGACTCATCAATAAAATCCATCCTCCTCATAAAAGCATCACGTGTTACCTGAATGAGGGAAAACTGAACCTTGATGAGGGTAAACATAGCCTGCTTCATAGGAGGACTGATGGGAGCATAAGTAAAAGTAGGTGCTAGATATGTAGGACGTGGAGTAAGTGAAGATGCATCTCCATGTTGAGCGACTACATGTAAAGTAACAATAGCCATAACGAGATCAATCATGTGGTCCCATAGAAGTTTGTCCCTTAGACCCAGACACTGATGTGCTTGTGATCAAACCAATAATACTACAAAACACATTGCCAAGGATCATGGGAACCCTAATAGAATAAAGATTACACGTGACTATACGCCCAAAAGTTAGGGCATCATAAGAATAAAAATCATTTACACGTCAAATGACTTTAAGAATTATAATGAAAATGTCGATAGGCTTACACTAAATCAATGCATGCATGAATTTAGCAACCTCATACTATAAATCACAAGTCCCATGTCTTAGAAACAAATAATATGTCCAAGAAGTCAAGCATAAAATATGTAGGATGTAGATTGATCTACTAAAACACACAACATCTATATTAACGATAACTCCTAATAAAGTACGTATTTAGGAAATCATATGCAATGTTATAATAAGAAAAAGAAAGAAAAAACAGATTCTCTTCTGTTGGTAATCATAAATACCAAATAAACACACATTTAATAAGAATAATATCACGATCACGAATAAATAAAGACAAAGTTAAAGGGTTATTTGATGGAACAATAAGGTTCGTGAAGAACTCGAAGACCATATATGCATTCTCCTGATAGTAAGGCAAAAAATGGGAATCAATCTAAGTGTTGCATACGCTCGACATAGAATATCCCCTCTGGAGTCTTATCTAGATGAACAAGATCAATATTCCTTTTGGTGTGGATAGGTTAAGTGGAAAAGGTGATAATAAGAGGCTAACCATTGCGAGTGATGCTAACGATGGATCGATCAACTATCCGCTGCTCCATGACCGAATCTAAAGGGAAGAATGTAGACCACTACGTCCTTCTCGAATAGGTGCTATGTCCCTATCTCATCATGTGAATAAAATGAGTACCCAAAGATAAAAAATGGAATCCAATAAATGAGAAATTCAATCGAACTATGAAATCACCTAGATAAATGCAAAACATGCCAGAAAAATTGCTCAAAATGTGACAACATATGAAAATGAATAGTGATAAGGTGCACTAGGTATGAAAGAACCTAAGAACGAATCAAACGATAATAAAATGAATGATAAGGATATATAACAAGATCAAGGAACTCAAATCTACATAAGAAATGGCAACTAAGATAAAAGATAATGAGTAACTGAGCCAAATTATGAAAATCCCCAAATTTAACAAACTAAGGTTTTAATACTAGATCGCTAAAGACACAATAAAAATGATGATCATGGATTCATTTAGATAAATTATGATCGTGATGGTAGGTAATTACTTTAGATTATCATTTGTTGGTTTTATAATAGAGAAGAGTGATTCATTTAAAATCATTGTGTTGTATGAAAGAAAATCCAGTATCATCAATCACTGTCATGGATCCGAATTCATTAGTACTAAAGTTGAGAGATATTATAATGAAATATGGATTAAGCATAAGACTTTGGTCGTTACAACTTCGTAGTAAAATGGAGTTATGGATAGAGAATTAAATATTGCAAGTTGCAACAAATGGTGAGGTTCATGCTTCAGGGTAAAAATCTACCCATTTTTTTATGCCAAAACTATACAAATGTTGTGTCATATTTTTAATAGGGTTTTCTTAGACGTTTCACCAAAAAGACTCCATATAAACTAGGGGAAGAGAATAAGATGACGATTAAGTACTTCAAAGTTTTTATGAGTAAGTCCTACATCCTTAAAGGTAGGGAGTATTATGACCAAGATAGATTTTAGAAGTGAGGGTGGGATATTTCTTGACTTTTAATAAAATAACCAAGGATATCGTGTGTATAACTCGAATACCAAGAAGGTTATGAAGACATATAATGTTGCGGTTGATCATGATGTCTCTTTTTCCATCACTCTTAATAATGTCTCATGGTGGCCTGCTCCAGTCCCCTTATGAAACTTTCATTATTGGGTTAGCCATACACTTCACATATTTCTAGCGATTCACATGGCATCATCAAATGATACAAGTCTTGGATAAGAATCTACAACACACTAGAATGCCCAAAGGTGAGTAATTAGATTTTTAAGATTACTGAAAGTATGAGTGTTGAGGTGGTAGAGTATATTATATCTAGTAGAAATAGTGAGGTAAATTCTTCCCAAAATGAATCTCAAAGAGAGAGAGAGAGAGAGAGATAAATAAAGAGAAATTCCTACTTGGGTTCAAAAGGAGCACATACCATCTAGAATAGTTGGGAATCTTGAGAGTGGTGTTAGGAAAAAAAATTAACTTATAAATACCTTTAAACACTTCATATATCAAATTGAACTAAAAATGTTAAAGGGGAACTAGAAGATGAAAATTAGATGGGCACCACACAGGAGGAATTGAACTAATTTTAAAGACTTAAAGTTTTGATATTAGTACCTTGACCTTGTGATTAAAATATCGCTGGTAAAGTTTAAATTGTATCAAATGGACAAATAGCTCATTTCCCAATGAGATTTTGAATGAGGAGGTGTACGTTAAAGAACCAAAGATTTTTGAAGATCCTATATTTCCCAATAATGCATTGAGGCTTCATAAAGCATTGTATGGTATCATATAAGCTATTAGATATTGGGATGAGAGGTTAATCTCATATCTCTTAAACTGTGGTTTTCAAAGAAGTGGAGTGGATGGAATAATATTTGTGAGAAAATCTAGGTATCACATCCTTGAAGCTCAAATATACGTGGATGATATAGTGTTTGGGTCAACAATTGGGAAGTATGATCATAGTTTTTCCTTGTCTTGTAAGTGAAACAAATAAAAAATGAGATTTTCACATCCTAAGCCAAATATGATAAGGGATTGGTCAAAAAGTTTGGCATTGAGTCAAAAAACATACTAACAAACCTATGGGTAGAGACTCCAAATTGATCAAAGATGAGAGAAGAAAAAATATGAGGAAAAGTTATATAGGAGCATGATTTGTAGTTTTGTCTACCTTACCTCTAGCCATCCCAATATATCATATATTATATGAGTGTGTGATATGTATCAAGCGAAACCTAAAGAATCACACCTATAGGCGGTAAAAAGGGCTACCATGATATATGAGTGGAACTAAAAAGATATAATTATGGTATGCATTTGATACTAACGATTCATTGTATGCATATTCGAATTTTAATTGGGTAGGGGATACCGTTGATGGGAAGATCACATCGGGTGGATGTTTTTTATTTGTCACCTCTATGGTATATTGGCTTTGAAAGAAATAAAATTTGATATGATTGTCCACGGCCAAAGTTGAATATATCGTCGTTAGTACTTGTTGCATTTAATTGCTTTGGATGAAGTAATATTGTGATAACATGAGCACTATTGATATATTGAAAAACCCAATGATTTATTCTAGGACTAAACATATCAAATAAATACATCACTTCATTAGAGATTTGGTAGAATAAAATATCATTATTATGAATTACGTCCCTACCGAGAAGCATTTAGCCAATATCTTCACAAAGCCTTTAGACTTCTTCAGGTTTAGTTACCTTAGGGGTTGCTTAAGATTAGTTAAAATCGAGTGTTTGTCATTCTTTGGAGTGAAAGTGCATCATGACACACACACACACACACACACACACACACACACACACACACACATATATATATATATATATATATATATCTCTGTGTGTGTATATATATATATGAAAAGTAGTTTAATTGTTTGTAAGTTTATTGTTGAAAAGATTATTGAATGTGCTTGACAAAATGAACCTTTCAAAGTAGTAATGATAAATGATAACGTGTGTTTGTGCTTAGGATTTGAAATATTGTATTCACAACACCATAAGAAAGAATAAATTTTGATGATTATCGCTATTTTTATAAGGATTTGTGATTCTAAGACGAAAATTGATCTTGCATGAGTTTCTTAAAACTTATATAGCCTACTTGTGAGAATATGAGAGTTTTATTGTTGATGGAGTTGAAAAGGGACTATTTTTATACGTGATAAAGGCTACCATTAGAGTGATAATACCCAGTTTAAAATTGAGTACCATCTGGGTAGGTATCATCTAATGTGTGTGTGAAAATATAATCAATAACAAAATCCAATATGTTGAAAAGAGTTACACACGAATTCCTTAACTGACTTTCAAAACAAGATAAGGTTATAGCTTCACTACATATAAATGAGCTATTTTAGATTGGAATTTAAAATTTTTACAATAATTTTGTTAGATGTTTTGAGTTAATGGAGTTGTGTTCAATGTTAAACGCATTATTGAATTGTATTTTCATTCTAAAAGTATGAAAATATGTCAAGAAATACAATTTTTTTTTATTAAAACTTATGTTATTCCACTTTTATGCACATACAAGCTTAAATGACTCATTCCTTACACTGAATGTGCTTAGGTTGTTACACATATGTTGATAATCTTGATTCGATAATTTTTTAGTGTTCTGCATACTTCTATCATGTGAAAGAATTGCTTCTCGTACTTATTTAGTTTATAAGAATTATATTTTTTTTTCTTGCATATAATACTATTTTTGGTTATGCTAGTGATAATTTCTTAATCACTAGGTTTGAAATATTTCTTTGCATAATTATTGGTTAAAATTGGTTATCTATGATATCTTGGATGGTGGAAGTTGAGAAAATTAGGGCATTGATGGATTAATGTTTTGAGAAAAATTCTAAGAGTTTTAGGAGTTTCTATTGAATTTTGGGCGCATGGTTATATCTTCTTACCATTTGAACGACTAAATTTTGTTCTTTTGAATGAGGTCTTTGCCCAAATCCTTTCACACGGATGAATTTCATCCCTGTTTGTACAATTGCTATGTTTTGGTGATATTCATTTTGATTTTATGTGGTTTTTATTACGTTTCTACATGCTTCTCCGGCTAGTACCTATTGAATTTATTATGTTTCATAAATGCTTTGTTTCTATATTCTCATGTCTGTTCTTACCTTATTTTTGGTTGTCTTTTCCATGACAAAAAAGTGGTGACATTTTTATATTTTTAGAGTAGTTATTACGGGGAGAGATTTTGATTGATTGGATGTTGTCATTTCTATATATGATTTGATTTAGTGGAAGCTCCACCTTTCTATATCTTACTCTCTTGCTATTTCATTCATATTAATTTTTTAGGATAATTTCTGGGTGGGGGAGTTTCTCTTTGTGACGCTATACATGCGTAATTGGTTAGTGTTGTTAATATTTTACAAGTATCACCATGCTAGTTCAAGATCGGGATTTGACTTTGTGTACTTGCATTGATCTAATATGGAGTGAGTCTTTCCTGTCTTAATCAAGTGGTTTTGGGGGTTTGCCACGAAATAAGCAAAGGGAAAGATTGAAAGTGTAAACATTTATAGCTATATTATAGTTGTCTTAATTCCGTGTCAAAGCATTTGAGCCTTGCATAAATTGAGCCAAAATTCTTGATTTATTTTATAGAGAGACTCTTGCTCATTAGTATCTATGGATATTGAAACTTGAATATCATGCAACTTATCTACATCAAAGTCATTTGTTATGGCTCAACCAAAATGTATCCTTTTACTATTGACTCATTTTTTTTCTTTGGCTATGAAGTTTATATGTTGTATTTTATAGAGATTACTACACCAAAATTGCCGAATTATCACGGTCATTGACCATGACAAGTCCAACTTATCAAGGTCAATGACCGTGACAAGTCTGGGGGTGATAACTTTTATTGTCACGAACAATGACAAGTTTGTTAGACTTATCATGATCCTATCACGGTCAAACCCATGATAAAGTTTAAAAAATTATCACGGTCTTTGACCGTGACAAATCTGGGCAGAATTTAAAAAAAATCTGCTGAGCAGTTTGGCCACTGCCACTGCCTAGTAGTATATTTGTACCTGTCATAGAAAATTGTTCCTGTTCAAACAACATATACCCAAATAAAATAGAAAGAATGCACCAAATCATTACATATATAATTCCATATCCAAATAAAATAAAAATACAATTCATATCCAAAGCAAAATGTAACAAATCAGAACAATTCAAATATAATCCAAGTGTCCAAATAAAAATAGATACAAATAATATAACACCATAGTGTCTGGGGTAGGTTCAAGGAGGAAGGAAGGCCACACGATATACACATTGAGACACCCCTCAATATGCATCACGTCGCATTATTCGTGCAACCACAATGCGTAGTTCTCCTTTTTGGATATCACATGCGTGACGAGCACATTGGCCTCGATGTTTTGAAGGGTACGTCCATGAATCGGCATACCCGTGACGATATTCGAGCCCCTCACCTCTCACCCCCTCGCTATCTGCTGACCATCACATATGTCGTGTAAAAATACGCTCGGCCAACCGATTGTTGACATAGGCCGCTGGACGGGAGCCAAGTAGGGGACTGGATCATTAAGCGGTGAGTCCGCGTGTATCGGCGATGAAGAAGTGATATCCACGTCCTTGTCCTCCTCCACCTCTCCCTCACCCTCCACCACCTTCTCCTTCCCCTTGACCTTTTCTCCCAACTGACGCTTCATGAATTCGTACATATTTAGGACCGTCGCCTCCAACCTTGATAGCTTCGCGTCATGCGTGTCCACCTAACGAGCCAACCCGGTGTTGCCGTCTCCATTTCGGTGATCCTAGATTTTCCCACTCACGAGCTCACCCCCTAGTCCTCCTCTTGAGATCAGCGCCAAGCACTTGGCTGAGTGCGTCCGTGGACAAAGATGCCTTATCAGCATCAGATTGTGACTCATACACTTCCTTAAGCTTTGCCTGAAACGACAAAAAGCACACGATTAGTTAAATAAGTAAATAAAAGAATTATAATGTAATTAACTTAAATTAAACTGTCGGATTACTTATAATCGTGGTCGCGACGCTTAGGGATACCTCCTTTCCTTTCCCTTTTTCATCCAAATTTCCACATAGGCATCGAGCCTATGCCGCCTACCCCAGGGCCACTCCTCGTCCCCTGAAATAAAATAATGCAAAAATAGTAATTAACGCAAAGTAAAATAATGCAGAATAACATATTTATATAATTATAGAATAATAAAAAATTATCATCCTGTCCTCCACCTCGGCGTAAGACGTCCGACCGGAGTAGTGTACGCCCGTCTTTTTCGTCTGGTTTTCCCTCCCCTATTGGTGAGATGCCAATTGTCGCTCCTCGATCTCATTGTCAATGAACTTTTGCCAATGTGCCAATGCGATCGTCTCATTTGGTGGTACGAACTCACGCATTCTGATATGGAGTCCCGGGTCTTCCCAAAGTACCGAGCTCGAAAATTCTTCTTCCATGTCTTGTGCTGCTCCCTTAACTGCTGTAACACGGAATCACTGAGTTTTGGGGGCAGGCTGAATTGTTCCTGTCAAACAAATACGAAAAAAAAACAATGTAAGTGTTAGTTG
The DNA here is from genome assembly GCA_949130495.1 of Sambucus nigra. Classification (NCBI taxonomy): domain Eukaryota; kingdom Viridiplantae; phylum Streptophyta; class Magnoliopsida; order Dipsacales; family Adoxaceae; genus Sambucus; species Sambucus nigra. The sequence goes on along the minus strand of OX422208.1, from coordinate 763,734,322 downwards.
GGAATAAATATAAATATAAATATAAATATAAATATAAATATAAATTGAAATATAAATACATTACCTGTAGTGCCGTCCAAACAGCTAACTTGAGCTCATTTGGCTCCTCCCTCCAACTGTTGTACCCCGAGACGATAATCGTCTTCACTAGTTCGAGGGATCTAGTCAATAAGCCCATCTTATTCTCAACGGCCATTCCCAGTTTACCCCATTTAGGGAGCCTAGGGCCGAGGAGCCCTCGTCGGATCCGCTACCGTCGAGCCCTGAAGAAGACATCATCATCATCATCCTTACCTTAATCCCTGAAGGAGATATTTTCTGTAAAAATTATTTTTATTAGTACAAATCCAAATGAATTAGAAGAATACAAACACACCTAGGCCTGCACACACCTAAAGAAGACATACAAACATTTTATGTGGTCGTGCCACTCTCGAATAGGTCGTGACACGAAGTAATTTTAGAAAATGATTAAAAACTCCCCCCCACACACCTGCACACACACACACACACACACACACACATACAAAGGAAAGAGAGAAAGAGAGAAAATGATCAAGTACAAATGAATTAAAAGAGTTAAATTTATGTCCGATAAAAGCATTAAACTATTTTTTTATAATTGGAATACTTATTACAAATCTAAAAATTATTTCAAATTCGGGTTATCATAAAAAATGGATTGATATTTGGTAGGAGAAGCCAAGTCATCCACACTACTGTTTAGACGCTTTGGTGCATGTAGGACGATTGACCACGGCTCGTTGTTAATATACTCCGAGTAAAACACTTGCTTGAGTGGGGCTAGGATCAGTTGCCATACACTCTAATTAGTGCTTAGATTTCCAAATGGATTAAAACCATCTGTTGATATAACCAAAGGAATGTTAGCTGTTCTCAAGAAAAATCGGGATAATCATAACTCATCCTCATCCAAGATGTAGAATCAATAGGATGACGCATGAGATTATCCCCTACTTCTGCCCTAGCATGCCAAGTCATTGCCTCCGCTATCCATAGTACTATGAAAAATCACTTTAATCTAGGCCCAACGAAAAAATATTTCCACACTTTTTGAGGCACTTTTGAGCTTGTGCCTTCCTTGCTAGTAGATTGGAAATATCTAGGTTTATCGCATACCGGACACCGATTGAGATTTTCATACTCCTTTCGGTATAGTATGCAGTCTTATACCCAAGCATGAATCGATTTATACTTCATTTCCAAACCTTTCAAACTGTTATTCGTAACAAGATAACTATTTGTAAGTGTATTCTCCTTAGGTAGTAAGCCCTTCACCTAATTCAGAATTCCTGTCACGATATTGCCAGATAAACTGTATTGGGTCTTCAAACTATGAAAACCAACCATGGCATGTAAAGTTATTTGATCTTTCTCACAGCCAGAGTATAATGGTTCGGTCACCTTAAATTTTAAACTTTTGAAGTCATCGTCAAGGTTTATCCTGGTATCTTAATGAGCACCTGAACCTTGTACATCGTTAGTGACCTCATTATCTTCCACTTCATGAACATCGTATGCCTCATAAACTAAATCCTCTAACATATTATGATATACGTCATCCCCTTCTACATCTATCCTACTTGTTGAAGGTTGTTGTGAAGGTTGCTCGGGGACAAAAGGAACTTTCAATTCCCCATGAAAACTCTAAAATCAATAATTATCTTGCATACCCCATCTTAACAAATGTAGTTCAACTATGTTCCACTCGAACACCTTATGACATCTCTTTGCATATTTAACAAATTCATTAGCACCTTTGCGAAACACATCCCCCAATCTATTTATCTCACTCATCCACTCTTTGTATTTAGGATATCCCATCACAGCTACTATAGACAATCACCTATTAAAGGTAAGAAGCGTATATTCGTGTATTAGTATAAACAAAACTTAGATTTATAGTATGTTTCATTTAATTATGTCTTATTTATATTCAATTTTTAAATTTCAAATTCAAATTCAAATTCAAATTCAAATTCAAATTCAAATTCAAATTCAAATTCAAATTATAATATTAAATCATATTTCCTCCATCTCCTCTAAAGGGTGAGTGGTCCTATCCCATTCAAGAACGCATATTTCTGTAATATAATTAACAAGTCATGCACATTGTTACGATTTGAGAAAAAATCGACAGCATATCCTCATAGTTCTCCAAGTACACGACGTAGATTCGCAAGTGTGAGTGTTATTTCAATTTATCAATTGAAATAACACTCAATCTTGCCAATATAGTATGTACCCAGAGAACATTAGGATACAACTTAAAACTTCCTCCAAAAGTAACAAGTTTAAGCCACTAAGAATATTATTATACAAAAATTATGCAGTCCCAAACTGTCAAAACGGGACAATTCAAGAGATCTCATTACAGGGGTAATGACTCTCGAAGGGGTCTAAGGACTATTGAATGCGTACGCATAAGAACTAAAAGGGTAGTATCTATGCACACTATATGTAATTTCAAGTATGTTTCATTTAATTATCATAAATGAAACATACTATCTATCTATCTATCTATATATATATATATATATATATATATATATATATATATATATATATATATATATATATATATATATATATATATATATATATATTGTTCGTGACACAAATTAATTTTAGAAAAAAGTTGACCCTCCCTCATTTGGACAATAATCCATTGGTCATGCCACTTCCAAAATTAACCAACCCAAAATCGATCCACTATAATCCAATAACAATAGCAACAACAGACCAACCCTTCTAATTCATATACTCAATTAATTCATTTCATGATGTCTTATAAATATATCATCATTAAAGCTATACAGTTAAAGCTATACAATTAAAGCTATATTTTATTAATTCTGAATTAAAGCTATATTTTATTAATCAATTTGGCCGTTTCAACTATCACGGTGTAATATTAATGTTTAACAACTTAATTCTGAATTCCAAAACAACAACATCTAATATCTACAATTACTAAAAATCCTAAACATCAATTCAAACTAACTACTTACTAATTTAGAACTAACAATTAATAAGGGAAATCTAAAGGCTCCTAATTCATTTATATCGAATTAAAGTCATAATTAAATTAACAATAATAATTATAAGTCCCAATTCCAATTTCTATTATGACTATTCCTTGAGAAAAATCTCAAATTGAACTTTAAGCCTCTTAAACATGGGGAGAATCATAATTTACACATTTACATATGAAACCAACAATGGGGAGAATCTAAAGGGTTAATTACTTACCATTATGTATTAGCCAACAATATTTGGGTATTTATACTTAAGGGTACAACATATATTTGGGTATCTACACAATTACGTATGAAACCCTAATTGTTCCATTACCCACACACATGCACACACACACACACACACACACACACACACACACACACACACACACACACATGCGCACACACGCACACTACACACACATTACACACACACACGCCCTGTCCCCAGCCCTATTGCCCACATACACGCACACTACACACACACTGCCCCCCCCCCCACCCGCACACGCCTGTACACACCCACACACACTGCCCCCACCCCCCTCCACCCCTCCCACACACCCACGCATGCACACACCCACCCAGCCACGAAGCATACACACACTCACGCATCACACCACACACACACACTTATTCATATACACACAAAGGGGGGGGGGGGGGAGAGAGAGAGAGAGAGAGAAAATATGAGAAAACAAAACGGTGGGAAAAAAAGAGGGAAGGATTTATTTTACTGAAAAAGTTATCACGGATATGTCGAGGTCTTTGACCGTGACAACTTTCTAAGATCGTCACGACCATTGATCGTGAAAAGTTCGTGACAAGTACATTTGTCACGGACCTGTCACGGTCATTGACCGTGACAAGCCTTTGTCACGGACTTGTCACTATCATTGACCGTGATAAAATTGCATATTATTTTGTCACGGTTAATGACCGTGACAAGGGTGGCCGACTCAAAGGTGGAAATTTGACCTTTTTGGTGTAGTGGATATTATCGAAACTTTGTATATGTTCTGTAATGATTAAATGAACCATGTTTACATTGTTATATCTTGTATTTATCTTATTAATTTTGTATTTCTTGTCAATATTACGCATTGGTATCTTGATGTATTTTCTAGTGTTTGACATAAAACAGGTCCCAAAAGTTCCCAATGGTTGGATAATTTCATACGATTGATCTAAATGTGTCTTTATTTCTTTACGTCTTTGTCCAGGCATTGTCGTGTCATATATATTGGATTTGATTCAATTTGTTTTCATTTGTGTGTCTTGTTAAGGACTAGACAAAGGGATATATCATAAGAGCACATGCATTCTCATGTTCCCTTAGTTTTAGGATTGCCTTATTTCATTACCAAAACACTTTGAGGCGTAATCTAGGATGTTCCTGAAATCTTCATGTTCAAGATTTCAAGACCAGACTTCTTGATCTTCATCTCAGAGTTGCCTCATGTCATGAACAATGAGAATGACGCTTTAGGATAAATGTAAAGGACATAGATGACTAGAACACCCATGATATAACATAGCTAAAATTGGATTTTCTAAAATAAAAAAATGTGTTAAACTAGTGTGTGTATTTGAGGCGGTTTTTAAAATTTGTCATATAAATATGCCATATATATTTCTCATATAAACAAATTTTCAAAAGGTCATATTATGTATTTAAAATATTTGGTTTTAATTTAAAAACATTCTAAAAAACTTGTTTTGGTTCGTTATAGTGAAGTTTTACTTCCTTGGTCGTGAAATGTGCAAAAACTCAATGGTGCTAAACTAGGTCACAAGCACTACATTGTTCGCTGTAGTGAGGAAGGCTTCACTAATGTGAAAAATCCCATCACTAATCATGGAGATGACCAATGAAAAATCAAAGGGCCATTTTTAAGTATCTTTTAGGCTTGAACTTTGTGCAAACCACTTTATAAGCCATATGTTTTGTGTGCATATTTTTAACTTTTTGTATTCACAAGAAACATCCTAACCTTAGAAAGCTTATGTCAACAAGATCATTTTTATTTTTTTGGATACTTAAGTTTTTTTTCTTCCACCAATAAGTTAGTGGTTGTTTTACGAAAGCTTAAGTCTTTTAGAGGGAAAAATATATGCTGAAAATCAATATTCATTAAAGTTTTTCTTCAAGCTTCTTTGAGTGATCTTGAGATATCATTTTTGTTGTTGCAGTTTAAAATAATTTAAAGTTTCATTACTTCTTCACGTGAATTGAACAAAAATTTACCAAATTTGTTCTCGAGAGACTTTAAATACATTTTAAATCTAAAAAATACTTGTGAGTTTATTTTGATTAGATAAACACTATTAAATACTTTAATCAACCATAAGGAAACTCACATCCTAAGAAGTTAGAAATTTATTAGTGGAATGTCACTTGTTCCATTATGACACAAAGTTTTCTTCAACTTTAAAAAATATTTGGATTTTAGTTCAAAGACGAAATTATCAACGAAAGTTGGCACCTACGACTGGGAGAGTGGTTGGAGAGTGATCCGTGCTTTATCTTCAAATGAAAAGGTAAAAAATGTGGATTATGGAGGTTGTGAATTATTGAGTTTAGGAGAGGTTCAAGTTTGTAAATCATTTCTCCCTTTGTGTAAATCTTTACCTATATAGTGTAAAGTGCCGGTTGCCCCCAGGGTTTTCCTAAAAGGGTTTTCCCTCGTATAAATCCTCTACTATTTAGAAATTTGATTCCCTTATATGCTTAATGAGCATATGTTAACAAATAATTATTTTATAAATCACGTTATTGTCACTTAGATTCTAGGATACACCTTTTCATAGATTTGGAATAAATTAATATATTACTTGAACTTTGGTAATAATTTTAATTTATGTAGTTTTGATCTAACTCCATTTATCATACACTCGCTCTCATGGTTAACCTCGTATACCGATATCTAGGAGCTTAATTTAGACAATACAAGGATTTATAAAAGCCTCAACACATTATTAGATAATTTGGGTCATCAAAACTCTTAAGTTGTTTTAGATAAACCTCCTCATTCAAAACCCAATTGAGAAATGCACCGTTGATACCCATTTTATACAACTTGAACATCGTGTAGAAAACAAGTTCTAATAATAAACAAATTCTATTTAACCTTGCAACTATGGCAAAGTTTGTTTACAGCTAATAATTTATAGTCAATGCGGTATAAACACATGGAAATATGAATCAATTATTATAGTCGAGAAATTCAAAATACAAATAAACCATACTAAGACAAACGAGTTAAATGTCGTGAAATATCACATAACTACATTGGGTCATAAATAACACCAATGCATGAGTATTTAGAACATATAATCGTCCAGGAGTTCAGAGTGGAAATTACAAATTCAAATGAATCTATAAATAAGCGACTCAAGGACAATCCAAGGAGGACTCTATAACCAAAAAATTGTTTCCCCTATATTAAGAATTTCCTTTTTCTTTTAATTTCTTTTTAGTTTTCCTAGTGTAGTCCAACCTAACTATACATTTCTTCTTCAAAATAATTTGCAAGATAGATATTAGTTCTTGCTTTAAGACCAACCTAGTGTAACTCTCTTTTAGTTTATTACAAGTTTCATTTGCCCTATTTTTTACATTACTTAGTTTTAAATTGTCTTTACATTCCTGAGCCTTAAACTCCTTTACATTCCTTAGTTTAATTTGCTTTACTTTAATTAGTTTAAACTATTTTACTGTGTTTAGTGTTAAATGACTTAACTCCACTATTTTAGTTAATTCAAACCTCATTTTTACCCTTAATTTTCTATTTTCCAAATCTTCCTTAGTTCTACTTTATTTAATTTACAAACTTAATTGGCATTCATTGAAAAGTCTTCTTAATTGACGCATCGAATGAATAGTAAATCTCCTGATTAGCATAGTCTAAGATATTCGATCGGTTGGCAAGATCATAACCTTTCTTGGCATGCTCACACATAATAAATATATAAAACCATCCAAGCCCATGAAATATATTTGATAAGGATTTGATGTAAATGACTTCGAAGGTCGAAAATCCAAATATAACTCCTGTTGCAAGTGTATCTTCAAGCACTCAAGATCAACTGGTGGATAAACTAAATATAATGTTTGATCATTTCGGTTATATCATACAAAATATTAACATAATGACCATTTATGCGACAAAATAAATGTGTCTCTAACGCGTGTGATTATGGCTCAAGTGAAAATCGATCGCTCAAGTAATAATCCGGTAAACCATGTGTTGAACTCAGGGACTAGGATGAATTCTTGTGATGACAAATAGGAACTATGAATAACCTTATGCTTGAATCGGAGAAAGAAAACAAACTATGATTGCTTATATGACTTTCCTATCAACTAATGCATAATACTTAAACTTATGAACTAACTATGCATGGGAGGATAACAAAGTGATTTGTAAATCAATGTGAGAAAATGGAGTTGGAGTAACTCCCCCAAATCGTTGGTAATTACGTAGAACATAAAAACTTTAAAAACCTAATTCTCAATTCAAAGAAGCATCAAATTCTCCCTAAGCATTTGACTTATGCAGATTTTACTCCTCACAATATCAATCAAAAATTGTATTTAACGAGAATGATTAATTACCAAAACTTATATTGCATCGTTAAACATTCCGGTTAGGGAAAACATAATTAAGAGAGATAAAAAAATGTTTATTTTGATAAGGAATCAAGCCTTTGAATTGTTAATTAAGTTTTATTCGCTTTTAAGTCCATTCGCAACACCTAGGTTAGGTTCATGTATCCCAACCCACTAATAGCTTAACCGGATATGGTGATGTGGTCAAAAAATAAAATTCTAACTTTGCATGTAATCGAAATCATGATGAAACTATATCTAAACATGCATGCTTTTCTTAAAATCCTTGAAAATAAACAAAACATGCAAAGAGGAGGAATATTCAAGAATAAATTAGAGGAGACAAACTTAATGTATTAAAATATGAGAATCAAACCACAATTTTGTAATCATAATATAGGAATTCAAAACAATGGTTCTTGCCTCCTTTTCTCTCTTCTCCTAGTTCAAAACTGAGAAAAACTATCTCTAACATGAAACTACAAACCTACTTGATCGTTTTTGCAAGAGTCCAACTCTAATATAGCTATAAGAAAAATCATCGTTTAAATGAAATTTTTTGCATCAGGTACCCTGAACCGGTTAAGGTGCATAAGTGAACCAGTTCGCTGTCTAATCGGTTTTGAGTTTAGTTTGGCAAAACTTGTTATATTAGCTTGTTTTCTCTTATTTATTTCGATTTCTTTCTCAACTTCGATCGCTCATAACTTCTCAACTGTAGCTCGAAATTGGGTGTTGTTTCTTCCAGTATTCTTTTAATTTCATATTCTTCAACTTCTCTTAGGCTCTGTTTCTAGACTATGGCTTCAAAATTATGAAAAAGCGCTTCAACTCCTTATTTATGGGTTTCTTTCACTATTTCGACATTTCTCTTCCATTCTAGTTGAACAATTTACCTATAAAACATATGAGAAATACAAGAAACAATAAATACTCACCAAATAGAGTTAGTAGCATAAATATGAGATAAATCCAAGTTAATTACGATGCACGGGATCATAAAAGGACCAAAATTAAAGGGATAATTATGAAATATTTATGCCTTATCAAATCCCCCTAACTTAGAACGTTGCGCGTCAATGTAAAAGATTAAAATTTTGAGTTAAAGACCCTTCAAAAACTTTATTGTGATATAATACCTATTTCGCGGGTGAGAGATTGCGTTTTGCATGTGCAACAATCCATTAAACCTCTAGGCTACCCTAGTAGGACGAGTGGTGTCTCGTGAGGCTTTGTAGTGAATATACCTACAAAATTCACTTTTGACTCAAAGAAAAATAAAAACACTTAAAACTCTACAATTTAAATCCCCCAAAAATAGTCACTGTAAATTTATATTCAATACTCTCAATTTGTAGTGTGTGTGTGCGAAGCTGAGAATTAAATCGCAAACTTTCACCGATTGGTTATTACGTTACTTTTTGAAAAGTCATTTTGATTCAAATGCTCGCAGGATACTCTCACAAACGACTCTCTTGAAATGTGGCTATTTCTCTTGGTTTAGATGATTTATAAGAGTAAATATAATGGAACACGAATTCAAGCACACAAATTTGAAAGAAGGAATTTTTATGGTGAAAAGATTTCATCATCGGAATACGGTTATTAAAAAAGGGAAAAAATCGGCTCTTATTCACACCAACTAATCTCTCTTATTATCTTTTCATGTCTTAGGCTCTCCACACAATTTTCATGGAAACATCTCGCTCGTTTCCCGTAACCGATCAAGACAAAGGAATAGAGATCCTCAATGACTTTTTAGCACTAAATTCGAACATTGAGTTAATTATAACTCAGATTGATTTAAATGCTCACAAAAATCGATAGGCTTGAAATCTCATGGGGTTAATTAATCTCCACATTTAGTCATCAATTTTTGCTCAATTTCCATTTTTGGTCAATTTCGGCTTAATGCTCTTGATTTTTATAATTTGAGACTTCGAACAAAAATTTAATGACATTTTTGAAGATTTTAAATTCCAATTTTTATTTATTTTGAAGAAAAATATTTTTGGCTTTTTTTATTTTTTTTGGAAATTTTTTAAATTTTCTATTTTTTTTTAACTTTTTGACATTTTAATTTTTTTGGGCATTTTTGAAAATTTGTGAAGTTTTTAAAAGACGCACTTGTCCCCCCCCCCCCCACAAACTTATACTTTTGCATTATCCTCAAGTAAAATGACTAAAATCAAAATAAGAAAAAATAATAAATGCGATAAATAAAACAAGCATATATTTAAAATGCAACTTTTTCATTAAAATCACGACATAACTACAAGAAGGAAAGGTAAAACAAATACATAGTTCTTTGACAAAATGAGAGCATGTAAGAACTATACAAACGATGAACAACAAAAACATTAAAAAATGGGAGAGCTATTGTGGGGGGTGGATGGGAGGTGTCGGGTGCACTAGAGTCATGTGGATCATAAAAGTGCATCAGGAGTGAGACATTTGGACCGACTTGCATCCATTACATTTCGTCTTGGAGCTGAATCATGATGCCCGTGTTGCACTTCTAATTGCTAAAAAAGTGTTGAAACGAGCATCCAAGTTATTATGACGATGGTAGATCTTCCCTGAGTCAGGTTCATAATTTGGGTTCGCCTGATTCATCCAAATATTCCTCCACGGGATCGCCACCCACATCGGGCATTGGGGAATCGTGCTCCATATGCTCCTCCCTCTCCTCAATAATAGGCGGTAAGAGGTGGGCCGCTCGCATTTGACGGGCATGTTGGGTAGTGGAAGTGACCCTAATTAGTTTTGGAATTTTGACTTGTGAGTCAGGAGGCCACACCCCGGAGTCGTATATGATGTCGTTGATGAGGTGCGCATACAGAAGAGCCGCTTTTTTGTTGTCGTCATATCCGACATGGATGATTTCCGTATAGAATAGCTGGAGGAGTTTGATGGCGTTATTAGGGTCGAGGAAATGGTATAGAAAATTGTCATGGCTTTGGTGGACCACCGAGTCATTAGTGGTTTGTAAAATCGTGCCACATGTGATGAGATGCCCATATCTCACCATCTTCAGTAGACGTCCCATTGGAAATGTATCTTGAATCCATTCCTCACCCGGTGCCATGCGCTCTATGCATTCGTATTTTGTTCGTGGGCTCCGTTGTTGGGATACGAAAAATTGTGTGGTTAAAGTAACCCCTTTCTCACGCATCATCCGTTCGACAATGGAAATTGAGAAAGGGATATGGATGTTGTTCATGAATGAATCATGGAGAGTGTTTGATTTTTTAACGAGGGCCACATAACAATATCGCACGTCTTCATCATAGACCCGATCGTGCTTCGGGGTGAAAAAATACACCACCCTCGGCAGCTGAAGAGGGGGGTGACCTCGCCAGGCAGCTCATCCAAAATAACCTGACACTCAATATGGATAGTGAGGGAGGGCCAGAAGTAATTCTTGAACCAATCACGTTCTTTTAGGGAATGAAATTTGTGGTTAACCCCCTCGTGGAGGATGGCGGTGGAGTCGTATATGCGGGGTCGAAGGTGGCGATGGGGAGCCATGGTATGGAGGAATTTTTGAGAGTTAAGGAATGGTAGAGTAAAGGTGAAGAAGAGTTTAGGCGTGGGGGAAAAATGGTAGTAAGTGGTTGTATTTATAGGTGCGGAGGGGTGAGATTTGGTGGGAAATTAAAAAGGGTGGAGGTGGGAAAGGGTGGAGGGAGGTTTAGTGTGGAAAAAAATTGTTAGGGGGAATAATTATAATTAGTGGGGGGGGGGGGGGGAGGTAATTTTTGTACGGATGGAAATGGGATAAGTGGGATGAATTTAGAGAGTTGGGAAGAATGGTTGAACAGGTTACCCGAACCGGTTCGTGTATGAACCTATTCGACTTGTGGTTCACAAAAACTCTCTGCCTCAGAACATAAAATGGCCATGTTTTTTGTATTCTAAGTGTTCTAACCCTCGAAATATCCTTTCTAATGTATCTCAAGCATACTTAAACACTCAGGACCGCCGAGTCACCTTAACCTCGCTCTCGAATTGTGCGTACGCGCTCCTGTGCATGAAAATTCAACGTAATGCTCAAACCCTTCCTATTTTGTGACCTCTACGGATTTCTAAACTACCTAAAAACTAACTCTATTCACTAGTATACAACACCTATTCACCCCATACGCGTTAGATGTATGACGGCCTATCTTTTAAGCTCACTCAACCCCATAAACGAGGTCTGACAACCAAATTGTGTCGACTTCCTCAACACACGCCTCTAGGTATGGCTTGAGGCGTTGTCCATTCACTTTAAATGTGTCCCCCCCTTAGGATATTCTAACTCGATGAGTCCATGGGAAATAAGTGTAAACGGGAGTTGTACAGAAGCACTTTTTCACCCGATGAAACTCTTTTCGATGGATAATTCTCTTATGTGCGAGTCTCATTCTTTCTTAAGATATTTTAGCTTTCTCATATGCATCGTTGAGTATTTCTTCAAATTCATTCAATTGAACTTGCGTGCTTCACTGGCTTAATTCAAGTTATAATTTAGCTTCTTCATTTCCAAATATGCCTCATATTCTAGCTCAACGGGGAGATGGAAATTCTTGCCATAGTCAATGCGAAATAGGGACATCTCAAGGGGGTTCTTGTACGCGGTTCGTGAAGCCCATAGCGAATCGTTTAATCTAAGAGATAAATAATTTTGGTTAGGATCGAAGGTCTTCTCTAGAATGTGCTTAATTTCATAATTTTCTAGCTCAGCTTGCCCGTTCGTTTGGGGGTGATAAGTTATCCCAACCTTAAGGTGACCCCATACTTTCTCATGAGTTTTTCGAATGGACTATTGCAAAAGTATTTTCCGTTATCGATATTAGAATATGTGTTCTTGTAAAAACTTCGTCACCACCTTGTTGTCACTTGTCTTTATAGTTATGGTCTCAACCCATTTGGACACATAATCTACCGCGACAAGGATGTATAAGAAACTAAAGGAGGGAGGATAGGGACCCATAAAGTCAATGACCCAATAATCTAATATCTCGATAACGATAATAAGGGTCAATGGAATCATATATCATCGCGTGATGGCTCCCATCCTTTGACATCTGTCGCAAGATTTGCAATAAGCACTTACATCCCAAAAATTATGGGGCCAATAGAGGACGCTCTAAAGAATCTTAGTGGCCGTATTATTCGTCAAAAATTGGCCTCCATAAGATTCTATATGACATAAATGGATGACAGTAGGTATCTCATCATCCAGTAAACTTCTTCGGATGATGTGGTCCGCACAATACTTGAAAAAATAGGGATCGTCATAAAAGAACATGCACGACCAAGTTAGGAACTAATTTTGCTCTTACGGTGTCCAATCGGGGGGGATGACCCCTGTGACAAGGTAATTAATTATATCCGCAAACCAAGGGAGAGAAGAAGTGGCAAATAATTTCTCATCCAGAAAATATTCATTTATGGGTATGGAATCACTAGGTACGTCGAACGAAAGTCAGGACAAATGGTAGGCTATGATGTTTTCTACTCCTTTTTTTAATCTTTTATGGAGATATTGAACTCTTTTGGGAGTAGTATCCACCTTATGAGGTGCTATTTAGCATCCTTTTTGGGAAGGAGGTACTTAAGATCCGCGTGGTTGGTAAAGCATGTAATCAGAGAACCTATGAGGCAAGAGCAGAATTTTTTTAGGGCGAAGACTACGACTAGAAATTCTTTCTTTGTGGATGAGTAATTATGTTGTGGTCCGATTAACCCATGAATAGCATAGTAGATGACGTGAGCCTTTTTATATTTCCTTTGGCCCAAAATAGCCTTTATAGCATAATCACTCGCATCACACATAAGCTCGAATGGAAGGGACCTATCCGGAGCTTGCATAATGGGAGAGGACACAAGCATGTTTTGTAATTTTTCAAAAGCGCTTTGGCATGCTTCAGTCCACTCAAAGGGGGCATCTTTCACTAGTAGATTACTCAAGGGCCTAGCGATGGCACTAAAGTCCTTAATAAACCTCCGATATAAACCTGCGTGGCCCAAGAAAGAGCGCACGTTCTTTAGTGACCCAGGTGGGGAATATTGGCTATGATGTCTACTTTCGCCCTAACTACCTCAATAACTTTGGACGAAACTATGTGGCAAAGAAATATTTCTACGGTAACCATAAAATGACACTTCTCTCAATTTAGTACCAAGTTCTTTTCCACACAACGGGCTAACACTTTCTCTATATTAGCGAGGCAAAGGTCAAAAGAGGGGCTGAAGACACTAAAGTTATCCATAAAAACCTCAAGGCCCCTTTTGACCATATCGCTAAAAAGGATAAGCATGCACCTTTGAAAGGTCGTGGGTGTATTACATAATCCAAAAGGCATACGTTTGTAGACAAACATGCCAAAGGACATGTGAACATCGTCTTTTCTTGTTCTAGTACATCTACCTAAATTTGGTCATACCCGAAATAACCATTGAGATAGCAATATAATGGGTGTATTGCCACTCGCTTTAGCATTTGGTCAATAAACGGTAAGGATAAATGATCTTTCCTACTGCCAACATTGAGCTTCTGGTAGACAATGCAAATGCCCCACCCGATGGTGGTACGTTGTTAAATAAGCTCACCCTTTGCATTTTCAACCATAATCATTCTCGACTTCTTCGGGATGACTTGAATAAGACTCACCCACTTGCTATCCTAAATGGGGTAATTGATTCCTGTGCCCAATAACTTAATACTTTCCCCCCTCACTACATCTTGCATCATGGCATTCAAATGTCGCTGCATCTCCCTCGAAGGCTTCACGTCCTCCTTGAGGTGGATTTTATGGGTACAAATTAGGGGACTTATACCCTTCAAATCTGCGATGCTCCAACCAAAATCACTATGATGCTTCCTCAAAATTGCTAATAATTTACCCTCTTTCTCTTTACTTAGGCTCGAGGAGACAACAACGAGAAATGTCTCATCCCCTCCCAAATAAGCATATATTATGTTTGAGGGCAGTTACTTCAATTCGAGGGAGATAAATGTTTCATCGGAGGGAACCGTGCGCGACCCAATTGGTGGTAATTCCTCGAATCTAGAAGCCAAACTAACGTCTATCACATCCTCATTCATCAGATTCTCATCCAAAATCTCTCTCAACTCACTCACCTTCTTCTCGAAATCGGTGTACGCCCCTTCGCTCTCACTAGAGAATTCCCACTAAAATTTTCCTCTATGTGATCATATAATACCTCCTCTATAAGATCCACAGAGTGAAACTCGTCCTCATCACCCACTTTCTTAGTGATGTTGAAGATATTTGTCTCAAAAGTAATATTCCCGAACGTGAGTTGCATTTGCCCATTTAGAGTATTAATTAGTGTGTTATCCATAGCTAAGAATGGGCGACCAATGATTATAGGAACATGATTACTCGAGGTAGTGGAGGGCTCCGTGTCCCAAATGATAAAATCTACTAGGAAGTAGAAAGTGTCCATTTGGACTATCATGTCCTCAATAACCCCTCTAGGTATCTTCATGGTATGGTCCACGAGTTGGAGAGTGATCTTAGTGGGCTTGAGGTCTCCCAAATCTAATTGCCTATAGATGGAGTAAGGGATAATGTTAACACTCGCCCCTAAATCTAATAAGGCTCTCTTGATGAGGTTCTGTCCAATGATGCAAGAAGTGGTCGGTGCACCCAGATCTTTAAACTTAGGTGGGAGGTCACTTAAAAGAAATAAGCTCACATTATGTTCTGGGAAAACTTTCTTTTTCACCTTTAATCCACGTTTCACCGTGAATAAGTCTTTAAGGAACTTTGCATAGGCGGGAATTTGCTTGATTTCCTTGGTAAAAGATAAATTAAGCTTGACTTGCTGTAGCACATCTAGCACATCTTCACGGGAGGCTCCTTTAGGAGGAGGAACCAAACGTTGATGGAAATGCACATAAGTGGGTGGTTTCACTACAACCTAGGTCCTAATTGTGTCATCGTTGTCACTCTCATTCAAAGAAGCATCTCTGGCCTCTTTCGTGTCGGGCAAAACCTCCTTATTTTTAAGCTCGTCATATGGGGGAGGTGATAAATTATTAACTCTTCGACTTCACAGAGTGGTCATGGATTGACATTACTCTTTATTTTTGTCAAAAGTATAAATAACACTAGTTTGACCTTGATGAGGTCTTTGGTGTTGGGATGGAAACTTATCCTTTTCTTAGACACTTAAGGATGATTGCATCTTAGAGATTGACGTTTTTAATTCGATAAATTATTAGGAATTTTGAGCATTGATTGTCGACTGGGTTTGCATAAATTGGTTTAAGGTTTCCTGGAGATTTTTACGCGGTGGGGGTGATATAAGGTGCATGAGGTGGTGCTTGCATAGGGCGGGCTTATTGGAAATGCAGGAGTGGTAGCGGCGGTGGGGCAACCTGTGAATTAGGATTCATCGCTGAGTGTGGTTGCACATAATTGAAAATGGGATGGTTCCGCCTTGAAGGATTATAAGAATTCCCGTGAGGGACATTAAAATTACCCTTAAAAGCTCCTACCACTTCCACTTGCTCTTAAAGCATCACTCTGTAGGCGGGTATTGCAGGGCATTCCTTCGTTGGATGTCTTACCTCACAAATCGCACACTCCTCCTCTATAAGTGCTCGAGTGGAGCCAGATGTTTCTCTTCCTCTCAATTCGACCTTGTTTTCCAACCTTTTGGAAAGTTGGTTAATTTGAAGCTTCAACTTTACTTCTTTGTCCAAATGGTAGAGTCCGAACATAGAATGAGTTGTGGATGTTTTTTGAGCTCGGGTTTGGGTGTTTGCATCAAATGTGTCCCATGCTTGAGTAGTCTCAAAGACATACTTAAGGTGAGCCTCAACATCGACCGCGTCTAACCCTAGAAATTCCCCGGAGTACATGGTTTCAATGATTTGTTTGGAAGTTAAGCTTAGCCCGAGATGAAAAAAGGAGATGAGTCTCCATTTCTCAAAACCGTGGTATGGGCACATATTAAGTAACTGATTAAACCTCTCCCAACATTTATCTAAGGGTTCATTCTCTTGCTGTTTAAACGTTTGAATTTGAGCTTTTATGGAATTAGTTCGATGTTGGGGAGAAAATTTCAGGAGAAACTTAGTTTGCCTTTCACTTCACGTTCCAATCAAGTTCGATGCTAAAGACCATAGTTAAGTCTTGGACTTATCCTTCAAGGAGAAGGAAAAAAATTGAGGCGAATGATGTCTTGGGTGCATACTTGTTTGCTAAAAATTTCTCATGCCTTTTCAAACTCGCAGATGTGGAGGTATTTTTTTTTCGACTCCAGACCATGAAATGTGGGAAGAATATGAATCATCCCATTGCAAAAGCAAAATTTCCTGAATTATACGGGAATATAATTCATCCCAAAGTGATGGTTTGCTCGGGATATAAAAGGTCTCGTATGGGCGATATGACATCTCACCCTCACCCGTACCATAACTAGCGTTGTCAAATATTGTGCTTTCTCTTAATGACTCGATATCATCCCTTGACACCCTAGAAGTGTGACTTTCAGTATCACTCATGATGGAGCTGGGCAGTATAGGAGGTGGAACCCAAAACTGTGGAACGCGAGGTGCGTGTGGGCTATAAGGATTGTACTTTACTATAAGATTCTCGTGAATTCTGGTAGGAGTGGATTGAGGAGTCAATTGAGAATTTTGCATGTAAGGATTTGAGAGATTCTATTTTTTTTTTTTGTCTTTTTATTTTTCTGAATATTTTTTGAATTTTTGATTTTATCATTTTTTTGGCCTTTTAGGAATTAGAGTTAAATTTAAAATTAGCTTGCCCTAACCTAACTTTCTAACTATTCCTCGATAACGGTGCCAAAAAATTAATGCGACTAAATAAATACGTCTCTAGTGTGTGAGATTACGACTCAAGTACAGGTCGGTCGCTCAAGTAATAATTTGGTAACTCGGGTGTCGAAATTAGGGACTAGGACGAATGGTCTTGACTCGGAAGAAGAAAAGAAAAGATGATTTCTTGTGAGAATTTCCTATCAACTAATGCAGATTAATTAAACTAACGAACTAACTACGCTTGTGAGAATAACAAAGTGATTTTTAAATCAACGTGATAAAATACAGTGGGAGTACACTCCATCGAACCGTTGGTAATTACGTAGAACATAAAAACTTCAAAAACCCAATTCTCAATTCAAAAGAATCATCAAATACTCTCTAAGCATTTGACATATACGGGTTTTAGTCCTCACAATATCAAATCAAAAATTGTATTTCACGAGAATGATTATTTACCAAAACTCATATTGCATCATTGAACATTCCGATTACGTAGGACAAACGGAATTAAAAGACCTACAATGTTTATTTCGACAAGGAATAAAGCCTTTGAATTGTTAATTAAATTTTATTCGCTTTTAAATCCATTCGTAACACCTAGGTTGGGTTCATGTACCGCAACCTGCTAATAGCTTAGCCAGACATGGCGATGTGGTTAACAAATGAAATTCTAACATTTCATGCAATCGAAGTCATGATGAAACTATATCTAAACATGCATGAAGTTCTTAAAATCATAGAAAATAAACAAAACATGCAAAGTGGAAGAACATTCAATAATAAAGTAGAGGAGACAAACTTGATGTATTAAAAATTGAGAATCAATCCACAATTGTGTAATCGTAATGAAAGAATTCAAAATAATGGTTCTTGCCTCCTTTTCTCCCTACTCCTAGGTCAAAATTGAGAAAAAATATCTCTAATATGAAACTGCAACCGTACTTAGTTGTTTTTGAAAGAGTCCAACTCTAATAAAACTCTAAAAAAAATCAACATTTAGTTGAAAATTTGCGCATCAGGTACACCGAATTGGTTCTGGTTCATAGGCGAACTGGTTCACTGTCGAACCGATTTGGAGTTCGATTTGGAAAAACTTATTGTATTAGCTTGTTTTCTCTTCTTTCATTAGATTTCTTTCTCAACTTTCATCGCTTATAGCTCCCCAACCGTAGCTCGAAATCAAGTGTCGTTTCTTCCAGTATTCTTTGATTTTATATTCTTCAACTTTTCTTTAGGCTCCGCTTCCAGAATATGGCTAAAAAATTACAAATATGCTATTCAACTCCCTATCATTGGTTTCTTTCACTGTTTTGGCGTTTCTCTTCCATTCCACTTGCACTAATTACATGTAAAACATACGAGAAATACACGAAATAAGAAATACTCGCCAAAGTGAGCTACTATCATAAGTATGAGATAAATCCAACTTAATTACGATGCAGGGGATCATAAAATGACCGAAATTAAGGGTATAAATATGAAATATTTATGCCTTATCAATCATGACAGTTACTGATATATTATTCTTTCCTACTATGATAACAACAAATGGTCAGGGTTTAACACCACAAAAAGTGGTGTGAACATAATTGCACAACCTACTAGCTTTCATCCTATTGATGACAGTCTTAATAATGGGGAAACCATCTTTGGTCCGAACCTAAGAATGGGAATCAAGGCAATAATACCGAACTCAGTGTGAATGACCCAATAGAAGGCATTAGGATGCCTGACAGTTACTAGAAAATGTAATAGCCAAATGGGAAGACTACATGTTCTAGAAGTGAATAGGCCCAGGCCATACTTTAATGATCCCGCCCTAGGGTTTCTTGGATCTTAGAACTATGGAGTGGCCCCAATCTAATAATTAAATATGAACTCGGGGGTCTGTAAGTAATGAGATATTTAACAATGATACTTTCCAAAGGACTGATGATCAAATTCCCCAAGCACATCCATCGATGCCTTTATTAATAGAACAAAATGTGCCTCCACAAAAATTACATCCACTAGTGCAACTAGAACCAATGGCAAACTAACCGGTTGTCAACATAACATGCAACTACCTGAATAGTTGGAAGGAATAATATTGCTAATATTATATAAAAACAATTATGGGCTAATGGCTTAGGGGTGCAGACCCCGATGTAGAGAATTCCATATCCTGAATGGAAAGAAATGATTAAACTCCCAAAGTATTTCAAATTCCCAACCTTATCCTTATTCTCAAGGAATGGAAATCAATCCACGGTAGAAAATGTATCTAGATTTAGTAGTTAACACACTAATCTAAGGACTAATGAGTATCTCAAACTACGGTTATTCTATAATTTTCTCACGAAAGAAACTTCACTTAGTTCTTTAGCTGAGTGATTCAATGGATTGATTTGTATAATAAATTTCCACACATAAATCCATTTTTTACCAATTTTATCTTTGATAAAATCAGGTCTGCATATGATGTAAAGTTAAATTTTAAAATATCAACTAAGCATCCAAACAATTACATAAAATGAGGAAAAATCCCTAAAAGGGCAAAACCATAAACTCAACACCATCGAATGATTTGATAGACAATCTACTTATAAAACTTACACAATCTAAGTGAGACCCACAGAGTCTTAATAATATTTAATAGAATACGACCCAGTCCAGAGTCGTTCACTGGTAGAGATATACCCTCGGTATTCACCGATCAACCTTTTTTTCTTCAATAGTGAAACCAGAGTTCCACAAATCAGCATTAGACATTTCTTTCTACAAATGTTTTTGTGCTGGAAGCCTTTTTCTTGATTTGGTAAAGCGATATTTATGATTCCAAAGGGTTTGGAATGATTATGGAAGTGTTTGACCACAAAGATATCTCAAAAAGGTATTTTTAGATGGTAAAAGTAGTTTTTAAGAAGTCTAATTCCATGCAACCTATTTATAAGAAGGTTGGTTATAATCTGATAAGCATGAAATATTTGGATTAGATTTAATTAAAAACAATTTATCGCCTAGTCGTTCAAATGAAATGGGACCTCGTTTGAACGACATGCCTGTTCTCATTTGAACAGGTATAGAACAGGGTCTTTGAACAAGATTCTAGAGGATGCCCAAAATTAATTCGTTCAAAGATAACCGAATCTCGTTCGAACAATTGCCAATATTATTTGAACGAGGCGGTGTTTTAAAAAAAACCTTCTTTAAATTTTTTTAAAATCATTTTATGAAAAATAACCTCTTTAAAAATCTTAAAACCCCTTAAATAAGAAAGTATACATTTTATCATTAAAAACCATAACTTCTTCCAAGGTCGTTGAGACATAAGATTCTTCTATTCTTAAAAGATCTTCAACTTTATCTTCGAATCCCGAGAAGTCATGCAGGTGTGGTGTTTGTGTAACGGGATACCCAAAAATAAAAAATAAAACATGAAAAATTATAAAACTTTCTCTTATAAATCTCTCCTTTTGGCTATTATGGCACAAGACATGAACCGAAGCTAAATTGTATCCTACAGACTAAAATAATAACTACCATCCCAAATCAAGAAACATGAAGTAATATTTTTGCAAGTCTTCAAATAGAATGGATCCTCCTTTTGGCTAGCTTTGTCTTCATTTTGTATGGATCCAAATGACCCCAGTCAAAGAGAGGGATATTTGAAAATACCTTGAAATACTGTAAAAACCACATATGGATGACGTTGCCACTTGACGCCACTACAAATCCTCTCCAAAACAAAAGAGTGAATAAATGGGCCATCTGATAAACCTGAAGCCCATCTGTATCGTCAATCCTTCAGCTCAAAAGCATCTCTTGCAAAGTAGAAATGCGGATCGAATCGCTAGAGACTATCCACCCGACATCACCCAGTGTCGCCTCCACC
Organism: Sambucus nigra; assembly: GCA_949130495.1. Taxonomy (NCBI): domain Eukaryota; kingdom Viridiplantae; phylum Streptophyta; class Magnoliopsida; order Dipsacales; family Adoxaceae; genus Sambucus; species Sambucus nigra. The sequence goes on along the minus strand of OX422208.1, from coordinate 763,712,984 downwards.
GCCGCTCGTGTCACCCTCAGTGTGAGATCCACCTCTATTTGGGTGCCCTTATAGTCTAGCTCCAGCAACTACTGTGCATCTATGGGAGTCACGATCATCTCCCCAAAACCCAAATTCACGGTGTGTGTAGTTTCCCATCACCACTCCCCCTAAGAGCATAAAAATGCCGTAGAACCTGGCGTCTCATCCAACGCAGATGCTAGGCTACCAAAACCACCTGGAGGAAGGTTCTCCCACATGTTTCTATATCCCGTTGTCCCTTGGGGGTGAAGAATCATCGCATCAATGTCAGTCTGTAGAATAAAAAATACTGGTAATAGTTCAACAAATAAAAAGAAACAAGGAAATACAAGAAAAATGCGAAAAGGAATGCCAAAGATCATGCGATACTTATATAACCATCAGGGTTCATCACCCTGGACCATCGATGGTGCACAGGCTCACGCAGAAGAGTTTGCTCTTTAGAAATGAGCTCAAACAGATCAAAAGTATTCTCGTTGACCAATGCTAAAGTCACCATAGCCCGGTACTCCAAGTGCGTTCAATCATCAACACCTAGCCACGCCACTCCATTTTTTAAACTCAAAGGAAGAAGGAGCGCCGAAGCAAATCGCACGAGAGAGAAGCAGAAAAAGAGAAAGCTAGGAACTGTAAAAAATGAGAAGAACCTGCCCCTTTTTATATATGATATAAGACGATCGACACTTCCCCTTCCCCTTACCTAGGCGGTTGAAAAGATCTTGCCACTGGCAATTGGCAACTCCCATAACTTGTCGACCGACAGCCCCTTAAAATTTCATACACGAAATCCTAAAAAATGCCTGATAATTTTTGAAAAATTATCAAAATTACCGAATAAATATTGAAACGTTTCTTCTCCAAGAGAATCATTTTTCAAGATCCCCAAATACCTAGCCGAATTAATACCACATTTTTATCCCCAGCTTAAAATGCTAAAAAATAGCGCATCCATTGCCACTCCCCAGCAAAATCTCATAGCTTCCTCGCTAGCGGAAATTAAGTGCCTCCTTAACAGAGCTACCTAGGCCTGTCAACGGGTCGGGTTTAGGGAGATCCAGATTCGTGTAATCGGATCTTCATCGGGTTCAAGTTCGGGTCCGGTACTCATCGGGTCTACAATATTAGATCATGACCCGGATCCGTTCGGGTCTATGGGTCTCGGGTTAGGGTCCGGGTCTGGTCAAATATGTACATTTATTTTATATTTATTTTATTTTATCTTTCTTCTTTATTATTTAATCTTAAATTAAAATATTTTGTAATTTATTGTAGAATATTATTAGTATAAATAAAGCATATATTACTTATATTCATTATATACATAAATATATATTTTTATATATAATACTTACATGTTATATTGATAAGATATATTTATAAATATATATAAATTTATAGTATATATGTATATATACACAGAATAATAATGTACAATTCGGGTCGGGTTTTCGGGTCCGGGTCTTGTATAAGATCCAGACCCTACCCATTTAATAAACGGGTCTTTGGGTCTCGGGTCCAAAAAAATATGCTCAGACCCTATTATACGGATTGGGTTTGGGTCGGGTCCGAGTCCATACCCTACCTATTGACAGGCCTAGAGCTACCCATTTTTTTTGCAGGAATTCCCAAATTAAACTTTTTCTTAAAGAAATTCCAAATTTCCCCAAGAAGAGTTAGAAGCCTTAAATAGAGCATCTCTCCCCAGTAACACATTTTCCCAACGGTATCCCAAAACCTCAAGTTATCAACTGGACTAAGATTTTTAAATCATTCTAAAAAAGATGTAATCCCCAGATGACTTCTCCCCAATGAAGTTTCAAAAAGGAAATTCTCGAGGAGAGATACTCCCCACTTAAGGTCTTCAGAATTTTCCTGGACCCTTAGAATTGGTCGCTCCCACTTAAGGTCCTCAAAATTAACTTCGACCCTCAGAATTGGTCGCTCCCCACTTAAGGTCCTCAGAATTGACCTCGACCCTCAGAATCGGTTGCTCCCAGTTAAGGTCCTCAGAATTTATCTCGACCCTAAGAATTGGTCGCTCCCACTTAAGGTCCTCAAAATTTACCTCGACTGTTAGAATTTGGTTTCTTCCACTTAAGGTCCTCATAATTGACCTCGGCCCTCATAATTGGTTGCTCCCACCCACCCTCCCTCCCTATGGTCCTCAGAATTGAACTCGACCCTTAAAATTAGTCGCTCCCATTTAAGGTCCTCAGAATTGACCTCGACCCTCAAAATTGGTCGCTTCGTACCTAAGTTCCTCAAAAATTGATTTTGACCCTCAGAATTGGTCATTCCCACTTAAGGTTCTCCAAATTGACCTCAACCCTCAGAATTAGTCGCTCCCTACCTAAGGTCCTCAGAATTGACCTCAACCCTCAGAATTGATCGCTCCCACTTAAGGTCCTCAAAATTGACCTTGACCCTCAGAATTGGTCGCTCCCACTTAAGGTCCTCATAATTTACCTCGACTCTCAAAATTGGTCGCTTCATCTTAGGTCCTCAGAATTGACCTCGACCCTTCGAATTGATGATCGCTCCCATACTTAGGTCCTTAGAATTGACCTTGTACCAAAGAATCGGTCATTTTAGCATTACCTTTAGGTCTTCAGAATTGACCTCACCCTCTGAATCAATCATCCTCACCCCATTAGGTCCTTAGAATCGAACTCCTTCCAAAAACATCATATGGTGTCTATTCGATGACTTTCACTTGTTCTAAGCTCACCCGACGAGGGGATCTGTAGACACCACATTTTAGGACCCCCTAAGTCTCTCCTTAGGCCCCTATCATCTCCCTAATTCATTACAAACCCTAGGTCACACTCCAAGTACCGATCTGGAGGCCATCGGGCGCTCCTGGGTCCCATTTGACTCCGATCAACTCTATCGTTAGAGCGAAAGCTCAATAAAACTTCAAAGGGATCTAAATCCCTTTTACAACGATCCACCCAATGCATGAATCAGAATAACGGTTCAGATAAATGAACCATTTTACTACAAAAAATCATTTTAGAGGCCACAAGGCACTCTCGGGCCCCAATTTTAACCTAATAAACTCCATCTTCAGAGAAAAAGCTCAATAAATCTTCTAAGGACACTATAACCCCTTTCCAACGGTCTACCCCATATGAAAAATGGCATAACCGTTCGGGCAAATAATCCATTTTCCCCTAAAATTTAATTCGGTGGCCATCAGGCGCTCCTGGGCTCCGTTTGAGCAAGGTCAACTCTTCAACTCGAACGAGATTGAATGAATCTTTGAAGGGAATTGAATACCCTTTATAGTAGTCCACCCCATGCATGAATCCACCTTTTGGTACGAACGAATGAATCATTTTACTCCAAAAGGTCGACGGACGCTGTTTGCGATTATGACTTATAATTTGGACTAACGATCCATTACCGTCTGATGATATCCCGTCTAAAGGACCAATAGGCACTTTCGGGACCCATTTGACCCAAATTTTACTCCAAAATATGGGAGAATCCCCAAGGAACATTGAAGGACTATAAATTACCTTTATAATGATATGACCATGCGCGATTTGGATTAAAGGATTGCGTTCTATGATCATTTTTTTAGAAAAATTTGCACGAGACTGCCGATTGACAGGTCCATTTCCCTGCCTATCGATAGTGTGTCTAGGTTTAACTACTGATTGGTAGGGCTAGGGGTATGCTGATCAACAGTCTTCCTACCCTATAAAAGGAGGGTATGAGCTCACTCTCAAAGACACCTCAGATCCATTAATATCAGTGATCTCAGCAACATTCTCTTACAATCAACGAAGTTTCCTTGTGTGAAAATTCCTTTCCATCTTTCTTTCCCATTACTTTCATACCCAGTTTTGAAAAATCTCCTCCTCTCTCATTCAACATGCATCCCAAAATTTGAGGGATCTCATCAAGAATCGATATCAAACCTCAATTCTCCAAAGAAGGTCCAAATATCCTCATCTGTCTCTTTAAATACTCTATTTTCACATTAGTTACATAAATTCTTAACCTAGTCTTCATTTTATCTCATGCACATTAGAATCTCATCCTTTATTAGTTATAATGCACGCACTTTATTTTCTATAAAAAAATCAAAACAAAGAAAAAGAGGGTTACACCTATAAATTCCAACGGGATTATCCACCAGAATTTCTCAAAACTAAAATACATTTTTTACACACACACATATAATAAACTCCCGTTTGAATCTATGGTATAAACCCCACCCTTATGACGCATGCGAACTACGTGGACTTTGATGCCTTTATAGGCCACGTAGGCATTTCGGTTTAAAAATCGAAACTCGAGTCCAATTTTCCCATTTTCCCATTTTTATCCTTTTTATCTATACATTACTCATATGTATCATACTTGTGATTCACATTCGCGCTTTATCTAACAAATATTATCATTCCATCGTAACAATCACTGTCATGATAAGCACATACATCATACTTTTTAATTATTATTTTGGGAACATTCCTTTGGATGACCTCACTCTATCTTTTCTATGATATGAGTCTGGCGATTCTGATCTCCATTTATATATACATGCGCACACACTTTATGGAGAAATTAAGGAAAATAGTAACACAAGCCCCCCCATGAGAGACCGAAAGGGCGGGATGAGTGCCAAACACCTTCTCATCCCGTAACTTAGCCCTCGAACCTTCAAACTATTGGTTTCGTAAGAATTGATTTGTCTTTGATGCCGCTCTCTTGAGGCAACGACATGTTTTTTTCCTGTTTTGTGCAAAATAGGCTACCGACTCCATCTCTTTACATCACCCCACATCAACGATGGTCGAAGCACTCCTAAAAAAGGGCACAAGACCATCTCTCCCTCTCCTAGTGCGTGCGCGAGAGCGCTAGAACCCCGACGGGAGGAAATATCCCCCCGAAGGGAAGGGAAGGTCACAGGTGCAGAAGCCGATCTACTTCAATAGTAAGTATATCTAAGGGGTTGAGTTAAAATATCAGAAAATGGAAAATTTGGAGTATGCTTTGATACACGCCTCAAGGAAGATGATGCCTTACTTTTAAGCCCACACTATGGTGGTGCTCACCGATACTCCTTTGAGGTAGGTCATCCATAAACCTGAGAAATCAAGAAAGTTGATCGCATGGTCAATTAAGCTAGGGGAGTTCGACATCATATACCAGCCAAGGACAATAATTAAAGGGTTAGCATTGGTCGACTTTGTGCCTAAGTTCACTTGGGACGAGGCCGATACCAAGGAAAATGAGGTTTCAGTTTTGCCAAAAAAAGAAACTGTGGGTCCGACCAAAGTCGATGGTGTACGAGCTGACCTAATTGAAAAAGATATTTTATTCAAGAATTATACAGCCGATCAAGGGCCTTTCATAGTCAACAACCCAGTCTGGAGTCTATTTATGGATGGATACTTATGTGAAAGCGACAGGGGGCAGGACTCATATTGTCGGCTCTAGACGAAAAAGACATTGAGTATGCTTTGAGGTTTAGCTTTAAGGACTAAAATAATTAATCTGAGTACGAAGATTTATAACAGGATTATCACTAGCCAAGTATTGAATGTCAACCACATAATAGTTCATAGCGACTCCCAGTTGGTGGTGAACTAAATTTTAGGGATTTATGAAGCAAATGACGAGAAGATGGCCAAATACTTGGATAGAGTGAAAAGGGTTTTGATGTACTTCAGAGAGGTATAAATGAAGAGAGTCCCTCAACTTAAAAATAGCTGAGCTGATGCATTAGGGAGACTTGCATTGGCCACTAGAACATAAATCACGAGAACTATCACAGTTGAGATATTGCACAGACCAAGTATTGATGAAAACGATGGAAAACTTGAGTTTTATTTGAATTTGAATCTTGGAACTTCATGGATGGTCCCTATTATCAGATATATCATAGAAGGAGAGCTCCCAGAATCAAAGTCCGATAGGAAGAAATTGAGGTACATGGCAATAAAATTTACTATCATAGGGGATATCCTATATAAGAAAGGTTTTTTGTTCCCCCTGCTACGGTGTGTCTACCCTTTAAAAGTGGAGTATGTTTTGGGTGATTGGGGGATCATACTCCAGCTATATTAGGGGACAATATTTGGCAAAGTGGATAGTGACATAGGGCTATTAGCGGTTGACTCTAGCTAAGGACGTGTCCGACCATGTGAAAAAGTGTGACAAATGCCAAAGATACGACTACATCCCTCATCAACCCCATCAACCTCTGTCACCCATCAAAACCCCTTGTCCATTTACAGTGTAGGGGATTGACTTAGTGGGACTTCTGCCTAGAGCTGCATGCAATTACGTATCCTTGGTAATGGTGATAGACTACCTTTGGAAATGGGTAAAGGCTGAGGCCATAGGTTCCATCATAGAGATGAATACCTTCAAATTTATTTGGAGGAATATTATATACAAATATGGTGTACCTCATTCTCTAATCTCAAAAAACAAAAATAAGTTCAAAAACAAGTCCCTAGAGGCTTACAGTGGAAGGGTCAAGCAGTTCTACTTAGTGCCAGGACGACCCCAAGCAAACGGCCAGACAGAGGTCACTAACAGAACAATACTAGGCGGGATCATGAAGAAGCCAGAAGACGACAAAGGCTTGTGGATAGAAGAGGCGCATGCCATCCTGTGGGTCCACATGACGACAGAAAGGACACTGACAGGGGAAATCCCTTTTATACTAGCTTATAGCTTGGAAGCTATGATACCAACTGAGCTTGGCTTACCCAGCCAAAGAATCCATACACACAATCCATAGACGAACAATGGAGAGAGAAGGCTAGACTTAGATCTTATAGAAGAGAGAAGGGAGGATGATGAGTTGAGGCAAGCAGTGTACCAATAGAGAACGACCAAGTTCTACAATAAAAGTTTCATACCTAGGTCGATAGCTGTGGGGGACCTAGTTTTGAAGAAGGTTTGGAAAAAGTTGAATAAGTTACACCCAAATTGGTATGGCCTATACAGGGTCACTGAAGAGATCGGTTGGAGAATTTAGAGGGAAAGCCATTCTCCAATCCATGGAATACCAGTCATTTGAAAAAATATTATCAGTAGTCTTGTTTATACAGTTTATGTAAAATTTCTCTTTATATTTTAAAGGTTTAAAGTAATGAATGAAAAGAGTTCCAAGTGTTCCCTCGTATCTTTCATTTACGAATTGTCCAAATGCATGGTTTAAATTATCTTAAGCTAAACAACATTATTTATTCTTGAATTAGCATTGACTTACTCTTGGTGATACAAACGACCGTGCAAGACTCGTCTTGGTCATGGGTATTAATAACATAGAGAGGGGGTAATGGTGTGATTACATCACTAAGGTGGTGAAAAACACTCAACATATTAAAAAATAATAAGTTAGTTAATCGTCTCGGTTAAGGATGAGATTAGACTAACGACATTGATTTGGTGATCTCCTTCATAAAATTGTTTCATTGTGGTTACCTTAAACATCATTAGTTTGGTTATTTCTACTTTGAAAATCATTAAGTTGGTTAATCATCGCGGCTAAGGATGAAATTGGGCAAACACCATTGATTTGGTGATTTACTACTTAAAATCATTTCATTATGGTTACCTTAAACATAATTAATTTGGTGGTTTGAAAATTAATAAGTTATTTACTTATGGGAATTGGGTATATATCTCGGCCACGACCAAGAACGAGAGTAGATCTCCAATTAAAAATCCCAAGTCCATTAATAGTCATACAACTATAAAGAAAACGGATATGACATAATAAGGAAAAGAGAATAGCACATGAGAGCTAACAATAAAATATTCTCAAATTATATTTACCATCAAATATTGTTCAAAAGTTACACATGAGAAAGGCTAATTAGGCCACAGACGGACACCCAAGGAGTAACCAAAAGAAAAATTAGAGAATCTCTTTCGGAGGAGCATCGTCTTGGTTGGTAGTGACATTGTCAACTACAGACTCAGTGTCGGCCCCATCACCATTGAATTCCCCTTCAGTCATCTCAGCTCCAGCCAGCTCAGTCATCTCGGCTGTGGGTTATTAGGTTGTCTTATATGGGGCTCTTACATTGTTCTCGACATTGTCCAGGGCAGTGCTGAGCAGGGGGTCTGAAAGATCAAGGCCCTTAAAGTGTTCAGGGGTTAGCATTTCAACCTTGGCTTATTTAAGTACGAGCCAACAACACACCATCTCCACACCTCCTTCGAGGTATTTATAAGAATACCCCCAAACTCCTTAAAGATGTTGAATTCAACAATAACCCCCGCCTTAGCCTCATCCAATGTCTTCTGGACTACTGCATCAATATCGGCCCATCTCTTGTCGGCCAACTCCTTTAAGTAATCAATATGCTCCTTCTTCAACCTGTTTACATCGTCTGGGTACCTCTGTTGCTATGAACCCATGGCTTTTTAATGGTCGATGTCTTTGGCAGACAATTTTTCCCTCAAGGTTTTCTTTATTTTCTCAGCATCCTTCCCTTTTAAGATTAGGGGAAGCCTCTTCTTTATCCAATCACCAAGATAAAAAAGGGTAAAAAAAGACTGCAAAAATATGAAGAAAAGGGGTTAATATAGGACAACACTTCAAAGAAAATGGGTTAGTCAGATAATAAAGGTTGCAAATGATTACTTGAGTGGCGCTACGGACACTGAACTCGATAAGACAAGAGGCATACATTGCCTCCCAAAAGTGCCTGTCGATGTTAGGTACCATGGAAGAAATAACGGTCCATGTCCTCTAGGCATCCTCCATCAGAGTCTTATCATGGAGTTTTAATTAGGCAAGACGGGTGACAACAGTATCATTAGATGATATTGAAATCGCCTTGGATGGGACCTCCTTCCTATTCTTTTTAGGGGATGGTGAAATGAAGTGTCGTCCACCACTTCCTTCCTTTTCTTTGAAGCTTTGAGATTGTCGGGGTTGCTTACTGTCATTTTCTTCGTTGAGGTTGTTAAGCATCGCTGAAATGTTGGGGGTAGCCACAGTTCAAATTTCTTTAGGAGTATTGTCCAACTAATTTACAAAAAAATGGAGAATGTCATGAACAATATAGCAACAGATAATACCACTACTCATAATTAAAAGTCACAAGCCTTACAATCAAAGTCAATTAAAGACGAGACTGTAGTTAAAAGAAAAGACTTAGTCATTTATGTTAAGGGGTCAACACTTAACCCCCTCTCGGACACGACTTCGAGGGTCACGTGCTTCTTAAAGTTAATAAGCCCACAGTCATCCCCTTGAAAAACGAGTTGTTCTATTTTGTCTCGATTGTCTATTCTCAGGCTGGGGTCGAGTCTGGCAACCATGTAAGCTTTTCCCCATATTTGGGGGACCTGTTGCTCTAAGGAAGAACAGGCGACATCCAATGAAAATTCCTATACACCAGAGATAAAAAAATATCTAGACTTCCATTAGTTGTTGGACGTCTGGTTGACAAAAATAACCTTCTTTGTCGGCTTCCTAGCTATAAAGTGATAATAGCCAGGGTGTACTTTCGTATATGAGACATTGTAACTGGCCTTAAAAATATAAGCTATAAGATCGGTGCCATGGAAATACTTCCACACATATATAAATACAATAATAATTCCCCATGCATTGGGAGAAAGCTGGGATAGGGCTAGGCCCGTACTGGTGAGGATCATCTGCATAGTAGGACGAGAAGACAAAAGCCAACCTTGAAAATTTGTTCATAGACTATAATGCCAATTGGTCGTTCATCAATCGCCCTCTTTACCTCATCAGGGACCCTTATTGTAATGTCAAATTTAACTCTATACAGGTGAATCCGGTACAAGAGATCAACGCCAGTCATAATATTTTGAAAAGTGTAATCATAGGACGTGTTAAATGTTTCCTCGAACTCATCTCTCGAGTTGGCGACCAATACTTATTTTGAAATTCCCCCTCAGTTATGGATGATATGGGAACGACTGACTGGATAGGCGGTCGAGCAATAGTAACTCTAAGCACCTGTAAGGACATATTTTATAAGTTCTGGTTTACATTAGTGTATGTTGTATACCGCTACAACTGTCGAAGATTTACTCAAGTTCAATCATGAATCGAGACGGATCCGAATATCAACGTTCTTCAACAGAAAAGACTTTGTGAGATTAATTTTGGTAAGGTTGTGTTTAAGTCCCTTTACGGTTCATTTAAAATATTGGGATAATTTTTCTAAGTGTTGGAATTTTTTTGTAAATTGTTTTTAATCAGGGAGGCGATTTTTTTACGTCAAATGGATTTTTTTCTAATTGTTGAGGCGAACAAATTTTTTCCTCCGGCCGTTCGAATAACATTGCCACGTCATTCAAACGATATTGGCATGTCGCGTGAAGCCATTCGAGCGAGATTCAGCTTCGTTCGAGTGACATATTGACTTCGTTTGAGCGATATGACGACTCAATTCTTTATATATATCGTGTCAAATGAGTAACTATCTCTTAAGAAGACCTGACTTTTTTCATTCTGCAAAAATGAAAAATAGCAGAACACTTTTGTCTGCTTCAATTTAGGGTTCAATCCTTTGTTTTTCAATTCACAAAAATCCTAATAGTTTGGTGAATTGTTTTGGAACCTAAGATACATCTTTGGTAAAGTTTCTCTTGTAGAGAGGGTAAATCTACGACTGACGATTACGTGTCATTTAAGAATGCTAGTGGGTATTCCTTACTGATTCCAACCTGGGTGTTCGTGTGGGCTACTGCGGTTATTCCATTGCTGGCTTTAGGCTCCATGTTTATGTGAGTATCTGCATGATATTCATTGCATATTTCATTGTGTATGTAAGTTGCGATTTATTTTACATATTTAATAAAAAGTTTTTCCCTTTTGGGGTTTTTCCTAAAATCTTTGTGTCAACAACTTATTTATGTTGGATTGATTTTACCCATGTAAATGTATGTTTTAGGGCTGAATTAAATTGGTTTTAAAATTGACTATAGTTAAATAAGTTTACAATTGAAAATTTGCGACACAGTTGAAATCAATATCACACCGCTTTCTAAAATTGGTATCAGAGCGAGTTTCTCTAATTTATTGAGTGATCCTGTTTTCCGCAAAAAATTGTGATTTTGATTTTTTTAAAAAATCTAATTTTGAAAAATCGCAATGTTTCCAAATGAAAACTTATATAATCGGTTGCTAATTTTTGATGGGTCTAATTATTCTTACTGGGAGCCCATATGAAACCGCATTTAAAAGCAATCGATGAGCGTGTTTGGGTTGTTTATGAAAGAGGCTGGACTCCTTTCACTATCACTGCTAATAATGTTACTAGTTTAAAACCCGTGGCAGACTGGACTGAGGATGAGTTTAGGTGGAGTAATTTTAATTCTCGTGGGCTAAATGCAATTTATGGTTCCATCACTCCTGAAGAGTTACAACGAATCATGACGTGCACCACGTTTAAAGAAGTGTGGGATGTTTTAAAACTTACCCATAAAGGCACAAATGCGATCAAAGAGTCTAAAATTCAAAATTTAACTACTCAATTCGAAACGAAAACCATGCTTGAATATGAGTGCTTTGATAATTTTTATGCACGTTTATTTGATATTATCAACACTTGTTTCAATCTTGGGGAACACATACCTGATGCACGAGTGGTTAAAAATCTTTTGAGATCGCTGACTGTTTTGAATTCCTTAGGCAATTTAAGCAATATAAAATTGGAAGAGCTGGTAGGATACCTCCAGATATATGAAATTGACATGTTTTTCGACATTCTCAAGTCTAAGGATAAAAACAAAGCACTTAGAGCCCAGTCTAGGAAAGGATAGGAAGTGTCCAAGAGAGAGAAGAAAAAGAAAGTGAGAGTTTGTGGGTCCGAGTTTGAGGGAGAATTTGTTTTTGATATGGCCTTGCTTGCGAATTTTTTTAAAAAATTTATCAAAATTTCCAAAGAAAATTCTTCCAATAAAAGATTTTTTGAGAAAAATAAAAAGAAAGAGGAGGCCAAAAATAGCAGTGAGAAAGAGGAGTAAGAGAGATGTTTTGAATGCGAGGGCAAGGGGTATAAGGCGTTTGAGTGTCCAACTAGGCTAAAGAGAAAGGGCAAAAAAGGTTGCCATACCAGCCACTCTTAGCGATAGTGAGGAAGAGGCGAAGAATTTAGAGGATGAATATTCAGATGGGATGTGTGTTGCCTTTTTAGATAGTCACGTGAGCACACCTAGTTTGTCCCACAACGATGAGAATACTTGTGCACGTGAGACCCGGAGGATAGTTTGAATGTTTCTAGCTCGTGTGAGGGTGAGTGTGCTAGCGAGGGAGATAATAAGCTCCAAATTGCGTTTAGGTATTTATACGCCGAGACCTTAAAGACTTAGAAATTAAATAAGGAGTTAGGTCTAAGGGTGAAAGATTTGGAGATAGATATTGAGATTTTGAGGGAATTTGAGGCGTTGGCGAGTCAACTTGAGAAGGTAAAGATTTCTTTGAGTGAGCTGTTGATCGTCGTAAATCGGGAAAAGAGTGAACTTATAGCCTATATGTCACAATTATAGAGAGATATTGAACATGTTCGGGAGGTAAAGGTCACTATAGAGGACACATCTAAGAAGGTAGGAAAGATGTTCCTTGGTCCAACTTTGGGTAATGTTGAGAGACTAGTAATAGGTCACGACGGTGCGTATACTTACCAAGTTGCACATGAGCCGGTTCCCGAGTTTATTATTGATCTATATGGCTCTCAACCTTACCCACCTAGGCGTCCCGTACAGGATAGGAGAGTTCACCGTAGACGTTTCGAGAGAGAAGTTCCTAGGCCCATGTATGTTTGCACCCATGGTAAGAAAATAGGACACCTTAAGGAATTTTGCTTTCAGTTGGGTAGTGTGCCGGATAGAGTCTTGCCACGCGTTCACACACATTCACCCACACATGATGCTACGAATGATTACATGAGAGAGTTTGCACATATTAGGTAGCAAGTAAAGTTTTTGCTCAAAACTTCACATGATTTGATGGATGTTTTTCATAGGATGTCACCACCTTTGAAAAACTCCTTTGCACCTAACGGTTGAGGTTTAGACATGTTTGCTAGCATAGGATGACCTTCTTGATGATATTTTGTGCCTATTGATAGTGTGTACCATTTTTGTGTTTATATTTTCCAGTTTTGATAGATTTTTTGAAAAACCAAAAAGATTTTCGTTTTTAAAAAATTTAAGAAAAATGTAAAAAGATTTTTTTTAAGAAAAAAATTGAAATAACCAAAGAGACTTTATTTTGATAAAAGTTTTTGGAAAAAGACAAAAATAGTTTTGTATTTTGTTTACACTGTTTATGGATGGAAATTTAGGATGACTGAGTCACAACATCATTCCATATCCATGTGACTGTTTGATAGTATTTTGATATGCATTATCATTTCATTTTTCTGCTTTATAATGTTTGAAGTCATTAAGATATAATTTGAGATTACTACCTACATGTTTGACTCTTAGTCTCCTTTAATGCACACTTGCATGGATTTGTTCGATTATTGTACTTGTCTATCACATGTTGGTCGAAGTGTTTCCATATCAATCCTGTCTTTAAAACGAACCAAATGCAATAAAACTCGACAATGAAAGCAGTGCATGTAATAACCGTTGCTCGTGAGGAATTTGTTTAATATGAAAAAAAATGATGAGTGAACACGGGAAAGGGCTGCAAGAGTACAAAATTAACTTATCGTGAAAGCCACTGTTTAAAAAGAGCCTGAAAAAAATTTAAAGTTAATAAAGAGATAAATATGCCAAAATAAGGGGCCAATAGGTTTAGATAACCTCAAAAGAAAAAAAATGCATTATTATTTAGGAGGGTGTTCGGATGGAAAAGTAATCAACGATTTCTCACATCCTGATAAAGTCTTGAAAAAGCATTACATAGTTTTAAACATTATTGGTGGGGAAATCATTTTAGACTTTGATGTGTCGATTAGATCGAGTCGATGTCATATGAATTCACATTAATTGAGACATACGGACGATTTTGAGATCATTCGTTAGGAGTCTTCGTATTCATCGTGTACATATGTTTTGTTTAATTGCATTGGTTTTCTATCAAATTTGTCCACACCCATTCATTCTGATTCCACGATTTGGTTATCTTAGTGTAAATTCACGTTATGTGATTTTTGTGAAGTTATTTTTGTATTTTTATTTGAAAAAAATTGAAAAATAAAAAATAGTTGGTTAATGCTTTCAAGGATATACTTGATGACCGTCCTTGATGATCGTAGTTGTTTGCTTTGCTTGTCGTGACACTCCATATTTATTTTTATTTTTTATTTTCCTTGTCTATTTTGGACAAATAAAAAGGGGGAGAACGAATTATGATTTTATGGGGAGTTTTAATTATGGGGAGAATTGATATTCGATATTTGTTTATGTTTATCTCATTTCAAACTCGATACGTCACGGAGGTATTTGATTTGTCTCATGTGTGTAGGAACAAAATTGAAGATCATATTTTGCACACTCTGATGATGACAAAGAAAAAGATTTGAAGATTTCCAGTTGAAGATTTTTGAAGAAAAGTTTAGACATGCATTTTTAGTACCCTTTTAGTATTGGGATCATGGGAGGGTATTAGATTTGTATAGGCATTTGATTTGATAACTTGGATGTTTTTGTTTTGTACCAACATAGACATCGGGGGAGATTTGTAGGGATATATTTTATAAGTCCTAGTTCACATTAGTGTATGTCGTATACCGCTACAATCGTCAAAGATTTAACTCAAGTTCAATCACGCTTCAAGATGGATCTGAGTATCAACATTCTTTAACAGAAAAGACTCTCTAAGATAAATTTTGGCAAGGTTGTGTTTAAGTCCCTTTACGGTTCATTTAAAATATTGGGATAATTTTTCTAAGTGTTGGAAAAATTTTATAAACTGTTTTTAATCAGTTGAGGCATTTTTTTCGTCAAATGGAATTTTTTTAAGTGTTGGACATTGCCACGTCGTTCAAATGACATTGGCGCATCGCGCGAACCTGTTTGAGCGAGATTCAGCTTCGTTCGAGTGCATTGTTGACTTCGTTTGAGCGATTTGATGACTCAATTGTTTATATATAGCGTGTTAAATTAGTCATTGTTTCTTAAGAAGGCCTAGCATTTTTCATTATGCAAAAGCGCAAAACAGCAGAACACTTTTGTCTTCTTCAATTTAGGGTTTAATCCTTTGTTTTTCAATTCACAAAAATCCCAATAATTTGGTTAATTATTTTGGAAACTAAGATATATATTTGGTAAGGTTCTCTTGTAGAGAGGGTAAATCTACGACTGACGACTGCGTGTCATTTGGGAGTGCGTCGGTATTCCTTATTAATTCTAAGTTGCGTGTTCGTGTGGGTTGCTGCGGTTGTTCCATTGCTGAATTTAGGCTGCGTGTGTATGTGAGTATCTACGTGATATTCATTGCATATTTCTTTTGGGCTTTTTCCTAAAATCTATGTGTCAGCAACTTATTTATGTTGCTTTGATTTTACCCACGTAGATGTATGTTTTAGGACTGAATTAAATTGGTTTAAAAATTATCTCTAATTAAATAAGTTTACAATTGGAAATTTGCAAAATAGTTTAAATCAATATCACACCGCTCTCTCAGCCCCTAAGGGACCAAAGTCTCAGCAGGAGGGTTAGCCTCACCAAACCTAGTAGCCCCCGAGTCCACGGTACGAGAGGCAGGGACCCTCATGGCTTGCGTCTATCAATCTGCCTCACTAGAGACCCTAGAAGCAGAAGGGCTACAGTTCTAAGAGGATGAAATGTCAATGCTGCCCTCATTCTAAGATGATCTTGAACTCATTGAATCCTTATTAATGTCAATAATAGGAGGACGAATTATAGCTAAAGGAATAGGAAACATAGGATATGTGAGGTTGGTCCCGGCTTTCCATCTAGCCTCGGCCTCAACCTCACCCTCATGTATTTATCTAAAAATATGACCCTCAAGATGGGTTAATTGGTCTATCAGCTCATACAAAGTCTTAAACATTCAAAGGGGTTGACCAAAATTGACCCAAAGATAAGAAACATAAGTTAAATCATTTTTATTTAAGAATAGTGACTTGAAGGCCACCGAAGAAGGCAACCAGAGTAGCTCCGACGACCATTACGAATGGAAAAGAAGATAGAAAACTGGTGGGAAATTCCTAAGCTACCACACTTAGACCTAAACCTCTCCTAAAAACCACCTAGAGAATCCCTAAAGATGCCTAAAAAGGCTGATGAAAAACTCAATAACTCACAAAAAAATTGTAAAAGCTTAAAATAGGTAAAAAGGGAGAAAACTTAAGCTAAATGGATGGTGGAAGTTACTTAATGAAGGAAAACTCATGAAGAACCAAAGGTGGACCTTAAATATGGTCGAAAAAGCTTGATTGGAGGAGTGGAAAGGAGAGGAAACTAGGTTGCTGTGAAGAGAGAGAGAGAGAGAGAGAGAGAGAGAGAGAGAGAGAGAGAGTTGCGTGGAGAAAAAAGAGAAAAAGGGTTTCAAATGTATGTAAATAGTCGTAATCATTGTGCACAACTCCAAAGGCCTTCATCATTAAGGAACAACTCCCCTAGCAGTCTTGCAGAACTATATGATGAGTGCCAAGTGTCACTCTACAACCCTCACTCATCATTTTAGACCTGATATTGAAAAAACATTTCAGCCATCTATCAGGGACATCCAATCACCATCTTCCCTCAAAAATTTTTACCCACCGGCCTTCTACTTGCATTCAAGGCTAAAGGCTAGGGGTGATTGATATACCCAAGTATGATATCGCCCCAGCCTAGGACCCAATCGTCCAAGGCCGACCTTACAAATCGTCCTGACTAACATTATAGGACCGACTACAGTAGTCTTATACTAGTAGTCTTGGCTTCGTCCACTCTCCTGGGATGAGACCCATTAATTGGGCCACGGTATCTTCATAAGTATCATATCTTCCTGGCATCTCTACACATTCGAGATCAATCAACTGGCCTAGCAGCTCCTCACAAGTTTCATCTCGTTCGGTTACTTCCAAACAGCTAAGACCTCAGTTCAGCCCTACTCATTAGTTTCTCAAATAGGATATTAGAGGTGTCATCCTCAGCCAGGCTGAGACCTTTCAAGACAATATACAACCATGTGTGATATAGGTTTCTAGTGTGACCAACCCACGTGGATAGGAAGTTATAAAAAGATCACAAGAGCATGTGAGGGGAATATTTACATCATCATTACATGCTTGTGCTCAGGACAAGTGTTTATTCCTCATTGTATGCTTCACTAAGGAAACGCTTTATACATGCTTGGGGGTTCATTGTGCACCCCAAGCACTATAGATATTCATTTTCTTTCTAGAAGAAAGGATCCAAAAATTATAAAATCCCAGCAAACCTCTGTCTCACATGTAGTAGAAGGAGAAAGCTTAAGAGTTGTATACTTTAGGCCATTAAAGACTTTTTCTAGTGAAAACCACACTCATTTTCATAATGGAGTAGGCTGATACAGCTGAACCATTTAAATTTTGGTGTTATTTATCTTCTCCTCATCTCATTTTCATATTTACATCACTGTTCCATCATATATATCTCAACTATTATGTGTGCTTGAGCTTGAGCTGCTGATATAAATTTAAATGATGATTACGTAGCGTCATCAAATGATGCCACCGCCTAAAAATTTGTGAACGTGCTATAAATACATGTTTTGTGTTTGATTTCATTGAGACTTTTGCCGGAGTTGATTCTGCATATCCTTTGTAAAAGGTCCAACCTTTTGGTTTAAGAAAAATCTTTTTTATTCACAAATCATCATCCACAAGATTTATTTGAGTGAATAAAGTTTAAAACCATGTATCTTATATCTAGCATACAACTTTTATCGAGATATTTCTTCAAGATTGATCTTATGATACCTGAGGAAATTCATTGCTGGTGACGAAGGTTGATCGGTGGATACCAAGCATGGAAGGTCGTGTGTGTCCAGCTCTAGAATGAGTAGAGTTCTTTAGATATTTGTTAGGCATTGCACATTATACTTGTGGTATTTATCAAGTAGTTTTTAAGTCTATAGTCCTTTAAACTCTCTAAAGTACGAAAAAATGATTTAATCGAAAGGTTTTTCCTTAATTTGCCTCTGTCGAATGCATGATTTATTTTATCAGCTTTATCACCTAGATGCGTTTTTAGTATAATAAGATAAAATTTGGAATTATATGAACTTAATTATATAAATTATCCATTAAGATCAAGATAGCTCACTCTCACATACATTTCATTTTGAGAGTGTATGGGCGAGACCCGTCTCTTCATACACTCTCGTCTTGCCGAGAGAGTTTTGACTCCCAGTTCACTGTATTGTGATTTTAAGTAACCATAGTGAAATGTTTTTTAATTATGTCACCAAATTAATAATGTTAACATATAAGTCCTCTCTCTTAGTTTCGAGAGTATGAGGACGAGACTTATCTCTTCACACACGCTAATATCTCGAAGAGAGTTGTGAATTTTTATTCACCATGTAGTGATGACTAAATAAATAACAAAAAATAAATGATTTTCAATCTTGTCCACCGAACTAATGATGTTATCACATAGGTCCCCTCCCGTTATTTTTGAGGATATATGGACGAATCTCGTCCCTTATTACAATCTCGTCTCGTCGAGGGAGTTTTGAATCTTAATTCAGTACTTAGTGATTCTTAAGAAACCATAGTAAAATGATTTTTTAAGACTTGTGTTTTCCACCACTTAAGTGATGTGATTACACTCGTCCCCCCTCTTGATGTTATTGAGAGTTTACGGACGAGACAAGTCTCTTCATGAACTTGTGTATCATCGAGTGTGAGCTGCAACTAATTTGGACTTGTGTGTGATGGACACTTAATTATTGAAATTATCAATTAGTTAGTTACACAAATTTACCGTGTGATATTTTTTGCAAAATATTTTTCTCTCGATATCAATTTTTTTGAAAAATTATGGATCCTTGAAATTTTGATTTTAATGGAGATTTTATATAATCGAGTGCTCATCTTCGATGGTACAAATTATGCTTACTAGAAGTCTAGGGTGAGGTCTATTTTAAAATCCATAGATAAGAGAGTCTAGTTAGTTTGTAAAAAAGGGTGGACTCCTCCCACGGTCACTGTTGATAATGTCACAAATCCCAAAACCTATTTTTTCCTAAACTGATGAGGAATTTAACTGGAGTAATTTTAATTCTAGTGGAATTAATGTTATTTCTGGCACTGTCGCTCCCGGGGAGTTCCATCCCATCATGACGTGGACTATGTTTAAGGAGGCTTGGGATACTCTTTAGCTCACTCATGAGGGTACCAAAACTGTCAAGGCGTCTAAGCTTCAAAATTTGACCACCCAATTCGATACCGTCACTATGTTAGAGTCTAAGAGTTTTGATGAATTTTATGTTAGGTTGTCGGACATTATTAACACTAGCTTGTCTAATATTGTTAACATCAAAAGTGAATTGCTTTCATGGCTGGTCACGTGAATACTTCTAATTTTTCCCACAATGATGAGGACACATGTAAATGTGAGAGCCTCGATAATGCTTTAATCCATTCGAGTGAGTGTGATGATGAAATTACATGTGAGGGAGAAGGGGATCTCCAAAAAGCCTCTAGTGATTTGTACATCGAGACATTAAAACCAAATAGTTGAACAAAGATTTGAGTCTCAGGGGGTTATATTTGGAGAGATACATGAAAGTTTAGAGGGTGTGTGAGGCATCGATGAGTCAACTCAAGAAAGTGAAGGTTTCTTTGTGTGAGCAATTGTTCGTCTTAGATCGGGAAAAGAGTAATTTTACCAACACCTTGTCTAGTATTACGGGAGATCTTTCATCTTCATTGGAGACTCCTGAGAAATTTAAAGCCCGTGTATGCCAACTCGAAAGAAACCTAGAACGTGCCCAGGAGGTCAAAGTTAATTTAGAGGACACATCGAAGAAAGTTGGAAAGATTATCCTCGGCCCATCTTTGGGAAATGTTGAGAGTCTAGCAATAGGTTATGACGGTGTGTCCACTTCCCAAGTTGCACCCAAGCTGGTTCCCAAACTTGTGTTAGATACATATAGCGCTCGACCTAACCCACATAGGAATTCGATTCCATGTGGGAGAGTGAGTTATAGATGTTTTGAGATAGGGGGTCCTAAGCCCATGTATGTTTGTTCCCATTGCACGAAAAAAGTAGACCTTAGGGAATTTTGTTTTAAGTTAAGTACTATGTCTCATAGGTACCTTCCACGATGTGCTACTTCACGTGTTCCTACATGCACTCCCACACAGATTACTCCACATGCTCCTGCACATCACATGAGATATTTTGAGTGTCTTAGAGAGAAAATAGAGTATTTGGTCAAAAAATCACATGATTTGATGGATGTTTTTCATAGGCTTTCATCTCCTTTGGAGAGCTCATCCGGACTTAATGATTGAGGATTAGACTTGCTTACTAGTATAGGATGCTTTTCATGTTCATATTTTACATGCCTATTGCTAGTGCGTACTACCATGGTGTTATCATTGTATTTATCTTATACCATTTTGATATATTTTTCAAAAATCCAAAAAGAGTTTTGTTTTTCTTGAAAATCTTTAGAAAAATACAACCAGATTTTCGATTTCCTTTTACGAAAAAGTGAAAAAGCCAAAAAGAAAATATTTTTGATAAATTAAAAAAGAGTTTTGTATTTTTTACACCATATGTGGATGGACATTAAATATGTCCAAGTCACCCATTCATTCCATATCCATGTCACCATTTTGTATTGTTTTGTGATGTGGCACCATTTCATTTTGTGCTTAATAATGTGGTGACATTATGATCTGATATGGTGACTACTTGTTACATGTTTGACTACTTAATTACCTTTAATGCACACGAGCACGAACGTATTTGAGCATTGCACTTACCTATCATGTATCGTTTATAGTGTTTTCATCTTAAACCTACTTTTAAATGAACTAAATGCTATTAAATGAGATAATGAAAGTAGTGTTTGTAAGAACCATTGCCCGGATTGGAAAAATTGAAAATTATATCTCCGATAAATGTGGTATATATTTGTAGTAATGGAATTGGTCTGCGGGAGACAGGTTGTCTTTGCGTCAATATCCCCCATTTGCAAAAGAAAAGAGCCTAAAATATTAAAGGCACATAAGAAGAAAATAAATATAAAGTGCCGGCCAATTTCAAAGAACATTGATGTTTTGCTACATATGATCATTATTTTTTTCTAAAAAAAGTGTTGTAAGAAATATTCAATATGTGAATTTTGAGGGAGTTTTGTCGAAGATCAATGGTATTTCACGTCCTGAAAAAGTCTCGTAAAAATATTGCATAGTTTTGGGCAGTATTGGTGTGAAAATCACTCACGATCTTGATTAGTTGAATTGGTCGAGTCGATTTCACTTGAGTTCACCTATTTTACACCTAAGATAAGCTTTGAGATCTTGTATTAGTTTGTGTCTTAATCCTTCGTGTACACATTTTATGTTTGTTTATGTTGATTTTCATATAGACTGTGCTCACACCCTTACATTCTGTTTTTATGATTCAGTTATTTTTGTGTTTTTCCATGGTGTGTTATTTTTGTAAGATTATTTTTACTTGAAAAATTTTGAAAAGTAAAAAATAGTTTGTAAGATCCTTTTGAGATTATCCTTGCTTGATTATTCATGTATATCCTTTTTTGATGATATTTGTTTATGCTTTGTGATGTTCCCTATAAGTTTCAGGTTTAGTTTCAATTCTTTTGTGACACCCAGCCTAATTAAATACCAGGTGATCAGTCCTTTATTAAATTATAACCAAGGTGAACGACTGGTTCATTCTTAGCATCACTGTCGCAAAATAAACTTTTCAATTTAAACACACTAAATAATTAAGCTAAGTGTAAAAACCATTTAAAACATTATTTCTATTTTTAATTTAAGTCCAATAATAAAATCTTTCATAATTCACCGTTTAAGAGTCACATAAATAACTAAACTGGAAAAGATCATCCAAGCAATTTAAGCATTCAATTAACTAATTCCAACTTTAAAAACACGAAGGAAAAACATACTGACAGTAACAAATCCCAAAGTAAAAATACTAAAAGTAAATGAATCACAATCTCTGACAAAACCCACCAAATAAGGAAAAAGGGCGACACATGCCCAACTGGATAAAATAGAACTAAGAGTGGAGTCAATAATGAGGTCGTCTAAGAAAAAGGCCTGCAACTCCCACCTAAGCTGCAACACGTTCCTTCCAAAGAATCCTAAGCATGACTCCCCTGTGGCTGGGCACATGTAGTATATATGTATATGTACAAGAGAGAAGACATAACAGGAAACGGGTCAGAGCCCGATTGTAAAACGGTTTAAAAATTTAGTTTAGAAAGTATTTAAAATGCTTAACGGCTAATGCAATAATCATATTAGTATGCGGCACTCTCTTGAGAAATTTCTCACCTCTCTTCTAATGTGCACACCTACCACACTATTAATCCCCACAAGTTTAGCTTATCTTAAATTTCTCATAAGGTTTCATGCCGACAATTAGTAGGGCTAAGATAATTAATTTCTCATAAATCTCATTTTATTATAAAGTCTTTCAGTATTAACTCAAACATTGCAAACCCTTATAAATTCGGAATATTTACTCATTACTTAACTACATTTAGTCACAGTAGAAAGTTCCCAATTTCAAGTCTCTCTCTATATATTAATCACTCATATATATATATATATATATATATATATATATACACACACACACACACACACTAACGGCACCCCACATAAAATTTATAGTGCTGGCGTACTCTGCTATCAAGTCCCCGTCACTCGTACTAAGGGAAATACTAGATCGGAATCACTCTCGAACAGTATTAATACAAAACACATACAAATTGAGGCGAAACATAGTTCCAAGTCACTAAGAGGTCAGCACATACCCTCACGTCTCTTAGGACCGTTTGACTATCGATCAGATAGCCGGTACCAAGGATTCCTATGTTCTTGGGTACAAGTCAATATCCCCCATAAAGGTCCCATCGAGATAAGACTGTCCTAGCGCGGTAACCTCAGTGATAGCAAGTAGAGCGGGCATGATTTTTACACGTATATAGTATATTCACAAACACAGTCATATATATGTGTACTACCATTCCCATTTCTAAATTAGGTACGCCCATGACCCATACCATGATATTCGTTCTTAGTATATGTTACTAGATTATCCCGTATAACGGCTCGTCTCTTTTATTCTTAATTATAGGTTATTCCATACATTCCTCATTTCACTCGTAATATTCTATTCCCCAGTGTATAAATTCAGTAGGTACTCTCTTATTTTCTAATGTAGCTTTCTTACGGGTCTTACTCCTTTAATTACACGTTTCCATAATTTTCTATTGTAAAGGCTTACAATTTCCTTTTTATATAATTATTCGAGAATGATGCGGAAGCGTAAACGTGATGGTTCAACTTTTAAAACAACAAATTTTAATTTCTCAAACAAATTAAAATTACACCAAGTCAAGTAAAATTAAACAATTAATATATACTCACTTAAACCAATTAATTAATTCAAGTCCTAGAATTTGCCTAAGTCATATTTATCAAGATTAGCAAATTAGGCAAAACCAAATTTTAGTAAATGACTTGAATTAAACAACATTACCCAATATTTAATTTCAGTCCCAATTAAAGTGAGTGTGATGATTTAAACCGAATTTTATCTTGAAATTATTCTAAGCATGCGTTCTACGTTATTATGCAAGATAAAATAAACCAATCACACTACACCGCGATGTACGAGGAAAAACCCAAGACGGGAAAAAACCTCGGACGACCCTAGCCACAAATCCACTAGATACGGAATTACAAGTACAAGACAGATAGACTTACAACGACTGACTCGATCCCTCTCAAGCCTCGACGCTTCTTCTTGTAGACACCTCTTCCTAGCGGATAACCTCGGAACACCACCGCGGTCTCAGAATCCACCGATGGGACTTTATATGGACACCGTCACCCGTACATGGAGCCTTTCTCTAAGTGGGTAGAATCGCAACAAAACGTCTTCTTCTTTGATGGATGTAGAAGCAAACCAAAACTTCTCTTTGAAATGGAAGAGATAAACCAATGCCAAACTCCAAGCAATTGATATGTATAATAGAACTTGGAATACACAAACTTGGGTGTAAACTAGAGTGGTATATGAATTTCTCTTTGAAAATTAACACTCAAAACATGAACATTTTCCTAAACAATTTTTGCTCTCAAATTCTCTCTAAGAGATAAACTAGGTTGGAAAAGTTAAGTTGGAAAATGTGATTCCCGTCCTTCATAAAGTCTGAAAAAATCAGTTAAGAAACAAGTGGGAAAGTGGGTTAAAAAATGTCAAAAACTGCCAAAAACTGTTCCCGCCTAGCAGTTCGTTCGAACGACATTTCGTTCGAACGAACTCTCGTTCGAACGAGACTTCTAACGACGCACCAGTGTGGACTTCGTTAGAATCTCGTTAGAAACCTCGTTAGAACGAACAATCTCGTTCGAACGACGGACCAGTTTAGACTCGTTGGCAAACTCGTTCGAACGAAACCTGGTTCGAACGAAAAACTCGTTCGAACGACATTTCGAACGACTTCCAGAATTTTTTATAAAATTCGATTTTGGCCCAGAAACTTTATATACTTTATTTTAATGTTCTAATTAAATTTTTCTGAAAGTAAAACACAGTTTTTATTAAACCTAACACCCAATAAACTTGTTCCAAGCTCCTATATATATATAATTGCATTCATACCTTGGGAGCATGAAACTATGATTGATGACGTAGAAACGAGGCACGCAAACCGGCATATTTGATGAAGCTTTATACTCTTTTTCGCTACGTCTTCAATAAACACTTCATAGGCTTGAGAATATTACATTTACATACTATCCTATGAATAAATGTTTTTGTCCGGAATTGAGCCAAAACTATATATGGATTCAATTGGAAATTTGTGTCCTTACAAATCTCCCCCTTTGGCTATTCCGGGACTAAAACCAAAAAAAAAATCCTAAAGGGCCGTCAAGCTCACTAGACATAAAAACATAACCCACACAAAAACATAAACCACCCAAACTTGACTCAACCCAAGGATCAAACGCTTTGCCATTGAAAGATGCCGCTTTAGAAGAATTCCTGCACACTTAAGCAAACTCATCAAATGCATAGGGAATATCAAAGTATTAAATGCAAGTTTAATTAATTACTACCCCTAAATTAATTTTCCCCTTTATCAAACACATGACCTACTTAGAAAGACGTCTCCCCCTAAGATAAATCTCCCCCAAATTAAGATGCGAAAAATAAAAGGATTAGATACCATTTCTCCCTTATCATGTCTCCCCCTTTTTGTTCAGGAATAGGCAAAGGATAAAGAACTAATAAACAGGTTGAAGCTTAAGGAATCAAAACATAAAAGCATGTTGAAGCTTAAAGTGATAAGACATGAAAGCATATGGGCAACAAAAGCAAGGCAAAGACAAACAAATATCATATATATATAAACTAGAAATATACCAATGAAGCACTTGCATATATATATATAGATATAAACACACATAGAACACACAATACAATAAGTTTGCACACTCGTATGGCAAAAATGTGTCATATGGAAACGGAAGTGTAGGGGTGTGAACTAGCAACAATTAAATTTAGACCCAAACACTTAATAAACATTCATGGAGTTCTCATTTGATTGCAATCTTCATCACATTTAAATATAACCTCATGTGACAATATAAATATTGAACTCAATAAACAAACATACACAATGCATACAAGCCTAGCATGATGATGATTCTACAAACCAAATAGAGTCATGACATTAAAGACAACTAGGATAAACGGACAGTGTGCAAACCGTTGATATACCATCCAATTCTCCCTCAATAAGCATATATAGTCTTTTGCTTTTGAATGAATATATCAAACAAATATAGGCCTTGGTAATTGTATTCTTTTTAATGCCAAATATTCTGTTTTTAGGCCTTTGGATCACGTATTTCTTTTAGATCCAATAAACGGTGGCTTACTATCGCAAAGGATTTAATTTATCCTTTCAGAGCCCTTCCCCGTGCACATTTTTATTTATCATGTTTTCATTTTTCACACAAATCTCACATGCAACGGATTTTGACATGCACTAGTCCTCCTTGGTCATAGATATGTAGATGACTAGATTGGTAGGAGAACACCTCAAAAAGCTCAAATATAACATGTGACATTAAGATTTCAAAAGAGCTCGTGCATGTGTGAATAGAGGCATATAAAAATAGAATCCATTTAAACAATACAAAATCCAACTACTCCAAATAAAACATGGTAAAGAACATTTTAAGGATTGAAAATCTAAACCAAAAGTTCTAGCCACATGGAAGCGTAAAAGTTGGGATTCAAACACAAATATATGCCACATAAAGTGTGTCAAACAAAAATACACATACAAAAAAAATCTTTTTGAGTTTTTAACATTTTTAATCATAAATAAATATTTACTCAAAAGGACAAACAAAAATCATTTGTACTTTTCATTAAGCTTAAATGAAATAAATAAAACACAAATGATAAACAAAGATCTTATTATATTATGCATTCAATTCAAACACAAAATATAATACAAAAAGATAAACAAGTCATAATTTCTAGCATAGGATATGAAATGAGGCAATGACTAGAAAATGACTAAACAGGCATACATTTAGCATGTGAATATAACATGAAGTACAAACGCTAAAGTATGCAAATACTAACACATTCATCCTTTAGATTTAGCAAGGGAGGAAGCATGTGAAGTAAATGAGAATCAAAAACCCTATTTTGCAAAGCAACCAAGTCGGATTTCCTAACCCAAATTAATGAAGAATGACTATCTTGGGGTGTAGGAACTTTAACTACCGTGGTTACTTTACTATGGGGTTTTCTAGGAATTCGTTTAAGATCAAAACAAAATTTCTTAAGATGGCCTTGTCGACCACAATGTGTACAAGTGAGAACATGTCGAAAAGATTTACTTAAGGAGTGATCTTTAAAGGTATTCCTAGTAGATGCTCCTAAAACATTGGTTTGGGCATTATGAGTAAATTCATTACAAGTATTGAAGCCTAAACCACAAGTGTCATTTTTAATTTGGACCATTCCTAACATTTTATCTAGTTTTTCCGAACGACACTCCAAATCAAATTTGACATTACTAGAGTCTTTTAATTTATTTTGCAATTCTAAAATGTTAGACTCAAATAAAAAGTTTCTCTCTTCAAATGCAAGAAGCTCCTTTTTCAAGGATTCCATTAAACCCCTAAGGCTATCTCTTTCGCCTTCTACATATCTTAGCTTCTCTTGAAGAGTCCTCTCACGTGTCCTAAGGTCTTCTATTAAAGCACTTTCATCAACGACCTTGACACTCTTTCTTAAACTAGCTTCTAACTTCAAATTAGCCTTTTTCAATTTAATAGATTCTTTATAAAGTTCTTGAAAAGCATTTTGAAGTTCACTCACATTAACCTCTTCTTCATTTTCACTCTATCTTTCTTCTTCACTCTCACTATCATAAAAAACAAGAGAATCATGTACAATGACCTTGGAAGTGGCATGTGCTATCGTTTCATCTATCGATGAGTTCTCACTATCACTCACATGACTAGCCATAAAAGCCACAAAATTTTTCTTAGTGGGGGAATCGGGCTTCTCTTCCTTATCACTATCACTAAGGGTTGCATTATATGAAATGGGTCGCTTACCATCTTTCCTTAGTTTAGTGGGGCACTCATAAGCCCTATGGACATAACCTTCACAACCAAAACACTTATTAGACTCGTCCCTATCTAAATTTTCATTACTAGGTTTAGGGATTTTCTCGGCTTTAGAAAACTTCTCGCTTTTATCATGTTTAGAAGTATCACATTTCTTAAAATCAGTTTTAAATTTATCTTTGTTAATTTTAAGAAATTTTCTGAATTTACGAGCAAACAAAGCCATGCCTTCCGAGTCACTATCACTCTCGCTCTCTACTACTTGTTTTACCTCTCTTCGGGCTTTTAAAGCAACGCCCTTCTCGATTTTCTTTTCAGTTTTAGAGGGAAACATATCTAGTTCATAGGTTTGTAAATCACCTATAAGCTCTTCTAATTTCGTTGAGGCTAAAGTGGGTAAAGAATTTAAAACGGCCATCTTTGGAATAAATCTATCGGGTAGGGACCTTAAAATTTTCTTTACAACACGGTCGTCAGGTATTTTCTCTCCCAAGTTAAAAGATGAATTAATAATATCAGAAAGTCTATCATAGAATTCATCAAAAGTTTCTTTTTCATTCATTTTGGAGTTTTGAAGCTTTAACGACACTAGTTCCTTCATGAGTTAATTGTAAAATATCCCAAGCTTCTTTAGCGGTTTCACACGTCATAATACGTCGGAATTCATCCGGTGTGACAGCGCTAAACAAGGCATTTAAACCACGGGAATTGAAATTACCAAGTTTAAACTCATTTTCAGTCCATCTATCGGCGGGTTTGATAACATGTTCATTTTCAACTAAATAAGTTGGTGGGGACCACCCGTTAACAACGGACATCCAAACTCTTTCGTCGATAGATTTTAGTGCCGATCTCATACGCGCTTTCCAATAAGCGTAGTTTGAACCATCGAAAATAGGAAATTTTGAAAATGGGGAAAAATCCATTTTAGCCAAAAATTTAAAAGATCTTTAACGAAATAACTTATCATTTTTGGCTCTGATACCAATTTGTAAAGGCTTACAATTTCCTTTTTATATAATTATTCACGAATGATGCGGAAGCGTAAACGTGATGGTTCAACTTTTAAAAAAACAAATTTTAATTTCTCAAACAAATTAAAACTACACCAAGTCAAGTAAAATTAAACAATTAATATATACTCACTTAAACCAATTAATTAATTCAAGTCCTAAAATTTGCCTAAGTCATATTTATCAAGATTAGCAAATTAGGCGAAACCAAATTTTAGCAAATGACTTGAATTAAACAACATTACCCAATATTTAATTTCAGTCCCAATTAAAGTGAGTGTGATGATTTAAACCGAATTTTATCTTGAAATTATTCTAAGCATGCGTTCTACGTTATTATGCAAGATAAAATAAACCAATCACACTATGCTGCGATGTACGAGGAAAAACCCAAGACGGGAAAAAACCTCGAACGGCCCTAGCCACAAATCCACTAGATACGGAATTACAAGTACAAGACAGATAGACTTACAACGACTGACTCGATCCCTCTCAAGCCTCGACGCTTCTTCTTGTAGACACCTCTTCCTAGCGGATAACCTCGGAACACCACCGCGGTCTCGGAATCCACCGATGGGACTTTATATGGTCACCGTCACCCGTACATGGAGCCTTTCTCCAAGTGGGTAGAATCGCAACAAAACGTCTTCTTCTTTGATGGATGTAGAAGCAAACCAAAACTTCTCTTTGAAATGGAAGAGATAAACCAATGCCAAACTCCAAGCAATTGATATGTATAATAGAACTTGGAATACACAAACTTGGGTGTAAACTAGAGTGGTATATGAATTTCTCTTTGAAAATTAACACTCAAAACATGAAC
Organism: Sambucus nigra; assembly: GCA_949130495.1. Classification (NCBI taxonomy): domain Eukaryota; kingdom Viridiplantae; phylum Streptophyta; class Magnoliopsida; order Dipsacales; family Adoxaceae; genus Sambucus; species Sambucus nigra. The sequence continues at coordinate 763,683,336 of OX422208.1, read as the reverse complement.
ATTTTCCTAAACAATTTTTGCTCTCAAATTCTCTCTAAGAGATAAACTAGGTTGGAAAAGTTAAGTTGGAAAATGTGATTCCCGTCCTTCATAAAGTCTGAAAAAATCAGTTAAGAAACAAGTGGGAAAGTGGGTTAAAAAATGTCAAAAACTGCCAAAAACTGTTCCCGCCTAGCAGTTCGTTCGAACGACATTTCGTTCGAACGAACTCTCGTTCGAACGAGACTTCTAACGACGCACCAGTGTGGACTTCGTTAGAATCTCGTTAGAAACCTCGTTAGAACGAACAATCTCGTTCGAACGACGGACCAGTTTAGACTCGTTGGCAAACTCGTTCGAACGAAACCTGGTTCGAACGAAAAACTCGTTCGAACGACATTTCGAACGACTTCCAGAATTTTTTATAAAATTCGATTTTGGCCCGGAAACTTTATATACTTTATTTTAAAGTTCTGATTAAATTTTTCTGAAAGTAAAACACAGTTTTTATTAAACCTAACACCCAATAAACTTGTTCCAAGCTCCTATATATATATAATTGCATTCATACCTTGGGAACATGAAACTATGATTGATGACGTAGAAACGAGGCACGCAAACCGGCATATTTGATGAAGCTTTATACTCTTTTCCGCTACGTCTTCAACAAACACTTCATAGGCTTGAGAATATTACATTTACATACTATCCTATGAATAAATGTTTTTGTCCGGAATTGAGCCAAAACTATATATGGACTCAATTGGAAATTTGTGTCCTTACATCAATGAATAAATTACTCCCCGTTAACTTTAAATTCCCATACATTAAATGCCCCCTTCTTACTAAGTCCTACTGATCCTCTTTATATCCCAAAATGTTCTATTAATAAGGTCCAAAGGTTACTACTCATTTTAATCGAAATAACTATTTAAAGGAGGAATATGAGTTTTTCCAGGAGGGGTCAATCGATCGATGGAATGGGGTCGATCGATCGATGCTCTTTGGTCGATCGATCGATCAAGTAGTTATGACGAAACTGCTGAAAATCCAGTTATGGGAAGCCTATTCTAAACTCATCCAAATCATCATGTTCCACTCCCAAACTCCCAACAAATGATACTACAAGTGTTATATACCCAAATAAATACTTTTCTACGTAAAACATTTTTCATCATGTATAACAATTGATAAGGGCAAAATCTAAATAAACCTCAAGAACCCTAATCTTTTCTTTAACTTAGTTCTTCCCATTCTTTTTCCAGATTTTCTAATCCTAACTCCATGAAAATTCGTGGTTTAACCTCTACATGTGAAATAGATTTCCAGAATATTCTAGTCTCCAATATATGCTTTCTTTCATGGAATTAGTTCTAATCAACCCTAAGCTAATATAATTGAAGCATTAACTAAAATAAAGCAAGATAGATACTTGCCTAGAAATCTTTGTTTCTGATTTGTGGAAGAAATTGGTGTGGTTGTGTTCCTCATCGAGCGATCTACAATTTGGCGGTGACGGCGGTGCAAACAGTGGAGTTCTTGGCCTTGAACTCCTTGGAAAGCTTCTCCTCTTCCTCTCCAATGTCCGTTCTTGATTTTTGGTTATGCTAAACCTAGAAGACAACGCCTAACATCTGATAAAACCTTAGAAAATTCATGGGTTTCCATGCCCAAAAATACAAAATGTCTAAAACGCCCTCCCGGGATGCTCATTAGGCCTAAAAACGTCCCGAGATCCAAACTACACCCCCGGGTACATTATTTTGACTATCTCGATCCTTCCGTACACATTGACACACTCAAAATGACTATATGGGTGACTTATAATTTATTCACTTTTAATAATGCAAATTTAATCCCGACACGACACATGCACGTCCAGATAAAATTTTCAAAATTATCAAATTATATTCTCATGATAATTTTACTAAATTTAATTACACATCTTACTTTACCCATAAAGTAATTTACAATAAAATTCCAATAATTACTAACTCTCATCACGCTAGTAAATATTTAAATGATTTTTGGATTAATATTAAATTAATATCTCTAAGGGTCCGTTTGATAGAAAACTGGGAAAATGCAAATGATTCCAGGCATTTGATTCCAGGGCAAACAATTCCAAGGCAAATGAATATTTTCCAACTTGTGTCTGTTTGATACAAGTTGGAAAATCATCAATTTTCCACATTTTCTATTAAACGCAAAAGCTGGAAAATAGATATAAAAGTGGAAAATTTGCTTACGGAATATATATATAATAAATATATATTATTAAATATACAAAATATATGAATATATATTATATTATTTGCGTAATATATATATTCCATATATACAAAATATATGAATATATATATTATATTATTTGCGGAATATATATATTCCGAAAATTAATATAATTTGCGGAATATATACATTCCGTAAATTATTATTAATTTTCAGAATATTCATATATTTTGTATATTTTTCCAGAAATTAATAATAATTTACGAAATATATATATTCCGCAAATAATATAATAATTTAATAATATATTTAATATATGAATATATTTCGTAAATAAAATATTATATTTTCATAGATTTTGTACATTTAATAATATAAAAAATCAATTATATTTAATAATATAATAGATAATATAATAGATTTTTTATATTATGTACATTTAATAATATAAAAATCTAATATAATAGATTTTTATATTATGTACATTTAATAATATAAAAATCTAATATAATAGATTTTTATATTATTAAATGTACAAAATCTATTCAATATAAAAAATCTATGAAAATATAATATATTATTTACGGAATATATGAATATATATTATATTATATACTGAATATACTAAATATATATTATTTACAGAATATATACATAATATTATATTATGTATATGTGTAAATTATATATATACTAAATATATATTATTTACAGAATATATACTAAATATATATTATTTATATAATATACATATACAATATAATATGTCTGTATATATACATATATTATTTATATAATATACATATACAATATAATATGTCTGTATATATACATATATATAATATACATATACAATATAATATACACATATATAATATACATATACAATATGAATATATATACAGAATAATACATATATAATATACATTATTTTGTATATTATATATGTATATTATAATGTATATATGTATAATGTATATATTATAATATACATATACATAATATATATGTATATATTTTGTAAATAATATATATTAAATATAAGGAATATATGAAATATATGAAATATACAAAATTTACGAAATATAAATATATATTAAAATATATGAATTATATAAATTATATAAATGTACGAAATATATAAATTTATGAAATATATACAAATATACGCAATATACATATATGTGCTAAAATATATAAAATATACGAATATATATTAAAATATACGAAATATATATATATATTTATATATTTATTAACACTATATATTTATATATTTATGAAATATATAGAGTTATAAAAAAAAATTGGTTTCAAGTGATTTGCCACCCAAAGGTGGCAAACAAAAACCTGACCCCCCCCCCCCCCCCCAAAGAATTGAATTCCACCCTAGGGTGGCAAATTGTGCTTAAGGGGTGTTGTACATAGAAAATAAATTCCAGGGCAAATTAACGCTATCAAACAACCTAAAAGCTGGAAAATACCAGAATTTTCCAACTTTTGGGAATTTGCCTTGGAATTTTTGTGCTATCAAACGGACCCTAATTAATTTTAATAAATCCCCAAATTTAAAAGTCATAAAAATACGGGGTATTACATACTTCCCCCCTAATAACGGAATTTCATCCCAAAATTTGAAAAATAAAGTATACCTGGTAAGAATAACTCTGGGTAATTCTCACGCATGTCTGTCTCACGGTCCCAAGTGGATTCCTCCATATTATGATGCTCCCACTGGGACCGTACAAGTGAAACTACCTTTGACCTCAACCTCCTTTTGCTATGGTCTACGATAGTCACTGCCCTCTCCTCGTAAGAGCTATCAGGCTGTAAGTGAATATCCTCAACCGCGATGTGGGTGTGGGCCATGTCATCCCGAAGGTATCATATCAAAGACAAAATGTTGAATACATCGTGAATGCGGTGTAAATGCTCTGGCAGACCCAATCTGTATGCTACCAGCCCAATCCTTACGATAATGGGAAATAGTCCCACGTACCTTGGGGACAGTTTCCCTTTCTTCCCAGACCTCATCACTCCTTTCATAGGAGATACACGTAGTAATACTTGGTCTCTCACATTAAATTCTGGAAAAGACCGTTTTGCATCGGCGTAGCTTTTCTGCCTGTCCTGGGCTACCCGAATGCGACTCCTGATAAGTTCAATCCTAAAGGAGGTTTCTTGAGTCACTTTGGGTCCTAGAAACTTATTGTCCCCCACCTCTAGCAAATAAGTTGGGGAACGACAAGGCCTGACATACAATGCCTCAAATGGAGACATGCCAATTGTGAACTGATAGGAGTTACTATAAGCAAACTCCACCAGTGGAAGATGTGGCTCCCATCCTCCTCCAAAACCAAGGACACACGTGCGTAGCATATCTTCCAACATCTGATTGGTATGATCTATTTATCCATCTGTCTGTGGGTGATAAGATGAACTCAACCTCAACTCTGTACCCATGGCCTCTTGAAAGATCACCCAAAAACGTGACACAAAAATCTTATCTCTATCGGACACAATATCCAGGGGAACCCCATGTAGTCTAACAATCTCAGCAATGAACAACTGAGCATACTGGCCCACGGTATAGTCTATCCGTAGTGGCAGAAAATGAGCCACCTTAGTCAAACGGTCCACGATCACCCTGATGGAGTCGTGACCCCGCTGTGATGTAGGCAACCCAGTAATGAAGTCCATGGAAATACTCTCCCACTTCCACGTAAGTATCTCCAACGATTGAAGCAACCCCGACGGTCTCTAGTGGTCTACCTTTACCATCTGGAAAGTAGAACACTTGGACACGAACTTAGCAATGTCCTTCTTCATCCCACTCCACCAGTACTGTCACCTCATATCCTAGTACATCTTATCTCCCCCCAGATGAATCATAAATCTAGACCCGTGTGACTGTGTCATCACTGCATGATGTAAGTTTGCTCCTTCTGGGACCACTAATCTCCCATTAAACCTCAAACCTCCATTGAAACCAATTAAATAGGACTCGGCACCCTCAGCTAAAAGCCGTACAATCTTTTCCTAGTAAAATGAGTCTGCTGTCTGTGCCTGTATTACCCTCGTAACAATCTCAGGTGTCATTGTCATGACAGATATGAAGGAACGGGCTATCGCATCCTAGTAACCCAACTCTTTCCATTTTGCTTTCCAAACGTCCGCTACGTTGCCTACCGGTCTATAACTCAACGCATCAGCAACTACGTTAGCCTTCCCCGGATGGTACTGTATATCGAACTGATAGTCTTTCACAAACTCTAACCACATGCGTTGACGCATATTCAGCTCTCGCTAAGTGAACAGGTATTGTAGTGACTTGTGGTCTGTGAACAAGTGAAACTTCTCTTCCAATAAATAATGTCTTCATATCCCGAATGCAAAGGCGACCGCTGCTAACTCTAGGTAGTGAGTGGGGTAATTTCTCTCATGCGACTTAAGCTTGCCGGATGAAAAAGCTATAGCCTTCTCCTCCTGCTGAAGTACTCCCCAGAGTCCCCATAAAAAGGCATCGGTGTAAACCAGATACTCCCATCCCGTCTTGAGTAAAGAAAGAGCTGGTGCCGAAGTCAACTTATCTTTCAACTCATCGAAAGCCAATTGACAAGCATCGTCCCAAACATATGGTACCCCCTTGCGAGTCAGATTCATCAATGGACCCGCTATCTTGGAGAACCCTCGGATGAATCTCCTATAGTACCCGGCTAACCCCAAGAAACTACGCACTTTAATTGATGTCGTGGGCTTCCCCCACTCCCTCATTGCTGACACTTTACTTGGGTCAATCGCTATCCCCAATTCGGATACCACATGCCCCAAAAATTTCACCTCCCGTAACCAGAATCCACACTTCTCTTACTTAGCATACAACTGATGCTCTCGTAAAGTTTGAAGAACCTGCCTCAAGTGCTTAGCATGATCTTCCTCAGTGTGTGAATATATTAGGATGTCATCTATGAATACGATGACAAACTGATCCAAGAACTCTTTGAACACTCGGTTCATCAAGTCCATGAATACGACTGGAGCATTCATGAGCCCAAATGGCATGACTCTGAACTCATAGGACCCATATCTTATCAAGAAAGTAGTTTTTGAAACATCCTGCTCCCTAATCCGTAGATGATGGTATCCTGATCTCAAATCTATCTTCGAAAAGATGATTGCTCCTCTCAGCTGGTCGAACAGGTCATCGATTCGAGGCAACAAATATTTGTTCCGTATCGTGACCTTGTTCAGCTGCCGATAATCTACACATAACCTCAGTGAACCATCACTCTTATTTACAAACAAAATTGGAGCGCCCCGAGGTGAGGTACTCCTATAAATGAAGCCCTGGCCTAACAGCTACTCTATCTGATCTCGTAACTCCCTCATTTCCGTTGGAGCCATACGGTACAGAGCGCGCGCTATCGATCGAGTATCGGGTAACAAGTCTATGACGAAATCTATCTCTGGACTGGGGGGTAGGCCTGGTATCTCCTGAAATACATCAGAATACTCATGAACAATTGAGATCGAGTCTAAGGGAATCACGACCTCCTTAGAGGTATCCTCCTCTATGTAATACAAATGAGCGGAAGAGCCTCCCTTTGGGTGAGGCATCGCCACTACAAACATCTCCTGTCCCAGAATGGCAAATATAATACTCCCATCGAAACAATCTATCATGGCTCTGTAGGTGGCGAGCTAATCCATGCCAATAATAACATCGTGCTCATGCATCTCTAAGACTAACATGTCTGCTAGAAAAATCAAGCTACCAATCTCTTCTCCCACATCCCGGTATATAAAGAAAATTAATGACCCATTCCCCAGTGGTGAGTCTACGCATGTCACAGTGCTCTCTGTTGTGGCTAATAATCCTAAAGACTTTGTAAAATGAGTAGCTATAAAATAGTGTGTCACCCCAGTATCAAATAAAACCTTACCCATAGTGCCATGGATAGGAAACGTACCCTCAATCGTGGGTGGTGCCTGAGGAGCTGCTGCCTGATGGACGTTATAGACACGTCTGTACTATAACTGTCCCTGCTGTACTGGAGCTGCTGGGATGGCTGGTAGGGCTAGTAACTGAGTTGGTACTGGGAGGGGGGCTGGAAAGAGTGGCCTCTGTGGCTCATTACGGGCACCTTGCTGCTGTGGGGCCCTATCCCCCTCAGGACAATCCTGGCGCCTATGGCCATTCTTGCCACACCTGAAACATCGGCCCCTAAAATTACCTCCCCTCTGTCCCTATTGACCACGGCCCTGTTGGCCGTTACCACCCCGATACTGGCCCTACTGGCCCTATTGATTAGACTGGCCCTGTTGGCCCTGCCTAAATCCCCCAAATCCCTATCTGGAGTCACCTGATCGAAACTGGTTGGCAGGGTCCCCCTGATGGGAACTCTTCTCAATATGACGAGTCTTCCCTTGAGATGCCAGTGCCCCACCAGTATTACTACCCCCTGTCCTGCCTTGCTCGCTAGACTCTCCTGCTTGTTTGCTTCCCTGTAGATGGAAGCGGTGGTCCTAGCAGTGTAACAATGCAGCGTTAAGTACATCTGTGTAGGTACTTAGTGATAGATTACCTATGAGGTGCTGGCGGATCCTTCAGGCCAACTCGTCCACAAATAACAGTATCTTCTTACCCTCAGTGGGTGCCTCATCTGGAACTATAGTGAGAAGTCTAGTGAACTCCTCTTCGTACTCGGCAACAGTCGTATTCTCTTTTTTTAACTTCAGTAATTTTTGCTTCATCTCAGTCTGCACGGCGGATGGAAAGTATTTGCGGTCAAATCGCGCCCAGAATGATTGAAGAGAGATAATGTCCCTCTCCTCTAAGGTGGTGGTGGATTCCCACCACTACAAAGCGCCCCCCACTAGCTTAAAGGAAGCCAATAGTTGTTTCTACATGTCCATGCACTCGTACATGCACAGATGCTTCTAGATATCTTTCTTCCATTGACTGGATACAATGATATCCGAACTACCCGCAAACTCTAGGGGATGCGCCTTCTGAAAGGCATCCCTAACCCGCTCCCACGCAGATGAAAGTTGTGCTGGTGCTGACGCCACTACCTGAACTTGGGGTGGAGCCTGCTGAACTACTGCTATTGCGGCATTCACCGCCAGAGCAACGATAGCGGCTACCTCGGTTGCGTTCATCATACCCTGAGCCGGAGCTGCTGGCTGCTCGACTTGGGAACGTCTATCCTTGGGTGCGCGTCTCGAAGGCATCTGAAATGAGAAGGAAGCTTATTAGTCTACAGTTTTTAACAAATCTCGAATAGCTGAAGACGTAAGTATAAATTCAAGGATACAACAATCCTAAAAATAAGGCTCTATATCAAGGACACTAAGCTGAAAGCGAAATAAGCCGTACAGATCCTAAAGGACACTAGAACCTGATGCTCTCATACTATCTGTGAAACCCCGCCTAATTAAATACCGGGTGATCAATCCTTTATTAAATTATAACCAAGGTGAAGGGTTTGTTCATTCTTAGCATCACAGTCGCAAAATAAACTTTTCAATTTAAACACCCTAAATAATTAAGCTAAGTTTCAAAACCATTTAAAACATTATTTATATTTTCAATTTAAGTCCAATAATAAAATCTTTCATAATTCACCATTTAAGAGTCACACATATAACTAAACTGGAAAAGATCATCCAAGCAATTTAAGCATTCAATTAACTAATTCCAACATTAAAACCACGAAGGAAAAACATACTGACAGTAACAAATCCCAAAGTAAAAATACTAAAAGTAAATGAATCACAATCTATGACAAAACCCACTGAATAAGGAAAAAGGGTGACACATGCCCAACTGGATAAAACAGAACTAAGAGTGGAGTAAATAATGAGGTTGTCTAAGCAAAAGGCCTGCAACTCCCATCTAAGCTGCAACACGTTCCTTCCAAAGAATACTAAGCATGACTCCCCTGTGGTTGGGAACCTGCAGTATATATATATATATATGTACAAGAGAGAAGAGATAAAACAGTTTAAAATTTTAGTTTAGCAAGTATTTAAAATGCTTGCCGGCTAATGCAACAATCATATTAGTATTTGGCACTCTCTTGAGAAATTTCTCACCTCTCTTCTAATGTGCACACCTACCGCACTATTAATCCCCATAATTTTAGCTTATCTTAAAATTCGCATAAGGTTTCATGCCGACAATTAATAGGGCTAAGATAATTAATTTCTGAAAGTAAAGTTTTCACATAAATCTCATTTTATTATAAAGTCTTTCAGTATTGCCTCAAACATTGCAAACACTTATAAATTCAGAATATTTATTCATTACTTAACTACTTTTAGTCACAGTAGAAAGTTCCAAATTTCAAGTCTATATATATATTAATCACTCATATAATATATATGTACTAACGGCACCACACATAAAACTTATGGTGCTGGCATACTCTGCTATCAAGTCCCTGTCACTCGTACTAAGGGAAATACTAGTTCGGAATCACTCTCGAGCTGTACAAATTGAGGTGAAGCATAGTTCCAAGTCACTAAGAGATCAACACATACCCTCACGTCTCTTAAGACCGTCTGACTATCGATCAGATAACCTGTACCAAGGATTCCTACGTTCTAGGGTACAAGTCAATATCCCCCATAAAGGTCCCATCGAGATAAGACTGTCCCGGCGCGGTAACCTCAGTGATAGCAAGTAGCGCAGGCATAATTTTTACACGTATATAATATATTCACAAACACAGTCATATATATGTATACTACCATTCCCATTTCTAAATTAGGTACGCCCACGACCCATACTATGATATTCGTTCTTAGTACATGTTACTAGATTATCCCGTATAACGTCTCGTCTCTTTTATTCTTAATTATAGGTTATTCCATACATTCCTCATTTCGCTCATAATATTCTATTCCCCAATGTATAAATTCAGTACGCACTCTCTTATTTTCTAACGTAGATTTCTTACGGGTCTTACTCCTTTAATTACACGTTTCCATAATTTCCTATGAATAAATTACTCCCTGTTAACTTTAAATTCGCCATACTTTAAATGCCCCTTGTTACTAAGTCCTACTGATCCTCTTTACGTCCCAAAATGTTCTATTAATAAGGTCCAAAGGTTACTACTCATTTTAATCGAAATAACTATTTAAAGGAGGAATATGAATTTTTCCAGGAGGGGACGATCGATCGATGCTCTTTGGTCGATCGATCGATCAAGCCGTTGTGACGAAACTGTAGAAAATCCAGTTACGGGAATCCTATTCCAAAGTCATCCAAATCATCATGTTCCACTCCCAAACTCCCAACAAATGATACTACAAGTGTTATATAACCAAATAAATAATTTTCTATGTAAAACATGTGAGTTTTCATCAAGTATAACAATTGACAAGGGCAAAATCTAAATAAACCTCAAGAACCCTAATCTTTTCTTTAACTTAGTTCTTCTTTCATGGAATTAGTTCTAATCAACCCTAGGATAATATAATTGAAGCATTAACTAAAATAAATCAAGATAGATACTTGCCTACAAATCTTTGTTTCTGATTTGTGGAAGAAATTGGTGTGGTTGTGTTCTCGTCATGCGATCTACAATTTGGCGGTGACGGCGATGCAAACGGTGGAGTTCTTTGCCTAGAATTCCTTGGAAAGCTTCTCCTCTTCCTCTCCAATGACCGTTCTTGGTTTTTGGTTATGCTAACCCTAGAAGACAACCCCTGACATCTAATAAAACCTTAGAAAATTCGTGGGTTTCCATGCCCAAAAATACAAAATGTCTAAAAGCCCTCCCGCGATGCTCATTAGGCCTAAAAACGCCCCGAGACCCAAACTACACCCCCGGGTACATTATTTTGACTATCTCAACCCTTCCGGACACATTGACGCACTCAAAATGACCATACGGGTGACTTATAATTTATTCACTTTTAATAATGCGAATTTAATCCCGACACGACACAAGCGCGTCCCGATAAAATTTTCAAAATTTTCAAATTATATTCTCATGATAATTTTACTAAATTTAATTACACATCTTACTTTACCCATCAAGTAATTTACAACAAAATTCTAATAATTACTAACTCTCATCACGCTAGTAAATATTTAAATGATTTTTGGATTAATATTAAATTAATATCTCTAATTAATTTTAATAAATCCCCAAATTTAAAAGTCATAAAAATACGCGGTATTACATCCTTGTCTATTTCCTACAAAATAAAAAGGGGAGAATAAATTAAGGGGATAGTTTGTTTAATGGGGGATATTTTGCATTTATTTGAATTTAATTGATATATTTCAAAATCGATGCATCACGAGGTATTTGCTTCATTTCATGTGTGTAGGTATTCTGAAAGATCATATTTGGATTACACTCAATGAAAACAAAGATACACAGAGAAGTAAAAGAAGAAGTTGAGATTTTAAGGATTGAAGACTTTATTTTTAAGACAACTCTATCTTGTACCTATACATTTTAGGGTTTGGTAGGGTATTAGGATTTTTTATTTGTCTATGGGTGCAATTTGTATTTTGGTTTTATGTTTATACCAGAATAGTAAAAAAGGGGAGATTTGTAAAAGTGGATTTTCTCTCATAGCTCAAATAACTTAGGCTTACATTTAGTTTTAGCATATCTCGTCACTGATTGATACAACCCGAGATGAAGTCCAAGATAAAAAATCTCCAACGTTCAAGAATCTCCATACTTTTGAGGTATAATACTTTAGTGTTGAATATATTCCTAAAATATTTTTTGGGATGTTTGTTTTTATTAAAACTGGAAACATGATTTTTTTTCTATAAAAATCGATGCAATTTTTAATTTGTTTAAAAATAATTTTTGTACATGTGTCTCGTTGAAACGAGATGGTAATCTCATTCAAACGAGATTGGTATCTTGTTCTTCAATTGAATTTCTCACGAGGGCTTACTGTTTTGATTTTATGGATGTCGTTAGAAGCGAGACACATCTCCCTTGAATGAGATGATAATCTTGTTAGAACGACAGTGCATTTTCATTCGAACGATACCATCGCCTGGAAATTTGTGAACGTGCTATAAATACCCATTTTGTGTTTGATTTCATTGAGACTTTTGCCAGAATTGATTTTGTATATCCTTTGTAATTTTTTTTCAACCATTTGGTTTGAGAAAACCCTTTTTGATTCACAAATCATCACACCCAAGATTTATTTGAGTGAATCGAGTTTAAAATGCTATAGCTTGTATCTATCATATAACTCTTGTGGAGAGATTTCTTCGCGACTGATCTTCTGCTCCTAAGGGAATTCACTGTTGACGACGAAGGCTCATCAACGGATACCAAGCATGGAAGGCCGCGTGTGGGATGCTCTGGAATGAGAAGATATCTTTAGAGATTTTTTAGGCACTACGCATTATACTTGTGGCAGTTATCAAGTAGTCTGTAAGTCAATAGTCCTATAAACTCTTTAAAGTGCAGAAAAAAGGTTTTACCCGAAAGAGTTTTTTCCTTAATTTGCCTTTATCGAATGCATGATTTATTTTATCAGTTATATCACCTAGATGCATATTTAGTATAATAAGATAAAATTTGGACCTGTGTGCACTTAATTATAAAAATTATCCATCAAGATCAAGATGGTGCACTCTCACATACAAGTTATTTTGAGGATGGGCGAGACTCGTCTCTTCAAACACTTTCATCTTATCGAGAGAGTTTTGACTCTCAGTTCACCACATTGTGATATTTAAGTAACCATAGTGAAATGATTTTTAATTATGTCACCAAATTAATGATGTTTCCATATAAGTCCTCTCTCTTAGATGTCGAGAGTATGAGGACGAGACTTATATCTTCACACACCCTCATATCTCCAAGAGAGTTATGAATTTTTATTCAAGAACTAGTGATGACTAAATAAATAACCCAAATGAAATGTTTTTTCAATCTTGTCCACCAAACTAATGATGTTGTCACACAGGTCCCCTCCCGTCATTTGTGAGGATGTATGGATGAGTCTCGTCCCTTCATACAATCTCGTCTCGCTGAGAGAGTTTTGAATCTTAATTCACTACTTAGTGTTGTTTAAGAAACCACAATAAAATTATTTTTTAAGTCTTGTGTTTTCCACCACTTAAGTGATGTGATTACACTCGTCCCCCCTCTTGACGTTATTGAGAATTCATGGATGAGACAATTCTCTTCATGACTCTCGTATCACCGAGCGTGAGCTATAATTAATTCACCAAAAAATGATATTTTGTAGTTTAGCATTATCCAAACCACGCAACAATAATTGAAAAACACATATATATAGAAACTCTTGGATTTCTCATTCATGTTTCATTGTCATAAAAATACAACGAATTTTTACAGATAAAGCGGATGACACTCATATATATCCAATACAATATTCGGATCTACAGATAGTATTTTTTCAAATGGTCTGCATTCCAAGGGTTGGAGAAAGGTTCACCCTTTAAATTTTCTAACCTGTAGGTCCCCGGGATGAGTTCTTCTATAACTTGATACGACCCATGTCAATTCTGATGCAATTTGTTCAGATTTTGCCAAACCTCTTTCAATACCAAGTCCCCTACGACCATTGGCCTCTGTTTTACCCTCTTATTATAGAATCTGGTTTCCTTCTGGTGGTAAGCAGAATGTCGAACCTCGACATCTTCTCGTCATTCTTTAATTAAGTCTAAGTCTATTCCCCTCTCATCATTATTGGCATCGGGGTCGTATGTTTGGACTCTGTAGCTGGGGAGCCCAAGCTCGATAGGAATAACCGCTTCTGATCCGTAGGCCAACAAAAATGGTATTTTGCCTGTCAACATTCTCTTGGTCGTCCTATAATCCCTTAGGACCCATGCAACTCTTCAATCCACAAGCCTTTAGTATCCTCCAGCTTATTTTTAATGTTATCCAATATTATCCTATTTATGACTTCTGTTGGCTATTGACTTGGGGTTGTCCAGGTGCAGAATAAAACTTCTTTATTCCCACTCTTTCACAGTACGCTTCCAAGGATTTGTTTTTGATTGCCATTATCTGAGATCATGGCCTCGGCCTCCACCCATTTTGAAAAATCATAAATAGATATAATTAAATACTAATATCCACGAGATGCCTTTAAAAGCGGACCAATAAAGTCAATTCCCCAAACTATGAACGGACACGGTGGATGGGGATGATGGGTAATTCTCGCATACCTTCGACACTTATCATAATTTTTCACATGGTTAGCCGCATCCTTATCCAAGGTCAGCCATCAGTATCCTTGCGTCACAATTCTCTTTACGAGAGATCTTCCTACGATGTGGTTTTCACACGATCCCTCAGGGAAGTCACGTATGACATAATCAACCTCTGTAGGATGGAAATATTTGAAAAGGGGCAGTGGGAAACCTTTTTTTATTGAGCTCATTTCCTATAATAGTAAACTTTTTTGCCCTACATCGTGGTTTCTTTCTCTCGGTTTTAGTATCTTAGAGTCCACCGTCTCTGTGTATTTGATCAAATGATCCATCTATGAGTCTCTTAAATTCAATTTTGAGCAAAATTCCACCCCATTGTCGTCCTCTTCAACACTGGGCCTATGCAATAACTCCATGGGAACAGTTTTCCTAATTTAAGTTCTCGTGGCTGAGGCTAATCTTGCTAATGTATCAGCCCGGCTATTTTCAAGCCAAGGAATTCTCTTCACTTTTTCTTCCTTGAAGTTGACCATTAACTTTCTATCCCTTGCCAAACACTTGGACATTTTCTCATCTTTAGCTTCATAAATTCCCTAGATTTGATTCACCACTAGTTGCAAGTAACTATATACAGTCATATGGCCAACATTTTACATTTTGCCCAGGGCTAAGCCGACCAAAAAGGCCTTATATTCAGACTCATTTTTTGACGCTTTAAAGGTGAATCTTAGAGAGTACTTGATACCTATTCTGTCTGAGGCCGATAGTATCAGTCCTGCACCATTACCACCTTCGCAGGAGGATTCATCTATAAATAAACTCCAAATTGGCCTTTTATCTGAAAAGTGACCCTCGACCAGTGGTCCATTTTTTAACAAAAAATCTTTTTTATAGGGTCAGCTCTCGCTTCCTTGGCTAGCACCAGACTTGTCACTGCCCTTTTAGGTGATACTTTATATTCATCACGTCTAACATCGGCCTTATCTCAATTAAATTCTTCCACAAAATCGGATAATGCCTACCCTTTGATCGTATTCCTCAGCTGATAAGTGATGTCAAACTCTCCTAACTCAATTGACCAAGCCATCAGCCTACCCGATTTCTCAGGTTTATGGATGACTTGTCTTAAAGGAATATCGGTGAGTACCACCATAGTATGAGCTTGGAAATAGGGATTTCTAAAGGCATAAATTAAATATGTCAGCTTTTCCATCCTTGTGTATTTAAGCACCGCCACCTAAAGAGCCTTGATGTTAAAATACATGGGCTTTTGTACCCCTTCGTCATCTCGAATGATAGCTGCACTTCTGACTGATTCTGACACTGATATGTACAAGAATAACGTTTCCCCTTGAATGGATCGAGACAAGAGCACTGGAGACCCCAGATAGGCCTTAAGTTCTTGAAAATATTTTTCACACTCTTCATCCGAGATAAATGCTTATATTAAGATCTTGAAGAAGGGCAGACTCTTATCTATAGTTCTAGAGATGAAACGGTTGAGAACCGTCACACTTCCCATCATCCTTTGTAAATTCTTTATGGTTTGGGTCTTTGCATGTGAATAAGTGCTATGATCTTCGCTGGATTAACTTCAATCCCCCTTTTCTTGATAATGAAGTCGAGGAACTTGCCTGCACCGACTCCGAACACACAATTCACAGGATTAAATTTCATCCTATAAAGTTCCATAGTGCCAAACTTCCTTACAAGGTCGGCCACATAATCCTCAGCCTTAAAGATCTTTATCAATATGTCATCGACATAAACCTCTATAGTCTTCCTAATTTAGCATCGAATATCTTATTGACCAACCTATGTTAGGTTTCCACTGCGTTTTTAAGGACGATTTGCATAACCTTGTATAAGTAGGTTCCTTTATCTGTGATAAAAAAAGTTTTCTCAGTACTGTCCTCGTCCATAAAGATCTCGTTATACCCTGAATAAACGTCAATAAAGCTCATCAGCTCATGCTCGGGTGTGGCATCTACCATATGATCTATACGAGGAAAAGGAAAGTTATCTCTAGGATAAGCTTTATTTTGATAAGTGAAATCGATGCACATTCTCCACTTTCCATTGGCCTTTAGGATGATCATGACGTTGGACAACCATTCTGGGTACTATACCTCTCCGATGAACTTGGTTGTCTATAAATTTCTGACATCTTCTTGGGTGACCTCATAATCTCTCTATCAAAAGTCCTTGTTCTCTACTTCATATTTTTCATCTTCTCATCAACATTCAATTTGTGGTAGATGACCTTTGGATCTATTCTTGGCATGTCCTCATGACTCCATGCAAAGATGCTCTGCCTCTGCCTCTGCCTCAGTAGCCTCACAAACTGCTCTTTTACTTCCTTCTTAAAGGATTTTCTAATTTTGATGATTTTTTTGGCTTGTCATCATTGAGGACGATGGATTTTACCTCCTCAGTGGCTTCACCTTTCTTCAGTTTCTTATCGACTCTTAGGACGATAGAATCTAAATTATAGGAAGTGGTCAATTTCTTATAAGCCTCTTTCCGCTCGGCTGGAATAGAGTAATATTCCCGAGCTTCCACTAATTCCCCTTGAACTTCCTCTACCCTATAAGGGGTGAGGAATTTTATCATTTGGTGGACTACGGACGGGACTGCCTCAAATTCCTTAATTTCCCCTCTTCCAAGAATAATGTTGTATGCCAAAAACACATTCTCTTCCATAACAAAGAATCTAACTTTCCTTATGAGGCACCTAGGCTAGGTTCCCATGTAGACATCCATTTTGAATACCTTAACATAATGGACCGTCTCTCCACTAAACCCAATCAATGGTTGATGATATGGAACTAGCCTTTTTTACTGAGTTTCAAATACTCAAAGCAGTCCCAAACAAAACATCATCTGAGCTGCCTCCATCAACGAGTATGCATGACTCGTGATACGTATGAACCCTGGTGTTAATAATTGAAGGTTTATTATGGGGGGACAGGACTCCTTTGAAATCCATTCCCGAAAACCCCAGCACTAGGGTATCCATGTCCACTTTCTTCAACTTTCTCACAGCTAAGTTAACATCTAACCTCGTAAGTGTCGACTTTAATTCCAATACGTGAGCTTTACGATCAACCGGTGAACTAAACCACCATATATCATGTTGACATCGAAGGATATCATGTACATCTAACCATTGGATTCTGGGATCTTAGGCGGAAAATCTGGGTCGTTTACTCTATTGTCTGATTCATCATCGTTCTTGTCAATTGGGTCTTGTCATCTTGGCCTTCATCTTTTGCTCCACTGTTATTTTTTCTAGAGTCATCCTTCGTGACACTCCTATTATACTTTCGGAGCTTTCACTTCTTTAACATCTTTTCAATATCATCCTTTACAGCAAAACATTTTTTTGTTATATGCTTGTGATCTTGATGGAACTTACACCACTTGCTTTTATCCCTCTCATAAGGAGGGGAGTTAAGCTTCTCCGGCCAGCGTAGTGCCCGGTCATCCTTAATTTCATCCAAGATGATATCCGGGCTTACAATGAGGGGAGTATATTTGGCAAACTTATCCTTGGTCGCGCTTTTATTCCCTTACTTATCATTCTGCTTGCTACCACCAGTCTCCTTCGTGTCTCCTTTCTTATCCGCTATGGCCTCCTCCGCATTCATGACTCTCCCAATCGTAGCCATAATTTTTGTCACGATTTTTGAAGTATCCTCTGAGAGTTTCTACAAGATTGTGAACACTAATGAGATCCGCAATGTCTATGTCCTCCTTCTAGTCCTCAACCTCCAATTTTTCTCTATTAAATCGAGAGGTATAATCCCTCAGAGTTTCATTCTTGCCTTATTTCACGTGCAACACCTTCTTCGATGGTTTCATACCAAAGAATAAATTATGGATAAACTTATCGGCTAGCTGCTTGAAGTTTTCAATTAAGTTCTTAGGCAAGGATATGTACCATATATGGGATCCACCTATGAGAGTGTTAAAGAAATCTCTACACTTCATCTCGTCTGGGATGGAGTATATGTAGGGTCACGACTAATACATTTCTATTTGGTGCACTATATTTTCTCATCCACTGTACTTTAGGGTCAAAGTGCAAGGTTTAAATTTAGCAGGAGTAAGGAAGATTACTTTCTTAGAGATGAAGGGAGACCCTCATATGTAACCCCAATGGATTGGATCTCATCTCTTCAACATCATACCAATCTTATCTTCCAACCTCTGGATGGAGATGTTCCAGGGCTTTTCCTTGGCCACAGTCAGGATGACATTATCTCCCCCTCCCTCAAGGGGTAAAGGGGTTAGAATATGATCTCTACCTATAGATCTTTATCGTTTATTAACTTCCCTCCGATCTTCTGGCCGTCTTTCTCAGCTCTGCCTAGGCCAATCCCCATTATGTTTGATATTCTCTCTAGAGGCTGCAATGTTGAGGGAGTGAGATAGGCAATCTCACAGGTCACCCTGTTGGCTGAGCCTATCGAAGACCAAGCCCATATTATTGAGACTCTCAAAGGCTGAAGTCCTTGGTCGAACCTCTAGTATTGGCCTACCACTCTTTCCCCTATTATTTGGGGTCGAGTGAATTGTGTCGCCTAAATCCTCATAGGGCTCCCAATAATCTTCATCGTCATAATATTGATCATCTGGGAAATCTTGTACTTGCTTTCCTAGGAGAATATGCCTACGATCAGTGATATCCCTCTAGTGTTCGTGGCATTAAGGCTCCTTTTATGGAGCTATAGGGGTGCTCCTGTCACCGGATCTGCCACCTTCTTGGAGGATGAACTGATCATATCTATCGGACTAAGGGTGGATTTAGCTAAGGGAGAGGAATTATTTGGATCTAAGGAAACAACGATCGTAGTGACACTGCCATATTTTCTAACTCCGATTAAGGTAGTGGTTAGTTGGAGCTAGGGTTAGTCCCCCGGTGGCACATCTGAAGCCATTATCCCCGACAAGGGGAAGTAATAAAAGGAGATGAGCTAAAAAAACCTAGAAAATCTACCCAATCTCTTTCATTGGTGATTCAATTCCAATATAGGTGGAGTTGGATCACCACTAGAGGCAAACAATAGGTTTTTAGGCAAAAATAATGAGGAAGAAGATGTCTCTTCCCACAGAAGGCGCTAAAATGATAATGCTATGATACCATCACTTAAATTTGTATGTGTAGCTCAAGCTCAAAATAAAATAAGAATGGAGATATATGGACGCAAGTATGAAAATAAGAGAAGTAGATGAGGTACATAGGAAGTCACAATAATATAAGTGATTCAGCTTGATAGCCTACTCCACTGTGTAAGGAGTTTGGTGTGTTTATATTAACTTTAGAGCTCTAATGGCCAAGAATTACAAATCTTAAGCATTTCTCTCTCTATAGTGATTTTGATAGAGTTTTATTAGGGTTTCTATTTTGGATCCCTTGAGGAAGGAGATGGAGATCCCATTTATAGTCTTGGGGGTACCAATTCGCCCCCTAAGCATGCCAAAGATGTGCTTGAGGTTGCTGATCCATTGAGATGATGCCCACCTATCAAGAGTATGATGAGTAAATATCCCCTCACGCGGGGGAAGATCTTGTCATAACTTCATGCCCACACGGACTAACCGTATTTAAACACTGTGTCACACATAGTATAGATGATATCCTCGGTGGTCTAGATCGAGCTGAGACTGACAGATTTGACGTCCATGTAAACAACTATTGAGCTAAAGCTGAAGAGTGGAATCCGCTGATTGTCCTGGATGTACTAAGTGTGCGACCTCGGAGGACAAGATCGAAATGGTAAGCCTCTGCAATGTCGACTGATGGGTAGGCCCAAGTGATGAGTGATGAGTGTTGAGTAGTGTCGGTCGACCAATGTCGACTCCATCTTGGTACGAAACCATACTTATGTATATCTATGAGTGGAAATAAAATATTGGATGAAAATGGATCTTGCACTTAGAATGAAAGATAAGATCTCATAATTATACTCGTGTACTAAATAAAAAAACCCTCAGATTGGAACTCCCATAAATTTTTAAAAACTCGATTTCACATAAAAGCCTAATACATTCACTATTTATGACGATTCTCATTAAAATATATGTTTTCATAAAAACTCTCAAGACAACCTACACATAAAATAAGAGTAAATGAAACACACTTGATCTCATCACAATAAATGAGTTCATGATAAGTTGTCACACTATTTCCACACATTGGAAACACAATGAAGATATTGGTATACCAAATCAAACCTGCCTAATTTATGCAAAATAGAACCTACATGATTCAAGATTTATCTAGACTATTTGCGCATCGTATAAAACAAAAAAGGGGAAACTTAAGAACTTTGAAAAATTTGAAAACTCACACAACATAAAACCACATTTCAAAACTTATGGCAGTTTTTGAAAAAGAATTGATTTTGTTAGAAATGAAATCCTTGATAATGTTGAAACTCAAATGATCTTTACTTAACCTTTAGGCCAACTATATTTAAGAACTATCTCACTTTATCCTACCCTCACCATTAAATCATCTACACACCTAATCCTTGAGTTGTACTTGATATCACCATACTTGCCTACGATTTAAGATAACATTTTGATATATTATTTATCACTATTATAAGAGTTGGAATCCTTACATATAATGTGAATTTGATGAATCCCTCATAATATTTGGAATACCATTTGTGCACAAGAAATGAACCCTTCATGTAACATGATAATCTGAAAAGTCATTAACCAAACCCCTATAAGATTTGGAGAAGGAATAAACAACACATTGGGTATATTAAAGTTTTGGATTTGAATTGTTATATTCAAAATGATCAAGAAAATCCGTTGAAGGAATCTTTTTGGAAAACTCACAAATAATCAAGCCTATGTAGATAAGAACTCGGTTTCATCCAAGAATCCATACATATCACATATGATGAATCCAACAAATATTCCATCCATAAACAAGGATTAAAACCAAGTAGGAAAATAAATATAAACCTTTTTACTTATGGTCAACCAAGAACCCATAAGAGGAAGAAGCTTTAGTTGGAAGAAATGAACCCATCAAGCACCAAAAGGTTGGAAATCAATTAATGATCATCCCAAAACCATTATAGGCACAAAATGGATTTTCAAATATTTGTTTACCAAAATTCCAATTTTATGTGATAATACAAGTGCAATTTCCATAATAAAAAATTTGGTGCAACATTATTGAAGAAAAAATATTAAAATAAAACACCACTTCTTATGGGATCATGTATAAAAATGGGATGTGAAACTTCAGTCTACTTATACCACAAATAACCTCACCGATAATGGCAAACACGGAGGGAAAAGACAATTTTGAAAAAAGGATAAAGATACAAGTAAGGGGGTTTACATCAAATACGGAGTTTCATGTACCATTAAGTCCATTTCTTTTAAACCACATCAATTTTTATCGTCATCATCAAATAGGACGAGATTGTGAAGCATAAAGTATTTTAAAGAGAAGAATTTTGTATGATAACAAAACAATTAATATGTGATCATACTTCATTGTGTTCTTTTTAACGTACTTAAGATTAAAAAGGCACTTAATACATAGGGAAATATAATATGAGGATAACATCATCCATGCAACCAAGACCTCAAGATCACAAGCAATGCAAATGAAGATATTAGAAATGAAAATTCAAGCCATGTTCCTACAAATCACCAAATAAATATAGCATGCAAAGACAGATCATCCCATATAGGCCTATAAATTGACCAGAGTAATACCGAAGCCCGCCTGTTCGACCCATTAAATTTGGGCCGAGATTTAAGTGAGTTTGAGCCGAGCTGAGTTTGAGCCAAACTTTTTAACTTGAACTCTATTCGGGATGAGATTGAGCTATATATGTTAATAACCTAACTGGGCCCGAACCCAAAGATCATTGTGTGTGTGTGTGTGTGTGTGTGTGTGTGTGTGTGTATATATATATATATATATATATATATATATATATATATATATATATATATATATTTATAAATATATTTATTTTATTCAAATGGATGTAATGTGTTATGGATTTCTACAATAGATTTTAAAAGAGATATACAGTTGCGTTTTATTTTTTCATACTAAAACTTTTAAAAATTACAATGTTTATTTAAAGGTTATAGATATTTTTATTTTATTATTTTCCTTTATTTTAATTTAAAATTTTACGATAACTTAGGCCTTAAATGAAATAATATTAAAAAGTATGCTTGTTGATATCGAGTTTGGGCCGGCCTGAATTTAGGCCTGAATCCCGTAATAGAGTGTGAGTTGAGCTTGAGCCATGAGGATTAATTCAATTTCAGGTTGATCTCGGGCTTGGTAAGACATATAATGAAATTCATACTGAGCCTGAGTAACTCTATACTCGGATCACTCAGTCCAATTTACAAGCCTAAACCCATATTAATCCATACATATTCAAGCAAGTCCAATTCATTGACAAAGAATAAGTATTGCTCCAAACCAATCTACACATTGAAGAAGTATTATTCTAATACCAAGTTATGAAAAATATATTCCCAAAGAACAAGTATTGCTCCAAGCCAATACATGCATTAAAGAAGTATTATTAAAAGACCAATTTTATAACAACATGTTCCTAATAAATGAAGAAGCATTATTTAATCTCAAAGCCAAGATATGCAACATATCATCAGATTATTCATCCACAACATGAAATTATAAACAAAGCAAAGTAAAAATAAAATGATCATGATTCGATCAACCTTCCCAAGCTAAGCAAAGAAACCAATCATTCCATATTCCGAAGAATCAAGTAAACCAAAAAACAAAAACATGATCCAACCAAAGCCTTCTCAAAGTATAAATTCAAGTAACAAGAGATCAATAAAAGTAAGAATAATTAATCCCATGTTTTAAAAGTTTATAAGTGATTGTACATAATTAAACTATCTCATAAAAGCAAGTACAAACCCCAAACCACTTCCCTAAACATTCCCCAACCTTTCCTAGCCAATGCCCATAAAACAATAATGGCTTACTTTTGAAGTCGACTCTAACATGGCCTACTTTTAGAGTCAACTCTAATAAAGTCTGCTTATGGGGTCAATTCCATCCCAGGGTATTTCACCCACTTGATTCTAACTTTTTCAATTGAACCCAAAATTAAAAAATAAGTTTTCAAAAAGATCCCATTCATATAAAGTCAACTTTATGCGTATGAAAATAACTCCAAGGGAATTTTGGGAAAATATTTTTAATAAATCTATTTTGAATTTCAAAATACCCAAGTTCCCTCATATTACCAAACTACCCTTTAACTACTAATTTTTTAATCTAAAACACACAAGCTATTACAACAACATCCCAAGATTGAAAATTCAATTAGAAAGCTTGTGTAATTACATCACTTGAGTTTTTGGATAGATAAATCAAGAAGACCCATTTGAGAGTTTTAATCCTAAAACTCCATTAATGCAAAATCTTGAAGAATCCTAACTTGAACAAAAGCTTTAAGAATCCCAACTTGAATAAAAAGATCCAAGAATTCTAACTTGAACAAAATCTTGAAGAATCCCAACTTGAATAAAAAGCTTCAAGAAACCCAACTTGAACAAAAAGTTTCAAGAAACCCAACTGGAACCAAAAGCTTCCAACTCTATCTATCTTTAGCAAAGGTTTAGAACCAAAACCTACTTATGCTAAGAATAAAACCAATACCCATTTGAGTTTCTAGTGAGATAAATCGAGCAAAAAATCCATTAAAGAAAAAGCTTCAAGAAAACCAACTTGAGAAAAAGTTACAATCCATACCTCCTTTCTCCAGGTTCCCAATCCCTTGCTCACTTGTGCTAAAGATTCAAAACCTTAACCCTTCAAACATTGTACTTGTGATTGATTGTTTTGAAAGTTTACTTTTTATTGCGATAAAGTAAAATCATTTCACCTATGTTGCTTATCTAAGTAGTCTTTGATTTACACTTTGGTTATGATAATTTTTATTGTTACTATTGCTGCATTTCATTGTATCTTCACGATTGATAGTCCCGGAGTACGGTAAATACTAAAAGGTGTGATAAATATAATGGGGTGCGGTAAATACTGGTAGGGTGCGGTAAATACTGGTAGGGTGTGATAAATCCTAACAAGTGTGATGAATCCTATGAGATGAGATTCTACCTTAGTGAAGCAGAGATAATGAAGTTTCTCGAGAACCATCTCGAGCTTGGATCTAGGCAATTCCAAACCACATTAAAATGTCGGTTTGAAATTTCTCTTTTAACTCTCTCTTTAGTATTGCTATTAATTGCGTATCCTTATTACTAACTGATTGATTAATTTTCTCATCATTAGTTAAATCTTCATATTGCATTAAATTAGAAGAGAGAATCTTGAAAATATTCAAAAAAGACATTTAATTTAAAGTACCCCATTCACCCCCACCCCCATTGGTATATTTCAATGGTAACAAAGTTTTTTTGTCCTGTGCAAGAAGATTATAAGAAGTGAAGAACAACAAAAGTAATTTGGTCATGGCTTACAAGTCGAATTTAGATCTAACGTCGTCAAGGCTTATAAGTCGAATTTAGATCTACCCTTATTGGCCCCTTTAGTGTTTCTGGTCTTATATATTACCTACACCTAATTCAATATTAATTCTTAGTGAGAAATAAAAATGATGTAAACAAATTAGGAAATTAAATTTGGGGAACTAGAAATGACAATGTTATCATTACTTGATTATAGTGATACACCTTAAGTTTATGCACTTTTATGATAAAATCTAATTAGGAATTTATTTAGCTTTGAGCAAAGATTCGAAAATGTATTTTATGATAATAAGTTTTAAAAAGAGCTCTCTTAGGATTTTATTTAGATATTATTAGAATTTAATGGTGGTTTTTACGATGAATCCTAAGTAAGGACATTTTCCTATGGAAATCTTGAGGTCATGGGGATAATTTATTCTATTTCACCTTTATGAACACTTATTTTAAAAAAGTTATGCACGTTTAATTATATAAGTAAATACTTAATTATCCTATATAATTAAATTGGCCAATAATATTAATAAAGAGACCATATGTGATATATGTGCATGATGGGGCTACAAGTATGGGAAACCCAAAAGTAACATCTGAGAACTTCATTACTACTAGAGATGTAGATATGGAATGAACCATAATTATAGAAATAAGGAAATTCTAGTGATTTCAAGAATAATCTAAGTTTAGAGAACTAAAGAATATGATTATTATATATTTGGTTATCGATCTAAATAAAATTTGTGGTCTAAAAAACGATATGATAATAAGGATTTATTGGATATATATAGGTCTAATATGGTTATACATAGGACTATGTATGTATGTATATTTTTATGAACTAATGCTATGAGCACCAAATAAATCGCCCAAATCATCTACTAAATGAGCCGACATGGCAATAAAGTATTGTACTATGTCATTATTACACTACAGTGTACAACATTTATTGTAATGACACATCATTTGGGGAGAATTTGGGAGATTTTTTTGGGACTTATATAATTATTCATTTTTATGTGTGAAACACATTACTTGAGAGCCCTATTATTTGGCTATTGTGATGAGTGTTTCATTGCATGTGTAATGCCTAGTGTAGTAGCATTGTCTCTATATAGTGGTGGTATTATGTGTCCGTGGTTGTATGGGCAGGCCACATGGTATTACCTCCAAAATGCTAGATGGATATAACGATAGGATTATGTGTGCATAATATTGTATGCAGGGCTTCGTACTGGCTCGCTATAATGACGAAATTTATGTGTGCGTCATGCTTTATGAGGAGCCACGGGGAATTAACCTTATTGTGATGGTTAGATATAGAGATGAAATTATATGGTCATTGTAGTATTTGAGAGGATAAAAGATGTTAACCTCGCTGTATTGGCTACCTATAACGATCAGATGATGTGTGCATCGGGGTATGTGTGGGGCTGTGAGGTATTAGTCTTGTTGAGATGGTTAACTATATAACGACAAATTTAGGAGAATATGATAGTAATGGATATGATAGTGATAAATATAACACAGTATTTGGAACACGAAAATCATACGTGCTAGGAGGCTTGATTACACCTTATTTTAGAACTTTTAGATGCTTTCTAACTAGAATGAATTTAAGATAATTAATTAAGCAAGTGTGTTATTTAGTTAAATACACACTCTGGAATGGGATCACATAGTGGTGTTTTTGTTGTGGGCTTGACCCACCTTCATTGTTTACATTTTAGAAATGTATGAGTACCTACAATATTATATATTTGATGCGTCATGTTTTGATTATCGGAATGCGGCAAGACTTAGTAGCATCTCCATACTTTTATTTTTGTAAAATAATTGTACTATTATATTTATTTGTAAAACAAATTGTAATAAATTTATAAATATATCTGAGATTAATGGGCAAAAAGTTTAGGGTAAATTACACCAAGATCCCTTGAACTGTTTTTTTCGCCCACCCTTTGCAAAAAAATTTAAACATTTTTCATGCATAAAATTATATTTTCTCATCATTTATTAATAAAAAGGGGCTGGGTGGAAAAAATCAATTGTTAGAGGGTCCTAGTGTAATTTACCCTAAAGTTTAATATTTATTGAGATTCAAGTATTTAGTGTTCACGTTTGTTTTATATAGTCATTGTTGGAAAATAGTTTTTGAAAAGTTTGAAATTTGTGTTAATTGTTTTAGTCTCATGGTTTTTAGGTTGTTACAAAGTGGTACTAGATCTTGGGTTACGTGAATCCTAATGGTCCTGGGTAATGTTAGTTACGTTGAATGGGGTAGCAAGAGTTGGTTAATGGTAACTTCCTTTAATCATAAATCGCTTCGAAGTTGGCATTGGAGTGAGCTTATCCTTATTGTTCTCGCAGTAATAGAAAGTTGGGTTAGATTCAAACCCTGAATGCTTTTGTTAATCGATGAATCTGTTATATGTCGACCACGCATCCTCGCACGTATTGAATTTTTGGATTATACAATTAGTGTACCAGTCCATCTGCCAAAAAAATTACGAAAATTATCATAATTTTAGGGCAAACGACTTAGTACAAAATGTAAAATTTGGAGATATTCATCGTTTAAGGGACAAAATAAATTTTTGAAAATTTAATTTGTGATGGTAAGTGTTAAATAGAGGAAGAGAAAATATAGTGGGGAAAGTTATTGCTGGTGTGACATCCTAGTTTCCATACTAAGGGTTCCCACAATAGTTAGTCTATAGTGCGTCTCTCATTTTTTCCACACCTAAAATGATAAATCTAAGATAAAAGTATCCTTCGACTTACCACTTTCTAACTATTTTATTTGATGTTATGGAGTGACATTTTTAAAAACTCATCATCCAAAAACACATTATGTTATTTATACAATGATTTGGAGATTGTCTAAAAGCTTTATAAAATCTTTTCGTAGGTAACATAGTCATGTATATAGCAACTTTTTTTAATGCATGATATCTTTATAGTTCCAACGATATTAAGACACTAATTATAATTTTATTTTAATGAGAAAGAATAATTAATACGATAAGATAAGAGAAAAATGGTCAAATATTAGAGCCCATTTGAAATGAAATTGAGAAACTAACAGCAAAATATGCCAGGGAAAATCCTATAATTTTCAAGGTGGGGCTATTTGATAGCATTAATTGTTCAATTGGAAAATGTAACAACCCGCCTAATAAGATACCGGGCGATCACTCCAATATTAAATTAAAACAGGAGTCACATATGGATCATCCTTAGCATCACTGTCGAAAATCAATTTAATTACTAATATCCTATTAGGTGGCCGTTAAAAACTTTTACTTAACTAATCTTTTTACGATTAAAATGAACCATCCACAAGTTAATGCGTAAATGAAACTGAAATAAATTAAAATAACCGAACACTCGGTTCAAATATACAACCATATCGAATGCTGTACTGAAAGAATAAATAAATGCAATTGGACCATTGGCCTGAATATTTATACAGTACCTCCTATCTAGAGTACAACGATGGAAGCGGCTATCAAAAACCTGCACGCATCCACAGCTGCTGCAGCTGACGACATACTCGAAGGAATTGTCATCCAGGCGTCCCTGTGCCTGGACACCTATATATATATAATATAGCAAGAAAGGAAAAGTATATAAACGGGTAAGAGCCCCGAATTTTGAAAATATTTTGCAAGTGCATAAATGCCTTATTATTTTGAAAAAGGTTTTATCTCATATTTAAGGTTGGTGTCGCACTCCCACGAGATACCCCTCACCTCTCCGCTAATAGTGCACTCCTAGCGCATCTATCTAGAACATTCTAGTCAAGCTACCCTGCTAAACTAGTCTATCACCCAACCACTATCTACCCTAGATAGTCCAGGTAATGTACTAAGGGCTAAGCTTCACCCCAGTCTCAGCGCTATGCCATGTTCGTGCGTGGGGTGTCTCGCAAAGCGAAATCCAAACAAGGAACCCACCCCCCAATACACTACTACGCGGCACGGTCGATCGTAGAGATCTTCTAGTCCCTCAGTACAGAAAGATATATAATAATATATATACCATAAGAATTAATAATATAAGAGCACTAAGGATTAAACTTCTCCCCAGTCTCAACACACTGCCATATTCGTGCGTGGGGTGTCTCGCAAAGCGAAATCCAAACAAGGAACCCCCCCGATACACTACTATGCGGCAAGGTCGATCGTCAGGATCCATTAGACCCTCGGTACTCGATTCATCCATATATACATATTTATATTACAATATACATCCGGATCTATCTCCCGGACTGAGGATTTATATACAAGTATTTATCAATACTTTTATTTTCTCAAAACTTCCCATTTCCCTTTTTATACTCAGGAAATGTAAATATAAAAGCCAATTCATTATCATGAATTGCTTTAACAAATCGTTTACCTTTTTAAAGCCAATTTTATTATCATAAAAATGCTTTTCCTTTATTTGTCATCCCCCAAAGCCATTTTCATTATCATGAAAATGCTTTGATCAAATCATGCTTCCACATCCCTTCTTCCATCCGGGAGTGTTACCGAAGCTAAACCTTTATCCCATTTCCCTTTTTATACTCAGGAAATGTAAATATAAAGCCAATCCATTATCATGAATTGCTTTAATAAATCTAAGACCGTCCCTACGGGTATCCCCACTGGACGCGCCCCTAAATGACTATCATCTTCCAGGGCCTCCAAGACAACCTGAGAACCTAACAACGTCGGGAAGTGGCCATATTGCCTGCGGGAAAGTCAGGACCACACCCAGAATCCCCTAACCAGCGCAGAAAAAAATATAAATAACCGCCCATATGGCCTAGGGACTATATCCAACCTGCTCAACAGCCAGGAAGGCTTCACCACAACGCGCGCAACTTCCCTTATGATAGCGATTTAGGGAGGTGTGTAACCATAATCCATAATTTATCAATTATGAAAAACATTTATCTTTCCATTTTGAAAATATTCATTTTTATATTTTCAAAATCATTTCCATCATATCATATATATATATATATACTTTATTCACATAGTATAAATACATAACATATAGTCCTCCTAGAATATATAAACGACCATAATGGCCTATATCCTCTAGCGATGACCAATAATCGTAAAGATGCCCTCCAGGAATCATAATCATGCATTCATATAAGCATGATACTAAACCCAAAGTATATTCTTACTTTAATAAATAAAACATACTTAAATCCTATCTACGGATTCATTTGGATATCTCCAATTATACTAATTCACTCTAAGTGAATACACACATATACAAACTCCCAATTCCTCAAATCCTTTAGGACATAACCCTCCATAAATTTCTAATTTGGAAGGCCTTTAAACATAAACTCAAAAAGGAGAAATAATCCTAATCTCCAAAATCTTGGGCTGAAAACAGGGCACCGGTCGACCGGTCTTAGACCCCCGGTCGACCGCGGGTTGTAAATAAGCCTACGAAACAAAGCAGTAGGCCATTTCTCCTTGACGCGGTCGACCGGTCATAGGGGCGCGGTCGACCGGTCACACCAGGTATCCCAAATTAAAATCCCTCAATTTCTTTTATCCAACAACCCAAATTCATTTTCGGGGTTTCTAAACTACCCCAAAAATTATCCCGAACATCTACGACATTAATTCTAGCCGTAATTTTTCCAATTCCCGATTTGATTTCCGAGTTGACGATGTCAACCCGGAGCTGTCATCTTGTAAAAATCATATCAAATCGTAGAAAAATCAGAAAAATACGCGGTTAGCGCCCACGCGACCGTATCGAAAAGATCTACAACTTTCGTGTTTTGGACGAAAGCTAAATCAATTCTTTTCCTGACCAAAAATGCCCCCAAAGGTGACGGGTTACTATTCATCGTCACCTCCGAGACGATTTCCACCATTAAAGCTTCTCCCAAGCTTTTGTCGCCTCACCCAACGTTCTACAACCTCAACCAACTACAATTACACGTATTTTAAGGGTTCTAAACATCCTAGAACCCAAAACCATCAATTAATTTGGATTAAAACCTAAGTTCCACAAAATTGAATTATTAGTGGGGTTTAATTGTTTTAACTCCCAAAAATCCGTTTTATCCACGATAAGCCACCCCAAAACCATTAGGGTTTGTTTATACCAAACTACGGTATGAGATATTTATGCAAAAAGATAAATAAAGCAAGTAAACACTTGACTCGTGGATAAAATCCGACGACCTCGAGTCGAATCCGGCGGAGTTGGCCCGAGATCTCCCATTTCTCCTTCCTCTCTCTCTTTCCTTTCTTTCTTTCTTCTTTTCTCCCTCTCTCCCTCTTTTTATAAGGAGAAAAGGGTTTAATCCCTTAAAAACCCCAAAACGACTCGTTTACCCAATTACGAGTTACCTTTACCTCTAAAATTACCCGAAACTTAATTTCGACAATCGGACACTCTTTTCCGACTATCTCGGACATTCCGAGACTCATGGCACAGTCGAAATTTCCATCCGAGGTACTTGACCGCAAATCACTATTCTAACCCAAAATAATTAAATGCGGGTTTTATACTCAAAATCTTATATCTTTTGTCGCTATACTCCCCGGCGACATATAATTAAATTATTTCGACCTATATAGTTCCAAAATAATTTATAACACCCTTCGAAAATCATTAAATCCTCGAAAATCCCAAAAATTACTATTTCGAGAAATTCTCCAAATTGCCAATTTATATTTAATTAGGGAATTTAATTGTCTCTAAAAAGGACGGGTTGTTACACTCCCCCCCTAACAACGGAATTCGGTCCTCGAAATTCAGATGCGACCTACACCACCAATCTTAGGATCACTCCAAATCCTAATACCTCAAGGGAAACGATACTAACCCAACGGTTCCCAACCATATGCTATACGACTATCACGCTCGCAAAGTGACTCTTATACGTCACATAATACCCATCATCTATAATGCCTATCGACATGAATTTCAACCTTATATACTACGCCCATTCTATTTCAGGCGGTATATAAACAAACTTACCAAGGTGCCCATACGCCTCTCTAACTTGTGCACATCTGCACATCCGTAGTGAACGTCTGACACGTAACACTCTCTCCCAATAACGATCTCCTTTCCTCGGTGTAAGACTCACCTATGGGTCCTTCCAACCCGCGAAATTCCAAACTCCTAACCTCGGTATCACTAACTCTATCGAGCCTACATCCTACAATGTTACTATCTATGCGTTACCCTACCTACGCGGAATGAGTATAATCCGAAGTATGTCCCTAGTGCCCAAGGCCTCTCTCGAATCCCGACATTTGCTCGGTTTCGTGCGTGGGACGTCTCGCCAAGGCGAAATCCAAACAAGGAACCCTCCCATTACACTACTCCCTCACGTCGTCGGTCATCGAGATGTAACAGCCCAAGGCACACCAGCGGGACGTCCTAAATCCTACCTCGCTAACCTACGAACGCATTCCTACTATCTTATCCTTCCGCCCATACGAAAGGAAACCTAACTAATCAAAGTGCCTACTCTCTGTAGGAACACTACTAACATCACACCGATCAAAGATTTTCTCCAAATTTGCCTTCTCATTAAGGCTTGGCTAACATCCTCGAATAAATTTCTCTAAGTCCTACTCCACCCAACTATTCGTGGTGAGAGGACCACTTTAGTGCTTTTCCATAGCACCATATCTCCATAAACATACCATCATAACAGGGCTCATAATCTATAGTGGTTCATCCACACTATAAGACTAACCCACTTCTTTGCGTCCCATAACAGCTTTCCACGCCCGGCGCCGTTAAGAGTCATGTGTGGAGTGTCTCGCAAAGCGTAATCCAAACAAGGAACCCCTCCACACATTAACCCTTGACTTCGTTGGTCACGGAGTCCCGTTATTTCAGACATGCACCCGGTATATCCCTATCCCCTAATCCAACAAAAAAAAGATGGTCTGAACTCCTATCTCTAACTAAGAGTCACACCACCCAGCGCTCGCACTATTTCTAAGTCCTTGCGCAACCCGGTACTGAGCTAAACCTTACAGCTCAACAATGATCCTGTGGGCCTTATATTTTATCTATAAGGTTGCCACACATACCAACTAAAATAAGGAAGCCTCTACTCATCGAGGTTCCATCAATCCATAATAATAAAGGTGAACTCGACCTTTATCAAGGTGAGACACCACAATAACAACCTGTCCCCTCCAGGAACTGCGGACACGATAGACTTGCCATCATTAGCCCGCTATCGCTCCGATCAACCCATACATATACGTATATAAACAAAATATAATCACCCGCCTCTATGGCGAGTGAAGGAAAACAAAATTCCGCAATCGCGGAAAACACATAGGCCTACACTATTATGTTATCGAGACCAAAACAATACTCATATTACACACACGAGTCTAAGGCTATCGAACACCACAACTTCATCTAGCCACACCTCTTACCAAAATTTCTCGACTCTAGGCCCCATCTGGGCACCCTAACCTTGTCCTTTATTCCTATTGGAAAAGACTAACCGTGTGGCTCCGCACTCCACAACACCATCTGACTCTATAGCCTTGCTCCTTACAATCATCTTACTAATCCTCTTAACTCCTTCGTTAAAAGGAAATTTCACTACTGGTTCCAACAATCCTTCCTTGCAGAATTATGGGGTCTCACGGTTAAAACTATCCGTAAGATCCCTTTGGAATCCTTATCTCCACGGGGTAATCCAACTTGAGTACCACTTTCTATCACAGTAGTACTTGGTTGCTCATAACTACTATACTTTAGTAGTCGTCGCAGCAATCCTTAGCATTTGCCACAAGGAGAGTGGCATCTACTAAGGTCCTCGTCCCCAACTTTACCCAGCTCCCCCAGCTAAGCTCCAACTCCTGCTGCCCTCCGAGCTCCGCACACGATTCTCAACGAGCGCGTAAAAGATTTCAATAATCTTCTAATATGGTAGGAGATCGAAATCTCACAAGAGATATCAACAATCCTAATCCTGGGGCTCTATACAAATCGAGAGCAACGCTGAAAGCGTAGTACGTCCGCACAGATTCCTAAGGACACTAGAACCTGATGCTCTGATACCATCTGTAACAACCCGCCTAATACAATACCGGGCGATCACTCCAATATTAAATTAAAACAGGAGTCACATATGGATCATCCTTAACATCACTGTCGAAAATCCAATTAATTACTAATATCCTATTAGGTGGCCGTTAAAAACTTTTACTTAACTACTCTTTTTACGATTAAAATGAACCATCCACAAGTTAATGCGTAAATGAAACTGAAATAAATTAAAATAACCGAACACTCGGTTCAAATATACAACCATATCGAATGATGTACTGAAAGAATAAATAAATGCAATTGGACCATTGGCCCGAATATTTATACAGTACCTCCTATCTAGAGTACAACGATGGAAGCGGCTATCAAAAACCTGCACGCATCCACAGCTGCTGCAGCTGACGACAGACTCGAAGGAATTGTCATCCAGGCGTCCCTGTGTCTGGACACCTATATATATATAATATAGTAAGAAAGGAAAAGTATATAAACGGGTCAGAGCCCCAAATTTTGAAAATATTTTGCAAGTGCATAAATGCCTTATTATTTTGAAAAAGGTTTTATCTCATATTTAAGGTTGGTATCGCACTCCCATGAGATACCCCTCACCTCTCCGCTAATAGTGCACTCCTAGCGCATCTATCTAGAACATTCTAGTCAAGCTATCCTACTAAACTAGTCTATCACCCAACCACTATCTACCCTAGATAGTCCAGGTAATGTACTAAGGGCTAAGCTTCACCCCAGTCTCAGCGCTATGCCATGTTCGTGCGTGGGGTGTCTCGCAAAGCGAAATCCAAACAAGGAACCCCCCTGATACACTACTATGCGGCACGGTCGATCGTAGAGATCTGCTAGTCCCTCAGTACAGAAAGATATATAATAATATATATACCATAAGAATTAATAATATAAGAGAACTAAGGATTAAACTTCTCCCCAGTCTCAACACACTGCCATATTCGTGCGTGGGGTGTCTCGCAAAGCGAAATCCAAACAAGGAACCCCCCCGATACACTACTATGCGGCAAGGTCGATCGTCGGGATCCATTAGACCCTCGGTACTCGATTCATCCATATATACATATTCATATTACAATATACATCCGGATCTATCTCCCGGACTGAGGATTTATATACAAATATTTATCAATACTTTTATTTTCTCAAAACTTCCCATTTCCCTTTTTATACTCAGGAAATGTAAATATAAAAGCCAATTCATTATCATGAATTGCTTTAACAAATCGTTTACCTTTTTAAAGCCAATTTTATTATCATAAAAATGCTTTTCCTTTATTTGTCATCCCCCAAAGCCATTTTCATTATCATGAAAATGCTTTGATCAAATCATGCTTCCACATCCCTTCTTCCATCCGGGAGTGTTACCGAAGCTAAACCTTTATCCCATTTCCCTTTTTATACTCAGGAAATGTAAATATAAAGCCAATCCATTATCATGAATTGCTTTAATAAATATAAGGTTGTCCCTCCGGGTATCCCCACTGAACGCGCCCCTAAATGGCTATCATCTTCCAAGGCCTCCAAGACGACCTGGGAACCTAACAACGTCGGGAAGCAGCCATATTGCCTGCGGGAAAGTCAGGACTACACCAAGAATCCCCTAACCAGCGCAGAAAAAATATATATAACCGCCCATATGGCCT
Organism: Sambucus nigra; assembly: GCA_949130495.1. Classification (NCBI taxonomy): domain Eukaryota; kingdom Viridiplantae; phylum Streptophyta; class Magnoliopsida; order Dipsacales; family Adoxaceae; genus Sambucus; species Sambucus nigra. Next base: position 763,647,681 of record OX422208.1, on the reverse strand, counting down.
AGGGACTATATCTAATCTGCTCAACAGCCAGGAAGGCTTCACCACAACGCGCGCAACTTCCCTTATGATAGCGATTTAGGGAGGTGTGTAACCATAATCCATAATTTATCAATTATGAAAAACATTTATCTTTCCATTTTGAAAATATTCATTTTTATATTTTCAAAATAATTTCCATCATATCATATATATATATACTTTATTCACATAGTATAAATACATAACATATAGTCCTCCTAGAATATATAAACGGCCATAATGGCCTATATCCTCTAGCGATGACCAATAATCCCAAAGATTCCCTCCAGGAATCATAATCATGCATTCATATAAGCATGATACTAAACCCAAAGTATATTCTTACTTTAATAAATAAAACATACTTAAATCCTATCTACGGATTCATTTGGATATCTCCAATTATACTAATTCACTCTAAGTGAATACACACATATACAAACTCCCAATTCCTCAAGTCCTTTAGGACATAACCCTCCATAAATTTCTAATTTGGAAGGCCTTTAAACATAAACTCAAAAAGGAGAAATAATCCTAATCTCCAAAATCTTGGGTTGAAAACAGGGCACCGGTTGGCCGGTCCTAGACCCCCGGTCGACCGCGGGTTGTAAATAAGCCTACGAAACAAAGCAGTAGGCCCTTTCTCCTTGACGCGGTCGACCGGTCACACCAGGTATCCCAAATTAAAATCCCTCAATTTCTTTTATCCAACAACCCAAATTCATTTTCTGGGTTTCTAAACTACCCCAAAAATTATCCCGAACATCTACGACATTAATTCTAGCCGTAATTTTTCCAATTCCCGATTTGATTTTCGAGTTGACGATGTCAACCCGGAGCTGTCATCTTGTAAAAATCATATCAAATCGTAGAAAAATCAAAAAAATACGCGACTGGCACTCACGCGACCGTATCGAAAATATCTACAACTTTCGTGTTTTGGCCGAAAGATAAATCAATTCTTTTCCTGACCAAAAATACCCCCAAAGGTGACGGGTTACTATTCATCGTCACGTCCGAGACGATTTCCGCCATTAAAGCTTCTCTCAAGCTTTTGTCGCCTCACCCAACGTCCTACAACCTCAACCAACTACAACTACACGTATTTTAAGGGTTCTAAACATCCTAGAACCCAAAACCATCAATTAATTTGGATTAAAACCTAAGTTCCACAAAATTGAATTATTAGTGGGGTTTAATTGTTTTAACTCCCCAAAACCCGTTTTATCCACGATAACCCACCCCAAAATCATTAGGGTTTATTTATACCAAACTACGGTATGAGATATTTATGCAAAAAGATAAATAAAGCAAGTAAACACTTGCCTCGTGGATAAAATCCGACGACCTCGAGTCGAATCCGACGGAGTTGGCCCGAGATCTCCCATTTCTCCTCCTCTTTCTCCTTCCTCTCTCTCTTCTCTCTCTTTCCTTTCTTTCTTTCTTCTTTTCTCCCTCTCTCCCTCTTTTTATAAGGAGAAAAGGGTTTAATCCATTTAAAACCCAAAAACGACTCGTTTACCCAATTACGAGTTACCTTTACCTCTAAAATTACCCGAAACTTAATTTCGACAATCGGACACTCTTTTCCGACTATCTCGGACATTTCGAGACTCATGGCACAGTCGAAATTTCCATCCGAGGTACTTGACCGTAAATCACTATTCTAACCCAAAATAATTAAATGCGGGTTTTATACTCAAAATCTTACATCTTTTGTCGCTATACTCCCCGGCGACATATAATTAAATTATTTCGACCTATATAGTCCCAAAATAATTTATAACACCCTTCGAAAATCATTAAATCCTCGAAAATCCCAAAAATTACTATTTCGAGAAATTCTCCAAATTGCCAATTTATATTTAATTAGGGAATTTAATTGTCTCTAAAAAGGACGGGTTGTTACAGAAAACCTTAATATTCACAATGTTTTTTGGGATTATGATAAAAATGTGATATAAAGATAATGGTATTAAAGAAAATAAGATATAAATAGTCTAATGTAAAAAAATCAGATATAAAGAAGAATATGATATTAGTACAATATGATAAAAAAAATCTAATGTGAAAAAATTAGAAGATTTTTTTTATTGAAATAATAAAACAAATATAAAAAATAGGATGTAAAAAACAATTTCAATGTAAAAAATTGATATAAAGAAGAATGCGATATTAGTAAAATATGATGAGAAAAATCATAAAGAAAAACAAATATGAAAAACTAGAAATTAAAACCAAATTCAATACGATATTATAGTGGGTGATATATCAACCCAAATTCGAAATATTCATCAATTTTGAGAGAATAAGCACAATGACACTCATCAAAATAATGTGAAATGGAAAAACTATTTTGATGATAATGTGGAAAATCTAACTCCCTTAGGTATCATCGGTAAAATAACAAGACTCGTTTTGAGGATTATTATCTTAAGGAGGAAATTGAATATGTGGAGCACAATTTATGATTTGCTCATTAAGTTTATAGTTTGGAATATTCCATTACACCGATGTGCTGTCATATACATTCTAAAAAAAATTAAATCGAAGACAAGTTAGTGAACGAATGTAGCAATCGGAGAATAAAGAGTTAATATCATTGCTACAATCATCGGTGAAGCTATATAAGGTAAATTTAGTGTTAACTTATATTCAGTGGTATTTTTAAACATGTTTGAATCCAAAATATTTTTTTAAAAGTTTTTTAAACAAAAAAACAATTTTTATGCATCTCGTTAGAATGAGATTGAGGGTCGTTCGAAGGAGTTAATACAACTCATTCGATAGCCTTTCGAATGAGCTTTAAATGTGCAATTTTCTTCATCATTCTGGAAAGTTATTTGATCTCTCGTTTGATAGTTATTCCAACGAGTTTGTGAAGGTCATTCGAATGAGGTACGATTCGTTCGAACGAACTGAAGCGAATTTTATTTTTTAGTTGGTGTTAAACTCACTATTTTCAAGCATATCTCTTTTCAATTCTCCATCATATTTAAGAAACATGAACCTGCACATTGTTATAACCCTTTCTGAACCTAGTTTGTGACCAAATAATTTGTTTTTTCAAAATCCAAACTCCTTGGATATTTTTTATCACTTCATCAATCCTGAAGAATATATTACTTGTTCAAATCCTTATGGTGTTCATTCTTCACTTCTGATGAGAGGAATGAAGTTTCATAAGGTTTATTGGGGGATACTGAGGCAAGTGGAGCTTGCTGTGAGGTGTTGTAAGATCTGCACTGCTTTTTGTTATCAATAAGGAAGGATACTAAAGTTCGATACTCAGTGGTGTCTAATTCTGTGAGTCTATTTGTGTCATCTATAATACCTTAGTTGAAAAAGTGATGAAAAGGGTTTTCCTTATATCTCATGTGATTATTTCTTTATTCGATTTAGATTTAATATCTTGAATGATTAATTTTACCTATTTAATCAAGATAAAATTGGATTAAAATTGAACCTTGCTTGTTTGTGACCTAATGACGGATTTTATTGTTGGCTATATAACCGGACTACTCTGTGCATTTTTCAAATTGGTATGGGAACTTGTTTCTACAATTTATTTAGATAAATCCTGGTAGTTATATGGAGAATTTGTATAAAAAGCCACTTTTGTTTTAGGCACGAATTATGCATATTGGAAAGCTAAGATACAATCGTCTCCAGAATTGATCGACGACTGTGTTTGGATTGCTATTGAAAGGGGGTGGCCTCCTCATACTGTGACTAATGAAAATGACATTAATATCAAGACAGTATAAAATTGGACTGAAGATGGCATTAAATTAAGTAATTTTAACTCTCTAGGTTTGAAATCAATTTTTGGTATTGTCACACTCGATGAATTTTATCGCATCATGATGTTTAAATAATCCCAGATATTCACCAACTCACACGCGAGGGCACCAATGTTATTAAAGATTCCAAGCTTTAAAATCTCACCACACAATTTGAGACTATATGCACGGTGAAAGTTAGAACATTTGATGAATTTATGCTCATATATATGATCTTGTGAATTCTTATTTTAATTTGGGTGAGTGAATTGCAGAAATGAGAGTTAATAAGGAAGTTTTGAGGTTTCTCTCATCTCATTTTAATAATAATGTTACCATCCCTAACTCTTTTGGAACTCTAGACACAATTAGGCTTGAATAACTCATGGGTGATCGCCAAATTAACGAATAAGACATGTTCCCAAAAGCCCAAAAGAAAAAAGAAAAATGAATATCTTTAAAATCTAAATAAAAAAGGAAAAAGTTTATGACTCCGATTATGAAGTTGATCAAGATTATCTTGACCTGTTTGCTAAAAAAATTAATAAAATTCAAAAAATCAAAAATCAATGTTCATCCAAATCGAAAAATAAAAAATTTGAGGAAAAAGTACAAAACAAGTAAGAATTTTAATGAGAATGGCCAAAAGAAAGATAAAGGAGAAAATCCTAAGAAAGATGAATCGGAGAAGAGTTATGAGTGTGAGGGGAAAAGTCACAAAGCCCGTGAATTTTCCCCCATGCATAAGTAATAGGGCAAAGGCAAAACCACATATAATGACATTGTAAACAATAGTGATGTTGAGTCGAGGGATTTCGGGCATGAATCACTACATGGAAGTAACTTCACTACATTCATGGATAGTTACGCTATCACTTCAAGTACGTCTCACACCAATCAATGTGATAACCTCGATAATGAGTCGAATCATTCTGGAGAGTTTGAGTGTGATGATGAGAATTTGGGTGATGGAAAACATGGTCTCCGATCCGCATACTCCGAATTTTAAATTGAGTCATTAAAAACTAAAACTAAAAATAAAAATTTGACTCTTAGGGTGTTGTCTTTAGAGAATGAGTTGAAAGTTTCGAGAGAGAGTGAGGCCTCAGTGAGTCAAATAGAGAGAATAAGTGCCTCTTTAAATGGGAAACTTATTTTGGTGGATAGGGAAAAATCGACTTGACCTACAAAATGGCTAATCTTAAGAGAGATATTCAAGCATCATCAGAGATTCGGTATGGCATAGGTTACGATGGTTCATCCACTTCTAATACCGCATTTAAAGCAGTTGCCAAGTTTGTATTAGATCCTATGTGCCTTCACCTAACCCATCAAGGAGAATTTGTCCTAGGAGTTTTAACCAAGGTTAACCCAAACAAATCTTTGTTTGTTGACAATGCTGAAGACCATCCTAAGGACTCATCCTAGTTTTGATCTTACACAACAATGGAGGAAATATTAAATAGAAGTAAAATTGGTAAAAAAAGGTGAGGGGAAGAGAAGAGATGACATAAAGTATAAGTGGTTCGACTGTTGGCCTACATCCATTGTGCAAAGTGAGGAGTGATTCCATTATGATAGGCCATAAACTACTATGTATCATACACAAGCTTCTCTCTCTCTCTCTCTCTCTCTCTCTCTCTTTCTCTTTATAATTTGATATAAAAATAATAGGGTTTATAATTATTCGATGATGAGGAAAAAGACACGAGGTCTCTTTTATAGGCTTAGGGGTGCATAATATCACCCCCAAGCATGCACTCAATGTCTTGCTGAAGGCAGGACCAATGAGCGTCTAATAATTGTAGAGATGCACATAAAAGTTATGGTAAAGAATATTCTCCTCATATGGTGGTTTGATCTTCTATAATAGTTTAATTGGATATGATTGAAATACCTATGTCATGGTTACCATGTGTAAACAAGATGTTTGAGGTTAAAAGTCTCAGCGTTCCAGTCTAGCGATGTTTGAGGAGATATTTTAGCATCGTCTGAGGTCGACTTTGGTAGAGATCGAGACTATTGTGCCTCTAATTATTGAGATAACTCTTGACTGTTCATGTGGAGTAGTCTCCGAGGCTGAGACCACATAGGATGGATTTGATGGTGAAGTCTTATGAGGAATGGTAGACCTATTTAAACATATTTATAAGGAAGGCATTTCCTTAGTGGGTTAATTAAACTATACCACACTTATGTATATCAATCACCCCTAAACCTTAGCCTTCAATGCATATGGGGGCTTTGAGGATTAAAAATATTTGCTATCTTATCTCGTCTTGATGTTGTGAGCCTCAGTCTATCATCCGGTGATTGGCTTGGTAAGCATGGACACAATTTACTAGGAATCTTGGGGCATGGGCACAACTAAAAGTGATGTTTAGGACTTTGGGAAGCATTCCTTAATGGTGAGAACTTTGGGGAACTATTTTAGTGGTTTTAGGCCGCAAAAGACTTTAACTGTTCATTTATACACAAAACATTTCTAGAGAAAATTTCTTTCTCTATAAATTTTCTTTTCTCCGATGAACCTTCTATTCTCCACTGCGTTCGTACATATCAGCCTTTCTTTTTCCACCTTTCAGGTATTCCTCTCACCCTTTCTTTCCTTTTCTTTTGGTTTGATTCTCTTTTCTATGATTTTTATTTTTTGGTGAATTTTTTGTTCACTCCGACTACCATCTTGTGGTGGTTTGACTCTCTTTCATGGAGATTTGAAGTGGGTAGGATTTAATTGGTAAGAAATTCTAGGTTAAATTATTGAGAAAGTTGGAGTCTCCAGTCATTTTTAGGATAACTATTGTGTTTTTCGGTGATCTACTTCGGCGAGAGTTACATGAGTTGGGAATCATTGTTCTTTGTGTTCTTGAGAGAGACCATTCAAAATCAACTACTTGACTTAGTTTTATCTTTTAAAATCTCAAATTTGGTTTCCTAATGTTTGTTCATGTTTACTAAGCTATATGACTTAGCAAAGAGTTTCCCTATCTACGCGAACACGTGATACAAGAGATAGAAAAGGTCCGGGCGGAGTTCCATCGTCTTAGGCCTTCGATACCATTGACTCCAATCCCTCTAGCTGTAAAGAAATTGATTATGCTTTTGAATTATCCTTCTCTAATCTAGACCACAGTTACGACCAATCTAATTGTCATTTCCCTCAGCAGTGATACCATGTCTTCCTCCAAGGGATATAGCCCTTCTGAATGTTTCGGTCTTCGTGATGACCAAGTGAACTATAAAGATGACTCTTTCAGGAGGCTATGAGACTTACTGTAGCTCGTCCTGATGAGGATGAGATGGCATCGTTTGAGTACTTCTCTCTCTAGAAAGGAGACCTTGAGCCTCAAATTAATTACATTTAAAATAATAAGTTTGAGAATGGGGTTTGTGATAATATACATCTAACCCCTCCTAGGCCCACATTATCCTCGGTTATGACTTTGGCCAAGTTCATACAACGTGATCCTCATGATAAGGCCCCTTCCACCAAGGAGGAGGAGGAGGAGGAAGATCCTTACACTTTATACACAAGTGTAGCTTCGGTCATTCCTAATTATGTCCGTGAGACTGATCTGATGGTTTGGAGGTACATTTATAAGATCACACCTTTTACGACATGAGACTGCCTACCGAGGATGAACATGCCTTTGACTTTATAAATAAGGGTGAGGTTTCTATTTATGAATAGATGTTCAGGGTCGGCTTCATCCTTCCTTTCTACCCATCCATCAGGGTCATTCTTTATTCAATATGTGTTGCTCCTTACCAACTAACTTTGAATGCCTGTACGATCTTTGTCATCAGGGAAATTCTTTCTTCAATCTTTGGAGAGTTGCCTATGACGAAGATCTTCCAGTTGATATCTTCTGAGCTTGTTACATAGTTGTTACTACGAAAGCCATCCAGTGTTATTACCACTTTGTGTCCCATCATCATGACCAAAGAGTTCATCACATCAATAAAACTTCCAAATAGTATTGAAAGTCTCATTACTTCTTTAATTTCGACGAGTAGGCATTTTGTGAGGATGATTCATCCGATCTTAATGGGATGAGAGTTCCTTGCTAATGGGACCGTATCTCTATCCCGGACAAAGTTGATCCTATCTTTAGTTATGAGATGAGGAAGGAGATTGAAAATCATAGGGGATGGCCTAATTGCCATTGAACACTTAATGACCCTTGAACTCCTCCAACACTCTGGCATGGGGGTAGACTCCCTGTAGACACTTTGTAAGCAAATATTTTCATTATTTTTTAAATTTCGTACTTTAATGTCATCTTTAAATTATTTCGATTCAAATATACGTCGATATTAATTTTGTTTACTATGCTCTTTGCATATCCTCCATAAAAAATTTAGGACAAAGTTTGGGAAATGGAAGCACCGCTCTCAGTAAATTTTCTTGCCCGTCTTCAGGGAAAAGTTATGCATCCAACTCAGACTTTATAAAAATATATAACTGTAGAGTCCCATTCTATTGAGGGGTCAAGGAAAAGGAAAGAGGTTGTTCATGGAACCTTGAACCATCCTCTCCAATAATAAAATAATAGAAAGGGGGTTAGTCGAGGCATACCATTGATCTTATCCTCCCCATAACAAATGATGCGACGATGGTTGTGCATCTGGACTAGCTTGAGGTTAGTGTTTATTCTCTTTTGAGGAGTCAGTTGAATGTCAGGGAGGCCATACGTTTAGTTTTTCCCAACTACGACAACAAAAACTTCGATTCCCAGGACACTTTAAGGGTTTTCAACTTTGCTCTTCACATGGAAACTAAAGTAAAGACCAAATCCAAAACTTGATTATTTTTTATGAAGTGTTTTATTGTCTCATATTTATTATACTTACTTCTTTATTGCCTATGATTGTAGTCTATCACCGCCCTTCAAAATATTCAGCAATTGGGGGTGGAGGTTGACTCTAAGTCGAAGGTGGCCGACGAGGCCAACTATCAAAACTGAAACAGAAGATAGAGGATCAGAAGGTCGAATATAATATACTGACCCATGAGATTCGAGACCGATATAAGGAACTACTTGCCACTCCAAAGAAAAATTATAGGACTAAAGTTGAAAAGCTTGAGGCCGAACTTAAGCAGTAAAAAGAGATAGAAGATTAGCGTGTCAAGAAAACTGCTAAGAAAGTTGTTGTCGACTTCAAATAGTCGAAGAAGTTTTTTGTCCATGCCATCCTATACATGGAGAAGGGAGCCAAAAGTGTTTGTCAATGAGTTGAAAATCATATGACGATCTCGTCGTTAATAATCCCTTGTTGACTTAGATCGTAAACTCTTTTGGTTTTTTTAATCCTGCAAGTGTCACCGCTCTTCAGGAAGTACAGGCCAAGGCCAATGCTGCTGGGTCGTTGACATTTGAGTACAAGATGATCATAATTGCTAAAGGAAATTTAACTGAGCCGGTTGGTGATAAAGATGAGGCCTCCGTTAATCCTGAAGAGAATTCGATCGTTCCTCAGCTAATTATTACTGAGTCTTTGGTGGCCAATGCTTAAGTTTTATCTTTTCTAGGCGACCATCTATGGTATCTGAGGCCCAAATTTTATAGTTCATCTTTATTTCTAAACATTTAATCTTTGTAACATTTTGAAATGCTATCTTTAATATAGTAAGAATGCTGAATTTTGCAACTGTTTCATTATTTTCTACTAAGTGTGGTATCTGCTTTGTTGCTTTCATAATATTATGTGGTAGACGTTATGGGATATTAGGATGACTCATCTTTGCCATTGGTCCTGAGCCTTATTTTCACTTTAATATTAAATAATGATGTATAACTTACTTATTATGACACCCAGCCTAATAAAATACCGGGTGATTAGTCCCGTATGAACGTAAAACATAATATCCAGATGTTCCACTCTTAGCATCACCGTCGAAAACTCTTTAATATTTACTAACCACCTAGTATTTGAAAAGATGGTGTCAAATTTAATCTTTATAATTAACAGGTAATGATATAAAATAATGAAATAAATGAACATCACATTCACCATTCTAATTAACCAACATCATAAATAATGAAATAACTTAATCAAATAAAATATTACTGGAATAAACATACTAGTCTGAAACTCCAATACAATAACTTATAACTCAAACTAAATGCACAACTGAAATAAATGATATACAATGTCTCTGGAAACAAATACTAATAGAAGATGGGCGACATGCCCGACTGACATAAATGAAAGGATGCATCTGATCTAAAAGAAATGGAGGCGTTTACCAAATAGGTCCTGCAATTGTCCAAAGCAACTGCAGCAACGTTAAATGAGAATGAACTCCTAAGTTGGTCTCCTTGTGGCTGAGCACCTAAAATGGTTTTTACAAAATAGATTTGAAAAACGGGTCAGAGTCCGGGTAAAACAATTTAAAAATATTTGCAAGCATATAAAATGCATAATCGACAGAAATTATATACATGTTAGTTTCGCGGCTATCACTTAAGGTCCTCACCCCTCAACTAATGTTCACACCTAATGTATATTCCAAGCCCGTCCTAGTTATGCTACACCGTCTAACTAGTTCGAGTTAAATATTTTACCGTATAACCCATAAAAAACTATTGAAGTTCTATGTCTATTAGAAAATTATGAATTTTCGGTTTAGGGTTAAGTTCCCACATATTTAGATTAATTTAGATATCACCATCTTTCTCATCTACTAAGCACAAACAGTATAATTAAATCACAATGCTATATATACATGACACTCTAATTATATATTTACACTAATATAGCACCCCTAGACTAAGCTGAGGTGCATGCATACTCTGTTATCAAGTCTCGGTACATCACGTACAAATACAGGACTAATGGTCCAGGATCACTCTCGAACCAGAAATACAAATCACACATATTAGAGGCGAACATAGTCTTAGGACTTTGGTCTACGCACATAACTACACACCCAAATGACCGGGCACACCCTCATTCACACAAGTGGTGCTCATCCCTAAGTTCTATGTTCTAAGGTATAAGTCAAAATCACCCAAGATGGCGCATCAAGATAAGATTGTCCCATTTCTAAACCTCCCACAAAAGCAAGCAGTGTTGGTATGTCGTACATAAAATAAGCCACACATTAGGTATTCACATAATATATGTGTATACATTCAATTAAGGTAACACCATACCCCATTATATAGTCCCTACATAGTCTACATACTATCGCATAACCAACGTATTATTAGCATATCATTAAACTTCTTATTCGCGTAAGCCTGAGTGTTTGCCATCACTCGAAAGGATTGTCCCTTTAAGTCTATTCAGTAGCTATCTCACCCATTACCTACTGGTCTAGGTCATCGTTCCCACCGAATTACCGTGATATGATATCAGTTTCCAAATTAGGTTTTTATTCCTCTATTGTGCCTAATTAATCTTAGTCCTTAAGTTTCTCCCATGTGACTAAGTCTTAAACCCAATATTGACCTACTAATATTTTTAAATAACTCTCTTTCAATTTAAAAATTATCTCAAGGGTTAATTTGATCGTTCCCCATGAGTTCTAAACCAAAGGGAGAAAATTTGGGCAGCTGAATCGATTCCTCCCTAAACCGAATCGATTCGGCTAGGGAGCCGAATCGATTCGCCTGCTACAGGTCTTCAACCTCTTCCTTAAATAGTTAGGGGTTTATCCATTTTTATTCATCCAAACCTCCATTACATGATCCCATACTCCCAACCAAACATGCTAAACATCCTTCCTACCTATTTACATGATTTCTAACATTTCATAATCATCAATAAACGTCATTTAATTCGAATTAATTCAAGAATTTCCTCTAAAAATTCTAGTTCATTAGTTTTCATCAAGAACCACTATAAAAACCAGATTTCTTCATGTTTGATATTCAAAAATTTATCAAAATCGTCATATTACATAAGGGATTCCATTCTAACATTAATTTAACCCAAAGCATGATATAATTTCTCCATTCAGTCATCAAAACACATGAAATCAAGATCATAAACATCATATTCTAACATGGATGATATATCCTTCATAAATTAACAAAGATAAATACTTGCCTGTAACACCCCGCCCGCCCGGGGAGAGCGAACGGAGCGCTAATGCGATAAAATAAATCCAAATACACAAGTGACAAGGTATAGAGCAACTAAATAAATCCACAATAATATAAATCCACTAATCTCAATTCTTCAAATACAACAAGTCTCTCGAATAAATACAACATCTAACACGAAAAATAAATACAAATATTCAATGCTCTATACATCAAAATAATAAAAATATTTCCCAAACAATCCTCGCTAAAATCAATCTCCATAGTTCCCCAAAATCCGCGATAACATGCCACTAAAAGAAAATATGGGGAAGTACACAATACGACAGGAAATATGCTCAACGGAATTAAATTAGCAACAAGGCGTAGCAATATGAGTACGAATATTCAAATCAAAATGCAAATCTCAATAGCATTTTATCATTTTAATTTCTCAACAACACATCAATGGGTCACCAGGCATCACCACATCCGTATATGCTTTATCAAGCCATAGCCCGGGAAACAGGAATTTTGGCGGGTGCCCAAGATCCGTGCCATATTAAAATATCATGACAATGTTCTCATCAGCAATATAATGATACCACATGAATCAAAATAATTTCAACAATTATTTTCCAGATTTCAATGAATTCATCAATTCAAATATGAGTTCAATTAAACAAGAATTCAAAGAGAATGAGACTCGCGAGATTTAAGGAGCATATTGTGTAAAACCCCATACCTCAAACCATGATGAGAAACCAATGATCACATCCTCAAGATCAACACAAAATATCTACAAAATTTCCTCCAAGAACCTCCAACAAAATAGCCCCAAGAACACCTCTAATCTATGGTTGGAACTCACAAATCTCAAGGGCCAATGTGTATATAAAAAGAAGAGGAATATAAAATATATTTTATGCCAAAATTTGTGCCAAAAGTAAGTTAAAAGGGTTGCCCACGACTTCCTTTTATAACGCAAAGATATGAAGAGTCGGAATCCAAAAGACTCCTTTAAATAAGGCAAATAAATGAAGAGTTGGAAGTCAAAACAACTCCAAGAGTTAAAAATATTTAAAAATAATTTTAAAATCCGTTTTAACTCCGATTTCGAAACCGTTTGAAATTCTCGCCTTTAAAAATAATATCGAACATATTAGAGCAATAAAAATAATTTTATCAAAAACTTTATTTTTCTCCATTTTCCAAAAATTAATTAAAATAGCCCAAAATTACGCGGGTTGTTACATTGCCTTTGTGTTTAGGTCTGATTTACATGAAATTGATGATATGGTTGTGTTCCTCTCCTTTTGATCTACGAAACGGTGGTGTTTTTGGTTCAAGAATCGTGTTGGACAGTCTTGGGACTCTTTCAGGACTCTCCTTCCTCCTCCCTTGATAACCTCTCTAAATTTTGTTCACGTAACCCTAGCTACTCCATCTCTCAATCTGATTTACACTTATAAAATTCGTGGGTTTAATTTCCTAAAAGATTTACAAGACTAAAATACCCCTCTGGGGTACCGGTTTAGCCTAAAAATGCCCCGGGACCCAAACTAAACCCCCGGGTACACTTTTCTGACTATCTCGACATGTACGGATGCATTGGCGAACTCGAAATGACCATTTGAAATATCAAAAGTAATGTTATATTTTATTTCTCAAATTATGTCTCGACACGACTGACACACGCGTCCCGACTACATTTATCGTAACTGCCATATTTTTCACTCACGACAATTTTAATCTTTTCATATCATTATTATTACTCATTCACTATGTAATATTCAATATAAATAAATATAAACCTTATATCCATAATTAATATTTATTATACCGGATTAATTATCCCAATTTAATTTAGTTAATCCCAATTTAATTTATAATTAATCCAAATATAAAAATCATTAAAAATACGGGGTGTTACATACTTCCACCTTTTTAACAGAATTTTGTCCTGAAATTCGAAAAAAGAAAATACCTGGTATGAACAACTCTAGATATCTCTCGCTTATCTCCTCCTCGCGCCCCCAAGTAGACTCATTGGCATTATGATGCTTCCACTGAACACGTACAACCGACACTACCTTAGACCTCAATCTCCTCTTACTATGGTCTAAGATAGCGACTCGTCTCTCTTTATATGAAATATCAGGCTGTAAGTCTATATCCTCCCGTGCAATATGAGTGTAAGCCAACTCATCCCGTAGGTACCACCGTAACGAAGAAATATGGAACACATCATGAATACGATGAAAGTGCTCCGACAATCCAAGTCTATTCGTCAATGGTCTAATCCACTCAATGATAGGAAATAGCCCAATGTACCTTGGCATTAATTTCCCTTTATTCACAAATCTCACTATCCCCTTCATAGGAGATACACGCAGTAGCACCTAATCCCCCAAATCAAACTCTAAAAAGGACCGCTTAACATCTGCATAACTCTTTTGTATGTCCTAAGCTATCCGTATCCATATCCGACTCCAAATCATCTTTATCACGTCTGAAGTATCCTGGATAAACTATAACCCATGTATCTTGTTATCTCCCACCTCTAACCAATGAGCGAGAGAATGAAACGGTCTTCCATACAGCGCCTCAAATTGAGCCATACCAATAGTGAACTGACGTAGAAACGAGGCACAACAAACTCGGCATTTGATGAAGTTTTATAATCTTGACCGCTACGTCTTCAACTAACACATCATAGGCTTAAATAGATAAACTTGAACACTATCCTATGACTTAAATATTTTTGTCCGGAATTGAGCCAACACAACATTGAGACTCAATCAGAGACTTGTGTCCTTACATGATGTCCCTGTTCCTTCCATTATGCCTTTCACACCTTGGCCACCTCCCCCACTGGTCTACAGCTCAACGCATCGGCCACCACGTTGGCCTTCCTTGAGTGATACTGGATATCAAACTGATAGTCCTTCACAAATTCAAGACACCTGCGCTGATGCATATTTAGATCCTTCTTAATGAACAAGTACTGTAGCGACTTGTGATCTGGGAACAGACAAAATTTCTCCCCTAGCAAATAGTGTCTGTAATTCCGTAACACAAACACGACTATCGGTAGCTCCAAGTGGTGGGTGGGTTAATTCTAGGGGTGTAAGCGGTACGGTTTGGTCGGTAAATAGTAGATACCAATACCAAAACCAAACCCTAGATGGTAAAACCAAACCGTACCAGTTTACCACCCGGCACACCAAAATCAATACCAAAACCAAACAGGCTGGCATTTCGGTTTTTTCGGTAATTTTGGTTTTTTTATGGTTTCGATAAATTCTGGTTTCTTCTGGTTTTTTCTGGTTTCGGTAAATTTTGATTTTTCCTGGTTTCTGGTTTTGGTTTTTTATGTTTCGACAAACAACACTAAAAATCCCCAAAAAATAAAAACAAAACCAACCAACTTTTTAAAATATTAAAACCAAAACCAAAACCAACTTTTTTCTGGTTTTGGTAAATTCGGTACGGTAATTTTGGTAAATTTGGTACGGCACGGTAATTTTGGTACGATTTTTTCTGGTTTCGGTAAATTCGGTACGGTATGGTAATTTCGGTACGGTTTTTTCTGGTTTCATAAAATTCGGTATGGTAATTTCGGTAAATCAGTTTTTTAAATATTAAAACCAAAACCAACCAACTTTTTTGCGGTAATTTCGGTTTCGGTAAGACTGGTTTTTGGTATTTTAATATATGAAACCAAAACCATTTTTTTTCGGACCAAAATGGTACAGTACGGTAAAAACCCGTACCACTTCCACCCCTAGTTAATTCCTATCATGAGGCTTAAGCTTATGGGAATCATACGTTATATCCTGGTTCTCCTGTTGTAACACACACCCAAGTCCCTGTAGGGATGCGTCCGTGAAGATAAGATACTTTACTCCTTCCCTGGGAAGTGTGAGTACGGGTGCTAAAGTCAACTTGTCCTTCAGCTCATCAAAATCTAACTGACAAGGTTCATCCCAAACAAACAGTACGCCTTTACGAGTCAAATTACTCAGAGGACCCGTAATCTTTGAAAACCCTCGAATAAACCTCCTGTAATATCCACCGAAACCTAAGAAAATACGTACCTCCATCGGTGTTGTGGGCTGTCCCCACTCCCTCACCGCTGACACCATACTTGGGTCTACTGATATCCCCCTCTCCAAAATGATATGCCCCAAAAATAGAACTTCACATAAACAGAAACCATAATTTTCAAACTTTGCATACAGTTGATGCTCACGCAGTGTCCATAAAATCCAACATAAATGCTCGGCATGCTCCACCTCAGTTCGAGAATAAATCAGAATGTCATCAATAAAGACGATAATAAACTAATTCAAGAACTCTCTGAACACCCTATTCATCAAGTCCACAAATATGGATGATGCATTAGTTATCCCAAATGGCATAACCCAAAACTTGTAGGACCCATATCTCATCAAGAAGGCAGTTTTAGACACGTCCTGCTCCCTGATACGCAACTAGTGATACTCGAATCCCAAATCTATTTTTGAGAAGTAGACGGATCCTCTTAACTGATTGAATAAGTCATCAATTCGTGGCAATGTATAATTAGTCCATATTGTGACTTTATTCACCTCCCGGTAGTCCACACACAAGCGTAATGATCCATCTCTCTTCACTACAAACAGTGTTGGGGCATCCACGACGATGTACTACGACTTATAAAACCCTTCCCCAACAGCTATTCAATCTGATCTAGTAGCTCCCTTATCTCTATAGGAGCCATATAATGCGGTGCACGAGCTATTGGTCGAGTGCTCGGTGCTAAATTAATGACGAACTCAATCTCTCTCTTAGGGGATAGTCCCGGTATCTCCTGAAATACATCGGCAAACTCACATACGACTAGGATCGAGTTAAGTGAAATCACCAACCTATGAGATGTCTCCTCCTCTATGTAGTACAAATGAGTGGACGATCCTCCCTCGGGACTAGGAATCGCCACTAAAAACATCTCCTGATCGGGGATCACAAAAACTATATTGTACTATAGAAGTCATTCATGGACCTATACTCAGTTAGCCAATCTATGCCTATGATGGTGCTGTACTCTATACTCACTCCCTGATAGATAAAGAATGTCAACGCCCCATTACCCAATAGAGAGTCCACACATGTAACTGTACTATCTGCAGTATCTAACAACCCTGTGATCCGTGCAAACCTAGTCGCTATAAATGAGTGTGAAGCCCCAGTGTCAAATAATGTTCACCCCAAAAAGGCCATGGATAAGAAACGTACCCTCAACAACGGGTGGAGACTGTGGAGCTGTATCCTGGTGGACGTGATACACAAGCCCATACTATAACTGCCCTTGCTAAGGTGGGGCTGCTAGAATGGATGGTGTTGTAGGTAATGCTGGTACGGGGGCTAGTGTTGGGAGGGTGGCGGGGAAGATAGGTCTCTAAGGCTCCTAGAGGCCTCCCTATTGTTACTGAACCCGACCTTTATCGGGGAAATCTTATCGCTTGTGGCCAGTCCTGCCATAAATGAAACACATGCCCACAAAATAACCTCCCCTTTGGCCCTACTGGCCATGACCCTGCTATCCATTATCGCCCCTACCCTGGCCCTACTAGCCCTGACGAAATCATTGTCGGCCCTGATTTCCCTGCCTATATCCACACTGTCATTGCTGATAATCCCCAGAACGGAACCACTTTGTAACATCCCCCTGGTGGGGACCCTGCTCACCCTGACTCTATGTTGGATGTGCCCCGTCGGCTCTACTTCCCCCATTCTTACCCTGCTGCCTAGAGTCGCCTACTCGCTTGCTCCCCGTAATATGGAAGTAGTGGTCTTGATAATGTAATAGAGCAGCATTTAACATCTCACTGTAAGTCTTTAGAGTGTGATTACCCAATAAGTGCTGTCGGATCTTCCAAGTAAGGCCATCTGTAAACAACTGTATCTTCTTCTCCTTAGTAGGTACCTCTCTTGGAACGAAGTTATCCAACCTCATGAATTATTCCTCATACTCAGCAACGATTTTTGCCTCCTGGTTGAGATCTAGTAGTTTTCGCCTCATTCCTTTATTAAATTAAAACAGAATATCCAGTTGGTCCATTCTTAGCATCAATGTCGAAAACTCTTTAATATTTACTAACCCCCTAGTATTTGAAAAGCTGGTGTGAAATTTTATTTTTACAATTAATAAGTAATAATCTAAAACAATTAAATAAATGAACATCACATTCACCATTATAATTAACCAACATCATAAATAATAAAATAACTTAATCAAATAAGATATGACTGGAATAAACACCCCAGTCTGAAATTCTAATACAATAACTCATATCTCAAACAAACTCCACAACTGAAATAAATTAAGTACAATTTCTCTTGAAACAACTACCAATTGAAGGGGGCGACATGCCCGACTGAGACAAATGAAAGGATGCATCTGATCTGAAAGAAATAGACGCGTCTACCAAATAGTTCCTACAATTTTCCATAACAACTGCAACAACATCAAATGAGAATGAACTCCTAAGATGGGCTTCCCTGTAATTGGGCACCTAAAATGGTTTATACAAAATAGATTTGGAAAATGGGTCAGAGCCCGAGTAAAGCAGTTTAAAAATATTTGCAAGCATTTAAAATGCATAATCAACAGATATTATATACATGTTAGTTTTACGTCTCTCATTTGAGGTCCTCACCGCTCAACTAGTGTGCACGCTTAATGTATATTTTGTAGCCCTTCCTTGTTATGCTACCCTGTCTAACTAGTACGAGTTAAATATTTTACCACACCTTCTAACTCTTTGTGCTCCCCCGTATTACCCGCATAATAACTATTGAAGTTATATGTCTATTAGACAATTATGAATTTCTCATTTAGGGTTAAGTTCCCACATATTTAGAATAATTTAGATATCACTATCTTTCTCATCTACTATGCATAAATAGTAGAATTAAACCACAAGTATACATATACATGTCACTTTAATTATATATAGCACCCCTAAGATGAGTTGTAGTGCATGCATACTCTGCTATCAAGTCCTGGTACATCACTTACAAATAGAGGACAAATGGTCCAGGATTTCTCTCGAACATGAAATACAAATCACGCATATTGGAGGCAAACATAGTCCTAGGCCTTTGGGTTGCACACATACCTACGCACCCAAATGACCGAGAACACCCTCATTCAAACAAGTGTTGCTCATCCCTAAATTCTATGTTCTGAGGTACAAGTAAAAATCCTCCAAGATAGCTCATCAAGATAAGACTCTCCCCTTTCCAAACCTCCCACGAAGCGTAGGTTTTTTATACACAAAAAAAGCCACACATTAGGTATTCACACAAGCTATGTATATAAATTCAATTAAGGTAATCCCTTACCCTAAAATATAGTCCATACATAGTCCACATACTCTCGCATTGCCTACGTATCATTAGAATACCGTTAAACTTCTAATTCGCGTAAGACTGAGTGTTTCCTATCACTTGGAAGGATACCAATTGTCCCTTAAGTCTATTCAGTAGCTATCTCACTCATTACCTACTTGTATAGGTCATCGTTCCCATCGAATTCCCGTGACACGATATCATCTTCCAAATAAGGTTTTTATTTCTCTATTGTGCCTAATTAATATTAGTCCTTAAGTTTCTCCCACGTGACTAAGTCTCAAATCCAATATTGACTTACTGACATTTTAAAAATAACTCTCCTTCTATTTAAAAATTATCTCAAGGGTTAATTCAATCATCCCACGTGATTTCTAAACAAAAGGAGGAAAAAATTTCAAAATCTACGGAGCATAATCGATTCGGCCCTAAACCTAAATGATTCGGCCATAGAGCAAAATCGACTCGCCTCTTACAGGTCTTCATCCTCTTCCTTAAACAGTTACAGGTTTCTCCATTTTTATTCATCCAAACCTCCATTACATGATCCCATACTCCCAACCAAACTGACCAAACATCATCCCTACCTATATATATGATTTCTAACGTTTCATAATCATCAAATCATTAATAAACATCGTTTAATTCGAATTAATTCAAGAATTCTCTAAAAAAACCTACTTCATTATTTTTCATCACGAACCACTATAAAACCCAAATTTCTTCATTCTTGATTTTAGAAATTTATCAAAATCATCATATTACATAATGGATACCATTCTAACATTAATTCACCCCAAAGCATGATTTAATTTCTCCATTTAGTTATCAAAACACATAAAATCAAGATCATAAACACCTTATTCTAACATGGATGATATATCCTTCATAAATTAAGAAAGATAAATACTTCACTTTGTGTGTAAGTATGATTTTCAAAAAATTGATGATATGATTGTGCTCCACTCCTTTCGATCTACGCAGTGGTGGTGTTTTTTTATTCAAGAATCGCATTGGACAGTCTTGGGACTCGTTCAGGACTTTCCTCCCTCTTCCCTTAATAACCTCTCTAAATTTTAGTTCATGTAACCCTAACTTCTCCAACTCCCAATCTGATTTTCAATTATAAAGTTCGTCGGTTTAATTTCCTCAAAAATTCAAAAGACTAAAATACCCCTCCGGGGTACAGATTTAGCGTAAAAATGCTCCGGGACCCAAACAAAACCTCCGGGTACACTTTTTTGACTATCTCGACCCTTCTGGATGCATTGGTGCACTCGAAATGACCATTTGACACATGAAAAGTAAAGTTATCCTTTAGTTCTCAAATTATGTCCCGACACAACTGACAAGTGCGTCCCGAGTTCATTTATCGTATCTGTCGTATTTTTCACTCACGACAATTTTAATCTTTTCATATCATTATTATTACTCATTACCTAAGTAATATTCAATATAAATAAATATTAACCCTTATCTCTAATTAATATTTATTACCCCGGATTAATTATCCCAATTTAATTAAGTTAATCCCAATTTAATTCATAATTAATCCAAATATAAAAATCATTAAAAATACGAGGTGTTACTCTTATCCCCTACGTTTTTGTATGAGAGTGGAGTGAATATTATTTCAGACCACTCTTGTACTGCCGAGAGTAATTTTTAGTCATATGATCAATTAAAAAATTGTTTAGAATTTTCA
Source organism: Sambucus nigra (assembly GCA_949130495.1). Lineage (NCBI taxonomy): Eukaryota > Viridiplantae > Streptophyta > Magnoliopsida > Dipsacales > Adoxaceae > Sambucus > Sambucus nigra. Next base: position 763,626,745 of record OX422208.1, on the reverse strand, counting down.
CCACACTCAGATGATGTTAAGAATTTCACCATACTCGAATGATGTTAAGTGCTTCCCACATCCTAAGGGTTTTAAAGAGTGAGGTCTTGAGGTCGAGACTCCAAATGAATTCCTATACCCACGAGAGAGAGAGAGAGATTTAGTTCTTCACCATAAAATGATGTTAAAAATTTCCCATACTCAAATAATGTTAAATGTTTCCCGCCTCACATGGTTTATATAGAGTGTTGTCTTGGGGCCAAGAATATAAATGCATTCTTATACCACTGAGATAGATATTTAGTTATTCACAATAAAATGATATTAAAATTTTCATCATACTCAAATGATGTAAATGTTTTCCACCTCTCAGGGTTTATATAGAGTGATGACTTGGGGCCGAGACTCCAAAGGCATTATCATATCGCGGAGAGAGATTTAGTTATTCACTATAAATTGATGTTAAAAATTTTAGAATACTCATATGATGTTAAATGTTTCCCACCTATCATGGTTTATATAGAGTGATGTCTTGGGGCCGAGGCTCTAAAGGCATTCTCATACAGTTGAGAGAGAGATTTAGTTATATAACTATGAGATTCTCCAAATGTAAAATCCAAAATAGGAGACAACATTTCATATTACATTTTTCTTTTCAACTTTTTTTCCTATAACATTTGAGTATTAAATAGAAATTGCTTTTCAGTTACTACAAATGAGTTAAATATTGGTAATATTTTTTCAAATGGTTCGCATTCCAAGAGTTGGAGAATGGCTCCACTTCAAGGTTTTATAGTCGATACATTCCTAGGACTATCTCTTCTATGACTCTGTAGCCCCATGCCAGTTAGAATGAAGCTTGTTGTGCTTCTGGTTTACCTTTTTCTGTACGATATTTCCTACTCTGATAGGCTGAACCTTGACTCTCTTATTATATAATTTACTGGCTCTCTGATGATGAGATGACTATCAAATGGACGCATCCCCTCTTCTTTCTTCAGTGAGATCCACGTTTAGTCTCCTCACCTTCAAGTTTGCTTTGGGGTCATAAGTTTAAATTTTTTGGCTTCGCAACCCAATTTCTTTTGGAATGATGGCTTCTGTCTTATAGGCCAACATGAATCGTATCTCTCTTATCAGGGCTCTTTATGTTGTCATGTATGCCCGAAAATGCTATGTAACTCATGAAACCATTTGCCTTTAGCATCTTCTAATTTATTCTTGATTTCATCCAGTATCATAACGTTTGTCACCTCAGTCTGCCCATTAGCTTGTGGTTGGCCCTGCATAGAAAAGAACTATTTGATGTTGACCCTTCTACAGTACGTGGCGAAAGAATTATGTAATACCCCGTATTTTTATGCTATATTAATTTGGGGATTTATTAAATTTCATGTGAGTGAATTATTTAATAAAATCTGAAAATTAATTATGTTATAATTATTAACATGACGAGAGTTAGTAATTATGGGAAATTGGTTGAATATTACTAATGAGCAAAGTAATATATGTTATTGATTATATTGAATGTCATGAGTGAGTTAAATGACAATTTTGGAAATTTGAATCGGGATGCGCCCGTGTCGCGTCGAGACTAAATTTTGTTAAATAAAAAGTGAATATTTTATAAGTTGTTCATATGGTCGTTTTGAGTGCGCCAACGCATCCGGAAGGGTCGAGATAGTCAGAAAAGTGTACCCGGGGGTTTAGTTTGGGTCTCGGGGCATTTTTAGGCCTAATTGGTACCCCGGGAGGGCAATTTAGTCATTTCACCTTTTTGGGTAATTAAACCCACGAAATTCAGCAATCTATATCAGTCATTTAGGTTAGTCAGCTAGGGTTAGAAAATAAAAAAAAAACAAGTGACGGCCATAGGAGAGGGAAGGAGAAAGCTCCAAGGCAATCCAAGGCCCCAAAAGTGTTCCGTTTGCACCACAACCACCACCACCGCGTAGATCGCGAGACGAGGAACGCAGCCATACCAAAATCAGCCGTGAATCCGAATACTAGAAATCCCAGGCAAGTGTTTAACTTGCTATTTTCGTTGGTGCAATCTTCATATTAGTTTAGGAATGATTAGGGATGAATTATGTAGAAGAAAACCCAATTTGTGTTAGGAAAATGCATGTAGTATTGATTTATATGAAAATTCTGGAATCCTTGCCATGTAGAGGAATATAACCCACGAAATTTTGATGATATATTAGAAGGAAATTCTGGTAAAAACAGATTAGAACCATGATTAAGAAAAACTCTAGGGTTCTTGATGATTAGATGAGATTTTGGGTTAATTATCCATGTTTAATGTTAGATATACACATGCTTTACGTTGAAAACATCTGGTATATTGATATAATGTTAGTAGTAGGATTTTTAGGACGTTTAGAATTGAAAAACATGGTTTTGGATGAAGAAAATTGGTAGAACCCGTAACTGCAATTCTGCAGATTTTCGCAGACCTGCTTGATCGATCGATCGAGCCTAGAGCTTCGATCGATCGAAGGTTCGATCGATCGAGCCCCAAACCTCGATCGATCGACCCCTCCTGGCAGACTACTATTTTCCTTTGTAAATGATTTAAAAATTGAATTGTCGTGATATAATTCTTGGGTGTTCTTCATAAAATGTTTTGGAAGATAGGAAAGACCAGTAGAACATATGAATAAGTGTTGGGAACTTTATTATGAGATGAGAATTTGGCTTTCGGGATAATTATATAATAAACAATGAAACTACGTATTCCAAGTGAGAGATTACGGCGAATAGTTACGATAGTGAATAGAGGTATACCTACTGAATTTTCTACTTGGAAAGAATAGAGTCCATGAGTGTCACGAAATAAGTGAGAAAACCCTTCGAGCTAAGGTTAGAGATGAAACCTTATACGTAATACTAATAATGTGAAATTAAGGATAAATGTTGTAATTATGGGTGATGAGAGAACCTACAATTAATATGATAAAGGTGGTATATTTATATGATTGTGTGTGCATATATTATATACATGTGAAAATCATGCCCACGCTACTTGCTATCCCTGAGGTTACCGCGCTGGGACAGTCTTATCTCAATGGGACCTTTATGGGGGATATTGACTTGTACCCTAGAAGATAGATGTCCTTGGTACAGGCTATCGACGTGATAGTTCAGACGGTCCTAAGAGACGCAGGCATGTTCCATCCTCTTAGAGACTTGGAATCTATTCTTCGCCTCAATTTTGTTGTGTATTCTGTTAATACAATTCGAGAGTGATTTCGATTGTATTCCCTTTAATATGAGTGATATGGGGTTTTGGATAGTAGAGTATGCACGCACCATAGTTTTTTTTGGGGTGCTGTTATTTTATATATATTATTCGAGTAGTTAATATATATATGAGATTTAGAATTTGAAACTGCCTACTTTGATTTGATAAGTAGGACATGGTTGATGACTCAAATGGTAAATACTTGTTTTAAGAAAGTATAATATGACACTGAAAAACTTTATTGATTTTATAAAGTTAAAATGGAGAACTTTGATTTCTAATTGAAATACCCCTTTTTGAAATGGAATCGTTAATATTGAATCTGACGAGTAATCTAAGATAAGCTCAATTATTGGGAAGGTAGTATGATAAAATAATAAGATAACCCGTTGGGAAGGTTAGTACGATAGGCGTGCACATTAGAAGAGAGGTGAGAATTTCTCAAGAGAGTGCGGCTCTAATATGTTGTTGCATTGGCCTGTATCAATTTAAATACTTGCTAAACGTATTTTAAATCAAACACACTTTCGGGCTCTGACCTGTTTTTCTCTCTCTCTCTCTCTCTCTCTCTCTCTCTCTCTCTCTTGTATATATATGTATGTATTACAGGTGCCCAGCCACAGGGGCGTCTTGCTTAGGATCTCTTGGAAGGAACGCGCTGCAGCTTAGGTGGGAGTTGCATGTCTCTTGATTAGACGACTTCGTTCATTCAGATCCACTCTTAGTATTTTCATTTAGTTGAGCATGTGTAGCTCTTTCCATTATTCCATTATTATTGGGACATTTGTATTTCAGTTATTTCCAGTATTGTTACTATGGGTTTTATTCAGTTTGATTGTGTACTTTATATTTCGCATGTTGACATTCGATTGACGAATGTTTTAAATTAATTGGATTGTGTTCCAGGTTTATTGTGGGTGATTCATACTTAGTTAATGTTGTTAATAAATAAATTAAATGTTTTCTTTAAATAAAATTTGGAAAGTTATGTATGAAAATGGTTTTGACACTTAGCTTAATTATTTAGGGTGTTAAATTGGAAAATTATTTTTATCGACGGTGATGCTGAGAATGAACCAACTGTATACCTTGATTTAATTTAATAAAGGAGTGATCTCCCGGTATTTAATTAAGCGGGGTGTCACAGGTGGTATCAGAGCATCAGGTTCTAGTGTCCTTTAGGATCTGTGCGGCCTATTATGCTTTCAGCGTTGCCTTCTTTGATATAGAGCCCTAAATACTAGGAATGTTGTGTTCATCTCTATACATTGGGAATTCGTGCTTCTGCGATTTGTTTATTTGAATGATGAACTCATCCAAATTTATTTAAATTTCTAGATGGACCATCAAGAAGAACTAGCTAAAACGGTTAAGGGAGTCAACGAGCAAGATCGACTCATACCTCAGGTATCCCCAGAGAATGTATCTACCGCCGAGTTAGCAGGTATCGTGGCACAAGCAGTTACCACTGTAGTTTTACAATACCAAGAACGCAGCCTACAACTTTAAGGAGGCAAAAGACCTAGAGAGGTTAACCAAATGCATGTGACTAAAGCCGAAAAATGTGCGAAGACACGAAATTGCGACAACAAACTACCCAAGATCAAGTCAGTTCTGGTGAACAGAGTGGCAAAATAAAGCAGTTTCGAAAGAGGAATAAAGTTTCAAGTCGGTAAGGCCGACTCCGATAGCAGCAGGGTCGGAGGTGGAGTTACTTCGGAGGCCGATGTTTTGGGTGTGGTAAGCACGGCCATAGGCGCCAGGAATGCCCAGAGAGAGATAGGGCCCCACAACAGCAGGGTGCCCGTAATGAACCACAGGGGACACTTTTCCCAATCGCTCTCCCAGCACCAACTCAGGTACTAGGCCTGCCAACCTTTCCCGTAGCTCCAGTGCAGCAGGGGCAGTTACAGTACAGATATATCTATAATGTCCACCAGGCAGCCGCCCCACAGGCACCACCCGCGATTTGGGGTATGTTTTCTATCCATGAAACTTTGGATCGAATTTTGTTTGTTACTAGGACAACGCATTGTTTTATAGCTACATATTTTGCGACGACCTTAGGGTTATTAAACACAGTAGAGAGCACTGTAACGTAGGTAGACTCACCACTGGGGAATGGTTCACTCTTCTTTTTATGCCGGGGAGTGGGGGTAGAGATTGGTAGCTTGGTATTACCTGTAGACATGTTAGTTTTAGACATGCACGAGCATGATGTGATTATTGTTACGGATTGGCTCGCAGCTTATAGAGCCATGATTGATTGCTTTGGTGGAAGCATTGTTTTTGCCATTCCGGGGCAAGAGATGTTTGTAGTGGTGATGCCTCGCTCAGAGAGAGGTTCGACCGCTCATTTATATTAAATAGAGGAGAATACCTCTAATGAGGTTGAAATCCCATTAGACTCGATCCCAGTTGTCAGGGAGTATTCTAATGTGTTTCAGGAGATACCAGGCCTACCCCCTAGTCGAGAGATAGACTTTGTTATAGATTTATTGCCAGATACGAGACCTATAACACGCGCACCATACCGTATGGCTCCGGCAGAGATGCGAGAGCTACAAGATCAGATAGAGCAGCTGTTAGGTCAGGGCTTCATTCGTAGGAGTACCTCACCTTGGGGCGCTCCAGTTTTATTTGTGAAGAAGAGAGATGGTTCACTGAGATTGTGTGTGGACTACAGGGAGTTGAACAAGGTCACGATACAGAATAAATATCCATTACCTCGAATCGATGATCTGTTCGACCAGTTGAGAGGAGCAACATTCTTTTCGAAGATAGATCTGAGGTTGGGTACCATCAGTTACGTATTAGAGAGCAGGATGTTTCAAAGACTGCCTTCTTGTCGAGATATGGGTCCTATGAGTTCAGAGTGATGTCGTTTGGACTCACAAATGCCCCAGCCGTTTCCATGGACTTGATGAACCGAGTATTCATAGAGTTCTTGGATCAGTTTGTCATCGTCTTCATAGATGACATCTTGATTTATTCACACTCTGAGGAGGAGCATGCCGAGCACTTGAGGCAGGTTCTTCAGACTCTGCGAGAGCATCAGTTGTATGCTAAGTATGAGAAGTGTGGATTCTGGTTGCAAGAGGTACAGTTCTTAGGGCATATTGTTTCTGAGCAGGGGATAGCAGTCGACCCGAGTAAAGTATCAGTGGTGAGGGAGTGGGGACAGCCCACGACACCGACGGAAGTGCATAGTTTCTTGGGGTTAGCTGGTTACTACAGGAGATTCATTCGGGGATTCTCTAAAATAGCGGGTCCATTGACAAATCTGACTCGCAAGGGGGTACCATATGTTTGGGATGACGCTTGTCAGTTGGCTTTCGACGAGCTGAAAGACAAACTTACTTCAGCGCCAGTCCTTGCATTACCGCAGCCGAGTATGGAGTACCTGGTTTACACCGATGCGACCTTACGGGGACTTGGGGGAGTACTTCAGCAGGAAGAGAAGGCTATAGCTTTTGCCTCCCGCAAGCTTAAGCCGCATGAGAAGAATTACCCCACCCACGACCTGGAGTTAGCAGCGGTCGTCTTTGCATTGAGGATATGGAGGCACTATTTGTTGGGAGAAAAATTTTGTTTGTTCACAGACTACAAGTCGTTGCAGTACCTGTTTACTCACTGAGAGCTGAATATGCGTCAGCCCAGATGGCTAGAGTTTGTGAAGGACTACCAGTTCGACATATAGTACCATCCGGGAAAGGCCAACGTAGTTGCTGATGCGTTGAGTCGTAGACCGATAGACGAAGTAGCAAATGTATGGAAAGCAAAGTGGAAGGAGTTAGGCCACCAGGACGCAGTAGCACGTTCTTTTATATCCGCGATGTCAATCACACCCGAGATTGTTATGAGGGTAATACAGGCCCAGACCACAGACCCGTTTTGCCAGGAGCAGATTGTACGACTTTTAGCCGAGGGTGCTGAGTCTTATTCTGTTAGTTCTGATGGGGGTTTGAGGTTTAAAGGTAGATTGGTGGTTCCAGAAGGAGCAGAATTACGTCATGTAGTGATGACCCAATCTCACGGGTCCCGATTTGCCGTACATCCTGGAGGAGATAAGATGTACCAGGATATGAGGAGGCAATACTGGTGGAGTGGGATGAAGAAGGACATTGCTGAGTTCGTGTCCAAGTGTTCTACCTGCTAGCTGGTGAAGGTGTACCATCAGAAACCGTCAGGATTGCTTCAGCCATTGGAAGTACCTGTGGGGAAGTGGGAGAGTATTTCCATGGATTTTATTACAGGGTTGCCTACATCATAGCGGGGCCACGATTCTATCTGGGTGATTGTAGACCGTTTGACCAAGGTGGCTTATGTTCTGCCGGTGCGGACAGATTACACCACGGGTCAGTATGCTCAGTTGTTCATCGCTGAGATTGTCAGACTACACGAGGTGTCCCTGAATATTGTGTCAGATAGAGACAAGATTTTCGTGTCACATTTTTAGGAAAGCTTTCAGGAGGCTATGGGTACTGAGTTGATGCTGAGTTCAGCTTACCACCCACAGACAGATGGACAGAGAGAGCGTACTAATCAGATGTTAGAGGATATGCTACGCATGTGTGTTCTCGATTTTGGAGGAGGTTGGGAGCCACATCTTCCACTGGTAAAGTTTGCTTATAATAACTCTTATCAGTTCACGATTGGGATTGCTCCATTTGAGGCTTTATATGGCAGGCCTTGTCGTTCCACAACTTGTTGGCTCGAAGTGGGGGATAACAAGTTGCTAGGACCAGAGGAAATTCAGGAGACCTCCGCGAGTATTGATATAATCATGAGTCGCATTCGGATAGCCCAGGACAGGCAGAAGAGCTACGCCGATGCAAAACGCTTCTTCCGGGAGTTTAGTGTGGGGAACCAAGTGTTATTGCGTGTATCTCCTATGAAGGGAGTGATGAGGTTCGGGAAGAAGGGGAAGTTGGCTCCGAGGTACGTGGGACCATTTCCCATCATCGAGAGGATTGGGACAGTTGCATACAGGTTGGGACTGCCAGAACAATTACATCGCATCCATGATGTATTCCACATCTCGTCGTTGAGCATTACCTTCGGGATGATATGTCCCATACTCACATTGCGATAGATGAGATCGACTTACAGCTTGATAGCTCTTACGAGGAGAGACCGGTGGCTATCCTAGACTATAGTGAGAGGAGATTGAGGTCGAAGATAGTTCCACCTGTGCGGGTCCAGTGGGAGCATCATAATGTGGAGGAATCCACTTGGGAGCGCGAGGCAGATATACGCGACAGATATCTAGAGTTGTTTTTACCAGGTACACCTTATTTTCCGAATTTCGGGATGAAATTCCGTTATTAGGGAGGAAGTATGTAGTACCCCGTACTTTTATGCTATATTAATTTGGGGATTTATTAAATTTAATGTGAGTGAATTATTTAATAAAAATCTGGAAATTAATTATGTTATAATTATTAACGTGATGAGAGTTAGTAATTATGGGAAATTGGTTGAATATTACTAATGAGCAAAGTAATATATGTTATTGATTATATTGAATGTCATGAGTGAGTGAAATGACAATTTTGGAAATTTGAATCGGGACGCGCCCGTGTCGCGTCGGGACTAAATTTTGTTAAATAAAAAGTGAATATTATATAAGTTGTTCATATGGTCGTTTTGAGTGCGCCAACACGTCCGGAAGGGTCGAGATAGTCAGAAAAGTGTACCCGGGGGTTTAGTTTGGGTCTCGGGGCGTTTTTAGGACTAATTGGTACCTCGGGAGGGCAATTTAGTCATTTCACCATTTTGGGTAATTAAACCCACGAAATTCAGCAATCTATATTAGCCATTTAGGTTAGTCAGCTAGGGTTAGAAAATAAAAAAAAAATAAGTGACGGCCATAGGAGAGGGAAAGAGAAAGCTCCAAGGCAATCCAAGGCCCCAAAAGTGTTCCGTTTGCACCACAACCACCACCACCGCGTAGATCGCGAGACGAGGAACGCAGCCATACCAAAATCAGTCGTGAATCAGAATACCAGAAATCCCAGGCAAGTGTTTAACTTGCTATTTTCGTTGGTGCAATCTTTATATTAGTTTAGGAATGATTAGGGATGAATTATGTAGAAGAAAACCCAATTTGTGTTAGGAAAATGCATGTAGTATTGATTTATATGAAAATTCTGGAATCCTTGCCATGTAGAGGAATATAACCCACGAAATTTTGATGATATATTAGAAGGAAATTCTGGTAAAAATAGATTAGAACCATGATTAAGAAAAACTCTAGGGTTCTTGATGATTAGAAGAGATTTTGGGTTAATTATCCATGTTTAATGTTAGATATACACATGCTTTACGTTGAAAAGATCTGGTATATTGATATAATGTTAGTAGTAGGATTTTGGGGACGTTTAGAATGGAAAAACATGGTTTTGGATGAAGAAAATTGGTAGAACCCGTAACTGCAATTCTCCAGATTTTCGCAGACCTGCTTGATCGATCGATCGAGCCTAGAGCTTCGATCGATCGAAGGTTCGATCGATCGAGCCCCAAACCTCGATCAATCGACCCCTCCTGGCAGACTACTATTTCCCTTTGTAAATGATTTAAAAATTGAATTGTCGTGATATAATTCTTGGGTGTTCTTCATAAAATGTTTTGGAAGATAGGAAAGACCAGTAGAACATATGAATAAGTGTTGGGAACTTTATTATGAGATGAGAATTTCGCTTTCGGGATAATTATATAATAAACGATGAAACTACGTATTCCAAGTGAGAGATTACGGCGAATATTTACGATAGTGAATAGAGGTATACCTACTGAATTTTCTACTTGGAAAGAATAGAGTCCATGAGTGTCACGAAATAAGTGAGAAAACCCTTCGAGTTAAGGTTAGAGATGAAACCTTATACGTAATACTAATAATGTGAAATTAAGGATAAATGTTGTAATTATGGGTGATGAGAGAACCTACAATTAATATGATAAAGGTGGTATATTTATATGATTGTGTGTGCATATATTATATACATGTGAAAATCATTCCCACGCTACTTGCTATCCCTGAGGTTACCGCGCTGGGACAGTCTTATCTCGATGGGACCTTTATGGGGGATATTGACTTGTACCCTTGAAGATAGATGTCCTTGGTACAGGCTATCGACGTGATAGTTCAGACGGTCCTAAGAGACGCAGGCATGTGCCATCCTCTTAGAGACTTGGAATCTATTCTTCGCCTCAATTTTGTTGTGTATTCTGTTAATACAATTCGAGAGTGATTCCGATTGTATTCCCCTTAATATGAGTGATATGGGGTTTTGGATAGTAGAGTATGCACGCATCATAGTTTTTTTTGGGGTGCTGTTATTTTATATATATTATTCGAGTAGTTAATATATATATGAGATTTGGAATTTGAAACTGCCTACTGTGATTTGATAAGTAGGACATGGTTGATGACTCAAATGGTAAATACTTGTTTTGAGAAAGTATAATATGAAACTGAAAAACTTTATTGATTTTATAAAGTTAAAATGGAGAACTTTGATTTCTAATTGAAATACCCCTTTTTGAAATGGAATCGTTAATATTGAATCTTACGAGTAATCTAAGATAAGCTCAATTATTGGGAAGGTAGTATGATAAAATAATAAGATAACCCATTGGGAAGGTTAGTACGATAGGCGTGCATATTAGAAGAGAGGTGAGAATTTCTCAAGAGAGTGCGGCTCTAATATGTTGATGCATTGGCCTGTATCAATTTAAATACTTGCTAAAAGTATTTTAAATCAAACACACTTTCGGGCTCAGACCCGTCTCTCTCTCTCTCTCTCTCTCTCTCTTGTATATATATGTATGTATTACAGGTGCCCAGCCACAGGGGCGTCTTGCTTAGGATCTCTTGGAAGGAACGCGCTGCAGCTTAGGTGGGAGTTGCATGTCTCTTGATTAGACGACTTCGTTCATTCAGATCCACTCTTAGTATTTTCATTTAGTTGAGCATGTGTAGCTCTTTCCATTATTCCATTATTATTGGGACATTTGTATTTCAGTTATTTCCAGTATTTTTACTATGGGTTTTATTCAGTTTGATTGTGTACTTTATATTTCGCATGTTGACATTCGATTGACGAATGTTTTAAATTAATTGGATTGTGTTCCAGGTTTATTGTGGGTGATTCTTACTTAGTTAATGTTGTTAATAAATAAATTAAATGTTTTCTTTAAATAAAATTTGGAAATTTATGTATGAAAATGGTTTTGACACTTAGCTTAATTATTTAGGGTGTTAAATTGGAAAATTATTTTTATCGACAGTGATGCTGAGAATGAACCAACTGTATACCTTGATTTAATTTAATAAAGGAGTGATCGCCCGATATTTAATTAGGCGGGGTGTCACAAATTATTCTTGAACTGTTTTCCATTATCGTATATTAAGGTGTTGGGAATTCCATACTGACAAATAATATTCCTCTAAATAAATTAGAAACACTTCTCCTTGGGGATGGTAATTATGGCTTCGATTTCTTCCCTCTTAGAAAAATAATCTATCAAGACAATTAAAAAATGAAAGTTCCCTTTTTCTCTGAGTAGGGGACCGACCATGTTAATTCCCCTACAAAAAGGCCAAGGGGCGATATTGGAGAAAAACATTGATGAGGATGATGCGATATCTAAGCAAAAATTTGCCACTTATCACACTTAAGAACATACTCAGTCGAGCCCTTAGCAAGGTTTGACCAATAATAACCCTGAGTGATGATCCTTTTGGCTAAGGATTGTCCACTAATGTGGCTTTCTCAACAACCCTTATGTATGTCTCTGAGCCTGTAATTTACCTAAGATGGGTGCACACATCTCAAGAGGAGAATAAGAAAACCCTTTTTATACAATACATTCTTGATAATAGTAAATTTAACTGACTGGTGTCATACCTTGTTGTGCTCGACTTTAGCTTTTGGTAGCTTTCCATATCCTAAATATTTTATCTGGGTTCATCTAAGAAGGTCACATGTTCAAATTCATATGTACTTTAATGTCGGCCTTTTCTCTCTTTATACTCAGGTTGAAAATCATCTTTATCGGAAATGGTCAGAAGATTTCTGTTCTGGTGGCCGACGCGAGCTTTGCTAGAGAATATACCTTCCCATTTTTCTTTTTGTGGATCTTTTTTATCTTAAATTTTCAAAAGTTCTTTAAAATCTTCCTGACCCTAGCTAAGTATTAAGCTATGTTCTCATCCCTCACTTCATATATCCCCAAAATTTAGTTAACGACCAATTGGGAATCATTACGGGCAAGTATCTGGCTGACATTCAATGTTTTGTCCAGGGCAAATCTTACCAACAGGGCTTCATACTCGAACTCATTATTTGATGCTTCAAAATTAAATTTTAGGTCATACTCAATATTGACCCCGTCTAGCACTGATAATATCAATACTGCCCACTTCCATTTGCAAAGGACGAACCATCAACAAACGAACTTTAGATTTGTGATCTTGGTGAAAAAGTTCCTTCAACTAAGGCACCATTTTTCAATAATAAATCTTGTTTTAGCCCGCAAATTATGGTGTCAGTTAATGTACTCTCGTCTGCATTTTCCTCCCCATTCTGGGTGACCTCCGAGATTTCAATCGATATTTCTTCTACTATGTTACCCGTCTATTCCCATGCGAACTCGGCTAAACAATCTGCCAATGCCTGCCCTTTAATTGAGTTCCTCAGATGACAGATGATATCAACTCCCATAGCTCCACCGACCATTCCATTAGCCTACCTAATTTCTTTTATTTATGAATGACTTGTCAGAGAGGCGTGTCGATGAGAACTATCATCGTATGAGCTTAGAATTAGGTCTTTATTTTTCTCGAGGCAGGATTAAAGGTATGCAAGCTTATCCATCTTTAAGTATCTCATCTTGTCCGCTTAGAGCGATTTTCTATTGAAACAAACAGTTTTTGGACCCCATTGTCGTCTCAAACTGTTGCTGCACTATTATCGACTCTAAAATAATAAAATATAAATACATTTTCTCCCATTGAATGGGCCGAGAGAGGATCAATAATGAGCCGAGATATGTTTTCAAATATTTAAATGCTTTCTCACACTCCTCATCCCAAATGAATAATTTTTCAAGATCTTACAAAATCAAAAACACTTGAATGTTGCCCATGACACGAACATGTTTAGTACAGCAACTCGACCAGTCAGTCTCTGAATGTTTTTTTATCATTCTTGACATCTTCATATCAATCAGTGCCTTTAATTTATAAGGATTTTCTTCGATGCCCCTCTGGTTAACGGTGAATCCCAAGATTTTTCATGCTCTAACGCCGAACACACACTTTACCAAATTTAACTTCATTTTATACTAATCAATGGTATCAAACGTTCTTTCCAAGTCGACCAATAATTCTCGAGCTTATGACTTTTCATTAGCATATCATCCACATAGACCTCTAGTCCTCAAATAATTTCTTGACTAATAAATGGTAGGTATCCCTTACATTTTTCAAGCCAAAAGATATTACCTTGTAGAAGTATGTTCCTTTATCTATGCTCAAATAGGGTCTTCTCGGCATCCCCTTCATACATGAAGATTAGATTGTAACTAGAATAAGCATCCATGAAACTCGTGAGTTCATGACCCGTTGTAACATCCACTATTTGGTCGATTATAAGAAAGGGAAAATTATCTTTCTAATAAGCTTTGTTAAGTTCAGTGAAGTCTACACACATTCTCCACTTTTTGTTCTGTTTAGGCACAATAATAATATTGGATAGCCATTCTGGGTATTGCACTTCTCTGATGCAGTTTACAGCTTCTTACTTCTTCTTGTATAACTTTGTATTTGCTTTGGCGAAGGCTCGTCTTATTTATTTCACCATTTTCACTGTTTAATCCAAGTTAATCCAATGACAGATAAACTTAGGGTCAATCCCCATAATATTGTTGTGGATTCATGCGAACACACTTTGCCTTCTTTTTAACAAACCAATCATCTCCTTCTTTATTTTTGGCTCGAAGGATGAAACTATTTGGATAGTTTTTTTGGTTCATCCTCATTGAGGACAATCGATTCTACCTCCTATAAAATCTCTCCCTTTTTGAGCTTCTGCTCATTTTTTGGGTCAAGAGTGTCAATATTATTTGAGGTCATAGTTCTCTTATAGGCTTCCCTCTCTTCCGTCGAGATGAATTAGCACTCGCGTTCTTCCACCCGATCATCATTCGCTTCCCCTAACCCATAAGGAGTCAACAATTTCATCACATGGAGTATGGTGGAAGGAACGACTTCAAACTCCTCGAGTGTTATACTCCTTAGAATGATGTTATAGGCCGAGAAGATGTTCTCTTCCATTAAAAACGTTGATCTTCCTAGTCAATAACCTCATCCAGATTCCCATGCAAACATCCATTTCAAATAGTCCTAGTGGGTGGATTTTCTCTCCACTGAACCCAATCAATGGTTGGTGTCATGAGATTACTCTCTCGTTACTATGTTTTGGACTTTTAACAATCACAGAATATGATATTGGCCAAGCTTCCCCCATCCACCAAAATATAAGAAACATTATATCCATGTACTTGTATGCCAATGATGAGAGGATTATCATGTGTGGTTGAAATCCCCTTGAAATACTGCTCAAAAAGCCTACTATGAGAATCTCCATATTGAATTTATTTAACTTTCTTGGTTTAATCTCAGCCTTAGCCAAATTGACTTCTACTCTCTTAGGCCCTACCTCAGCTTCAATCGCACGAACTTTTCGATCGACTGGATCAATTCCTCCACCTTCCATTCTTGCACATACCATCTTTACATCAAAAGAAATAATATAAAGGTTACCTTTCAATACAAGAGGTTTATAGATAAGGTATGGGTCATCTTTATCACAAGTATCTGACATCAGATCATTTTGGTTTGCTTACACCTCCTCCCTTTTGGTCCAGTTATCCTTCGATGTGGAATATCTTTTTCAATTGTCATCTCTGTTCCCTCTCTTATCAATGTACTTCTGTAGTTTCCCCTAATTTAAATGCTTCTCAATCTCGTCTTTTAAAGCAAATCTTGGTCTATCCTATGGCCGTGATCCTAATGGAACTCACACCATTGATCTTGTCCCTCTTATGAGGGGAGCTCTCAACTTTTGTCACCACTTAATCTCTTTGTCGTCCTTTATCTCATTTAGAATTAGATCTGGACTAGTTGTCAACGAAGTTTACTTAGCAAATATATCATTATTAAACCTTTTCTTTCCTTTTTTATCTTTTTCTTTCTCTCAGCTTTGGCCAGACTTGTTGTCACCGACCTCTTTTTGGTCTCTTATCTTGGATGCCTATTTTGAGTTCATGATCCTCCCAGCCTTAACCAAAATATCTATCATGGAATTTAGAGGATTCTAAGAGATATTCCAATAAAGCTTTCCCGATTGAAGCCCAGGGATGAGGGTTGTCATGACAATGTTCTCTTCGTAATATTTAACCTCTAATTTTTCGCTATTGAATTGAGAAATATAATCCCTTCGAGGCTTATTTTTTCCCCGCCTAACAGTTAGCAAGTGAGTCACACATTTGGCTGACTTCATATTGAAATAAAAGTTATGACTGAATTTATAGGCTAATTACTTGAAATTTTATTGATCCTCTCGGCAGGCTGGTGTACCATACATGTGAAACTCTAGTAAGACTGGTAGAGAAAGCCTGAAACCTCATCTCTTTTGGAGTGAATAAATGTTGGAATCCATCTGAAACATCTCTATGTGGTGAATAGGATTTGTACTACCATCAAACCTCGGAGTCACGATTGGAGGTTTGAACTTGCCAAGAGTTAGATAATTGACTCTTCTTAGCACAAAAAGGGATTCCTTCATGTACCCTCAGTGACTAGGGTCTCAAATTTTAATGAGACGACCGATATTTCCATCCAAACTTTAGATTCAGTTGTTCCAAGGCTTCTCCTCCAAGATCGCATTGCCACTAATTCCTTTCACTTTAACATCCATTTCATCATTCGGATCCATATTCGAATGCCTCTACCTGTTATTACTACTATATGCACCCCCCATTCTTGGTGTTGTCTCAATTTTGCCTCACCTGGATGGCCAGTGGTGCATGATCTCATAATGTTATGTGGGGTATTGTCTCGACTGCCACCCTCTCTTAGGCCGAGATGGATAAACTTTGACCCCCTACTTAGCTTGTTAAAGGCGCTACCTTCCTGATGAGTTTGAGGTGTACTGATAACTCTTTCCTAGTAAGCTGGAGCTATGGTGGCTCCTGGATGATATGAGGTATTTGACGTCTCGTACCTCTCCTAACAGTCCTCCTCTTGACATGCTAATCCTCTGAGTAATCTGGGACCCTCTGCCAAGATGGAGACGGTGTGGGTCGGTGATCCCTCTACACCTTAGGTTGCGCTGGACTTCTTTAGTAGGAGCAGGTGGTGGTTCCCAGTTACTGGTTACGTGGCCTCTCTAACGAACAGGGTGATGAGATTGACGCTAGGATCATCTATTTTCTGGATCATAATTTCTTAGCTAAAGGCTAAGAACTGATATTGCATTCGCTATTGGTTGTCCATAAGTGACCTGATCTCCGCCACCACATTGGCCATTTCAAACTGCTTTGGTAATTAGATGTAACTTGGCCCTACATTTGATGGTGGATCGAATACAATCTCTAGCCAATAATAATAACAAAAAAAATAAAAAAAGGGTAAAAACCTTGAAATAGGAGAATCAGATAAGCTGGTGAACCTCCCAACTCAAGCTCCTATAACTGTGATTCATCTCCAACAGTGGTAGACCTCGATCACCACCAAATATGAGAAACAAATAGTTCAAGCTGAGATGGGAAAGAAAATATAGTCTCTTCCCACAAACAGTGCCAAAATGATGGTGGTGAAGATCAACCTAATGATTCAACCTGGTTTTGAGCTTATACGATAATGGTGGAAATAATAAACAAAAGTAAAAGTAGTAGAATAGATGAAAGGAAAAAAATAAATAACATAAAATGTAAGTGGTTCAACCGTTGCCTACATCCACTGTGTAAAGTGAAGAGTGATTCCACTATGATAGGGCATAAACTTCCATGGATGATATAAAGGCTTATTTTTCTCTCTCTATAATCTGATTGAATATCAATAGGTTTAATAATTATCTAATAATAAAGAAGAGGAAAATAGGTTTCTTTTATAGGCTTGGGGTGAGAAATATCACACTCCAAGCATGAAGTAAATGCCTAGTTGAAGGCAAGACCAATGAGCGTATAACAACTATATAGATGAGCATAGAAACTATGGTAAAGAATATTCTCCCACATGATTGTTCGATTTTCTAAAACGGTTTATTAGGATATGCCCAAAATACCCCTATTATTATTCCAATGTGTAAGCGAGATGTCTAAGGTTGACTGTCTTATCCAACTAAGACTACTATAGTCTAACATCATTCTGGTGAGCCAGGAGAAGACTAGATAGTCGTTTCAGTTCGGTGTCCCAGTCTACAGAGATGGCTGAGAAGACATTTCGATGTCACTTGATGCCGACTTTAGTAGCAGTCGAGACTAATGTGCCTCTTCTTATTGAGAGAACTCTTGGCTGGTCATCTGGAGTAGTCTCTGAGGCCAATACCATTAGGAAGATTCTGATGGTGAGGGATTCTAGTGGATCATAGACATCTTAAAAAATATATGTAAAGAAAGTTTTCCTCGTGGGTCGTTTAGACGAGACCATACTTATGTATATCATTTGTAAACATTATTAACTAAGCAATCACCTTAGGGAGTTTTGTTATAAGCTATGGAAAGTCTCTCACACACATGCTCCCACACACCGCTATGACGAACTAGCTAGTCTTAGAGAGAAAGTTTAGTTTCTAGTCAATACTATATGTTTAATAGAAGAATTTCAAAGGATGTTTACATCATATGAGAACACTTCCAACTCAATCATTAGTGCCAACAATGATAAGGCTAAGCAAAAGTTTTGTACAAGTTAGGTATCTAAAAGTCACAAAAGTCCCTTATTGTTCATATTTCTCTTAAGGTTAAAGATACATCCCAATATTATTTTGATAGTGGGTGGTATAAGCACATCACCGGTGATAAGTCTCATTTTACGAACCTTGTCGATTATAAGGAAGGAAAAGTCACCTTTGGGGATAAGAGTATACCTATCATTGTAGGAGGAGGTCGTGTGGAGATTACCATATTTACTAATCTAGATAATGTTCTTTATGTCGAAAGGTTTAAGGCTAACTTAGTAAGCATAAACCAACTTTAAGATGATAACTTTGCGATAAAGTTTGACAGGTCGGGATGTAAC
Source organism: Sambucus nigra (assembly GCA_949130495.1). Classification (NCBI taxonomy): domain Eukaryota; kingdom Viridiplantae; phylum Streptophyta; class Magnoliopsida; order Dipsacales; family Adoxaceae; genus Sambucus; species Sambucus nigra. The sequence goes on along the minus strand of OX422208.1, from coordinate 763,608,209 downwards.
GTTTATGATCAATTCGCTAAACTTTTTCTACAAGGTGCGAGGACTACCGATAATGGCTACGATATCATTCCTAAGTCCTCTTTAGTGTGTAATAGTGATAAGTTCACCACTATGGACCTTTAGCATCAATGACTAGGTCACACCCATTTTAGATATCTTATGAGGTTAGTTAAGAAAGACCTAGTTCGTGGCTTACCATCACTTGAAAAACCAATTTCCTCGATTTGTGGTCCTTTCCAATAAAGGAAACAAATTGAGAGTCCCCACAGGAAGTTGAATACTGTTACCACCTTGTGTGTGTAAGAGTTAATACACATTGATATTATGCGTCCAATCTTCACTGAGAGCATTGGTGGTAAGAAGTACATTTTGGTGATGTTCGATTACTTTTTGAGATATTTCACTATTGGATTTCTTAGGGAAAAGTCTGATGCTTGTGCTTTCCTCACAACCAAGTACCATTTACTTCAAAATTAACGCAATGTTTCCATCAATAGATTGAAAATATATATTTTCATGGAGTTTATCGACATCGGTGTTGGTACATATATTATGATTGTATAGGTATCGAACACGAGTTTTCGGCAATAAGCACGCCTCAACAAAATGGGATTGTTAAGAAGAAACATATGACTATCCAAGAGATAGTGTGATTCATGCTCCTTAGTAGGAAAATGCCTAAATGTTTAGGCAGAGGTGGTTAACATCGCATGCCATACGATGAATAGGGTCGATCTTTGTCCACACACACTTTAACTCCATATAAATTCTGGACCAATGAGAAACCCAACCTATTGTATTTCCAAGTTTTTAGGGGTCCTTATTATATACTTAGAGATAAAGAGCATTTAGTGAAATTTTACTCTAGAGGCAATAAGGGAATATTTTTAGGATATTCATCAACTAGTATAGCCTATAGGGTGTATAACCACAAATTATCTAATATCATGAAATTAATTAATGTCACGATCAGAGATGATGCTCCGACTTTATTTATTAATGATGATCTTGCGTGTGAGAACAATGCCCCTTGATGATGATCCTATTGTTCCCACCACCACCACGGTGGACTCGATTCTTAAAAAATAGGACCCACCCTCTTGGGTTCAAAATAGTCATAATGACCCTAATGATATACTTGGTGATCCCATACTATGTGTCAAGATTCACACTCAACTAAAGAATGTGGTTATATTTTTTTGCAACACTTCCGCGATAGAGCCCAATAATGTGAAGTAAGCACTTAAGGATTATCATTACATATATGCTATGCCATAAGGTTTGATTTAATTTTGAAAGAATGATGTTTAGGATTTAGTCCCCCGACCTAGAGAGATTAATGTAATTGGTACCAAGAGGGTGTAAAAAAAGATGGATTATAATGCTAGCATCATTTTTAATAAAGCTAGGTTGGTTGCTCAAGGTTACATACAAATGTAGACTTTAACGAGACATTCACTCATGTTTCTAGGCTTCAGTCCATCTGCTTACCACTCGCCATATCATGCCATCTACGGTTTAAGCTATACTAAATATATGTAAAAATTACCTTTCTCAATAAATTCTCTAAGAGGAGTTTTATGTGGAATAACCAAAGGGTCAAGCACCCGCAACATGTCTTTTATCTAAACAATGTCTTGTATATCTTGAAGAAATGACCCCGTGATTGGTACAAAAGGCTACTTTCTTATCTCTTAGCTCGTGGCTTTAAGAGAGGGGCAGTTAATATGACATTGTTTGTCAGGAGAGAGGGTAATGCTATCTTTGTTGACTAAGACTATGTGGATAATATATTCTTTGGATCCATGTGTTCCTAAGATACTCACACTTTTGAGGAGGAGATGAAAAATGAATTTGATATGAGTATGGTTGTTGAGGTTACTTTCTTCCAAGGTCTCCATGTGCGTACACTTGAGAATGGAATATTTATATTTCAATCTAAATATGCTAGGCATCTAATGAAAAAGTTTAGGTTGGACTTTCCTGAGCACTCTCTCATACCTATGAGTTCCTTCACAAAGCTTAGCAAAGACGCTTTAGGTAAGGACATAAGGTAAACTCTCTATATGTGTATGATAGCTAGTCTCCTCGACTTGATAGCGAGCCATATTGATATCACCTTTAGTGTTGGAGTTTGTGTATGGTGCCAAGAGTTTCGAGAAGAGTCGCACTTTCTTGAACTTAAATGTATCGTCAAATATATGAGTGTCACTCTTTCTTGTGACATTTGATATTCATTTGATACCGATGCTCATTTGTCGAATTATTTGGATATCGATTGAGCGGGGATATCGATGGTTGCAAAATCCCATTAGGTGTATGCTTTTACTTTTAGAGTGTTCTTATCTCATGGTTGAGTAAGAAATAAAACTCCATTACTTTATCCACGGTAGAGATCGAATACATAGCCGTTAAGATTTGTTTCACACAATTTTTATATATGAAGCAAATGTTGAAGGATTATGGTATTTATCTAGTAACGATGACTATTTATTGAGATAATACGAGTGCAATCCAAAATTCTCGTTATCCAATCCGGTCTTCTCATATAAAGCACATTAGGATTCGTGAGCACTTCTTTCATGATCTCATTGAGGAGAAGATCATTTTCTTGAGCTTTGTGAGTATCGTTAATTGGACAACGTTTTCACAAATCTTTAGATGCCCTTTGATTTGAGGATCTTAGTAAGTCTATGGGTATTTGCTCCATTAATTGAGTTTAAACATTGCTTGCAGTTTATGGTGATTTTTATATAGTTGTCATTTGTCCCTACAAATAGGTTGTACATTATTTTATATGATTTTTTATTCTAAGGATTATAAATTTAAAATTCTAAAAGAAATTTTATTTTCTTTTTGAAAAAATTCATAAAAATTCAAAAAGAATTTATTTTGATAAAAAAATTTCAAAAATTTAAAAAGATATTTGTTTTTTTTACATTGTATATAGATGCACATTTAAGATGTTCAATTCATAATGTCATTTCATCCATTCACGTGACTCAGTCATTGTTTTATTAGACTTGGCTACATAAAATCATTAGTGCTTAATAATGCATATTTAGCATTGCGACGTTCATTATTGATTACTACCTTCATGCCAGATTAATTATATCGCCTTGGTTGCACATGTTTTGCAAAATCTTTTAAACATGCATTTGCTTGTCATATGTTGAGTAGGATTTTCTCTTTAGTCATTCTTAATTATGACCCAAATGTACTAGTAACTAATTGTTCTTGTAAGAACCATTGCTAGGATTTTCTTACAAAAAATTGATTGACAAAATTAAGCAATGAAAAGGGGCAACAAAATAAGCAGTCTTTTTTGCGTTAAAATCCACCATTGGAAAGAGCCTAAAAGATAAATTTCGCACATAAAAACAGAAGTGCTAAGGCCAAATTTGTTTCATTGATCCTTTATTAAAAAGGAAATTAATGTTTCCTTAAAACAATTTGAGAGTTTATGCATAAAATGTGAGATTTTGAGGGTGTTACAAGTTGAAGATCAATGGGTTTACACAATAAAATTCCTTAACAAACATTAAATAATTTGATGTTATTGATTTGAGAAGCATTGAAATTCGAGGAATTTTGTATGAGTTGAGTCAATTTCACTTTGTTAAACAATTTTTTAACAAAAGGTTGAATTAAGTACTTTCTTTAGGAGTACCTTTTTAACTTTGCGCACCGTTATTATGTATGCCTCTTGACTTTCCCTTCCATTAAGTTCACACAACTAAATTCCATTTCCAAGATTAAGATGTTTTCGTGCTAGTCCATGGTGTGTTTATTTGTATCTTAATGTGTATATTTTTATACTCAAAATTTTTAAAAATGGCTTGTTGGTTTGTTGAAGTTTCATCATTTTGCTTAATTGTCTATACTTTGTGATTATATTCCAAATTTTTATACTTGTGATCATAACTTTTAGCTTTAGCTTCTAATCCTCTGTCTATTACTGACAAAAAAGAGGAAAACATATTAAGGGAGAGTTTTGTGCAAATGAGTTTATTTATTGTTTCAAACACCATGCATCACGGTATTTTCTTTTCTTCATGTGTGTAGGTATTTTTACGCATTAATAATATCTTGGACTAAACGATGAATATTTTTTGTAGAGATAAAGTTGCAAGTGTATTTTCCTTTTTGAATTTAGGAGGGACAATAGTTGAACTTGTCTTAAAGGTTATTATTTTTATTTTGTGGTTTGTACTGGAATAGCCAAAGGGGGAGATTTATAAGAGCATAATTGATGATTTGATCATTATTTATTTTGGCATTTACACTACTACATTATCATGTACATGCTTAAAAAGCTTCAATCAAAGATAAATTAGTGACCGAACACATCAATCGAAGAATGAAGAGTTGATATCATCACCACAATCATTGGAGAAGGTATATGAGGTAGATTTAGTGTTAACTTATGTTCAAGGATATTTTTAAAAATGTTTGAATCCAAAAAAAATTGCAAAATTTTTTTAAACAAAAAGATAAATTTTTAATTGGCTTCAAACTCAATCTTCTCAAGCTTATCTCTTTTAGATTTCCCATCCTGTTTAAGATCTATGAACCTTCACATTATTGCAAGCCTTTTTGAACCTATTTTGTGATTAAAAAAAAATTGGTTTTTCAAAATCCAAACCCCGAATATTTGTGATAACTTTATCAACCCAGAAAAACACATTACTTGTTCAAATCCTTGTAGAATTAATTCTACACTGCCGACGAGAGGAAATGCATTTGTTGAGGCTGATCGGTAGATTCTGAGGCAAGTGAAGCTTGTTGTGGGGCATTTTTGAATCTGCACCGCTTTCTATTATCAACAAGGAACGAGATCGAACTGTAATAATTAGTGGTGTCTAAGTCTATAAGTCTGTTTGTATTGTTTGGAATACCTTAGTTGAAACAGTGCTGAAAAGGGTTTTCCGAAAAAGATTTTTCCTTATATCTCATGTGAATTTTTTGTTCAATTTAGATTCAATATCTTGTAACACTCCATCTAATAAAATATCGGGTGATCAATCCTATACCAGATTAAAATAGGAATCTCATATGGTTCATTTTAGCACCACTGTCCAAAACCAATTTAATTATTATTAACTTATTAGGCTGGCATCAAAATTTTATTTAACTAATCTTTTTAATCAAACCAACCAAGTAAAACAATCACACAGCAACTAAAATGAAACAAGGTAACCGAACTCTTAGTACAACATAACAGAACCAAATCGAATTGTCGCAAACTAAAATGCGACAAAAGAATAAATGAATATAGTTTGGCTATCAGCCCGAGTGTTTCTATAATACCTCCTATCCAGATCACATGGATATAAGAATAAAAAATAAACCTTCTTGCATCCACAGCTGCTGCAATAACGTCTGACTCGAAAGAATCATAATCCTGGCGTCCATGTGTCTGGACACCTAATATATACATATATATAGCAAGAGAGATGGAAAATAGAGAAACGGGTCAGAGCCTGAGTTTTGAAAATATTTAACAAGTGCATCAAATCCTATATTTTTAAAATATGAAATCTTTCATATTTAAACTGGTATCGCACTCTCATGAGATACGCCTCACCCCTTCTCTAATAGTGCACACCTATCGCATATATTTTAAACAACCCAGTTAAGCTACCCTACCTAACTAATCTCTTTCACCCATCCTCTAAGTCCTCATAACTATCACCTACCCTACGTGATATAATAAATGTTATACCGTAAGCTATCACCTAAGCTTTAGTTTGTATGATCATCAATGTGGTATATATATAGTTTTCATATATATATTTATACACACACACACACACGGTTCATTTTTTTAAACTTTCACTCGTTTAAAATACCATTTTTACTTTAGTATATAAAAGGTCGTATATATAATTCTCATTTAATACACTGTCACATTTGTATTAATTAAGATATGAATCTCCCGAAAGAGGAGTAAACTGTTATTCATTTCACATTTCACACAAGTCTAAGTTATATGATATCTCATCTTCATATACGAGCAATATACTATACACAACAAGTATATTTATACATATATTACAATCATAAGTATAATAACCATCCCACCAAGCTATAACTCGAGGATACAGTGTCAAAGTTCCATCATCATTCGGGTATGCTCAACTTAACCCCTAGTACCAAGTCAGACTCACTCGTGATCATGGTAAAAATACTAAATAGTGGAGGCGTTCATGTTCCCTCCTAAAATTGAGATCATTATCGCACCCTTATGCGGGACGATATGACCTGGGGATATACTCTCCTTGCTCTGCAAGCCAGGGAATTCACTCACATCGCGCAACCTCCATGGATAGCACTAGAGATATATGTATACATAAATATATCATTTGCATACTAATATATTTATTATCAAATCATATATATATACTGTAACAACACCCGTATATATAATATATCACTTCTCAATATGCTCGGGCTATAATTGCCGAACTCTTATAGCAATGTCCAAAATATCCCGAATGTTCCCATTCGTGATAGTATATAAGTATTTACACACTTAGAATACTAAACCTATAAGCATTCTTTTACTTAAGATTTAGTTATCTTAATCAATTTTAAGGATTTATATATAATCCCGAATATACCAATTCGTAATACTTAAATAAGTATACAAGCTACTTATCTTAATTCCATAGGTATCACATCACCAATAATAATAGTCGTCAATAGACGTACCGGATAGCCGCTCAATCTCTTTAGCCCATATCCCTAATTCCATCCTAATCGCATCCTAGGATTTACTCAAATGCAACCGGCCCATATTTATTCTAACCGCATAAATATATATGTACACGTATGCCGAAGACCACTCTCAAATGTTACGCGTCCTTACAATTCATTAAATCCATACCCCGGATTATACACTTAACTAATCCAAGGTTCCCTCTTTCATCCCAAGGTTTACTCATCCTAAATTCCATTACATAGGAGTCTTAATATCACTTATAGAATCCCCTACAATAATCTCCAATTTGCAATTTAACTCCCCATAAACTTAAAGGAGCAAAATTTTTCCATGACTGCTAAGGCGAATCAATTCGCCCAAATACGAATCGATTCAGCCAAGTGAATCGATTTGCCAAAGGAAGAATCGATTCGACCTGAGACAGTCCAACATGTCTTCCTATGCGAATCAATTCGCCCAAATGCAAATCGATTCCCCCTGTTCAGAGTTGACAGTTCGGGCGATTTCATCTTCTCCAAAAATCCCAAATATCATCCAACCTCCATTTTTGTAGTTTCTAATCTCAACCAGCAACACTATAATCATCTTAACACTGATTTATAACTAATATATCCATTAATTTATAGGATAGAACAATTTCTCTTGGATTTAAACCCTAAAACCAATTAAACTCTCTTTTATCATTTCTAACCATTTATGCACACCATTAACATGGGTTTAACACTAGAAGTCATCAAGAGTTAGCAACACATCAATTTGTAAACTCAAAATCAATTTTCTCAAATTTATTTCAAAGGTTTCAACCTAAAAATCATATAGTTTACCAACTATAATATGAGATACACACACTCAATTGAATAAAGCAAGTAAACGCTGGCCTCATGGATAACATCCGACGACTTCGAGTCGAATCCCGCGGAGTTTGGCCTGGAATTCCCTTCCTCTTACTCTTTTTCTTCTTCCTTTCTTTCCTTCTTCTTTTCTCTCTTTTCTTTCCTCTCTCTCTCTCTCTCTCTCTCTCTCTCTCTCTCTCTCTCTCTCGTGTTATAAGAGAAGAGATAAAGGGTTATCCCTTTTAAAACCCAATTTTAACTCGTATACTCAATTGCGAGTCCCTACTAGTCCAAAAGTCCTTGGAACCCTTTTAAAACCCAATTTTGACTCATATACTCAACTGCGAGTCCCTATTAGTTCAAAAATCCTTGGAACCTAAACACTACCCCCCGGATACTCTATTCGAACTATCTCGGCCATTCTGAAACCAACCGTGCACTCTAAATCTCCATCTGAGTTACTTAACTAAAATTCACTAGTCGGGCCCGATGCTTATCAACACGCATTTTTTACAATGTAAACTGTCACTCGTCACTTAACTCAACAGTGACATGACATAAAAATATTCCGACTCATTCACTTAGTCCACAAAGTAAATGTAACACACATTGGTAATTATCTAACACTCATATATCCCGAATTCCTATTCATAGTAATTCCTTTAATTACCAAATTATGCCCACTTATGTAATTTAATATCTATAAAACTACGAGGAATTACATACTTCCCCCCTTACAATGCAATTTCGTCCCCGAAATTCGAATACGACTCATACCAAGAAGTCGAATGGTACTAACACAATGGTACCCAACCATATACTCGTTCATGGTACCCACATATCTCGAGGCTTATACTCTAACGCACTAGCTTAACAACAAGCTTAACTAAATCTCTACATGCTAAAACACTACCTCGATCGTAAGGTTAACTCTAACAATGACAAATCGCACCTAGTGCTTATATATCCGCAGATAAAGAAAATGAGCCTATAATCACTGCTCTAACGTATCGATCCTATCGAAAAACCGCTACTCTAAGTGTCCGTTCGTCTATATCATGACATAGAATTTCCCCCCAAAAGGAAACTTCACTAGCGATTGACTACTCCCGTCAGCCTTCCATCTCATCTTAGGTGTGCTAACTCTTGTTGCACCTATATTATTAGATTATTGCGTACCTCATACGACATTCCATCCAACGCACTCTAATTCCATTTATAACTACCCCAAAGAATATTCTCCAGCTTTATATACTATGCCTCTTTTATCTCAGACAATATATAAAACCAACTTACTAAGGTGCGCACAAACCCTATAATCCATGCCTATCTCACCACTTTTGCAAACGTCACACACGCAACACTCTCTCTAAAAAATGGGCCTCACTTGCTTCTCGACCTGGTGCTAATACTTGGGTACTCTCAGCCTGAATTACTCGAGATTCAATTCTTCCTATACCTATAATTTCCCTATATCAGCGCCACTTGCCCCACTGGCCTTACTTTATGGTAGTCCTAAGATCGATATGTTTTCCTGCACACGTAAAATGAGTACTATACTAACTATATCCCTAGCGACTGAGACCTTTCCTAAGTCCCGACATTTTCTCGATTTTATGCGTGGGACGTCTCGCAAAGCGAAATCCAAATAAGGAACCCTCCCGTTATACTACTACCTCGCATCTTCAGTCATCAAGATATAACAGCCTAAGACACACAATCGGGACGTTCAAAATCCTAACTCGCAAACATACTAATGCACTTATACCTCTATGTCTGGAAAGCGTAACTAATCGGGGAACCTATACTATGCACAAATATTACGATCATCATATACAAACATGTTACCTCAGAATTAGCCTCCTAATCATGGCATGGCTATAAGCCTCAAATAAATTCCCTTAACCTTACCTCACCCATTTACTTACGGTGTGAGAAACATTTTAGTGCTTTTTCACTGCACTTTCGTTTCCATTATCATCACATGACTCTCAGCTAATTTATCATCAAATCGATATCCTAGCATTCAATAACATCTTTCCACTTTTAATGTCGTTAAGGTTCATGCGTGGAGTGTCTCGTGAGCAAAATATAAATAAGGAACCCCTCTGATACACTATTACTTAACTTTGTCGGTCGTGGACGTATGTCAGTGTAAAACATACAACTAGGATATTCCTATCCCGTTGTAACACTCCGGCCGCCCGGGGAGAGTGAACGGAGCGCTACTATCGATAAAACTAACTAAATCCATAATATAACAAGGTATAGAGCATCTAAATCCCACAATAAAAGGAGAAACCACTAATCTCAATATCTTCAAATAAATACCAAGTCTCTCGAAATAATTACAACAATCTAACTATATCGAAAACATATAAATCTCTAAATGCTCTATACATCAAAATAAATACAATCTTCACCACTTGTATTCTCAAATAATCTTCCTAAAAAAAATCCACGCTAAAATCCATTCTCCAAATCAAATCTCAAGCGCCCAAAATCCGCGCTAACCTGCCACTAAAAGAAAATATGGAAAAGTACACAATACGACCGGAAAGATGCTCAACAAATATTAGCGGTGAATAAAACGTAACAATATGAATATGAATATTCAAATAATATGCGAATCGCATTAGAATTTTTATCAATACAATTTCTCAACAACACATTAATCGGGTCACCAGCCTCACCACGGTACCGCGCCTATGCATTTTTTTAGCATATCCGAAAAAAGGAATATTGACGGGTGCCCAACTTCCGTGCCATATTAAAATCTTCATGACAACATGCTCAACACAACAAATAACACCACATGAATCGAAATCAGAATCCAACAAGTATTTTCCAGAATTCCAATGAATTTATCAATTCAAATATGAGTTCAAATAAACATGAAACCAACGGAATAGCACACGCGAGATGACGGAGCATATTGTGTAAAACCCCATACCTTAAACCACCAAAAAGAACCAACATGAATCATCACATAATTTCATCCTCAAAATCTAAACACACCATCACATTCTTCTAGCGAAAATAATCAAATCTCGTTCTAGCCCAAACTCGAGAAAACACCAAATAAGCCTTTTAATCTAAGGTTGAAATCTTGAATAAGTTTGGGGCTATGATTTGTATATGAAAGGGAGTAATTTTGGAGAGGTCTTATGGTTGAAAAGTTTAAGAAAAAGTGATTTGAAAAGTCCATCCACGAATTTGTTGATATATAAAGGATTAAGAGTTTGATTAAGAAAAGAGTTCTAATCAGATACAAACACTAAAAAATTTATTCCGGATGATCGGACCGTTGGAATTGGATGAACTTTTACAGAGAATTAGCTAAGACGAGAGGAAGCTATAGAAAAATTTTTAGCTTGATCGGACCGTTCAATATTTTTAAATATTTTTTTTCTAGAGAGTTTTATGCTCCGAGGACTCTTAAAGAGTTTTATGTTTTGAGGACTCTTCAATATAATGAAAATTCAATTAAAACTCCATTTTAATTCTGATTCCAATTCCATAACCGTTTGAAATTCTCATTTTTAAAAATAAAATCCAACATATTTGAGCAATAAAAATAATTTTATCTCAACAATGGGAATTACGCGGGTTGTTACACTTCCCCACTAACAATGGAATTTCGCACTCGAAATTCTCCGAATGCCTAACTCTCAAAAATCAGGCCAACAATCTCCAAAAATAAAACTGATGTAGGTCAAGAAATCCAAATCTCTAAATCTGATACTCCTGTGGCTGATCACCTGATATAATACATATATATAGCAAAAGAGAGAAGAGATGCAAGAAACGGGTCAGATCCCGATGTGTAAAAATGATTTAGCAAGTATTTAAAACTAGTTCTTAAAACAAGTCTTATACGCTTGTTAGTTATCGAACTCTCACATGTGTTTCTCACCTCTCGTCTATTGTGCATGTCTAACGTACATATAATGTCCCCCTAGTTATACCTCCCAGTCTAACTAGTCAAAAACCATACTAATACTAACTATGCTCACTAGTAGTATTCCTGTATCGCCCATACAATACGCTATTCAGATAGTTTATCTCACATACTAAGTTTCATTATTTACCGTTTGAATGGTTAATCTTTTATTCACTAAGATTATTTTATTTCTCATTTCAATTTTATCTAATAGTTTCACAAAGTAGAAAATTACCCAAGTACACTCATACATATATATAGTCTCATCATCCCTATATATATACACTAATCCTGCACCCTTAGGTTAAGACCGCTTGGTGCAATGTAATGATTATTATTATTACCAAGTCTACTAATTTCACACGGTAGAAATATTCACAAGTTCATATATATATATATATATATATATATATACTAATCCTTCACCCCCGGCTAAGACCCATTAGTGCACCTATCCAGAAAATTTGGCATCCCCGGGTTAGCACCCATTAATGCACCAATCAATAATAATTCAGCACCCCCGGGTTATCACCCATTAGTGAGCCTAACAATAGAATCTTGCATCCCCGGATTAGCACCCATTAATGAACCTATCAATAATAATTCAGCACCCCCGGGTTATCACCCATTAGTACGCCTAACAATAGAATCTTGCATCCCCGGGTTAGCACCCATTAATGCACCTATCAATAATAATTCAGCACCCCGGGTTATCACCCATTAGTGCACCTAACAATAATCATCCTTGTACCTCCGGGTTATCACCCATTAGTACACTTAACAATAGAGTTTCTGCACCCCCCGAGTTATCACTCATTAGTGCGCTTAACTATAAGGTTCTTGCACCCCCGGGTTATCACCCATTAGTGCTCTTAACAATAATATCACATAATAGGCATACACACATCCTATTTTAATTTATAGGTATTTCTCCAACCTACATATATACTCCTTATACATATTTTAACCTCATCACTACGTATAGTATAAATATTTAGATTAATATCTCTCCCGTAATCTCCAAGGTAATTTCTCCCTATACCGAAATAATTAAAGTATTAATTCTCACGTACTTCTCTTGTAATTCTGTCCTATTTGAATTTACTATTTGGCGCTTTCTCTCACTCCAATAAACCGGCAAACTCAAAACTGGACTTTGAGAAAATCCTCAAAAATTCCCTTTGTCGCTCGAACCAGAAGGGTTGTCTTTTGAACGACTTCCACCTGTCGTTCGAGCGACTTCGCGCGAGATGGCATCTCGCTCGAATGACTTCGCGCGAGATGTCACTGTTCATCTTCTTTCCCAGAATTCTGCATTTTTCCACCATTTATGAATCTAGAAACCTCTAAGATTCAACACCCAATGCCTCATCATCAATACCCATCAACCCTAACAGGTTATCAATCATTTCTACCATCCTAGGATCCTTAATTCGTCATTTATAATCATAATTACATAAAATCCCCAAATTAATTCACATGAACCCTAGTTCCCAAAATTCCAATTAAAGAACCTAATCAACCCAGATTTGTTCATCAATATAAAATTCAAATTCTATGATTATTCCTCTACATACATGACAAAATATTAACAACTAATTGCCCCAACCTCTAGTCATCATTTAACCTCCAATTTTCACCCAATTAACTTGTAAATCAAGGATTTAATTCTCGTACACTAACATGAGTATGATTATTGCTAAAGAAAGCAAGTAATAAACACTTGCCTCTAATATGAAGGTCTGATCCATTGGTGATGTTGGTATATACGCGTTCCTCTCTTCTCGATCTACGCATTGGTAGTCACGGTTATGGAAGGTGAGGATAATTTGGCCCTTTTCTCTTGGAATTTGGTTCTCCCTCACACCCTCCATGGACGTTCTTGATTTGTGTAACTTAACCGTAATGGAAACTCCCGTAGAGGATATAATTATTCTCTAATTTTCGTCCATTAATTAAATCCAAAAATACAATTTACCATAATGCCCTCTCGGGGTGCCGGTTAGGCCTAAAATCGCCCCAGGATCCAAACTAAACACACGGGTATACTATTTTGACTATCTCAACCCTTCCGGACTCAACGGCGCACTCGAAATGACCATACAAGTTAATAAAAACATATTCTCTTTTTATTCTATTCAATTAGTCCTGACACGACTCACGCGCGTGTCAAACTTAAATTATCAAACTGTCGTATTTCTCACTTCCGACAATTTATCAACTGTTATAATTCCATATTACATATCACACAGTAATATTCAATAATTCTCAACAATAAGTATTAACCCTTGGCACGCTAGTTAATAATTATTTTAATCCGGATTAATAACAAATTAATTTCTCGCATTTTAATTTAATTAATCCAACAACAATAATTAATCGCATTCTTATTCCCATAATAATAATTAATCACATAATTATATAAATCGTCAAAAATACGGGGTGTTATATACTCCCCCCCTTACAACGGAATTTTGTCCCGAAATTCGAAAAAAGTATACCAGGTACAGACAACGCTGTAAAAATATTGCGTATCGCATCCCGATGCTCACAAGTAAGCTATTCCGTACCACCCATATAGTACGCTATCGAATACCCTTAATAATGAACACTTCACATGATGCTTTAAACTCCAGGTTACCCTGTCATATAGGCTCTTGCCCCAAGCCTTTCTACTTAAGTTTCACTACTTCAACTTTATTTTAGATATTCACTATCTAGCCTTCTACTATTTGCACCTTAATAGATTTATCCTCTTTTCATATACATACGACTTCATCTCGTGTTGTTCATACAAGTAAATTGGTTGTGCAATATATATTTCACACACAATATATACGATAATATCGATTCTTCTCCGACATTTGTAATCATAACTGGTCCCTCATCTTTAACTATCAAGTAGGACAACAACAAAGTTTATCGTGCCATACTTCTACTGGCACTCTGCCCGAACGTGAACTTATAGGAGTTATTTGGACACAAACTCCACTAGTGGAAGGTATTGCTTTCGTCCTCCTCTAAGATTTCAGGGTTTACATAAAATTTTCTCTCCCGCATTCGATTAGACCGCTTGTCCTTCCCATCCCTCTATGGGTATTAGGCCGTACTCAATCTCATCTTAGTACCTATAATCTTACTATCTCAGTTACATGAGAAGATACTTGGGGATACTCTTCCATTCTCTAATGGAAGGAGCCCTTACTGGTTCCGAAATGTCTTCCCTTTTTCTAACAGTCAGCTGACCCATCTGTTATTTGTATCCTGATACATTTTATACTCTCTTGAATGTACTTCTAATCATGATATGTGTGACTTTGTCATATCGTGTGACACAATTCTCTTTTCCTGCTCCAAAAAACTCAGCTCATTTTAAAACGTAAGACTCTAATAAATCTTACGGAGTAATCTTCGGCTTACCCGGCTACATGTTATCGAATTCATAAGATAATCATAATACATCGTTTGATTCAATCCCCTAGGGAGCCCATACACCCTATGCCTTGCCCATCATTATACAAAAGACATAAAATTTTCTTACCTCAATTCTTTCACACTCGGTATGCTGATGTGGTAAAGGTGCACTCAACCACCCCACTAGTCAAAATTTAATCAATCCTTCAACGGTATCATTACACAATTCAAAATGATACTAAGACTAGGCGACTCTATTGGCCTTAAGTCATAAAAGAATTATCAACTCTCAATTATAATCTCCTATAGGTACAATAACCAACATACAAAACTGATGTACTATCGGCCAAACTTCTCTCCAACTCCCGACGTTTGGTAGTTTCATGCGTGGGATGTCTCGCAAAGAGAAATCCAAACAAGGAACCCCCCCCCCCCCCCGATACACTAATATCGAACTTAGCCGGTTACCGAGGTCCGTAAGGCCTTCAATACATACTATGTACTTTCCCACAATCTATGTATTATGACACAAAATTTTACTCGTCCACTCTCATGTCCCTAAAAATATAACATGAAGCATGGCGCCCTCACTATCCCAAGTACTTGGCGCTATAAATATATATTACGAGCTATATTTTGCCGCTCGATAAGAACACAATGTATTCTAAGTCTTAACAGACAAATAAATTCCTATGATCAGGAATCACATATAATTAGACACTATACTCGTTGAGGTCTATAATACCATGAAAGTTTCATATATACTCATATCTAGGCCCAACCCTATTTCAGGTGGCGCCGCACAAAATAAGGATCACTCCTCCCGGAGTATCCGACACGACAGTCATATCTCTACAGTTTTACTATCGTTTAACCATACAGTAATTAATCACTACACATTCCCATAATAACTCTACTAAAGCTGACTCAATGCAGTAGTAAATTATAACAACAAAACATATTCTTAGGGACCACCCGGTTCACTCACGGACAATCATCAAAATTCCCTGCTAACAACGAGAAATACGTTTGAACAAGACTCTTAAAACTAACGTTCCCACTAAACTCGACCCGCATGCGAAGTTTAGGGTTCCAATTTACATAAAAGTTGTGGCATACCCATGTCACTAGAATCTATCCTTCTTTCACAAGGAAGAAGCAAAACCTCGCCAGCCTCGCCAAATCACAGGGTCTCAGCACGTGGTTGCCATCACGACCCATGAATATCTACAATCGTCATACATCCTAGGATTTTATCCTATAGTTGTCCTCTCTCATCATGGAAAATGTATTCCATTATGTGAGTTTCGCGCTTATTATTGAAACGTTGTCCCAAACTCTCTAAGCCTCAATTATAGCTTTATTAAACTTCCGTTTACATCCCGGGCCCCGAAGACCCAGACATATTGTATGCTACTATTAACGAAGACTCTACTTGTCCAGCCTGAACCCATCACTCTCGGGTTATAAATTTTCTGGGCCTAATTCTCTTGACCCTAAATTCCTTCACTGCAAATCTCACTCCTCCAGTTGTTATGCCTAACTGGCACGATTTACCATTTCTAATCTTTTCAATCTCACTTCTCAATTTTTGGACACCTTCAACACTTTTAGTTCTACTTCCTTCACATGAGGAAACCTTCACGAACCATCTCCCCGTCACTGGTCCCACTGACCATTTTGGGAATTTCCTTCTCTCGGATTGGGTAGTCTTAACTTGCTGGCTACACTTGCCTTTCAGAACTATGGTTGGCCTCCACGGCCCTAATTGACTTCATCGTCACTTTGTAGGAAATTAATCAACTTAAAATAATATAATCGTGTTCCCTATTGAGTATACTCTTATGTGGGGTTTCACTAACACCGTTAAGTTCAATTTTTTGCTTTTCGACCAGATTCTCTAACCTTTCTGGCTTTCTTCTTCTGGAAAGAACGCAAGAACTAGTCACCGTATAACCTTGATGACATCAACATTTTTTATCCTAGTTGGATTTCTCATCTTACCCATTGTGCTAACCATCAAAATTTCACCCGCATTTTGTTACCACATCGAATGGAAAACTTCAGAGTCAAATCATACTTAAATTTCTCTTTGAATTTCAAACACACTTCTTCATGTATGGTGATTGCCTCTAATCACTACATGATGCTCCTAAGAGCTATAACTTTTAACTCCAAATTTAATTTTGAGTGTCGTCACACCCCACTCTACACCCCTGCCTTAGGATTTTCCCACTTTCGCTAGTCTGTTACATTTTCTCATTTTCTTCTCTGCATCTTCACCAATAGGTTTTAAAAGAGTCCCTCTGATTTCCCTTTTATCGTCTATGCTAGGTGGTCCTGAAATCACTCCATCGTTATCCATGACTGTGTCCTAGGAACCCACAGTTCTCGAGTGACGATTTTACTATATCTTGTTTAAGCAATCCACATGGTGATTTTTGTCCCATTCACTCTTACTCTATTGCTCTATGTCTTCTGTTGAGCTTCTTCTCCCGCAGTTCTTCTTATGGCCCTCGCTGGTCATCCTAAAATGTTCGGTGTTCGAATCACACAGAATTTCGTATAATGAGTCACATCCATTATAATTCTTATTGTTTAGAATTATTGAATATTACTATGTGATATGTAATATGGAATTATGATACTTGATAAATTATCGGCGGTGAGAAATACGACAGTTTGGTAATTTAAGTCTGACACGCGTGTGAGTCGTGTCGGGACTAATTGAATGGAATAAAAAGAAATTTTTTTTTTTTATTAACTTGTATGGTAAGTTCGAGCGTGTCGTTGAGTCCGGGAGGGTCGAGATGGTCAAAATAGCATACCCAGGTGTTTGGTTTGGGTCCCGGGACAATTTTAGGCCTAACCAGCGTCCCGAGAGGGCAGTTAGGTAAATTGTATTTTTGGGTTTAATTAATGGACGAAAATTAAGAGTAATTATATTAGTCCATTAGGGTTAAAAAGTTATAGGAAGTTAAGAACGGCTATAGGAGGTATGAGGGGGAGAACCAAATTCCAAGAGAAAAGGGCCAAATTATCCTTACCTTGCACAACCGTGACCACCAACACGTAGATTGAGAGGAGAGGAACGCGTATATTCCAACATCACCAACGGATCAGACCGTCATATTCGAGGCAAGTGTTTATTACTTACTTTCTTTAGCAATAATCATGCTCATGTTAGTGTAGGTGAATTCAATCCTTGATTTACATGTTAATTGGGTGAAAATTGGAGGTTAAATCATGATTAGAGGTTGGGGTAATTAGTGTTAATATTTTGTCATGTATGTAGAGGATGAACTACGAAATTGAATTATATATTAATGAATGAATCTGGGTTGATTAGGTTCTTTAATTGGAATTTTGGGAACTAGGGTTAATATGAATTGATTTGGGGATTTTATGTAATTATGATTATAAATGACGAATTAAGGATCCTAGGATGGTAGAAATGATTGATAACCTGTTAGGGTTGATGGGTATTGATGATGAGGCATTGGGTGTTGAATCTTAGAGGTTTCTAGGTTCATAAATGGTGGGAAAATGCAGAATTCTGGGAAAGAAGATGAACAGTGACATCTCGCGCGATCTCGCGCGAAGTCATTCGAGCGAGATGCCATCTCTTGCAAAGTCGCTCGAACGACAAGTGGAAGTCGTTCAAACGACAACCCTTCTGGTTCGAGCAAGAGAGGGAATTTTTAGGGATTTTCTCAAAGTCCAGTTTTAACTTTATCGGTTTATTGGAGTGAGAGAAAGTGCCAAATAGTAAATTCAAATAGGACAGAATTTTAGGAGAAGTATGTGAGAATTAATACTTTAATTATTTCGGTATAGAGAGAATGTACCTTGGAGATTACGGGAGAGATAGTAATCTAAATATTTATACTATATGTAGAGATGAGATTGAAATACGTATGAGGAGTATATATGTAGGTTGGAGAAATACCTATAAATTATAATAGGATGTGTGTGCGCCTATTATGTGATATTATTGTTAAGAGCACTTATAGGTTATAACCCGGGGTGCAAGAATCTTATAGTTAAGCGCACTAATGAGTGATAACTCGGGGGTGCAGAAACTCTATTGTTAAGTGTACTAATGGGTGATAACCCGGTGGTACAAGGATGAGTATTGTTAGGCGCACTAATGGGTGATAACCCGGGGGTGCTGGATTATTATTGATAGGTGCATTAATGGGTGCTAACCCGGGGATGCAAGATTATATTGTTAGGAGCACTAATGGGTGATAACCCGGGGGGATGAATTATTATTGATAGGTGCATTAATGGGTGCTAACCTGGGGATGCAGGATTTTCTGGATAGGTTCACTAATGGATCTTAGCCGGGGGTGCAGGATTAGTATATATATATGTATAGGGATGATGTGACTATATATATATATATGAACTTGTGAATATTTCTACTGTGTGAAATTAATAGACTTGGTAATAATAATAATCATTACATTGCACCAAGTGGTCTTAACGTAAGGGTGAAGGATTAATGTATATATATATATGGACGATGAGACTATATATATGTGATATGCCCAAGTATGACCTCGGCCTAGTGGAACATACCTCGGCCGAGATGAGAGCCGAGACGTTAGCCGACCCACCGGTGCAGGGGGGGCCCACGATATCATCCCTCGGCCAAGGCTACCTCAGCCCAGGCCGACACTAAGACATGCACTCCCCCCGGAACACTTCTCATATCACAGATAACATCAACTCGAGGTGCCAAGGAATAGTAACCCCGGTCAACAGTAGGCCAAGATAACAAGAAGCTAAACACACCTACAGCATGAACCCTACCTCGTAGGAGGCCGAGGTTACCAGGGATCGCATACCATCAGCACGCTTAATGGCTCGTCCCAGGCCGATATAGGTGTTTACCTCGGTTGACATAAAGCCGAGATAGCGCATGACATCATTAATTTGTGGATCGGACGACCTACCCTTATAGCTCGGCCTCTCCTAGGCCGAGGCCATTCACCAGCACGATTGTCAAAGTATCCGCAAGCATTTGGATAAGAACACCTGGGCCAAGATCAGTTACAACAAGATTATTCCCCACATGTGGGGGGAATATTTCATCATCATCACTTACATGTGGACCTGACAGCTGGCACACCCTCATTGGTGAGGAAACTACACACATGCACATTACATGCATAGGGGGTACATTACACCCCCTAGGCATTATATAAAGGGATCATCCCCTACCTTGCAAAAGGGGACAGATATTGAAACCCTAGCTGAAATTCTGTCTAAGTTTACACTATAGAGGGAGAAAGAGCTTGAGAGGTTGTATCCTTGGCCATTAGTGCCTTCTTTCAGTGATATTATTCACACACACTCACAGTGGACGTAGGCCGGTTTGGCTGAACCACTTATGTTCCTGCTTTCATTCCTCTTCTCCTCACCTCATTCTTGCCTTATTCATACAACTGTGCTTCCATTGTTACACCTGTGTCGAGCTAGCAAACTCCTCACCTGGTGGTGCTGATTTTCGGCATCATCATTTTGGCGCCGTCTGTGGGAAGCGAGAAGCTATCTCATCCTTTTCTTTTTCTGCTTTACCTCACCGGAGACTCTGGTGGTGAACCAGAGTCCACCCCTTGTGTGGAGCTGTTTCACCATTGAAAGAGATCCTTCCAGGTATTAAGCTCACCTGCGATTAAGGCTCTATACAGTTTAACACATGGCACCAGACATGCCGCCACCTCTACCGCCGCCCGGAGGTGGGGGAGCTAGCTCCAGTCAGGCTCCCCCCCCAGTCCGAAATGGCGGAGGTGGCAGCTGCCTTGAAATCTTTGGCTGCAACACAACAAGCGATGAAGGAGCAATTTGCACAGCTCAGCCAAACCATGATGATGAGACCACCTGGAGTCTCACCGGACATGATCACCCCGGCAGCAGTTCAACCCCAACCGGGTGCCAGGGGACCACCCCAGGCACCGATGAAGGACCAACCTGCACCCCAGCGGAGAAGGGACGTTGCTGACCCTAGGCGTTTGCGCCTGGGGAGGCAAGAAAACCCTTGCCCGGAGGATAGGTACGATGACATAGGAGTAGAAGAGGCCCCAGAAGACTGCTGGGAGCCATATGAGGTGTCCGATAATACCGTACGACCTCTTCGGCAAAGCCAAGGATGTGTCGGCCTAAGAAGAGATGAGGCCCGGCAGAGAGGGTCGGCCTTCAACAGGTTGAGCAGGGGCTCGGCCTTCGAGAGGCTGGGACCGGTTAATAACCTAAGACACAGGCTATCGAGGTCAAGGAGTGCAGCAGTCTCCCAAAGAGGGGATCAGCTAGATCAAGGCCGACCCATGGAGGGAAGAGCAAGGGAACAGGAAGAGGTCAACAGTCAGAGGGTCGTGGCTGGGGAACCCTCTGTCCACTACAGAGAGGTGGCAGGGGACAACCTCGGCCAAATTGAGGGGAGAAGACCCTGGAATGACTCAATCCAACGCCTCGAGGAGAAGATAGGGGACCTCATGAAAAGTAGGGACCCATTGCAAAGGGGCTACTCGGAGGGCTCCCCGTTTGTAGCTAGGATAGTGGGGTTCCCAACCCCCGCTAAGTTCAAGCCTCCTACGGTGACTCCTAAATATGATGGCAGCACTAATCCAGTGCACCATATCGAGATGTATCAGTCAGCTGCATACATTTACTCGATACCTGATGAGATGAAATGCAGGGCCTTCTCAGGGACCTTAACGGGGGCCGCGCATAGCTGGTTCACCTCTCTTCCAAAGAATTCGATCGAAAACTTCAAGGGGTTGGCTGAGCAGTTCATACATAACTTCTTCTTTGGGGTAAGACCTCAGAAGAAGACTACCCACCTCCTATATGTCAAACAGGCTAAAGGAGAAAGCCTAAGAGACTACATTGCAAGGTTCAACAAGGAGAAGTTAGAGGTGGAGGACTATGAAGAGAGCATAGCCATGACCGCCCTTATAGGAGGCCTCCAGAAGGGAAAGTTACTATGGAAGCTGGCGAAAGACCCCCCCAAGTCTATGGCAGAGATGTTGTCCACTGCAGGAAAAGTGATGAATGCGGAAGAGGCGATGGCCGCCAAATACGAGGAGGAGAACCGTGGTAGTGCCGGGAGGTCCCAGGGCAAGAAAGAAGGGAAGAAGCGGTCAGCGGATGATAAGTTCGCTCATTACACTCCTCTGACTGTGAGCTGTGAGCACATTCTTAATGAGATCAAGAGTGACCGGGCCCTGAGGTGGCCAGAGAAGTTGAAGGCCCCGCCACATAAGAGGAATAAAAACCTATGGTGTGAGTTCCATCAGGATCACGGCCATATCACAGACAAATGCTTCACCCTGAAGGACGAGATTGAGAAGATGCTGAAATCCGGGAAGCTAAGAAAGTATGTGGATGGTAAGGCCCCAAAAGGTGGCAGAGAAGACACTAAGAAGAAAAGAGATGACAGGTGCCATGGTGATGTCCCGGCTAGAAGGCATGATGATTCGGAGGGTGATGATGGAGATGACCCGGATCTCCCACCTAGGGATGACAACACCCCAGTGAAGAGGGTAGGAATGATCTCCTTTGTTGTTGGCACCATATGCGGGGGATTCGCAGGAGGTGGCTCTGAGGTGGCTGATAGAAAGGCTCATGTAGCGGAGGCCAAGTCGGTGGTCAGGCCAGAGGTTGTGAACCTGACGTCTTCTAACACTGTGCAGAAGAGAACGAAGGTGGACATGGACACCCTAGTGGTGGGTTTCTCCCGGCTCGACTTCAAGGGCATCTTAGCCCCACATGATGACCCCTTGGTCATAACGACAAGGGTGCATGGGTGCGATGTAGGGAGAATCCTCATAGATGGGGGAAGTTCAGCAGATGTAATGTTCTGGCCTTGTTTCAAGAGCTTGGGTCTTAGCAGATCAAGATTAGTGCCATACCACCATCCCTTGATAGGCTTTAGTGGTGAGAAAGTGCACCCGTTAGGCATGTATGAGATGGATGTGCGTATGGGGGATAGGTGGTCCAAGAGGCTGACTAAGAAGATAAACTTTTTTGTGATGGATGAGAATGTCTACTCGGCCTACAACCTCATCATTGGAAGAGTATCCCTCAAGGAGTTTGAAGCCGTGCCGTCAACGGTCCATCAAATGCTAAAATTCCCGACCCCTTACGGGGTAGGGGAAGTGCAGGGGGATCAGACCACGGCACGAGAGTGTTACTTTAACTCAGCTGAAGCGAGTGAGGCCCATAAGAGGGCAACCGCCACCTACAGCATAGACACCCTTGATCCGAGAGATGAAACAAAACTGAAGAAGGGCGAGGCCGCGGAAGAGGTAGAATCCATCGTCCTCAATGAGGACGAGCCGGAAAAAACCATCCAGGTCGGCAAGGCCCTAGAAACAAGGATTAAGGAAGAGCTGGTAAGCCTTCTCCGGAAGAGGCAGAGTGTCTTTGCCTGGAGCCACACCGACATGCCTGGTATAGACCCCGAGGTCATGACCCACAAACTCAACGTGAACAGGGATGCCAGACCAATCAAGCAGAGGAGGAGAATTTACTCTAGAGAGAAGTATGAGGTTATTCGGGAAGAGGTGAAGAAGTTGGAAGAGGCCGAATTCATACGAGAGGTCACCTATCCAGAGTGGCTCTCAAATGCAGTGATCGTGCCTAAGGCCAATGAAAAGTGGCGGATGTGCGTAGATTTCACAGACCTGAATAGGTCTTGCCCGAAGGACAGCTATCCCCTACCTAGGATAGACCAGATGGTGGACGCAACCGCAGGGCACGAGCTCATGAGCTTCATGGATGCTTATTCGGGTTATAACCAAATCTTCATGGACGCCGGAGACTCTGAGAAAACAGCCTTCATCACTGACAAGGGGACATACTGTTACAAGGTAATGCCCTTTGGTCTGAAAAATACGGGGGCAACATATCAGCGTCTCGTCAATAGGATGTTTGAGGAACAGATAGGTAAGACCATGGAGGTATACGTAGACGATATGCTAACGAAGAGTCTGAACGCATGTACTCACGTGGCAGATCTTGAGAAGACCTTTGATGTCATGGACAAATACAGAATGAAGCTCAATCCGGCGAAATGTGTCTTTGGGGTAGGAGCTGGGAAGTTCCTGGGTTTCATCGTTAATCAAAGGGGGATTGAGGCAAACCCTGAGAAAATCAAGGCATTGCTCAATATGAAGACTCCTAGGAGTATCAAGGATGTCCAGAGACTCACGGGAAGAGTGGCAGCCCTGAACAGGTTTGTTTCCAGGGCAACGGATAAGTGTCTTCCGTTCTTCAAAGTTCTAAGGAAGGCCTTCCAGTGGGATGAAGAATGTGAAAAAGCTTTTGATCAACTAAAATCCTACTTAGGGTCTCTCTTGCTGCTGTCCCGGCCCATCGCCAGGGAAAGGCTGTATGTATATCTAGCAGTCTCTGAGTCGGCCGTTAGCGCGGCCATCGTACGAGAAGAGGATAGAGTTCAGAGGCCTGTATACTTTAACAGTAAAGCCTTACAAGGGTCTGAACAGAACTATCCCCGGATGGAGAAGTTGGCCTATGCTCTTATCCATGCTTCAAGGAAAATGAAACCCTATTTTCAAGCTCACTCTATGACAATCCTCACGGACTCCCCACTAAGGCAGGTCCTGCACAAGCCTGAGAAGTCCGGAAGATTGATGACCTGGGCCATTGAACTAGGAGAGTATGATCTTACTTACCAGCCCAGAACAGCCATTAAGGGACAGGCCCTTGCTGACTTCGTCGCAGAGTTCACGTGGGAAGAGACGAAGTCAGGGAATAACTTGGAAAGCGGCGAAGAGAAGGGTCGAGCTGTCTCCCGAGATTCGGAAGAAATAGACCCGTACGTCTTCCGGGGACGAGAAGAGGTTGTACCAGGCAAGACTCGAAGGAGAATAGAAGAAAATGAAGAGGATCGATACCTCTTCGAAAAAGGAGTGATGAGAAAAGGGGTCTTCTCTTCAGAGGAAGACGTGTGGAGCCTCTTTGTGGATGGATCCTCCTGTGACGGTGGAAGCGGCGCGGGGCTGGTACTCTCAGCTCCAGATGGCGCCAACATTGAGTATGCCTTAAGATTCAACTTCCAGGCCTCAAACAACGAGTCTGAGTACGAGGCCATGATAGCGGGCCTCCTATTGGCAACTACTCTGCGGGTAAATCGGCTTCTACTCCACAGCGACTCAAGGTTGATTGTTAACCAAGTATTGGGGGCATACGAGGCCAAGGATGAGAGGATGGCTAGGTACTTAAAAAAGGTAAGAGGGTTGCTAGAATTTTTTGAAGAGGCCAAACTGAAGAAAGTGCCAAGATTGAGCAACAATCACGCCGACGCATTAGCAAGGCTGGCCTCGGCAATGAAGACAGACTTGAGAAGAACCATCCCAATCGAAGTCCTGGGAAAGGCAAGCATCGAGGAGGACGAGGTGCCCAGCCCTTGTCACAACGTGAACCTGGGGGACTCTTGGATTGACCCGCTCGTCAGATACTTAAGAGAGAGGGAGCTACCTGAATCCAAGCTGGAAAGAAGAAAGTTGAGGTACAGAGCTACCAAGTTCTCTTTGGTAGGGGATGTTTTGTATAAGAAGGGGTTCCTCTTGCCCCTCCTCAGATGTGTGCATCCCATGGAGGTAACCCGGGTCTTGCAGGAGGTTCATGAGGGCTCTTGCTCTAGCCATATAGGAGGAAGACCCTTAGCCAAGAGAATCATCACTCAGGGATACTGGTGGCCAACCTTATCTAAGGATGCTGCTGACTATGTGAAGAGTTGCGACAAATGTCAGAGGTTCGCCACTATCCCGCACCAACCCCACCAGCCTATGACATCAATCTCTTCGCCATGGTCGTTCGCGGTATGGGGAATTGATTTGGTAGGACCTTTGCCAAGAGCTGTCAACAACTATAGATTCTTGATAGTTGCCATTGACTACTTTTCAAAATGGGTAGAAGCCGAACCCATGATAACAATTACGGAGCAGAAGACCTTTCAGTTCATCTGGAAAAACATCATATGTAGGTATGGCCTCCCAAACACGCTCATTTCAGATAATGGGACCCAGTTCAAGAACGCCTCCTTGGCGAAGTATTGCCAAAGTGTGGGGATTAAACAGTTCTTCTCATCTCCTGGTCGACCTCAGGCTAATGGCCAGACTGAGGTTACAAATAGGACTATCTTGGATGGAATCAAGAAGAGGTTAGAAGACGCCAAGGGGAGATGGATAGAAGAGGTTTATGCTGTGCTTTGGGCTTACAGGACCACAGCAAGGACACCCACAGGAGAAACCCCATTCATGTTGGCACATGGTTCAGAAGCCGTCATACCAACGGAGATTGGCCTACCAACTCATCGAATTCAGACCTATGATCATGAAAACAACGGGGAAAGGAGGAGGTTAGACCTGGACCTTATAGAAGAAAGAAGGGAAGACGCAGAGGTCAGGAAGGCAGCCTACCAACAGAGGGCAGCAAAGTTCTACAATCAAAGGGTGAAGACAAGACCCATTGCGGTAGGAGACCTAGTGCTCAAGAAGACCCTACAGAAAACAAACAAGCTACGCCCGAACTGGCATGGCCCCTACAGAGTAACGGAAGAGATTGTGCCTGGCACATATAGGCTAGAGAACCTAGAGGGAGAACCCTTCATCAACCCGTGGAATGCCGATCACCTAAAGAGATATTTCATATAATGTTGCATTTATTTTGCCAATTGTAAAAGTACCATCTTATTGAGAAGAGGTTGTGAATAAAGATCAGTTTCCATGGCAAACTCTTGTTTCATTTTAACATCATTCATTTGGTGAAATTTATTATGGGGATAACCTCTTAGGTGAGGACCTCAGACCTTTAACATCATTAATTTGGTGAAATTATGAGGTTTACCTCGGCCTAGGTGATGACCTCAGACCCTCATAACACCACTTGGTGGTGACGAGGTCTGAGCTCGGACATCTCGGCTGGAGGCCCTCAGACCCTTAACATCATTAATTTGGTGAAATTATGAGGTTTACCTCGGCCTAGGTGATGACCTCAGACCCTCATAACACCACTTGGTGGTGACGAGGTCTGAGCTCGGACATCTCGGCTGGAGGACCTCAGACCCTTAACATCATTAATTTGGTAAAATTATGAGGTTTACCTCGGCCTAGGTGATGACCTCAGACCCTCATAACACCACTTGGTGGTGACGAGGTCTGAGCTCGGACATCTCGGCTGGAGGCCCTCAGACCCTTAACATCATTAATTTGGTGAAATTATGAGGTTTACCTCGGCCTAGGTGATGACCTCAGACCCTCATAACACCACTTGGTGGTGACGAGGTCTGAGCTCGGACATCTCGGCTGGAGGACATCAGACCCTTAACATCATTAATTTGGTGAAATTATGAGGTTTACCTCGGCCTAGGTGATGACCTCAGACCCTCATAACACCACTTGGTGGTGACGAGGTCTGAGCTCGGACATCTCGGCTGGAGGCCCTCAGACCCTTAACATCATTAATTTGGTGAAATTATGAGGTTTACCTCGGCCTAGGTGATGACCTCAGACCCTCATAATACCACTTGGTGGTGACGAGGTCTGAGCTCGGACATCTCGGCTGGAGGACCTCAGACCCTTAAGTGAGGATCTCAGACTCTTAAGGGTTGGTGATGGCATCACATTCAGTAATAACTTCAGAGAGTGCATAGGATTCATATACATTCACAAATAAAGATGAAGACATTTGCATTCAACAAGAGAAAGAAATTGCATAATATTTACGTGTTTGAGAAATTACATACGAGATTACAAGTCAAAACAAAAAATGCAAAATACAAGTCAAACATCTGAAGGAGGAATGTTTGATGGCTCGTCTAGGTCGGCCTGCTCGATATTGGTCACTTGAGCTACCTCGTTTGCAGGATCAGTATCTCCGAGGTCAGTCCCTTCCAGAGTAACCGTTTGACCAGGGGCAGCAGCTTCATCCTCTATCTCCTGCAAGGCCTGAGCAAACTGGGCATCGGCAAGGCCGAGGCCCACAAAATCTGAGGCCTTGATGATGCCAACCTTGGCCTCCCTTACCTCGGCCCATTTGGAAGTGGCCTTGATACCCCTTTCAAGGTACTCAAGACCAAAACCTATAAACTCCTCGGAGACCTTGTAGTCAGAAATTATTGTCTCCGAGGCATCTGCAAGAGAAGCCTTCACAGCAGCATCAACCTTCCTCTGCAAAGCATCGTCCTTGTCCTTCAGAGCCTTGGTATGGCTCTGAACGAGTGCAGAGATGTCCTTCTCTAGGCCTTGGGCCTTGCTTTCGGAGGTCTGTGCCTTGGCCTCAGCCTCCTGTAACTCTGTCCTCAGTCGAGCAATCTCGGCCTTCAGAGTGGTCTCAACTTTCTCGGCCTCCTGCCCCTTCTGGATGAGAGGCAATTTCCTCAAAGTCCAGTTGGATAGCTGGTACATAGCAGCCGCACCCTGCACAGTAAATGAAGAAGTTAGATGAAAACAACATCAGACGTTATACTTCGGATAAAGAAATGAGTTATACCTGGACTACTCGATGAAGGCCGAATTCAACCATCATGGGGGTCTCCATGGACCTGAAGAAGCGCTTGTCGGCATCGGTCATCATGTTGTTCAGAGCATCCATTGCCTGTCGGCTGTGGCCGACCACACTATCAGAGAGTTTTAACTGGTCCAGACGGGCAGATAACGTGTCGGCAGTGACAGGGATAGCAGTGTCTGAGCCCCTCTTTCCCCTGGAGCTCGGCCTCTGTTCCTCAGGAGGATGGACATCGGGTGCCCTCTTCTTAGACTTGGATGTGGAGGGATCAGGTGGAGGAGCATTCATACCAGTCTTCTTGACAAGTCTGGACAAACTCGGGGCCGCCATCTCCCACAACTCGTCGGAAACGTCTGGTGGTTTCTCTGCAAAAGTAAAAAGATACGAGTCAGAAATAAAGTACGCGTGATAAGAGGCAACACGGTTAAGGTAAAAATTCTTACCAAAGTCAGCTAAGGGACTTCCGCCAAGGCCTGTCCCCGAGAGATACTGGGGGGTCAGCAGATGCTCAAATTTGACAAACATCCCATGGGACCCTTGGTCCTGCAGGGCCTTCACCTTTTTGCCGTGTTGCACACTAAGTCCAGGGTCGGCCCTAGCAGCCATGGTGACTTTTCCCCATTTCCGGGGTATTCTCGGCTCGAAGATGGACGAGGGAATGGAAGAACCAAATTCCCAAGGCCCTGAGGCAAAAAAGTACCTGGGTTTCCAATTATGGTTGGAGGTCTGAGTGACCAGGAGCATCTTTTTCTCAGGCCTCCGAGCCACAAAGTGGTAATAGCTCGGATGGTTCTTGGCCGAGGTAGGGACGTAACAACCAGCAAAGACCTGCACTGGGAGGTCAGAGTGGTGAACCGCCCTCCACAAGATGATGGCCCCTATAATAACCCTCCAGGCGTTGGGAGAGAGCTGCGAGGGGGCCAAATTGGTGAATGATAGAATGGTCCTAATGACGGGGTGGATGGGAAGACGAAAACCTAACTTGAACATCTGCTCATACAGGAAGATTTCCCCATCCCTGCAGTGGTAGGCCCTCTCTTCTCTCAGAGGTCTCCTTAAGTGGATAGAGGGGCTAATGGAATATAAGTACCTGAAGTGCAGTAAATCCACCTCGGTAATGGTACTCTCGTACTCGTCTGCCTCAGAGGTGTCAACTTCACTTTCGGCATCCTCATCATCGTCAGACTCAACGTCGGCTGGAGCAGACGTTGACGGGTTACCGGGAAACCTCTGAGCAAACTCAGCCTCGGTTACGGCCGACAGAGGAATAGCATTTAGGATGCCAGGCACGGCCACACTTGGCTCTACAAGTTCAACCTCTGAAGAAGAACTAGAGGTGCTTGTGCCATTCTGAGACGAGGCACGACTGGAGACCTCGGCATGGTCAGGGTTCTGGTCAGCCTGAGTAGTGAAGTCCATGGCCTTCTGGAAATAGTCCACTGACATCGGATCAGAGGTAGAAGACTCAGACTCGGACATCGGCAAGTTGTTGGCAGAGGCGTCTGTCTGGTAAAAATTTTCAGGAGGACGAGGGTACACCACCTTGAGAGGAGGAGGAAAGAGGGGTCTGATGGGGGACTCTTGCGACCTGCGAGCTTCTTCCTGAGCTCTCTCTATTTGTCTAATTTTATCCAAGGTCTTCTCCTTTAGAGATGGAAAGTCTTCAAGAAGTTGGTACAAGGGTCTGAGCATCTGGGGACGACACAAGGATTTTGCAGACCTTAAACTTGGGAATATCCTAAAAACTAAAAACTACAAACAAAGATGGCTTGAAAAGTTAATGGAATTTTAGATCCAACTAAAGAATCTATGCAGGAAACCTGCTCCACCGGAAAACTCAAGGTCTAATCGGAAATCCCAAGATCTCACCGGGAAACTCAAGATCTAACCGGAAAGTTCAAAATTAAAAATATCAAAAATGAAGGAGATGGAGAGGGAAGATACCTGAAGGTGAGGTTGGTGAACAATGTGGAGAGTATCGCGCAGGAAAGGTGGTATCCCTCAGCGGAACAATCGCTGGAGCAGAGGCTAGCTTCGGAGAGAAAATCGCAGAAAACGGGGGAGTAATCGCTTGAACAGGAGAGAAATGAGGAAGAAGAAGAAAAAGGAAGGTTTTAGCCTTTAAATACTTGGGCACGATTCCCAAGGCTCATCATTACCTTGGGAAGCCCAAGGGACAATTGACAGCATGTGCCAACCAAGTGGGCACGCCTTAGCAATGGACAAGTGTCATGCGGGTATTGACTTTGGGGTAAATAGACCTCGGAGGCAAGAACCCCTTAGCCACCACTCTTCGCAAATGACTAAGGGCTGGGGGGTGATTGATATGCCCAAGTATGACCTCGGCCTAGTGGAACATACCTCGGCCGAGATGAGAGCCGAGACGTTAGCCGACCCACCGGTGCAGGGGGGGCCCACGATATCATCCCTCGGCCAAGGCTACCTCGGCCCAGGCCGACACTAAGACATGCACTCCCCCCGGAACACTTCTCATATCACAGATAACATCAACTCCAGGTGCCAAGGAATAGTAACCCCGGTCAACAGTAGGCCAAGATAACAAGAAGCTAAACACACCTACAGCATGAACCCTACCTCGTAGGAGGCCGAGGTTACCAGGGATCGCATACCATCAGCACGCTTAATGGCTCGTCCCAGGCTGATATAGGTGTTTACCTCGGCTGACATAAAGCCGAGACAGCGCATGACATCATTAATTTGTGGATCGGACGACCTACCCTTATAGCTCGGCCTCTCCTAGGCCGAGGCCATTCACCAGCACGATTGTCAAAGTATCCGCAAGCATTTGGATAAGGACACCTGGGCCAAGATCAGTTACAACAAGATTATTCCCCACATGTGGGGGGAATATTTCATCATCATCACTTACATGTGGACCTGACAGCTGGCACACCCTCATTGGTGAGGAAACTACACACATGCACATTACATGCATAGGGGGTACATTACACCCCCTAGGCATTATATAAAGGGATCATCCTCTACCTTGCAAAAGGGGACAGATATTGAAACCCTAGCTGAAATTCTGTCTAAGTTTACACTATAGAGGGAGAAAGAGCTTGAGAGGTTGTATCCTTGGCCATTAGTGCCTTCTTTCAGTGATATTATTCACACACACTCACAGTGGACGTAGGCCGGTTTGGCTGAACCACTTATGTTCCTGCTTTCATTCCTCTTCTCCTCACCTCATTCTTGCCTTATTCATACAACTGTGCTGCCATTGTTACACCTGTGTCGAGCTAGCAAACTCCTCACCTGGTGGTGCTGATTTTCGGCATCATCAATATGTATGAGTGGACATGGGTAACTTTATACTTTGTGAAACTAGTACATAAAATGGAAATGAGAAATAAAATAATCTTAGTGGATAAAAGATTAACCATTCAAACGGTGTATAATGAAACTTAGTATGTGAGATAAACTATCTGATTAGCGTATTGTATGGGCGATACGGGAATGCTACTAGTGAGCAGAGTTAGTATTAGACTGGGAGGTATAACTAGGGGGATATTATATGTACGTTAGACATGCACAATAGACGAGAGGTGAGAAACTCACGTGAGAGTTCGATAACTAACATGCGTATAAGACTTGTTTTAAGAACCAGTTTTAAATACTTGCTAAATCATTTTTACACATCGGGCTATGACCCGTTTCTTGTATCTTTTCTCTCTTTTCTATATATATGTATTATATCAGGTGCTCAGCCACATGAGTATCAGATTTAGAGATTGGGATTTCTTGACATGCTGCAGTTGTTGTGGAAGTTGTAGGTCCTTGCAGTAGACGCATTTATCCTTTCCATTCAGTTTCATCCAGACTTCTTATTTAGGGCATATGTCTCCCACTTCTAGTTCTTCATCGGAGATATTGTGTTCAGTTTAGTTTATGGTTTCGAGTTTTGAACTGGGAGTTTGATCCAGTCTTATTTAGTTCAGTATTTGATTCTTGTACAATACTTATTATATTCCTGTGTATGTTGATGGTTTATAATTCATTCTTGGATTATTATGGAGTTAAATGGTTTATATTTTAAGACGGAAAGAAATAAAGACGCAGCAGCGAGGTACACCCGTCTCAACTTGGGATAGAGTGAGGACCAGTTTCTTTAAGGGAAATCCTCCCACCTTTGGAGGGGGATCTGACCCAACGGTTGCTCACCAGTGGAGGAGGGATATGGAGAGGCATTTGAGGATGGTGGACTGCACGGATTTGCAGAAGCAGATGTTAGCAACTTTTAAGCTGACAGGGGATGCGTTACAATGGTGGGAGAGTGCCACCACATCAGAGGAGAGAGATCAGTTGGGATATGCAGAGTTTCTGATCAAGTTCAATAATAAGTACTTTCCGTATGCAATTAGGAACGCAAAGAAGAGAGAATTTGTGGACTTGGATCAAGGTTCAAAATCGATTGTCGAGTATGAACAGGAGTTCACCAATTTATCTATATTTGTACCAGAAGAGGTTAACACTGAATTAAAGAAGATGGAGTGTTTCATTAAGGGGTTGTGTTGGTCAATTAGGCAGATGGTGTTGGGGAATCTGACATACACTACTTATGCTCAGGTGGTGGATGTCGCAATGTTGCTATGGCAAGAGAAGGCTAATTATCAGAAGAAGTTGGGCAAGTGGCAAGAGTCTAATGGATAAGGAGGTAAGAATAATGACCAAGCTTGGAAGAGGCAGAGAACAAATCAAGGTCAGCAAGGTGAAAAAAATCGGGGGATGAATTCATGAACCATCAGGGGTGCATGTTTTGCTTGTGGAAAAATAGGATATCAAGCAGCTCAATGTAATCAGAGGGAGGGACAACAAGGCCAGGCGACACAGGCCCAATCAGGGTAGTTTACACAGGGGAAACAAGGGCAAGGAGTTCAGGGGCGGCTAGGACTGAGGCCTCCAGTCTTAACAGCAGCTAGCGTTCAGGGGGCGCCAGCAGCACCAGCAACACTGGCTGCATCAGGTGCGTAGGGGGTGGTTACTACACCAACCAATCTAAGTTATTGGAGGTGCTATGTGCCACAAGTTCAGTCAGAGCAGGATAGGTTACGTGGCTAGTGGAATATCGCGGTACGTGTTGCTTTCTTGGATACCTATATATGTAGGATGTATATATCTTATTTTTGTTAAGGGTTACGTTTGGGTAGATTAGGTGTATGGGCGTCCAATTGCGGTATTCTACGGGTAGGCACATGTGAGCCTTATTTTCTTTTTGCGAGATTTAAGTGTTGATGTGTATGCTTCGTCTAATTTCGAGGACGAAATTCTTTGCTAGTGGGGAAGTATGTAACACCCCGTATTTTTATTAATTAATTGGAATTTTCGAGATTTTTTTTTAATTTAATATTTTTTTTATTGGATAAATATGTTGGTTATGATTTTAGAAGAATAAAACTTCAAGCGGAATTAAAATCAGAGTTAAAATGGATTTTATATTGATTTTACAATTTTTGTCCCTTATAAATTTTTTGGACGAACTGCCAGATTTTAGGCATGATCGATCAATCGATGCCTGGGGGTAGATCGATCGACCTGTTTTTAGTATTTGTGTAGGATTAGGACTCCTAATCACTATATAACCTTGTTAATCCGTAGGGGGACTTCTCATAATCACTTTTTTATCCAGTTTTTCACCAGAGAACACTTCCAAATATTTTTCCTCTCACCCATAATCATCAACCTTCTTCATTATCAAGCTTTTTGTCACAAGTTTTGGGAAGCTTAATTGGGGTTTAATCAAGTTGGTTGAAGAATACTATTTTACTAATTTTTTGTAAGGAATCCAGATTTCTAATCAGATTTTCAACACGATCTTTACAGGCATGAATACTCTATTCTTTTCCTTTAGTATTATGCGTTTTAAGTGTCGCCTAAATACTTAATTACATGTTTTCTTAAAAATAATTAGTAACTTAATTAGAAAAAGTGGACACTAATTATGGGGCTGTTTTTATAAAATCTTATAATCTAAATAATATTCATAACCCTTTGGGTACGTAGGATTCATGAGTGATTTTGGGTTTTATTGGTGTTGGTTGCATGTAGAAAAACCCTAGTTTTAAAATACATAATTTGTGGGTGTGTATAACTCATGTAATAGAGATAATAAAATTTGGTTTTTGATGTATATATGATGAAAACTTGGTATATTTAATTTAAAATAATTAAATGAGATTATTTGGGTATCGTTGACGTTGTGATAATTAAATTAAAGATTTAATTGAATTGGACTATTATGTGTAGTTTTATATGTTGATTAATTATTCTTGTTGGTATGACTTGTTGGTATTATTAAATATCATTGTGATGACGGGTTGTTGGGTATTATTGCTCTCCCTATATTTTAGAATGCCTTCTAGGAATGGGACTAGTGAGGTAAAATTATCATGGTTTTATTGTGTTGGGGGTGGAATGATTTTTATTAATTGGTCGCTACGCTAGTTTAGGTATAAGACTAAGTTATGATTTATGTTAGAAAATCCTCCTATACATAGGTTAGGACGTATTGATAACTTGGGGACCCTTAGGTATGGGACTAACGGGTATTTTGAGGATCTCACATCGATTAAAGGGTGGGGTTTTTATAAATTGTGAATTGAGAAATTGAGAACTAATACCTAAGATAATAAGATGGGTATTAAAATATATAGGTGACATAATCAGGGAGGGCCGACAGTTTAACCGGGCCAGCCGGCGTTTTATGTTGTGTCATGTGTGAAACCTTGTCAATCAGCGAGGACTGACAGTTTAAATGGGCCAGCCGGCGTTTTGACGAGGGGATGTGTATTTTTAGTGGAGAAATCACCCGAGGCGGGAGGACCGCCATAATAAAATGAGGTTATAATAAAAGTTGGTTAATTTAATTAAATTAACATCGTGGGACTTGGGGATTTAAAATCATATTGGGGTACCTTTATAAATGGGATATTTACGGGTAGTTAGTATTTTATATTTATCGCGTTTAAATTAGTCCGTTTAATTTAAAATATTCTATTGTGATATTTATTGCGTATAATGCTATTGTCTGGATTAAAGGATCCTATTTGAGGGGAGTAGTGTGTATACTTTCTCGGGGCTTTGCCTCTGACCCATGCGTTGAATAATCTTTTCAGGATTAGAATTGGAGAAGCTGCATAAGATTTTTGGAGATTATCATTTGGAGGTACAGCTTGAGTTATTCATTTTGTGGAATAGTTTAGTTAGACTTTCTTTTCCAGTCGCATTTAATTATGAGACTTCATTTGAGTTTTATTGGGTCATTCGGTTTTAAAGTTGTTTAGAGGATTTATTTTGGGATTATTTCAGATTTTATTTAATCATTATTGGAGTTAGCATGTGATGGATCTTTTATCGCTTAGTTGTTTATGAGCATTTGAGTTTGATTCAATTATGTATCTTATGGACTGGTTTATTTATGTCTCATATCTGTCTCATGCTAAGAATGGTATTTATTTACTCATGCCTAGCATAGTTTTGGTGGCGGCCGACCCAGAATTAGGCAGGATGTGACACCCGTGTACCAACAAAATATGGTCAGAACTCTTACTTCTCTTCAAGAGTCAAACCATAAAGCGCTTGTACTAACACTAAGTCATTTGCGTGAATAACAACGAGCTTAAACTCACATCTTAACACTAAATCCTACATACCTTAAATCACATCAATAAGGTCCCCATGCACTAAAATCATGCTAGTGAAACATCTACTCATCGAAGTTCCATCTAAACATATAATAAAGGCGAGCTCAACCTGTATCCAGGTGAGATATCGCAAAACAACCAGCTCCACCCTAGAACCGCGGATATGATAGCCTTGCAATCATTAGCCAACTATCTCTCCGATCATACAAGAACATATTATACTCAGAATATTAATATATTGGTATAACACAGACAAAACTAGCCGTGCAAACCAAATATAAGCTCAAAATACTAACAACCGCTTTCACAGCAAATGAAGAAAAAAAATAAAACTCCGCTATCTCAAAAAAACATATAGATAGACCCTCTATAATATTACCGATACTACCAGTAAACTCGAATCACACACACGAATCTAGGTCTAGCAAATTACTGTGACTCAATCTTGCCACACAAATATACCTCCTTCATCCGAGATGAAACTCATAATAATAACTTTACCAATCACCCTGACTACTCTAAATGGTTTCCAGACGTAGTACACCTGTCTTAACTAAACCAAAAACTACTTTAATTAATGCCCCATCTAGGCACCCTACTCTTGTCCTTTAACTCGTGATAGGAAAGATCAAAGCGTGTGGTTCTACTCTCCACATCACCATATTCCCCATCTCTGGCCTCCCTGGCCATGTTAAATTATCAGTATCTTGGACTTTATAAACTCGATCCTGACAATCACCCTCAAAGTTCCCTTAGTTCCCCCGGCCAAAAGGAAACACACTACCGGCCTTAATTGCTTTGTTCCAATGAATCCCTGGGTGGATGTCCACCTGTGGGGTTTCACCAACATAAATTCTCCTTAATTATTAGCAACACCTACTAGTGAGCCTATCATTCCACTGAAGGATTCTCGCTTCATTGTACCTACCTTATCAGGTACAAAGTTCACTTATCCATATAACTATTTATTCACTATTTCCCCCTAACCGATCCTTATATGAATAATTCAGAAACTACATTCTCTTCATTTTTGGTAATTTAAAGGAATTCATGGTTTAAGCCATCCATAAGGTTCCTTTATGAGAAAAACATTCTACTCCCCCAAAT
This sequence comes from Sambucus nigra, assembly GCA_949130495.1. NCBI lineage: Eukaryota > Viridiplantae > Streptophyta > Magnoliopsida > Dipsacales > Adoxaceae > Sambucus > Sambucus nigra. The sequence continues at coordinate 763,570,988 of OX422208.1, read as the reverse complement.
ATGGCGACCAACGTTCCCACAATTCCAACATTTCTTTAACGAGTGAAAAACATTTACTCAAATTTTCACATCTAGGCATTTCTATACCCTGCTCTAAGCCAGAGCTTCTGAGCCTTTTACTTCCGTTGGATAATGCTACACTTCCTTCGCATAACTTAAACTTAAATGTATGGTTCGTATCGAAGACCTTTTAGACTTCTTCCCAATATAATTTCACTAGTTAATTCATGTTTATCACCACTCTCTACTATTGCGGTACGTAGATAAATATAACTACTATACTCTAGTAATCGTTGCAGCAATACATGAAAATTCCATAAAGGGAGTGACCTCAACTACGACCCTTTTTCCAACTTCAACTAACAGTTCCAACTAAGACCCGCCTCCTACTGCCCTTGTAACGGCCTTCCACGGTCGCCCTTCATCGATCAACACACGAATCTCATACGAGCATGCAAAAGATTTACTATAATCTTACATAATAGCATGAGAACGAAATCCCACAATAGGAATCAACAATCCTAATGATAAGGATCTATATAAAATAGAAAGCAACGGTGAAAGTGTAGTACGTCTGCACAGATTCCTAAGGACACTAGAACCTGATGCTCTGATACCATATGTGATACCCCACCTAATAAAATACCGGGTGATTAATCCTATACCAGATTAAAATAAGAATCTCATATGGTTCATTATTAGCATCACTGTCGAAAACCAATTTAATTACTAATAACTTATTAGGTTGGCGTCAAAATTTTATTTAGCTAATCTTTTTAATCAAACCAACCAAATAAAAAAATCACACCGTTTATGCACCACAACTGAAATGAAATAAGGTAACCGAACTCTCGGTACAACATAATAAAACCAAATCGAATTGCCGCAAATAAAATGCGGGAAAAGAATAAATGAAAACAGTTTGGCTATCAGCCCGAGTGTTTATATAATACCTCCTAACTAGATTACAAGGATAGAAGCGTCTAAAATAAACATGCTTGCATCCACAGCTATAGCAGTAATGTCTGACTCGAAAGAATCATCATCCAAGCATCCCTGTGTCTGGACACCTAATATATACATATATATATCAAGAGAGATGGAAAATAAAGAAACGGGTAAGAGCCCGAGTTTTGAAAATATTAAGCAAGTGCATCAAATGCTAAATTTTTAAAATATAAAATATCTCATATTTAAACTGGTATCGGACTCTCATGAGATACACCTCACCCCTCCTCTAATAGTGCACACCTATCGCATACATTTTAAACAACCCAGTTAAGCTACCCTGCCTAACTAATCTCATTCACCCATCCTCTAAGTCCTCATAACTATCACCTACCCTGCGTGATATAATATATATTATACCGTAAACTATCACTTAAGCTTTAGTTTGTACGATCATCAATGTGGTACATATTGTGGTGACAATTATTATGCAACACAAATAGATAAGAAAAAAGCAATCACCAAGCAAGAAAAGGGAATGTAAAATGTTAATCACACAACAAAAGATGTACGTGGTTCATCAAATATGTGCCTACGTCCACGGTGGTGTAGCCATGTTATTTCTATATACTCCGGGGTGTGATTACAGGGAATACAACTTGTCCTTTAGCCCCGGACCTAGGGTTTAATATATACATGTACATTTAGGTAAGTGGGGGTGATGGATTCCCCCACGTCTTCCATCTCTCCCTATAACCTCCCTTAATGGGAACGTGGGAAGAGACCGGATCACATTCAAAATAAGAGGTGGGGGGCCTGGACGTTGGGCCACCATAATTGGGCTACTCGTCCAGGCCCATGGTCTTAATTTTGGGTACCCACAGTTGCCCCTAAGTTTGTTGGGCCATGTTTATGGGCTCAATAAATTTAAATGATTAGCCATAATGGCTTTTTTGCAATTCTTTGAAAGCTATTAAGTTGATTTTGGCGGCACCCGCTTCGTACCTTGTGCACTATGATTAGCAAAATTTGAAGGTTTCTTGGGTAGCCACTTTTCTGCCGTAGCTTCAATCTTTCCAGCACTTTTCCATTCTCTGTGAGTTCTAGCACTTCGTACTTTCTTCTCTCAATCTCCATTCTCGTTGTTTCCTTGTCGTTTGGGCCTGTGCTTCTTCATCGTTCGAGTCGATCTTCTATCTTGTAAGTTTCTTGTACCTTTTCTTTGTACTTTCCCTTTGAGTTTGTAGTTTTCTAGGGTTTTCCAATGGCGAAGATTGGGAATATGTCGGTCTCTAAGTTTATGAAGTTTTACAACATCCCTGAGTAGGTAAATATTTATTGTTGTGCCTCCCCTCCTAGAAACGTTAGAGAGATAGATGATGCCCACTGGATCCACAATTTGTTGCTTTCCCAGGGGGGACTCACTTTTCCTCCCAATGACTTATTTTTGCATTTCTTTGGCTATTTTAATATTATTCCTGCACAATGCTCTCCCAATGTGTGAAAAATAGTTAATGGCGTACATAGTATAAATCAGTTGTATGGTACTAGGTTAGGGCTCGCAGAGGTCTATTTTTGCTATTCCTTTTCTCGAACTAGCTCTGGTGTCCTCTACCTCAAAGCTAGGAGCCCTGACAGAGTATTGGTAGTAAATCTACCTGATTCTTATAAGGACTACTAGCAAGAAGGTTTTCTTGTTAGAAATTGGCAGTTTTCTCCCCAATTTGAAGGGTTGAGGTCTAAGAGGTTCTCTGTTCCCTTTTATGGGGAAGAATACATAGGTAGACATTGCACTGTTGTTTCGACTTTTGTTGATTTGTGATCTTTCTGACTCTTCTTTGCTTTTTCTTCCACAGCGAGGTCAAAGAACTTGGAACCTGCTTTCAGCGAGGTTCGTCTCTCAGAATTGGTCAAGGCTTAGAATATGAGGGAGACTTTGGGTGACGGCGAGCATCCCAGGTCTGTTGCTTTTATGCTCGAGTACAAGAACGTTGGCTCCAGCTTCATATCAAGGCCTGTGGACAGTATCCCAGAGTTTGACTCCTTCGAAGAGACTATTGCGGATCCTATCCAGTTGGACGAGGAGGAGAGCAGCTCTGAAAGTGACATTATAGGAGCTGTAAGTAATTTGGGTGGAGGGAGCTCTGATAGTAGCAGTTCCTCTGATCCTGAGTAGGTCTCTGAAGCTCGAGAGTCGTCGAGCACGTCTAGTAGTTCAAGTGAGGAAATGGCTCCTCCAAGGAAGAACCTAATCTGGGACGATGATAATGAAGACCATATGATTCTCGCATAGAGGTCAAAGAAGCAAAAATCTAGCTCTGAAGCTGTGGCTACTGGTTCCCGATCCTCTGCTCAGGAGCAGGAGAAAAGGAGGAAGGAAGAAGAGCTGGTAAGGGAGAGAGAGAGAAAAAAGGAAGAAGAGAAGAAAAAGATGGAGGAGAAGAGGAGGGTAGAGGAGAGGAAGAAGAAAGAGAATGAGAGAGAGGAGGATAAGAGGAGGGTGGAAGCGAGGACAAAGGTTGGGCAGGCCTTAGTCCCGATGTCCGCGCTTCTCGAGGAGGCTTCTGTTGCAATTTCCCCCCAGTTGGCCCCCGCTCTGCTCAAGAGAGCTGTCCTCCTAGCTGATCGTCAAAGGGCGGTAGGGTCCGACCAATTGGCCCTTCAGGCTAGTCAAAGGTTAGCTCTGGTAAGGTTTTTACCTTCTCTCCTATGTTTTTATGAATTCCCTCATTTCCCTCTTCTAATGTCTTCTTTTTTCTGCAGTTTGTTACTGACTTCGTCGTGCTGTATCGTTTACGCGACGAGCTGGTGAAGAAAAATGGCGAGCTAGAGAAGGAAAACGCTTCCCTGAAGCTGAAGGGTAAAGAGCTCGAGGCTAGTTTTAAAGCCGTTGACTCTGATCGGATTTCATCCGACCTGGATCTTACTACAGCTAACAAGGAGAAGGACGCGGTAGTCAAGGATTTGAAAGAGTTGTGACAGGCCTATGACCTGGTTTGCTCGAGCAAACTAGTTATTGTTGAGGAGAACAGGGTGCTCTCTGAAGAGCTAAAGAAGAAGGAGTCTGAGGTTATCACTGCCAAGGAAGACTCATACAATTCTGGTTGGGCTACAGCATACGAGGATGCTGAAGTTCAGATAGGCTATATTAGTCGTCTGAACTTCAAGAAGGGCTGGAACAAGGCCCTTTTGGCTGCTGGCGTCGATATCGACTCTCCCCTATTTGACGAGGATGACCCGAGTTTGAAGTCAACCGTGGATGAAGTCCCTGCCCCAGCTATTGAAAGTGCTGACTCTGTCCCCCAGATGACTTCGGTTGATGCTTCCCTCGTTGTGGCTACAGAGATTGCTCCTGTCGACAAGGGAAAAGGGCCATCGACCTCTGGGCAGCCCGAGGTTGCTAACTTGTTATCTGCTAGGATTTCTTTGTATTTTCGCTTTTTTCTGTCTGTAAACTTTCTTTTTACTGTTCAATGTAACTTCAACCATTATTAATGAAAAGGCTCCTTTTCTCCTCGCACTGATTTGTCTTCTTCTCTCCTTATCTTTCTATTGCTTGTAGTTGATTGATGTTGATGATTATATTCCTACTACTTCTCAATTGGGCGGGACCCTTGGTCATAATACGAGTCCTGAAGTTCTCCAGGACTTCGTTAAGCTTTGCAAATCTCTTAGATCTAGGAATCAGAAGTATAAGGAGCAATATGAACTTGAGGCCAAGCTAAAGGACAGGCGCCGGGAGATGGAAGAGGTTGTTGCTTCAGTGCAAGAAGAAGTGAATGCGTTGAGGGCAAAGCTTCTCGATGCTTCCGAGATCAACCAGGTTGGTGAGATGCTTCAGCAAGAGAATGAGGTTCTGAGGAGAGAGGTCTCACGACTTAGGGAGCATGCGCCGAGCACTGCTCCAGCAGTATTACAGGGTTCCTCGTCATCGCGAGCTATATCTAGTCAGAGTGATATTCCTCCTGTGCTGCGGGGTTCCACTGATCCATCTATTCCGCGAGCTGGCAGGAGCAACAGGAGCCAAAATAGGGAGGTAGAAGAACTTTGAGAAAGGGAAATGGAAGAGCTTCGTGGTGATGTCCAGCGAGCATATGTGATTACTGTTGGGCTTCAAAGGGATATTACTCGTCTGCGGAACCTGTTCAAAAAAGGTCCTCGACAAGTGTGGGCTGATGGCTACGACCAAGGTTGGTCAGATGCTCCAACAAGGTTGTCAGAGTTCGAAGAGCTTTCCTTTGTCAGGGGGTGGTTGAGTGCTTTGAAGGAGCTGCAAGTCCCGAATAACTCGATGCTATGGTATCGCCATGAGATTTCTCCCTCTACCCTGATGCCTAACCCCTTCCGGAGGGATGATCGATGGATCCCCATCGATGCCATCCCTTGGCAATTATTGGAGTCGGATGCGAATGAGGTTGAGGAAGAGTTAGCTCCTGCTCCTAATGACGGACGAAGAGCTCGAGTGGCTGATTATCTCGCTCAGTGGCCTCACCCCCATTGAGATTTTGCCAGTTGTTATTTTTTGTATTTTTGATGATGTAAATGCTTTAGGTGAGCTCGCCGTGTATCACCATTGTTTGTAAATATGATGAATTAATGATAAGTTTATGTTTTGGGCAAATTTTCCGACTAAACAAGTGCATCATATTCTTTATATTCTTGCTGCTTTATGATCTTCTAAATTTGTGTTATCATGCAAGTGTCCTCCCAGTCCAGTGTAATATCGAGATACCATTTGTGCATCACTTTACCCTTTAGGTCGTGTCGTCACACTCCCTTAGGCCTAAGTGTAGCAATTGGCGAGGACACATCTGGTGTTGGATGCTCTATCCGATCAGGATTCTATTCAACTAAAAAAGGTTTGATGACCAGTATAAAATTTGGCCATATCGCCTAAGGATCCCCTGTAGGGCTTCATATATTGCCAGGGGCAATGCTAGGAGGTCTTTCGTGTTTCATAACGATGACCTGAGGAGGGACACTTCCCTGCTAAGGCGTGGTGATCAATATGCCTGTCATTTGGAAAAGATGTGCGATAAAGCCCATATAGTCGTTACTTATTAGAATGCAACTGTTTAAATAACTTTCATTAATGACAAGGGAAATGAACTTCTAGTTACATAACAAAAGAATAAGCAATAGAAAAGATCTAAAAATAGAATCTCTTGAGATTGGCTGCATTCCATACTCGTGGTATTTCTCTGCCTTCCATCGTTTCCAAGTGATAGGCGCCCTGCAGATCGTCTCTGGTTATCTTAAAGGGCCCTTCCCAGTTTGGGCCTAGCTTGTTGTCTGATGGTTTAACTGCGCTGCCCAGGACTTTCCTTAGAACGTAGTCCCCAACTCGGAATGCCCTTGGGTTAACCCTTTTATTGTAAAGCCTCGCGAGCTGTTGCTGATAGCTCGCTAGTTTTACTAGGTCTAGCTCTCGACGCTCGTCGGTTAGGTCGAGCTCAACGAGTAATGTTACATCATTATGGCCCTGGTCGATAGGGTCGGACCTCATTACTGGCAAACCTAATTCTAGTGGGATGACTGCTTCCATGCCATATGTCAGCGAAAATGGGGTTTCTCCTGTTGCTCACCGAGGAGTGGTTCGGTACGCCCATAGGATATGGGGTAGTTCATTTACCCATGCGCCTTTAGCTCGCTCCAATCGCTTCTTTAATCCATCGATCATAGTTTTATTGGAAGCCTCAGCTTGGCCATTACTCTGAGGGTAGGCCACTGAACTGAAGTGGTGTCTGATACCGTGTTCATTACGAAAGTTCTGAAAAGGGCCGCTTTCGAACTGTGTTCCATTGTCAGTGATGATGGTTTTGGGGATGCCAAAGCGAGGGATTATATTGCTTCATATGAACCTTATCATATCAGCATCTCGAATGTTTGCCAAGGGTTCTGCCTCGATCCACTTAGTGAAGTAGTCAGTTGCGACCAATAGATATTTGCGATTGCTGGTGGCGGTAGGAAGTGGTCCCACGATGTCCATTCCCCATTGGGCAAATGGCCATGGGCTGGACAGTGATTTTAGGTCGCTAGCAAGTTGGTGGACTACAGGAGCGCGAAGTTGGCATTTAAGGCACTTGCGGACATACATCGCAGAGTCCCTTTGCATGTATGGCCACCAATAGCCCCCCTTCATTGCTTGAAAAGCTAGAGACCTTCCTCCGATATGGCTTCCACGGATTCCATCGTGAAGCTCATGTAGCACTTGCTCGATATTCCCTGGGTGAACGCATTGGAGGTAGGGACCGGAGAAGGATCTCTTATACAGGTTGCCATCTGGGGATAACTGAAAGCGAGCATCTTTGACTCTTATCTGGCGGGTAGTCTTCTTATCATTCGGGAGCGTGCCATCCTTCAAATAGTCCCTTAAGGGGTCCATCTAGTTGGGAGCTGATCCCATCTGGAGTTCCTGTTTCCCACCTGGTAGCCTGCTCTCGTGGATGCTCGGGTGAGTGAGGAAATCGATGGGGATGGTTCTTTTCAGGTCGGAGTCGACTACCGAACTCAGGGTTGCTAGGGCATCAACATGGCTATTTTTCCCTCTGGGAACCTGCTGGACATTGGTCTCTTCGAAGCTTGCCATTAATTTTTTAACTAAGGCGAGGTAAGCTGCCATTCTTTCATCTTTTGCACTGTAATCTCCACTTATCTGATTGGAGACTAATTGGGAATCGCCGAACACCTGTAAATGCTTTGCTCCCAAAGTGTGTGTCTTCTGGAGGCCGGCTATTATGGCTTCGTATTCTGCTTCGTTGTTAGAGGCTACAAATCCAAGCCTGATTCCTTGTTCAAGGGTTGTATTTTCTAGGGTAATGAGGATAATGCCTACTCCTGCCCCCTTTGAATTGGAGGCTCCATCAATAAACAGTTTCCAGGTGCCCACTATCGCTTGGTCCTCCTTTGGCTTTGGTAGTTGAGGTTGGTTGGAAGGTACCTCGCCTATGAATTCGACTATAAAATCAGCAAGGATCTGTCCCTTGATGGCGGTCCTTGGTTGAAATTAGATGTCAAATCACCCGAGCTCGACTGACCATTTAGACAACCTGCCCGATAAATTCTCTTTCCTCAGGACTACCTTAAGGGGGTGCGTTTTAAGGACGATGATTGTGTGGGCTTCGAAATAGTTCTTTAGCTTCCTCGAGGCCACTACTAGTGCGTAGGCGAGCTTCTCCAGCGGTAGATACCTTTGGTCGGCGTCGAGTAGTGTCTTGCTCGCGTAATAAATAGGGTTTTGGATTCCTGCAACCTCGCATATTAACGCAGAACTGACAGTGTGGTTGGAAATAGAGAGGTACATGTATAAAGAATATGTTTTCCATGGTATGACGAGCAGTGGTGGAGAGATTAAGTATGCTTTGAGCTCGACCAGTACTTGCGAGCAATCTAGGCTCCATTCTACCATTTTGTTTCCCTTCAAAAGCAGGAAGAAAGGCTTGCATTTCTCAGAGGATTTAGAGATGAAGCGATTTAGGGCAGTGAGCATACCAGTGAGCTTCTGTACATCCCGGATTGTTCGAGCTGGTTGTACCCTGTTAATTGCATCAACTTGGCCTGAGTTAGCCTCTATGCCTCAACTACTAACCAAGTACCCAAGAAATTTTCCTGACTGGACACCGAAAGAACACTTGCTTGCATTAAGTTTCATTCGGTACTTCCTGAGGATTTCAAAGGTGTTTGATAGGTCTGAGAGGTGATTTTATTTCCTCTTACTTTTAACGAGCATGTCATCGATGTAGACCTCCATGGTGCTTCCCATCTGGTCCTTGAACATCTTGGTGACCAGCCGCTGATAGGTTGCCCCTGTATTTTTTAGCCCAAAAGGCATTACATTGTAATAGTATAATCCAACTGTCGTGATGAACACTATTTTGTCCTGGTCAGGGGCATATAAGGGGATCTGATGATACCCTGAGTATGCGTCTAGAAAACTCATTCGTTCGTGAGCTGTAGTGGCGTCCATAAGTCGGTCTATTTTTAGGAGGGGGAAACTATCTTTAGGGCACGCTTTGTTGAGGTCAGTGAAGTCAATGAAGACTCTCCACTTCCCGTTGCTTTTTGGAACTACTACTGGGTTGGATAACCACTTGGGGAGTTGTACTTTTCGTATAGATCCTGCATCCAGTAGTTTTTCGACCTCCTTCTCTACCGCTTTAGCCTTCTCGGGTTCAGTTCGTCGTGCCTTCTGCGTGATGGGTTTGAAGGCAAGATCGACGTGCAGCTGATGGCAGACCAAATTAGGATCGATTCCAGGTAGCTCGTATGGCTCCCATGTGAAAACATCTATGTTGCGTCTCAGTAGAGTTATCAAGTCCTTTTGTTCCTAGTTGGTGAGAGATGCTCCAATCAAGAAGACTCTACTACTATCGCCATCTCCAGTCGAAACTTCTACCAGGTCCTCGATGACCCGCTCGGAGGGGAGGATCCTGGTTTCCTCCACTCAAGGTCTTTCGTACTTTAATTGCTATTTAGAAGGTGTCAGACCTTCTTCTGTTTTCTTGCTGGGCTGATCGGCCTTCCTTTCTAGCCTTGGTCGGATGGCTGCTATGAAGCACCTTCTTGCCATTGCTTGGTCGCCGTGGATCTCCATTACTCCTCGCTCGGTTACATATTTGAGTTTCTGATGGTAGGTCGAGGAGACTACATTCATCGCATGAAGCCATCCCCTGTCGAGGATGGCCTAGTATGGTGAGTCGATGTCAACTAACAAAAACTCGATCATCTTGGAGATATTTCCAGCGCGCACCGGTAATATAATCTTTCCCAAGGGCATAGTTATTTTTCCAGCAAAGCCAACTAAAGGGATAGTAGTTTCCTTTAGGTCAGCGACGCTTAGCCTCAATTTTCTGAATAGGTCGAGATACATTACCTCGGATGAGCTTCCTTGGATGACGAGCAACTTGTCGACGTCAAAGTTAGCTATCCTGAGGGTAATGATCAGAGCGTCGTGATATGGGGTTCTTACTCCCACCAGATCTTCATCTGTGAAAATAATATGTTTGCTATAGTCGACGTTATCTACTTGTCGACGCTTTCCTGACTGTGACATTGCTGGATCGATCTGAAGACCCTGCATTATCATTGTAAGTTACTTCATCTCTATTCGAGTTAAATTTCCTTGGATCTGCTTGGCATTCGATGCCCCGTGAATTACCGCGAACTCATGTCCATCATCATCTTCGAGCACGTTGTCAGGTCTCGCTTCTCTATTGGCAACCACCTTCTCTGCCCTTTTCTCCATAAACTCGTTCAAATGCCCAGACTGGGCTAGTTCCTCGAGGTGAGATTTAAGAGCTTTGTAATGCTCAGTCTTATGTCCTCCCTCTTTGTGGAAAGCGCATCTTAGCGCATTGTTCCTCTTCGAGGGATCTCCTCCCATCTTCCTGGGCCACTTGATGAATGGCTCATCTTGGATCTTCACGAGAATTTTGTAAATTGGTTGTTTGAAGACGGTGTTGACCGCTTGGAATGCTTTCGACGCATCATTGTTCCCTCCGTTCTTGGAGCCATTTTTTCCCTCGTTCTTTCCTCCTTTCTTCTGGTTCTTAGCTTTGTCACTGCCCTTGGCAGTGAGTTTAGCTCGATCATTTTCTCCTGTACTGAAGTGGGTGACATCTTCCACCTTAGCGTATTTCTCGATGCGAGCCATCAGGTCGTCATTAGTCATAGCCTCCTTCTTCGTCAGGGACTGGTATAAAAGGGAAGAACTCGGTAGCCCAATTTTGAAAGAGGCCACTGCCACTCCCTTCGAGCAATCCTCGATCTCATTGAATAATTCCCAGTATCTTTTCTCATAGTCTCGGAGTGTTTCTTGAGGCATTTTCTTCATTATAAGTAAAGCATCCATCCTTTTGGGATGGGAGCTACTAATAATGAAGCAAGCCGTAAAAAGTTCGGCTAGGGATTTGACACTTCTGATGGATCGGTGGGGGAGCCTTTCAAACCATTTCTACGCAAAGTCATGCAAGCTCGAGGGAAAAATTCAGCACATTAGCGCATCCCGGTGGTTCCAGAGGGTCATGGCCTGTCGGTACTGCCTGATGTGATCAATGGGATCAGTCTTACCGTCGTAGATCTTGAACCTTGGAATGGTAAATTTCTTGGGGGCTTCTTCTTCTTCTATTTCCCTCGTGAAAGGTGGCTTCATCTAGGTTTTGAGAGCTCGTCTAGCGAGTTCTTGGGTCGATCTGGTACCGAGGTGGGCATGATGTTGGTCTATCTCCCTGCGGACCAGATTTCATATGTTTTGGTCGCTACGAGTAGGGCTCTGGTAATGGCAAGCTCTTCGCAGCTGCTCGCAGAGGTCGTCATCTGATTCGCCTTCTTCAACCTTTTGAGATCCTTGCCTAGGGCTCCTTCCTCGGCTGCGAGACTTGCTCGCCTGAGGGCTAGGAGTGCGGTATGGACAACTCCTGTTATCAGGATGAAGCTCCCTCTCCAGTCTTTCTAGTCTTCTTTTCAAGTGAGCATTCTCAGCCTCGTATCTACGAGAATACTCCCTCTGCTCGTGGAGCCTTGCCTCGTATGCATCAATAAGTCTGGATATTTGTGTGGACCTCGCTCGTCCTTGGTTTTCTTCTGAGGCTGACCTTTCCAAGCGAGCCCTCTGATCTGAACGTCGAACTTCAAACCTAATCCTGTGAGGAGCAGGTGGTTCTTGAATATCCCCTGTCTGGGGGGCATTGTTGTTGTGACCAGACATTTTAAACTCCTTTCTTGGTGTGGGCTCTTCTCAGGGAAAGATGAATGCTTCCCACAGACGGCGCCAATTGTGGTGACAATTATTATGAAACATAAATAGATAAGAAAAAAGCAATCACCATGCAAGAACAAGGAATGTAAAATTCCAATAACACAACAAAAGATGTACGTGGTTCATCAAAGATGTGCCTACGTCCACGGTGGTGCAGCCGATGTTATTTCTATATACTCCGGGGAGTGATTACAGGGAATACAACTTGTCCTTTTGCCCGGACCTAGGGTTTAATATATACATGTACATTTAGGTAAGTGGGGGTGATGGATTCCCCCACGTCTTCCATCTCTCCTTGTAACCTCCCTTAATGGGAACGTGGGAAGAGACCGGATCACATTCAAAATAAGAGGTGGGGGGCCTGGACTTTGGGCCACTAGAATTGGGCTACTCGTCCAGGCCCTTGGTCTTAATTTTGGGTACACACACACACACACACACATATATATATATACATTGTTCATTTTTTGAAACTTTCACTCGTTTAAAATACCATTTTCACTTTAGTATATAAAAGGCCGTATATATAATTCTCATTTAATATACGATTCACATTTGTATTAATCCGGATATAAATCTCCCGAAAGAGGAATAAACTCCTATTCATCTTACATTTCACACAAGTCTAAGTTATATGATATCTCATATCTTCATATACGAGCAAAATACTATACACAACAAGTATATTTATACATATATTACAATCATAAGTATAATATACATCCCACCAAGCTATAACTCGAGGATACAGTCTCAAAGTGCCATCATGATCCGGGTATGCTCTACTTAACCCCCGGAACCAAATCAGACTCACTCATGATCATGGTATAAATACTAAATGATGGAGGCGTTCATGTTCCCTCCTGAAACTAAAATCATTATCGCACCCATATGCGGGACAATATGACCTGGGGATATACTCTCCCTACTCTGTAAGCCAGGGGATTCACCCACATTGCACAACCTCCCTGGATAGCACTAGAGATATATGTATACATAAATATATCGTTTTCATACCAATGTATTTATTATCAATTCATATACATATATTGTAACAACACCCGTACATATCATATATCACTTCTCAATATGCCCGGGCTATAATTGCCGAACTCTTATAGCAATGTTTAAAATATTCCGAATGTTCCCATTTGTGATAGTATATAAGTATTTACACACTTAGAATACTAACCCCGTAAGCATTCTTTTACTTAAGATTTACTTACCTTAATCACTTTTAAGAATTTATATATAATCCCGATTATACCAATTCATAATACTTAAATAAGTATACAAGTTACTTATTTTAATTCCATAGGTATCGCATCACCTATAATAATAGTCGTCAACAGACGTACCGGATATCCGCTTAATCCTCTTTATCCCATATCCTAAATTCTATCCTAATTGCATTATAGGATTCACTCAAATGCAATCGGCCCATATTTATTCTAACCTCATATATATGTATATATATATATATATATATATATATATATATATATATATATATATACACACACACACACTTGTCGAAGACCTCTCTCGAATGTTAAGCATCCTAACCATTCATTTAATCCATACTCCGGATTGTACATTAAATTAATTGAAGGTTCCCTCTTTCATTCCATGGTTTACTCACCCTAACTTCCATTATCTTGGAATCCTAATATCACTTCTAGAATCCCCTACAATAACCTCCAATTTGCAATTTAACTCCCTATAAACTTTAAGGAAGAAATTTTTTCCATGACTGCTAAGCATAATCGATTCGCCCAAATATGAATCGATCCAGCCAAGCGAATCGATTCGACCTCTGACAATCCTATGGGTCTTCCTATGCGAATCGATTCGCCCAAATGCTAATCGATTCACCCTGTCCGGAGTTGACAGTTTGGGCGATTTCATCTTCTCCAAAAATCCCAAATATCATCCCAACCTCCATTTTTGTGGTTTCTAATCTCAACCAACAACATTATAATCATCCTAACACTGATTTATAACTAACACGTCAATTAATTTATGGGATAGGACAATTTCTCTTAGATTTAAACCCTAAAACTAATTAAACTCTCTTTTATCATTTCTTCCCATTTCTAACCATTTATACACACCATTAGCAGGGTTTAACACTAGAAGTCATCAAGAGTTAACAATACATCAATTTGTAAACTCAAAATCAATTTTCCCAAACTTATTTCAAAGGTTTCAACCCAAAAATCATATAGGTTATCAACTATAATATGATATACACACACACTCAATTGAATAAGGCAAGTAAACATTTGCCTCATGGATAAAAATCTGATGACGTCGAGTCGAACCCCGCGAAGTTTGGACTGGAATCCCCTTCCGCTTCCTCTTTTCCTTCATCCTTTCTTTCCATCTTATTTTCTCTATTTTCTTTCCTCTCTCTCTGTCTCTCTCTTCCTCTCTCTCGTGTGTTATAAGAGAAGAGATAAAGGGTTTATAAAACCCAATTTTGACTCGTATACTCAATTGCGAGCCCCTACTAGTCCAAAAGTCCCCTGAACCTAAACACTACCCCCGAATACTCTATTCTGACTATCTCGGCCATTCCAAAACCCACTGTGAACTCAAAATCTCAATCTGAGTTACTTAACTAAAATTCACTAGTCGGACCCAACGTTTCTCAACACACGTTTTCTATAACGTAAACTATCACTTGTCACTTAACTCAACTGCGACATGACATAAAAATATTCCGAATCATTTACTTGGTCCCCAAAGTAAATGTAACGGTAATTATCTAGCACTCATAAATCCCGAATTAATTTTCACATTAATTCCTCTAATTACCAAATTATGCCCACTTATGTAATTGAAATATCTACAAAAGTACGGGGTATTACATATCTGCCATGATTAGTTTCACCAAATTAATAAAGATAAAACTGGATTAAAATTTAACTTAACTTGTTTGTGACCTAATTTATGGATTCTACCCTTGATCATATAACCGGACCACACTGCATGTTTTTCATGGGTAATATTTATTAAAAAGACACTCAATCTAATTGTCTATCTTTTAGCAAAAATCAGTAGGAAAAAATAAACCAAAACCTAGGAAAGGAAGTCATTCAATTATAAGAGGTTGAAGCTAAGCAAAAAATTAAACAAGGGATGACTAATCTTAATAAGGAAATTAAAGATTAAGTGCAACAAAAATTCCAACATTCTCTTATGTTGCAAAAAGTTTTAAAATAAAAAGAAATAATATTTAGAAGATTAAGCAAGACTACAATCTTCCTTAAATTCCACACAAGAAGAAGAAAAGTAAAAACTAGTCTTCATTTAAGAATTTCATTCAGTTTTTTAGATTTGTAGGAAACATGCTTTATATTCTCCTCTCACGTTAGCACTAGTGGCGGGCTCTCTCATTCATCCACCTTTTTTATTTATTTTAATAAACTTGGATCCTCGTGAGATTTATTTAAAAATAAGATTTGAAAATAAATGTGGGCAAATCTTGGGTGGCAAATGTTTCTTTTGGTATAATTAAGGAATTTTTTCTACAAAAAGTGGGAAAAGCATGAAAAATTAAAAAAAAATCCATGATAAATATTGGGTATAAAATGCAAATAAAAGTTGATAAAAACCTCATTTGACGCATTTTAAATCATTTTTCATGACAAATTGTACCTATCAAATGGGCCCAAGTTTCCCTATGAATTATAGTTATACTAACACTTTATCTTCTTAAATATTTTTTTAAAATCAAAACACACCAATCTTAAATGTTTCATTATATACCAAACGTAATGATGTTAACTTTTTAGAATTTACGTTGATCGTGTTCATAACACGTGAGGATAGTTTTGTCAAACCAACATGGAAGGGAAATTTAAAATTTTGAGAAAATTAAAATTATATAATAAAAAATTCAAAATACAAAAATTGTATATATTTTTTTTAAAATATTAGATTTGGAGATTTTCTTAAACAAATTTACAAATTTTATTTTTAAATTAAGAAATTAAAAAAAAAAAGCAGTCATAACCTTTTGTATTTTGTCAAAAAATGCACAAATAATTTCGGGAAATGCCAAAAAAATACAAAAAATAAAAAGGATTTTAAGAAAGCCCCCTAATAGTGTGTGCCTAGGCAAAGATGGTCCAAATAAACACAAGTCCAATTTTCTTTTTTTGAATTTTCAAAGATTGAAACTTTAAAGTAGATTAACCTAATTAAACTTAGCACCAATTTTAAACCTTAGTTGTAGAAAACCAATTTACCCAATTTTATCTTTTGACCTAAAACATGCATCTATGTGATAAGGCGATAAAATAATTAAATCATTCAAAAAATGCCGAGAACCACAAAGGGAAAAATCACAAATAGCCCAGCCAAACAGATCACTATGATATGGGCTTACAAAGTATAGACAGTAGACTTACTCAATGACTCAATCTCCACAAGCCTTGACGCTCTTCTATCTTCGACCACACCTCCACAGTGCAAAGCAAGAGTCCATCCATGCAGGCTACCATAACACACGAGTCCACGCACGCCTCGATATCCATCGATGAGTCTCAGCAACCGTGTACACTATAAACTGCACTCACGGAGTCCATCGCATGAAATAAGTTATCTCAAGATGAAATAAACAAACTTTAGGGCTCAATTTCAAGATCTCAAAGCATATGTATTACGAATCTTTGATCAGTAAATGCAAAAGGTGAAACAAGGATTTTAGAACTTTTGTAAACATGTTGGATAACATTTTTTCACAAAACGTTCCTTAAAAATTGATTCCAACATGCCTTAAATAGTGATAGAAAAAAATCGAGGCAGTGAACTCTTTCGAATGAAAATAAGGGTCGTTCAAATGAGATTAGCACTTTCGTTCTAACCACATTCCATTTAATTCGAACAAAGTTCTTTCTCGTTCAAACATCCTCCCAACGAGATCCAAACGAAGTGTGAAATCCTTGACATGGATCCCTCGTTCGATGGTCGTTAAATAGTCATTCTAACAAGATCGTAATTTCGTTCTAATGAGAATAATAGTCATTCGAACGACAATGAGGAGGTTAATTATCTTTCTAATGAGATTAAATCCAAAAAATATTTTTTTTAAAAAATATTTAAAAATAGTTCCAAACGTTTTAAGTACCAAAATAAATCCGCTTAAAAATATCCAAGGACCCATATTCAATATGTCTGCATACCCATGAGATTCTCGATAAACGTGAAGATAAACTTGGTACTAAACATGGCATGATGTATACAATCTTTGAAGCTTGGTCGCTAAGTCTTCATCAAACCGGTCATAGGCTTATGGGATCAATAACATAAAGTTTATCCTATGACTCAAACGTTTTGTCCAGAATAATTCCAATTACATATTTGTCCTTAAAAATTTCCCCTTTTGTATATTCCAGACAAAACAAAAACAAAAATCCTATGCGCCATTAGGCTCTTTAAAAAGACTCATTCCCCAACCACAAAAAGGAAAAAAGAGTACAAATTCTCGACAGACAAATAAACTTGAGTAGCTTTTCTTTCCTTGAAAACTTTATCGCATTGTTGTAAACCGGAATCCCGCACACTTAAGCATATCTTCAAATGCAAAGAGAATATAACAAGTATAAATCAATAAAATGAAGAAACATCTGAGAACGTTTAAATCAATCTCAACTTAGGAAAGACATCTCCCCCTAAGATAAAAATGTTCTAATCATGCAAGGAAAAGATACCATTCCTCTCCTTTTTGTTCATGAATAAACAAAGCAAGATAGCATAAAATAATTACTCCCGCTAAAATGAAATATCCCCCTAAATATGATATCATAAGATACCAATTTTAAACATAGGGAGAATGGGAATAAAATAATGCAACGGTGTAAAGTGTAGCAAACGCACAAAATGGCAACTCAAACACAAGTAATCAAAACTATGATAAAACAATATCAATATTGATGTAAAAATATAATGATATAAATATGCGATGAAATATGATACGGATTTTGAAATTACCAATTTTGAGAAAAGAAATTTCAATGCACACAAGGAGAAATATCTACATGATGATATAGCATGCCATATAAAATTCAATGATATAGCATATGGCAAACATGGTCTAAATCCAAACTGTAAAGACTTGTAACATGATACCATATATAATATATACAAAATATACCAATAAAAAACCGTCATATATAAACAACCACAAAACTAACACAAAACACATAAGCTTTATGTACTAGCATAGTATCGATATGTCTAAATATGTGGGATGGAATGAATAGGTGTGAACTAGATACAAATGAATTATGACTAAAACACTCAAATATGTTGAAGAAGTTCTAATTGACTGTAAAACTTTATCAAACTAAGATTTAGCCTCAAGTAACAGGCTAAAGTGAATTTTATGAACAAACAAGAACAATGCACACAAGCTTAGAATATTTATGATTCAACAAATCAATAATGTCATGACAAAATAAACATGACTAAGATTCCCTGTGCTAACCCATTGATCTTCAACTAAACACTCTCAAAAGATAAATATATATCATATTTTCTTTTCTTATTTTTTTCTCACTTTTTGTGAAGCTATTTCTTTTAAAATATCAAACAAACAAAACATGTTGGCCGGTGAAATTTTTTTGTTTTTATTTCCTTTTAATCTTTTCATTAGGATCTTGCCAACGGTGGATTTCCCACATAGGATATTTGCACCTTTCGTAGACCTTTCAAGAGTACCCTCAACTTTTTAATTCAATTCAAACATTCTCACGGGAAACGGTTCTTACATGAACAAATTTTCCATAGTCACAAAATATGTAGATGGCAACATTGATAGGAGAACATCTCACAAAGCTCAAATATACATGTGAAGTTAAAATTTAAACATCTCATGCTTGTGTGTGCAGAGGCATATAAAAAGTCGAATCCATAAATCAAATCAAGATCGAAACGACTCCATGCAATCATGATTAAGAACAATCAAAGTATCTAATATCACAACCAAATGTCCTAGCCACATGAAAAATCCTTTTGAGTTTTTAAAAAAAATCTAAAATAAAATACCAATTTTTCAATTTTTGATAACGAACTCTAACTCAAAAGACAAACAAAATCTTTTTGTATATTATGAAGCACAAACTAGTTAAAATATATTATGAAGCACAAACTAGAGTATGACAAACAAGCTAACACAATCAACCATTAGATATAGCATAAAAAGTATAATATGCAAGCAAACGAGAATCAATAAGACTAATATGCAAGGCCTCCAAATCTGATTTCCTAACCCATGTAGGTGTAATGTGACGCTTTTGGGTTTGGGGAAATTTGGTGACTCTATTACTAGAATTCCTAGAAACATTCTTAATATCATAGCAAAACCTCTTAAAGTGACTGTTCATATCACAATGAGTGCAAGGGTAAACACGACGAGGGGTGTTACTTAAGGGTTGACCTTTCCTAACGTTCCTAGTCGACTTTATCAAACGTATGATCTTGGCTTCGAAAGAAGAAGCATTTTGATCATCGAAGCCAATTCCACACTTGTCATATTTGATTTGGAGGGTGCTTAACATTTTTCCCAACTTTTTTTACCTTGACTCCAAATCAATGCGTCTCAAATTTCTCAATCTCTCCTTAAGCTCAACTATCCTCGACTCGAGTAAACACGTAGAATCCTTAATCTCTGGAAGTTTTTATTAATTATCCTTCATAAAACCACAAAGATTGTCTCTCTCTCTCTCCCTTGGCCTAATCTAGCTTCTCTCAAAAAAATTTTTACGTGCCCTAAGATCCCCAATCAAAATACTATCATCATTCACTGCGGCTTGTTCCTCCAACTTGGCTTCCAACTTCAAGTTAGCATTTTTTACCTTTAAATTTTCTACATACAATTCACGGAAGGCAACTTGGAGTTCGTTATCTACCTCCTCTTATTCATCCTCACTATTATTTCCACTAACTTGATCGTCACTCACTTGGGGTCCATAAACTATGGCCTTGAAAGTGTTATGTAAAGAAATATCTACATAGTAAGATTTATTATCAAAGATTACATGACTAACCATGAACATGGTAAATTTGTGCTCAATGGGGGAATCGTTTCCCTCTTTCTAATCAGTATCACTAAGGGTTCCATTAAATGTTATTGGTTTCTTTCCCTCCTTCCTAGTTTAGTAGGGCACTCAGCTACCCTGTGGCTATAACCCTCACAACCATAACATATTTTTTACTCATCCCTCTTAAAATTTTCATTCATGTTCTTAGGGAATTGATCGGCCTTGTTGTGATTATTTTTCTCAAACCTTTTTACATCGTTTGATTACTTTTGGAATTTGAGAAATTTCTTGAACTTCTTTACCACATAATGAGATCTTTGGAATTAATGTCAGACTAATCATCCAAAACAGGTGTTTCCTCATATTAGGCTTTCAAAGAAATACCCTTTTCTTTTTTTGTCACATTCTTGGAGGTAAACATGTCAAGCTCGTAAGTTTGTAATTCACATAAAATCTCTTTAAGTTTCATAGAGTTAAGAGTACCCAAAGAATTTAAAAACGTTCACCTTTGGATTAAATCTTTTAGGCAACGACCTTAAGATTTTCTTGATTACTCGGTTGTCGGGTATCTTCTCTCCCGAGTTAAAAGACGAGTTAACAATATTGTATAATATAGAGTAAAACTCATCAAAGTTCTCACTTTCCAACATTTTAATCATTTCAAATTTAGTTGTAAGGTTTTGGATTTTGGAAGTCTTAAAAGTATTAGATCCTACATGGGTTAGTTAGACTATGTCCTAATCCTCTTTAGATATCTCAAAAGTCATTATACGATGGAACACCTCAGGGGTGATAGAACAAAACAGAGCATTTAAACCTCTAGAATTAAAATTCGCTTACTTAAGTGCGACCTCAGTCCAAGATTTCTATGGGTTTTAAATGAATTGCTTCTCCATTTATATTGGCAGGTGGAGACCCGCTCATCTGTAGCCTTAAGTGCTGATTTCATACACATTTTCTAGTATACGTAGTTCGACACATCAAACATTGGGGTTCTAATACCATCAAATCCTCCGAAATTCATGCCTAAAGACACGAGATCAAAACACAATAACTAAGTATTCTGGCTCTAATACCAATTTGAAATAGCCCATTAACATTGTGTGCTTAGGCAAAGATGGTCTGAATAAATAAAAGCCCAAATTTTTATATTTTTTGAATTTTTAAAGATTGAAAATTTAAACTAAATTAACCCAATTAAACTTAGCACTGATTTTAAACCTTAGTTGTGAAAATTGATTTACCCAATTTTATCTTTTTAAGGTAAAACATGCATTTAGGTGATAAGCATATAAAATAAATATATCATCCACAAGACGTCGATGTACGAAGCAAATAACAAAGGGGAAAACCTTGGGAGGCATAACCAAACATATCATTATGATACGATTTTACAAAGTATAAACATTAGATTTACTAAACGACTCGATCCCGCAAGCCTTGATGATCTTCTATCTTCTACCACTCCTCCACGGTGCAACGCAAAAGTCCGCCTACACAAAATGCAACAATGCATGAGTCCATGAACGTCTCGGTATCCACTGATAAGTCTTAACAACCGTCTACACCGCAATCAGCATGCATGGAGTCCACCGCATGAAACAAATTCTCTCAAGATGAAAGAAATAAATTTTGGTGCCCAATTTCAAGATCTCAAAGCATATGAATTATGAATCTTGGATCTTTAAACATAAAGAATGAACAAGGGTTTTGGAACTTTGGTAAACATGTAGGAACACGTTTTTTACCAAAAGTTCTCAAAAAATAAAAATATATTTTTCTTTAAAAAAATTTTAAAAACAGTTCCAAACATTTTAAGTACAAAAACTAACACCCTTAAAAATATCCAATGATCCATATTCAATATGCATTCATACCTGCGAGATCATCAATAAACAAGAAGACAAACTTGGCACTAAACACAGCATGATGTATTTAATCTTTGAAGCTTGGTCACTACGTCTTCATCAAATATGCCATGGGCTAATGCGATCAACAACACAAAGTTTATCCTGTGACTCAAACGTTTTGTCCAGAATAATGATATTTACATACAAATTGACTCGACTTGAAATTTGTCCTTATGGATTCAAACTGATCAACCAAGAAATTATTTTTTAAACTTGTAAAAAAATTCGATAAAAACTAAAAGAAAAGTGAGGGTGAATATTCATATGTGTGTTCTACTCTTATAGTCTTGTTAATTAAATATATTAATTACTTAATTACTTCACCGTGTAATTATTTCAAAAAAAATAATTATTATTACATCATAAATGTAAACACAGGCGCAACTTGGTTGAGAGGTTGCATACTAAATAGTTTGACACCTAAATTTATATAATCATAGTTAGTCGATTATGAAAAATTTGTCAGAAGTATGATCAATTAGACAACCTTGCATGTAATGTGTCTAGAGAAATGCTTAAACTATGACTTACCTACATTGTATGATTATTCTACCTATACTGAAGAGGAATGGAATAGAGAAGATAGGGGGAAGAGATTTTTTTTATTTGTTAGTCAAAATGATTTAATAATTTATTTACAGAATATAAAAACAAAAATTAAAACATGCATAATACTTTGTTAGTTATACGAAAATGACAGGGATACTAAATGCAGAATTATTGATTAACGCAAGTGTTAAATACTCTGACCTTTGAAGCACCCCATATCTTTGACTCATTTGAGTCTATATTATATAGGAGCTTATCTAGTTTGAAAATAGTGACAAAATTGTGCCCATCCCTAGTTAAACCAAAAAGCCTCAGAACTCTCTCATCAACTTTGATATTCCTCTACAAATTATTGATTGTATCTCACATACACCACACACTAGGACTGTATACATGTTGCATTTCATTCTCATTATGACCTAATGTGAGTTAAATCCCATAATATGAATTTTAAATATTTTTTGGGATTTATTAAGAATTTTCTAAGGATTTTAAAATGATTTTTGGATATTAAAATTTGAACTTCGTAAAGTTTTTGGGCTGTTTTGTAATTAAAACTTGTCCTTAAAACAATCTTGGGTAGAAACCAAAAGCGGCAGAAAATATTGTGGTGGAAAATGAGATTCTTTGGTAAACCAAAAACACGCGTGTGATATTAAATCTAGAGCATACATGTGTTGCCCTCACAAACTTCAAACCAATTTCTAACCATTGGATTGTTTTTATCTACGGTCTGCATGTCTTAGACTTCAACCAAGTGAAATACTTTTTAACCAATCAGAGTAGTCCATTCCCACCGCCAATTGTGAGCCATTAGATCTCCATCGCTTTAAATCCTTTTAATCTCAGCCTTTGATTTCAATCCCTTGTTCGAACTCCTTCGATGCCTCGTATAAATAAATGCCATCTGTGAGGCATTGGAGGACTTTGGCTATTTCCTCGTTTGAGGGAAAAAAGAGAAAAGAGAGAGAGTTAAAACCCTAATCTAACCTTGTCAAATCCAAAACTCAGAAACACTTTTCTGAGATTTACAAACCTTAAGTGTTGAGTGTTTAGATCATAGTTTGAGAAATATTCCTCTCTTGTTCTTGATCATTGTTCCAACTTATTCACGTTAATAGAGGTTCTCAGTTTCTCTACATAGAAACCTGAAATCTCATCTTAGTGATACAAATCACGTATATAGATATCTATATTGATTTCTTATTTTGAGAAATCATACTTGTTGGTTATTTTAAACTGATTTCATGTTTTTAAACCCTATATCAACAATATTTCTTCTGATTTCATTTTACTCAAATCATCGGGATAATACCTAGTTTTGAGATATTGATTGGGATTTGCACTTTCTTGATAATATTTTCAAAACTCAAAAGTGTTAGGATCTTGGATATTTCACAACAAAATTTCCTCTTGATCTACGGATAAATTGAAAGGTTTAAAGTCTAATTTTGGTTTGACTAAACTGATTTTAGAAAACCTTGCATGTTTAGTGATTTTGTAATTTGATTAAGTCATCTTGTCTGTATTAAGTGTGAGTGTGTTGCATGCATATGTTAGGAGAGCACATCACCACTACACTTTCACCCTACCACACTTAAAGTGTTGGTAATATGATCTTGAACTTGTTTGAGTCGACGTAAAGACTGGAATAAAGTAAAGTTACGAAAGCTCGAGAAAACATCAACAATAACAAACTTCAGAGAAGTCAGATCGAATCCAGAGGAGTTGGTTACGATTCTGAACTTAATTTAGGTGTATTTGTTTATTTTGATTGTTAAATAGGTTGTAATTTGTTACTTTAATTTTAGTGGATTTTCATTTTGTGATGTAGAGGTCATCGTGGATGTTCCCCCAAATGGGTGGGATTTTACCACATTAAAAACTACTCGTGTTCTTCCTCATACTCTCATCACCTTATTCTTGGTTGTGCTAATTTAGTAGTTCAAGTTTTGTTTTTCAAAACTGGTTAACTCTAGATCTGAAATAACTCATTCACACTCATTCAAACTATTTTGATAAGTTTTTAAACACATCTTGTGTTCAGTTTTGTTTTGATTAAAAGATTTTCCTCAACAAACAGTTCGAAGCCATTTTAACAGTTTAACTTTATTTTAAACATCTTAAGTGGAATTTTTCAACCTTAAGACGATATTATCCCACAACTGGTGTTAACCGGACTTTGGCAAATGTCTCTCAGGATACAATTATCACCCTTGCAAAAGAAGCAATTCAAATTGCAAGACACTTTTGAACTAACATTTACAGAACTCTCATATATGATAAACTCAGACCTAACCGAAACACGTTTATTTCCTATTTAAAAAAAACTTTTTAAAATAATTACCCAAGCCACTTATTTATACTAAATAAGTGGTAGTTAAAAAACGGATGGGAAAATCCCAACAGTCGACTGTTGGGATAAAATAGAATTTAATTGCTGACAGAAAATAAATAAAACAAATTAAAAAACAGAAATAAAACTTAGGCCAAAAAAATAAAAGAAACCCACATAATACAAATAAAAAGCCCAAAAAAATTGGCCCTAAAAGATTGTACTTAGTCAAGATATAGCCCAAGGCCCATGTCCCACGACCCACGAGCATTAGTCGAGCCTAACTAGACTAGAGCAGGTTCTATCGAGCGGGCAATGGCGTGCACGCGTGTGGCTTTGGAAATCAAACCAAGCTTGTATAAGTCCTCCTTCCTTCAAAGATCTGGGATACCCCAAGGTCACTAAGCCTTTAGGCCAAACTGGGTGATATTATACAACACCCATTTTTCACATTCTTCTTATGTGGTATAAGGACTTTAATCCTAACACTTCAACCAAGTTCCATATTCAAAGTGTGTGCTTTGAGATACAATTTTTCATTCATTAATTTATGGTTTTAAGCATGTGAATCTATCATGTTATATTCCTTGTAGAGGAGGATACGTTACTGCTTTGAACCATCTCAAAGGACATGCAGGTCCCATATTAAATTGACCTTAAAGTTTACCAAAATCTTATGTTTTCAATTGAACTAAAGCCCATGAGTTATAATGATCCCCCACATGAATGAAAATTGGTTGGATTAACATAAATGACTATGCAGACACTAAGAGAGTTCTATATAAAACTTCATGTATCGGGAGAGATAGTTTTTGGCCTTGAATCTTTACTAGTGAGCGACTATCGAATGTACTTATTGATCAGTAAACACAATATCTTAAACTGTTCATTGTTTTGTGAATTTTTCAAATAAAGATGATTATTTTGGTTGTGTTCATTTTGGCCCTAAACAATTCCTAGTTTCCTAAGTGCTTTGGAGAATTTTAGCCTTTTGAATTTCTCATAGAAAAGTTCCCTTCACACTCACATAAATTACTTCTCATTAAGAGTATCCTACTATACCGCGCTTGAATTTGCAAATTATAAGAGTCATTGAAAGTTAAGCTTATCCTTACTTACCTTGTACGCAACGCTGTTTTTATCATAGAAATGGGTAAGAGTTTGAAGCTCATCAGTGCTCTTTTTAAAGAGTCGTTCAAGATTTGGTTGTACCTTTGAATCTATATCTTGGGATCTCTAGTCAACTAGGTAGGGTTTCCATCAATACAATTCTTTATTTTATAGGCTTTTGTCCTATTTCCCTCGATAAATTATAGACTTGCTCTCTATTTAATCCTTTGGTTAACGGATCCACTATATTTCCCTTAGACTTAATATAATCACCAGAAATTATTTTATTATAGATAATTTATTTAATGATATTATGTCTTCAACGTATTTATCGTGACTTACCATTATACATATGACTCTGTTCTCTGCCAATTATCGATTCACTATCACAATGTATACAAATTGCAGGCACAGGTTTTGGCCAAATTGGGATATCCTCTAAAAAGTTTTGAATCCATTATGCTTCTTCTCCAGTTTTATCTAAAGCTAAAAATTCAGAGTCCATAAAAGACCTAGCAATGCAAATCTATTTTGAGGATTTCCAAGAAACTGCTACACTAACAAGTGTAAATACGTAACCACTTATGGATTTAAAATTCTTTGAATTAGATTTCCTATTAGCATCATTGTATCCTTAAAGTATAATCAGATATCTAGTATAGTGCAATCTATTATTAAGAGTATATCTTAGATATCTAAGATCCCTTATTATGGCTTTCCAATGGTCTTCTCCTGAATTACTTGTATACCATCTCAATTTACTAACTGAGTAAGCGATATCTGGATGAGTACAGTTCATAACATACATTAAATAGCCTATAATACGAGAATATTCTAATTGAGATATACCATTTTCAGTATTTTTATATAAATGAAGATTTGGGGCAGTAAGTGTTTTAGCGTTGATATCATTACCTTTATAAAACTTATCGAGTATCTTCTCAATATAATGAGATTGAGACAAGACAAGTCCTTTCGATGTTTTAGAAATTTTAATTCATAATATAACATCGTCAATACCCATATCTTTCATATCAAATTTACTTGACAATATTTTCTTAGTAGATTTAATAATATCTTTATTATTTCCAATAATAAGCATATCATCTATATAGAGACAAACAATGACATAACCACTTGTAGTGTTTTTAGTGTAAACACATTTATCACACTCGTTTATTTTAAATCCAATTGACACCATTACATCATCAAATTTCCCGTGCCATTGTTCACGTGCTTGTTTTAATCCGTAAAGGGTTTTAACAAGTTTACGCACTTTCTTTTCTTTTCTTGGAACTTTAAATCATTCTAGTCGTTCCATATATGTCTTCATTTAACTTTCCATTTAAGAAGGCGGTTTTTACATCCATTTAATGTATATAAATAATATGTAATGCTGAAACGGCTATTAACATTCGAATGGATGTTATTCTCGTAACAAGTGAGTAAGTTTCAAAGTAATCTAATCATTCCTTTTGTCTATAGACTTTAGCTACAAGTCTATATTTGTATTTATCAATTGATTCATCAACTTTTAATTT
The DNA here is from genome assembly GCA_949130495.1 of Sambucus nigra. Classification (NCBI taxonomy): domain Eukaryota; kingdom Viridiplantae; phylum Streptophyta; class Magnoliopsida; order Dipsacales; family Adoxaceae; genus Sambucus; species Sambucus nigra. The sequence goes on along the minus strand of OX422208.1, from coordinate 763,543,788 downwards.
TCTCTCGAATATCCAATTGCATCCAAGAGGTTTACTTCTTGGTGGAAGGTCAACCAATTCCCATATATGGTTTTGCATGATGGATTCAATATCATTATTTACATCCTCATTCCAAAAATGGGGTTCTAGAGTTGACATCGCTTCTGCAAAGTTTCTAGGCACATTTTCTAACATTTATGTTAGAAAATCTAGACCAAAAAACTTTAAAGTCTTTTTCCTTTTGCTTCGTCTAGGTTTTAGGTCATCATCTTTCCCAATATATTCATAGTATATACTATTTTGATGACTACTAGATGCATATCATAAGTTCTTTTACACTAAATTGAATCAACCACTTTATTTTTATTAGGAAATATATCTTCAAAGAGATATGCATTCCTAGATTCAATTATAGTATTTACGTGTATATCAGGAATCTTAGATTTATGTATAAGAAATCGATATGCACTAATACTAATTACATAACCAATAAATATGCAATCAGCAATATTTGGACCTATCTTAATCCTTTTAAGATCATGAACCACTACATTTTCAAGACACCCCTACACTTTGAGGTATTTGTAAGAAGGTGTTCGACCTTTATCCAATTCATATGGTGTCTTTGATGATTTCTTATGAGGCATTTTGTTAAGAAGGTAGTTTGAAAAAAGCAAAGCTCCCCCTACAAGTTTTGAGGTAAACCCGAACTTATCGACGTATAATTCATCATCTCTTTTAGAGTTCAGTTTTTGCATTCCTCAATCCCATTAGATTGAGTTGAGTAAGGGGCGGTAGTTTGATGAATAATTTCGTGTTTTGAACAAAATTGTTCAAAAGGGGAATCATTTTCACCTCCTCTATTTCTCCTAACTACTTTAATCTTTTTTCTAAGTTGATTCTCAACTTCATTTTTATACTGTTCAAAAATATTTACCGCCTCATCCTTTCTTTTAAGCAAATGAACATAATAATATTGTGCAATCATCAACAAAAGTAATAAAATATTATTTTCCACCTATTGTTTGTAAAAATTTTAAATCCCATATATCACTATGCATTAACTCAAGAGGGTTTGATTCCACACACGTTTCACACTTGTGATTTGAGTCTATACTAAATTTTGGTATTAAGTCTAAATTAATTAATCTACGAATAGTATCATAATTAACATGACATAATCTACTATGCCATACATTACAAAACTTAAGAAATAAGTAGAACATACGTTCTTATTATTATTAATAGGCATTACAGTCATTACATTGAATTTGAGGAGACCTTCTCTCAAATATCCTTAACCCACATACATGTCACTCTTAGTGATTACAAATTTATCAGATTCAAATACAAGTTTAAATCCCTTCTTGCTAAGTAGTAATCCTGAAATAAATTTCTTTCGAATATCTGGGACATGAAGCACGTAGTTGAGAGTAAGTTGATTTCCCGTATCCATATTGAGTATAACTTCCCTTTTCCTTCAAACTTTGAAGTAGAAGAATTTCTCATAAAAAGTTGTACCTCGTGATCAGAGTGTTCGTAGGAAGTAACCATATTCTTGTCAGAACATATGTGACCAGGGGCCCCAGTGTCCAACCACCATTCGTGTTGCGCCCTAACCTAATTAATTTAAAATCATCATTTTTATTATAGAGATAAATTCCTTTAAACAATACTTTACTTTAAATCTCTCACAAAAATAGAACTAGATTTTTTTTTCCAAAGGCATGTTTAGATGAAAACATTACTACCTTTATATATAACTTATAAGTACTAAATGAATTTACATACCAAAGTTTCTCGAATTAGCATTTACCTAAAAGCTTATCGATATCAAAGTCATATCATTTATACTCCACTCTCCCGTTTTATAGTCCTAACTTGACAGTGAACTCCAAACGATAGGCATACCTGAAACAAAATGTTATAGGAGTGTAATCACTAAAATATTAGTGAATGACCATAACCACACATATAACCGATTTGAATAATCATTTTTTTTTCTAATGTTATGACCCAAGTAGAAATTGTGAAACTCCCGCAAGTCTGGACCTGCCACAATCCAATTAACCCGGCACAATGGGGACCGCCACATCCCTTTTTTGGCCCAAGAACAAAAACCTTTAAGCTGATTAACGGGACCGCCACATCCTATAGGACCCACCACAGTCCTTAACATTAGATATAGGACCCACCACATTCCATAACATTAGATAACTTAGCTTAACATTTTTAATCATATGCATAAGTCTCATAAACACAACATCATTACACAAGTATCACCACATACGTAGTTAAGCTATACATTTTCATATAAAAATATATGCATCTATATTTCATAGGGCAGATCACTCACCATAGAGCAAGTAATAAAACTAATACTAAAATGTAATTCCTTTGTATGGTAGTTTCAATCGCTTCCCCACCAATCAATTTAACATCATTAGTATTTCAATACACCAAATCACATTAAACCTATTAACACATCACATTAGTTAGTCAATATGAAATAACCGAAAGGAATTAGACATTCTACTTTACATTTCTATAACTCCTTGTTCATTTGGGTTTTAACATAATTTACGGAATGAAATTATGAATTCTTTAGAGAAAGTTATCCCCATTTTATTACAACCTTTTCCAAATTATTTTTGCAGAAAAACAACAACAAAACTTCAACTTCAAAATAACCCCAAACACAAAATATAAGGTATTTTATTACATCTTTGAGTACGTCATACTCATATATGTTCTCTAACATCTCCAACTGGAACATCTTGATTTTAATAAGTATTCATTGATTTATGCCCGTTTTAACACAACTAGGTAAAAATAAAACATTAAAGTAAAACCTAACATGGTTAAGCATACATACTCTCCACCTCGGGCATCAACCATGGAAACATATACTAAACATTTTTTAAAATACACACACATCATATACATACATTTCCTATATTAAAAAGCTTCGTAAGAAGGTGATTCAAATTTAGGACGTTAAAGTTAACATTTACTATCCTAACACAAGTTCTTATTTATGTTCTAAAGTCATCCTTGTTTTAACACAATTAGGCAATATAAGTATCATTCAAATATTTATCAAAATTAGAAACAAAAATATACAAAGTGTAAAACTCATTCATATGACCAACTTTAAGAAAGAAATAATTACCTTAAAGGAACTCCTCGATTTATTGTGATTTTCTGAAGCAATTTCTTTCTTAACTTCCCCCTTTCTCTCTCCTTAGGCCAAATCTTTCAAACCTTCTCATTTATCATGAGGAAGAAGGTTTCTATCTGATTTTTAATTAGAAAATACGTTCCAAGGGGTCCAATAGCAATTAGCCTTCTGGTTACGTGTGATGGGTTGGAAAAAAGGTCTAATAAAAAAATTCCACTAATTACTGATTTGTCCCACATTGGTAAAATTATCATAACTCACTATTACAGACTCCGATTTACTCCCACTTTGTACCTAAGTGTATATAACTTATACATATACAACTTTCATATTTTGTATTTTTCCAAAATCATAAAACTAGTATGCATAATTTGGGCTCAAACGGGACAATAGCAATGTTCCGAAAATCTCAACACTTTCACATTTGGTGACCAAACATCATCAATTTCACACCAACACCCTAGTTTACTTTTATAAACATAATGATGCATTAAAAAAATACTCTATTATGGATTTAACCATATAGATAATCATATGCTCTAAACGTTCTATCACCGATCATATGCTCAATTATAAACTATTGCAAACAACATATGTGCCATGTGAGTATGCATTCCCTAAATAAGATAATTAAAATATTTAATACCCATCACCAAACTTATTGATAATAAATTATACTTAATCATGTAACTAACATTCCTAATCATGTTTTAAGCCCTTATAATTCTATCCCTCTTAAAAAAACTCCGTCCCTGAAATTTAACACATAATAAACTTACCAAACAGATGTGGATATTGCTTCTTCATATTATCCTCTCCTTCCCAGGTGGCATACTCCACATTCTGACTTCAACACATTACCTTAACTAATGGAATGGTTTTATTACGTAATACTTGCTCCTTTCGATCTAAAATAGAAATTGGTTCTTTCACATAGGTCAAGTCTTTAAGCTATATTGATTGTGAAATAAACACATGGGAAGGATCGGGTACATACTTACGCAACATCGATATATAAAAAACATCATGTATCCGATATAATTCTGGTGGTGGTACCAATTTATAGGCTACATCTTTAACTTTTTTCAATATCTGATAAGGGCCAATGTACCTAGGACTTAATTTTCCTTTCTTCCTAAATATCATAACCCCTCATCAAGGAGAAACACGTAGGAATACTCGATCACCTTCCTTAAATTTCAATTCTTTCCTTTGGTTATCTGCATAGCTTTTCTATCTACTTTTCTCCACCGAAGTAGTTTTTATTCCCCTACTTCAGTCCAACATATCGGAGTCCTGCACTTTCTCCGATACAAGTCTTCATAAGGAGCCATCCCAAACTCAAATGATAACTATTATTATAAGCAAACTCTATTAGTGAAAAGTGTTCATCCCAACTGCCCTTGAACTAAAATACACAAGTTCATAACATGTCTTTGAGTGTTTGGGTCATTCATTCTAACTGCCCATCCATCTGATGAAGAAAAGTTAATCTAAATTTTAATTTGTTCCCCAGAGCTTATTATAAATTAGGCCAAAAGTGAGAAGTAAACTTAGGATATCGGTCAGAAATAAGATAAATAAGTGCATTATGCGATATAATTATCTCATCCACATATAGTTTGGCATATCTATCCATGGATTAAGTAGTTTTAATTGAAAGAAAATGTGCAAAGTTGCTCAATTTATCAATGATAACCCAAATAAATACAAACCCTAGAGGTGATTTCGGTAAACCTATAACAAAATTTGTGGCAACATGATCCTATTCAACTCAGGAATAGGTAAGGATTGTAGTAAACCACTAGGCTTTTGATGCTCCACCTTCACTTTTTGGCACACTATATATCTAGCAACAATATTTGCAATGACATCTTTCATTACTGACCTCCAATAACATTGTTTCAAACCTCTATAAAGTTTCGTGCTTCTTGGATGCATGGAATATAAAGAACAATGTGCCTCCACTAAAATTGTCCTCCTTTAATTAGGCACATTATGTACACACAAATGGTTATCATACATAATAATTTCGTCATCAGGAATAGAAAATTCATTTGTTTTACCCCATTTTCATATTGTCTTTAATTTTCTACAATTATATATATTCGGCTTGTGCTTGTCTTTTATCCAGTCTATCAACGTAGGCCCAACATTTAAATGTGCTATAATTCCACGGGACTCATTGAAAGTTAATTCCATCCCTATTAAACCTAACTCTCTCAGTAAATCAATTCGAATACAACAAATACAAGATACTCTGCTTAGAGATTTTTCACTCAATGCATCAGCAACAACATTAGCCTTGCCCGGATGGTGATGTATTGTGAAATCATAATGTTTTATAAATTCCATCCGCCTTCAAATATTTTAAACTTTTATGGTCTGTAAAAATTTCACAACTAACACCATATAAGTAATGCCTCCAAATATTTAGTGCAAACACTATTAAGGCCAACTCAATCATATGTAGGGTAATTGTGTTCATGTATTTTTAATTGTCAAGAAGAATAAGCGATCACTTTTCCATGCTGCATTAATATACAACCTAGTCCTTGACATGAGGCATCACTATAAGTGACTAAATCTTCTGTGCCCGTCGGAATAGTCAATACTAGAGTTGATGTCAACTTACCCTTTAAATTTTCAAAGCTTTTCTCACAATCATCATCCCACATAAACTTGTTCTCCTTTCTGGTAAGTTTAAGTCAATGGTAATGAAATTGAAGAAAACCCCGGTATAAATTTCCAGTAATATCTGGCCAATCCCAAAAAACTATGTACCTCTGTCACACTAGTTGGTCTTTCCCAATTCATTACTGCTTCAATCTTCTTGGGATCAACACAAATGCCATTAGCAGAAATAACATCCCCCAAAAATACTACCATGTCTAGACAAAATTCACATTTAGTATATTTAGCATATAACGGCTTCTCTCGCAAGTTCTGTAAAATAATACGTAGATGGTGTTCATGCTCCTCCCTAATACGAGAATATAACAAAATATCATCAATAAAGACAATAACAAAAGAATCCATGTATGGGTGAAATATATGGTTCATAAATTCCATGAATACAATCAGTGCATTTGTTAACCTAAATGGCATGACAAGAAATTCATAATGTCCATACCTAGAATGAAAAGAAGTTTTCAAAATGTCACGGTCTTTTACTTTCAACTGATGATATTTGCATCTGAGATCGATCTTGGAAAATACTTTGGCTCCTTGAAACTTATCAAAGAAGTCATCAATACGGGGTAGTGGGTATTTCTTACAGATCTTCACCTTATTCAGTTGATGATAATTGATGCACAGTCTTATGGTTCCATATTTCTTCTTCACAAATAATATCGGGGCTCCCCGCAGTGATACACAAGGCCTTATAAACCCATAGTCTAATAAATCTTCCAGTTGTATTTGTAGATCTTTTAATTCAGCATATGCCATACGATATGATGCAACGGATATCGGTGTGGTGCCTAGTACCAACTCGATCGCAAATTCTACCTCACGATCTGGTGCTAACCCTCGAAATTCTTCTAGGAAGACATCTGCTAACTCATTAACTACTTGTATATCTGATAGTTTTCTAACCTCTTATCGTGTGTCCACCACATGAGTAAGATAACACTGACACCCTTTCCTTAGCAGTTTATATGATTTTGTAGGAGAAATCAAACATGTTGGAGTGACATTTCGGGCCTCGATAAATTTAAACTCAATTTCACCCGATAACCGAACACTACCTCTTTTGTAAAGTACTCTATACATACATGATATAAAACCAACCAATCCATACCTAGTATCACATCAAAGTCATGCATATTAAGATGTAATAAGTCAACCAATAACTCTTTATCACCTACTAGTACTACACACTCCCTACACACTCAATTAATAAAAACCAATTCCCCCACTGGAGTTACAATAGCTAAACCATAATTTAATGATTATAATGGTTTATTAAGATGCAACAGATAAAGTAAAGACACAAAAAAAAGTGTAGAACCAGTATCTTTTAACATATAAGCATTTTTCTTAAAAATAGGAAGTGTACCTATCACTACATTCGATGTAGCTTGTGCATCTTATCACGTCAGTGCAAACACTCAGCCTTAGCCTTGGATTTGAGATACACCTCCTCTACCCTCCATGTGTACATTCGGTGTAGAACTCCTGCCTTATGTAATCACACTCCCAATTAATGTTGTAGATCCCATCATTAGATAATTCTTTCGTAAGTGCCCTGGTTGATAACAATGGAAATATAAAGGTGTCATCTCAAATATTGTACCCTCTAGAGACATTTTCCCTTATCCACCGCATCTATAACAAAACATGGCCCTCGATCCCAACACGAAAGCATTTTCTGATCGAGTTATCCCAGTCCTTCGACCTCGAGCTTGAAATCTTCCAGGTGCAATTTTGTAAGTTTTTAAATCCTTGGCCCTTAGATTCCCCAATGTTATATTCTGAATTGAGGTTCCCATCTCCCAACCATATAACTTTATACCATTGTTCTAGCTTTCTTCGAATTTTCATCTTGTATTTCTTTAATTGATTTTTTTGACACCATAGGTTTATCCACCAAGTCAACTTAATCTATGATCTTCATATTAGCAACCATGGTTTTTATATCTACCTTCAACCGAATTTGAAACTTATCACATTTACTTTCTTCTGTCCTCACCAAATCAGGTGCAAATCTAGATAAAGATATAAATAAAGTTTCATATTTTGCCACTTTTTGGTTCCCCTGTTTTAATCACGATAAATTCTTCCTCTTTCTCTTTCCTATAAATCCTTGGGAAATATTTTTTAAAGTACACATTCACAAACTTCTCCCATGTAATTTGTGGAGGATTTGCTAGGACCACTCCTCCAATTGTAGTAAGTAACCTCTCTGTAGCACCCCACCATAACTTTGCATCATCCTCAACCCTAAAGGCTGATAACAAAACCTTGTGTTCATCTTGCACCTCCATCATCTTGAATATTGTTTCCATCTTTCTAATCCACACTTCTGCCACTAACGGATTAGTATTCGTAATAAATGCTGGAGGATTTAACTTCATGAACCTCTAATGCAATTAATTGTAAGGACGTGATTTTATAAATGTTCGTTTAGTATCTAGGAAGTTCTCTATATGTCCTAGATCATAGTTAGTATGTCCGATATCGCTACATTTGGCATGTTAACACATTCATCCATGACGGCCTCAATCTTAATCCGAAGTTATCACGCTCCCACTTTCTTCATATGTGCATAGTGCATCATCACCGAGCATCATGCAACGTGAATCTTTAACTTTCAACTTTCCCACTACTCCACTCACATTAACGGTAAAATAATTAATTTGGAGTTTTTAATGGCTACATAATTATTTGGGAGTTTTTTGAAAATAATTTTTAAGGTTTCAAAATGTTCTCCATCGCAAAAATAATTTTTTCTTTCAAAATGTTTTCCTTCGCAAAAAGAATTTTTTTCTAAGTGTAGAGGGGAGAAATATTTGACGCTGAAGTTTTTCCAGCGACAGAGCAACGTTAACGTTGTTCAAACGATAAGCTGCTATCGTGCGAAGTCGTTCAAGCGACGGCCTTTTTTGTTCAAGTGACAGCCCTATGTCGTTCGAGCGATGCGCCGCCTCGATTTTTGTATTAATAGCAGTGTTCATCATTCACGTTTTTAAAGTCTTTGGCATTCACGTTTCTGCAGAACTGCTGCACAAAACAGACTTCATTTTTTCAAGGTTTTCTTACCTTTTTTATTTACAAATCATTCCCAAACATATATGTGAATCTTTATAAACCCTAGATTAATTGTTCTACTCATATGGAGTATTCTTGTGGAGAAGAAGGTTGTTCTCCATTGCTAATGTGCAGCTCTAGCGGGATCTCTTGTCGATGACGACGGATCGACGCTTGTAGGTATGGTGTGTCACTGTATTTTGCTGTAATTGTAAGTATTACGAATTGTAGTAAAATAAAAAAAAATTGCCCCTTTGGAGGATTTTTCCTCATATTACGATTGATTGTGCATGCATGAATTTTATTAATATGTATGTCACAATTTATTGGCAAGATTTAAGATTTTGGGGATTAAAAATTGAAATTTAACTAAACAAGTTAATCATTTAATGTTGTTGCACTCTCAAAATGGTATCAAAGCCTATACACAATTATATCACGTAATTGTTTCTGCAAAAATCTTTGGATATCAATTTTGGTCTAAAAATTAATTTTTGAGAAAGCACAATTTCAAAGGAAAACTTGTGTAATCAAGTGTCAATTTCTGACGGGCCAAATTATGCATATTGGAAAGCCCGTATGAAATCTCACTTAAAGGCCATTGACGAATGTGTTTGGATTGTGTGTGAAAGAGGGTGGACGCCTGCCACTCTCACTATAGATAACGTAACTACTTCAAAACCCTGTGACTATATGGACTGAGGATGAATTTAAATGCATCACGTATAACTCACGTGAGCTTAGTGAAATTTCCAGAAACGTCACCCCCGACGAATTCCGATGCATCATGACGTTTACCACGTCAAAAGAAGCATGGGATGTTCTTCAACTTACCCATGAAGGCACTAATGCAGTTAAAGAATCAAAATTGTAAAATTTAACTACACAATTTAGGACAATCACCATGCTTGAATCTGAGTGTTTTGATGAATTCCATGCACTCTTATCTAATATTGTAAACACTAGTTTCAATTTAGGTGAACATATTCCTGATGCTAGAGTAGTTAAAATTTTTTGAGATCACTGCCTAAGAGTTTTATCCCTAAAGTCACTGTATTAAATTCTTTAAGAAATTTGAGTAGTTTGAAATTAGAAGAATTGGTAAGAGACCTCCTAACAAATTTGAGTAGTTTGAAATTTGAGTAGTTTGAAATTATTCAATTGACATATTTCCTAACACGATAAAATCAAAAGATAAAGCGATAGAACTTAAAGCCCAAGATAGGAAGAGTGAGGGGTCAGTAAGAAAGATAGGTGAGTCTTCTTAGAGAAGAGAGGAAGAGTTGTCTGATTCTAAGTTTCTTAGACGATTTGGCTTTGTTTGCAAAAACTTTCACGAAATTTCTCAAATTAAAGAAAAATGGTAATTTCAAAGATAAAAAGAATTTTGAGAAAAATATATTTGAAAAGAAAAATGAAAAATATAAAAAGGACGTGCCTAAGAAAGATGAAGAGAGATGTTATGAGTGTGAAGGTAGAAGTCATAAGACATTTGAGTGTCCTACTTGGTTGAGACGTCAAGGCAAAGGCAAAGTAATGCCTCCCTTAGTGATGACAGTGAGGTCGAGTGGGTGGATTTTGGAGACGAGCCACCGCATGAATGTAACTTCACCGCATACATGGATAGTCATATGAGCATTGATAGTGCGCATCACGACGATGAGGATTCTACTTCACAGGGACACCTCGATAGTGTAAGCGATGTGAGTGAGGGGGAGGATGCTTCAAGTGAGAGAGATAGTGATTTACGACATGTGTACGCTGATTTATATGCTGATTATTTTAAAACTAAAAAGCGTAACAAAATGTTATCTCTTAGGATTGTTTCCTTAGAGAAAGATATGGGAGAGATGAGAGATAGAGAGTCCTCCATCAGCTCTGCCTTGCGAGAGAGAAAGACTGTTTGTGTTGAGAGAGAGAGAGAGAGAGAGATGTTTAGAAAAGAGAATGGGGACAGGACCAAGCAAGTGGCTAGTCTTACAATTGAGCTACAGACCTCCATGGACACTCGGAATAAACTTGAAGCCCTTATAGCCCAGCTTACTCATGGCCTTGAGAGAGCCAGGGAGGTCAAGGTAAAGATAAATGACAGATCTGGAAATATGGGAAAGATGTTCCTCCCCCCTGCTTTAGGTTTTAGTGAAAGGTAGGGAATAGGTTTTGATTATACCTCCACGTCTCATGCAATATTGTAACCAATTTCTTTGTTTACTACGAATCCATATGGCCATCACCAAAAACCCCGTAGAAGAGTTCGTCCAACAAAAACAAACCAATTTCGGCCAAAGACTTTGTACTTGTGTACCTACTGCAAAAAAAGAAAGGTCCACCTTAGGAAGTTTTGCTATAGTTTGGGTCGAATATGATGTAGATTTTCTCCACCACATGCCACTAGCGATTTTTTGATTCATAGAGAGCAGGTTGAGTTTCTAGCCACCACATCTCAAAGTTTGATGGAAGAGTTCCAACGAATTTCTTTGAAATCTATGGATACTTCCAGGATCCCGACTAGTACCAACAATGATAATGGAAAATAGAAGGTTACCTCATCTTGGGTGCCTAAACTTGATGCAAAAGTCCTTGTTGTTCATGTTGCACTTAAAGCACATAATACTCCTCAATGGTATTTCGATAGTGGGTGCTCCAGGCACATGATAGGTGATGTCTCTTTTTCTACCTACCTAGAGAATCGTAAGGAAGGTAAAGTCGCCTTTGGAGATAGGAGAAAATTCAGAATAGTAGGATGAGGTACAGTAGAGATACCAAGATTTCTAAAGCTAGAGGATATTTTGTACGTCAAAGGTTCGAAAGCAAACCTTCTCCGCATTAGCCAGCTATGTGACGCTAACTTTGTAGTAAAGTTTGACTGTAATGAGTGCAATGCTTATGATCAAGCTGGTAAAATTCTAATGCAAGGGGTGAAGACTGAAGATAATTTCTATGGGATTGTGTCCAAGTCCTCATTTGTCTGCAACAGCGCCACGATCCCTCCTATGGATCTGTGGCATCAACGTCTAGGTCATATGAATTTTAGAGATTGGAGAGATTAGCTAAAAAGGACCTAGTATGTGGCTTTCCATCTCTTAGAAAGCCGAATTTTGCAATTTTTGGACCCTGTCATTTAGGAAACCAAGTTCGTAGTCCCCACAAGAAGTTAAATTCCATTACCACTTCACGAGTGCTTGGGTTGATACACATGGATCTTATAGGTCCTACTCATATAGAGAGTTTAGGTGGTAATAGGTATATCCTCATGATGGTAGATGATTTCTCTTGTTACTCAATTGTAGATTTTCTAAGAGAGAAAATCGATGTTGTGGAATTTCTCACAACCAAGTGTCGTGTCCTGCAAAATCAACACGGAATCACTATCAATAGGATACGTAGTGATAATGACACTGGGTTTAAGGAAGATAAAGTAGATATTTACTGTGATAGCCTCATGATCAAACATGAATTTTTGGCCATGAAGACTCCTCAGCAAAATGGGATTGTTGAGAGGAAGAATCGAACGATTTAGGGGATGGCTAGATCTATGCTTCTAGGTCGTAGAGTTATTAGGAGATTTTGGGCAAAGGCGGTGTCTACTACATGCCATATGGTGAATAGGGTTTACCTTCATCCATACACATTTAAGACGCTCTATGAATTGTGGACTGGAAAGAAGCCCAACCTTTCATATTTCAGTGTCTTTGGGAGTAAATGATCCATCCTGCGGGATAGAGAGAAATTAGTAAAGTTTGACTCCCCGAGTGAGGAGGGAATGTGGTTAGGATATTTATCGACTAGTATATCATATTGGGTATTTAACCCGAGTTGCTTTAAGGTTATGGAGTTAATAAATGTCACCGTGCAAGATGGCGAACCCTCGGCATTGGTTAATTCTAACCTTTTAGGTGAGGATGACACACTTCCTACTAATGATCTCATTGTGCCTCCCACACCCAGAGTGGATCCTATTCCTGAACTACGGGACACTCCTGCTTGGGTTCGCAATAGTCATGATCATACTTCTTTTCAAGGATATCCCACCCTGGGGGTCAAGACTCGTGCTCAGCTAGATAACATTGTTAGCCAATTTTTGCTAAATGTCCAAAGTCGAGCCTAAGAATCATAAGGAAGCACTCAAAGATGAACACTAGTTACGTGTAATGCAGGATGAGTTACTTCAGTTTAGAAAGAATGATGTCTGGGAATTGATTCCCCAACCTAGTGAGACAAATGTGATAGGTACCAAGTGGATCTTCAAGAATAAGATGGATGATACTGGTATTGTTATCTGAAATAAGGCTAGGTTTGTCACTTAAGGCTACACAGAGATAGAGGTTGTAGACTTTGATGAGACATTAGCTCCTGTTTAAGGCTTGAGTCCATCTGCTTACTACTCGCCTTCGCATGTCATCTGCACTTCAAGTTATATCAAATGGATGTCAGGAGTGCCTTTCTGAATGGCATTTTACAGGAGGAGGTTTACATGGAATAACCAAAAGGGTTTGAAGACCCTAAGAACCCTTATCACGTCTGCTATTTAAGGAAAACCTTGTATGATTTTAATCAAGCACCCCGTGCATGGTATGAGAGGCTTACTTCCAATCTCTTAGTATGTGTCTTCAAGAGAGGGGCAGTTGATATGACGTTATTTATTAGGAGAGATGATAGTACAAGTTTGGTTTCCTAGGTCTATGTGGACAACATAGTTTTTGGATCCACGTGATCCTAGCATGCTCACCACTTTGATGAGGGGGTGAAGAGTGAGTTTGAGATGAGTATGGTAAGTGATCTTACTTTCTTCCTTGGTCTCCAAGTTTGTCAGCTAGAGGATGGGATGTTCATCTCTCAATCCAAGTATGCTAGAAACCTTGTGAATAAATTTGGTTTAGTCTCTGCTAAGCACGTATGTACCCCGATGAGTACCTCAACAAAGCTTAGCAAGGACACTTTAGGCAAGGACGTAGAGCAAACCATGTATCAGAGTATAATAGGTAGTCTACTCTACTTAACTTTCGATCGTCCTGACATCACCTTTAGTGTTAGAGCCTGTGCACGATATCATGCGTCCTCGAAAGAGTCTCACTTACTCGCTCTTAAACATATTATCAAATACTTGAGTTAGACTCTTTCATTTGGTATTTGGTATTCCTTTAATACTGATGACCATTTATCTACCTATTCGTATGTCGATTGGGCCGGAGATGCAGATGGATGTAGGAGCACTTCTGATGGGTGTTTCTTCTTTGGATCTGCTCTTGTCTCTTGGTTGAGCAAGAAGCAAAACTCCATCTCTTTTCCACTGCGGAGGCAGAGTACATAGCCGTCGAGAGTTATTGCATGCAAATTATGTGGATGAAGCAGATATTGGAGGATTATGGGATATCACAGGACAACATGACTATTTATTATGATAACACAAGCACGATATACATATCCCGTAATCCAGTCCAGCATTCGCGCACAAAGCACATTAGGATACGTGAGCACTTTATTCGTGAGCTTATAGAAGAGAAGGTTGTATCCTTGAGTTTTGTGACTACCAACCTCCAATTAGCCGATATTTTCACGAAGCCTTTAGACGCCCTTAGATTCGAGAGTGTTAGGAAGTCTTTAGGAATTTGCAGAGTTGACTGAGGAGTGGTCACCATGTCCAAAGTAGGATGCATTTTTCATGTACATATCATTTGATTCTTATCTCTTGATTGTATTATTTATATCATTATTTGTGTTTGCCTTTTATTTTTTAGAAAAATATAAAAAAGATATTCCATTTTTTTGAAAAATTGAAAAATACAAAAAGATTTTATTTTTTTGATAAATTTTTGAAAAAGTCAAAAAGAATTTTCTTTTTATAATTTTTTTATGGATGAACATTTAAGATAACCATAGTCATAATTGCATTCCATATTCCACGTGACTGTTTGATAGTGATTTGAGATGCTACATCATTTCATCCATTTACTTTACATTGTTTGGAATCATTAAGATGTGGTTAGTGATATCTTTTACACGTTTCCTTTATTCCACACGTGCAAGGTATTATTTGAGTATTGTACTTGTCTATCACATATTAGCTTTCTTGTTTCCATCTCAATTATGTCTATACAACGAACCAAATGCGATAAAACTTGATAAGAAAGTAGTGCATGTAAAAATCATTCCAATGAGTTTGTGTGAGTTTGAAAAACAGGGAAGGGCTGCGAAAGCTACTCATTCATCCTTTGCGACTAAGTCACCGTTTAAATCGTACCTAAATAAAAATTTGGTAAAAATAGAATCCAAGGTCCAAAGAGGTTAAAAAGAGCCCGAAAAAATTTCAAAGGCACTTAAAAGAAAAATATGCCAAAAAGAGGGCCAATAGGTTTTAGTTTTATCACCTTAAAAGAAAAAAAAATGCATTATTATTTATTGAGAAAGTTTGGATGGAATATAAAATGGGTTTGTACGTCCTTTAAAGTCATGAAAAAGCTTTACATAGTTTTGGATGTTATTGGTGTGGAAATCACTTTGAGCTTTGATTTGTTGATTCAATTGAGTCAATTTTTTATAATTCCACCATTTTTACACATAAGGAAGATGTGGGGTTCATTCGTTAGGATTAACCTAAATTCGTCGTGCACACATGTTATCGTTGTATGTATTGATTTTCCAATCAAATTTATTCGCATCCCTACATTTCCTCTATCACCGACTTGGTTGTTTTCGTGTTCTTTCATGGTGTGATTTTTTAATGTATATTTTGTGAGAAAAATTTTGAAAAATTCAAAAAGAGAAAGTTTTATTACCTTGTGACATTCTCCATTTTCATTGCTTTGTGTTCTTCTTATTTGTCTATTTGGGGATATCATAAAAAGGGGAAGAACGAATTATGGGGGAGAATTTTTATTTGATTTAATAATGATTTGGTTGAGCATAATTGATATTTATTTCTGCTTATAATTATATTTCAAACTATTGCGTATCACGGGTATTGTTTCTTGTCTCATGTGTGTAGGTACAAAATTGAGGATTATTTTTGCACACCCTGATGATGACAAAGAAAGTGAGAAAAAAGTTGAAGATTTGAAGATGTTGAAGTATGTGAAGACTTATTATTAAGTATTTCCAGTTTTTGGGTTTAATGGGGATATTAAATTATGTCATTTGTTTTGAGTTTGGGTAGCAGAATTCGAATATTTTTATGTATTTACCGATATAGACATAGGGGGATATTTTTAAGGACGTGATTTTATAAATGTCCTTTTAGAATCTAGGAAGTTCTCTATGTGTCCTAGATCATAGTTAGTATGTCTGATACCGCTACATTTCACACATCAACATGTTCATCCATGACGTCCTTAATCTTGATCCGAAGTTATCACGCTCCCACTATCTTCATACTTGCGTAGTGCATCATCACCGAGCATCGCGAAACATGCATCTTCAACTTTCAACATTCCCATTACTCCACTCACATTAATGGTAAAATAATTAATTTGGAGTTTTTAATGGTAACATAATTATTTGGGAATTTTTTAAAAATATTTTTTAAGGTTTCAAAATGTTTTCCTTCACAGAAAGAATTTTTCCTAAGTGTTGACTAGAGAAATATTCGACGTTGACGTCTCTCGAGCGACAGAGCAAAGTCGTTCAAGCGACATGATATTATCACGCGAAGTTGTTCAAGCGACGACCTTCTTCGTTCAAGCGACAGCCCTCTGTCATTCGAGCGACGCGCCGCCTCGATTTCTGTATTAATAGCAGTGCTCATCATTCACGTATTTCAAGTCATTGGCACTCACGTTGCTGCAGAACAGCTGCACAAAATAGACTTCGTTTATTTAAGGTTTTCATACCTTTTTAATTCACAAATCATTCTCGAATATATACGTGAATCTTTAAAAACCATAGATTACTTGTTTTACTCATATGGAGTATTCCTGTGGAGAAGAAGGTTGTTCTCCATTGCTAACTTGGAGCTCTTGCGGAATATCTTACCGACGAGACGCCTGTGGGTATTCGTGTGTCACTGTATTTTGCTGTAATTGTAAGTATTACGAATTATGGTAAAATAAAAATTATTTCTCTCCTTTGATGGATTTTTTCGCATATTGTGATTGACTGTGCATGCGTGGTTTGAATTAATTTGTCTATCATAATTAATTGGCAAGAGTTAGGATTTTTGGGATTAAAAATTGGAATTTAATTAAACAAGTTAATCATTGATTACTGGCGCACTCTCATTTATCCCTATATCCACCATGTGCTCCACCTCTCGCTTGTTCCACTAGTAGTGCCACATCACGTAATATTCTTCCCATGTCATTTATAGGTTGTTGGTGCACCTCTGGTTCATCCACTTCAATATGTCTTTGTCCTTCCTGACTATTAGGAACATATGATGCCTTACCGTTTGCTCTATCATGCAGCTCGTGTTGATCCATCACTTACTGCAATGCAAATTACTTAAACAAAATACAATAGCACAAGATTAACATTAATATTGCTACTCAAAATCCTTACCCATAACTCACTTTCTATTGTCCACTGCCAATATAGACCCTGACACCGTCTCCAGAACCAAATAACTATCCTATGAAACTAAGTTGTCGCGCCACAATTTAACTAATTTAGAATCATAATTTTAAGTATATTGATAAATTCCCTTAAACAATACTTTACTTTAAATCTCTCAAACAATAGCACTAAATTTTTTTTCTTTTCTTCTTTTTCCAAAGGCATGTTTAGAAGAAAACATAACTACTGTAACACCCCGTAATTTCGAGGACATTGAATTTAATTATTTTTGGGAGAAGTAGAAATTATTTTAATTTCGAAAATTTTAAATTTATAATTTCGAGAAATTATTTAAATTGAGGATTTATTTAATTTGGCAAAATTGAGGTGTAATTAATTTGGAGCATTTTTAGATTTCGTGTGTGTCACATTTTGAGGTTGAAATTGTAGAATGTTATAAAATAATTCGGATGACAATTCTGAGTGCATGGTTTATTCCGGAGAGGTCGAGATAGTCGAAAAAGAGTACTCGGGAGTAGTAATTGGGTCTCGGGGCATTTTTAGGCATAACCGGGCTCACACGGGGGGTGTTTGGGCTATTTTAACTTGGCCCACAATCATAATTTCGGGATTAACACATTAAAACCTAAGTTTGAGAGTTTGGGTTGAACACAACTCTAAAAGAAAAATATCATAAAACCCAAATTAGAGGAATTGTGATAGCACAACTCAAAGAGAAAATCTAGTTCTGAGAAGAAAAAAGGGCTAACATTTGGAGCTTTTAGAAGACAAATACACTATATTCATCACAAGAATCACACTCTACAAATTATATACAGGAAAGTGGTTAATTTGTTGTAATATGAATCTGTGATAATCGATTCATATCATAGTGGGTGTATACCAAATTCATTTTTGGGCAGGTATTACACGAAAAATGGGTGTTGATGAATTGGGTGATTTACATATACTAAAGGTGAAATTAGTGTCATGTTATGAATTAAAAGAGTTAGTATTTGATTCATTATGATAGATCAAGAATACATGTCGTTTTATTGATGAGCAATGAGATTAAATATGGGAATACGATTTTATAAATTTTGGGAGATCCTATTTATGAATTTAGATGTGAAATTATAAATCATTGATTGTAGAGGAAATCATATAAACGTAGTATGTGTAAAGGATTAAATGATACTGGAATCTCTTGGTTACTACAGGAGTTGAATCTGTGTTAAAATAAAGCAAAAGTTTTTGTTAATGGCGGAAAGCACTTACAGGAAGACGAAGGGTGAAAATTGGGGCAGGTCGTTCGAACGACCTGGGGAGTCATTCAAACGACATCACACATCGTTCTAACGACCTACAGAGTCATTCGAATGACGTGGTGAATTGGGCGGCAGTTCGCTACTTTTGGGGTTTGGCCTGGTTTACTTTTTGGTGGTTAACTTATGGATTAAATGGGGTTGAATTTTAGGGAAGGGATACTAAGGAAAATAATATGGGAAAAGTGTGTTAAACTTACTTCCAAAAAATTTTGGAGATAAATTTTAAATAATAAATTACGGACCAAGGGAGTGTGTCCAGGTATTTTGGTTAAGTGACGCCATGATAATAAAATAATTAATGGAAAAATTAAATAAGTTTTGAGTCGGGATATTGACTCGGATATTGTTGGGCTAGTGCTACAGGATTTGTGCACAGATTTTTCGGGTATAAATTTTATATATATATTTGTGTGCTTTATAAATATTGGTGTGAATAATATTAATGGAAATGCAAACCCCTCTAATGCTATCATAGGAGGTTGCACGATGTGGATGAATCCCCTGGCTACTGAATGTAGGGTGAGTATAGTCCCCAGGTCATAGTCATCCAGGATTTTAATGTGTGATTTATTTTCAGGGGTGAATTGCTTTGGGGTGTGATTCGGTTTCACTTCAGGTGAAGGAACTATGGCCGCCTCCGCTACGCTTATTTTTGTTTCACTGATTCAGGGAGATAATCGAGTCGGGGTGTCTGGGTGGATGAGTATACCTTAGATGATAGCAATTTAGAGAACATCCGGTGAGTGTATCCTCATGAGGATGGTTATATATACGACATGTGTGTGAATGTTGTGACATATGATACGTATATATGGTGTAGATTTATATATGAGTAAATTACATGAAGTGCAACTGTATTATATATGATACGTATATAAGAGTGTAAATATTTATATACGGGCATAGTAAATAAAGTAAAAAGGGATTTCTTGTATATAACTAGTGATAATGTTATATAGTGAAATCAAAGAGGTTGAATTAAGTTAATGTGATAAATAACTTATAAAGTAAAAGTACCAAATTACTTGGGCTAGAGTAGAGTGTCAAGGATCTTCAGGACAAAGCTAGTTAGATGGGGTAGTATAACTACGAGGGTTCGAAAGAAGTGTTAGGTGTGCTCAATAGTTGAGAGGTGAGTAGTATCTCAAGTGAGTGAGACACTAACTTAAATATGAAGAGCATTCATGCATTTTCATTGTTGCATTTTAATCCACTTGAAAATTATTTTCAAAAGGATTTGGGCTCTGACCCATACTTGTAAAATATTTTCAAAACCTTTTAGGTGTACAGTCACAGAGACGTCAAACTTAATGATTTGTTCCAGGGAGGCGTAGTTGCAGCAGATGTGGATGACTGCTGGGTTTGGACTTAGTCGTTTAATTTACTTCATTTTTGTATTTCATTTGGACATGTTGCCCCAGCTATTTTATTTCAGTTAAACTTTGTACTCAGTTCATTATTTCTATTGGATTATTATAGTGGATTTTGGATTTTTGTCGATGGTTTATTCGGCTAGTCATTCATTTATTTATTCAGTATTGATTTAGATTCATTGATTGTGTGAATGGTTTAAATTTATATTTATATTGTTGTTTTTGTTTAATCAAAAGATAAAATTTGACACCGACTTTTTGAATACTAGGTGGTTAGTAAGTTTTAAAAAGTTTTCGACCGTGATGCTAAGAATGAACTAGATGAGAAATCGCTTTTAATTCAATAAAGGACTGATCACCCGGTATTAAATTAGGCGGGGAGACACAACTACCTTTACATATAACTTACAAGTACTAAATGACTTTACATACCAGAGTTTCTCAATTTACCAATTACATAATTTCTTCTCTTTTATTCTTACTCCACTATCCCGTTTTATAGTCCCAACTTGACAGTGAACTCTGAATGATAGGAATACTTGAAACAAAACATTATAGGAGTGTAAGCAATAAAATATTAGTGAATGACCATATACACACACATACCACACATATAACCAATTTGAATAACCATTTTTTCCTAATGTTATAACACAAACAGGAATTATGAAACTCTCGCAATTCTGGACCTGCCACAGTCCAATTAACCCACCACAACGGGGACCACCACATCCCTTTTTTTGGCCAGAGAACACAAAATTTTAAGTTGGATTAACAGACCGCCACATCCCATAGTAACACCACAGTCCTTAACATTATATATAGGACCAACCACAGTCCATAACAATAGATAACTTCGCTTAACATTTTTAACAATATGCATAAGTCTCATAAACACCACATCATTAAACAAGTATCACCATATATGTATTTAAGCTATAGATGTTCATTTGAAAATATAAGCATCTATATTTCATAGGGCAGGCCACTCACCTTAGAGCAAGTAATAAAATTAATACAAAAATCTACTTCCTTTGTATGGTAGTATCAACTGCTTCCCCACCAATCAATTCATCATCATTAGTATTTCAATACACCAAATAACATTAAACCTATTAACACATCACATCAGTTGGTCAATATGAAATAATTGAAAAGAATTAGACATTCTACTTCACATTTTCGTAACACCCTATTCATTGGGGTTTTAACATAATTTACGAAATGAAATTACGAATTCTCTAGAGAAAGTTGTGCCCATTTTATTATAACCTTTTCCAAATTATTTTTGCAGAAAAACAACAACAAAACTTCAACTTCAAAAGAACCCCAAAGACAAAATAGAAGGTATTTTATTCTCATCTTCGATTATGTCATACTAATATATGTTCTGTAATATCTCCAACTTGAATATCTTGATTTCAATAAGTATTCAATGATTTATGGCCATTTTAACACAACTAGGTCGAAATAGAACATTAAAGCAAAACCTAACGTGATTAAGCATACATACTCACCATATCGGGCATCAATCATGAAAACATATACTAAACATGTTTTAACCTACACACACATCATATACATAAATTTTCTAAATTAAAAAGCTTCGTAAGAAGGTGTTTCGAATCTAGGACTTTAACGTTAACATATACTATCCAAACACATGTTCTTATGTATGTTCTTAAACAATCCTTGTTTTAACACAATTAGGCAGTATGGGTAAATTTCACATCTTTATCAAAATCAGAAACAAAAACATACAAAGTGTAAAACTCATTTATGTGACCAACTTTAACACAAAGATAATTACTGTTGATGTAAAAAATTAGATTATCTCTAATTTATCAATCACAGATAAAATAAATAAGACAAAAGATTTTTAAAGTGGTTCAGCCTTATAAGAATGGCCTACGTCCACTGTTTTTGTATTGCTGATTGTTTGATCGGAATTATCGATAAGTGATTTACCAAGAGATACCCGAGTCCCCTTTTAATGAGGATGTTACAATGTATTTATATCCTTGAGGTTGTACATGTGAAAGGACAATGTGATGTTATTTAGTAGACATATACATCTGTACGATAATAATGAGCATTTAATACGCAGTCATCTTTTTTATTCTCCTTATTTAGATAATCTGTATGTTGAGTTGCTCGGACCGCCTTAGTTGCTCGGTATGCTTAAGTTGCTCGAAGCCTTAAGCTCCTCAGGGCGCCTAAGCTGCTCGGTATGATTGAGTTGCTCGGGGCTCTTGAGTAGCTCGGTGACAGTATGTTGTCCGTTAAAAGTGTTTGTAATTGCCACGTAGGTTGACACATGTCTTGAAGTGAATGGTCCACGTCATCAGACTAAATTTGGTATCAACAGAAGCCCCCATTATTTTACACTTTGAGGTTGAAGAAAAGTGTGGAATATTCTGCTCAAAAACTGCTCAGATTATTGGTTCTTATGGTTTTTAGGAAAATGTTCATCGTATATAACTCCTTCTTAAGCGCATAGTATCATGCCTCATAAATATTTTGAATTTTCATGACCGCTTCGATATTTGTGCCCCTTTTCTTCTTGTATTCGTCGAAGACGCAAATGTCCTCCTTTGTAATCATTGCATTTCCCTATTCCCGAGGAAAAGTATTTAAGCACGACAGAAATCCTATCGTCTTTCACTTTTCAAATCTATATCTTTGAACTCTTCATTTTCTTTCTATCTTGTGCCTCGTTCTTTCCATCGTGCGTTGTCAACTGATCTCTTTTTTTCTGTAAGATTTTCTTCCTTCTCTTTTATTTACTTTGTTCATCATGGTTTACCTTGTTGAATTGCTTGACAAATTTCGGTATAAATTTTCAATCCCTTCGTGGGTTATTTTGGAAGAACTTTTTGAGCCCTCTGATTATTTTTCTTTGGCTGAGGGACATTGGTTCCCCAGTCTTTTTGAAGCCAAATGTGGTTTTTCTTTCCCGCCAAATCCCCTGTGTTTGGAGTTTTGCTAATATTTTGATATTGTACCTGCAAGAATAGCTCCAAATACATGGAGGATAGTTAATGGCGTACACAGGTTAAATCAACTTTATGGAACTCATTTAGGGATTCCAGAGATTATGTATTGCTACAGATGGATTATCAGCGATAGTACTTTCTATTTAAAAACTAGGTTTTTGAATAGAGCATTAGTTATCAATCTTCCTAATGCTAATAGGGATTACTTTGATCATGGAGTGGTGATGAAAAATTGGCAACACCCTCTATTAAATGGAGATGATGTATACCAAGGTCCTAGATGTCCACCATATGGAAATTGGGATAGGTTGTTTTTATTTTTTGAAATCTTATTTTCTTTATGTTTGATAAAATGCATCACTGACATTTGTTTTTATTTGTTACAGTTGACAGTAAAAGAAAACCTCCAAAAGAAGCTGACGTTAATTTAAAGCATTTGAAACTTATTTGGAATTTGCACCAATCTGTTGTCGGGGAACATATTAGATATGTTTCTTACTTGTTGCAATACAAGAGCTAGAATTCATCTTTCAGTGCTCGTCCGCGTCCAGTGGTGGTTAATCTTGACCAAGTACCAGCCTCTGAGACTAGTGTGGAAGGTTCCTCCTCTGAGTCAAGTATTCCTATCAGTGATCTGATGAAGAAGAGAAGAGTTCGTGCCTTTTTTGACAAGTCCGCCTCTACTGCTGTGGAGGAAAAGAAAAGTAAACAAGATGTCCCAGAAGAAGGGACAAAGACTTTAGATGTACCCCCTTCTGTTGCTGCCAAGAAAACTGGCAAGAAGCCCCCTGTGGCTCCGAGCAAGATTGTTTCTATCTCTCCTTCGAGTTAGGTTGTTGTCATATCACCAACAAAGACAACGTCTTTAGTTGAACATGCTCCTGCTCCTCTGAGGAGGTTAACGAAAAGATCTTCTGAGAGACATGTTGAACCTGTCTCTCAACCTTCAAATGTTGAAGGTAGTGTTCCATCTTTTGTTGTTACGAGTTATGTTGTGAGTTTGGTGAGATCCTGGACTATCCCAGAAGTTCAAGGCATTGAATATACTCTTTCTCGTGAGAGAATCACTACCCTAGCTGCTCAACACATTACCTCAGTAAGTATCTTCAAC
The DNA here is from genome assembly GCA_949130495.1 of Sambucus nigra. Classification (NCBI taxonomy): domain Eukaryota; kingdom Viridiplantae; phylum Streptophyta; class Magnoliopsida; order Dipsacales; family Adoxaceae; genus Sambucus; species Sambucus nigra. The sequence continues at coordinate 763,519,582 of OX422208.1, read as the reverse complement.
TTGACCCCTTTATTTTTTAATACTATGTCCATGTATTGACTTGAAATTATTTTTTTTTAGCTGGTGACGTGCTTCAACAGCATTTGAATAAGGATGAAGATATCAAGGCTTCAAGCTCCTCGGGAGGAGTAGAGGAAGCTTTTTTTGGGTTGACCCAATATTTGAAAGATTCTCGTCAAAAGTACGAGGAAGATAAGGTTGCTTGGGAGAAGAAATTCAAGTCCAATGAGCTGGATAGAAATCAAGCTGTGAATGCCTCCAAGGACTTGGAGAAGAAGTTAAAGGAGTTTGAGCAGAGCAACAAAGACTTTGAACAAAGCAACAAGGAGCTGGAAGTTAAGCTCAAGTCTGCTGAAGAGGAAGTTGCTAAACTTCAAGATGTTGAGCAACAGAAAATGGAGGTGGAAGAGAAGTTGAAGGCTGTCGAGGAGCTCCTTAGGGAAAGGACCTTCTCGAAGAAGGAAAAACGGAAAAAGGCAGTTAAAAAATCATTCAGTCATGGTTGGGACAAAGTTTGGAACAAGGGCCTGGCTGCCATGTCTTCTCAAATGGAGTATGCCAGCCTCAAATATTTTAGGGATGGATGGGTTGCAGCCTTGCAGGAGCTGAAAGTTGCTGAGAATTCTGAGTTATTTCAGCAGCACACTCATGGCCCTCCTCCCTCTATTGGAGAAGAAGAAGAGGATGAAGCAGCTTCAGATGAATCTTTTATGACGATTGGAGATCAGGTCCCTGCTGTTCCTGTTATTCAACCTTGATCCGAGCAACTCCAGCTAATCTTACCCTCCGAGCAACCAGTCTCTTCCTTCAAACCTTCTGAGGAAGTCATAGGAAATAAGGAGAAGGTGTAGAGTTATTCGGGAGTTTATTTTATTATTCTTGAATGTAACCTCAAACTTTGTATTTTCTCTTATGATGAAATAAAATTCGAATTTTGGTTATTCATCTCGAATTTCTCTTTTACTTGTTATGTCTGTGTCATTATTGATTCTTTTTATTTCTTCTCTTTGCTAGTTTATGGCCAGGATGGAGCTCTTATCATCTCACGACACAGAATTGATGAAGAAATGCAATGATTATTTTAAAGCTTGTAATGCAGATCTTAATGAGGCCCAGATAATTGACATCTCGGATCAGGTGCTTCTGATCGAGCAGTTGAAGCTTACTAATACCTTAAGTGTTTGCTCGATCGTGTCGTTGCCAACAATGTGGCCTATTATGAGATGATTGAAGATCTCCAAGGAATGATCGAGGAACTTCAGCTGCAGTACAAAGAGTCCTCCACACTTTTGCATCAATGATACGAGAAGAAATATCAGAAATTGAGTGCTGACAAGGGGTATGACAAATGTATCTCTGCTCATGAGAAGAAAGAGAGTGTTCTGAAGCTTGAAGTTGAAGAGCACAGGCATATTGCTAAGTTATTGGAGAAGTATAACATTGCCTTGTAAGAATAGATAAAATAACTTAAATCTGTTGCATCTTCTTCAGGAACCTTGGTCCCTGTTAATGATGAGGGTTTTTCTTTTTTGGAGGTAGAAAATTCTAACTTACGAGATGAGTTAGAAACTTTGAAAAGAGATAGACCCTCCTCATCTACTCATGGATGAGCAATATCTTCTTCTCGTAGATGAGCTAGGGCTGGTCAGGTCACCATTGAAGAAGCTAAAACTCAGTCGGCTTTAGAGAATCAGGCCTTTCAGTTGATGGCGAAGAACCAAGCCTTAGTAGAAATGTCTAAGAAGATTTTAAACTTCTGCGAACAACTCACTACTCAGAGTTCTGCCTTGGAAAATAAGGAAATCCTGGTGAAGAATCTCCACGAGCAAATGGAGAGGTTAACTTATCAATTCCATAAACAACCCAGAGAATTTTGGATGGCTGGGTATAATGAAGCCCTTTACCATCTTGATGCTCAGATCCAGCAGTCAAATAACGAGGGGTATTGAATGCACTGTGTGTACTAAAGTTGGAGCAGGGTCACTAGTTATGGGATTATTATGACCCTGGAGTGCTCTATTTACCCGTGCCTCCTTTTAAGCTTGACATCAGTTGGATTCCTGCCCGGGTAATTCCTCAATGCTTAATTTCCAAATATCTCAGCAATTACAGTCTTCATGCAAACTTTGAGATATCTCGCCCAGAGAATTTGCTTGATCGTCCCACTGTGATGAATGTTCGAATGCTGCGAGATCTAAACTTTATAAATTCCCCTTACGCATTAGATGATCCTATTGCGGGGGCAAAATATGTTTCAAAGGCAGAAGGGAAAAAACCAATAGAATAGGGTTTTTATGTAATGAAGTATATTTTTCACATCATATGTAATTCTACTTGATTTGAATGAAGAAATTTTTAGTCTTTTGCCATTTTATTTTCTTCTAAATAATTTGTAGAATGTCCTTGTTTGTTTGTTTGTGAATATATGTACATTCTATTTTGTTTTTGGATAATGGAACTTTTCTAATTTTATCGTTTGATTATAGTGACTTGTCACTCTTTGGGCCTAATGAATGGAATGATTTGCATCCCATGTTTCTTCTTAGTTTGGTACTAACCAATCGGAGTTGATTGTAATTGATTTTCCGACCAACCGGAGTTGGTGGTAATTAATTCTCGACCAACCGGAGTTGGTGGTAATTAGTTTGCCGACCAATCGGAGTTGGTGGTAATTGATTCCCGACCAACCGGAGTTGGTGGTAATTGATTCTCGACCAACCAGAGATGGTAATTAGTTTGCCGACCAACAGGAGTTGGTGATAATTGATTCTTGACCAACCGGAGTTGGTGGTAATTGATTCCCGACCAACCGGAGTTGGTGGGTAACTAGTTTTCCGACCAACCGGAGTTGGTGGTAATTAATTCCCGACCAGCTGGAGTTGGCGGTAATTAGTTTGCCGACCAATCAGAGTTTATGGTAATTGATTCCTGACCAATCGGAGTTGGTGCTAATTAGTTTGCCGACCAACCATAGTTGGTGGTAATTGATTCCCTACCAACTAGAGTTGGTGGTAATTGATTCCCGACCAATCGAAGTTGGTGGGTAATTAGTTTGCCGACCAACCGGTGTGTAGTGTGTAGCACTAATATTTCGGAAAAAAATTCAACAAAGAAGGAAATTGGGTGAAACATCACTTTATTCATACTGCAGAATTTGTGTTACATAGGAATTACAATTACTGATAATATTTGCGCAGATGCTCCGCATTCTATGCGTTCTTGAACTCTTCTCCTTCCAATGTTTCAATCTTGTATGTCCCTGGACGAACAACTTCTATTACTCTGTAGGGTCCATGCCAGTTGGCTTCCAGTTTGTTATTCTTTTGGATCACTTTCTTCAGCACATAATCCCCTTCCTTCAAATCACACTTCTTCACTCTATTATTATAGAACAAAGATGTTTGTTGTTGATACGTTGCATTCCTGATTATTTCTTATTCCCTAAATTCTTCGAGCATATCCAGGTTTAACCTTATCATCAAATCACTAACAGGAGAATTGAAATTAAGCACCCTATGCGTGGGTAAACCCAATTCAACAGGTATGACAACCTCACTCCCAAACGCCAACATATATGGAGACTCTTCAGTAGCTGTTCGTGGTGTGGTACGATAAGACCACAGCACAGAATGTAACTCGTTAATCCAATTTCCTTTTGCATCATCTAGTCGTTTCTTCAAACCATTCAGCAGCATTTGGTTTGTCACCTCTGTTTGCCCATTGCTTTGGGGATGGCCTGGTGCAGAGTGGATCTTCAGTATACTGGATTGATGACAATACGCAGTAAACTCCTTGTTATCAAACTGGGTTCCATGGTCGGTAATGAATGCATATGGTAGACCATATCTACAGATAATATTTTTCCAAATAAATTGATAGACTTTGTCGTATGTCATATCAATGAGAGGCTCAGCTTCCGCCCATTTGGTAAAATAATCCACAACAACAATGAGGTATTTAAACCTTCCCCTGGTCGTTGGAAGTGGCCCGACCAAGTCTATTCCCCACATGGTGAATAGCCAGGGAGACGTGATGGGTGTTAACAATGCTTGGGGAGTTCTTCGAATAGAAGATAAGCGTTGACATTTATCACACTTCTTGGCATAAGCTACGCAATTAGCTCTCATCATCGGCCAATAATACCCCTGCGTTGTTATTCTTTGCAAAAGCGTCCGACTTGCCACATGGGCTCCACAGGACCCTTCATGAACCTCTTCGATCAAATATTTCACTTCGGAGGGGTGGACACATCTTTGTAACCCTGCTATAATTCCTCGTCTATATAAAATGCCATTGGTCAATACATAATGAGAAGCTTTAAACTTTAGTTTCTTGGCTATGAGTTTATCAAATGGTAAAGCCCCCTCTTCAATATATGCCCTGATGGGGTCCATCCATGATGGTCCCAAGTTAAGGGCGATGAAGTTTATCGTCAGATCTTTATCGATGCTCCGACCAGCCAGGATTTCTATTGGGATTATTCTTCGTAGCTCGGTGTGTGTGGCTGATGCTAATCGAGCTAGGGCGTCTGCTCTTGCATTCTTCAATCGTGGTATTCTAATCAACTGAATTACGGTGAAACTTGATACAACCTCTATCGGTTTTGCATGATACCTGACCATTAATTCTCCTTTTGCTGCATACACCCCCAGAATTTAATTTACGATTAACTGGGAGTCACTGAACATAACGACTTGCTCTGCTTTCATGGTATTGGCCAAGCTTAGACCCACGATCATTGCTTCATATTCGGCCTCATTATTAGAAGCCTTAAATTGAAAGCGTAGATCATATTCCACATCAATACCATCTGGACTGTTTAAAATAATCCCTGCTCCACTACCTGTAGAGCACGAGGAGCCATCTACATATAGATTCCACACAGGTACTCCATAATCAAACTCTTGGTCAGACAGAGTTCCTTGGTGGAATATTTTATGCTTCCTTTTGTCCTCCTCCAGTACTTCTCGCTGCTCGTCCACCGACGTAAGTTGCTCCGAATTTAAATTTGATGATCCTATAACATCCATAGGTTGGTCTGTATTCAACTCCTGCTCGTCGGAGGAATTCTCCTGAGTAAATTCTGCGATAAAATCCGCTATTGCCTCCCTTTGAGTAACAATCTAGGCCCATAAATTATATCATATTCACCAAGTTCTACTGCCCAGTACATCAATCTTCCTGATTTCTCTGGTTTATGCAGAGCTTTTCTTAATGGCATATCAGTGTATACCACTATAGTATGGGCTTGTAAGTATGGCCTCATCCTTCTGCTTGCTTCAATATGTGCTAGCGCCAACTTCTCCAGCCTTGGATATCAGATTTCTGCTCCTCGGAAAGATTTTCTTGTGTAATAGACTGGTATGTGTACTCCGTCCTCCACTCTTATCAACGCCGAGCTCACTGCATTTTTTGAAACTTCCAATTATAAGTATAGTCTTTCTCCCATCACTAGTCTAGATAATAATGGAGGTGTCCCCAGATACTTCTTCAACTCTGGAAAGGCCTCCTCACATTCATCATTCCACTCAAAAAAAATTCGGAGTGTTTTAAAGAATGGGAGACATCTGTCTGTTGCTCGTGACACAAATCTATTAAGTGCTGCAACTCGCCCTGTGAGGCTTTGCACTTCCTTCTTTGTGGTTGGAGATCGCAGCTCCAATAGACCCTTGATCTTTTCAGGGTTCGCCTCAATCCCTCGTTGGTTAATAATATATCCAAGAAACATACCTTCTCGTACTCCGAATATGCATTTGGTGGGATTCAATTTCATTTGATATTTCTCTAGTTGATCAAAGGTCAGACCTAGGTCAACGAGATGATCAGCAGCTTTCTTGCTCTTCGTAGTATATCGTCAACATAAACCTCCATGTTATGACTTATTTGCTCTGCAAACACCTTATTCATCAGCCGCTGATATGTTGCACCTTCATTTTTAAGTCCAAATGGCATAACATTATAACAATAAGTTCCCCTTGGAGTGATAAAAGAGGTACTCTCCCTGTCCTCGGGCTTCATCTTAATCTGGCTGTAACCAGAATAAGCATACATGAAACTCAATAATTCATGCCCCAAGGTAGCATCCACCAGTTGATCGATTCGAGGCAAAGGAAAGTGATCTTTTGGGTATGCCTTATTAAGATCAGTAAAGTCTACACACATACTCCACTTGTTATTTTTCTTCTTTACCATGACCACATTTTCTAGCCAATCGGGATATTTGACATCCTCAATAAAAGAGGCTTTTTGCAGTTTCTCTACTTCTTCCTGTATAGCTTGGTTTTTCTTAGGACTGGACACTCTTCTTTGCTGTTTTACTGGCTTGATTTCCTTGTTCACGTTGAGCTCGTGACACAAAAAACTCGGATCTATCCCTAGCATGTCTTCATGACTCCATGCAAAAGTCTACTTTTTACGCCTTAAAAATGATATCAATTCCTATTTTATCGATACATCCAGTGAAGCACCAATTTGAGTTGTTCGTTCTGGATGCTCGTCGTCCAGAATGATATTTTCAGTAGCCTCCATGACCTGTCCCTTCACGAGCTGAGACTCATCTCTATGGTCTAACATTTCAATCTCTGCATCTTCTATCTCATCCATTTGATAGGTAGTAGTATTCTTTCGGGATTCTTCACGTTCCTCTTGTTCGGTAGATGAATAGTAGCATTCCCAAGCTACTTTCTGGTCACCTTTCACAACTCCCACTCCAAAATTGGTTGGGAATTTTAAACATTGATGTACAGTAGATGTTACCACCTCGAACTTCTTCAGACCTACCCTTCCCATGATGATATTGTAAGATGATTGGACATTTTTATCTATTATAAAAAAATGTACTCTTTTTGTTCGACAAGCAGGCCATATACCAATAAGCATATCCAACTTGATCGTCCCACGTAGAAAAACCTTCTTGCCAGTAAAACCAAGGAGGGGCCTGTGATATGGCTCCAACTGGGCTAGCTTCAGATTCAAACTGTTAAAGCATGAATAAAACATGATGTCTGTCGAGCTACCATTATCCACCAGTACTCGTGAAATCACCACTTCCTTCATTCTCATCTTTATCACCAATGGATCATCATGAGGATATAATACACCTGCCAGATCGTTCTTAGAGAAACCAATGACCAATTTGTCTTTATTCACCTTCCTCGGGTCAGATTTATTCGCTGAATGTGCGAGCAAGCTTGAGCCTCATTGAGGTAAGCTTTCCTCTCTGCAGTCATGTCCCCACCTCCTGCATCTCCACCTGTAATAACATTACATTCAAATGATCCAAAATGGATTAAAAACACCTCACGTTCTGGATGCCTTGGTCTTTTGGGGAGATCGGGGTCATCTTGGTCATCTTCTGGATCTTCTTCGTGACTTCTCTTCATGTCTTCTTTTGCTCGACGAGGAGATTTAGATCTTTACCTTCTTCGGTCGTTGGTCTTTTCACCATTTCGGTGATCAACATACTTGGTCAATTTTCCCCGCCTGATAAGTGCTTCAATTTCATTCTGGAGAGCTATGTAATGCTTGGTAGTGTGACCATGGTCTTTATGGAACTCACAATATTTGGACTTATTCCTCTTGTCAGGATCTGCCTTCATTTTTTCTGGCCAGTGTAGCTCCTCGTTGTTCTTGATCTTTCCAGAATGTGGTTTATATCTACCTTCAAAGGAGTATAATTTCCAAATTTCTTCAACTGTTCCAGTGCTTGCTTTGCTTTTGACTATCTGTTGCCACCATTATTCTTCTGATCCTTCTTCTCAGTCTTGTCAGTCTCGACCTTGGTTTCTTTAGTATCTGCATTCTTCTTCGCAGCCATGGCCTCCTCGGCATTCATGATTTTGGTTACTTTTTCCATCAATTCAGCTATGGTCCTAGGCGGATCCTTGGCTAAAATGTAGTATAATTTATCCGGCAATAGTCCACTCATCAGAGGAGTAATTGCTATTTTCTCCTCGTAATCAATTACCTCAAGTTTCTCGTTATGGAAACGAGTAATATAGTCCCCGGTGATTTCACCTGTCCTTTGTCTAACACATAGTAAGTGTGCTTAACGTTTGACTGGTTTCGCTCCAAAACAGAAGTTCCCAACAAAGAGTTATGCTAGTTGAAAGAAAGTCGCAATTTTTCCCCGAGGAAGGTTGTTGTACCATATTTGCGCAGATCCGGTAAGAGTTCCCGAAAATTCCTTGCATCTCATCTCGTCTGGCACTGCATAGATATCGGCAGCAGCTTGGTATTGTTATATATAAAGGACAGGGTCAGTTTTTCAATCATATTTAGGCATCACCATAGGAGCTTTGAATTTTGATGGTGTGGGAAAATCCACAATTGCCTGTACAAATGGTTTTCCTGGAACAAAAGTTCTTTGTAGAGGATTCTTGGCCTTAGTCATTTCCCCTAATTTGTCTTCCAACCTCTGAATAGAGCCCTTCCATGCATCTCTTCCCTCCTCGGGCCTATTGGTTCGAGTAGTTGATCGCGTTGAATTTGCTTCTTGGGATCTTTCATTACGAGCAGTTGGTCGTGATTGGGCAGAGCCTTCCCTTAGATCGGATGGTCGTTGAGAGTTCCTCGACACAATCCTAGGGGGACTTCTATTCCTCCTAGGGCCAAAATGATCAAAAGGAGAGACTCTACTCAATCTTTCAAGAGCACTGGTCCTTTCTGGAGATAAAGTGACATTTTGTTAAGAGTCTGTAGCTCGTACTGAGGAAGTCCGACTAGGCTGATAAGAAGGATCATTAGATCTCTCAGTACGATATGAGTCGGTATGCCTGGATCGAGATTCCTCTGGGAAAAGCGTTCGCCTAGTTCGCGAAGAGTGTAAAAGGGTATTTCTTTGAACACTTCGTTGTCCTGATTGAGCAGGCACTCCGCATTGAACAGTTTGTATAAGTTGTCACATGGTTTCTTGCATAGTCGTCTAGCCTTGGTCCAGATTAGAAATTATACCAGCCAAATCTTGAACATTTGGGGGAGTATATGGATTTAAAGGGATCCCAGCATTTCGATTACTGGATTCTGGATTATCGACCATTGATGATGAATTATTTGGGTGAAAAACGTTAATTTCAGTCATTTTCCACAGACGGCGCCAATCTGTTGATGATTATCTCTAAGTTATCAATCACAGATAAAATAAATAAGACAAAATATTTTTAAAGTGGTCCAGCCTTATAAGAATCGCCTACATCCACTGTTTTTGTATTGCTAACTATTTGACCAGAATTCTCGATAAGTGATTTACCAAGAGATCCCAGAGTCTCCTTCTAATGAGGAGGTTACAATGTATTTATAGCCTTCAGGCTGTACATGTGAAAGGACAATACGCTGTTATTTAGTAGGCATATACATCTATACGATAATAATGAGCATTTAATGCGCAGTCGTCTTTTTTATTCTCCTAATTTGGATACTCTGTATGTTGAGTTTCTCGGAGCGCCTGAGTTGCTCAGTGTAACACCCCGCCCGCCCGGGGAGAGCGAACGGAGCGCTAATACGATAAAATAAATCCAAATCCACAAGTGACAAGGTATAGAGCATATAAATAAACCCACAATAATATAAATCCACTAATCTCAATTCTTCAAATTAAACAAGTCTCTCGAATTAAAATTACAACTATCTAACTCGAATAAAAATACAAATCTCAAAAGATCTATACATCAACATAATACAAATCTTTCCCAAACAATCCTCGCTAAAATCAATCTCCATAGCGCCCCAAATCCGCGCTAACCTGCCACTAAAAGATATTATGGGAAAGTACACAATACGACAAGAAATATGCTCAACAAATATATGTTAGCGATGAATAAAACGTAACAACACGAATATGAATATTCAAATCAAATGCAAATCTCAAAGCATTTATCAATATAATTTCTCAACAACACATTAATCGGGTCACCAGGCCTCACCACATCCGTATATGCTTTATCAAGCCATAGACCGGGAAACAGGAATTTTGGCGAGTGCCCAACATCCGTGCCCTATTAAAATCTCATGACAACGTGCTCATCAACAATATAATGATACCACATGAATCAAAATAATTTCAACAATTATTTTCCAGATTTCAATGAATTTAACAATTCAAATATGAGTTCAATTAATAAGAAATCAAAGAGAATGACACTCGCGAGATTTAAGGAGCATATTGTGTAAAACCCCATACCTCAAACCATGATGAGAAAACAATGATCACATCCTCAAGATCAACACAAAAGATCTACAAAAGCTCCTCCAAGAACCTCCAACAAAAATAGCCCCAAGAACACCTCTAATCTAAGGTTGGAACTCACAAATCTCAAGGGTCAATGTGTATATAAAAAGAAGAGGAATATAAAATATATTTGCTGCCAAAAACTTGTGCCAAAAGTAGGTTAAAAGGCTTGCCCACGACTTCCTTTTATAATGCAAAGAAATTAAGAATTGGAATCCAAAAGATTCCTATAAATAAGACAAATAAATGAAGAGTTGGAAGTCAAAACAACTCCAAGAATTAAAAACATTTTAAAATCCGTTTTAACTCCGTTTTCGAAACCGTTTGAAGTTCTCGCCTTTAAAAATAATAACCAACATATTTGAGCAATAAAAAAAATTTAATAAAAAACTTTATTTTCCTCCATTTTCCTAAATTAATTAAAATAGCCCAAAAATTACACGGGTTGTTACACTTCCCCACTAACAATGAAATTTCGCACTCGAAATTCGCCGAATGCCTAACTCTCAAAATAAGGCTAACAATCTCCAAAATAATCTCGTCTCCAAAAAAAAATTCCTCACATCTAATCTCGAAACCTATCACGAATATCACCTAAAAAAATTTATCTCCAAAAATTATTATCCACGCAATGAACCCAAAACCCAAGCCCTAAAGGTTGTAGTATACCTAAGCTCTGATACCATTTGTAACACCCCGATCGCCCAGGGAGAGCGAACGGAGCGCTAATGAGATAAAATAAATCCAAATTCACAAGTGACAAGGTATAGAGCATATAAATAAACCCACAATAATATAAATCCAATAATCTCAATTCTTCAAATTAAACAAGTCTCTCGAATTAAAATTACAACTATCTAACTCGAATAAAAATACAAATCTCCAAATCTCTATACATCAAAATAATACAAATCTTTCCCAAACAATCCTCGCTAAAATCAATCTCCATAGCACCCCGAATCCGCGCTAACCTGCCACTAAACGAAATTATGGGGAAGTACACAATACGACAAGAAAGATGCTCAACAAATATATGTTAGCGATGAATAAAACGTAACAACACGAATACGAATATTCAAATCAAATGAAAATCTCAAAGCATTTATCAATATAATTTCTCAACAACACTTTAATCGGGTCACCAGGCCTCACCACATTCGTATATGCTTTATCAAGCCATAGACTGGGAAACAGGAATTTTGGCGAGTGCCCAACATCCGTGCCATATTCAAATCTCATGACAACGTGCTCATCAACAATATAATGATACCACATGAATCAAAATAATTTCAACAATTATTTTCCAGATTTCAATGAATTTAACAATTCAAATATGAGTTCAATTAATAAGAAATCAAAGAGAATGACACTCGCGAGATTTAAGGAGCATATTGTGTAAAACCCCATACCTCAAACCATGATGAGAAAACAATGATCACATCCTCAAGATCAACACAAAATATCTACAAAAGCTCCTCTAAGAACCTCCAACAAAAATAGCCCTAAGAACACCTCTAATCTAAGGTTGGAACTCACAAATCTCAAGGGTCAATGTGTATATAAAAAGAAGAGGAAAATAAAATATATTTGCTGCCAAAAAGTTGTGCTAAAAGTAGGTTAAAAGGCTTGCCCACGACTTTCTTTTATAATGCAAAGAAATGAAGAATTGAAATCCAAAAGATTCCTTTAAATAAGACAAATAAATGAAGAGTTGGAAGTCAAAACAACTCCAAGAATTAAAAACATTTTAAAATCATTTTAAAATCCGTTTTAACTCCGTTTTTGAAACCGTTTGAAGTTCTCGCCTTTAAAAATAATAACCAACATATTTGAGCAATAAAAAAAATTTAATAAAAAACTTTATTTTCCTCCATTTTCCTAAATTAATTAAAATAGCCCAAAAATTACGCGGGTTGTTACACTTCCCCACTAACAATGAAATTTCGCCCCGAAATTCGCCGAATGCCTAACTCTCAAAATCAGGCTAACAATCTCCAAAATAATCTCGTCTCCAAAAATAAATTCCTCACATCTAATCTCAAAACCTATCACGAATATCACCTAAAAAAATTTATCTCCAAAAATTATTATCCACGCAATGAACCCAAAACCCAAGCCCTGAAGGTTGTCGTATACCTAAGCTCTGATACCATTTGTAACACCCCGCCCGCTCGGGGAGAGCGAACGGAGCGCTAATGAGATAAAATAAATCCAAATTCACAAGTGACAAGGTATAGAGCATATAAATAAACCCACAATAATATAAATCCACTAATCTCAATTCTTCAAATTAAACAAGTCTCTCGAATTAAAATTACAACTATCTAACTCGAATAAAAATACAAATCTCCAAAGCTCTATACATCAACATAATACAAATCTTTCCCAAACGATCCTCGCTAAAATCAATCTCCATAGCGCCCCAAATCCACGCTAACCTGCCACTAAACGAAATTATGTGGAAGTACACAATACGACAAGAAAGATGCTCAACAAATATATGTTAGCGATGAATAAAACATAACAACATGAATACGAATATTCAAATCAAATGCAAATCTAAAAGCATTTATCAATATAATTTCTCAACAACACTTTAATCGGGTCACCAGGCATCACCACATCCGTATATGCTTTATCAAGCCATAGACCGGGAAACAGGAATTTTGGCGAGTGCCCAACATCCGTGCCATATTAAAATCTCATGACAACGTGCTCATCAACAATATAATGATACCACATGAATCAAAATAATTTCAATAATTGTTTTCCAGATTTCAATGAATTTAACAATTCAAATATGAGTTCAATTAATAAGAAATCAAAGAGAATGACACTCGCGAGATTTAAGGAGCATATTGTGTAAAACCCCATACCTCAAACCATGATGAGAAAACAATGATCACATCCTCAAGATCAACACAAAAGATCTACAAAAGCTCCTCCAAGAACCTCCAACAAAAATAGCCCCAAGAACACCTCTAATCTAAGGTTGGAACTCATAAAAAGAAGAGGAATATAAAATATATTTGCTGCCAAAAAGTTGTGCCAAAAGTAGGTTAAAAGGCTTGCCCACGATTTCCTTTTATAATGCAAAGAAATCAAGAATTAGAATCCAAAAGATTCCGTTAAATAAGACAAATAAATGAAGAGTTGGAAGTCAAAACAACTCCAAGAATTAAAAACATTTTAAAATCATTTTAAAATCCGTTTTAACTCCGTTTTCGAAACCGTTTGAAGTTCTCGCCTTTAAAAATAATAACCAACATATTTGAGCAATAAAAAAATTTAATAAAAAACTTTATTTTCCTCCATTTTCCTAAATTAATTAAAATATCCCAAAAATTACGCGGATTGTTACACTCGGTGTGCTTAAGTTGCTCGGAGCCTTGAGCTCCTCGGGACGCCTAAGCTGCTCGGTATGATTGAGTTGCTCGGGGCGCTTGAGTAGCTCGGTGACAGTATGTTGTTCATTGAAAGTGTTTGTAATTGCCACGTAGGTTGACACATGTCTTGAAGTGAATGGTCCACGTCAGTAGACTAAATTTGGTATCAACAATTACCTTACAAGAACTCCTCCATTTATTGTAATTTTCTGAAACAATTTCTTCCTTACCCTCCCCTTTTTCTCTCTCCTTAGGCCAAATATTTCAAGCCTTCTCATTTCTCATGAGAAAGAAGGTTTATATCTGATTTCGAATCAGAAAACACGTTCAAATGTGTCCAATAGTAATTAGCCTTGTGGTTACGTGTGATTGGTTGGACAAAAGGTCCAATCAAAAATTCCACTAATGACTGATTTGTCCCACATTGGTAAAATAATCATAACTCACTATTAAAGACCCCGATTTACTCCCACTTTGATTCTACGCCTATATAACTTATATATCCACAACTTTTATATTTTGTTTTTTCCAAAATCATAAAACTAATATACCTAATTTGGGCTCGAACAGGATAGTTGCAATATTCCGAAAATCTCAAAACTTTCACATTTAGCGACCAAACATCACCAATTTCACACCAACGCCCTAGTTTACATTTATAAACATAATGATGGATTAAAAACATACTCTATGATTAATTTAACCATATAGATAATCATATGCTCTAAACGTGTTATCACCAATCATAAGCTCAATTATAAACTGTTGCAAACAATATATATGTCGTGTGAGTATGCATTCCCTAAACAAGATTGTGGGTACCTCGTCCATTATTGTAGGCCCAAATAAGTATCCGGGCTAATCTCTATTGAAAATAGGGAGAGCCCGGTCCAAACTCCAAAGCATCAAAGACATATTAGTTAGCTGCGACCCATCTTGTTCCGAAAATCTCTCGTGAGATATTCTATGGATAGTGGACTAATGTGGGAGTGCCCAACAACCCCACTCTCCGAAGTTTATTTGTATATATTGTACCCCTGTCCCGGGGCAAAGGGTATGTAACATAAAACACTCCTCTGGAGAAAAGATATATACAAACTGAGAACACCACCATGGACGTAGATAATTTGTCGAACCACTTACATCTTGTGTTGTGTGTGATTGGCATTACTGTTATTCTTGTTTCTTACTTTTATAGTGATTGCATTTACTTATAATTTGTGTTAAGATTTAAAGTCACCACAATTGGCAACGTCTGTGGGAACCGGTTGTTCTTCCTTTAAGAAAGACTTCACCAATAAGAACCTAAAATGTCTCATCACAGCAGTAATGCCCCTCAAGCGGGAGATATTCAAGAGCAACCTATCCCTAGTAGGGTTAGATCTGAAATTCGACGCTCAAACCCAAGGCTTCATTCGAAATGGCAAGCCTCAGAATAAATCCAGGGTCCAGCTAGGTCTACATAAGTTTCCAGGTTGATCGATGCCTATGAGGCCAGGCTTCAAGTGCAGGAGGAGGCTACTCGCAAACAGGAAGCTGAAAATGCTTGCCTCAAAAGGTGACTGGAGAATATGGAGAAAGAACTCCATCGTAATATGAGGCAACATCATTATCGGACTCCTAGACCTCAGGCGAGTAGATCTCGCAACTAAGGAGGGAGCCCAAGGCATGGGTCTCAAAGAATTGAGGGACACAGGTCAGATAACGACTGGTCCTAGCAATAACAATCAGCTCGCCGTTACAGAAACCCAGGCCAAAGGAACGATGATATACAAAACTTTATCGGGACAAAGATAGACCAACACCCAGCACATCGGGGTGCTCGATCGACAAGAGAGCTAGCCAAGCGAGATCTCAGGACCCAGATGAAGTCCCCTTTTTCAAGGACAATAGAGGAAGAGGAATCCCCTAGGAAGTTCACGATGCCCAGGTTCAAGATCTATGATGGAAAAATGGACCCCCTCGACCATATCAAACAGTACAGGCAGGCCATGACCCTTTGGAACCACAATGATGCACTGATGTGCTGAATTTTCCCTTCGAGCTTGCACGATGTGGCCCAAAAGTGGTTCGAGAAACTCCCCCATAAATCCATCAGAAACTTTGAGTCCCTGGCAGAGCCATTCATAGCTCGCTTTATTATCCGCAGCTTCATTCAAAGAAAATGGATTATTTGCTGACGATGAAGAAAAAGCCCTAGGAAAACCACAGAGACTACGCGAAGAGGTATTAGGAGATATTCAACGAGGTCGAGGATTCCTCGGTGCAGGTCACCGTTGCATCTTTTAAGATTGGCCTACCCAACTCCTACCTCTTGCACAAGTCCCTCACTAAGAAGGAGACCACAACCATCGATGAATTGATGGCTCGTATTGAAAAATATCCCAAAGTAGAAAATATGACCCATCTCAATGCAGGAGAAAATGGTCGCGCCAAGGTTGTAGGCAAGGGAAGCGACAAGAATGAGGGTAAAAAGAAAGGGAGTAAGAATGGGGGAAGAACGACCCTATGAATGGGAGCAAGAGTGATGCCTCGAAGGCATTTCAATCAGTAAACACAGTTTTTAGAGAACCGATCTATAAGATTTTGGCAAAGATCAAGGACGAACCATTCGTCAAGTGGCCCAAGAAAATGGGTGGATACCCTTCTAAGTGGAACAACGCACTGAGATGTGCTTTCCACAAGGAGGGCGGGAATAAAATCGAGCACTGCAAAGCCCTCAAGTCTCACCTTAAAGAGTTATCTCAAGCTGGACACTTGAGAAAATTCGTGGTGAAAAAGGCAGAGAAGGTAGCTTCCAATGGAGATCAGCGGCCAGATAACGTGCTCGAGGAAGACATCGGCCATGAGTTCATAGAAATTCATGGGGCATCCGACCTCAAACAAATTCAAGGAAATACGACCCGGATTGAAGTGAAAAAGTTTAAAGCAATAATGCAAGCTTTTCAGATGGATCAAGCCAAAACGCAAGCTGGGAAACATCGACAAGCAGAAGATGTCGACTATAGCAAGCATATTGTATTCACAGATGAGGACCTAGTGGGAGCAATAACCCCACATCATGATGCACTGATCATTACACTCAGGTTAGCTAACTATGACGTCGATAGGTTACTCGTCGATCAAGGTAGCTAATCCAAAGTAATGTATCTCAACCTGTTTAGAAGGTTGAAATTAAGTGTCGTCGACCTAAAGGAAGCCACTATTCCTTTAGTTGGCTTCGCTGGAAAAATAACCATCCCCTTAGGAAAAATCGTCCTGCCTGTAAGGGCGGGAAATATCTCAAAAATGATCGAATTTCTCGTGGTCGTTATTCATTCACCCTACTAAGCAATCCTTAGCAGAGGATGGACACATGCGATGAAGGTCGTCCCATATATCTACCATCAGAAGATCAAATGTGTGACTGAACGAGGAGTGGTGGATATCCATAGAGATCAGGCGATGGCAAGAAAGTGATTTATAGCGGCCATCCGTCCTAAACCAAAGAATAAGGTTGAAGAAGTTAGAAGAAAAAATGAGGAACAGGAGAGGCTAATTCCCTCCAAATCGCAACTAAAATATGGCAGACTAGGAGTGGAGGAGACCAGGCTCCTCCTCTCTGAAAGAGTCATCGAGGACCTAGAGGAAGTCACAACCAGTAGCAGCTCGAATAAAAGAAAGTTCTTAATCAGAACCTCACTCACCGACCGCAAACACTATACCAAATTTATCGAATTGTCATGGTCATTGACCTTGATCGTCGCCTCCAATCGGTACAGCTTCGCATCATGCGAGTCCACCGTTCGAGCCAGCCCGGTGTCGCTCGTCTCCAATCTGATGATCCTAGATTTGGCCACCCACGAGCTCACCCCCTTGTCCTCCACTTGCGATCAAAGCCAATCACTTGGTTGAGTGCGTTTATGGACAAAGATGCCTTGTCGGCATCAGACTGTGACTCATGCACTTCATTAACTTTGCCTGAAACGATAAAAAGCACATGATTAGTAAAATAAGTAAATAAAAAAAGTATACCTTTATTAGAAAAAAGTAAACTTTCGGATTACTTACAATTGTGGTCGTGATGCTCGGGGACACCTCCTTATCCTTCCCTTCTTCGTATGAATAGCCACATAAGTATCGAGCCTATGTGGCCTACCCCCAGGGCCACTCCCTGTCCCCTGAAATAAAATAAAGTAAAATTAGTATCGGCCCAGCAAAGTAAAATAATGCAGAATAATATATTTTTGTAGTTATAAAAAAATTAAACTTTACCATTATCCTATGCTCCACCTCTGCATAAGTCGTCCGGCTGGAGTAGTGCACGTCCATCTTTTTTACCCGATTTTCCCTCCTCGATTGGCGAGATGACAATTATCGCTCTCTGATCTCATTATCAATGAACTGTTGCCATTTTACCAATGAGATCATCTCCTTCGGCGGGACAGATTCACGCAATCGGATAACGAACTCTCTGATCTTCCCAAAGTATCGGGTCCGCATATTTTTCTTCCACGTCTTGTGTTGCTCCCTCAACTACTCCAAGACGGAATCGTGTATCTTTGGATCCAGGTTGAATTATTCGTGTCCAACAAATACAATATTAGTTGTGAATAAATATATATATAAATATAAAATGAAATCAAAATCGAAATCGAAATTGAAATTGAAATTGAAATATTCATATAAATATAAATATAAATACATTACATGTAGTGCCACCCAAATAGCTAACTTGAGCTCATTTGGCACCTCCCTCCAACTAGTGATCCCCGGGCCGATGATCGTCTTTACCAGCTCGAGGGATCTCGCTAATAGCCCCGTCTTGTTCTCGACGGCCATCCCCAATTTGTCATATTAGGGGAGCCTAGGGGTCGAGGAGCCATCGTCGCCTCCGCTACCACCGAGCCCAGACGACATCATCATAACCAGCATCATCATCCTCGTCTTAATACCTGAAGGAGACATTTGTTGTAAAAAAATGTTGTTATTAATACAAATCAAAATGAATTAGAAGAAGACATGCTAATATGTACAATTACTACAAATCCAAATGAATTATTGTCCTTCCCCTACTATCTTCTCTCAACCATAGTTGTTGCTTAAGTTTCAACGATTTAAGGTCTTTTCGTGCATTTTCTCCACCCTTCGAATGACTCCCCCAAGGCAAGTTCCCACAATATGTTCAGCAAAGTTCTTCTCTGCATGTATCACATCCAATACATGGCGCACCAGGTTATTCTTCCAATAAGGCAAGTAAAATAAAATTGACCTCCTAGACCATGCCTTTCTTGTCTCAGTTTCATTCCCAGTTGGGGTCTTCTTATGCTTAA
This sequence comes from Sambucus nigra, assembly GCA_949130495.1. Classification (NCBI taxonomy): domain Eukaryota; kingdom Viridiplantae; phylum Streptophyta; class Magnoliopsida; order Dipsacales; family Adoxaceae; genus Sambucus; species Sambucus nigra. The sequence continues at coordinate 763,500,659 of OX422208.1, read as the reverse complement.
CATTCTTAAATTTGGGATTCTTACCTAGCATATTAGAGATACATTCTGAAGATTTACTTTCAATTTCTGAACCTGAAAGTTGTCTCGATGGTAGCCTATGTTTAACCCCGCCCAATAAAAAATTGGAACCTTTCTCAAATATGAAACTATGATCCGGGGGTAAAAACCTCTTATGGCAATGGTATACATTTTTTGAGATAAAGGATAGACGAAGAGATTCAGCCTTCCCTCCACAAATAGGATACCCCAAATAACCATGTACTATACAACCTGATAATGTCCCATAAGCTGGAAGATCATGTATTTCCCACATCAACATAGCTTTCAGTGTAAACTCTTCTTTTCTAAAAGAGTCAAATGATTGCACACCCTCTTCCCACAACTCATTTAATTATTCTACCAAAGGAGCCAGGTAGACGTCGATGTCATCACTTGGTGCCTTTGGCCCAGGTATGAACAAATACATCATCGAAAATTCACGTCTCATACACTGTGAAGGATGGAGGTTGAATGGGGCTAGGATCACTGGCCATACACTCTCATTGGTGCTTAGATTTCCAAATGGATTGAAACCATCTGTTTATATAGCTAAAAGAATGTTGCATTGTTCTCGAGAAAAATCGAGATACTCATAATTCATCCTCCTCCAGACTGTAGAATCAATATGATGACGCATGAGATTACCCCCTACTTCTGCCCTAGCATGATAAGTCATTGCCTCCACTATCCATGGTACTGTGAAAAATCGCTTTAATTTAGGCCCAACGGGAAAATATTTCAACACTTTTTGAGGCACTTTTGATCTTGTGCCTTCCTTACTCGTAGATTGGACATATCTAGGAGATTTTCATACTCCTTTCGATATAGTATGCAGTCATACGCACAAGCATGAATCGATTTATACTTCATTCCCAAACCTTTCAAATTGTTCTTCATAACAAGATAGCTATTTGGAAGCGTATTCTCTTTGGGTAGTAACCCCTTCACCCATTTCATAATTCCTATCACGCTATAGCCAGATAAATTGTACTGCGTCTTCAAATTGTGCAGACCAACCATGGCATGTAAAGTTATTTGATCTTTCTCACAGCCAAAGTATAACGGTTGGGTCGCCTTAAATTTTAAACTTTGGTAGTCATCGTCAAGGTTATCGTGATATCTTCATGAGCACTTGAACCTTGTACATCATCAGTAACCTCATTCTCCTCTGCTTCATAAACTCCGTACGCATCATCAACTAAATCCTCTAACATATTATGATCTACGCCGTCCCCTTCTACATCTATCCTACTTGTTGAAGGTTGTTGTGAAGGTTGTTCGGGGACAGAAGGAACTTTCAATTCACCATGAAAACTCCAAAATCGATAACTATCTTGCATACCCCATCTTAACAAATGTAGTTCAACTATTTCCTCTGTCTCCTCTAAAGGGTGAGTGGTCCTATCCCATTCAAGACCACACATTTCTGTAATATACTTAACAGCTCATGAAAATTGTTACGATTTGAGAAAAATTCGACAGCATATCCCCGTAGTTCTCCAAGTACACGACGTAGATTGGCAAGTGCGAGTGTTATTTCAATTGATCAATTGAAATAACAGTCACGCTTGTCAATCTAGTATGTACCCAGAGAACATTAGGATACGACCGCAGAACTTACTCTAAAAGTAACAACTTTAAGCCACTAAGAATATTATTATACAAAAATTATGCAGTCCCAAACTGTCCAAACGGGACAATTCGAGAGATCTCATTACAGGGGTAATGACTCTCGAGCGGGTCTAAGGGATATTGAATGCGTACGCATAAGAACTAGAAGGATAGTATCTATGCGCACTATATGTAATTTCAAGTATATATATATTGTTCGTTATACAAAGTAATTTTCAAAAAAAGTTAAAAAATCCCACCTCCATATGGACAGTAATCCAGTGGTCATGCCACTTTTAAAATTAACCAACCTAACATCGATCCACTATAATCCAACCGCAATGGCAACAACAAATGTGTATCCCATACTCCTTCTAATTCATCTACTCAGTTAATTATTTTCATCAATTAAACTAAAAATTAAAGTATAAAATTATTAATTTAAAATGAGGGGCAATTATACTTTCATATATTAATTTATTTAAAAAAATAATAATCAATTAATTCGTTTATAAGGGACACTACTTGCACATGAGGGAAAATATCTAATAAACCAATCAAAATTTAATAAAAAAAATTAACAAACCCCACCCCTGCCCCACCACACCCCCATCCCCACACACACACACACACGCACGCAGCCCCACCCCCCGTCATACCCCCGGCATCATTTCTCCTTCCCGCACATACGCACAAACATGCACACACACGTGCACATACACACACACACACATGCAGCCCCACCCCCACAGCCCCCACCCCCACACACACACATACACCCCGTCCCCTCCCCTCCCCACCCCCAGCCCTCACACACCACACAGACTCGCACACACACACACACACACACACACACACGTACATATACACACACACACGCACATATATACAAATGGAAGAGAGAGAGAGAGAGAGAGAGAGAGAGAGAGAGTGGAATGAAACAAAGCGGTGAGAAAAAAAGGATGGGAAAGGGTTATTTACTGCTAAACTTGTCACGGACATGTCGCGGTCTTTGACCGTGATAATATTATAAGAATTGTCACGGTCAATGGCCGTGACAAGTCCGTGACAAATTCATTTGTCACGGTCATTGACCATAATAATAATTTATCATGGACTTGTCACAGTCAATGACCGTGATAAAAAACGCGTATTTTTTTGTCACAGTCAATGACCGTGACAAGTCTAGCCGACTAAAGGGTGCCAATTTGGCCTTTTTGGTGTAGTGGAGAAAGGCAGTTGGTCGCCCTACGAGCTACCCGGTATTGATCCTAACATCACATGTCATCGAATGCACGTCGATCTAGCTTTCAAGCCAATAGCAGAGAAAGCTCGACGAACTTCTCTAGAGAAAGCTAAGGTCGTGGAGAAGGACGTTGAAAAATTATTGGACGCGGGATCCATACGGGAAGTTCAGTTCCACAAGTGGTTATCCAACCCAATGGTTATCCCCAAGAATAATGGAAAGTGGAGAGTGTGCATCGACTTCATCGATCTTAATAAAGCATACCCTAAAGACAGTTTCCCCCTCCCAAAGATCGATCAGCTGGTGGATGGCACGAAAGCGCATCAAAGGATGAGCTTCCTGGATGAATACTCCGGATATCACCAGATCCCTATGCACGATCTGGATCAAGACAAAATAGCATTTATAACCATAGTTGGGTTATATTACTATAATGTTATGCCCTTTGGGCTAAAAAACGCAGGAGCAACTTACCAGCGATTGGTTACAAAGATGTTCAAAGACCAAATAGGAAGCACTATGGAGGCCTACATAGATGACATGCTTGTCAAGAGCAAGCTCAAAGATGACCACCTCTCTGACCTATCAAGGACCTTTGAAATCCTCAGGAAGTACCGAATGAAGCTCAATGCGAGTAAGTGTTCTTTCGGTGTCCAGTCAGTAAAATACCTTGGGTACTTGGTCAGCAAGAGAGGTATTAAATCCAACCCAGACCAAATTGATGCTATCAATAGGGTGCAGCCCCCTGAACAATAAGAAACATGCAGAAGCTCACGGGAATACTCGCCGCCATAAATCGGTTCATTTCAAAATCTCCTTAAAGGTGCCAATAGTTCTTTCAGCTGTAGAAGAAAAGCAAGGAGGTGGAGTGGAACGAGGATTTCTCGAGGGCTTTGGAAAGGATCTAAGCTTACCTCAGCAAACCTCATTTTCTCGTAATCCCTTAAGAGAATAATTCTATGTACCTTTACCTTGTAGTATCTAGTCGTGCTGTAAGTTCTGCACTGGTATGCGAAAAAAGGGGATCACTCTTCTAGACGCCGAACAGCGATACCTACCACTAGAAAAGTTCGCCTTTACACTAGTGATAGCCTCGAGGAAATTAAAACACTATTTCGAAGCCCACCCCATCATCGTACTTACATCCCACGCTCTTAAAGCAGTCCTGAGGAAAGCAGACCTTTCAGGTCGAATGTCAAAGTGGTCGGTCGAGCACGAGCGATTAGACATTTAGTTCTAGCCAAGGATTTCCATCAAAGGGCAGGTCCTCGCTGATTTCATCTTCGAGTTTATAGGAGAGCAGCCTTGCGACCAGCCCCAGACTAGTCATCAGAATGAAGTTCCCCCAGCATCAGGTGTTTGAAAATTATACGTTGATGGAGCCTCTAACTCCAGGGGCAGGAGTGGGCATCATGTTGGTTACACCCGAGGATGCAATACTCAAGCAAGGAATCAGGCTTGGATTTCAAGCATCCAATAACAAAGCAGAGTATGAAGCACTGATCGCGGGCCTATAAAAGGCGCGAATGCTCAGATCAAAGTAACTCCAAGCTTTTGGCGACTCACAGTTGGTCTCTAACTAGATAAGCGGCAATTTTAACGCAAAAAATGAGAGGATGGCAGCCTATCTCGCCATTGTACAAGTATTAATGGGCAACTTTGAGCACATCAACATCCAATAATTTCCCAGGTCACAGAACAGCCATGCTAATGCCCTAGCAGCCTTAAGATCAGCAATCAACTTTGACTTAAAGAGGATAATTTAGATCGATTTCCTACCCATCCAAGTATCAACCAGATCAACGAACTGTCGAACATTGAGCACGTTCTCCAAATCGAGACAGCCCCCAGTTGGATGGATCCCGTGATAAATTATTTAAAAGATGGTGTACTACCAACAGCTAAAAAGACTGCTCAACAGATAAGAGTCAAAGATGTTCGCTTTCACTTATCCCCTGAGGGCAAGCTGTAAAAGAGATCTTTCACTGGCCCTTACCTCCAGTACGTTCATCCAAAGGACGTCGAGTGAGTCATGCATGACCTCTATGAGGGAATCAGTGGTAGTCTTACTAGGGGGATGTAGATAGTTTTCTGAGCAATGAAAGAAGGATACTGGTGGCCGTATATATAGAAAGACGTTGGAATCTATGCTCAAAAGTGCAAAAAGTGCCAACTTCACGCACCTATGGTTTACCAGCTAGATAGAAACCTGAAGTCACTTACTAGCCCATGGCCCTTCATCCAATAGGGTATGGACATCATGGTCCCTCTACCCACTGCAGCAGGTAATCGCAAGTATCTGTTGGTCGCAACAGATTATTTTACCAAGTGGATAGAGGCAGAGCCACTAGTAAATATTAGAGATGCAGACATGATACGATTCATACGGAGGAACATCGTCACTCTCTTTTGGATCCCCAGGACTATCATCACTAACAACGAAACCCAGTTTGAGAGTGGCCTCTTCCAGGGCTTCAGCAGCAACCCCATGGGATCAGGCATTACTTCAGCTCTGTGGTATACCCTCAGAGCAATGGAAAGGCTGAGGATTCCAACAAAATGATGATCGGTGGATTAAAAAATCATTTAGAGCAGGCCAAGGGAGAGCATGGGTAAACGAACTGCCCCATATCCTATGGGCTTACCGTACCACCCCAAGGCGAGCAACTGGAGAGACACCATTCGCATTTACGTATGGGATGGAGGCAATTATCCTTTTGTAAGATGGCCTCCCTACCATAAAGTCCACTCTAATCTACCAAGACTAGAACGATGCAGCATTACTCGCTGAACTTGACTTAGTCGATGAGTAAATGGAATCATATCTAGTAAAACTAGCAGTCTACCACCAACAGCTAGCGAAATACTATAATAAAAAAGTCAATCTAAGAGCATTCCAGGTTGGGGACTACGTCCTGAGGAAAGTTCTTGGCAGCGCTGTAAAACCATCAGATGGAAATCTAGGACCAAACTGGGAGGGACCATTCAAAGTGATAAGAGACAATCTACAAGGAGCCTATCACTTAGAAACGCTGGAGGGCAGGGAGAGAGCGAGAGCTTGGAATGTAGCCAACTTGAAGAAATTATACTTCTAAATTTCTTTTTTATTTTTGCAAACTTAATGTTGAATTTTAAATTCTTCACCGATTAATAAGATTTATTTGGCATTGGCATTTTATGAAGTGTTGGTTTTCCCGACTATATTTTTGTATATGCACCCTTTCCAAGCCACATGCTTCCTTCTTAACATGCAAAGCTAAGATCACAAGCAACTTATTGGTTAAAATAGCAGGGTCGATATGTAATGACCCTCCTCTGGTATTTCTCAATTAACACGAATGACCTCCTAGCCTGCCCCTGGTAATATATAAAGCCCTATAGGGAACCCTTAGGCAGCATGGCCAACCCAGATTGGTCGCCAACATTATCTAGCTCAAAAACCCTACTCGGATAGAATATCCGATACCAGGTGTGTTCTCGCCATTGTCTCACTTAGGCCTGAGGCAGTGTGATGACATGGCCTAAAAGGTAAAGTAAGGCAGAATAGTACACTTAAATCATACTGGACTGTGGGTATACTCACTCGATAACCAACTCTTCCTAATCCATATCTAGTCGTCTATAAAAGCCCTAGGTAACTGAACAAGAGATCAATAAAGTCAAAAGAAAACACAACACGTGTTTAGTCGACAAATCACCCAAAACATAAATATTTTATTACATAATTACATGTGCAAAGAGTTACACATGCTAAGTAGTTAGAACCATAATGAGGAGCAGGTCGCTGAGCAAGGTAATCAGCTACTTGCACTCTTCGGCCATCATCTGGGTAAGGAGCAGATTCCTCCTCGACGTCGTCTGAACTCGTCTCCAGGAGTTGTCTTGGGATCACATCAATAAGGAACCCTGCGATCATCCCTTCTGAATGGGTTCGGCATCAAAGTTGAGGGAGTTATTTCATGTTATACCAGAGAACATATTTCCTGGGAACTTATAACTCCCCGAGGTCACTCAACCACCCTCTTATGAAACCTAACTCCTCGACCTCCTTCAACTTCGTTAGAGCATCAGTCCAACCCTCATCGTAGCCATTCGTCCACACCTACCGGGGACCATCTTTGAATAACTATCTCAACCTGATAAAATCTCACTGAATCCCGACTGCAATCACATAGGCTCGAAAGACGTCCCCTTTTAGCTCGGTAATCTCCCTCTGAGAACTACTGGGAAGGTTTCCATCTCGTTGTGTCATTGATGATGAAGAACCTTGGATAAGCAATGGAACTGTTCTCGACGCATTCTCCCTCAAGTGGGAAAGCTCGCGCTTTAATGTATAATTTTCTTGTTAGAGCATCTTGCCAACCCAGTTGATTTCAGACACTTCGAGGAGATTCGCTTTAAGAGCATTAACCTCTTTTTGAACAGAGGCGTCAATCTTACTCATCTCCTCAAGCCTATCTTTTAACTTGGCGACCTGCTCAAACTGGTCCTTATAATTTTAGTTCCTTGCACAAAGAGACTTGCAATTTTTTATAAAGGCATGACGGACTTAGCTGCTCACATTAGTACCAAGGATTTATCCTGGACGAGAAGTAGTCGGGATATATTCCTCAAGATCGATAAGCTACAAATCATACAAGCTTCAAGAATAAATAAATGAGTATATGGAAAGTAACATAACTTTATTTCATTAAAACCAAAATAGTTCAAATACAACTATATCAGCGAGAAAATCAGAACAACAGAAACACAAAAAATATAAGGGCCTCCTAAAAAGACTAGTTGGCAACCTCAATCTGTTCTGAGGATGCTGTCATCATCCCCTTATCTACAGTAGCCTCATTTGCACCTCCCTCGAATAGAATGGCCACCATTCCTTGATTGATGGGAGCATCAGTAGAATTAGTTGGAACAGCTGGAACACCTTTATTGGTCGCAAGAGGAGGCACGCCCTTTATAACAGGTTTGGGTCAGGGTCATGCTCGTTGAAGAGAGGGGAATAAACATCCATCTCAGCAGCGAGCAAATCCCTGTCTCAACCTTTCTTGAAGTTAAAACGGCTAATGTAGCCGATCTGAGCCTCAGCATCCTCATATGCTACATGCCCCCAAGCATTATAAGCATTCTCCTTCATGATGACGGCCTCAGATTCCAACTTTTTTATCTTCTCGGTAAGATATTTATTCTCCTCAACCACCGCTAGCTTGCTCGTGCAGACTATGTTATAGGACTACCTCAGCTCCTTCAGCTCTTTAGACGCAGCCTCTTTTTCTTTGTTAATTTCAGCCAAGGTAAGATCAAAAGCTTTCTTAGCAGCACTAGTGACTTTCAGGCTCGCCTCTAGCTCAGAATTTCTCCTCTCCAGCTCGTCACAACTGTGATAGAGGATGGTGAAATCAGACACAAACTGCAGAGAAGTAAGAAAACGTTAGCGAATAGGATATGGGAAAGCAAATTGCAAGAGTAAAGAAGTAAAAATAGACTTACCAAGGCTAGACCCTGACTCTCCTTTAGAGCTAATTGGTCGGTCCCTATGCTCGATGACCTCTGGCAGTCTGCTGGCAAGACTGCTCTCTCGAGCACTGACAGAGCCAACTGAGAAGCAAGAGCTATGGAAGCCCCCTCAGCTAAGGCAGACACGGGCACTAAGGACTGTCCCTTTTTTATCCTCGCTTCTTCTCTCCTCCTTTCTTTTTCTCTCTCCTTCTTCTCCATCTCGACCCTCTTCCTCTCTTCCTTTTTCTTCCTCTCTTCCTCCTTCTTTCTCTCTCTCTCCCTCATGAATCCCTTCTTTTTTTTCTCCCTCTCCCTTTTATGAGCCACAGTTTGGGAGCCAGTGGCAGTACCCCCTTTCCAAGACTTATCCTTCTTCAACCTGCGAGCAAGGGAAACATTGTCCTCATTATCATCCTGGATTAAATTCTTCTTGGGCGAGCCATAGTCTCCTCACTGGAACTCTCTGAATTCTTCAAACTCTCCTTCAAACTATAAGATACCTCACCACTCAAGATCTCCTCACTAGAATCACGCTCAGCTCCACCTTTGTCACCTCCTACACTGCCTTCACCAGAGCTACTCTCCTTCTCGTTTAATTGAATTGGCTCAGCAGCAACCTCTTCTAGGATATCGAGGTGATGAATGATATTAACAGGTCGAGCGATGAAGTAGGTTCTTGTATTCTAATACTCTAAAATGAAAGAAGTTGATCTCGAATGCTCATCATCAGAAAAATATTCCCTTATCTTCTAAGCTTTTATCAGCTCAACAGCTTGAATTTCATGGAGAGCAGGTTCCCAGTTCTTCGTCTTCGCTAAAAAAAGGAAAAGGGGGGACATAAGAGAAAGAATACACTAACAGGAAATCAATAAGCAAAGCAAGAAAAATATCTACCTAAATACTCCTCCCCATATAAGGGAATCGTAGGTCCCCTGTACCTAGTCCCCTCGGTCTGGGGAGGGACTGCCAGTTCCTAGCAATAAATCCCTCATGCCAATAATCCTTATGGGAATTAGGTAGATTGACTACCAACACCCTATCAGGACTCCTAGCTTTCAGGTAAAGGAGACCGAAGCTCATTCGAGAAAAGGTATAATAATAACAGATTTCAGTAAGACCTAAATTGGGGTCATAAAGTTGATTAATCCTATATACGCCATTAATAATTTTCCAAACATTTGGAGAACAATAGGCATGGACTATGTAGAAATAACTAAAGAAGTGTAAAAATAAGTGATTTAGGGGAAAGGTTAGACCCCACTAAGACAACAGGAGAACGTGAATCCAATGTTCGTCCTCAATGTCTCGAACATTACGAGGAAAAGGGGCACATTTAATTTCCACCCAGTTGGGGATGTTATACAACTCCCTAACTCGTCTATTGACCTATTACCAATTTTAGCCATAAATAAACCCTAGCAGTGATAGAAAAGAAATTTCAACAAAATATAAAGGAGAAGAAGTTTGGAAGACTTACGAAGTAAGAATAAGCTTGGGACAACGCGAGGCTATAAGCAAGGAAGATGGAAATACAAATAAAAGCTCAAAGACGAAGGGTAAGACCTGGAAGTGAGAAGATGTAGTAAGAAGCAAAATATCTCAAGAATTTGAAACTTGTGAAACGATGTCAGAAATGGCTCCTTTAAACAGTTTTTAACCCTCTTAATGATTACCCACGAAGAAGGAAGTAGATCTGCCTCCTAAATCTCTTAAAAAGAGATGTTTCACTCCCCAAAGCTTCACTCAATTTACAAAAGTACCATTAGAGCTATTATTTAAAATTATTGAGCCCAAATTGGGACCTAAAAATTTTAGGGGCAATTGTGGGTACCTCGTCTATTATTCTAGGCACAAAGAAGTGGTCGGGCTAAGCTCTATTGAAAATAGGGAGAGCCTGGCCCAAACTCCAAAGCCTCAAAGACAGATTAGTTAGCTGCGACCCACCCTGTTGCTAAAATCTCTCGTGAGATATTCTAGGGATAGTGGCCTAACATGAGAATGACCAACACCCCCACTCTTCGAAGTTTATCTGTATATATTGTACCCCTGGCCCGGGCAAATGGTATGTAACAGAAAAAACTCCTCAGGATAAAAGAGAAATACAAACTGAGAGCACCACCGTGGACGTAGATAATTTGTCGAACCACGTACATCTTGTGTTGTGTGTGATTGTGATTATTCGTATTCTTGTTCTTTACTTTTTTGGTGATTGCATTTACTTATAATTTGTGTTAAGATTTATCGTCACCACAAAGATAGTTAAAATATTTAATACCCATAACCAAACTTATCGATCATAAATTATACTTAATCATGTAACTAACACTCCTAATCATCTTTTAAGGCCTTACAATTATATCCCTCTTAAAAAATTTCATCCCTGAAATTTATCACATAAGTAACTTACCGAACAGATGAGGATATTTCTTCTTCACATTATCTTTTCCTTCCCAGGTGGCATACTATACATTATGACTTCAACACATTACCTTCGTTAATGGAATTATTTTATTACCTAATAATTGCTCCTTTCGATCTAAAATAGCAATCGGTTTTTTCACATAGGTCAAGTCATCTTGAAGCTCTATTGATTGTTAAATAAACACATTTGAAGGATCGGGTACATACTTACGCAACATCGATATATGAAAAACATCATGTATCCGAGATAATTCTAGTGGTAACGCAAATTTATAGGCTACAACTCTAACTCGTTTCACTATCTCATAAGGGCCAGTGTACCTAGGACTTAATTTTCCTTTCTTCCTAAATTTTATAACCGTTTTCCAAGGAAAAACACGTAAGAATAATCGATCACCTTCCTCAAATTTCAATTGTTTCCTTCAGTTATCTGCATAGCTTTTCTTTCTACTTTGCTCCACCTTCAAGTGATTATGAATAAGATTTATCTTCTCAGTAGTTAGCTACACAATTTCTAGCCGAAGTAGTTTTTGTTCCCCTACTTTAGTCCAACATACTGGAGTCCTGCACTTTGTCCCATACAAGGCTTCATAAGGAGCCATCTCAATACCTAAATGATAACCGTTATTATAAGAAAACTCTATTAGTAACAAATGTTCATCCCAACTGCCCTTGAACTCAAATACATAAATTCTAAACGACAACACGGCATGACATGACATCTTCCCTAACAATTAGTTTTCGAGCTTTTGGCAGAATTTAGCAGCGTCTTCCCTAATAATTGGTATCCCAGCTTTTGAATGGAGAATCAAAAGTAAGATAAGCATTTACTAAAAATTACTCGACAACGTTATTTTTATATCCATCCCATTTGTTTTAGCGGGAGAAATGGAGTTCAAAATTTCCCAGTTTGACAACACAAATTTTGAATTCTGAAAAATGCAAATAAAAGACAACTTGTATCACAAAATCTTTATTTACCTTTGGTGACAACCCAGAGGAAATGAAAGATTTGGACTGGGAGCTACTGGATCGAAAATCTCTCAAAACTATAAGGCTATCACTATCAAAGTCAGTAGCCTACAACATCAAAAATGAGAAGATAATTACGTCTCTCATGCCGTAGCTCTCCAATATGTATGAACAACCTTTTGCGATAAATAAAATCCATCTAATAAAAAAGTTATTTATTATGAAGATGTCAGAAGGAGCACAATTTAGAGAACATCTCGACGAGTTCAAAGAAGTGACGGGCCAGTTAGAGGCGGTGGACATGTCTTTCCCTGATGAGACACGAGCTTGTCTAATTCTTAGATAGTTGCCTAATAGTTGGAAAGGCGCAGTTACTTCAATCAGCGGATCTGCAGGAAAGATAAAATTAAAGTTCGATGACGTAGTCAGCACAATCATGAAGGGAAAAATTCAAAATCAGTCAAATGGTGCTTCCACCTTAATGTCATCCATGAATGTAGAAAGTAGAGGATGAGATCTAAACAGGAGCGTAGGGCGCAATAGATTCAAATATATAAATGGCAGGTCGTAGTCTCAAAATCCTAAAAAAATTCAATAACCAAAAGGTGATCAAATATTAGAAATGCAACAAGACCAAGCACTATAAAAATCAGTTTAGATCCCCGAAGAAAGAAAAAGAGAACACGAAAGCAAACATTGTATCAGAAGAGATAGATGATGCATTGATATTCTCTTTGGAGAGCAAGTCAGAGTCATGGTGCTATACTCTGGAGCTTACTTTTATGCGACCTTCAATAAAGAACTCTTAGTGAGTTATTCGCCAAGAAAGCTTGGCAAGGTGTACCTTGGTGATGATCAGCCCTGTAACATGGTTACAAGGGAGATGTACAAATTAAGTTGAACGGGTCTGTATAGAAACTAAAGGATCTGAGACACATCCCCGAATTACGAAAGAATATCATCTCGGTGGTCCAGTAAGAACTGAAGATTATGTCACAACCTTCAATGGAGATTTATGGAAAGTTTCCAGAAGTGCAATGATAGTCGCTCATAGTAAGAAAAGTAGTACACTTTATATAGCAGCGAACACTTGTGGGTCAATTACAGTTACAGACAATAAAGATGATCCAAACCTATGGCACCGGAGACTTGGTCATAGGAGTGATAAGGGGCTCAAGGTCATGCACTCCAAGGGGAAATAACTAGATCTACATCCATGTGACACTGACATATGTGAAAGCTGCATATTTGGGAAGCAGAAGAGAGTTAGCTTCATAAAGACTAAAAGACAACCAAAGAAAAAATAGCATGAGCTGATTCACATAGATGTTTGGGGCCCAACTACTGTCTCATCCATTAGTGGGAAGTCATAATTCGTGACTTCATTCATGACTATTCAAGGAAGGCGTGGGTTTAATTCCTGAGGCATAAATTAGAAGTGTTCGAAGTGTTCGAAGTGTTCAAGAAGTGGAAAGCTATAGTGGAAAATAAAATAGGCTTAAAGATTAAGAAGTCAAGATTCGATAATAGTGGAGAGTATAATGATAGTGGGTTCAAGAAGTTATGTTATAAAAATGGCATCAGACTAGAGAAAATTATGCAAGGGACACTGTAACAAAATGGCATAGCAGAAAGGATAAACCTAACATTGACTGAAAGATCTATAACCATGCGTATAATAGGATTTCCCAAGCAGTTATGGGCAGAGACAATCAACACAGAATCCTACTTAAGCAATGTAGGACCATCAGTACCATTATAGCAGAGAATACTAGATGAGGTAAGAAGCAACAAGGAAGTAAAGCTTTCACACTTGAAAGTCTTCGGTCGTGTGTCATATGTGCATATTAGTGATCAAGCTAGGGAAAAGCTTGACCCCTAATCACTAAAATTCACCTTTATCAGATATGGTGGAGATGAGTTTGGATACAAGTTCTCGAATGACCAAACTAAGAAGGTGATCAAAAGACGAGACGTGATAGTTCATATCATATTTTATGACATTTTAGTGGTGCAATAAATAGTTCATATCACGTCTCGGCTTTTCCCGAGACGTGAACAAACTAGAATGGGATTACGTTGTGTCTTTATTCCTAAATTAAAAATATCCTCCCGGTCTCAAGTACCAAATACGACGTATATGAACTATTTATTGCTCACTATTGATGATGAACCTGAATGCTATGATGTAGCATTTCAGGTAAAGGATGCTTGCAAGTGGGAGCTCACAATAAAAGATAAGATAAAGTCCCTTATCTCTAATAAGACATGAGAGATAGTTGAGTTACATGTGGGAAATAAGGCTTTACGCAACAAATGGTTGTATAGATTCAAGGAGGAACATGATGGTTCTAATAGGTATAAGGAAAGACTTATAGCCAAAGGCTTCCAGCAGAAATACAGAATCTATTACACTGACATATTTTCACCAGTTTTAAAACAGATTAACATTCGCTTAGTTTTGTGCATTGTTGAAGAAGAAGACTTGCATCTTAATCAATTAGATGTGAAAACTACTTTCCACTATGGTGAACTTGAGGAGGATATATACATGCAGCATCCGGAGGGTTTTTCAGAGCATGGTAAAGAAAAACTCATGTGTAAATTGAAGAAGAGCTTGTATGGTTATAAACTAGATCTAAGGAAGTTGTACAAGAAATTTGATAAATTCTTGCAAATAAATGGTTACTACATATACAACGCTGACCATTGCTGCTACTTCAAGATAGTTTTGTTCAACTATATTAATTTTTTACTTTATATCGATGACATGTTAGTGGCTGATTCAGATTTGGGCAAAATTAAGAAATTAAAGAGGCATGTGTCGAGCCAGTTCAACATGAAGGATTTGGTCTCAACGAAGCATGTTATTGGAATGAAAATTAATAGAGACAAGTATAAAGGTACTTCGGAGCTATCTCAGGCATGGTATATTAGGCATGTTCTAAAAACGTTCAGTATGAGTGATGCTAAAGAAGTTAGCACACCATTAACTAGCCACTTTTGCCTATTCAAGGAACAGTCACCTAAGACGGAACACGATAAAAACTTCATGGATAAGGTTCCTTATGCCATAGCTATTGGAAGTTTAATTTATGCCATGGTTTTGCACAAGACCATATATTGCTAATGCGATGGAAGCTATGAGCAGGTTCATGACTAATCCTAAAAAGTAACACTGGAAAGAAGTCAAGTAAATAATAAGGTATCTGGAAGGTACTACTAATAAATAACTATATTTCAAAAGAGGAAAGTTGAGACTACAAGGTTTTGTAGACTCGAATTTTGCTAGTGAAATGAACAACAGAAGGAGTACTACCGACTATGTATTCACAATGGGACTACTGCTGTCAATTAGATTTCATAGATACAAAAGATGGTAATGTTATCCACCACAGAGGCAGAATACGTAACAGTGACACAGGCCAGGATGGAGATGATCTGGTAACAGGGTTTGCGAGCAGAATTGGTTTTAAAAAAGACGAATAATGTTTTGTATAGTGACAGTCAGAGTGCTATACATCTAGCAAAGAACTCATCATTTCATTAGAGGACTAAACATATAGGACTTCATTATCACTTCATCATAAGTTTATTAGAAGGTAGGGTGTTGACACTTGAGAAGATCTAAAGCATCAAGAACCCAACTGACATGTTAACCAAGGTACTTACTATAGAGAAACTGGAGTTGTGCTCAGCTTTAGTGAGTCTTAAAGGATAGAAGATTGTAAAAATTCACACCCATGTCACTAATAAATGCGATGGCTGAGTTGCAGATTAAAAGTCTAAAAGTGGGAGACTGTTAATGTGAATGGAGATTTTTTAGGGTGGACACCATAATTGACACACGTTTGTCTTCATGTTTGGTAGCCCCTCTTGTTTGAAACAAGTGTGAACATAAGAATGGTTGATATTATACTATTTATCTCAACCATCCAATCTTGTTTTGATCCAATGAGTAGGGTGACTTCCATATAACTATAAATAAGCCTTGGATTCTTTTATTGTATCCATCCCAAACTCTCAAGATTGAGAAAAATTAGAGAGAAAAAGAAGAGAGAATAGTAAGGGGGAAAAGACAATGCCATGTTCGCACTTGTTAGAGAGTGAAGAAGGCGGTGTTAGCCTCCAAAATAATGAGAGGAAGAGTGCATATAAGAGAGTGTGTAAAAGTGTCCTTATATTTCTATGTAAAAGTGGGTGTAAGACGTGGATGCAGTCAAATTGGTGAGCCACGTATATCATTGTCTCGTCTGACTTGAGGGCATTCTCTACATCCATTCTATCAAATGATCCTTGAATTTTTATTTATTTTCTTAAGCCACTGAATCCCAAGGTCCTGGAAATATATAGGCGGAATTCAGCAGCGTCTAATTCCCTAACAGAATCTATAAAACTTTATGGATAATTTCTCAGTATAAATCAATAATTAAATCATTCCCCTCTCCTAGTGGTCACTTTGTTAAAAAGGAAAGGGACTTTCACTTTTTTTAATTTCTCCGAGCCATGGAATAAGGACGAAGGAAACAAGATGCCAAGATTATAGGTTTTCTTTTAGAATCCTTCATTAGACTACACTGACGTTGCTGGAGACATCCATTGAGTATAACCTGAGCAATCCAAGTCTAAGACTTCTAAAGAAGACTTAAATGAGTAGGCCAAGCTAGAGTTTACAACATTTTCTTTCCCTAAGGTTGTGTGCATTCTTTAAAGACAAATTATTATCCACACCCCTCCATGTTGATCAAATTTGTTAAAGGAGAGTATGTCAACTGGGTATTTATGAAGTAAGAGACTCAGTTTGTCAACTGGGTACATTAATCATATGTCAATTAAGTATTCATGTTAATCATGCTTGTTAAATGATCATATACTTTAAAGACATTATGATCCATTTTTTTAAAGACTCGGTTCTCTTACTTTTAGGCTTAATTGCGATGGTGTATTTAAAATATTCTAAACCCTATTTTTCTAATGAAATTATAAATACTTTTGAGTATCATTTTGTGTGTAATATTTATGATAATATGAAAACTCTGACACTTTTAATGACCTTAACCATGAAAACTCATGTGACAATGACTATTAATTTCATCTCAATAAGCTAAGCAAGAGAAAAAATAGTCACGTGCAACCATGTAAAAATGAAGCGATCCTTGTCGATCTTAACCCCTTAGATGATCCTTATCTACTTAGTATAAGGTCCATCTCAATCCATAAGAAAAGGGTTAGGTCCATAACATTATTGTAGGAGTTCGTCAACGTGTTTTCTTGGTCATTTGCTAATATGCACGATAAGAATCGGGACATATTTGTGTATGAGATCCCAACCCAATCATAACTGGATTTTTCTAGTAAAGTAAAATCTTAACAAACTCATCCCCCCATGGGCAACGAAAATGAAAGAATAGGTTTCAAGTAGATAGCCGTTAGCTTCCTTAGTGTTAGTGGAGTACCGAAAATGGCTAGATAATATCATGTATGTCCCAAAGTGCGACGTTAAAGTTCAAATGTATGTGAACTACCATTATGTTGATGGGGATTAACATAATAATAAATTTTGTTCCCTAACAACTACAATTTATCACGTTTTTAAAAGTAACAAAAGTTAACTAGAATGAATCTAAGATTCGAATCATGATACCTTTATAGGGGATCTGAACGAGGATAATTATTTTATATAGAAGATGAAAAGGTTGAATTTATTCATTCTATAAATCCTTCCTATAATTCCATGAATGCCTCAAATCTTCTAGAATATAAAGTAAGCCTTGTATATGGACACTCCTAGATGAAATTATGAGCTAGTTTAAAGGCCTATATAGTTAAATTACGATAAATTAAGTGAGAACATTGATGGGACTCATGTTGGTCATAATTTTACATTTATTTTGATTAAAAATGATAAAAATTAATTTGGAAAGAATACTATCTGGTTGATGAGTTGTTAGTCCACTTAATGGGGCAATTATGGAGACATTTGAATAGTTAAATGGAAAATTGAAGGGAGGAAGAATGAGGGACAGTTATTAACGTATTTTTACAGTCATTAAGGTTATTTTAAACTTAGATACTTATATATAGAGTGTCTTAGAATTTGTAGACTTGGACCTCTTTTCGTGAGAGAATTCTAGAGAATTGAGAGAAAAATAAGAGAGAACATGAGAGAAAATAAAAAGAACTTGGGAGATATTTTTAAATGAGAAATAAAATGGCTTATTTTTTTAATAAGATGAAGAATGTTATGATAAATATTTACAAGTAAAGATTTGGAAGCTTTTTGGCTGTTTGATTTGACATTTTCAACCTTTGCGGTTTAAGGTAGTTTTGTTCTCTTGTGGTTTTAATTATGTGCTACTCATATTCAACCATGACTATATATATTGTGCATGTTACTTGTGCATCTTATTTGTGTACTTTGTATATATTATTCATTTTATTTCACTCATATTGTATGACTTGTTTTCATGTATTGTAATATGATTAACGTAAATAGAATTGATTTACGAGCATGCATGGGATTATAATTTAGGTATAAAATTAACACTCAAATTATAGAAATTGATTTATATGTTGATTAAATTGTAATAATGATTATTTATAATTATTAAAATTATTGCAGAATGCGTAGGCATCCTTTAACCAAACAACCCATAATTATGGTGCTTTAGGGACACGATTTGCCTCTTATTTAGTGAACCAGGTTATGGGTCAGGTTTGGCGATTATGCCAGGATTGTTATATTAGGATGATGATGAGGATTTTCCTATCGTGACTTTGTAAGTATGTTTCTTACTTTTGGACCATAACTTGTTAAGATGATTATTGACAGAAAAGTATAATGAGAGCTCACACTATCTCGCAACAAGTGAGGCAAGGATTCCATATACGGCTTCAGGATTTGTGTAGAGATGTTCTGAGTAAATGTGATTGATTATTGTTATGTCGAAAACTTATAATGAGAGTCATAATGTATACACTTGATATATGTCCACGCACACTTCGAGGAGTTATATGAGGTATTGAGTTTCTCACTCACCCGCATAGTTTTATAATTGTATTTCAATTTTACATACATGTTTGACTCATTAAAGATATTTGGATTATTTGAGACGGGTGAGACATTGAATAAATTCAGTGTAATTTATTTTTCAAGTAAATAAATTATATTTATTTCATTTATTGTTAAAAAAATAGCTGGATATTTTATTTTTGCTCTAAATTTATAAAACGGGACTTTGATTATCAATGAGAAAAGAATATTGGTATTTTTTCCACGATTTTAAATTGGTTATTTATTTACAAATATCAATTTAGGCTTCCAAAAGTTAAATGGTTTATTAAAAATGGTATTTCTTTTAAAAATGTTCGATTTGGCATGCATTTTCAGTATTTTTTAATTTTAAAAGTATTACAAGTGATATCAGAATTCTAGGTTACTAGTATTCTCGGGCTTCGGATAATCAGTTCTTTAGGTATACATTGCATTATCTTCGATTTTTCCATATTAAGTGAATGAAAAAATAAGTTTTAGTAATTTTTTAGGATGAAATTTCTTTTGTCGATTTGAAGATTTTAATGCCCCATATTTTTGGGATCTAATTTAAAATTTTATTAGATGAATTGTCATAATTATCTGCAAATTTTATTTGTGAATCAGAAATAAATTATGTGGGATTTAACGGATTTTAGTGCAATTATATAAATAATATATGAATTCAGTAAATAAAATTTAAAATAGCTTATTTTCATTAAATAAAATCTGTGTGAAATTTATTAAATTTTTATTTGATTAATTTTTTAAAAAACTATTAACAACCGGCACGTTAAAATAGGTGGATGTCATTATTTATATTTAATTTTTTGTGTTGGAAATACAACATAATAAAATTTGAATATGTTATAAGTTATTTTTAATAATAAAATGAGAAAAAATAATTAATATTAGTTATTTTATTATTAGCAAGGATCAGTGTGCTAGTTTCAGGGCTTATATTGTGAAATTAAGAAAAACTAAGTGGGGAAGAAGGTGGGACCCATATTGGTCCTAATTTTACATGTATTTTAAAATTTATTTTGATTAAAAATGATACAAACTAATTTAGAAAGATTATTAGTTAGCTGATGAGTTGTTAGCCCACCTAATAAGGCATTTATAGGGGGATTGAAAGGTTGAAAGGTGGAAGAGTGGGGAAAAATTTTAACGTGTTTTTAAAGGTGCTAGGGTTATGTTAAACCTAGCTACTGATATATAAAAGTTTGTTAGGATTTGTGCTCTATAGACATCTTTTGCTGAGAGAATTATAGAGAATTTAGAGAAAATAAGAACTTGTGTCATATTTTTAGATGAGAAACAAAATGACTTATTTATGATTAAGAGGAAGAAGATTATGACAATTATTTACAAGTAAATATTTGGAAGCTTTTTGTCGCTTTAATTCGGCATTTTTAACTTTTACGGTTTAAGATAGTTTCATTCTCCCGTGGTTTTATTATGTGCCACTCATTTTCAACTATGATTGTATATGTTATACATTCTACTTGTGCATCTTATATGTATACTTTGTATATATTATTCCTCTTTTTTCACTTGTGTGAATGACTTGTTTTTATGTTGTGTAATAAGGTAAACTAAATAGAATTGATTTACAAGTATGTTTGGGATTAGAATTTGGGTAAAAAATTTATACTCAAATTGTGAAAATTGATTTATATGTTGATTAAATTAGAAGAATGATAATTTTTAATTATTGGAGGATGTATATGCATCCCTTATCCAAACAACCCATGATACGGGTTGTGTTTCGAGGCTATGGTTTTGTCTTTTATCGAGTAAACCATGCCATGGGTTCGATTTGGCGATTATTCCATTTTTGGCGACTAAGCCAGGATTATTATGTTAAGTCGATGAGGAGGATTTTCCTATTATTTCTTTGTGTGTATATTTCTTACTTTTGGGATGTGGATTGTTGAGATGATAATTGATGCAAAAGTATAACGAGGTTCCACGCCATCTCTAAGCAAGTGAGGCTAGAATTTCATATATGGACTCGAAATTTGTGTAAAGACGTTTGGAGCAAGTAAGATTGATTATTGTTTTATTAGGATCTTAGAATAGTTTCATAATGCATACACTTGATATATATGTTGATGGATGCATTATTTTGTATTCTTTATGTCCAAATCTAAGCCTTGTTAGGCCGTTGAAATCATTTTTATTGTATTTTTAGAGTCATTTTTTCAATTTAGAAGAAAAATACATGTTTGAAAAGAATTCAAGTTGAAAATGAAATTATAGCATTTCAAGTGGTAAAACTAAAATCTTAGAAATCATATAGTCCTAAAAGTGAATTATAAATGTTTATCTAGGAAATATCAAGTTTCCTCTGAGATTTGGTTGAATTCCAGGTTAAAATGAATAAGTTATGAAGTCCGGGGACTAAAATTCAAATAGAGGATAAATCTACAATTGTTAAAATATTATGGACTTAAATTTGGATTAATATTATGTATTTTTAATTTTTATAGGTTCCCCTGAATAATGGTAATGAATAAATTTGGACTTAAATTTGTCAAAATAGTTTTATATTATAGTTTCGCTCCAAATTTGTAAAAATGGAATTCGATTATTATTGAGAAAAGAATATTTGTATTATTATCACAATTTTAAATTGGTTGTTTGTTTACAAATGTCATTTTTTTCTTCCGCGAGTCAAATGGTTTATTTTAAATGGTATTTCTTTTGAAAAAGTTCAATTTGACACATATTTTTTTTAAATTATAATTTTACAATTAGTATAAGACCTCTAGGTTACTCATATTTTCGGGCTTGGGGTTATTCATTCGTTATGTGTATGTTGCGTTATCTTTGATTTTTTCATATTAAGTGAATAAAAGAATAAGTTTTAGTGAATTTTGAGGACGAAATTACTTTTATAGGGGAATATTATACTACCCCATATTTTTGGGATCTAATGAAAAAATTTATTAGATTATTTGTCATAAGTATTTACAAGTGTTATTTATGAATTTGAAACTAATTATGTGAAATTTAATGGATTTTATTGGAATTGCTTAAATAATATATAGATTTCAATAATTAAAATGTCAAAATATAATTATATGAACCTACTTTAACTAAAGAAAATCTATGTGGAATTTATTAAATTATTTTAATAACTAGTTAACACGCAACATGTTAAAACAGGTGGGCATCCTTATTTACTTTTATTTTTTGGCATTGGAAATACTACATAATATAATTTGGATATTTTATAAATTATTTTTAATAAGAAAATGAGAAAAAAAATAATGGATATTAGTTGTTTTGTCATTAGTAAGACTTAATGTGCTAGTTTAGAGACCTATATTGTGAAATTAAGTTAAATTAAACGAGGAAGATGATGAAACTCATATTTATACGAATTTTACATGTATTTAAAAGTTTGTTTTGGTTAAAAATAAAAAATTTAATTTGAGAAGAATATTAGTTGGTTAATGAGTTGTTAGCCCACTCGATGGGGCATTTAAGGAGGGATTCGAATGGTTAAAGGGGAAATTGAAGGGAAGAAGAGTGTTAGACAAGTCTTTGCATGTTTCTAAAGTTCTTATGGTTGTTTTAAACCTATCTAGTTATATATTAAATTGTGTCAGGATGTATGGGCTTTAGACACCTTTTAATGAGAGGATTCTAGAGAACTGAGCGAGAAATTAAAAAGAACTTCGAAGATATTTTTAGATGAGAACTAAAATGATTTATTTTCATAATAAGAGGGAGAAGATGATGATAATTATTTACAAGTAAATATTTGAAATATTTTTGGGATGTTGATTCGGCATTTTTAACTTTTACGGTTAAAGGTAGTTTCGTTCTCCCTTGATTTTAATTTTGTGCTACTCGTATTTAGCCATGATTGATTATGTAATATATGCTACTTGTGAATTTTATATGTATACTTTGTATATATTATTTCCTTTGTTGAACTCATGTTATATGACTTATTTTCATATCGTGTAATAGGGATAATGTGAATATAATTGATTTACGAGCGTGTTGGGGATTAGAATTTTGATAGACAATTTATACTCAAATTTTGAAAATTGATCAAAATGTAGATTAAATTGGAAGAATGATTATTTATAATTATTAAAATTATTGGATGATGCATCGGCATCCCTTATCCAAACAACCCACGATAATGGTTGTGCTTTGGGGCTACGATTTTGTCTCTTATCTGGTGAACTAGGTTATGGGTCTGGTTTTGTGGTTATGCCAAGTTTGGCAATTATTCCACGAATGTTACGTGAGGGCGCTGAGGATGATTTTTCTATTGTGCCTTTGTAAGTATATTTATTACTTTGGGGCCATAGATTGTTAAGAAGAAAATTGACAGAAATGTATAATGAAGGTCCACACCGTCTAGCAGCAAGAGATACGGGGATTTAATATATAGGCTTGGGATTCATGTAGATACGTTGTGAGTAAACAATATTGATTATTGTTATGTTGGGATCTTAGAATGAGTGTCAAAATGCATACACCTGATATGTGTGCACACACTATTATGTTTAGTACACTTGGAGAAGTTATGCGAGGTACTGAGTTTCCCTTTCACCTATCCCCATAGTTTTATATTTGGATTTCAGGTTTATACATATGTGGAACTCATTAAAGATATTTGGATTATTTGAGACACATGAGGCATTATATAAGCTTTATGTAGTTTATTCTTTTTATTAAAAAGAAAAGGTTGTATATATTTCATTTATTGTAAAAAAATATATTTGTATATTTTAGTTTCGCCCTAAGTTTCTAAAAAATGATCTTTGATTACTAACGAGAAAATAATCTTTGTATTTTTATCATAATTGAAAATTGATTATTTATTTACAAATGTATTTATATGCTTTCGCAGGTTAAATGCTTTATTTTAAATGTTATTTCTTTTAAAAGGTTCAATTTCGCACGCATTTTTAGTATTTTTATTTTTAAAATTTTACGAGTGTTATTAAACTCATGCAAAAACCTACCAAAACTGATCAAAACTTCACCAAACTCCATGTAACTTTCCTCATGACCAACCCCCATAAAATATATGATTATAACTGGTAAAAACTATTACATCCTCTAAAAATGGCTCCATATACGTTGATTAATGCAGTAATTAAAAATAACCTAATTATTATACTCAAATCAAATCTATGAAGAAAAATAACTATGGATAAACTATTCTAAGATCCATTCACATGAAAAAAACATAAGGGATAGAAATTTTATAACCCTACAAAACCATGTTAGTATGATAGAAAATACAATTATATATATTCCTGCCTCATGCAAAACTAATGTTTCATGGTGGACAATATGGACCTTTCTAAACATGATCAATCTATAATTGCGGGCCTGATACCAATTGTTGGGGATTGACATAATAAAAAACTTTTTCATTCTAATAACTTGGATTGGTCGCCTTGCATAAAGTAACAAAAGAGCTAGATTCAAAGAATAAATCTAGGATTCAAATCAAGATATATTTGTGGATCTTGTAGTTGATCTGAAGGAGGAGAAATATTTGATGTAAAAGTTGAAGAGGTTGAATTTATTCATGATCCAAATCCTTTATAGAATTCTCTGAATGCCTCGAATCTTCTAATATATATCCCCACCCCACCCCACCCCACCAAAAAAAGTAAACCTTTTGTGTGGACATTCCCAAAGATGAAAACTTGATAATTTATGAGAGAAATCACTTTCTATCTTCTCATCCAATCACAAAACGTGAATAATATTTTTACTCTCCCTCTCTAATCCTAGACAATGTCTCTTTCAACTCAAACTCTTTTCCTTGACCCATATATAGAGGTACGTGAAATGGTATTTGGCCAATAAGGGTTTTCGAAAAGTTTTGGTCCTACTAATTCAGTAATGGACTATACTACATGTTGGGGTTTTATTCTTAAAATCATGTAATGACATTTTATTTTTCAATTAAAGCTTATCAATTCATTTGAAATGAGAATCATGCTTATGAGAATGGGTTATATTTATATTTTAAATATATTGTCCGCTATGTCAGTCAATTGTACTTGGTAAGAATTATAGTGAGTTAGGTTCGGTTTGATCATAAGAGATCGGAATTTTGGTTATAAGTGAACAGTTCATAACTTAGATAGAGAGTTGACATTGGATCGGTATAGTTATGTGTACAATACTAGTAGTTTATCACAAAATATGAGAACTTGTTTGATGGTAATATAACTTGTTTGATAGTTCAAAGAGGATTGTTACTGATACATTTACGAATGTATTGAATAGGACCACCCGTGAGATCTAAGTCAAAGGGTTGTTTTGATTAGACGCCATTTGCAAAGGGTTCATAGATACTTAATCCCGATGATTATGAGGATTGAAATGCTTTCATGATTGTTACTTTGATTGTTATTGATGTGATTCACTTTTAGATTGGATCAATATATCCCCGTAAGATTGAAAATTATTATTTGAGTAAGTTTAATATCCTAATTCAGAGGAATTTGCGTCCAATAAAGATCATGGATTGTGATACCTTTTGATATACTTATAATATTTGTTTCCACTAGTAAACCTGATTAGTGGATTTTTTTATAATTTGGTGATCGCTATCAAAGCACATCCCACCAATACTCACCATTAATTAAATATAAGTACACGTTCATGAATAATAACATAGCTACCCACATTATATAAATAGATATTCACACAATATAATAACATAGCTACACCCATGCTATAAATGGATATACACATCATATCTTATATACACATACATATATATCACTCGTTGTATAAGTATAAATCGCATCCCTAGAGCCTGAACCTCGCAGATATATCACTCGTGTGCTATCAGGCTATATGTATACCACGTACCATAACCGGGCCAGCGAGTCGGAATCTCACCGCCAAACTCAATGTAAATACTAACAAACAGAGGCACTTATAAACATATGTGTGGGGGTTGCAACCTTACCACATCCCACCAAATCGATCTCCAAACCAATACCTATCTTCACACGTGGATAGTGGTCATGCAACAGTACTATGACATGGGGAATCAATCCAACACCTGCTGGTGAACGCTAGGGTAGATGGCCCACAACGCGCAACCTCCTAACGATAGTGTGGTGACAATTATATTCAACACAAATAAATGAGAGAAGCGCAATCACCAAGAAAAATAAAGAAGGTAAAATGCCAATCACACAACACAGTATGTACGTGTTTCAGTAGGAATGCCTACGTCCATGGTGGTGCAGTCGGTATTATTTATATATACTCCGAGGAGCATTTACAGCGAATACAGTGCGTGTCCTTTTGCCCCGGGCTTAGGATTTATTGTATACATGTCTGTCCTCGGGGAGTGGGGGTGTTGGACTCCGCCCCCCCCCCCCCCCCCCCCCCCCGTCCATCACCTTCTCCTAGAATATCTCTATTTAGTTAAGGTGAGGGGTCAGGACTTTGGGCCATTTTTATTAGGCTACTCGTTCGGGCCCATAATGATAAATTCAGGTACCCACAATTGCCCCTAAAGTTTTTGGGCCACAATTTGGGCTTAATAAATTTAAATGATTGTCAAAATGGCACTTTTGTGAATTATGTAACTCTTCCCAAAGTCGAGAACTGATTTAGGCGGCAATTGGTTCGTGTCCTGTGCGCGATGATTGGGAGCATTTAAAAGCTATTTGGAGCAGCATTCCATAGTTTTCGTTTCAAATTTCTTTACGTTCACTCATCTTCTGCGAGTTTTAGTTGTTGTGTTTTCTTCTACAGGCCTTTATTTTCTTCGCTTTCAATCTCCCTCGTCATCTGGGCTTGTGATCTTTCATCTCGTAAGTCCTCTTTGCTCTTCCTTTGTGCTTTCTTTGTTGAGTTTTCTCTGAATTTACGACTTTAGGGTTTAAAAATGTCAAAAATTGGTAATAGATCAGTTTTTGAGTTCAAGAAGTTCTATAATATCCCAGAATGGGTAGAGATTGAGTCCGCCTCTCTCCCTAAGAATGTTAGAGAGATAGAGGGTGCTCATTAGATTCATGTCTTATTTTTTTCTCAAGGGGGGCTTACTTTTCCTCCAAAAAATTTGTTCCTTCATTTCTTTGGTTATTTCAACATTGTTCCTGCACAGTGTTCGCGCAACGTACGGAAGATAATCAATGGTGTCCACAGAATAAATCAACTTTATGGCACTAAATTAGGGATCGTCGAAGTTTATTTTTGTTATTCCTTCTCTCGAACTAGCTCTGGTCTTCTTTACCTCAAGGCCAAGTGTTCTGACACGGTATTGTTAGTAAATTTAACTGATTCCCGTAAGGACTACTGGCAAGATGGCTTTTTTGCTAGGAATTGGCAGTTCTCCCCCCAGACTGAGGGGTCGAGGTCTAATAGATTCACGGTTCCCTTTTATGGGGAAGAGTACATAAGTAGTATTTATTCTGCCCTTGCGATCTCTTTGTTAATGTGTGATTCTTCTAACTCTTTCATGTTTTCTTTTCAGCGAGGACAAAGAACTTGGAGCCTGCCTTCAGCGAGGTTTGAACTTTCGAGCTGATTAAAGCTTGGAATATCAGGGAATCTTTGGCTGACGGTGAACATCCGTGGTCTGCTGCTTTCCTGCTCGAGTACAAGAACATTGGGTCCAGTTTTATTGCGAGGCCTGTGGATAGCATCCCTGAATTTGATACTTTAGAATAAGTTGTTGTCGACCCTATTAAATTGGACGAGGAAGAGAGCAGTTCTGAGAGTGATATCAGAGGAGGTAATGAAGGTGGTTCTGGTGAGGAGAGCTCCAGTAGTGACAGTTCTTCTAGCTCAGAAGAGGTTTCTGAAGCCCAAGAACCTTCAAGTACATCCAGCAGCTCTAGAGAGGAAATGGTTCCCCCAAGGAAAAAATTGATCCGTGATGATGATGATGATGATGATGATGATGATGATGTTCTTCTCGATTAGAGTTCGAAGAAGCAGAAATCCAGCAGTGGGATTGTTTCCACTGGTTCTCGGTCTGCTGCTCAGGAGCAGGAGAAGAAGAGAAAAGAAGAAGAGCAGTTGAGAGAGAGAGGGGGGAAGAGGGAAGAGGAGAGAAAGAAGACTAAAGAAAAAAAAGGATTGAGGAGCGAAAGAGGGTAGAGAAAGAGAAGGAGGAGGATGAGGAGGAGGAGGAAGATGGAAGCGAGGACGAAGGCTGGACAGGACTTAGTACCTGTATCTGCGTTGCCAGAGGGGGCCTCGATTTCTATTTCTCTTCAGTTGGCCCCTGCGCTGCTCGAGAGAGCAGTCCTTCCTGCTGATCACCAAAGGGTGATGGGGACTGACTAGTTAGCCTTGAAAGCGAATCAGAGGCTAGCCTTGGTAAGTCTGTATCTCTTTTCTAATGCTCGTCAAATTCTGTCTGTTTCTTTCTTCTAATATTTTCGTTTACTTGCAGTTCGTGACTGACTTCGCCGTGCTCTATCGCTCTCGCGATGAGCTGATGAACAAGAATGGTGAGCTGTAGAAGCAAAACACTGCTTTGAAAGTGAAGGGTATCGAGCTCGAGGCCAGCTTGAAGGCCGCTGATGCTGCTCAGACGTCCTCTGATCTGGCCCTTATTAAAGCCAATCGAGAGAGGGAGGCAGCGATCAAAGAACTGAATGAACTGCGGCAGGCCTACGACTTGGTCTGCTCGAGCAAGCTGGCGGTAGTGGAGGAGAATAAGGTACTGAGCGAGAAACTAAAGGAGGAGTCCGAGGCAGCCACCGTTAAGTAAGACTCATATAACTTCGAGTGGGCTGTCGCATATGAAGATGTTGAGGTTCAGATAGGCTAGATCAGTCCTCTGAACTTAAATAAAGGCTGGAACAAAGCCCTCTTGGCTACTGGGGTGGATGTAGCCTCTCCCATGTTCGATGAGCACAATTTGGGCCCGAATCCAATCGTGGATGAAGCTCCTGCCCCAGCCATCGAAGGTGTTGACCCTGCTTCCCAGTCAGTTCCTATTGATGCCCTTCCTGCTCGGGCGATGGAAGTTGTCCCTACTGAGGGAGATGCACCTACTGCTGTTGATAAGGGGAAGCAGCCATCTTCTTCTAAACAACCCGAGGTCGCCAGTTAATCTATCCTTAGGATTATTTTTATATTTTTTATTGTAATGTTCCTTTTTGTTTCTCGATGTACTCTGATCCTTTTATGTATTAATGAAATGAGAAGGTTTTTTCCCTCAGTGTACTGATTCATTTTATCATTTACTGCTCTTTTATGGCCTGTAGTTGATTGATGTAGATGACTATATACCATCCACTTCTCAATTGAGAAGAATGCTTGGTCCTGATGTGAGTCCCGAAGTTCATCATACCTTTGTGAGAATTTTTAAATCGCTGCGATTGAGGAATAAGCATTTCATAGAGCAGACGGAGCTCGTTGTTAAACTGAAAGATAGGATTCAGGAGATGGAAGAAGTTGGAGCTTTTGTTCAAGAGGAGGTAAATACCCTAAGAGCAAAACTCCTCGACGCTACTTAGATTAACCAAGTTGGAGAAATTCTGCAACAGGAAAATGAGTCTTTGAGGAGGGAAGTGTTGCTCCTCAGGGAGCATGCGCTGAGCACTGCGCCTCGCATTTTAAGGGGTTCTTCCTCATCACGAGCTGGCGCAGAGCCGAGCGACGTTCCTCTGGTGATACGAGGTTCTGTCCCATCGATCGTTCCGCGAGCTGGTACAAATGCGGGAAGCCCAGCCAGGGAAATGGATAAGCTTCGTGAAGATGTTCGTCGAGCATATGTTATTGATTCTGGGCTTCAAAGGGATGTCACACGGTTGAGGCATCTGTTTAAGAGAGGACCTCGGCGAGTATGGGCTGAGGATTATGACCAAGGTTGGGTGGATGCTCCGACGAGGCTGACAGAGTTTGAAGAGCTCGCCTTTATTATGGGATGGTTGAGCGCCCTAAGGGAGCTACAAGTTCTAAGAAACTCAATAATCTGGTATCGTCATGAGATTTCCCCTTCCACTTTAAAGCCTAACCCCTTCAGGAGGGATGATCAGTGGATCCCCATCGATGCCATCCCTCGGAAGCTATTGGAGTCAGATATGAATGAAGTCGAGGAGGAATTAGCTCCTCATCCGGATGATGGTCGAAGAGCACAAGTGACTGATTATCTTGTTCAGAGGCCTCAGCCTCATTAAGATTTTACCAGTTGTAACTTTGTACACATATGTAATGAATAAATATAGTATTTATGCTTGGGAGATCTCATCGATTATACACGGCTTGTCCATTTTTGTTGTGATGAAGTAATATAAAATTTATTATTTAGGCGAACTCGCCGACTAAACAAGTGTTCCATAGTTTTTGCATCACTTATTCTTTACTTAATAATCTTGGGCCTCTCTTGGCCGACTAGATGGATAGGTTTGCATTGTCGAGTAAGTGTCCCTCCAGTCCAGTATGCTTATGAGATACCATTCTGTCTTACTTTACCTTTTAAGTCATGTCGTCACACTCCCTTAGGCCTAAGTGTGGCAATTGGCGAGGACACACCTGGTGTTTGGATGCTCTATTCGATCAGGGTTTTATTGACCAAACATTATTTGGCGACCAATTTAACTTGGCCAAATCACCTAAGGATCTCCTGTAGGGCTTCATATATTGCTAGGGGCAATGCTAAGAGGTTGTTCGTGCTTCATAACAAAAACCTGAGGAGGGTGTTTTCCCTGCTATCGTGTACTGATTAGTGTGCCTGTCACTTGGAAAGGGTGTACAAGTTATAAAGTTCATATATTAGTTAAATAACACCTCATAGAATGCAACTGCCAAATAACTTTTATTAATCACAAGTAAATAAGTTGCCATTTTCATAAATCTGGTAAAAAGGCGAATGAAAAAACTAGAAATAAAATTTCTTAAGATTTATCGCATTCCATGCTCGGGGTATCTCCCTGCCCTCCAGCATTTCTAAGTGATAGGCTCCTTGCAGATCATCTCTTGTTATCTTGAATGGTCCTTTCCAATTTGGCCCCAACTTGCCATCTGATGGTTTTACTGCGCTGCCGAGGACTTTCCTTAGGACATAGTCACCCACTTGGAATGCCCTTGGATTGACCTTCTTGTTATAGTGTTTTGCGAGTTGTTGTTGATAGCTCGTGTAACAACCCGAGGTCTTGGAGAGGAGGATTTATTTATTTTGGGAGAAATAAATAATATTTTATTGGAGAAATAATTAAATTGGCAATTGAGGTTAAAATTTGAAGTTGTTAGAAAGAGTGTCGAATGGCAATTCTGAGGGTACCATAGTGTCCAGAAGGGTCGAGAAAGTCGAAATGACTGTACTTGGGGTCTATTTAGGTTCCGAAATAAATTAGGACTGTTTGACTCGAATTAAAGTTACCGAGTCATTTAAAGTGTGTATTATCATTTAAAGATGTGTACCTTGGGAGATTAGGCTTAAAAAGCCTACGAGAGATATTTCACCCAAGAAAGAGAGAGAAATAGAAAGAAAGAAAAAGAGAAGAAGAAAGAAGAAGAGAAAGAAGGAGAAGAGAGAGAGAGAGAAAGTGGAGATTTCCGGCCAAATAGGCGATCTCAAGGCGGATTCAGACGCTACGAACCCGAGGCAAGTGATTAAACTTGCTAAATAATTATTGTGTACCATTTATTGCATGATTTGTGGATTAAATCTTTGGGTTTTAGGTTTAGTTTAACAAAACCTAATTTTTGGGTATAATCTTAGATTTGATATGTAGATCTTGGATTTGATGATAGAAATTAGTTTATATGTATTCTAGGATGAATATTGATGATATATATGTGATTGGGTTGAAGAAAAATGGAGAGAAAATGATTTAAATGATTTGGGTATTTTAGGCTTACAAAAAGTAGCCATTTTCGAGCCTCCACGTAGGTTGAATCGATTCAGCCCCCTTGCTGAATCGATTCGGAAATATGCAGGTGCCCAGGTCTGAGTGACCGAATCGATTCGGATTCCAGTCGAATCGATTCGGCCTGAGACAGAGTCCCAGGTCTGATGACCCGAATCGATTCGCCTTCCTGGCCGAATCGATTCGGAATTGGCCCGAATCGATTCGAAAACAGGGCTTTTGAGGGATTGTTTTTCTAAAAAGGATTTCATCCCATTTTGTTCGAGGTTATCGATTGGGGATCTCTATAAGAGATATTTGGAGTATGTTTTGGAAACTTTTAGTGAGTTTCCCTTATAAGAAATTATCTATAGTTTTATCGCCTAAATTTGAAGAATACCAATTAGATATTATGGTATATTCTAAGTGGGGAAGCCCACTTTTATTGGAGACTCTATTTGGAGATAATTATATTCACATGAAACAATAAGAAGAATTTAGAGATAAGGGATCTTAGGATCCAATCCCAAATGGGATAACTTTAAAGGTTCATTAAATGAATTGAACCCTATTATGAATGGAAAATAATAAATGTTAATTGATGTATATACGGATATAGAAATATCCTTATTGATGATTGATTTGGGAGATATCTCACACCATGAGAAATGCTACTTGAGGTGCATTAGGATAAAAGAATATCCTTAACTTAAATAGAATTGAGAGACAATTCACAATTAGAAGCAACATGTGAGCTTCAAGTGAAAAATAGTACAGTGTATACTAAGTGGGGAAGATGTGTGAGATTTGACCTATAGTGAATAAAATAAAATAAGAGAGAAACAAACTAAGCAATGATGTTAATCAAATTGCGCCTAAGAGCGTATTATAAATATGAAATTGATGTTGTAGGTATACCTTATATGATGGTATATCTTTATTATGTGATGATATATGTATACCTTATATGATGGTATATATATATATATAGTTAAGCATACCCCCTCCTTGCTATCATTTGGGAAGTTACGTGCGTAGAGGGTGAGCATCCTGGCTCAAAGAGCAGGGTGTAGATATTCCCCAGGTCATAGTCGTCCTTTGTGGTCAGCAAATGACATATGTGATATACATTTATTTATTTTGGGGGTGAGAGGTCGTGGGTATGTTTTAATACCCCGTATTTTTATGCTTTCTAAATTTGGGGATTTATTAAATTTAATGTGAACTATAAATTTAATATAAATCTAGAAATTAATTATTTTAATAATTACTAATGTGACGAGAGTTAGTAATCATTGCAAACTCGTTGAATATTACTAATGAGCAAAGTAATATATGATATTGGTTCTATTAAATGTCACGAGTGAATAAAATGACAATTTTAAAAATTTAAGTCGGGATGCGCCTGTGTCGTGTCGGGACTAGATATTGATTAATAAAAGTGAATAAATTTTAAGTTACTCGTATGGTCGTTTTGAGTGTGCCAAAGTGTCCGGAAGGGTCGAGATAGTCAGACAAGTGTACCCGGGGGTTTACTTTGGGTCTTGGAGCGTTTTTAGGCTTAATTAGTACCCCGAGAGGGCATTTTGGACATTTTGTAATTTTGGGTAATTAAACCCACGAATTTACAAGGGTTATATCAGATGCTTAGGGTTTCCTTCTAGGGTTAACACAACCAAAAATAAGTGACAGCCATTGGAGAAGGAAGGAGAGAGATTGCCAAGGAATTCTAGGCCGAAAACTCCTCCATTTCCGCCGCCGTCACCGCCAAACGATAGATCGCGTCGCAAGGATCATAAACACACTGATTTCAGCACAAATCAGAGACCAAAAATTCCCAGGCAAGTATTTATCTTGCTTAATTTCGTTAATGCATCATTCATGTTAGTTTAGGGCTAATTAGGATGAGTTTCATAGAAGAAAACCCATGTTGGAGATAGGAAAAGATTGCATGTAGTAATGTTATGAATGAAAATCTGGAAATCCCCTTCATATGTAGAGGTTTAACCACGGATTTGTGATGAATTTGAAGTAGAAATTCTGGAAAAAGACTGATTAGAACAAAGTTAAAGAAATTTCTAGGGTTCATGAGATTTATGTAAGTTTTGGCCCATTAATCCATGGATATTGATGAAAATTCGCATGCTTTATGTAGGAGATGTTTAATTTGGGTTTATAATGTTTGTAGTACGAATTTCTGGGAGTTTGGGTGTTAAGAATCTGAATTTGGGTGAGGTTAGATGATAGAACCCGTAACTGTTAATCGGTAGAATTTGCCATACCTGTTTGATCGATCGATCGATCGAGCCCCTGCCATCGATCGATCGACCCCTCCTGGCAGACTCATGTTTCCCCTTAAATAGTGAATTCAATTTAAATGAGTAATAAACTTTTGACATCCTTATTAAAATATTTTGGGGGATAAAGAAGACTAGTAGGACTTATTAAAAATATGAAACCTTTAATGTAAGACGAGATTTACATTTTTATGGAGATGTTCACAAATAAGGGACGACGAAATTATGTATTAAAGGGAGAGACGCGTAAGGTAGTTACGTTGGAAAAATAGATGAGTACCTACTGAATTTTACACTTAGGAGAATAGAATCCATGAGTGTTACGTAGTAAGTTGGAATAATCCCTCGAATTTAAGTAAGTGACGAACTGTTATACGTGATAACTAAATAACGAGAAATAATGATAAATATCATAATTATGGTCCGTGAGTATGTACCTAAAACTTGATATGAAAATAGTAGTGTATCTATATGACTGTGTTTATGCATATACTATATACGTGTGAAAATCATACCCGCGCTACTTGCTATCCCTGAGGTCACCGCGCTGGGACAGTCTTATCTCGATGGAACCTTTATGGGGGATATTGACTCGTACCCTAGAAGATAGGAATCCTAGGTACAGGCTATCGGATTGATAGTCACAGTCCTAAGAGGCGTGAGGGTATGTGCTGACCTCTTGGAGTTGGAAACTATGCTTCGCCTCAATATTGTTTGTGTTTTGTTCAATACAGTTCGAGAGTGATTCCGAATTTATATTTCCCTTAGTACGAGTGATACGGGGACTGGATAGCAGAGTATGCCCGCACCATAATTTTTATGTGGGGTGCTGTTAGAATATATATATTACATGGGTATTGAATATATATATTAAATTCTGAAATATGTGAATTACTTCCTGTGTTTATGGTAAGTAAGAAATGAATAATGATTTCAATTGAGAAATGCGTGTTTCGAAAGTATAGTATATTACCGGGAAACATTAATAG
The DNA here is from genome assembly GCA_949130495.1 of Sambucus nigra. Lineage (NCBI taxonomy): Eukaryota > Viridiplantae > Streptophyta > Magnoliopsida > Dipsacales > Adoxaceae > Sambucus > Sambucus nigra. The sequence goes on along the minus strand of OX422208.1, from coordinate 763,465,728 downwards.
TAAATAGAGGTTAAATGGGAACTTTGTTATTAAATGAAATCTACCTCTTAAACAGTTGAATTCGTCAGTTTAAATCTTACGAGTAACCTAAGATAAGATAAGTTAAACCGTTGGGAAGGTTAGTGCGATAGGTGTGCACATTAGAAGAGATGTGAGAATTTCTCAAGGGAGTGTCGCACTAATATATTGTTGCATTGGCCTGTAAACATTTTAAATACTTGCTAAACAAATTTTAAATCATTTTTACAATCGGGCTCTGACCCGTTTCCATTTTCTTTTCTCTCTTGGATATATATGTATATATTACGGGTGCCCAGCCACAGGGGCGTCTTGCATAGGATCCTTTGGAAGGAACGCGCTGCAGGTTAGGTGGGAGTTGCAAGCCTCTTGCTTAGACGACCTCACTTCTTGATTCCTCTTCTAGCATTATTTATTCCAGTGGGGCATGTGTCGCCCTTTCCATTATTCAGTAGTTTTATTGGATATTATAATCCATTTATTTCCAGTATTTGCACTTTGGAATTTTTATTGTCAGGATGTTTTTCATTTAAGTATTAAATGTTGGATTCAATTAATTGAATGTTTGGTTATTTGGATTTATATATTCCAGGATAATTGTTGTGTGATTCTTTAATGATGAATGATGTAAAGTTTTTAAATGTTGGTTTATATAAATAAAATTTGGAAACTAATGTCTAAAAATGGTTTTGACACTTAGCTTAATTATTTAGGGTGTTTAAATTGGTAAATTTATTTTTACGACAGTGATGCTAAGAATGAACCAACCGTCACCTTGATTTTAATTTAATAAAGGACTGATCACCCGGTATTTAATTAGGCGGGGTGTCACATATGTGTCGCTCTCACTTTCCGGTTCGGAGCTATGATCGCTTCCCGAGACGTCGTGTGCGTGAGTTGATCACGATGTGGGTGTCGTGGAACCCCACCAGGTGGCCCCAATTTGCTACGTATATGGGCTGCTGGAAGATGATAGCATGTGAGTCTGCGTCCTTTGAGTTATAGCTCGGTTGGATGGTTATTATTACTTGTGCTTGTATTTGGGTATCAAGGGCATAATGGACCTCAATGACCTACATTGCCAGGATTAGTGTATCGGGGGGGTTCCTTGTTTGGATTTCGCTTCGGCGAGACGTCCCACGCACGAACCGCAGTGTAATGTTGGAACTTGGGGATAAGTTTAGTCCTTAATGCTCATAATTATCTATATATATATCACCTATCCCGACGATCGACAGTGCCAGGAGTAGTGTAACGGGGGGGTTCCTTGTTTGGATTTCGCTTCGGCGAGACGTCCCACGCATGAAACGCCGTGTACTGTTGAGAATTGGGAATATTAATTAATTAAAACTGGATAATAATAATTTGGGTTACATTCATCATGCATTAATTATTATGTATATAATTTATAAATCATGTAATTATAAGGTAGATTGAGTGATAGGTTAGACGGTTTCACTTAAATACTTTATTTGGGTTTAAGTTAGAATCCTCTTACCTAAATAGAATCGGGCATCCATTTGGAGATCACGTGCATACGCTTAGTGCGCGCTTTAGATGAGAGGTGAGTTTAATTATTATGGAGAGTTCGATTCCACCTTAATCATGTAATAATGCATTTATAATTATTATGCATTTTAATACACTTGCTATAAAATGTTTTTCAACTCGGGCTCTGACCCGTTTATATTTTCTCCTCCATATATATATTGTACTACTCCAGGTGTTCCGCCGCAAGGACGCCTTTGATGTTCATCCATTCAGGATTCGTGGAGCTGTGGCAATTGCGGACTGTTACGGCACTTTGCTTTAGTCGATTCATATCTTTGTACATCTAGATTAGGATTCAGTTTGTATATTGAGTTAGTATTCAAGTGTCGTAGATTAACACTTTTATATTTCATTTCACAGATTATTGTATTGTCTGTTACCCGACAGCATATTCGGGTATTTTATTTATTCTTTGTATTTCACTCTTGTACATTAATGGAGTTTGCACATTTCACTCATCGTAGTTAGATGTATATTGTTGGTTGAGTTGCATTATTGGTTTTGTTGTTGTTGTTAAATAAAAAGTTTTAAATTTTTGACAATTCGCTTTTAGTGATTTCGGGTAGTTAGCCTTATATTATTAGTATTGTCAGTTGATGTTGAGACTATGCCATCTGAGATACCTGATTTAATGTATTATAGGACTGGCCACCCATTATTATTTTGAGCGGGTTGTCACAGCTCGCTAATTTCACTAAGGCAAGTTCTCTGCGTTCGTCGGCTAGGTCGAGTTCAGCGAGCAATGTTGCATCATTCTGGCCCTGGTCGACAAGGGTGGACCTCATAGTTGGCAGGCCTGCTTCTAACGGGATGACCGCTTCCATTCCATATGTTAGTGAAAATGGGGTTTCTCCCGTTGCACGTCGTGGGGTAGGGCGGTAAGCCCATAGAAAATGTGGCAGTTCGTTCACTCATGCGCCTTTGGGTCGCTTTAATCGTTTCTTTAACCCATCTATCACTGTTTTGTTAGAAGCTTCAGCTTGACCGTTGCTCTGAGGATACGCCGCCGAGCTGAAATAGTGCCTGATCCCGTGCTCATTGCAGAAGCTTTGGAAAGGGCCACTTTCAAACTGTGTTCCGTTATCAGTGATGATGGTTCTGGGGATTCCAAAATGAGTGATTATGTTTTTCCAAATGAATCTCATCATATGTGCATCTCGGATGTTTTCCAGTGGCTCCGCCTCGATCCATTTGGTGAAGTAATTCGTTGCGACCAACAGATACTTGCGGTTGCCGGCGGCGGTAGGAAGTGGTCCTACGATGCCCATTCCCCATTGGGCGAAGGGCCAGGGGCTGGTGAGTGATCTTAGGTCGCTGGCAGGTTGGTGAACCATAGGGGCGTGTAGTTGACATTTCTTGCACTTGCAAGCATACGCTGCTGAATCTTTTTTGCATATATGGCCACCAGTAGCCTTCCTTCATAGATCGAAAAGCTAGTGATCTTCCTCCAATATGGCTCCCACGGATTCCTTTGTGGAGCTCGTGTAAAATCTTCTCGACATCCTTCGGGTGAACACATTGTAAGTAAGGGCCGGAGAACGATCTCTTATACAACTTGCCCTCAGGAGATAAGTGAAAGTGAGAAGCTTTGACTCTTATCTGATGAGAGGTCTTCCTATCGCTTGTAAGTGCACCATCCTTCAAATAGTCCCTTACAGGGTCCATCCAACTGGGTGCTAACTCAATCTGGAGCACATGTTCCACGCCTGGAAGCTCAACGCTCTGGTTGATGCTTGGGAGAGGGAGGAAGTCGATGGGGATCGTTCTTTTCAAGTCACAATTGATTGCCGAACTCAGGGCTGCCAGGGCATCAGCATGGTTGTTCTGCCCTCTGGGAAACTGCTGGACACTGACTTCCTTGAAGCTAGCCATTAGCCTCTTGGCCAAGGCGAGATAGGCCACCATTCTTTCATCTCTTGCGTTGTAGTCCCCACTTATCTGATTGGAGACTAATTCTGAGTTGTCGAACACCTGTAACTGCTTCGCTCCTAAAGTGTGAGCCTTATGGAGGCCGACTATCAAAGCATCATATTTTGCTTCGTTGTTGGAGGCTTCAAATCCGAGCTTGATTCTTTGCTCGAGGGTTGTATCCTCTGGAGTAACAAGCACAATGCCCACTCCTGCCCCCTTTGAATTGGAGGCTCCATCAACAAATAATTTCCAAACTCCCTCTATTGCGTGGTTCTCTCCTTGCTTCATGGGTTGAAGTTGGTCTAGAGGATGCTTGCTTGTGAATTCAGCTATGAAATCAGCAAGTACTTGTCCCTTGATTGCATTCCTTGGTTGAAATTGGATGTCAAATCGTTCGAGCTCGACTGACCATTTAGTCAGTCTTCCCGACAGATCTTCTTTCCTCAAGATTTCTTTAAGGGGGTGCGACGTAAGAACAATGATGGTGTGAGCTTCAAAATAGTGCTTCAACTTCCTTGAAGCTACTACAAGAGCAAAGGCGATCTTCTCTAGTGGTAGGTACCGCTGCTTAGCCTCCAATAGAGTCTTGCTTGCGTAATAAATGGGGTACTGAATCCCTACTTTCTCGCACACCAGCGCAGAACTCACGACGTGGTTGGAAATGGCGAGCTATAAGTACAAGGAATCTCTTTCTTGGGGTATGAAGAGCACGGGTGGTGAGCTAAGGTAGTCCTTGAGCTCATTCAATGCTCGCGAGCAATCTTGATTCCATTCTACTGTATTGTTTCCCTTCAAGAGCTAGAAGAATGGTTTGTATTTCTCAGAGGACTTCGAGATGAAACGGTTTAAGACAGCGAGCATACCGGTGATCTTATGTACGTCTTGTATTGTGCGAGGGGGCAGTACCCTGTTGATTGCGTCGATCTGGTTCGGGTTACCCTTGATGCCTCTCTTACTGACCAAGTACCCAAGAAATTTTCCTGACTGGACACCAAAAGAACACTTGCTCGCGTTGAGTTTCATTCGGTATTTCCTGAGGATCTCGAAGCTTCTCGATAGGTCTGAGAGGTGGTCTTCTTTGTTTCTGCTCTTGACGATCATGTCGTCGATGTAGACCTCTACGGTGTCTCCCATTTGGTCTTTGAACATCTTGGTGACCAGCCGTCGGTAGGTTGCCCCTGCGTTTTTTAGCCCGAATGGCATGACTTTGTAACAGTATAATCCGACGGTGGTGATGAATGTTGTCTTGTCCGGGTCTGGTGCATATAGAGGGATCTGGTGATACCCTGAATATGCATCCAGAAAACTCATTCTTTCGTGAGCTGTTGTGGCATCCACCAATTAGCCAATTTTTGGGAGGGGGAAACTGTCCTTAGGGAAAGCCCTGTTAAGGTCAGTGAAGTCGATGCAAACCCTCCACTTCCTATTATTCTTTGGAACTACTACTGGGTTGGATAACCATTTGGGGAATTGGACCTCCCGTATGGATCCTGCATCCAGCAATTTTTTAACTTATTTTTCTACGGATTTTGACTTCTCGGGCACAGTTCGTCGTGCCTTTTGGGTGATAGGTTTGAAAGTGGGGTCAACATGCAACCGATGACAAACCACACTGGGATCAATTCCAGGCAGATCGTATGGTTCCCATGCGAAAACGTCTATGTTGCTTCTCAACAAAATTGTCAATTCCTTTTTTTCTTGATCTGTGAGATAAACTCCAATCAAGAATACCCTGTCCTTCTTGCTACCACCAGCTGTAACTTCCACTAGGTTTTCCACGACCCGCTCAGAGGCAAGGATCCTGATCTCCTCCACTCCGGGTCTTCCGTACCTTAACTGCTATTTTGAAGGTATCAGACCTTCTTATTCCTCAGCCTGCTCATTAGGCTTCTCAGCCTTCTTCTCTGGTCTAGGGAGGATGGCCGCTATGAAGCACCTTCTTGCCATCGCTTGATCGACATGGATCTCCATTACTTCTCGCTCGGTCACATACTTGAGTTTCTGATGGTAGGTCGAGGGGACTGCCTTCATCGTATGTAGCCATCATCTGTCGAGGATGGCTTGGTATGGCGAGTCAATGTCGACTACCAGAAACTCAATCATCTTGCAGATAGTTCCTGCCCTTACCGGTAGTACAATCTTTCCCACTGGGATATTTACTTTTCCAGCGAAGCCAACTAGAGGGACAGTGGCCTCCTTCAGGTCGGCGAAGCTCAACTTTAATTTCCTGAACAGATCGAGATACATTACCTCGGATGAACTTCCTTGGTCGACGAGCAACTTGTCGACGTCATAGTTGGCAATCTTGAGAGTAATGATCAAGGCGTCATGGTGTGGGGTTCTCACCCCCACTATATCTTCATCAATAAACACGATATGTTTGCTATAGTCGACGTCATCTGCTCGCCGACGTTTTCCTGATTGGGTATTTACTAGATCGATCTGGAAAGCTTGCATCACTGCTGTAAGCTTTTTTACCTCCATTCGAGCTAAATTCCCCTGAATCGGCTTCATATCAGATGCCCCGTGAATTACTGCGAATTCATGGCCAGCATCGTCCTCAAGTACGTTGTCAGGTCTTGCTTCTCCATTGGCAGCGACTTTCTCTGCCTTCTTCTCCACAAATTCGTTCAGATGCCCAGACTGGACCACTTCTTCGAGGTGGGACTTAAGAGCTTTGCAATGCTCAGTCTTATGTCCTCCCTATTTATGAAAAGCGCATCTCAGCGCGTTGTTTCTCTTTGAGGGATCTCCTCCCTTCTTTCTGAGCCACTTAATAAATGGCTCGTCTTTGATCTTTGTGAGAATCTTGTAACTCGGATCTCTGAAGACAGTATTGACTGCCTGAAATGCTTTTGACACGTCGTTCTTGCCTCCGTTCTTGGAGCCATTCTTGCCCTCATTCTTTTTTCCTTTCTTTTGGTTCTCAGCTTTGTCATTGCCTTTGGTAGCGAGCTTAGTTCGACCGTTCTCCCCTGTGCTGAGGTGGGTCACGTCCTCCACCTTGGCGTATTTCTCGATGCGAGCCATCAGGTCGTCGATGGTCGTGGCCTCTTTCTTCGTCAGGGACTGGTACAGAAGGGAAGAGCTGGGTAGCCCAATTTTGAAGGAGGCCACTGCTACCTGCTCCGAGCAGTCCTCGACCTCGTTGAATAACTCCCAGTACCTCTCCGCGTAGTCTCGGAGGGTCTCTTGAGGTGTCTTTTTCATTGTTAGCAAAGCATCCATCCTTTTGGGATGGGAGCTACTATTAATGAAGCGGGACGTAAAGAGCTCGGCCAGGGACTTAAAGCTCCTGATAGACCTGTGAGGGAGCCTTTTGAACCATTTATGCACCACATCATGCAAGCTCGAGGGAAAAATCTGACACATCAGTGCATCTCGGTGGTTCCAGAGGGTCATGGTTTGCCTGTACTACCTAACGTGATCAATGGGATCAGTTTTTCCATCATAAATCTTGAATCTTGGAATAGCAAATTTCTTGGGGGCTTCCTCTTCTTCTATTTCCCTCGAGAAAGGGGATTTCATCTAGGTCTTGAGAGCTCGTCTAGCAAGCTCCCTGGTCGATCTTGCGTCGCGATGTGCTGGGTGTTGGCCCATCTCCCTTAGGACAAAATTTCGTATGTTATCATTGTTGCGAGCTGGGCTCCTGTAACGACGAGCCGGTCGCTGGTTCTCGAGTGAGTCGCTGCTTGACTCGTGCCTTTCACTCTTTTGGGATCCACGCCTAGGGCTCCTTCCTTGGCTGCGAGACTTGCTCGCCTGAGGGCTAAGAGTGTGGTACGGACGTCGCCTAGTGCTTCGATGGAGCTCTTTCTCTATCTTCTCTAATTTCCTTTTGAGGCGAGCATTCTCAGCCTCCTGCTTGAGAGAGGACTCCCTTTGCTCTTGGAGCCTCGCCTCATAGACATCAATCAGCCTGGAGATTTGCGTGGACCTCGCTGGTCCTTGGCTTTCTTCTGAGGCTGGCCTCTCTGGGCGAGCCCTCTGATCTGAAGGTCAAACTTCAAATCTGATCCTACGAGGAGCAGGTTGTTCTTGGATATCTCCTGCCTGAGGAGCATTACTGCTGTGACAAGACATTTCGAACTCCTTTATTGGTGTGGGCTTTCTCAGGGAAGACAAACGTTCCTACAAACGGCGCCAATTGTGGTGACAATTATATTCAACACAAATAAATGAGAGAAGCGCAATCACCAAGAAAAATAAAGAAGGTAAAATGCCAATCACACAACACAGTGTGTACGCGGTTCAGCAAGAATGCCTACGTCCATGGTGGTGCAGTCAGTATTATTTCTATATACTCCGGAGAGCGTTTACAGAGAATACAGTGCGTGTCCTTTTGCCCCAGGCTTAGAGTTTATTATATACATGTCTGTCCTCGGGGAGTGGGGGTGTTGGACTCCCCCACTTCCATCACCTTCTCCTGGAATATCTCTATTTAATTAAGGTGAGGGGTCTGGACTTTTTGCCGTTTTTATTAGGCTACTCGTCCGGGCACATAATGGTAAATTCGGGTACCCACAGATAGCACTACCGAGAAGGTATATTCAATATAAACAATCAACACACACACATATATATATATAGAGAGAGAGAGAGAGATAAACCCACATAATATATATATATAAAGTACTGACTTCGTACAGAATCCCACAGCATACTAGTCCACCAAATTTTGATTTTTCAAATTAACTTTTCAATTATACATTTAAGTATTCACTCACTTGAATTCCAATTCGTCTCACCCGAGCCTATCTAACCATTGGCCTAACACACGTACTAACCCTGGAAATATTCTCCGGTAGTCCCAATCTATCCCAAAATCCCATACGCCCATTTACAAAAATCTAACGGGTCAAAACAATACGCAAAAAAATCTGAGCAGGCCAGCAAACCGGTTCGATTTGTTGGGCTGCCAATCGTCTTCTTCCTCGAGTTTTAACCTTTTAAACCCTCCAATGAAGGTCCCAAGCCTCATAAAATCTTAATTTGAAGTCCCACATCAATATATAACTAGCCCAGAAGCATTCCAACAATGAATTATACCCTAATCCATAAGCACAACACAAGGATTTCTAAAGATGAACCAATTCTTACAACTTTGAATTAATAAAACCTTTAAATTTCATTGATTCTAATACCCTATCAATATTGTCATGTTCATAATCATCAATCCAGAATTTAATCACGAAATTCTTACTTATTTATTATCAATCAATATAAATTATGATCAGAGGTTAAACATGACTTAAATCTCTTCAATTAATTCTCAGAGTTTTCATCTTTTAAAATATCAGATTTGTTCCTAATTAATTATGAACGTAATTAACCGCAGAAATTTCAATCTAAAGCAAGTAAACACTTGCCTTTTTTATTCGAATCTGAAGTCCCGACTAGATGTTTGAATCCGAAGATGTTCTTCTTCACTTCTCCAAGCTCTCCCCTCTCTTTTCTTCTCTTTTTCTCTTCACTTAATCTCTTCCTTAATCACAATTATGCAGAGATACAAGTGAGGTTGTATCCACCTCTCTAATCCTTAAATACTACTTAATCATATCCTAATCCCGTTTTTAAGTATAGCCTTAAGGGTAAAAAGACACCCATACCCCTATACGGGCCCTATTACGTCTATAAAGTCCCCAGAAATCAACTATAACCCCTGGTACTTATTCTAGACTATTTTGAATCATTCGGGATCATCGATGCACTCAAAAAGGTCATCTGAGTCACCCAACTAAAAATACACCATCATATCGTTAATTGATCCCGACACTTATGTACAGTATACATCGTTAGAGCCAACAAAAGCAACCCACATTTGGGTAATTGCCCATTGTTGCCCATGTAAAAATAAATGGGGCCCACGATGTAGCACATGCGGGTCAAATGTGGGTTGATGAGAATTAAAAAACGGGATGAATCCAGGCTGCTAATTGTTTTATCAAGAGTTACCCTTTTGCCTTGCAAAACATAAAATTGTCTTCTCGAAACGACTAATCTCTCTATACACCAAATGTAGATATATTTTCTTCTTCTTCTGATATATATCTCTCCATATATACATGTGTGTATATGTGTGTGTGTTTGTGGACTCCATTGTAAAAATCGACTCCCTCTAACTCATTTCAAAGTTCTAAAAAAACCAACACCATGAAAACACTATCTCTCTATCATTTAGATCTTATATATCTCTGCATTAGATCTCTCTCTCTCTCCATGAGAGAGAGAAAGGGAGGTTCAAAAGTGAACCTAAAAAATGAACATTTTAATGAACCTTAACAAAAAAAAACCTAACAACCCATTAAATTTAATTCTTATGTTGTAATTGGTCCACACCAGCGGTAACGGACACGCGTGTTTTGTAATATACACACATCATACCCACCCATACCCCCACCCGACATTTCCAGCGACCTCATACCACTACACAACCAACCACCAATAAACCCCCCAAGACCCACCTATTACATGACCATACTTGCCTAAACCACCTCCTGCTAACCGGAATCTAAAACCAAACTCATAAACTGCTGACCCGAGTTCAACCCGACTTCTACACCCGAACCGCCAGAACTAACCACGACCCCCCACTGAACTCAGCGAACTAAACACTATAACCCACGTTATATCTCCATTGACCCGAGACCAACATAATAATCCAAACCCACGACCCAACCTTTAAAACAACCTACTAACCTGTCTAAACCCAATAGCTAAAACCTACAATTTCACATACCCAATGTCCAACCCATTTTGACTAAGTCAAAACAATAATCATAGGGGAGGGTGATGTGTAAAAATTACGTTTAGTTTGGTCTCTTTGATGGCAGAGAAGCAGGTGGTGTAAAAAAAATTATGTTGTCCATTTCAATGATAAGGTAACCTGGGGGGAGAGGTGTAAAAAAAATATTTGATCGACACGTGTGGCTTCATTAAAATGTTCATCTTTTAGGTTCACTTGTGATCTTTTCCCTATATATATATATATATATATATATATATATATATATATATATATATATATATATATATACTTCTAAAAAAATGAACATTGAAATTCTAAAAAACTGAACACCGTCAAAACTCTCTCTGTTTAATTGAAAAAAATGGGTTGGCCCAACCCAAACCCGCCCAATTGTTTTGTACAATTCATATTTGTCCCATCCATATTTGACCCAACTCATATTTGACCCGTTTATATCTAACTCAACCCCTTAATTTGCCTGTACTACGCGTCGCCTATAATTATTCAAATCTGGTGATGCAACTCTTTATCAATATAATATAATATAATAATATGTCGCTTTTCACTCATAAATGACATATAACAATTCACACCGCTATTTACTTATCACACGCAAGTAAATAACAACAACAATAAAAATTAATCCTTAACTCGCTAATTAATATCTACCAAAACCAATTTAATTTCTCCAATTAAAATGCACACTTGAAAACTAAATATTCATAAACGTACGAGGTATTACAAAATTATCACACGTCGAGGGACCCTCTTTGCTCCCTATCGTGGATTTTAGATATAATTTGCTACTATAAATAGTGAACGAATTAATGTGTAGTTGTGGTGTTATGTTTTGATATCTGGTGGGGATTTTAAGTTTCCAACAGACTGCATCGAACTATAGGGGATGAAATCTAATACACAAATTTTACCCCTGAAAGAATCCCATAAGCACAATTCTATGGTTAGAGCCAAGTACATGAGTTACACAAATGAAAATCAACCCCATATGATAGGTAGAGATCTCTATTTATAATTACAAGTGATTGTCTTTTCCTAAAACTCGTATAGTCGTATTCTAAATTCTTTATGAAACTCGTTATCTAACGAACAAGGCTTTTCCAAGTCCATACGTGCCTTTTGAGATACCACAGTGACTCCAGCAAACGTCTTAAAATTATTTCTCTTTAAATAAATGGATCGTCGTTATCTTGGGTAGGTAGGGCTTCGTCCAACACGATATTCATGTTAATTGATGTCGATATCTGACTTCTTTAATCACACTGAGGTTGATCATTTACATAAGTCAATTTCAAACTCGCTTTTTACTCTTCTTCAGTAAGACTTACATTATCTGGTAACATACATTTAATCCATGTCTGAATCTTAATAAATTCAAATCCGATTGGATAAAATCTGAACCTTTTAAAAAAATTAAGTACATAATTTAAAAATGTACTATTTACTTGGATAATAAAACAAACAATATAAATATTTTAAAATAAATATAATATGTAATATTTATTTTAAGTATAATGATAATAGTGATATAATAAAGAAAGAGGTAGAAGATTAAAAGTATTAAGTATATAATATATAATTATTTAATATAAAAAAAAAATTGGATCTTTGGCGGATCATATATGTATAAATTCAAATATAATCCATTTATTAATCGGATAAACAAATAATTGGGTATCAAGTTATCAAATTCCGTAACACTCCATATCCGAACAAATGCATCAGATAAAAATCGAATTAAATCCAATTCATTGGCGTGCTTACCGAAATGTGTGTTTTCGTGTATAAACCACTACAAAGCAATGTGAAGGTCATGAGATCTCTGGCAGTGCACCAGAGTATGTGTGGCATTAAAAAATAATCCTTCTACACTGACTCACAAAATCGACTCATTTTTTGCAGCTCACTAACGTTTCGCTTTTGTATTGATCCATTTTTTGGACCCTAACGGCACCCACACCATAGGACCCACAAAATAAACTAATACAAACGTAACACATCGGTGAGTCGCAAAAGATAAGTCGAATTTGTGAGTCGGCTAAAAATTATTGATTGAAAAATAGCCAACGTGACTTGTGAGTTAACAAGTCTAAATAGTGAGCATTTTGGTACTTACAATGAAATATTGATTGCGTTTATTTTTCCATCTGAATCTGAAGTTTGAATCTGAAATATATATTTGTTTTTATATCTAAATGGATATATATAAACTAATTCAGACTTCAAAAGTTCATTTAAGAGTTAAAAATCACCGTTAATCTTTTAATCATTTAAAAAAAAATACTATTTGATCCCTCTAAATTTAGATTCAGACTCTTAATTTAGATTCAGACTTAAATACAAAAGATACCTAAGTTCATTAGTATACGCCCTTTAAGTAAAATCAAATTAAGCAGAATGGGTAATATCAAGACCGAGTGAATTATGATATTATGGGGCTATAATCCTTTTGTAAGTAGTGTCGGTGTTCTCTCCTTTTTATTGTGACCGACCGGGGAGGGGCATTTCCTCTCCTCCATTTGTTGACAACTTGACATACTATTATCTGCCTGGGTGTTGTCCACTTTCTCTATCGTCAAGGACACCTTTATTAACTGTTAGTAAGTTTGTGCACAATTTACTTTTGTGTGCCGTGACAAGTGCTTATATAATGCCTCACCCAAAATGAATTGCATTTAAAACACTAACAAATTACAATAATTCTACTGGGCTATATACACAAAAAGAATTATTTTTTATTTCACTATTCCCACAAAGTCTCGTCTAATTTTTATGGAGCGGATCCACAACTTAGGTCGCAGACTTTTCTCTGGCCAACAATAGACAGCTCACCAGTCACCATCACAACCATTATTGATTATACACAAAATAAAATACAAAAATCTTGTGCATTTATGCAACTACTAGTGACAGAGATCTTTTTTTTCTTTTTTCTCTCTTTTCATGCAATCATAGAAATTCAACAAACATAAAATACAACACCACCAACCCAAAGGCAATCTTTATGATTCCAAACTCCCAATCCATGGCTGTTGCCTGTTCACTACCTTGCAAAAGCTAATAATCCTATTTTCAGAGAAGAAATTAACATCTCTAACCAGGACTTTTTATACAGATGTTGTTTTGCCTGCAATGAATAAATATAATTGAATTATCAGAATAATTAATTTAATCAATTTATTGTATAAATAATACTCTCTCTTTTTTCTTTTCTTTTACTGAGGATAGGATTCTTGACTTTCAAAAGAAGTAGAAAGAAATTCTATGGGGTGCCCTTTAAGTGTAAGCTAAGGTAATATACATAAATTAAAATATAATTTTGTTTTTTTATTTCTTATTCGCACACTCAGCTTTAAAATAGAGAATTGAGGGTGCAAAAGAGTGACCTTTTGTTCAGTACTTCCTTAATTGCCCTATTTAGACTAATGTACCTTTTTAAATTTATTTTTTCCTGACAGATCTATTAAAACTGAGTCGGGAAACAATGTAATACAAAGGATTATTTGGCTTTTTTTAATTCATTTTTGATAGACTTTGAACTATTTTCTTGACAATCTGTTAAACTGAGGGTGGGAAACATAGCAATAGAAAGAACCCTCAAAACCATTTTCGAGCTCAATGGTACATTGTATTACAAATCACCCTTATAAACACACTCAAGATATAAAAGGGAACTGAAAAAATATTTCGGGCTTATAAGATGGAAAATTAGATTTAGAATTTGACCTTTTTTCTCCTTTGAAGTTTACTTTGATACATAATTTTCACTGGCATGTGTTAAACCGGGAATCTTGCCCAAAGGACCCAAGCATCCGGCATGCTACTTCAAGCAACTTCCCTGCAAAAACCATTATATATTTTATTATATATTATTATTCCACCCTTCCTTCAGTATAAAATATCCATGAAAACAACTTAATAACTTCTAAGCCGGTATGAAAGCAACTTGCCTCCCATAATATAGGTTAAACACTTAAAGTAATCCCACGAATAAATCATTACCAAGCCTGTATCAATTATATTATTATACAACATAACAACCAACTAAATTAAGAGCACATATATGGTGGCCTTTTCACATCTCAACAATTTGGCCTCATTAGTGAGATTGACTGATTTTCTGACAGCCAGAATTTTGAAGATGTAAATATACAGAGAAGATCAATGATGTATATATATATCCATGATGTATATATATATATCCATGTTGTGCTAACTCAATGATTTGGATCTAATGACATGTGAAATTGGGGTAATAGTTATATAAACTAGGTCCAGGTCCATCCGTTTATGGTGGCCATCGAGGTATTTTTTTATTTTTGTCTGTTCAAAAGTGGGTAGTAAAATAATGAGAAAGAAAACAAAACAAATAATGGGTAGTAAAAAAATGAGAAGTAAAATATAAGCATATTGATACAGGAATAGGAGTAGGAAGAGAGTTGGTCAATATTCCAGAAACAAAACCTTATTCTCATTGCGGTTGGGGTTGGACTTTGCATTGTTTCATTTGCTTTGTATTTCTCATATGTCTATTTTGTTCCAAATTAACCACTCAGCTTTAAACATTATTCCACACACCGACAGTCCCACAGGTTACCATATCATTGAAATGGACAACATAACTGCCCCAGTTGATGTCCTTGGTGGCAAGCTTGCAAACACCATTCATTTTCTTCTTCATTATTGTTCTTATTTTTTCTTCCTACTAGTGGTTTTTTACACCAACCACATTAAAGGACATCCCCAAAGTATGAGTAAATTTTCATCTGAAGAGTGATATCTCATTGGGAGTAGTAATATTGGGAGTAGTAATTAAAACTATTCTCTTTAAGAATTTCGGTTTATAATTTTAATGTGTTATTTGCAAGAGTCAAAGGCACAAATTTCTATGATACAAACATCTGTGTCATTCTCTCTTACAGGTCCAGCACATACCTTACAGGCAAAGCATAAAAACAAGTAATAACTTACAAATTTGTTTACCAATTAAAATGAAGAGGGGGGAAAAAAAAAACATACTACCTACTTTCATTTATGGTGCTGTGCGGTGCATTAAACAATGCAGGACCCTCACTGATACGCACTAATTTGTCCAATACTCCTGTAGCCCGATAAAAATTTGATGTTTCTTAGACATCAAAGTATTTGATGTGATGTCTTGAATTCTGATTGGTCAATACGACTGGCGCGGACCCATTTCCATAAATAATGTGACTTCCCACCAACACTATTGACCAATCAGAATCCAAGACTTCAAAAATTTGATGTCTCAAAGACATCAAACTTTATTCCCCTCTAGAATATTGAACGCCCGACAATGTTAAGGGTTCATGGTGCACAAAGTATTAGAAGCGTTAATTGATTTTATTTGAATTGGTAGTAGGCAGACAGACAGTACTCACCCCCTACTCGTAAAACACACGCAAAAATTGATTTGAACTGGTTTGATTATAGGTAGGGGGTGTTAACGGGTCGGTTCGGATCGGTTTTGTACCCTAATGCAAACCGAACCGATCGGTTCGGTTTTGGAAAAGGTCAGACCGAAACCGAACCGACTATGAAAAAACCCATCAGTTTCGGTTCGGTTCCGTTTCAGGTCGGTTTTCGACGGTTTCATGTTTGGGCCGAGTTTTTAAGGGAGGTTTTCGGTTCGGGTCGATTTTTAAAGGTGGATAATGGTTTTTGGATATAAAAATATAAGTTATTTAGATTTTTTTTAATATATATATATATATATATTGGTTTCGGGTCGGGACGGTTTAAGTCGGTTTTTCCCACGTATAAATCGACAACCAAACCGGCATGATCGGTTTTTTATATCCGTAAACCGTAGGCCGAACCGGGTTAAAAAAAATCGACGGTTTCGGTTCGGTTCGGGCCGGTTCGGTTCGGTTTTCGAGTCGGGCGGTTTTTTTTAAACACCTAAATTTTATAGGTGAAATATGTTTAAAAGTGAACCCTAGAAAGGTCACAAGTCATTTTTTCATTTGCACAAGGTGAATTGGGTCTGGTCTCCAGTTGGATTTTCGGTACTGTCAAAATAATGTTTGGCCAGCGAAAGTCACGAATCGCGAACATAGATTAGTCGAAATGCACTTAAAACTGGCCTGAACATCATATGATATGATACAAAAAAAAAATTGATTTTATTCCAAACACCTCTTGTATGCTTAACACATGACTTTTCATACATAGTTTTTAATGACATAGAGAGAAGTTTTGTGACAAAATACATATTACACACTGATATCTCGTATCAAAAATATAAGTTGATGATTTCTTTTCTTATTGTATTTTTGGCACTTTAGTTAAAGTTCATAATTCCAAACTTATGTTATAAAGCTACCTCATTATTTGTGAGAACCTACCCCAACTCCAGCATCTAACAATAAAGTAACACATCACGGGCCAACAAAGAGAGGTAGCAAAAGCAAAAACACAAACATAAAAAAGACAATTTTACCCTCAGACCATCACGAAAACATTGACCCACCGAGACCGAGTCACCGACAACGCAGTTTCCCTCCTTCCCCACCCCTTTATCGAAACCCCGCCGTATTTCCCCGCCACAAGTAAACCCACACCGTTATCTCCGGCATTCATTTAAATAAAATAACAAACTGAAAATAATTAAAACGTAAACGTACCTCTACGAGGCTTTGCCACAACTTTGACATTGGCCGCAACAGTTTTGAGCTCCGTCTTTTTATCTTGGGATGGAAACAAAACCCCGTCAATCCCCTGAACCGAAATTCTCCCATCAGTATAAATATCAGGATCAAACAAATAAGCCGTGTCATCACCATCACCAAACTTAACCGAACCATCCGCCTCCTGGGCGACCACCTTATGTGGCAAATGAAGCGTATCATATTTTATCTTCCCAAACCTCCTCACCGCATTATACATACTCTCTTCCGTCTGATACTCGGGGACAATATGGTAATACATAATCTGCTCCGGTGCACCCGGTTCACTCAACTGGTCCGTTGTCAACTTCGCCATAGCCTCATCATTGGGAGCCAAAACAGTCAAAACATACCCTTCCGAAACAAGCTTCCCCATTTCGGTTGCTAAGTTTGTTAAATTGACCAAAATGTCCGCCATTTCGTTGTACCCACCGTAGGTGAGTAAGGTTTGAATGAAATCTTTAACTTGGCTCTCACCGTCAAAATGGTGGTGAGGTCCACCTGGACCGGGGGCTGGAGCTGGAGCTAGAGATGGACCGGGTGCCATTGCGGAGTATATTGGAAGAACCGGCGGCGAACCGGCTGGAACTGGTGGAGCCGGTTTTTTCAAGCGGTTTGTTCTGGGGTCAACTTCTGGTGCTCCTTCCGGTTTAATCGCGGATATTGATCTCAGGCTTCTCCGATTATTGAAATCTTGTTGTACGGAATTTGGGACTAATAGCCGTCCGATTCCGTGAATAACCCCATCTGGACGGACCACATCGTCCACGTGTACAATTTGAGAATTCCCAACGAGTTTCTCTTTTAAACCTGAGCTTGAGAAATGGATTGAATTTTTGGAGAGTGTTTTATGGTGAGTTAACTCGGCTGGCCAATTTTGGACACTGATTCTCTTGGGGATAATATGGTGAAGCAAAAGAGTTTGTAAAGACCTGAGATTTCGAGGCTCGAGGAGGAACCGTTTGAATTCCGGGTCGAGGTCTTGTTGTAAAGCTTCATTTTGAGGTGCAAAGATTGTGATGTTGTGTTTGCTCACAGCTTCTTCTAACGTTTGTAAAAGCAGCGCTTTTTCGACGAGCTCGGCTAACTCGGTGTAATGCGAGTCCAAAAGGGCTACCAAAACTGAATTAGAATTGATTTGGCCAGTGGAATTTGATGTCACCGACAATGTGATCGAAAGAAGGAGAAGAAGGGTGAGAGAAAAATTGGTAGCCATTGATGTTGTTCTTTGTTGGTAGTGGTGGACAGCCTCTTCTTTAAGAGAAAAAATCAACAAAGCTTTTTAATTTGCTTGGAAGGCAGGCCAAGTAAATAATACTCTCTCTCTCTCTTCCCTGTGTTTTGTGCGGGAGAGGTTATTTGTACCTTTAGTTGAGGTGAGCTGGTGAGGTGTGAGTATCAATGTATGCATCAATGTGGAAATCAATTCATTAACATATTATGTATATAAGAAAAGAAAAATGGTGAATTGGGGTGAAAATATCGTCGGTGGGATAGTGAGTAAAAGGTTTAAAAAGTGCACGTGCCCAACTATTTAGACTTTCCCACCAAATGAAGGCATTTGGTAGTTTGTCTTTTCCTTCAAACTAGTTAGTGCGTCCGTGGTAAGCAAATGGTAAAGTTTTTCATTTTTTTGGCCAAGAGTAGTGGTAAAGTTAAAGATAAAAAGACCTAAGGCTAACACGATTATTTTATAATTGTACTAATAATAATAATAATTTAATTGATGAAAATTTAAATAATTTCTGCAATGACTGTATATGTATTTGTAACTTCCACTACTTAAATTACAGTTAAAAATTAAAAAATATGCAAAAGCATGGCACCTTCCAAAATTAGTATCTTGGAAAGATTTTAATAAATTTGTTACTTCACACAACAATTATATGATACAATATCGTTTTCTTGGAGAAAGATTTAAGCTCCCATGAAATTTGCTCTCTCAAACACGAAGTTTATTCCAAACATTGAAATTATTATTCAAAATAGTGATTCTGAGTCAAATAAATGTAAAATCATTAGCTTATTCTTAGTTATTTTTAAATGGAACGAATTTTGTTTAAATGTTGAACCACAACAACAAGTTTACTGTAAGGGTTGTTTGAAAAGCGGTAAAACTTTGGGTGGATTGTATAACCAGGAAAGTGCTCTCATCAAATAATTTACGAGGAATCTTAGTGTCATCAACCCGCTTGGTTAGCCAATGATTTTTTTGTTGAACTCGTGTTTGATTTATTCATGAAAGTTACATGTAAATATATAATAAATACCTTAATTACTCTTGAACATCTTATTTGTGTACATATAATAAAATATGGCATTAACTAAGCAAAACTATAGGGTGTAGCATTTCTAAATGTATGAATCTAAATATGTTTTAAACAAAAAAATATATGTTTCGAAAGCAATGTATAACAAACCTAGTAATTTATCGTGACCCATGAAAGGTATGCCTATATTGTAAAGTAAATTAATCAAATTATTGCATAAAATATTTTTAAAAAATACTTAAAAGTACTTGAACAAAACATTGTACGAGTTTAACTTTATTAAAATCAAAATAATCAAATTGTCTTCACAATATAGATATTTAGGATGTCAAAGTAATTTGTAATCTACTATTTTTTATGTTTTTTGTCTTTACAGAAGTATTCTTTAAACAATCACATAAGAAAGTAAGAACGTGTATGGGGATAACTCTGGTACAATCAATCAATGCCAAAAAGGCATATAAATTCTTAAAAGAATATGAAATGCACGCGTTAATTAACGTCGTTTGGCAAGGGGAGACCGTGTATGCATCCACAAGGGGAGAATAAACAGTATCTATCGAGAATTTTGGTTAAAAGAGTGTCAACCAACCTCCCATAATGTTGGGGAATGTATTTATAGATACATGAAGTAGAGTTGTAACGATATTCCTAACTAGGGTCCAAATTCTAACATCGGGATGGTTTCGTAATCATAGTATGACTTATCCTCTTTGGGAGACTCATTTTCATGACAGCATGTACTATAGGATTGCGTCATCATTAGTTCCATAAAATATGTGATCGACTAGTTGTGCACGTTAAATAAAGTCGACTTCTCCCTCATCATTATATATGAGCTTGGCCTTATAAACGTATCACATTTCTCAATGGTGTTTCTAAATTACTCTTTATAATTATACTTTTATTTAGTTGGCTTAGAAGACTGTTTGACCTGATTCTTAACATTGAGAAACTTGTCCTCAACTTTAGCATATTTTTCATACGTGCCATTATATCATCTATTAATGATGACAACTTCTTCTTGAGAGATTGGTAGAGATCGTTAGATCTAGCAAGGCCAAACTTGAAAGAAGAACTTGCCCAAATTATCGAATCAACTTGTTAGATCGTTAGATCTAACAAGTACGATTATCGAATCAACTTCCTTCACAGTCTTATTATTGGTGATAAAGCAAGCGATGAACTGCTCGACCAATTCCCTAAAGGAGGAGATCGATCAAGGGATTAATTTCTCAAAAAAACTATAATCGATCTCACCCAAAGTAGTTGGGAAACACGAAATGTAGGGATATCATGATGGTTAACACGACTTAAAAAGTGTGTCTCTAACGCGTGTGTTTACGACTCAAGTGCAAACCGGTCGCTTAAGTAATAATCCGATAAATCGGGTGTCGAACTCAGAGAATAGGATGCAAAATGTGACAATGAATACGAAGAACTATTAACCCTACGATTGACTCGGAGAAAGAAAGAAAAATATGATGATTTGTGACTTACCTACTAACTAATGGAATTTAATTAAATTACTAACTAAACTACGTATGCAAGAAGAACAAAAAGAGTTTTAAATGAATATGAGAAGATGGAGTTAGGGTACACTCCCCTGAACCGTCGGTGATTACGTAAAACATAAAAGCTTCAAAAATCTAATTATAATTCAAATAAACATCAAATACTTTCTAAGCATTCGACATATGTGGATTTTACTCCTCACAATATCAAATCAAAAATTATATTTGACGAGGATGATAAATTATCAAAACGTCAATTGCACCCTTAAACATTCTGATTCGCTCAAATCCAAACCGGTTTGGACCTGGAAAAAACTATATTTTCTTCCTTGATTTCTTCTCATTTTCATATCTTCATATCTCTTCAATTGGGCCTTGGATTTGGATTTCGTTTCTTCCTATGTGCTCGTGAGGTCGAGGTCTTCGACTTCTATTTATATTTTGCATCCAAATTTCAGTTGCACAATTACATTACTACCCTTGATTTTTCTTCTTTTCTTCGCGTTCATGAAATACCTGAAAAATATAAGAGAAATACATGAAACTCGATGTAATTGTTAGAAGATGTCAACAGTAATAAAATGAGATAAATCCACTTTAATTGTAGCGTGCAGAATGACAAAAGCCTCTAAATTACGGAGAATAAATATGAAGAATTTATGACAAATCAATGGCTCCACAAGGACATGGATTACCTATAATGCCTGATATAATGGGTTGGATCAGTCTTTCCATTGTATGTTATGATCTTCATTATGAATAACTTATTTGAGGGTTTGAATGAGTCTATATCATAGTAAAAAAAAAGGTTGACCCATGACCTGAAGCTCTTTTGGAAAGATCTTTTGACTCTCATGCTAGGTTAGAATTCAAGTACCCATCCAATCATTTCTTAAACAACTCACGTATGTCATCACGACCTATGCTCTTCTTGGGTAGCGAGGTTGTGGATGAAATGTTATTATAAGTGGATCTAATCGCTTGAACCGATCGGCCTCCATAATTGGATGATCTATCAATTGAGGAGTGCCCCATTTGCGGTCGATCAGGGCGCATTACACGCAGACTTATAGACATAGATGATCTACTCTTGTGATTGGCGAAAGGAGTCCTAGGAGGTCGAATTTTCCCAAATTCTACGATATTCAAGGTTTTGGAAACTCGATTTGCACCCTTCAAACTAATCATTCAATTACTTCTTTAATATAGAAATTTCACTATCACGCTCGTTCAAACTCGCCTCATAGAGATTAACAAGATGTGAGGTGACATTCCCATCAGAAGGCTCCATTGATGGAGTGTTACACTGACAACTAAGACCAGATCTACGAGGAGTGCATCCACGTGATCTTCCTTAACTCAAAGGAGGAGAATACATAAAAGTAAGTGGGAAGGTTGCACGAGAAACCTCCAAGCCCAAAGGGGTCTCGTACATATCCTTAAATAAGAGAATAAATAGACAAGAAATTACTCTAACAACACTGAAGAAAATGGGTGAGCACTCCCTTATAGTAGACGAATGCTAACATTAACTATTGTTGTCTTTGGCAGATTCACTTAGACGAGCAAGCATGGCTCGAGCAGTAGCCATTTAAGACCTTTAAAGAGTCTTGGTTTGGAGGTGGAGAGGTAATGTGACACCCCGCCTATTCAAATCCTGAGTGATCAGTCCATTATTAAATTAAACAAGAATCATTAATGGCTTCATTCTTAACATCACTATCGAAATCTAATTTATTTTACTAATACCCTAATGGCCCGGCGTCAAAATTTTAATCTTTTTATTAACATGCAGTAAATTAAACTAATAAGTCACATTAGCCATGCCAGTAAACAACTGGATAAAAAAATATTTGGAATAAACAGTCCAACCTAAAATCCACATATGATATTCCATAATATAAAACCAAGTCCAACACTGGAAACAAAATAAAGATACAATGTCTTTAAAATAACTATTAGATAAAGATGGGCGACATGCCCGACTGAGATAACTAAATAATAAAGAGGAACTAATGAAGTTGTAGCACGACAAATATGAAGAAACTCCTAAGCATAGGGTCCCTGTGGCTGAGCACCTAAAAGGTTTTTACAAAAAAATAGATTTGTAAAGGGTCAGAGCCCAAGTAAAACAGTATAAAAATATTTTGCAAGTATTTAAAATGCATTAAAGATAAGATATAGTATACATGTTAACTTTACATGCCATTACTTGAGATCCACACCTCTCAACTAATGTGAACGCCTAACGGATACTTCTAAGCCAACCTAGTTACGCTACCTCGCCTAACTAGTTTAAATTTAGTCTCTTCCCGTCTAATAATTCGTTGTGCCCACCCGTATTGCGCATACAATATGCTACTAAATTTTCAAACACTTTTTAGCCATTAAAAGTCACTAATTAAATATTAAGTTCTCACATACTTAGATTACTTTATATATCACTATCTATCTTATCTACTTATGCACACGTAGTAGAATAAATCACACACACACACACACACACACACACACATATATATATATATACACACACACTATACTTGTAATATATACGAATATGGAATCCCTAGGGGGAGACCTGCGATGGGAGCATACTCTGCTATCGAGTCCTGATACATCACGTACTAAGTAAACTTCTGGTTTGGAATCACTCTCGAACCATAAATTCACAATTCACGTAATTTGGGGGCGAACATAGTCCTAAGTCATTGGGCTACGCACACACCTAACGCACCCAAATGATTGCTCACACTCTCATACATACAAGTAGTGCTCAATCCCTAACTTCTATGTCCTGAGGTACAAGTCAAAATCCCCCTAATGGGCTCATCAGGATAAAACTGTCCATGACGCAGAACCTTCCGTGATAGCAGGTAGCCTAAGAATTCACACAACCTATATGTATATAGCATTAGTATATGTATTCACGGAACCTATAATATATGACTCGTACGTAGTATATATAGCTCCCAAATATCCTACATATTAAAAAAAATACCATTATACTTATCGTCGTATATTTCCAAGTATCCCCCACAACTTGAAGTGTGACAAATATCCTTTAAATTATTTCAGTTGATAATTCACTCATACTCTGCTGGTCTAAGTCATAAGTTCGCTCGCCTTCACCCTGATACGTTCTCATTCCCCGAATTCATTACATTACAAATCATGTCGATTAATCTTGACCTTAATTCATCTCACTTGCGACTAAGTTTCATCCCTATCATTAGCCTACTGATGACCAAAATATATCTCATTATGTTTTAAAGGTATCCCAAAAGTTTACCTGGTCATAATTACAAGTTCAAGGCTTAAATAGGGAAAATTGTCAAAAATAGGGGAATCGAATCGATTCGAAAACGTACAGGTCGTCTCCTTCCTCTTAACTGTTATGGTTTTCATGAATTTTAACCCTCCAAACCACCATAATTCAGTACCCAACTCCCAACCAAGCATACTAATCCATATACTAACATGTATGAAAGATTTCTAATGTAATCGAAACATCAAGGAGGGTCATTTAAATCGAATTAATCCTTCAATTAATCTCAAAAACCCTAGGTTATTCTTTTTTATTAAAGAACATCATCAAAACCCAGATTTCTCTATTGTTATCATCACATATGATCTGGTTACGTTTTCTAATCACACAAGAATTCAATCTACATGCAATTCCTACCCAAGATCATAAATTAATTCTCCAATTCAAAGCCAAATTCATTTATTCATGGGTATTGTTCAATCCTACTCTAACATGGATAATATATGCACTCAATTTATCAAGATAAACACTTGTCCGGAATCATACATCTGATTTTCTGTAAAAAAAGTGTTGGGACGGCCTTCCTCTCCTCCCGATCTACACTCCGATGGTGGTGTTGGTGGTGGTGGTAGTGTAAAATTGGTGTGGAAAACCTTGAAACTCCTCTCCTTTCTCCTCTAGTTGTCTCTATTTAATTTTATAACTTATAAACCTAGACCCCTCAACCTAATATATGATGTAACTCTAGAAAACTCGTAGGTCCCTTTACCTTAAAAATCCAAAAGATCGAAATACCCTCTCGGGGTGCCGGTTTGGCCTAAAAATGCCCCGGGACCCAATCCAAACCCCCGAGTACACTTTTCTAACTATCTCGATCCTCCCAAACACATTGGCGTACTCAAAATGACCATTTGAATTACCCATGATTAATTAAAATTTTAGATTATAAAATTAAGTCCCGATACGACTGACACGCGCGTGTAACACCCCGTATTTTTGAATATTCCATTTAATTAGATTGGATAATTAAATGAGAAAATGCCGGCTTAATTTAAATTACGTAAGAGTAGTAATTTAAAGAGTTTTATTTAAAATTGTAATTTTGGTATATTATTCGAAAGATAGATACCGGTGTATATTGCATCATTTTTATTTACTTAGTGCGAGTGGTAAATAGTTACTTAACGCGTGTAGATTGTGTTGGGGTGAGAACGAGTAATATTTTTTAAGTGACTCAAATGATAATTTAAAGGTCACCAATGAGTCCGAAAGGGTCAAATTAGTCAAAATAGTATACCCGGGGGTACTCGTTGAGTCCCGGGGTAATTTTGGGCTAAACCGAGACCGTTCGGGGGCGTTTTGGTCTTTTAACATATGAGGGTATGATGACCTACGAAATTGAGAGTTTTATATCAGCCATATGATAGAGGAATTAGGGTTAGAACACCCATGACAACACCAATACCATTAGAGAGAGGAGAGGCACAACTTTCTAAACCAAAAAGAAGATTTGGGAAGGATTCAAAAGGATTTCTACCATCATACTTGTTGGGGAAGAAGGATTGAAGGATGAAGATCATCAATCATCAATAAGAACCACGAAATCAGACCCTACTGATCATAAGGCAAGTTGTTTATTGCAAAAATCTTAAAGTTATAATACCCATGTGTAGGGTTTTTGAATAGTTTTTATTAAATCATTATTTTGATTGGAGAAGATGATATTTATGCATGTTGGGATAGGAATCGCATGTAGAATGATTTAAACTATGTAGAGGATTAATATTCAGATTAGACTTGATGATTTTCGGAATAAAAATCTGGATTTTGAATGATAATATGGGAAGAACACCATAACTAGGGTTTCAAGAAATTATGGGTTTTAATTCATTATTTCTTTAAAGTAATTGGAGTTTTGATGTAATTGACACGTTAGAAACTGTCCTAGTATATGTGGAAATATGTTAGGATCATTGGGTAAAAGTTTGGCGGACAATAATTGAGTTTGGAAATTTGTTAATGGAGGAGAGGATCAACGAAGAAGACGGACTGCGTTTGTCCCTGTTCGATCGATCGATCGATCTTGAACTATCGATCGATCGACTATGTCGATCGATCGAACCCAGTCGTCGATCGATCGACGCAAGCTGTTTTCCCGAAAATTTTGTGTTTAATCCTTCGTTGAATTTGGGAATGAATGGGTATTCTAGGATTTACATTATACTTATATGGGAGTAAGAATAAGACCAGTAGGTATATTGTTGAGGTCCAATAAGGCCATTGGGTGTAGGGCTTGGATTATGGACCGAGGAGAATAATCCGATTTAGTAGAGTATCGGGGACTTCGGAAATTGAGTTACGGGGAGAAGTAAATTCAATTTAAGTAATAGACCAGTAGGGTAAGCAATAACTACTGAAATTATATGTAAGGGGTAACTAGGACCCTTAGAGTTGTGTGAATACTCAAATAAATACGATTAATGAGATAAATCGTAAAGCGAATATTGTACGATAAATATATGAGATTAAAATATTACGTACGTATATGATTAATAGGTCGGGCGTGTACCTACTGAATTATGTGATCTTTTAGGTATAGAGAGTATACCTAAATTAATTATGTTAGGGTCGATGAGACATTCCGAACTAACATAAAGATATTATAAGTTTGGGGTCGATGAGAAATACCGAACCAAACTTTGAACTGGTGTCGCGATGAGAGAGTCCCGAACCAGGATATGTGTATATATATATTTTTAAAAATAATTGGGGTCGATGTATCATGCCGAACCAATTCTTACTTGGGGTCGATGAATCATTCCGAACCAAGAGTCCTTTATGTGTATAAAAAAGGGGAAAAATAGCTGTGACTAATATTTAGTATATATTGTGTGTGAAATATATATACCTGATGATATTCTACTTCCGTGTATTAGTAGATTGATATATTATGTATTTAAAGATACATACTGAATTGGTAAGTTAAGTAGTGAAACTTAATTACGAAATGAACCTTTAGATAGAGAAAATCTATTTAGTAATTCAAGTAGCGAAACTTAATTACATAAGAGGGAAAGTTAACAATTGTGAGAATTGTAGTAATTTTAGTAAGTGAAACTAAATGAGAAGTCTTGGAAAAAGATAACATAGATTATATGTTACTTGGGAATTAATTAACATACGCGTGATGTTAGAAAAACGGTTGTACTGTATGGGCGGTACTGGAACTTGGGTACAGATAAGTTCAGTTTACTACTTTGGTTTAGTTAGCTAGAGAAGTACGGCTAGATAAACTAAGTGTAGAACGTTAGGTGTGCACAAAAGATGAGGGGTGAGTTAACTTAAGAGAGTGTACGAGAACCTAACATGTGTAATCAATAACCGCATTTTATATTGTGATAAACGCTTGTAAAATATTTTCAAAATGTTTTGAGTACTAACTCTTGCTATAAAATATTTTCAAAACCTTTTAGGTGTCCAGCCACAGGGATGCCATGTATGATGATTCCATTCCAGAGACTCGGAGCTGTAGCACAGTGGATGCTTACAGGATTTTGACTAGGCGATATCCCTCATTCAGATCTAGTACAGGATCTCACACTATTCTATGTATGGACTTGTTGTCCGGTTTTAGTCTCAGTTTTTGGTTTCAGACTGGTGGTTACTCTTTTGTTGTTTGGGTATTTCTTTAGCCGATGGTTTATTCGGTAATACTTTTATTTTGTTGTACTTTTACTTGTTGTTTGATTTATAGCACATGATTATTTGTACTTTGTTCCGCATGGTTGATTTATCTATTTTAAGAAAGATAAAATTTGGCACCGGTCTAATTTTACTTAGGGTATTAGTAATTAAAAAGTTTTCGACAGTGATGCTAAGAATGAACCATTTGAGAAACTTGTTTTAATTTAATAAAGGCTTGATCACCCGATGTTTAAATTAGGTGGGGTGTCACAGATGGTATCAGAGCATCAGGTTCTAGTGTCCATAGGATCTGTACGGCTTACTACGTTTTCAGCGTATCGTTTGATTGATATAGAGCCCTATCTTAGGATGATTGTACTCCTCTACGTACGTAGTTTACGTTCTCCTGCTATTTAATAGACGTAGTGTTATATATATATATACGGGTCCGATTGGGCACGGTACGTCTAATATGGTGGTAGGTCCAGCATTGACGTTAGCAGGACTACAGGAGGGAGGAGCTCGGCATAAAGCATGGGGTGTTCGAGGATGGTAATCATAGGAGAGATGACCGTGGTCGAGGTCACTCCTAGCGTGTAATGGAAGTAAATGCTGCAAGGGTTGTTGAGGCATAGCAGGCATTTTCCAAGTGTCGCGACGGTAAGAGGGATGCTAGTCTAGACCGCCTAATGCAGTGATATTGGGAGTAGGTCTGAAGAAAATTTGATGAGAACGAGCCGTAAATGTGATAAAACGGCGACTGTGCATGTTAACCAATGGAAGTAGTATGTCCAGAGGTTTTGGCAGTAAGGACGATATAGAAATACTCATAAGTGAATAATTTGAGTAAAATTTCAGGCAACGTGGCGGGAATACCAGTCACTACATTCGGACCGAGGGTCCGTATATATAAATAGAAGAACTTTACGTATAGTTTAACCGCAGAGTTCTCCAATGATGATTCAGAAGCGTAGTGAATGGAAATATATGAACCCCTCACGTGAAAGCCTGGTGGAGGCCAATCGTGAGAGAAAAAAATTTATCCTGTGAAGTGAACTTGTACCGGTGAGATAGGTATAAGGGAAAAGAGCCCTTGAGAAAATGGACTCCCGAGTCATAGCTCGCAATTTTTGGTAAAACTCTTCTTGAACGACTTATGTATATGAAGACAATATGGTACTCCCTACAAGGTTGAGGTTAATGCTCCTGGGTGGGCGGAGCTAAGGGAGTGTAGAGATTTAGTCAAAGAGTAAGACTGAATGTAATGGGGCTGGTGCAAGCCGTAAGTGGAAACCCACTAGAGGATTTAATGATTAGATCCTAGGTCGGGACTGTTAAGTCCCATAGTGCGTTCCTCTTGGTCAGCAGAACTAAGGGAACCAAGATGATAGTGTTCAGGACCGAGACTACCCAGTCCGAGAGGAGGGGTACCCAAACCGGTCAGCATGGCCTGGAGTCAGGAATTTTTAAAAAGATGTCTAGTGTGGATTCTAGGGCCACGCGTTTTATTTTTAGCTGGAAGTTATTTGAAGAAATAATAACTCCAATAAGTTTTGCATTCCGGAGAGGACAAGCGTGTTATGTCCAGGAACCATCTAAATCACCAGAGCGATGGATAAGGAAGTATATGAGTTTTAGCCTCGAGTGAATGGGGTATATGACGACTCCTCACCTGAAAAAGGGTCGAGTTGTCATTATTCATCAAAATGTGAGAAACTTCAGAGATTATGAACATCTTTTAGTAATTGATTTCGGTGTGTGGGGATCTAAATGATGTGAATAATTAATTTTGTGGTATGACTGCTGAGCGGAGAGATCGAGCTCGCTGTTATAGTTAGTGCTAAAGACTTAGCGATAGTATAAGCGCGGTGCCACTTGACTCCTGTATCAATATTGGAGTATGGTTGCACATATTGTCGAGAAATCGAATTTGAGCATATCGACTATGTGTTGTTCCGATAATGCTCAGTAAGAATACATGGGGAGAAGTCCCTTGTTTAAGTTCGGTTGTGAAAGGGAATACGACTGAATTTTTATGCACGTCAGGAGAAGAGACATTGTTAGATGCTAGGACATCAATGGAGTCGGTAGTGTTATGGAGAAACACTGAAAGGCTTACCTCACCACGAAGGGATAAGTGGGACTTTGTGGGCAAAGATTTGATTCTTTGTCTCTAGGGTATTGAGAATACCCACAAGATTGTAGTCACGTCGTGTAGACGAGGCTAGAGTTGAAGAAAAGCATGTTACGGGTGCGACATTTGCAATGTTTTTGCAAATGTACCCGGAGAAAAGGGTGTATGGGCACCCTAGTCAATTGGATTCCTTAGACATCCGAGATAGAGGGATGCGGAATATTTTGTACGACGTTGGGGAAATTAGGAAACAAGTCGTATCGATGAAATGGGTTGAACGTCATGGGAGATTGACGATGATCCAAGATTATATGTGCTGAGAAATCCAGCACACCCTATGGGATGAAAGTCGGTGGGAAACCGTTCTAAGGTTATCTCTTGATATGGGAGACCTAACTGTGGTGAAGAAGTAGCGCAAGGTTATCTCTTGACTGAGTGTTGAGGGTGACCTACATGTTACTAAACTGTTGATTCTTATAAAGTAACCAACCTCAAAAGGTGCGCCAATTGCAAAGAGTGCACGGATTGTAAAGTATAATAAACCCGGAGAGAGAGGGGAATAGAGTACCACTTGAGGAAAGATGACGTAAGTGGGAAGCGATGTTGAGAGGAGACATAGTGAGATTGTCTCCAGATACACCTCTAGTTATAGAGCGAGTTAGACTCGAAATGAGCAACCGAAATGTAGTAATGAACCTACATTTCCAATGATGGAATGAGGAGACAGACTTATAAATTATTGATGGGTTGTGAACATCATAGTTTAGCCAACATTCCGTTGGGGGTAGCGAAATGGGGTGACCAGGATGGATTAGTGTATAGTTGAAAAGGGAGAGTGCACAAGTGCACGATGCCGCTCTACATGATTGTGAATCAAGATGAAATCCTAAAATTCCACCCTGTGAAAGAAGGTCAGGAAGGAATAGAGATAAAGTTTTATTTTGAGTACGTTGTGCTACCTACGACTCAATGTTAGTGAGAAAGAATGATGATACGCCCTTATGATAGTGGAATTTTGGAGAAGCCCACTGATCAATTCATAGGTTGAATGTATGCCTATAAGAGCATATTTATAGATAGAGTGAGTTCCTATATGGACTATACATG
Source organism: Sambucus nigra (assembly GCA_949130495.1). Lineage (NCBI taxonomy): Eukaryota > Viridiplantae > Streptophyta > Magnoliopsida > Dipsacales > Adoxaceae > Sambucus > Sambucus nigra. The sequence goes on along the minus strand of OX422208.1, from coordinate 763,434,816 downwards.
AGGATTAGGTTCGTGGGTACCGATTACGAACAATACATGTACTTTGGGTGTGGTTCGAGGAGACATTTCGAACCTTTAGTCCTTAACGTGTGATATGAGGACATTCTATTGGAGTGTGACATTTTAAAGTATATGAAATGTGAAATATATGGCTCACAATTGTCTACTCATGTGCGATGAGATATATATACACATATTGATGCTCGAGATGTGATCCCGAGACAAGTAATTAATAACTATTGGTGATCGAGGTGGAATTCTGAGCCAATAACCCCAAAAGTGTTATAGAAGGGGGTGATTATAAAATAAGTGTTGGTAGTATATATTATGTGTAAGATATATATACCTATTGATTTTTACTACTTATGTGCGATAGTAAGTGTGCTTAATCTCTGTATTGGGGTCGATGATGTTCCGGACCAATACATGGGGGATCGATTTGGGGCCGATATTTTTTGAACCAAATCAATGATAAATATTGGGATCGACGGAAGGTCTGAACCGACATGTGCATTACATTTACCTTGGGGTCGAGGAATTCCCGGACCAATGTAAATGATAAGATTATTGGGGCCGATGATTTTTTGCCGGACCAATTTTTCCTTAAAGTATATATAGTGTGTGAAATATATACCTTATAATATTCTACTTATCAGTGATAGTAGACACTTAGATGTTATATAGAGATATACATCAAATGGGTAAATTAAGTAGGGAGAAACTTAATTTCAAGAATTAACGTTGGATTGGGAAAATCTATGGAGAAATTGAGTAGTGGGACTTAATTATGATATGTGCGGCATGGGTAACGTGCGATATGAAATTATGATGAAATGGTCATGTGCTTGGGATGACCGTTAGGATATTATGATTTGGAATTGGGTATTAGAGGGTGCAATTATATTTAAGGTCCTTAGACTTAATACCAGCCTTATCCTAATTTCGAGGACGAAATTCCTTTGCAAGGGGGGAAGTATGTAACACCTCGTATTTCAGAATATTCCATTTAATTAGATTGGATAATTAAATGAGAAAATGCCGGCTTAATTTAAATTACGTAAGAGTAGTAATTTAAAGAGTTTTATTTAAATTTGTAATTTTGGTATATTAGTCAAAAGATAGATACCGGTGTATATTGCATCATTTTTATTTACTTAGTGCGAGTGGTAAATAGTTACTTAACGCGTGTAGACTGTGTTGGGGGTGAGAACGAGTAATATTTTTTAAGTGACTCAAATGATAATTTAGAGGTCACCAATGAGTCCGAAAGGGTCAAATTAGTCAAAATAGTATACCCGGGGGTACTCGTTGAGTCCCGGGGTAATTTTGGGCTAAACCGAGACTGTCTTGATGATTTTCGGAATTAAAATCTGGATTTTGAATGATAATATGGGAAGAACACCATAACTAGGGTTTCAAGAAATTATGGGTTTTAATTCATTATTTCTTTAAAGTAATTGGAGTTTTGATGTAATTGACACGTTAGAAACTGTCCTAGTATATGTGGAAATATGTTAGGATCATTGGGTAAAAGTTTGGTGGACAATAATGGAGTTTAGAAATTTGTTAATGGAGGAGAGGATCAACGAAGAAGACAGACTGCGTCTGTCCCTGTTCGATCGATCGATCGATCTTGAACTATCGATCGATCGACTATGTCGATTGATCGAACCCAGCCGTCGATCGATCGACGCAAGCTGTTTTCCCGAAAATTTTGTGTTTAATCCTTCGTTGAGTTCGGGAATGAATGGGTATTCTAGGATTTACATTATACTTATATGGGAGTAAGAATAAGACCAGTAGGTATATTGTTGAGGTCCAATAAGGCCATTGGGTGTAAGGCTTGGATTATGGACCGAGGAGAATAATCCGATTTAGTAGAGTATCGGGGACTTCGGAAATTGAGTTACGGGGTGAAGTAAATTCAATTTAAGTAATAGACCGGTAGGGTAAGCAATAACTACTGAAATTATATGTAAGGGGTAACTAGGACCCTTAGAGTTGTGTGAATACTCAAATAAATACGATTAATGAGATAAATCGTAAAGCGAATATTGTACGATAAATATATGAGATTAAAATATTACGTACGTATATGATTAATAGGTCGGGCGTGTACCTACTGAATTATGTGATCTTTTAGGTATAGAGAGTATACCTAAATTAATTATGTTAGGGTTGATGAGACATTCCGAACTAACATAAAGATATTATAAGTTTGGGGTCGATGAGAAATACCGAACCAAACATTGAACTGGTGTCGCGATGAGAGAGTCCCGAACCAGGATATGTGTATATATATATTTTTAAAAATAATTGGGGTCGATGTATCATGCCGAACCAATTCTTACTTGGGGTCGATGAATCATTCCGAACCAAGAGTCCTTTATGTGTATAAAAAAGGGGAAAAATAGCTGTGACTAATATTTAGTATATATTGTGTGTGAAATATATATACCTGATGATATTCTACTTCCGTGTATTAGTAGATTGATATATTATGTATTTAAAGATACATACTGAACTGGTAAGTTAAGTAGTGAAACTTAATTACGAAATGAACCTTTAGATAGAGAAAATCTATTTAGTAATTCAAGTAGCGAAACTTAATTACATAAGAGGGAAAGTTAACAATTGTGAGAATTGTAGTAATTTTAGTAAGTGAAACTAAATGAGAAGTCTTGGAAAAAGATAACATAGATTATATGTTACTTGGGAATTAATTAACATACGCGTGATGTTAGAAAAACGGTTATACTGTATGGGCGGTACTGGAACTTGGGTACAGATAAGTTCAGTTTACTACTTTGGTTTAGTTAGCTAGAGAAGTACGGCTAGATAAACTAAGTGTAGAACGTTAGGAGTGCACAAAAGATGAGGGGTGAGTTAACTTAAGAGAGTGTACGAGAACCTAACATGTGTAATCAATAACCGCATTTTATATTGTGATAAACGCTTGCAAAATATTTTCAAAATGTTTTGAGTACTAACTCTTGCTATAAAATATTTTCAAAACCTTTTAGGTTTCCAGCCACAGGGATGCCATATATGATGATTCCATTCTAGAGACTCGGAGCTGTAGCACAGTGGATGCTTACAGGATTTTGACTAGGCGATATCTCTCATTCAGATTTAGTACAGGATCTCACACTATTCTATGTATGGACTTGTTGTCCGGTTTTAGTCTCAGTTTTTGGTTTCAGACTGGTGGTTACTCTTTTGTTGTTTGGGTATTTCTTTAGCCGATGGTTTATTCGGTAATACTTTTATTCTGTTGTACTTTTACTTGTTGTTTGATTTATAGCACATGATTATTTATACTTTGTTCCGCATGGTTGATTTATCTGTTTTAAGAAAGATAAAATTTGGCACCGGTCTAATTTTACTTAGGGTATTGGTAATTAAAAAGTTTTCGACAGTGATGCTAAGAATGAACCATTTGAGAAACTTGTTTTAATTTAATAAAGGCCTGATCACCCGATGTTTAAATTAGGCGGGGTGTCACAGCGCGTCCCGACTAAATTACTGTAACTGTCGTATTTCTCACTCACGGCAATCATAACGCATTCTTACCAATTTAGTACTCGTTCAATAAGTAATACTCAATATAATTCTTACAAATAAATATTAGCCCTTGTCTCGCTAATTAATATTTATTTTAAACCGAAATTAATTTCCATTTTTAATTTAATAATTTCTAATATAAAAATTATTAAAAATACAGGGAGTTGCATACCTCCCCCTAATAATGGAATTTCGTCCCGAAATTTGAAAAAAAAATACCTGGTATGAATAACTCTGTATATTTATCGCGCATCCCATCCTCGTTCTCCTAAGTAGACTCGTCGACATTATGGTGCCCCCACTGAAAACTTATAAGTGGAACTACCTTCGACCTCAATATCCTCTCACTATGGTCTAGGATGGCAATTGGCCTATCCTCGTATGAAATATAGAGATGCAAATCAATCTCCTCCAATTCAATGTGAGTGTGAGCTTACTCATCCTGGAGATATCACCTCAGCGAAGAAATGTGGAATACATCATGAATCTGATGCAAGTGCTTCGGCAATCCGAGTGTATATGCAACTAGCTCAATTCGCTCGATGATAGGGAATAGACCCACATACCTTGGTGCCAACTTCCCTTTCTTCTCAAATCTCATTATCCCCTGCATAGGAGATACACGTAGTAATACCTAGTCCCCCACATTAAACTCCAGGAAGAACCTCTTGGCATCGGCATAACTCTTTGTCCATCCTGAGCTATCCGCATACGACTCCTAATCAGCTCAATCTTGGGCGAAGTATCCTGAATCAACTCTGGTACAAGTAGATTATTATCCCTCACCTTCAACCAATAAGTGGGAGAACGACAAGGTCTACCGCACAACGCCTCAAATGGTGCCATGCGAATCATAAATTGATAGGAGTTATTATACACAAACTCACCAGTGAAAGATACTGCTCCCAACCTCCCTTAAAATCAAGGATGCACATTCACAGCATATCTTCTAACATCTGATTCGTCCTCTCTGTCTGCCAATCCGTTCGGGGGTAATAGGCCATACTTAATCGCAACTCTGTACCCATGGCCTCCTGAAAACTCTCCCAAAAACGAGCCACGATGATCTTATCCCTGTGGAACACAATATTGAGTGGCACCCTATGCAATCTCACTATCTCAGCTATGAACATATGGGCATATTGTCATGTGGTATAATCCGTCCGGACTGGAAGAAAATGGGCCACCTTATTCAACCGATCCACTACCACCCAAATGGAATCCTAATCCCTCTAAGATGTAGGAAACCCAGTGATAAGTCCATGGAAATTCTCCCCCATTTCCACATTGGAATGTCTAACGGCTGTAGAACCCCTGCTGATTTCTGGTGGTCCAGCTTCACCAGCTAATAAGTGGTACACGTCGAGATAATTTTGTAATGTCTCTCTTCATCCCACTCCACTAATACTGCCATCTCATATCTTAGTACATCTTATCCTCTCCATAATGTATCGTAAATTGTGATCCGTGCGACTCTACCATCACCGCGTATTTTAAGTCCTCCCCCTGATGAACAATCAATCTCTCGTTGAAGCGTAAACCTCCCTCTAAACCCATGGAGTATGACTCTACTCCCCCTACTAAAAGCTGTTAAATCCGATCCTGATAAAACGAATCTGCTGCCTGGGCCTGTACCACCCTTGTGACAATCTAGGGGCTGACAGTCATAACCGACATAAATGATCTAGAAATTGAATCCTGATGTCCCAGCTCCTTCCATTTCTCTTTCCAAACTTCAGCCACATCCTCTACTGGCCTATGGCTCAACGCGTCTGTCACCACATTAGCCTTCCCCGAATGATAATGGATGTCGAACTGATAATCTTTCACTAATTTCAGTCACCTACGCTGATGCATATTCAGTTCTCTCTGAGTGAACAAATACTTTAGTGACGTATGATCGGTGAATAGGCGAAACCTCTCCCCCATAAGGTAATGTCTCTAAATTTGTAGCGCAAATATGACTTCCACTAACTCCAAGTCTTGGGTGGGTTGATTCCTCTCGTGAGGCTTAAGCTTGCTGGAATCATAAGCTATAGCATGATCCTCTTATTGTAGCACACCCTCAAGTCCCTGTAAGGATAAATTAGTAAAACTAAATACTCCATTCCTGCCGTGGGAAGTGCAAGTACAGGTGCTGAAGTCAATTTGTCCTTCTGGTCATCGAAATCCAACTGACAAGTGTCATCCTAGATAAACGGTACCCCCTTGCGAATCAAGTTGATCAACGGACCCGCAATCTTCAAAAATCCTCGAATAAATCACCTGTAGTACCCAATTAATCCCAAGAAACTGCGCATCTCCATCAGTGTCGTGGGCTATCCCCACTCCCTCACCGTTGACAGTTTACTCGGATCCACAAATATCCTCATGGAAGATACAAAATGACCTAAAAATTGTACCTCACGTAGCTAAAACCCACATTTCTCAAACTTAGCGTACAACTGGTGCTCGTGCAATGTCTACAAAACTCGACGCAAATGCTCAGCATTCTCCTTCTCAGTTTGAGAGTAAATCAGGATGTCATCAATAAAGACAATGATAAACTTATCCCATAACTCTCTGAACACCCTATTCATCAAGTCCATGAACACAACTGGCGTGTTGATTAGCCCGAATGGCATAACTCGAAACTTGTAAGACCCATATCTCATCAAAAAGTCAGTCGTAGATACATTTTTCTCCCGAATGTGTAACTGGTGGTATCCTAATCTCAATTGTATCTTAGAGAAATAGGAGACTCCTCTCAACTGGTCTAATAAGTCATCGATTTGGGGGAATAAATATTTATTCTGTATCGTGAATTTATTCAACTCTCGACGATAATCCACACACAGCCACAGAGATCCATCTTTCTTCTTCGCAAACAGCACTGGGTCACCCCAAGGCGAGGTACTCCTACGAATAAATCCCTGCCCCAAAAGATGCTCGATTTGATCCTTTAGCTCCATTATCTTCATAGGAGACATATGATAAGGCGCACAAGCTATCGACCGAGTGCCCGACACTAAATCAATGACAAAATCTATCTCCTAGCTAGGTGACAATCCCGATATCTCCTGAAATACGTCAACGAACTCGCACACAACTTGGATCGAATCTATGGAGATTACCACCCCCTTAGAGGTCTCTTCCTCTATATAGTATACATGAGTCGACGGTCCTCCTCTGGGACGAGGCGTGGCTACTAAGAACATCTCATGGCCCGGAATCGTAAACACAATGCTCCTACTATAACAATTTTATCATGGCCTTATATGCAGCTAGCCAATCCATGCCAATAATGGCGTCATACTCCGACATATCTAACATAAGCATATCGGTGGGAAAAACAAGTCTACCAATATCTATACTCACACCTCAACAAATAAAGAAGATAATTGTCCTGCTACCTAGTGGTGAGTCTATACACATGACTGTACTATCGGTCGTGTGTTAACAATCTTGTGGCTTGAGCAAATCTAGTGGCTATGAACGAGTGTGAAGCCCCAGTGTTAAATAAAATATGCCTCGAAGTCCTATGTATAAGAAACGTACCTTCGACTGCGGGTGAATCCTTTGGAACTGCGGCCTGGTGGACGTTATATGCCAGCCTGTACTGTAACTGCCCTTGCTGAGGTGGGGCTGCTGGGATGACTGGTACAGCAGGTAGTGCTGGTGCTGGTGCTGGGAGGGCGGTGGAAAATTTTGGCCTCTGGGGCTCCTGACGAGCGCCCTACTACTGCGAAACTCTGCCCTTATCAGGGCAATCCTGAATTTTATGGCCATTCTTACCTCATACGAAGCATCTGCTGGTGAAATTTCCTCCCTTCTAGACCTGCTGGCCGCTACCACCTCTCTCTTGGCCCTGCTGGGCTTGCTGAAAATGTTGTTGGCTCTGCTAACCCTGATGTCCATGCCCGAATCCACCCTGCCCCTGCTTGAAATCTCCTGATTGAAAATGTTTAGCAGCATCCCCATGCTGAGAACCCTGCTCACCCTGTCTCATCTGAGTCTGAGTCGATTGTACCCCACTAGCACTGCCACCCCGTGTCCTGCCCTGCTGGCTGGACTCTCTCGTGCACTTGCTTCCTTTCATGTGGAAGCGGTGATCCTGACAATGAATTAACGCGGCATTCAACACATTCGTATACATCTTCAGAGCGGGATTACCCAATAAATGTTATCGAATCCTCTAAGTAAGACCATCAATAAAGACATGTATCCTCTTTTCCTTTGTGCTCACCTCCTATGGTACAAAATTTGCAAACCGAGTATATTCCTCCTTATATTCAGCTACTGTCCTCCCTTCCTGGAAAACGTCTAAGAATTTATGCCTCATCTCTGTCTGAATGGAGGATGAAAAGTATTTGCGGTCGAACCGCTCTTAGAACTCCTGAATAGACATGATGTCCCTCTCCTGTGCGCTGGTAACAGACTCCCACCGCTGTAAGGATGCCCCCACTAGCTTAAAAGTAGCTAGTATCTGTCTATGTACGTCAGTGAACTCATACATCCGTGAATGCCACTGGATGTCCTTCTTCCATTGGCAATCAGCAATGACATTAGAGCTCCCCTGAAACTCAGGAGGATGAGTCTTCGTAAGGGCGTCCTTGATTCGCTCCAAGGTAGAAGGAAACAAGTGTGTCTGCTCTAGAGCCACAACCTGAGGCTAACGAGGCACCTGTGGTGCCTACTGAGCAAAAGTAGTCAAAGCTGCATTAATCGTTTGTTCAACAATGGCGGCAATTGATAAGAATCCAAAAGTGTACATTTTATATCCTGAACAGACCATTTTTAATTGCTAATTCTCGACAATTTGGATCTTACGCGCATAAATGTTTAATGTGCATGCTTGATAATTGCGTTGTCAAAAGTGTTATTTTAAGGCAAATTGCATTAAGAATAAAGCTAATGCCCTGTCTCGTAACCTTACCCAAGCCTAAACTAATGCATAAACTGTCCCCCGAGTCCGTGTGTTTAGTATGTGCTTTTTAGATTTTTCTTAGATTTTTAGTTTGAGTCGTTTTATTTTTAGAATTTATTTTAAATTTTTTTAGAATTTTCTAAGTTTTATTTTCTATTTTTATATTTCTTTTTAATTAGTGTGATTTTATTTCGATTTTGATTTTTATTAGTTTTTAGTCTTATTTTATTAGGATTAGTTTTTTTTTGAATTTGTTTATTTTTAATTTTATTAAATTTTACATTTTCTTTTTACGATTTTAGTTTTGATTTTAATAGATTTTTATTTATATTTTTATTTTCATTTCTTTTTCGTTTCCTTTTTTATTTGAGTATTTATTTTATTTTTAGAGTAAGATTTTATTTTTTAGATTTTTTGTTTTATTTTTCTTAGTGTGTTTTGTTTTTAAGATGCAAATTAAACACACTCGCATCTTAATATCGTATACCATACAACACACCAAAACAACCACTCACCCACACCCTAAGACGACACTCCCTCACTACACCAAAATCCCCCACCTTCTTCTTCCTCTCACCACTTACGTTTCTCTCTCCAAACACCAAAACTCCATTAACACAAACCTCATACCCTTACTCCCTATTCATCATCTTCCCAACTAAACCTCATTTTTCTCTCTTTAAATCAACCATAAACCAAAACCAACACCCATTTAAAACTCCATACCCCATTTCCCATGTACCCAAACCTCAAACTGTCGACCACCTCCTGCGTTCCCCTCCGACACCGCCATCGCCCCAAATCCCGCCTACCCACGGCCTGCACTTCCATACCCACTGACCCGAAACCCCAATCGCAAAAAGTTCCGACCACGAACCCATCTTCGACCTGTACCCGCTCCCTTGAACCAATAACTCGGAGCCCAGTTCAACCCGAAAATTAATTTCTACTTGAGAAGCTCCGATTCGGAACCTTCAAAACAGGGGCTTGTGCAACACATACCCAAGATCCCACAAACTGCCCCATTTCCCATCTCACATTTCTCCGATTTTAACACCCTGCCAACTCAAGATTCCAAAAAAAAAAAACGCATATTCTTACCCACCTGACAATTCCCAAACCAAAACCAAAATTTCCTATCCCTATACCCATCTCTGTACACCATTGACACGAAAACCCACCCAGACCTACCTCTGTTACAATCGGCTGCACAGTACCTAACTATTAGCCTATAATAAAACAAAACCACCTCTTCATTTTAAAAAGAGGAGACGAGGAAGAAAAAAAACGGACAGTGTGGTTTTAGTTTAGCTTAGTTTAAAAGCTCCATTTTTGTGGAGCTCATTTTTTCTTTAGTATTGTACAAAAATTTCATTTTTCTTCTTTTCTAATATTTTTTAGTGACTTGAGTGTTAGCCATATTATTATTGTGAGATAAAATTTGGCGTTATGACATTTTATCAACTGTTATAATATTCAGATTTGTGAATGCACTTAATTGTTCATGTTTGAGAAATTACTATTGAGATCAAGGAGACTTGGTTCCATTATTTTTTTTTTCATTCCATTTTATTTTGTATGCCTCATATTGTGTCATTATTCCATTTTATATGTAATAATTTCATAATGAGCGGCAAAATACCCCATTCAAGGGGTGAGATAAAACCCTTAACTTAATTATTTTTATTTTTGGGTTGTTTACTTATTATGCCCCTTTGAATATTAATATTAAAATTTTACAAATTATATTTACGCCTCGAGAGAGGGTGAATTATTTTCGAGAGAAAATCGAAAATTCAGATTATAATATTTATTTATTAATTAAACTAGAGATGGGCAATTTTTAAATGGTATTATGGTTTGAATTTATCTACTCTAAAAATGTATTTTTTTTCTGTGACACCCCGCCTAATAAAATACCGGGTGATCAGTCCTATACCAAATTAAAACAGGAATTCCAGTTGGATCATCCTTAGCATCACTGTCGAAAACTTTTTAAATCTTACTAACCACCTAGTATTCCAAAAACTGGTGCCAATTTTAACTTTTTAAATTAAACCAAAACTATACATGCGGAATAAAATATAAACCATTCACACATATATCCTACGTATATCCATCCTTCCTAGTATACCCTCACCGGATGATTCCCTCTAAAATGCTATCTCACTAGGTGTGCTCACAAAACCTAGTTTTTCCCAAGTTAGAATCGCTCACCAACTTGGATCAAAATATAAACGAAATGGAGGCGGTCATATTCCTTCCCTGAAAGTGAGATAAATCCCTCACCCATATATACCGGACGCTATGACCTGGGGATATACTCGCCCTACTCCTCAAGCTAGGGGATTCACCCACATCGCGCAACCTCCCTTGATAGCATTAGAGTATATAAATTTAATAAATATCTAATCACTGATATTTAGTATCACACACAAAAATACACGTATATATATATATATATCCTATCACGATACCGTATATATATATAATATAAACACCGGCTACTCAAAATCCCGTACACTGCCTGTAATTTCCCGAGTCTGTGGCCCGACTCAATGTAGTTAATTTTCTCACTTAATAACTTATCCTCTTTCCGAGTCTATGGTCCGACTCTAACATAATTAATTCACACCTTAATTAATATAATACTCTCTCTGAGTCTATGGTCCGACTCTCCTTAAATTAATTAACACACATTTTAATTTAATACCTCTCCGAGTCTATCGCCCGACTCTAATTAAATTAATTAACAAATTAATTTAATCAACCCAAATTCCGAGTCTGTGGTCCGACTCTAATATAATTAATTATCACATTAATTAATAAGTACCCTTCACTAGTCTACAATCCGATCCCGATTAAACTAATTATCCCACCCATTAATTTAATCATACCCGAGTCTACGAACCGACTTTAATTAAATTAATTAACACCTTCATTAATTTAATCCTACCCGAGTCTACAATCCGACTCTAATTAAATTACTTAACACCTTCATTAACTTAATAACTTGGTGTCACTCAACTATTGTCCCCGGACTCGCTTACTTGGCCCGTAACTTGATATTTTCCAAGTCTATGTTCCGACTCCAAATTAATTACGCTCTCTCAATAATTAATTTAATACTTTGGTGTCACATCACCAACACACCCGGACTCACTCACTTGGTCCATTTTTACATCTCATAATTTCTTTTCCACATTTTTCGCCCACAATGTGTCGCACATTTATTTCCATCATTTTCCCCAATTATATTTACCTATAATTGCTAGCACACTCGGACTCACTCACTTGGTCCATAATTAAATATTTCACCTAAATTCTTTTACTAATGTAGTGTCCCCCAACTACAATTCCCGAATATCATTCCTCGGCCCAATATCAATAATTGAATTATTTCTCCAATTTGTTCATCTCATGACATACCGTTCACACCCTCCTAAACCCAATTATATCACACTATAATTGATAAGGAAATATATGTCCCATATAAATTTATCACCAAATGAAAGTAAGGGAATTAAAACTTAAATTAAACCCTCATTAAAAACAAGCTGGCCGAACTGTCACTTTCCTGGGACCGTCGATCGATCTATCCCCCTGTGTCGATCGATCGATCGAGCAGGTGGTTGTCTTCCTCGGCTTGCTGTTTTCAGCCATGACCGAATTTCCAAGGTTTTATCTCTCCATTTTCCAACCTCAAATGATGATTTTTAACCAATCAATTACTCCCAAAACAAGTCTCAATCATCTATAACTGTTTTAGCATTTTCGATTCATACGATATCTCACTATATTTAAAGATGGGTTTTCCCATTAAAATTTATCAATCTAGTTCTACAAACCCATTTTCAAATCCAGATTATTCCCTAGTTTATATTCCGAATTCTTATTCCCATCAAATATCTACATTCCGATATGTTCAACACAACAATTTTACTATGAATCTCATTCAATAGTTTCATGAACAAAAACCCCATTTTGTACCCATTTATCCCCAAAACGAATTTTGGTTTACACATCACTATGATATGAATTGATTATCATAAATTTCGAAAATACAACAGCTAACCACTTGCCTGAAATCATTTGTAGGGTCTGATCCGTTGTAGTAGCCCCTTGATTTTGCTCCAAAATCCCCAAATTTGCTCTTGATTTGTTTTTCCCCAAATCCCCTCTCAAACCCTAGGTTCTTAAGTTGTGTTGGCTGCCATACCCTAATCCCTCACTTAGGTTAAAACTCTAAATCCCGTTTTTCACCTAATGGGCTTAATTAAAGTGGCCCAACTCACCCCGTGTGGGCCCGGCTATGCCCAAAAATATCCCGAGACCCAATTGCTACCCCCGGGTACTCTTTTCTGACTATCTCGACCCATCCGGACTCAACCGCGCACTCAGAATTGGTATCCGAATTACTTTATAAAAATCCTTATCTCACACTCAATTTAGTCTAATACCGACTCCCGGCTGGGATAAGTGTATACCTCGTCATTAATACTCGAAATGGCGTAATTAAATTATTACTATTCACTTAGTGAATAAATTTACCTAAACATTAACCATTCACTTCCCGATTAATATTTAAATAAATATATTGCCATAATTAATCCAATTAAAATTACAACACACCAGTAATTTTAAATTCCGAATTAATTAAATATATTAAATGCACAAAAATACGGGGTGTTACATACTTCCCCCCTTACAAAGGAATTTCGTCCTCGAAATTAAGATAAACCTAGTGTTCCAGTACTCACATATTACTCACTAGTCAAGTGCCTCCAAGCCCGTTATATCTATCACATCCAATTCTAACCATACGTTACACAAGTATGCATCTAACTTTACCAGGGCGCCCATACACCTTATACCCGTGCTTAAACGCACAAAATTTTGCCTTAATTAACCCGGGTGCCCATACACCCTATCCCCGCGCTCTACCGCACGAGAGTTACCCGACTATGCTAGTCGTAGCCCCTAATATAACTTCGAACCCGTAGTCATATTACATATATATATATATATATATATATTTACCCCCCGGGTACCCAACCCATGTGCTAACGTTCAAACCTCTCCCGATAAATACTTGTCTCTCATCGCAAAAGTATATACGTCTACCCTTATGCTACCGAAGACAACATGAAATACCGCGCCCTTACTACCACTAGTCCTTGGGCAAAATAAACCCCGAACTATCTCTCTTTGCTCAAAAAATAAATTTAACTACCCTGATTCACTTCAGTAAACCTCCCCATTTACCGGGATAAAATGTGAGAACACAAAACCTCACTATGTGCTATTGCACCACGAAATACAACATATATACTCACATGTATGTAGGCTATACGCCCTCTCAGGTGATACCTAGTATCAAACATACCCTGGTGCCGCAAACACCAAAATTTAACTCCACCATCCACAATAGTTAAATTCCATCGCTATCCAGCCGATGTTTAAAAAGTATTATCAACCATACTCCCATAATTCTCGAAAGTAGAAATTCCTTGCCTAATTCAACCAATCACTCAGTGTACGCCGCCACTCTCTCATGAAGGACACTAAGGAACTCCGCTACCCTACGGAAAAGTTTACCCACATGCTATGGCTGCTACCGCCAACGCACCCACTAAGTTCGACTCACTTGCGAATTCTAGTAAAATAAGTCTTATACTGTGACATCCTCTTTGTCACTCAACAATATACCCATGCCCCTAGGGTAAAATAATTACTTCCATACTCCAGCTGCAACGGCTGGTTCTCGATTTTCGGAGCAGCTTCTCCCTGCCCGAATGCACCCGTGATTTGCTTTCGTGGTTGTACATCCAGGACCTCGTCATGCAGTTGACTCCCGCCTTGCTTAAGGCAATATCTCTTCATGTGTCTCGCTTTTCCCCAAACGAAACATTTTTCTAATATGTTCACCCTGCCACTGATCCTTCCCATGCCAACCTTGTTGGAATTTCTGGCCATCCCGCCGATAGCCTCCCGTTCTAGATCGTGTGGCATAATTCCCCTGCCGAAAATCCTGCCCTTGACCTCCCCCAGTCTGCTGCTGGGATACCCCACTGGTATTGTTCCTTTCTGCCTCATCCGATTGGTAAAATCCCCACTCCCTTCCCGCTTCCTTTCGCGTGGAAGCGATATTCCCAACAGTGCCGGAGTGTTGCGTTAACGACATCCGTATAATCTACTAATGCAGAATTATCCATTAAATGTTGTCTGATTCTCCAGACTAACCCATCCATAAACTTTGCTTTCTATCTCTTTTCCTAGCTTACCATCATCCGGTAAAAATTTGCCAACGAGTGAAATCTTCCTCGTAATCGGCCACTAAACGGTCTCCCTTTGAGTCCTTACAAAATCTTCTCCTCCTTTCGGTCTCAACCGCTGAAGGAAAATACTTGCAGTCGAACCGCCTCCAAAACTCGGCAGTAGCTAGTGTGTCCCTTTCCTCAACTGTGGTGATTTACTCCCACCACTATATCACCACTCCCACTAACTAAAAGCGGTTAGCCTTTACTTCCGCACCCCATCGAAATCTCCCATGCGTAGGTGACGCTGGATACCTCTCTTCCTTGACACGCTAGTACTACACTTGAACCCATTTGCAATTCTGGTGGGTTCCCGCTAAAATAACCTCTCTTTATTGTTTCCACCCCGACGACCCTGTGTGAGTCTGAACATCTGACGCCACTAACACTTGTGGCTGATTCCGTGGAAAGTACCTTGCCGTTGTGACCACCGTTGCTCCAACTACCTGTGCCACTATTTCAGACAACATTTAATGGATAATTCTTTAGTGAATTTTCTCTAGCGGGTGATTTATTAGAAAATGTTTAAATCTAATTTTTGTGAGTATATGAAATTTAAATATTAATCTTCTAAAAAGACTATATGTAAATTTACATTTGCAACGAGAGTTGATTTGTGAATTTATATATGTTTTGGGGTATTTCAAATAGGCAAACTAATTAATGAAAATAAATAAGTTAAGTGGTGAAGTTTAATCCCTTGAATTATCTCATAATTATTTTCTCCTCATATTTAGCTCATTTTATCATTTTCTTTATTTATTGTTGTAGTTTTAATTTTTAGTTCATAATTAGTAGTATAAATATCCCTTAAAAATTATTTTTTAAAAAATCATACGTTGTCTTCAACTTGCTCTTGTCCACATTAGAGAGCGCAGATTGACCCCTTACTTGCCAATATACATTTTTAGTGTGTTTGTAGGTACCAAAAGGGATTTTTGATTGACCGTCGTTACCCCAAAACGACATATACCGAAAAGACGAGTTATCAAATGGCATCGTTATCGGCTTTTTAAGCGTTGGACTTTGCTCAAATTGTGGCGATTGACTTTTCACGAAGTGCCGTTGCCGACTTTTCGAGTTGTGGAGCGTTTTGAAAACTTGTACATTTGTTCATTTGTATATATATTTTTCTTTATAGATTGTTTGTATTAGGATATTGAGGCCTTGTACATTTATTCGTGGTACTTTGGACACCAATTATTTGTAATAATTAATTTTAAAAAAAAACAAAAAGGGAAACGGGACAAGGTAGAGAGAGAGCGCCCTTGGAGTGGAATTTTTGAAGCCTCTCTACTTTGGGTCCGTAGGACTGCCTTGGACGACTGAAGTTAGGCGAACTTCCCCCCAGTCAACTCTACTTGGTCTTCACCCTACGTGTGTAAAAGTTGTAGGAGGTACATTTCTTTATCACTCGCACATCTCCTGTTAGCGAGTTCATTTATTGTTTGATTATAAGCTCTTATGTGACTTTATTTTTTGCATAGTCTTACTTTGAATGGTTTGATGAATTAATTGGACCTAAGACCTAAACCCGGGCATTGAAACGAGAAGGGATTTCATCACTCGACTCAATCACTTAACTCCACTTGCTTGTTAACCCGTGCCATCACTTAATTAAAATCAATCAACTAGCAAGGCAAGTAGGAGCACAATTTTTCAAAGGTGACGTATAAGATTCCGTGCTTTTTCTCCCCCGCGGAGTAATTAAAATTTGACTATCCATTCACCTAATTGAAGATAAAAATTGGTTACGTGCTAGTTAGGATTTTTTCCATTGCTTGTGCGTGTCTAATTCCAATCCTTTGGTAGTCGGTTTTGTGCGCTCCATCCTAGTATATTTCATAGTGAGTCCACTTTTATCCCTTTTTCAAAAAATTCAAAAATATTTTTCATATTTTTTTCTCCACAAAAATCCAAAAATATTTTCTTCTCTTTTGATTTTTTTTTAAATAATAATAATAATATATTTTTCTCGTCATGACCGAAGAACGAACTTTACGGGATTATTTTGTCCATTTCTCATTATCTCAAAGCATATTTGAGGTTGAGCCTGAGTTGAACCTCCATACCTTACTTCGTGGCTTTAACTCTCAACCACACACCATTGATACTCATGCGTCATCCACGCACGCATCTCACATTTCATCGCCTCCGATGACGAGTATCAACGAGTCACATGCTTTATTGTGCACACATTATTTTCACGCAGACCACATGTCCCGTGAGTGCCCGTACTTTCCTTATCCATCCGAACTCACCATGGAACATGAGTATCCATCCGACACTGTTTTTGAACCCACTCCGGCTTATTATCATGACATATCTAATACCAAGTGGTGTGAGCAACCAAGCTATTCGTGGTGGATTGATCACCCTCCCAAGCAATACGAATCCCAAGCCGATGTTGCGAATCCTCACACGTTCCAACAGTCATCATGGCAACCTTATGCACCTCCTCCCGATCAGTTCCCTCAATACGCAACACGTGATTATCACCCTTTTGTCCATCACGAAGGTGCTACTTTCGTGTATGATGAACTTGATCCCGCTCCCCACACTTTCTGTGAGTATTCTCTGTTTAGTCATGATACTAGTGTGTTGTGTCCACCTCACCCATCCACCATTGTCCCACCACCAACCATCACTTCACCACCACCATCCACATCCGCTCTCGAAAGCCTCTTGCAAAAGTTCATACTCGAGCAAGAGCAAGCCACTCAAATTCAAAATGAATCCCTCCAACGGCTTGAACAAAGATTAAATGAATCTAAGTGTGAGAGAGAGTCATATTTGAATCCCAAGTCAACCCATTGTTGCCCCCACGTGGAGTGATGATGAGTCGTCTTGTGGCACAGATTTTGAGTGTGACCAACCCTACCACCCCGCGAATATCAAAGTTGTGACCACCTCGTGGTCCGAGCCCCAAGTTGACAATTGTGTTGACTTTTTCCTTTAATGTGAGGCTGATCCATACCCTAATAATCCAAAAGAACCTAATGCTGAGGTTCTCCTTTCCCTGCCATATCCAGAAGAACCCACATTTGAGGTTCCCCCACCTGTTATATCCAAAAACACGTCCGAGTTTATACCTATTGTACCCATTGACTGTGTCCTCGAGATGCCCATTCCTTATAGGTTAGCTCCTGCTACAAGTGCTCCCCAATGTCCCGAGATTGCATCGGAGATGGTTCCCACCTCCCTTGCTATGGATCCTCTCCAGCGATGTTTGGCTCACTTTGAGTCTGATATTGATGTTGATTCATATATCTCGGGTCTTAATGCCTCGTTAGACCCTTTCACCATTACGGATGGTGACACATTGGTGGAGAAGTTGACCACTCCATCTTTAGATACCACGCTCCTTTGTGAGTATGCCTTTACTCCTCCCGATGAGTGTGTGTCCCCTACACTTGAGTTGGATCATCTTCCCCCGCCTTTTATCCAACCCGACTCACCCATTGTCCCTTCCACCCCACCACCTTGTTTGGATCTTGATTTTACGCCATGTATGTTCCCAACCATATTTTTAGATCCTCACCTGAAACCATCCTTCACATTCCACGAGAGTATTTGTGGTGTTACTCTCTACTTCCGTGACACCGAGCTTGTTACTCTATGCCCGCCACTCTCTTGTGGTGTTAATTTTTCCCATCGACAGATCCCTGGCGTGTCACGCACGACCATTATCATCTCCCATTCATAGAATGATCGTTTGATTTCTATGAGGCCCACGCGCTCACTATTGCCAAACCATTTTGCCTCCCCATCCAACTAGAGCACCATGCTTATAGGTCCCTTGTTTCCCTTACTTTTAAGCTCAATAAGGCCCATGATAGGTGCCTCTTCACCCTTACCCTTTTCTTTCTCCCCTATACCCTAATTCCCACCCGCCATGGTCCATCGATGCTTCGTATCATGTGATGCACTTTGCCATCCAAGTGCATTGACCCTTTTAGCCTTTATCCAACAAGTCTGATGCTTCAGTCTTGTTTGAGGGTGATTATCATCACCCAATTTTTCTGTCGCCCCGCACTTTCAGCGATCTTATCCTTAGGGTGAGAATGGTTAGGTCTCGCTGAAGACATTAACCTTAGCGCTACCGAGAGGCAGCCCGTCGTTTCTTGTATGAGTCTCATCCTGTTTGGGGGGGGGGGTCACATCACCCTATGCATTACATGCTTATATACTTGTACACATTTTTTTATCACTCATTCAAGTTCATCTTGGCTTCATCTGTGCATTTCATTAGCGGTTGATTATGGTAATCTCTTTCCTACCTTATGCTCTCAATTTTAAAAATCATTTTACTTAACATCGAGGATGATGTTCTTTTTTGTTTGGGGGTGGGGAATTTTATCAAAATCGTACCTCTTTTGAAAATTTTAATTTTTGAACCTGATTTTAAATTTTCGTGCAGTTTCTTTCATTTCACTCATTGACGTGAATTTTATATCATCCATCTTTTAAGTCTAGGAATCAAGCTAGAGGATAATTTTTCTAAATAGCTTATGTAATATATAACAAAGCATGTTGCACCATCAATTTCTAGACTCAACAAAAAATTGCGCATACTACACCAAATATGCCTAATTGTCACGGTCACTGACCTTGACAAGTTCAACTTGTCAAGGTCAATGACCGTGACAATTCGGGGAGAGACAACTTTTTTTATCACGGACGTGTCATGGTCATTGATCGTGACAAGTTCATTAGGATTGTCACGGTCGTGTCACGGTCCCTGACCGTGACAAGTTTAGTCACGGTTAATAACCGTGACAAAGCATTGACCCTTTTTAAACAAATTATCACAGTCAATGACCGTGACAATTCTGGGCAGAAGTTAAATATTTGTACCTGTTATAGCAATGTTGTACCTGTTCAAACATCATATATCCAAATAAACTAGAGATAATGCAAATATACATTCAAAATAGAAACTATTTAAGAAGAAACACCATCACCATCAATTATCTCAAATCTATAAACTATTTAGCTGAAAAAGAGATTTTGTACCACGACGCTCGGGAACACCTCCTTATCCTTCCCTTCTCGTCCGAAGAGCCACATAAGTATCGAGTCTATGTGGCCTACCCCCAGGGCCACTCCCTGTCCCCTGAAATAAAATAAAGTAAAATTAGTATCCGCTAACTTGAAATATAAATCTAAATCAAAATAGAAATCGAAATTGAAATTGAAATATTCATATAAATATAAATATAAATATAAATACATTACATGTAGTGCCACCTAAACAGCTAACTTGAGCTCATATGGCACCTCCTTCCAACTAATGTACCCGGGACAATCATGTCAAATATAATTCCCTTCATATCCGAACACTAAGAAATGCTACAATCCTATGGAGTTATGCTCTGCAAATTCCTTCCAACCGTTGTGTAGCCAAAAATCACCAGTTAAAGTTGTCAATTCTACCTTCCATATTTTCCCATGTTTTGCTAGAGGTTCCAAGTGGTGGAATTGACAACTTCAACTGGTGATGTTTGGCTACACAACGATTGGGAGGAATTTGCAGAGCATCACTCCATAGGATTATGGCATTTCTTAGTGTTCGGATAGACGAAGAGATTCAGTCACTACACCAAAATGACAAAATTGTCACCTTTCAGCCGGCCACCCTTGTCAAGGTCATTGACCGTGACAAAAAACACGCGTTTTATATCACGGTCATTGACCTTGATACGACCGTGACAAAGAATTATCACGGTCAATGACCGTGACAAGGCCGTGACAAATTTACTTGTCATGGACTTGTCACGGTCATTGACCGTGACAATTCTTTAAATAATTATCACGGTCAATGACCTTGACACGACCGTGACAATGTTTCCAGCAAAAACCTTTTCCCCCTTCTTTTTTCCCTCCCGCCGTTCCCTCCCTCTCTCTCTCTCTCGACGCTATCTCTCTCTCTCTCTCTCTACTTTCAGGTTTAATTCTCTCTCTCTCTCTTCCATTTATATATATGTTTGTGTGTATATATATGTGTGTATGTGTGTATATATGTGCGTGTGTGTATGCGTGTGTGGGGGGTGGGGCAAGGTGGGGGTAGGGGGTGGGGCAGGGTGGGGGTAGGGGGTTAAAAATGTAAATAAATAAGTAATTTTCTATAAATTTTCAAAAATAATATCCAAAAATGTAAATGTAAATAATATCTAAAAATAATATCCAAAAATATAAATGCAAATAATATCCAAAAATATTGGATAACAATTTATTTTCATTCAAAATAAATAAGTAATTTTCTACAAATTTCATAAAAAAATGAAGGTCGGCTTAATATGTGTATTAAGTGTGAAATAATCGCTATATACTTATACTAATGGAGAAAAAAACCATATATGGCGTTTTTTGTTGACTTTATATGGTGAAATAATCACATGACTTTATATCCATCAAATAAACGCATGAAAACTAAAAAACTACAATAAGGATTAAAATGGCATCCGAAGTTGCTAAAAGCATGAAAAATAAAATATTTTTTAAGATTTGTGGTGAATAACTAAAGTTAAAAAAAGTATTACTTTAGTCATTAAATTACTTTTTGAATTCGGGCGATGCGCATAAATTTGTAGTAATTGTCTTATAATAAAGATCAATTAGTCTATGTTGTTGAAAAATTTGATCAAATTGGTGAGCCCTTCATATTTTAAAAATGTTGTTTGTATTCTTATTTAACTTTTCTTTCTATACACCCCTAATTATATTTAAAGTTTAATAAAATAGGAGTTATAGAAAGAAAAGTGGGGTTTCCATAATCTTACTTTGTCACAATTAATTTATATGCCTCAAAGTTATTTTATCACTCTTAGTTTATATTTGTGATAATACTTTATTAAAGATTTTTATGGGAACTTGTTATACTAGAACTTAGATGAACACTAAGTGATGAAAATAGTCCTTAAAATTGAAAATTAAATAAAGTTTATAAAAGTAAAGATGTTGGTAATACATCAAAGATAAATTAATAAGGACTAAATAACAAAACGTGTTCAAGTGTATAACAAGAAAGAAAATGTGGTATTTAGATTGGGTAAAATTCTTAAAGTAATGTTAAGGGACTAAAAGACCCAAGACAACTGGCCAGTAAGTCACGGATCGAAAAATTTATGACGGGTGATGAAAGCCCGTAAACATGTTGGGGTGGGGGTGGGGGTGGGTGGGGGTGGGGTATGATTTATAAAAAGCACAAAACAATAGTAGAATTCAATACCTGAAATTAACATTGAGATTATTTTAAATAGACAGTCACTACTGTGTGTGTGTGAGATTATTTTTACAGCAAATGTCTCCTTCAGATATTAAGGCGAAGATGATGATGCTGTTTATGATGATGTCGTCTGGGGTCGGTGGTAGTGGAGGCGACGAGGGCTCTTCCGCCCCTAGGCTCCCCAAATATGGGAAATATGGGATTACCGTCGAGAACAAATCGAAGATATTAGCGAGATCCCTCGTTCTGCTAAAGACGGTCATCGGCCCGGGGTTTATGAGTTGGAAGGAGGTGCCATATGAGCTCAAGTTAGCTGTTTGGGCGGCACTACATGTAATATATTTATATTTCTATTTATATGAATATTTCAATTTCAATTTCAATTTCAATTTCAATTTCAATTTCGATTTCGATTTCATATTTATATTTATATTTATATTTATATTTATATTTATATTTATATTTATATTTATTCGCAACTAACATTGTATTTGTTGGACAGGAAAAATTCAACTTGGATCCAAAGCTACGCGATCCCGTGTTGGAGCAGATTAGGGAGCAACTTAAGTCGTGGAAAAAAAAATATGCGGGCACGGTACTTTGGGAAAACACGAGAGTCGATTATCCAATGGCGTGAATCCATTCCCCCCAAGGAGCCGATCTCATTGGCACAATGGCAGAAGTTCATTGACAATGAGATCGAGGATCGACAATTGGCATCTCGCCAATCGGGGAGGGAAAATCGGGCAAAAAAGACGGACGTGCACTACTCCGGCCGGACCTCTTAAGCCGAGGTGGAGCATAGGATGCAGGTAAGATTTAATTTTTCTATAACTACAGAAATATATTATTCTTCATTATTTTACTTTGCGGGGCCGATACTAATTTTACTTTACTTTATTTTATTTCAGGGGGTAGGGAGTGGGCCAGGGGGTAAGCCACATAGGCTCGATACTTATGTGGCTCTTCGGACGAAGAAGGGGAAGGACAAGGAGGTGTCCCCGAGCATCGCGGCCACGATTGTAAGTAATCCGACAGTTTAAGTTTTGTTAATTACGTTATAATTTTTTAGTTTACTTATTTTACTAATCATGTGCTTTTTGTCATTTCAGGCAAAGCTTAAGGAAGTCTATGAGTTGCAGTCTGATGCCGACAAGGCATCTTTGTCCACAGATGCACTCAGCCAAGTGCTTGGCTCTGATCGCAAGGGGAGGACAAGGGGGGTGAGCTCGCGGCTGGCCAAATATAGGATCATCGGATTGGAGACGAGCGACACCGGGTTGGCTCGAACGGTGGATTCACACGACGCGAAGCTGTCCCGTTTGGAGGCGACGGTCCAAGATATGTACGCATTCATGAAGCGTACGTTGGGCGGAGACCGTAAAGGGAAAGGGAAATGGAAGGAGAAGGCGGTGGAGGAGGAGGTGCGGGAGGACGAGGCGCAGGATGACGAGGATATGGACCTCGCTGCTTCATCACCGATACGTTCGTACTTCGATGATCCACTTCCCTATTTGGCGCCCTTCAACAGACCGATGTCGACACTTGGCTGGCCGAGCGTGTTCATATTGGACGTATTTGATGGCCAGCGGATAGGGTGGGGGTTGAGGGACCCGAATATCGTCCAGGGTGGAATAGTTCATGGACGTGCGCTTCAAGAGATGGAGTCCAGGGTGCTCATCACGCATGTCATACCAGGGAAGGAGAACTCCCTATTGTGGTTGCGCGAACAATGCGGCACGACGTATATTAGTGGGTGCGTCAATTCGTATGTCGTGTGGCCTACTCACCTCCTCAGTTTTAACAATACACCAGACATGTAGTGACATTGTTTTAAGTTGTTACATTTGAATTATATCGTGATGCATATTGTCTCTATTTGAATATATATTTGCATTATCTTTAGTTTGTTTGGATATATGATGTTTGGAACAGGTACATCGTTGCTATAACAGGTACAAATATACTGCTGGGCAGTGGCAGTGGCCATACAGCCCAGCAGATTTTTTTAAATTCTGACCAGAATTATCACGGTTATTGACCGTGATAAAAGTTATCACGGACGTGTCACGATCAACGACGGTGAAATTTTTTTAAAAAAGGGTCACGGCTTTGTCACGGTTATAAACCGTGACAAACGTGTCACGGTCATTGACCGCGACACGATCGTGACATGACCGTGACAAAAAAAGTTATCTCGCCTCGAAATGTCCCGATCCTTGACCTTGACAAGTTGGATTTGTCAAGGTCAATGACCTTGACAATTCGGCAGATTTGGTGTAGTGAGTCTCCTCTCCACAAATAGGACACCCCAAATAACTATGTACTAATCACCTATTAAAGGTAAGAAGCGTATATTCATGGATTAGTATAAACAAAACTTAGATGTAGTTAGAATATTTATGTATTAATATCCTCTCCACACACGCACACTACACAAGAGTGAAAATGATAAAGTGCAAATCAATTAAAAGCATTAAAAATGGATGTTTCGGTATAAATTGGAATATTTATTACAAATTGAAAAATTATTTCAAATTCGGGTTATCATCAAGAATGGATTGATATTCGGTAGGAGCAGCCAAGTTATCCACACTACTATTTAGACGCTTTGGCGCGTGTTGGACAATTGATCACGGCTCGTTGTTGATATACTTCGAGTAAAACACTTGCTTAACCTTTTGAAATGCACAAACAAACGGCTCATCGCTCATGTGGTCGTTATTCTTCAACTTGGACAAGTCAACCATGATCAAATTGGTGACAGGATCAACTTTAAAAGCATTTTTATCCTCAACTCTTACCCAGTCACAGTAAAATACAACCTCTTTGAAGCTTATATAATCCAATTCAAATATATTTTGGATTACACCATAGTAAGTCATTTCAGCTTCAACGAGGTTTTTATCTTTTGCGCTCGCTCGAAAGAAAGTAAGAGCCTTGTATGAAATTCTCGAATTCTGTACATTTGTACTTTCCTCGTACACTTTAGCGCCGAAAATGTAACTGTTCAATCGATATTTTTTATACTCTTGTACCACGAACAAGGGTCCAGTGGCTCGACGAGCAAGCCTTGATGTCGCATCACCCGTCTTTAGGAGTTGAGAATATAGATAAATTAATTATATTAGTGGTAAAATTTGTGTGTAATGTAATGTTATATAACGACTATTTTCATTATAATTACCTCTTGTGTCAACCACAGCCGAAATTCGCTGTCTGATTGTAACATTGTTTTTCGTCTTTTATTGTTCTCACAAGCTTCATATTTTTTGCATATTACAAAATTAATCATGTATAAAATAATATAAAATAATGTTAAACATTATAATAATCGAAACTTACTTTTTCCATTCTTCGACATCTTCATGTGTGTCAAATAGATAACGAGCTACTGGTTCATGTTGCAAACTCGTTAATTTCACTCGTTTTCCCATCACATGACCACCATCATCGACGAACTCACCAGTGTCATCAATGTTGGTCGAGTCAGGCATATATTCCCGAGTATATATTGATGACTCCACGGTGATGTATTCCTCTGTAATTGATCTTGTAATGTATCGCATATTCTTGACGTAATCTTTAAAAACTTTCATCAATCTTTCAAACGGATATATCCACCGATATCTAACTGGACCACAAAGAAGTTCCTCATCACATAGGTGTACCAACAAGTGAACACTTATGTCAAAGAATGCTGGGGGAAAGTACTTCTTCAATACACAAATCGCTTCGGTCACTGCCAATTTTGCGGCCACTATGTGTTCTCGATTGACTACCTTCTCACACAAGAGGGACAAGGTAATACTAATTTGCATAATAGCCCTACGCAAATCTTTGTGCTTGGAGAAATAGTGCTTAAACAATAGAGGAACCAATTGCATGATCACATGCCAATCGTGGGACTTACACTTATGTAAATCATGAGTAGCATAATTCACAATCCTTTACAAGTTGGACGAAAAAGTAGATTGGAACTTCAAATTATATATTGTATCTAGAAGCACATTTCTTTCCGCACTCGTCAAAGTAAACGCACCAGGGGAAATTATTGCCCTTCCCCTACTATCTTCTTTAAACCATAGTTGTGGTTTAAGTTTTAATGATTTAAGGTCTTTTCGTGCATTTTCTCCATCCTTCGAATGACTCCCCCCAAGGCAAGTGCCCACAATATGTTCAGCGAAGTTCTTCTCTGCATGCATCACATCCAATACATGGCGCACCGGGTTATTCTTCCAATAAGGCAAGTCAAATAAAATTGACCTCCGAGACCATGCCTTTCTTGTCTCAGTTTCATTCCCAGTTGGGGTCTTCTTATGCTTGACGTTCTTAAATTTGGGATTCTTACCTGGCATATTAGGGCCACATTCATAAGAGTTACTTTCAATTTCTGAACCCGAAAGTTATCTCGGCGGTAGCTTATGTTCAACCCCGCCCAATAAAAAATTGGAACCTTTCTCAGATCTGAAACTATGAGCTGGGGTTAAAAATCTCCTGTGGCGATGGTATATATTTTTTAAGCTAGAGGATAGATGAAGAGATTCAGTCTCCTCTCCACAAATAGGACACCCCAAATAACCATGTACTACACAACCGGATAATGTCCCATGAGCTGGAAAATCATGAATTGCCCACATCAACATAGCTTTCAGCGTAAACTCTTCTTTTTCTAAAAGAGTCAAATGATTGCACACCCTCTTACCACAACTCATTTAATTCTTCTACCAAAGGAGCCAGGTAGACGTCGATGTCATCACTTGGTGCCTTTGGCCCAGGTATCAACAAAGCCATCATCGAAAATTCAAGTCTCATACACTGTGAAGGAGGGAGGTTGAGTGGGGCTAGGATCACTGGCCATACACTCTGATTAGTGATTAGATTTCCAAATGGATTGAACCCATCTGTTGATATAGCCAAACGAATGTTGCGTTGTTCTCGAGCAAAATCGGGATACTCAAAATTTATCCTCCTCTAGGCAGTAGAATCAATAGGATGACGCATGATATTACCCCTACTTCTGCCCTAGCATGCCAAGTCATTGCCTCTGCAATCCATGGTACTGTGAAAAATCGCTTTAATCTAGGCGCAACGGGAAAATATTTTAATACTTTTTGAGGCACTTTTGAGCTTGTGCCTTCCTTACTAGTATATTGGACATATCTAGGTTCATCGCATACCGTACAACGATCGAGATTTTCATACTCCTTTCGGCACAAGCATGAATCAATTTATACTTCATTCCCAAACCTTTTAAACTGTTCTTCATAACAGGATAGCTACTTGGAAGTGTATTCACCTTGGGTAATAAGCCCTTCACCCATTTCAGAATTCCCGTCACGCTATTGCCAGACAAACCATACTGCGTCTTCAAACTGTGCAAACCAACCATGGCATGTAAAGTTGTTTGATCTTTCTCATAGCCAGAGTATAACGGTTGGGTCGCCTTAAATTTTAAACTTTGGTAGTCATCGTCAAGTTTTATCGTGTTATCTTACGACCACTTGAATCTTCTACATCATCAGTAACCTCATTCTCCTCTGCTTCATAAACTTTGTACGCATCATCAACTAAATCCTCTAACATATTATGATCTACGTCGTCCCCTTCTACATATATTCTACTTGTTGAAGTTTGTTGTAAAGGTAGGTCGGGGACAAAAGGAACTTTCAATTCACCGTGAAAACTCAAAAATCGATAACTATCTTGCATACCCGACCTTAACAAATTTAGTTCAACTGTTTTCCACTCAAACACCTTACCATTCTTACACCTAGTACACGGACACGGAAACTCTTCATCATTCTGACATCTCTTTGCATATTTCACAAATTCGTTAGCACCTCTGCGAAACACATCCTCCATTCTATTTGTCTCACCCATCCACTCTTTGTATTTCGGATATCCCATCACAGCTACCACAACTAATCACCTATTAAAGGTAAACAAAACTTAGATTTATAGTATGTTTCATTTAATTATGTCTTATTTATATTCAAATTCAATTTATAATAGAAATTTCTATTTCCTCCATCTCCTCTAAAGGGTGAGTGGTCCTATCCCATTCAAGACCGCATTTTTCTGTAATATACTTAACAGCTCATGCACATTGTTACGATTTGAAAAAAATTCGACAGCATATCCCCGTAGTTCTTCAAGTACACGACGTAGATTGACAAGTGTGTTCAATTGATCAATTGAAATAACAGTCACACTTGTCAATCTAGTATGTACCCAGAGAACACTAAGATACGACTGCAGAACTTTCTTCAAAAGTAACAACTTTAAGCCACTAAGAATATTATACAGAAATTATACAGTCTCAAACTGTCCAAACGGGACAATTCGAGAGATCTCATTACAGGGGTAATGACTCTCGAACGGGTCATAGGGATATTGAATGCGTACGCATAAGAACTAGAAGGCTAGTATCTATGCGCGCTATATTTAATTTCAAGTATGTTTCATTTAATTATCATACTATATATATATTGTTCGATATACAAAGTAATTTTTTAAAAAAGTTGAAAAATCCCCCCCCCCCCATATGGACAATAATCCAGTGGTCATGCCACTTTTAAAACTAACCAACCCAACATTTACTAAACAAAATAATCCAATAGCAATGTCAACAACAAATGTGTATCCCGTACTCCTTCTAATTCATCTACTCAATTAATTCATTTCATCAATTAAACTAACAATTAAAGTATACAATTATCAATTTACTAATTTACAATGAGGGGCAATCCTACTTTCATATGAAATGGGCACTAATTATTAATTTACTTTCATCTAAAACTATACAATTAAAATTACAATTAAAGCTATACAATTTATTAATTAAAGCTATACAATTGTTAAGATTGCCCCACCACACACACACACACACACACCACACCCCCATCCCCACCACCCCACCCCCTGCCCCCTCCCCCCGCCACACACACACGCACACAGCTGCACACACACACACACATGCACACACCCCACCCCCTGCCCCCCTCACCCCACCCCCACCCCACCTGCACACACACACACACACGTGCATACACATCCCACCCCACCCCCCGCCCCCCCTCCCCCACCACACACATATATACACACACATACACACACATATACACATATATATACACACATACACACACATATAGAAATGAAAGAGAAAGAGAGGAAAAAAACATACCTTAGAGAGAGAGAGTTGAAATCGCTTAGAGAGAGAGAGAGAGAGAGGGGGGAAACCAAAAAACGGTGGGAAAAAAGAAGCCTAGGGCTTTTTTTACTGAAGACATTGTCACGGTCGTGTCAAGGTCCTTGATCGTGACAAGTCCGTGATAACTACATTTGTCACGGACTTGTCACGGTCATTGACCGTGACAATTCTTTATCACGGTCAATGATCGTGACACAAAACGCGTGTTTGTTGTTACGGTCAATGACCGTGACAAGGGTGGCCGGCTGAAAGGTGACATTTTGACCATTTTTGTGTAGTGGCACTTATCACGTTGCAGCGGTTAGAGTTGAGGAGTACTATAATTCCTAAAAAAAACTTAAGGATCACTAACAGAGACTTTAGCTTGTGAGATTTGTGCCTTTCACCCTTTCAGAGTGTTTTACGCAATCTCCGAGTCACAAGTTGTTTCAACTTCCTTTGGGTCCACACTTAAATCGTTGTTTGATCTCATTATCCTTCATAAAAAAAATTGGCTTGATCATTGAGAACGACATCACCTTCGAGTTGTAAGAAACGCGTGTCTTGAAATTTGTCTCGATCACTAGATTTTCATCCATACACCTACCAATTACCATTGACTTCATCCATTACCTTCCCATATTCTTTCATATTCCTACATATTCCCACATCATCCATATACCCCACTCCATTCACATATCATCTTTCATTTTTGAGAAAATGAGTGTTTTCCAAATGTAAAATGTCTTCAGTGTTGAGAGTATAAAAAAAAGAGAGATAAAAAGAGGAAAACAAAAACATAGAAAAATAGAAAAAGAAAAAGAAAATTCAAAATTCAAAATTCAAAAATTCGAAAAAAATAGAAAAAAAGAAAAGAAAAGGAGAGTTTGTAGCTAGTTCTGTTGTAATAAAGACATTTATTCCTCATGTGTACACTCTTATCACATCCATCCATTTTACATCCATCATATCATCATCC
Organism: Sambucus nigra; assembly: GCA_949130495.1. Lineage (NCBI taxonomy): Eukaryota > Viridiplantae > Streptophyta > Magnoliopsida > Dipsacales > Adoxaceae > Sambucus > Sambucus nigra. The sequence continues at coordinate 763,404,627 of OX422208.1, read as the reverse complement.
ATCCATTCCATCCTTACCTCATCATATCCTTCCCATTTCATTTCCTCCTCACTCATAATCATTCATATTTCCCTAGGTGTTCGGGCAAATAAAGGTCAACGTGATGAATAACTCGACGTTCCCACTATAGTGATTAGCATTCTTTCATGAGATCATTTTTCTTTCTAATTGTTCGTTCTTTCTTATGTGTGTGTGAGACGTTTGAACTTGCTTACATTTACTCACCCCCTCTCACACAAGAGCGATACACTAACCCTAATCTCGAGAGTTCGTTTGAGAGAGCTATATCCAGTGAGATTTGAAGTTGAAGCGTTGATTCTGAAAAGGCAATCTAGGAATTACTCTTATGATACTTGACCCGTTTTGACTGATTCACACTACACACGTTGAATTCGAGGAAGGATGTGCCTTAAGTATTCATATAGCTAAACTTTTTACACATTCTAGCTTGTATTTCTGAAATTATTTCTCTCGTGATGGATTGTGCGATCATTCTACGTCTAATAAAAGATTGACTGCCTTGCAAATAAAGAATTTTGTGGGTATATTCCCTTCAAGCCCTCATGAGACACAACTCGTCCTGTAGGGCAACCTATAGGTTTAAAGGTGTGTTGCACATGCTAAGTGCAATCGCAAGTGCCCGTGAAAGTGGTACGCTGTTGGCTTCTTATCCTTTTCTTTTTCTCTACCTTATTGCTCGAGGACTAGCAACGCTCTGTTTGGGGGTGGTGTGATAAGCACCCAAAAGTATAAATTTTATACCCTAAATAGACCATTTTTAGTTGCTAATTCTCGACAATTTGGGTCTTATGCACGTAAATATTTAATGTGCAGGCTTGATTGCAGTTGCGGTGTCAAAAGTGTTATTTCAAGGCAAATTGCATCAGGAATGAAGCTAATACACTGTCGTAACCTTACCCGGGCCTAAACCAATCCCTAAACAGTCACCCAAGCCCGTGTGTTTAGTTTGTGCTTTTTAGAATTTTCTTAGATTTTTAGTTTGAGTCGTTATATTTTTAGGATTTATTTTAGATTTATTTAGAACATTCTAGGTTTTATTTTCTATTTTTATATTTCTTTTTAATTAGTGTGATTTTGATTTTTATTAGTTTTTAGTCCTATTTTATTAGGATTATTTTTTTTAGGAATTCATTTATTTTTAGTTTTATTAGATTTTACATTTTCTATTTAGGATTTTAGTTTTGGTTTTAATAGATTTTTATTTTTATTTTAATTTCTTTTTAGTTTCATTTTTTATTTGAGTACTTATTTTATTTTTAGAGTAGGATTTTATTTTTTAGATTTTTAGTTTTATTAGTTTTATTTTTCTTAGTGTGTTTTGTTTTTAAGGTGCAAATTATACACACTCACACCTTAATATCCTATACCATACATCACACCAAAACAACCATTCACCGACACCCTAAGACCACACACCCTCACTACTACACCTAAGTCCCCACTTTCTTCTCCCTTTCACCACTTACGTTTCTCTCTCCAAACACCAAAACTCCATTAACACAAACCTGTTACCCTTATTCCCTATTCATCATCTTCCCAACTAAACCTCACTTTTCTCTCTCTTTAAATCAACCATAACCCAAACCCAACACCCATTTAAAACTCCATACCCCATTTCCCATGTACCCAAACCTAAAATTGTTGACCACCACTTGCGTCCCCCTTCGACACTATCGTCGCCCCAACTCCGGCCTACTCGCGGCCTGCACTTCGACACCTCATGACCCGGAACCCCAACCGAACAAAGCGCCGACCACGAACCCATCTCCGACCCGTACCCTCTCCCTTGAACCAATAACCCGGAACCCAGTTCAACTCGAAAATCAATTTCTACCCGAGAACCTTCGATCCGGTATCTCCAAAACCCGGGCTTGTGCAACACATACCCAAGATCCCACAAACTGCCCCATTTCCCATCTCACATTTTTCCGATTTTAATCCCCTGACAACTAAAGATTCCAAACAAAAAAAAACAAAAAAAAAACCACGTATATTCTTACCCACCTAACAAGTCCCAAACCAAAACCAAAATTTCCTATCCCTATACCCATTTCCGTACACCATTGACACGAAAACCCACCCAGACCTACCTCTGTTACAATCGGTTGCACAGTACCTAGCTCTTAGCCTATGATAAAACAAGGCCTCCACTTCATTTTAAAAAGAGGAGAAGAGGAAGAAAAAAAAACGGAGAGTGTAGTTTTAGTTTAACTTAGTTTAGAAGCTCCATTTTTTTGGAGCTTATTTTTGGTTTAGTATTGTACAAAATTTTTATTTTTCTTCTTTTCTAATTTTTTTAGTGACACGTGTGTGAGCCAGATTATTATTATGAGATAAAATTTGGAGTTGTGGCATTTTATCAACTGTTATAATATTCAGATTTGTGGACGCACTTAATTATTCATGTTTGAGAAATTATTATTGAGATCACGGAGACTTGGTTCTATTATTTTTTTTCATTCCATTTTATTTTATATGCCTCATATTGTGTCATTATTACATTTTATATGTAATAATACTATAATGAGAGGCTAAATACTCCATTCAAGGGGTGAGATGGAACCTTTAACTTAGTTATTTTTATTTTTGGTTTGTTCATTTACTATGCCCCTTTGAATATTATTATTAATATTTTACAAATTATATTTACGCCTCGCGAGAGGGTGAATTATTTTCGAGAGAAAATCGAAAATTCAGATTATAATATTTATTTATTAATTGAACTAGAGATATGCAATTTTTAAATGGTTAGTTTGAATTTCTCTACTCTAAAAATGTATTTTTTTTATGATTTAAAATACTTTAATGAGTTTTCCCTAGCGGGTGATTTATTAGAAAACGTTTAAATCTATTTTTTGTGAGTATGTGAAATTTAAATATTAATCTTCTAAAAAGACTATGTGTAAATTTACATTTGCAACGATAATTGATTTGTGAATTTATATATGTTTTGGGGTATTTCAATTAGACAAACTAATTAATGAAAATAAATAAGTTGAGTGGTGAAGTTTAATCTCTTGAATTGTCTCATAATTATGTTCTCCTCATATTTAGCTCACTTTATCATTTTCTTTATTTATTAGTGTACTTTTAATTTTTAGTTCATAAATAGTAGTATAAATATCCCTTAAAAATTAGTTTTAAAAAAATCATACGTTGTCTTCAACTTGCTCTTGTCCACATTAGAGAGCGCGGATTGATCCCTTATTTGCCAATATACATTTTAGTGTATTTGTAGGTACCAAAAGGGATTTTTGATTGACCATCTTTACCCCACAACGACATATACCGAAAAATCGAGTTATCAAATGGCGTCGTTGCCGGTTTTTTAAGCATTGGACTTTGCTCAAATTGTGGCTAATGACTTTTCATGAAGTGTCGTTGTCAACTTTTCGAGTTGTGGAGCGTTTTGAAAACTTGTGCATTTGTTCATTTGTATATATATTTTTCTTTATAGATTGTTTGTATTAGGATATTGAGGCCTTGTACATTTATTCGTGGTGCTTTGGACACCAATTATTTGTAATAATTTTTTTTTTTAAAAAGCGAAAAGGGAAACGGGACAAGGTAGAGAGAGAGCGCCTTTGGAGTGGAATTTTTTAAACCTCTCTACTTTGGGTCCGTAGGACTCCTGAGGACGAATGAAGTTAGGCGAACTTCCCCCGGGTTGACTCAACTCGGTCTTCACCCTACGTCTGTAAAAGTCGTAGGATGTACATTTCTTTATCACTCGCGCATCTCCTGGATATGACTGTCCACGACGCGGAACCTCCCGTGATAGCAGGTAGCCTAGGTATGTTCACACAAATAAGAATTCACATAATAGTTATTTACACATCCTATATGTATATAGCATTAGTATAGGTATACATGCAACCTATAATATATGACCCATATGTAGTAAATATAGCTCCCTAATATCCTACGTATTAATAAATTACGCTTATACTTATCACTGTATATTTTCGAGTATCCCCCACTACTCGAAGCGTGCCAAATATCCTTTAAATTATTTCAGTAGATAATTCACTCATACACTATTGGTCTGAGGCATAAGTTCGCTCACCTTCACCACGACACGTTCTCATTCCCTAAATTTATTACATTACAAATCATGTCGATCAATCTTCGCCTTAATTTATTTCACTTATGACTTAGTTCCATTCCTATCATTAGCCTACTGATGACCAAAATATATCTCATTATGTTTTAAAGGTAAACCAAAGGTTTACCCGGTCATAATTTACAAGTTCAAGGCTTAAATTGGGAAAATTGTCAAAAATAGGGAAATCGAATCGATTCGAAAACGTACAGGTCGTCTCCTTCCTCTTAAATGTTACGGTTTTCACGAATTTTAACCCTCCAAACCACCATAATTAATTACCTAACTCCCAACCAAGCATACTACTCTCTATACTAACATGTATGAAAGATTTCTAATGTAATCAAAACATCAAGGAGGGCCATTTAAATCAAATTAATCTCCAAAACCCTAGGTTATTCTTTTTTATTCAAGAACATCATCAAAACCCAGATTTCTCTATTATTATCATCACATATGATCTGATTTCGTTTTCTAGTCACACAAAAATTCAATCTACATGCAATTTCTACCCAAGATCATAAATTAATTCTTCAATTCAAAGCCAAATTAATTTATTCATGGGTATTGTTCAATCCTACTCTAACATGGATAATACATGCACTCAAATTAGCAAGATAAACACTTATTTGGAATTGTAGGTCTGATTTTCTGTAACAAGGTGTTGGGGCTACCTTCCTCTCCTCCCGATCTACACTCCGGTGGTGGTGATGGTGTTAAATTGGCGTGAAAATACTTGAAACTCCTCTAATGGTCTCTCTATGATTTTGTAACTTCTAAACCTAGATCCCTCAACCTAACAGATGATATAACTCTAGGAAACTCATAGGTTTCTTTACCTTAAAAATCCAAAAGATTGAAATACCCTCCCAGGGTATCGTTTTGGCCTAAAAATGTCCCGGGACCCAATCCAAACCCCCGAGTACACTTTTCTGACTATATCGACCCTTCCAAACACATTGGCGCACTCGAAATGACCATTTTAATTAACCATAAATAAGTCATATTTTATTTTATAAAATTAAGTTTCGACACCACTAACACGTGCGTCCCGACTAAATTACCGTAACTGCCGTATTTTTCACTCACGATAATCATAATGCATTCTTACCAATTTACTAATCGTTAACTAAGTAATAATCAATTTAATTCTTACAAATAAATATTAACCCTTGTATCGCTAATTGATATTTATTTTAAACCGGGTTAAACCCTAGAGTCGTTAGATCGAAATGGCGCAGTAGGGTCCCCCTGATGGGAACTCTGCTCAACCTAACAGACCTGCCCCTGAGTTGTTGGTGCCCTACTGGAATTACTCCCTCCTGTCCTTCCCTACTGGCTGGACTCCCCGGCTCGTTTTCTTCCCTGTTGGTGGAAGCGGTGGTCCTGGTAATGCAATAGGGCGGTGTTGAGTACATCAGTATAAGTACCCAACGACAGATTACCCAAGAGGTGCTGGCGAATCCTACAGGTCAAACCATCCATGAACATTCGAATCTTCTTCTCATAGGTAGGTGCCTAATCTAGCACAATAGTAATCAGTCTCGTGAAATCCTCCTCATACTCCACGATAGTCATACTTTCCTGCTTAAAATTCAACAGTTTTTGCCTCATCTCAGCCTGCACGGCGGAAGGAAAGTATTTGCGATCAAACCGCACCTAAAAACTCTGAATCGTCATATTATCCCTCTCCTCCAAGGTGGTAGTAGACTCCCACCACTGTAAGGCAGCCCCCACTAGCTTGTAGGAAGCCAGTAACTGTCACTGAATGTGTGTGCACCCGTACATGCGAAGATGCCTCTAGATATCTTTCTTCCATTGGCTCGCGATGACAATATTAGAACTGCCCGAGAACTCAGGGGGAATTGCCCTCTGAAAGGCATCCCTAACCTTCTCCCATGCATTGAGAAACTGAGCTGGAACTGGTGCCACAGCCTGAAACTGGGGTGGGGCCTGCTGTACCACCGCTAGAGCTCCATTAACTGCCTGAGCAACTATATTAGCAACTTCGACTGCGTTCATCATTCACTGAGCCTGAGCTATTGTCTGCTCGGGCTGGGCATTTCTATCCCTTGGGGCTCGTCATGGAGGCATCTGACACGAGAAGGAATTTATCAGTCCATAGTTATTATCAAATCTCAAATAGTTGAATATGTAATCGATAAATAAGAATACAACGGTCTTAAAAATAGGGCTTTATATCAAGGACGCTAAGCTGGAAGCACAATAAGCCGTACAAATCCTAAGCACTCTAGAACCTGATGCTCTGATACCACCTATGACACCCCGCATCATTATATACCGGGTGATCAGTCCTTTATATTAAATTAAATCAAAGTGCCCGGTTGGTTCATTCTTAGCATCACTGTCGAAAAATAATTTTTCGTTATTAATCATATAATAAATAATTAAGCTAAATGTCAAAACATTTAATTTTATAAATTAAGACCTAATGTTATGATTTAATATACGAAACCATTTTTATGAACATAGATAATAATACTAAAAACCCTTATCATCCAAATGGAATAACCACGCTAGACTAACCAATCCAAATAATATATCCCAAATCTCAGGAGAAGGAAATAAATAAAATAATCCCAACAATAGCTAAATACTGAAATAATAAAGAGTACAAGTCTTTCTCTAAACTAAATGAAATATGGAAAATGGGCGACGCGTACCCTATTTAATAAGGACTAAATAGGAGACTGAGAAGACAATGATGAAATCATCTACTACAAGGACTTGCAACTCCCATACTAGCTGCAGCACGTCAATAGTCCAAAGATCTAAGCCTGACGCCCTTGTGGCTGGGTACCTGTAACACACACACACACACACACACACACACACACACACACACACACACACACACACACATATATATATATATATATATATAAGAGAAAGAAGAGATGATAGAAAACGGGTCAGAGCCCGAGTGTAAAACAACTTTAAAATAGTAAAACAACTTTAAAATAGTTTTTCAAGTATTTCAAATGCTTACTAGTTGATATTACATACATGTGAGTACTTCGACACTCACTTGGGAACTCTCACCCCTCAACTAGTGTGCACGCCTAACGTACTACCGAACTAATCTAGATAAAGCTAACCCAATTCACTAGTCTAACCCAATTTTTCCTCACCAAATACTCTTTCAAGTACTCATAACTGTAAATTTATATCTGATAACCTTTTCTTACGAATATATTAAGCCAATAATGTTCATCTCAATACACACTTAAGTTCTCAGCCACTTAATTCATTTAATATTAATTATTCCTTTTTGTCTACTTACAAGCACAGTAGATTAATCACCAGTACATATATGTATTACTCATAATATATATACTAATAAGGCACCCCAAATAAATCTATGATGATGGCATACTCTGCTATCAAGTCTCCGTATCTCTCGTACAAAAAGGGAAATGCTAGTTGGGAATCACTCTCGAACTATATTAACACAAAACATACATATTGGAGGTGAAGCATAGTTCCAAGGATGTTATGTTCCAGGGTACAAGTCAATATCCCCCACAAAGGTCCAATCGAGATAAGACTGTTTTACAATATTATACATATATGCATGCACCCATATATATATTCACATTATTCAGCTAGGTACGCCCACGACCCATAATATTTTAACCATACGTGGCACATAATGCCCGAGTACTACGTATAATTAAATTATTCTTTCATATTCTCAATTACCGCTAGTTCTTAAGTACTTCTTATCTCTCGAAGTGTTTCATCTTGATAAGTATAAATTCAGTAGGTGTACACTCTCTACCCTACTGGTCAAAGTCCTTCTTAATTCTCACAAGACCTAATTTAATGTACGCACGATTTCCCACTCAGTTTATACACCCGAAATCCCACGGTATAATCTCATATAAAGTCGTCTTACCCGGACCCTATGTATACCCTACTGGTCCTTCTCAAGTCCCATTATGATATTTACATTATGTACAAAGGTCATTACACATTGGGATTGGATTAACATTAAAAGGGGAAAAGTTTTCATTTCCAGGAGGGATCGATCGATCGATGAAAAGGGGTCGATCGATCGATCCATTGGATCGATCGACACTCTTGAGTCGATCGATCGACCAAGCAGTTATTGCCCAGAATTCTGCTTATTAAGCCTACGAGTTTCTTCCAACTTAAATCATTAAAACTCCATTAACATGTCCCAAACTCCCAACGAAACATCATGAACATTATATAAACCAATATGGATGATTTCTAACGTAAAACATTCATTAATCGCTCAAGAATCGTCATCAATTGGATTAATTCAAGAATTTATCATTTAACCATAGTTTATCAAATTTTCTCAAGAATTCCATTAATTTCCAGATTTCTATCTCTACTGGGCATCAAAATTCATGGTTAGTATTCTACATATAACAAGAAACTTATCCTAACATGGTTTCTACTCCAAATTGCAATAATAATCTCCCAAATAACATTATATTTTCATGAGATATAAAATAAATATCTCCTACACTAGCATGGGTGTGTTATCAACTAAAGAACAAAAAGTTAGATACTTACCTGAAGAATGGAAGTCTGAACCATAGAGAATGATAGGTATGATCTCGCTCCTCGTTCTTCGATCTATGCGTTGGTGGTGGAATTGGTGAGAATGGTGTAGGGTTGGTGGTTCTCCTCCTTGGAAGCCTTATCTCTTCTCTCTTCCTTAGCCTATATACAACTCCAATGTTTCTAACCCTCGAGGACTCCTACTTTCATCAGATATAACCTCCCAATTTTCGTCATTAATTAAGGCCTAAAATGGAAAATTACCGAAATGCCCTCCCGGATTGCCGATTAGGCCTAAAAATGTCCCGAGACCCAAACTAAACTCCCGGGTACACTTTCTGACTATCTCGACCCTTCCAGATATATTGGCACTCTCAAAATGACCATACAAGTGACTTATAATTTATTTACTATTCATTCCATTAATTTAGTCTCGACATGCACGTCCCGACTTAATTTACATAATTGTCGTATTATTCACTCGTGACAATTTTTAATAAATTCAATCTCATATATTACTTTACTCATTAAGTAATATTCAACATAATTCTTACAAATAATTACTAACTCTCGTCAGGCTAGTAAATATTTATTTTAAAATTCGGATTAATATTAAACTAATTTATCCCAATTTAATTTAATTAATCCCATAAAAATATGGGGTATTACATACTTCCCCCCTAATAACGGAATTTCGTCCCAAAATTCAAAAAATAACGTATATCTGGTAAAAACAATTCCAGATACTTTTCGCGCATATCTGCCTCGCTCTCCCAAGTGGACTCCTCTATATTATGATGCTCCCACTGGACCCGTACAAGTGGGACTACTTTCGACCTCAATCTCCTCTCACTATGGTCTAGGATAGCCACTGGTCTCTCCCCATAAGAACTTTCGAGTTGCAAATTAATCTCCTCTATCGCAATATGAGTGTGGGTCAAATCATCCCGAAGATACCGCCTCAACGACAAAATGTGGAACACATCGTGAATATGGTGTAAGTGCTCCGACAACCCAAGTCTGTATGCCACCGGTCCAATCCTCTCGATAATGGTAAATGGTCGTACGTACCTCGGGGAAAATTTCCCTTTCTTCCCGAACCTCATCACTCCTTTCATAGGAGACACTCCCAATAGTACCTGGTCCCCCACACTAAACTCCCTAAAGGACCGCTTTGCATCGACGTAGCTTTTATAACTGTCCTGAGCTACTCGAATGCGACTCCTGATTAACTCAATCGTAGCTGACGTCTCCCGAATCACCTCTGGCCCAAGTAGCTTGTTGTCCTCCATCTCTAGCCAATAAGTGGGAGAATGACAAGGTCTACCGTACAACACCTCAAACAGGGCCATGCCAATCGTAAACTGGTAGGAGTTATTATAAGCGAATTCCACCAGTGGAAGGTACTGCTCCCAACCCCCTCCAAAGTCAAGGACACATATGCGTAGCATATCCTCCAGCATCTGATTAGTACGCTCAGTCTGCCCATCTGTTTGCGGGTGATACACCGTACTCAACCGCAGCTCGGTATCCATAGCCTCCTGAAAGCTCTCCCAGAAGCATGACACAAAAATCTTGTCTCTATCAGACACGATATCCAGGGGCACCCTATGCAACCTCACTATCTCAGCAATAAATAACTGGGCATACTGTCTTATAGTGTAGTTTGTCCGCACCGACAGAAAATGAGCTACCTTGGTCAACCGATCCACCACTACCCAAATAAAATCGTGACCCCGCTGTGATGTAGGCAACCCAGTGATGAAATCCATGAAAATGCTCTCCCATTTCTACATAGGGATCTCTAGCGGCCGAAGTAACCCTGGAGGTCTCTGATGGTCCACCTTTACCAGCTAACAGGTGGCACACTTAGACACGAACTCCGCAATGTGCTTCTTCATCCCACTCGAGTAATGTCGCCTCATATCCTGGTACATTTTATCCCCCCCGGGATGTAATAAAAATCGAGATCCATGCGACTCTGTCATCACTACATGACGTAAGTCCTTCCTCTTTGGGACCACTAATCTCCCATTAAATCATAATCCTCCATCTGAAACTCACTGAGTAGGACTCCGCGCCCTCGGCTAAAAGTCGTACAATCTTATCCTGGAAAAATGAATCATCTGCTTGGGCCTGGATCACCCTCGTAACAATCTCTGGTGTGACTGTCATGGCGGATATAAAGGATCGATCCACTGCCTCTTGATGTCCCAATTCTTTCCATTAAGCCTTCCACGTTTCAACAACCTCATCTATTAGCCTACGGTTCAACGCATCAGCAACTACGTTAGCCTTCCATGGGTGGTACTGGATCTCAAACTGGTAATTTTTCACAAACTCCAACCACATGCGTTGACACATGTTCAACTCCCGCTAAGTGAACAAGTATTGCAATAACTTGTGGTCTGTGAACAGACGAAACTTCTCTCCCAATAAGTAGTGTCTCCAAATCCGCAAGGCAAATACGACCATTTCTAGCTCCAAGTCATGGGTGGAGTAATTCCTTTTGTGAGGCTTAAGATTATGGGAGGCATAAGCTATAGCCTTCTCCTCCTGCTGAAGTACTCCACCAAGTCCCTGTAGGGAAGCGTCAGTATACACCAGGTGCTCTACTCCTGGCCTGGGTAAAGCAAGGACTGGCACCGAAGTTAACTTATCCTTTAGCTCATCCAAAGACAACTGACAAGCGTCATCCCATATGTACGGTACTCCCTTATGAGTGAGGTTAGTCAGTAGACCCGCTATTTTAGAGAATCCTGGAATGAACCATCTGTAGTACCCTGCCAATCCCAGGAAATTACGGATCTCTAAGGGTGTCGTGGGATGCCCCCACTCACTCACTGCGGACACTTTTCCCGAATACATGAATATCCCCCTGGAGAAAATAATGTACCCCAAGAATTGGACCTCTTGTATCCAAAACTCGCACTTTTCATACTTAGCATATAGTTGATGCTCTCGCAGAGTTTGAAGAACCCATATCAAATGCTCGACATGCTCCTCCTCAGTCTGGGAATAAATCAGAATGTCATCTATAAAGACAATGACAAACTGATCCAGGAACTCTCTGAACATCCTGTTCATTAAGTCCATAAACACTATTGGAGCACTAGTTAGCCCAAACGGCATAACCCGAAACTCATAGGATCGATAATGCATCAAGAAAAAAGTCTTCAACACATCCTGCTCCCTAATCCATAACTGATGGTATCCCGATCTGAAGTCTATCTTTAAGAAGAAGGAAACTCCTCTCAACTGATCGAACAAGTCATAGATTCGGGGCAACGGATACGTATTCCGTATTGTGACTTTTTTTTAACTCTCGATAGTCTACACACAACCTCAATGACCCATCTCGTTTCTTCACAAACAACACGGGAGCACCCCAAGATGAGGTACTCCTACGGATGAAGCCCTATCCCAACAACTGCTTAGTCTGATCACGCAGCTCTCTCATCTCAACTAGAGGCACACGGTATGGTGCGCGGGCTATCGACCGAGTGCCCAACATCAAATCTATAATGAAATCTATCTCTCGGCTAGACGGTAGCCTCGGTACCTCCTGGAAAACATCGAAAAACTCACAAACTACGGGAATCGAATCAATGGGAATCACTACCTCCTTAGAGGTCTCCTCCTTTATGTAATATAAATGGGTGGACTATCCTCCCTCAGGATGAGGCATCGCCATCAGAAACATCTCCTGGCTCGGAATAGCAAAAATAATACTCCTACTGAAACAGTCTATCATGGCATTATAAGCAGCAAGCCAATCCATGCGAATCATAGTGCCATACTTGTGCATATCTAGACTAGCATATCTACAGGAAAAATCAGACTCCTAATCTCTATCCCTACTCCCCGACATATAAAGAAAATTAACGACCCATTACCCAGTGGTGAGTCTACACATGTCACTGTACTCTCTGTCGAGTCTAACAACCCCGTGGCTAGTGTGATTCTTCAATGTCAAATAAAATGCACCCCATAGTACCATGGATAATAAACTTTCCCTCAACTATGGGTGGCGCCTATGGTGTTGCTGTCTGGTGGACGTTATAAACACATACATGCTGCAATTGTCCCTGCTGAACTGGGATGACTGGGATAGCTGGTAAGGCTAGCATTTGAGGTGGCGCTGGGAGGGCAGCTGGGAAGATCGGTCTCTATGGCTCCTGACGGCCACCCTGCTAGTGAGGGGCCATGTCCCCCTCGGGGAATTCCTGACGTTTATGGCCATTCTTGCCTAAACATAAGCATCTGTCCCTGAAATTTCCTCCCCTCTGTCCCTGTAGTCCCCGGTCCTGATTATCGTTACCACCCATCCACTGGCCCTGCTGATACCATTGTTCGCCCTGATGGCCCTGCTAGCCATGCTGATAACGATGCTAGCCCTGTTGGCCCTGCTGATTGGACTGGCCCTACTGGCCTGGTCTATATCCTCCTTGTCCCTGCCTAGAGTCGCCAGATAGGAATCTCTTAGTAGGGTCCCCCTGATGGGAACTCTGCTCACCCTGACGGACCTGCCCCTGAGCTATTGGTGCCCTACTGGCACTACTCCCTCCTGTCTGACCTTACTGGATGGACTCCCCGGCTCATTTTCTCTCCTGCTGGTGGAAGCACTGGTCCTGTCAATGCAATAAGGCGACGTTGAGTACATGAGTATAAGTACCCAATGACAGATTACCCAAGAGGTGCTGGCGAATCCTCCAGGTCAAACCATTCATGAACATCCGAATTTTCTTTTCTTAGGTAGGTGCCTTATCTGGTGAAATAGTAATCAGTCGCATGAACTCCTCCTCATACTCCACGATAGTCATACTTTCCTACTTAAAATTTAACAGTTTTTACCTCATCTCAGTCTGCACGGCAGAAGGAAGGTATTTGCGGTCAAACCGCACCTAAAAACTCTGAATCGTCATATTATCCCTCTCCTACAAGGTGGTAGTAGACTCCCACCACTGTAAGGCGGTCCCCACTAGCTTGTAGGAAGCCAGTAACTGTCTATGAATGTATGTGCACTTGTACATGCAAAGATGCCTCCGGATGTCTTTTTTCTATTGGCTCGTGATGACAATATCAGAACTGCCCGAGAACTCTGGGGGATCTGCGCTCTGAAAGGCATCCCTAACCCTCTCCCATGCAATGGAAAACTGAGCTGGAACTGGCACCATAGCCTGAACCTAGGGTGGGGCCTGCTGCACCACCGCTAGAGCTGCATTCACTGCCTGAGCAACTATGGTGGAAACTTCGACTGCGTTCATCATTCCCTGAGCCTGAGCTACTGACTTCTCGGGCTGGGCATTTCTATCCCTCGGGGCTCATCGTGAAGGCATCTGATAATGTAAATATGACAAACTTAGGCCGAGTTTATTACACACCGATGGTAACTCCTTTGGGAGGAGCATTCATAAAAGAGGTGGCACCAATAAAGAAAGTGGTGGCTGAGAAAACCCCTATACTTGTTGCCTCTTCTACAGTACATAAAGCATAGGTCGAGGAGTCGCCTTGAAAGATGGTTACTTTGGAGGAAGAGTGTAAAAGTGGGATGTGATACCAATTTAAGATTTCGCAATATTTCAATAGAGTTAACTTATTTAACTAGATGTAAATATCAAACAAACCAAATTCCAATTTTATTAAACCCTAAACATGCAACTAGGTGATTTAAAGCATTAAATCAACAAGCATGCAAATTTCACGAAAAATTATCGCAGGGAAAAACCTTTATTTCACTAATCAAATGTAAATCGCAACTTACAAACTTACAAGTGAAACACTACAATGAATTCTCACAAGAACCCACAAAGACCATAACCTTGAACCAACAATGACTCCCTCGAAAATCACAAGAATCGCAGTTCCTCCTTCAGCAGTGAATACCCTTGAGTATCCCCAAGTCCAGCAGTAGAAACATCAACCCACAAGAATAAACTTCGAAAAAGAAGTGTTTGGGTACCAAAGATGATTCACAAAAGTAATTGGGATGTGTTTGTGTAAATTAAAAAGGGTTTTAGCCCTAAAAAGTGAAGACTTAATTGCAGGAGTTCCTTCAGTTTGGCTAAATGAAAAGTCTTAATTGAAAAGCATCACAAAACATGTATTTATTGTAGGCCTCGTTTTCTTTCGAGTGTGTTTTTAAGGATATCAAAACCAACTTTCTTTTTGATTTTTTTTTCAAATTTTAACCGCAGCAAGTATGTGAACCAATTTTAGTTAAGCCCAATTTTATCTTGTTTAATCCTAAACATGCATCTAGGTGATAAAAGTAAGTAAAATAAATAAGTTCACAAAGGCGATGTTAGATTTACGAGGAACCCACTAAGGAAGAAACCTCGTACGGCCCAAGCCAGACAATTACTATGATGTGGTATTACAAACTACAAACGATAGACTTACTCAACGACTCGATCACCCACAAGTCTTGATGCTCCTCTGATCCTTCAACCGTTCCTCCACAATGCCCACGCAGAAGGCCTTCTACAATGCTCGTCCACAACACATGCATCCACTGATGATCCTTGGCAACATCTATGATGTTAAACACGAATTCCTTCGCTTCTTCACCGCAAAACCTAACTTTTAAAGTGGTGAAAAAACTCCAATGGTGCATACCAAGATCTTTATAGCATAAGAGTACGAAAGCTCGGATCTTGAAACTCTAAGGATGTTTTTAGACTTTGAAAACCTTAGAAAACTTGTGCAGAAAACGTACTATATGTAAACTATTTTTCTGGTTCGATAACTTACGAAATTCTAAGTGAAACACGCCTTAAATAGAAAAGTTAAGCCGGCGCATCATTTTAACGAGATCAGTATGTCGCTCGAACGACATGTTCATCTCACATGAATGACCTTGCAATGTATCTCGAATGACTGCAAGTGTCGTTTGATCCTTCTAAAGAAAAGGGAAGGTTCAATACGACTCTAAACAATCATTATTTCATAATAAATGAAGTTAAAAACTCTTTAAAAACATTTTTGAATAAAAATAACATCCTAAAAATATTTTTCGAGTCCCATAAACATTACGCATTTATACCTGAGAGATCGGAATGCAATTATGACGTGAAATGTGCACCAAATTAATCTCAGCATGATTTATCTTTGAAGGTTGGCCACAACATATTCAATAAACTTTATGTCATAGACTGTGTGGGATCATGACAATAAAAAATATATATATGACTCAAAAATATGTTTTGTTTCGGGAATAAGTCAAATACACACAATGGACTCAATTGGAAATTTTTTCCTTACAAATCTCCTCCTTTGACTATTCCAGGACAAAACCCAACAGTGAAATGCCGAAGTCGGGCCGTCAGGCAGTATGATGCCTAAATCCCATTCCATAAACCCAAAATAAAAAATTACAGGGCAAGACTATTAAAGATGGTCGGCCAAGCATGAGTCACTAATGAACCATTAATATATTTATCCATATGTGACCATTAATATATTGAGTTAAATGAACTAAACAATCAACATGCACACAAATCCGGAATATTAACGATTCTACAAACAATAGCGTCATGATACGATTTATCAGCATAAGAATTCATGGTGCACACCCGTTTTATTTTTCCATTCATACTCCCTCAAATATATGTATTTCTTTTTTAAGCTCGTTTTGAGGCTTCTATTTTTCTCAACTTAGAGAGATCCTATTAGTCCTATTTTGGCATATGATTCTTTTTATTGCCTTAATTTTTTTCTTGGGATCCTTAAAACGGTGGCTTTCATGATGTGATTATTATTCACTCGCATCTCTTTCCCGTGAACACTCATCATTTTTCAATTTATACATTATCAAACCTCACGGTAAACGGTTCTAACATGCACACCTCCTCCTAAGTTTACTTACGCATAGATGACAAAATTGAGATAAGAACCGTCTCACCAAACTCAAATATGCATGAGATTTCAAACATTCATATAAACTTGTGCATGTGTGCCAAGATGGCATATATACAAAGTCGAATTCAAATGCACATCAACTTCAAAACAACCCCATTAAGACAATGGTTAAGATCATTCAACGCATCAAAATTATGACCAAATGCCCTAGCCGCGTGGATAATGAAATGATGGGGGTCCATGCACACTAATATGCCGCATCAAACATGAAACACTCACGACATAAAAAATAAACCAAAAAACTTTTTGTGTTTTTCTAAAAAACATTGATCTAAAAATAAAATCTTTTTGTATTTTTCTCAAAAATATTTAAAACAAAAACTCTTTTTGTATTTTTCAAATAAGACTTGATAAATGAAAAAATTATAATACAAAAGGTACACATGCCATAATACTAGCAAAATATAAATCATGATGTAAATACTAGCATATGACAAACATGGCAACACAATCATCCTTTAGATTTAGCATGGGAAGAATCAAGTGCAACTAAACAAGAACCATGAAGTTTAATTCCTAAAGTCATCTAGGTTACACTACCCAATTTAGGTTGGTTTTTGCCTCTTTAAGGCTAAATCTACTTAATCTAAGTCTCCCTACCCATTATTAAGTGGATTTTTGCCCATTTGAGGAGAAACTAACTTATTCTAAATTGTATCACCCATTCTTAGGTGGGTTTTTCCTTATTCTTGGAAAAATCGATTTGTTCTAAGTCGTACCACCCATACTCAACTGGGATTTTACTATGAATATGGTAATTATTATTGCAAAATCTAGTATCAATGAGGCTAATGAACGATTCTTATTCCCTAAAAACTAATATAAGATATGTTAAATTTTCTAGTGATAAAATTTCCTCATATTCATGACATGGGATATGATTTCTATATAACTGCTCCAAATGGTATGAATCGATTCGTCCTACTGATGTAATTCGGTACAACCCTTCCTAATTGGGGGACAATCTTTCATCAAAGGGATTTCTTTCTGACGGTAATAACTTCTTAAGCAAGAAATTACCCATTCCAAACTATTAGTCTTTGACTTTCTTATTGTAGTGATTGGTGAGATTCTACAAATATATCGTTAGGAGGATGAGGGTCTTCTCCCTCATTTATTATGCTAGGTCTAGTTCATGGCCAATTAATCATAATTGTGTTCATCCTTATATATTGCAAATTTAAGTGTAGGTAGTCCGATTTCCAAAGGGATGATGTCCTTTATTCCATAAGCCATGGCATAAGGAGTTTCACTAGCGAATCTTATTCGAGTGGTTCTATAGACCCACAAAATAGAGGGGATTCATCCACCCACTTATCCTTGACATTCTCTAGATGGATTTTAATTTCAACAAGGAGCTTTTTTTAGATCTTAAACTGGTCATTACTTTCTAGGAATACAAATAAAGCATAATGGTTGTGAATTCCATATTCTGTAAAAAAAGTATCTAAATTGGTCATTGTTATATTGTGTCCCTTTGTTTGACTCAAATAATTTAGGAATCCCAAAATTTGATGATGATAATTCAACAAACGAACTCCTTATTTCATACTCTTTTATGTGAGTAAAATGATATGTTTCCATCCACTTGGTAAAGTATTTGATTGTTGTGATTCAAACTTTGCACTCGCCTGGCAGCGGGTCGACTATATTTGTATCCCATTAGACAAACAATTAGGTACTAGTAAGGGACCAACTGGATGCCTAGGATTATATCCTTATAGATCATCCTTTTCAAGCCGGTGTTATGGTTGAGGCTAAGGTATCTAAGACGTCAATATGGCTCTTGAATTCATCGAGAGTTGTTTAATCGACACTGAACTAAAAGTCTTGAGAAAATTTCCTGATCTCTCTCTACATTCCAGAATTCCAAGATCTTTGGCTTCTTATTCTCTACTAAATTAATTGGAGATTAGGCATGAGTATAAATGGATAGCTATTTATTTTTCCCTTGTTGTGATCGCTCTTTTGCGTCCGACTATCATTGCTTCACATTATACTTTGTTATTAGACCCTTGAATCCGAGTCAGATGACTTGATCAATCAGGTCCTCCCGTGAGGTGATGAAGATGATGCCAATGCCTTGATCGTTGGAGGCACCATCCATAAATAATTTCTTACAAAAAAGATAATTTTCTAAATTGTTGAGGGATTGACTACCCATGTTGATAGTAAACATCTCCACTAGTGGTCTAGGATGGATGGATATTCCTGTTGACCTACGCGAGAACTATGTGATGAAGTCAATTAATACCATCCGTCTAATCTTGTCTTATATGCAATGTCAAATAGTTCCAACTATAGTGACTATTTAATCATCCAACTAGTGAGGTTAGAATTTTTTTAATGCCTTATTAAAGGGGAATGAAGTGAGAACGGCTCTGGAATGGGCATCAAAATAATGACTCAGTTTCTTAGACGACATGACAAGATAATCTATTGGCTTATATATCTTTTCAGCTTCAAGAAGAGTGTGGTTGATATAATACACTGAACGCTCAATTCTTTTTTATCAAAGTAATGCCATGCTAATGGCGTGATGTAAAATAACCAATTACAAGTAGGGATACTCACCACAAATGGTTTTGACAACAATTATGGAAAGCCCAACTTATTTTTTATCCTATTTAATGATCTATCACATTTAGTGATCTAAATCATCGTGTTGGACTTCTTTAGCAGTTGAAAAAAAAGTTTGACACTTGTCCAATGATCTTTTAAGAACCTATTAAGTTATGTCAGCATATCAGTGAGTACCTTCACCTCCCGGATTGTGATTAACATTTTAATCTTTTATAAGGCATTGACAGATCAGGATTAGGCTATATGCCCCTTTAGGTGATAAGTTACACAATGAACCAAATGATCACTTTAATCCATTATGCTGCATCCTATAGATTCTAAGGATCTTGAAGGTTCTAGAGAGAACTTTGATGTGGTAAAAAACAACCTTATTTTTTACAATCATGTTGTTAAAATAAACCTCCATAGTTGAGTGATTTATTTTTGAACATCTTTATCACCAACCTCTGATAGGTTTCCTCGACATTCTTCATGCTGAATTTCATTAACCTGTATATGTATATTCCCAATATGGTAATGAATTCATTATTCTTCAGGTTAAAACCAAATAACGGCATCTGATGGTACCCAAAGTATGCATCAACAAATCTCATTTGTTGATGCCAAACTGTTGAGTCGACTAACTGATCAATCCGTATCAAATGGAAATTGTTATAAGGATAAGATTTGTTGAGGTCGGTGAATTCCACATATACTCTCAACTTTCCATTATTTTTCTGGAAATCTATTATCTTGGAGATCTAGTCTAGGTGCCCGACCTCTTTAATCGAGTTAACATGAAGTCCTTGTTAACTTTGATAGAGAAAACATTTCGATATTTGTCGTTGTTTGAAAGCTCCTCTAATCAAAACCTTTCATACCTACAAAAATATATTAATACCAGAGTGTAGTAGTAAGTGAGGGAATCCATCCTTATCTAAGGGTGAAACATAAAAAAGAGGTATGCAATTCATTTGTTTATTTTCTTTTTGGAATTTTTTTACCTTTTCTATTTTTTTTAGCTTTTTCAATATTAAAACAATTTTTGTGATGAGGGTGAAATAAGACTAAAGTAAATCAAAGATGTAAAGAACTAACTAAAAAAATGACTAAAAATTATGAACAAAGTCTAACACTAAAATAAGAGATAAAATGAGGTAAATAAATTTGAGAACAATCAAGGAGTGGGACTACACCACAAATTCTAGCTATTCTAACTAAATAATTTAATTATTTAAATTCTCCCAAATTAATATCAAAATTACAAATAAACTCTCATTGCAAATGTAATTTTAATAGTAAACTTTTAGAAAATTAAGTTCAATCCCCCACAACTCTAGAAAATTAGATTCACACTCCTTTTAATTAATCTCCCGCTAAGATCGATTCATTAAAATTTATGTAAATCTTAAAAAATAAAATTTAGAGTTGAAATTCAAGGAATAATACCACACTTAAGAAACCCCTATCTCTAGTTCGAATCTAAAATGGGTATTATATCTTGAATTTTAATTTTTACTTGAAAATCATTTACCCTCCCCCAAGGCATATATTTAAGGGTGAGGGATCAAAATTAACATTCAAAGGGAATTTTAGATTATCAAACTAAAATAGTATCAAATAAGGGTTCAACCCACCCCTTGAAAGGGAATTTTAGCCTAACATGATATCAAAATTGACAAACTAATAATCATAGGCATAAAAATAAGATGAGAAGAGAAGAGAACAATCAACCCCAATCTCTTGATGCGTAATTGAACTCCAATCTTTGTAATTAAATTTTCATCCCTCAATTTGAAAGATCAAATCAAAATTACACTAAAACTGATCCATAAAACAATTTATTTTTCCTCACTATATAAAAAAAATAAAATAAAAATTCTAATCTAACCAAATTTATTTTTCTACTCTAAACTTTATCTTTCTTCTCTCCAAACCCCTAGATGGGTTACTAGATTAGCTTTGGGTCTTCATTTATAGTGCGCATGTAGCTTAGGGGTAAATTGGGGAGGTTAATGGTGCAAGAGGGTGTATAAGGTGTTGGATAAGGGGTAATTTAGGTAATAAGGGTATGAGAGGATGTGGATGGTGAGGTGATGAGAGAGTGAGGATAAGTTGGGGGTAATTTTGGAATTGGGTAAAAAGGGTTAAACGACATGTGGGATTTATTTTTGGCTTTGTTGGTTTTAAGCAGGTGAAAGAAATCGTGTTTGGCTTTTGGGGGAAATGGATGAAATGGGTGGGAAGGTTAAGAATGGGTTTGAATTCGGGAGTGAACTCGGGTTGGCAGCGGGTTGAGCTGGATGGGTTGGGTTGCGGGTTGTGAATAGGTTTGGGCACGTGGCTGCTTGGGTGTTGGTTTGGGGATAGTAGTAGGTGGTGGGTGATGATGGTTAAGAGAGAGGGTTTTGGTTAGAGGTGTAATTGGTAATGGAGGTATGAGTGAGGAGAGAGAAAGTGGTTGGGTGGAGAAATGGCTTGGGGGTGATACGGTGTGGTGAGGTGTAGGGTGTATGTGTGAGGTGTATGGACGAAGTTTAGGTGTATGTGAGTGTGTGTTAGGGATAATGTATATGTTTAACTTTGCACCCTAAATAAAATAAAATAATAAAATAATAAAAATAAACCTAATAATATAAAATCAAGTAAAATAAAAATAAAAACTAAACTAAACTAAAAATAAAAATAAAAATCAACTAAAAAAATAAAAATAACACGACACATAATACAAACTCTAAAAACTAAACACGACTCAACTAAAAACTAATAAAATAAAACAAAACAAAAATAATAATTATAACTAAAAACTAAAAACAAACAAAAATAAGATAAGATAAAGAAACAAAACTCGATGCGCAAATAAAATATAAAAAATCCTAAATTAAACACGACTCAAAATAAAAAAAATCTAAAAATTAAATGACACAACTATAAAAAATCTAAAATAAAATAAAAGGGGACAAGCCAAACACACACGGGGCTCGGGTGATGGGATTGGGAAGGTCGGGGCTAGGCTAGGGTTACGGGACACGGTATACGCGCTTAGCTCCATTTGATGCGCATTTGCCATAATTTAAGCGTTTGAACTCCGCAATGCGCATTTGACCTACAAAATAAACATTGACGCGCATAAGACCTATTTTGTCGAGAATTAACAATTAAAAATCTTCTATTCGGGGTATAAAATGTGCACTTTTGGGTGCTTATCGCACCACCCCCAACAGAACATTGCTAGTCCTCGAGCAAAATATAGAGAGAAAGAGAAAGATAACAAACCTAAAGTTTACCACTTTCACGGGCAGTTGCGATTGCACTTAGCATGTGCAATAAGCCTTTAAACCTATAGGTTGCCCTACAGGACGAGTTTTGTCTCGTGAGGGCTTCCAGGGAATATACCCACAAAATTCTTTACTTAAAATAATTTATTGAAAGGAGATCAATCTCTTATTACACATAAAATAATCGCACAATCCATCATGAGATAAATAGTTTGAGAAATCCAAGCTAGAAGTGCATAAAAAGTTAGCTAAGTAAATATACAAAGCACATCCTTACTAGACTCAACGTGTGTAGTGTGAATCAATCAAAATGGGTCGAGTATCATAAGAGTAATTCCGAGATTGCCTTTTCGAAATCAACGCTTCAACTTCAAAATCTCACGGATATCTCTCTCTCAAATGAACTCATGAGTTTAGGGTAAGTGTATCGCTCTTGTGTGTGAGGGGGTGAGTAAATGTAAGCAAGTTCAAATGTCTCACACGCATATAAGAAAGAACTACATGTAGAAAGAAAAATGATCTCATGAAAGAATGTTAATCATTATAGTGAGAACGTCGAGTTATTCACCACGTTGACTTTCATTTGCCTGAATACCTGGGGGAAATATGGATGTATATGGGTGAGGGGGAAATGAGATAGGAAGGATGGTATGAGGTGAAGTATGATGGATGTGTAATGAATGTGTGAGAAGAGTGAATAGCACTTGAAGAACAAATGTCTTTATTACACAAGAACAAAATAAAAACTCTCTTTTTTTTCATTTCTTTTCTCGCTACTCTCTTTTTTTTTATTTTTTTTATATATATTTTTTATTTTTCTATATATACTTTTTTCTTCCTTTTTCCCTTTCTTTATACTCTCAATCACTTAAGACATTTTACATCTGAAAAAAACTCATTTTCTCAAAAATGAAAGATGATAATGGAGACGATATATGGTGGTGTGCGGAATATGTGTGAACAGGGAGGGATATGGGAATGTAATAGAAGAAGTGAAGGGTAATTGGTAGGTGTATGGATGAAAATCTAGTGATCGGGATAAATTTTAAGACACGTGTTTCTTATAACTCAAAAGTGATGTCATTCTCAGTGATTAAGCCAAAAATTTTAATGAAAAATAATGAGATCATACAACGATTTAAAGCGGACCCAAAAGAAGTTGAATAAACTTGTGACTCGGAGATTGTGTAAAACTCTCTGAAAGGTGAAAGGCACGAATCTCACAAGCTAAAGTCTCCACTGGTGATCCTTCTGGTTTTGTTGAGAATTATAGCACTCTTCAACTCTAAACCGTATTAACGTGACAAGTTGGCAAATGTTGTTGAGTCTAGAAATTCATGGTAAAAAATGACTTGTTATGTATTACATAAGCTATTTAGAAAAATATAAATCATCTAGCTTGATTCCTAGACTTTAAAAGATGGATGATAGAAAATTCACATCAATGAATGAGATGAAAGAAATTGCATGAAAATTTTAAAAATCAGGTTTAAAAAATCAAAATTTTTCAAAAGAGGTACGATTTTGATAAATTTCCCCACCCCCAAACAAAAAGGAACATCGTCCTCGATGTTAAGTAAAATGATTTTTAAAATTGAGAGCAGTAGGGAGGAAAGACATTACCAGAATCAACCGCTAATTAACTGGACAGATGAAGCCAAGAATAATCCTGAATAAATGGTAAGAGAAAAAATATGTACAAGTCTATAACCATGGTAAAGCATTGGGTGGTGTGAAACACCACCCCCAAATAGGATGAGACTCATACAAGAACAACGGGCTGCCTCCCAGTAGCGCTAAGTTTAACTTCTTCAGCCAGACCGAATCATTCTTACCCTAAAGATAGGATCTATGAAAGCGTGGGCAGTAAAAAAATTGGGTGATAAGAATCACCCCCAAATAAGACTGAAGCGTCAGTCTTATTGGACCAGGGCTAAGAATGGTCAATGCACTTGTATTGCAAAGTGCATCACACAATTCAAAACAGCGGTGGACCATGGTCAAGTGGGGGTTAGGGTATAAGGGAGAAAGGAAAGGGTAAGGGTGAAGAGGCATCGACCTCGGGCCTTTTTGAGGCAAAAAATGAGGGCAACAAGGGACCTATAAGAATGTTGATAAAGTTGGATAGGGAGGCGATATGGTTTAGAAATAGTGATGGGGTGGGCCTCATAGAAATCACGCGATCGTTCTATGAATGGGCGATGATAATGGTCAAGCCGTGACATGCCAGGGAGCCGTCGATGGGAAAAATAAACACCACGAGAAAGTGGCGGACATAAAGTAACAAGCTCGATGCCACGAAAATGGAGAGTACCATCACATATACTCTCATGGAAGGTGGATGGTTTCAGGTGAGGATCTAACAATGTAGATGGAAACACGAAAGGTGTAAAATCAAGATCCAAACCAGGTGGTGGGGTGGAAGGAACAATTGGTGGGTCGGGTGGGATAAAGGGCGAAGGAAGATGATCCAACTCAAGCGTGGGAGACACACACTCCTCATGAGGCTCGGAGTGATCCTCAAGGGTACTCGTAGGAGGAGGTGTGGTATCTAAAGATGGAGTGGTCAACTTTTGGATAAGACTATCACCAAGTAATGTGGTGGGTGGTTCAAATGAGGCACCAAGATCGGAGGTAGAGGAATCATTAAAAATATTGGGCTCAAAAGGAGCCATGGTGGAACATGATCCATATCTAGAGAGGTAGAAACCATCTCGGATTCAATCTTGAGAAAATGGTGAGCACTCGTATTCGGAGATAATCTAGGATAAATTTATTCCTCGGGAATATAAGGGGTAAGCGCAATAGGGGTAGACTCGGGCATTTTTTGGATTCGTTGAGAAAGGAAAGGTGAACCGCAATGATGGGTTCATGTGGACATGGTGGGATTTGATCAGGCTCACAATCTTTGGATAAATCAACACAACTGTCAACTTAAGTCCCAGACCATGAAATGGTCTCAACGTCGAGATTATCAGGATGGTAGGGTTGGTCACACTCAAAATCAGTGTCACAAGATGACGCATCATCACTCCACGTGGGGCCAACAATGGGTTAACTTCGGGTGAAATCCGGCTCTCTCTCACACTCAATTTCATTTAATCTTTGTTCAAGTTGTTGGAGGGCTTTATTTTGAATTTGAGTGGCTTGCTCTTGCTCGATGATAAATTATTACAAGAGTGCCTTGAGGGCGGAGGTGGAAGATGGTGGTGGAGTGATGGCTGGTGGCGGTGGTTAAGGTGGACACAACTCGCTATAGACATTAGGATGCGAAGAATACTCAATGAACTGTGGGGATTGGGGTCAAGTGTATCATACACGGGAGAAATATCTCCGTGAGAGACAAAAGGCTAGTAATCGTGGGTAGCATAGTGAGAGAACTGATCGGGATAAGATGCACTTGATTACCATGATGACTGTTGGAACGTGTGAGGATCCGCAACATAGGGTTGGGATTTGTATTGCGTGAAAGGGTGATCAAGCCTCTACGAATAGATAGGGTACTCACACAACTCGGGATTAGAAATATCCTGACAAAAGGATGAGGTGGGGTCCGAAAGAGTGTCATATGGATACACTTGGTCCATGGTGGGTTCAGAAGGATAAGGAATATACAGGCACTCATGAGGCAAGTGATTGGATAGAAAACAAGATGTGCACAACGAAGCATTTGACCCGTTTATACTCATCATTGGAGGCGATGGAATGTGAGGTGCGTGCGTGGATGACGCATGAGTATCAACGGTGTGGGTGTGAGAGTTGAAGCCACTAAGTAAACTGTGAAGGTGGGACTCGGGCTCAACTTCAAACATGCTTCGAGAGAGTGGAAAATGACCAAAGTAAGCCCGTAAGGAACGTTCGTCGACCATGACGAGAAATATATATATATATATATATATATATATATTTTTTTTTTCAAAGAAAAAGAAAATATTTTTGATTTTTTTTTAGAAAATAAAGGAAAGAAAATATTTTTGGATTTGTTTTAGAAAAATAAAGAAAGAAAGTATTTTTGGATTTTTTTGGATGAAAAGAGTGGGAAAAATATTTCAACGCTTAAATTTTGAACAAACTCGCCAAAAATCAACTACCAAAAAATTGAATTGGACACACAAAAGTCAAGGATAAATCTTAACTAGCACATAACCAATTTTTATCTTCAAAGTTTAGTGAAAAGGTAGTCAAATTTTAATTAAGTCCGTGGGAGATAAAAATCACCTTTGTAAATTATTTTACCTTTGTAAACTATCACGAAAATTATCTTAGTGATCACCTTTGTAAAAATATTATTATCTTAGTGATCACCTTTGTAAAAATATTCTCCTAGTGGGCTAGCTAGTGTATTGATTTTAAATTTTAGTGATAGCTAGGATAGCACCTAATTAGTAAGCCAGTAAGTCGGGTGATGAAACCCCTTCTCGTGAATGACCGGGTGTAGGTCTTAATTGATTAATTCATCACACCATTCGAAAAATAAAATAAAATAAGAGCACGTAGTCACACACAAAAATTGACTCGCTGACAGGAGAGGCGCGAGGGTTTTAAAAATATATCTCCCACGGTTTTTGCACCGTGGGGTGATGAACAATTTGAGTCGACCGAAGGGAGATCACGCCTATCTCAGTCGGTCCCGGGAGTCCTACCGACCCAAGGTAGAAAGGTTTCTTTTCCTCTCCATGGACACCCTCTCTCTACCTTGTTCGGTTTTCCTATCACGCTTGTCTTCGATTATTACAAATTTAAACAAAATAATGGCATCTCCAAGCACCGCAATACAAGCAAAATAATAAAGTCCTAATACAAGCCTTTTTAAAAAATAAAAAAGGGTAAGAAAAATAAAAAATACAAATGAATCACAAAATGGATCCTCTCAAGTGCTTCGAGCTCCAAAGATTGGCAACGACGCCATTTGATAGAGAAAACTTTTCGGTATTTGTCGTTGTTTGAAAGCTCCTCTAATCAAAACCTTTCATACCTACAAAATATATCAATACTAGAGTGTAACGGTAAGTAAGGGAATCAATCCATATCTAAGGGTGAAACATACAAAAGAGGCATGCAATTCATTTGTTTATTTTCTTTTTGGACTTTTTTTACATTTTCTATTTTTTTAAGGTTTTTTAATATTAAAATAATTTTTGT
Organism: Sambucus nigra; assembly: GCA_949130495.1. Taxonomy (NCBI): domain Eukaryota; kingdom Viridiplantae; phylum Streptophyta; class Magnoliopsida; order Dipsacales; family Adoxaceae; genus Sambucus; species Sambucus nigra. The sequence goes on along the minus strand of OX422208.1, from coordinate 763,377,045 downwards.
GATGAGGGTGAAATAAGACTAAACTAAATCAAAGATGTAAAGAACTAACTAAAAAATGACTAAAAATGATGAACAAAGTCTAACACTAAAATAATAGATAAAGTGAGATAAATAAATTTGAGAATAATCAAGGAGTGGGACTACACCATAAATTCCAGACATGCTAACTAAATCATTTAATTATTTGAATTCTCCCAAAATAATATTAAAATTACAAATCAACTCTCATTGCAAATGTAATTTTAATAGTAAATTTTTAGAAAATTAAGTTCAATCCCCCACAACTCTAGAAAATTAGATTCACACTTCTTTTAATTAATCACCCGCTAAGATCGATTCATTAAAATTTATGTAAATCTTAAAAAGTAAAATTTAGATTTGAAATTCAAGGAATAATACCGCACTTAAGAAACCCCTATCTCTAGTTCGAATCTAAAATGAGTATTAAATCTATAATTTTGATTTTCACTTGAATATTATTTATCCTCTCGAGGCATAAATTTAAGGGAGAAGGATAAAAATTAACATTCAAAGGGAATTTTCAATTGATAAAAATTAAATAGTATCAAATAAGGGTTCAACCAACCCCTTGAAAGGGGATTTTAGTCTTACATGATATCAAAATTGACAAACTAATAATCATGGGCATAAAAATAAGATGAGAGGAAAAGAGAACAATCAAACCCAGTCTCTTGATCCGTAATTGAACTCCAATCTTTGTGATTAAATTTGCATCCCTCAATTTGAATGATCAAATCAAAATTACATAAAAAATTACACTCAAATTGATCCTCACAAAAATTTATTTTTTTCCACTATATAAAAAAAAATTCTAATCTAACCTAATTTATTTTTCTACTCTAAACTCTCTATTTCTTCTCTCCAAAACTCTAGATGGGTTCTAGATTAGCTTTAGGTCTTCATTTATAGTGCACATGGAGCTTAGGGGTAAATTGGGAAGATTAATGGTGCAAGAGGGTGTATAAGGTGTTAGGTAAGGGGTAATTTAGGTAATAAGGGTATGAGAGGATGTGGATGGTGAGGTGATGAGAGAGTGGGGATAAGTTGAGGGTAAATTTGAAATTGGGTAAAAAGGGTTAAAAGACATGTGGGGTTTATTTTTGGCTTTGTTGGTTTTAAGCAGGTGAAAGAAATCGTGTTTGGCTTTTAGGAGAAATGGATGAAATGGGTTGGAAGTTTAAGAATGGGTTTGAATTCATGGGTGAACTCGGGTTGGCAGCGGGTAAGGTATCGGGTTGAACTGGATGGGTTGGGTCGCGGGTTGGGAATGGGTTTGGGCAGGTGGCTACTTGGGTGTTGGTTTGGGGATAGTAGTAGGTGGTGGGTGATGGTGGTGAAGAGAGAGGGCTTTGGTTAGAGGTGTAATTGGTAATGGAGGTATGAGTGAGAGGAGAGAAAGTGGTTGGGTGGAGAAGATGACTTGGGGGTGATATGGTGTGGTGAGGTGTAGGGTGTATGTGTGAGGTGTATGGGAGAAGTTTAGGTGTATGTGAGTGTGTGTTAGGGATAATGTGTATGTTTAACTTTGCACCCTAAATTAAATAAAATAAGAAAATACGAAAAATAAACCTAATAATATAAAAATAAGTAAAATAAAAATAAAAATAAAAATCAACTATAAATAAAAATCAACTAAAAAAATAAAACTAACTAAAAAAAATAAAAATAACACGACACACAATACAAACTCTAAAAACTAAACACGACTCAAATAAAAATTAGTAAAATAAAATAAAACAAAACAAAAATAATAATACTAACCAAAAACTAAAAACAAACAAAAATAAGATAAAATAAATAACCAAAACTCGGTGCGCAAATAAAATATAAGAAATCCTAAAATAAACACGATTCAGAATAAAAATAAAATCTAAAAGTTAAACGACACAACTAAAAAAATCTAAAAATCTAAAATAAAATAAAAAGGGACAAACCAAACGCACACGGGGCTCGAGTGATTGGATTGGGAAGGTCGGGGCTTGGCTAGGGTTACGGGACTGGGTATACGCGCTTAGATCCATTTGATGCGCATTTGCCTTGATTTAAGCGTTTGAACTCCGCAATGCGCATTTGACCTACAAAATAAACATTAACGCGCATAAGACCTATTTTGTCGAGAATTAACAATTGAAATGTACACTTTTGGGTGCTTATCAAACTTCATCCTCAATCGCTCACTTTACCAAGAGCTGATTCCTTTGTTTTTCTTGATAAGATGGCTAGTAGGATCCACGTGAAGCCGGTGGAAATATACCTGAGGGGTAATGCCTAAAATATCATATATTTACCAAGCAAATACATCGACATTTCTTTTTAAAAACTCCATGAGTTGATCGGCTTCTTCGTCTGACAATTATAATGAGAAAGTAATTTTTAGGTAGTGGTGGATCAAAATAAACTATTCTCATTTCCTATTTGATTAGTTTATACGGGTCTCTTTGGTCTCTTCAGCCCTTGTTCGAGTGTCATGTGGTTCTTATTTGGATTGTTTGATCTTAGTGCCATCATACTTTAGACATTTCTTGGATTTGGTTTGCTTTTGCTTTATGATAATGATAAAGTACTCTTAGACGTTGCCCGATCTCCCCTAATCTTCACCATGCCTTGGTCACTCACAAAATTCAGCTTCTTGTGGAGAAAAGATAACACGTGGTCACAATCCTGGTGGTAGATGCACCGTTGGTTTGCATGCTGTTAATTGAGATCTCTCGATATCTTGGATGGAATCTTATATAAGTCTTGTCCTTAAACTAAGAGAGGATCTCGTAGATAGAAACTTTGAAGAAGGTTTTGACTACTTATAGTCATTTTCATTAGTTGACATCTTTTCTTTGCCCTAGGGCCTATATTTTTTCCCCTCGTTTTTAACCGACGAAAATTTCACTTGTAAGGTCACAAATTTCCAATTGAGTCTTATGTAGTGTTGGATCAATTCTGGACAAAACCATTTGAGTCATAGGATAGAAGTTTTTCCTATCAAGCCTATGACGTGTTTGAGGAGTTGAAGATGTAGCGGCCCAGAATTTAAAAACTTCATCATTGTCGATTTTTGTGCCAAATTTCACGTCATCAACATGTGGATTCTAATGTCTCCTAAAGGTATGAATGCATTAATATATATATATATATATATATAGGAGCTTGGAAATTTATTTTGGGTGTTAGTATTTTTTTGTTAATTTTTTTTATGCTATAGTTCTAAAGATTTTGTTCTTGGACGCCTTTCCGTAGAAAAATCATACCAAATCCAAAAAAAATCAGAAAAATACGAAACTAACGACCACACGTTCGTATCGAAATTCTGTAGAATTATGGCCTGAAATCTTGTTAGAAAGGTCATTCGAATGAGATTTCAAATGAGATTTCAGTTTGTCCATTTTTTGCCAGTTTTCATTTTTAACCCCCCACTACCCCACTACTTTGTACCAGTTTTAATATGTGCGGGATGATACTTTTTGCTAAGACTTTTCATACTTTTCTAAGGCCTCTTGAGAGCAAAAATTCTCTAAGAAAGGTCTCCTTGGTTTTTGTTAAAAATGTTCAATCCTTAGAACAAAACCAAGTGTTTCACACCCATAGTTTTAGTTTATTTTATTCCAAGTTCTTTTATATATATATATATTTGCTTGGAGTGTTTGGCATCGGGTTCTACTCTACCCTTTGAAGAGTTTGTTTGGGTTTGCTTCTACATTCCACAAAGAAGAAGATTTTGTTTGCTGCGGCGTTCCAACTCGGAGAAAGGCTTCGGGTGCGGGTTGACCGTTGACTAAAAGCTTCATTGGAGGACTCCAAGGTTCTGGCGGAGTCCGGGATTATCGACTAGGCGAAGGTAGTTACAAGAAGACGCGTTAAGGCTTGGACGAAGTCAAGTCATGTATAGTAAGTCATCTGTTTTGTAAACATAAAACTGTACTTAGTGGACTTAAGGCAAGGGGTCGTCCGAGGTTTTTCCCATTTTGGTTTTCCTCGTATATCGCGGCGTAATGGTTTGTGATTTATTTTATCTTGCTATATCACCTAGATGCATGCTTAGGACTGAAAGATAAAATATGGTTTAAATCACTACCCATGCTTAATTTGGTGCTAAAATTAATTTGGATAATATTTAATTAATTTAGTTCAAGTCACTAATTTTAATTTAATAAAATTTGGTTTGGCCTATGTAGAAAAATGAATTAATCTTGTTAGGCAAATTTTAGGACTTGGATTAAATTAAGTTGTTTAAGTGAAAATTAATTTGTTGATTAATTTAATGTCACTTTTAGTTTAGTTTATTTTAATTTGAAAGAAATTAGAATTTGTAGTTTATATTGTGTTGAACCATTCTATTCCGCATTAAAGGAAACTTAATATAAAAGAATTTTTAAAATTTAGGGGCTTCCATGCCTACAAGTGGTATGAGAGCGGGTTACACTAAATTATTGTGCGATCCTAATTTTTAGATTTTTTTTTTGGAAAAATATGCATTTTTGAAATTTTCAGAACATGATAGTTCATTACTCTTCACTTGTTATACCCTATGAGTAATGGATTGCATGTTTGCGTACTCTAGCTTTTGTGCTACATATCTTATATTCTTGCCAGTTGTATGCTTGTTATCATTTTCTAGTCCATTCGTCATCATATATGCTTTGCTAGAATTATGACTTATTTATATGTTGTATTTATCTTTTTCATTTTGTTTGGTATTAATGAAAAATACAAAATGATTTTTATTTGCCTTTTGAGTTAATTTTTTTTGTGTGTTTGGTAAAAATTTGAAAAACTCAAAAGGATTTTATTTTTGTGTGTATTTTAGTTTTACACACATTTTGTGACATATGTTTGTGTTAGAATCCTTCATACCGCTACCATGTGATGTGACTAGGACTTTTGATTAAAATTTTAATCCTTAAAATGTTCTTTATCATGCTTACATGGAGTAGTTTAAGTTTGACTTACCTAATGGATTCACTTTTATATGCCTCTTTACACACATGCACGAGCTCTTTTGAAACCATAACTTCACATGTTATATTTGAGCTTTCTGAGGTGTTCTCCTACCAATTTAGTCATCTACATACTATGACCTAGGAGGACTAGTGCATGTTAAAATCCGTTGCACGTGATAATTGAGAGATAAAAAAAATGATATATATATATTTGTGCACGGGGAAGGGCTCTGAAAGAAAATATTTTTCTTTGCGAGTAAGCCACCATTTGCTATGGACCTAAAATAAATATGTGGTCCCAAGGCCTAAAAGAATAGGGCAATAAAAGAAAAACTTTAGCCAAGGCCTATAATTGTTTGGTTTGATATAGTCATTCAAAATAATAATATATTTATTTTGAAAGAGTTTGGATGGTATATCAACGGTATGCACAATGTCCATTTATCCTAGTAATTCTTTAAATGTCATGGCTCTATTGGTTTGTAGAATCATCAACATGCTAGGCTTGTATGCATTATGTTTGTTTGTTCACGAGTTCACTTTATCCTGTCACATAAAGGCTAAATTTTAGTTGATAAAGTTTTGCAATCAAATAAGAACTTCCTGAACATGTTTAAATGATTGGGTTTTAAATTCTTTAGTATCTAGTTCACACCCCTTAACTTCCGTTTCCATATGACACATTTATGCCATAAGAGTGTGAAAAACTCATGTTATATTATTTTGTGTCATTTGTGAGTTTATATCTATATGTGTGTGCTTGTGTATATTTTATATCTATTGTGTATACATATATATGATATTATGTTTTATTTTGAGTCTTTACCATTTTAGCTAGTCCACCTATGCCTTAATTCATAATTGATACCTAACTTGTTGCAAAATTTTGTTTGATATCACATGCCTAGTTTCTTATGTTTCAAATTGATATCATTTTATTCGCATCGTAGTTAGTATCCATTATCACTTACTTGGATTAGTTATTATCGTTTATTGCCCATAGCTCTTCTTGATCCTATCTCTTAAGCATCATTTTGTTTTACTTGTTTTCCCGTATTTATATCCCTTATGTCGTTTTTAGGGAGAGAAATCGTACTTAGTTAAAAGGGGAAAAAATGAGTAATTGATTAGTTATTTTATCCTTTGTCTATTCCTGAACAAAAAGGGGGAGAATGATAGGGGCAGAAATGGTATCTAATCATATTGAAATCGTATCTTGGCTTGGGAGATTTAACTTAGGGGGAGACGTCTTTCTAAGTAGGTCATTTATTTGATAAAGAGGAGAATTAATTTAGGTGGAGTATTTATTTTAATTACATTTAATATTTTGATATTCCCTATGCGTTTAATGTTTTGCTTAAGTGTGCGGGTTTTATTCTAAACGGCAAGTTTCATTTGGCAAAGATAGTGTTCCTTGGATTTTCGAGTCATGCTTGTATTTTATTTTTTTTTGGGTGGGATATTTTTGAGTCTAGTTGAGCTTTACGGCCCATTAGGATTTTTATTTGAGTTTTTAAAAAGCGAGATGGTTCAATTAAACACACACAAACACCAAATTTTAATTTCTTTTCAAATTAAAATTAAATAAGTGAAATAAGATTAAATCCACACAAATTTAATTTCACTTAAACCAACATAATTCAACCCAAGTCCTAGAAATTTGCCTAAGTCATATTTTTAATATTACCAATTTAGGACAAACCAATTTTAACAAATTAAATGATGACTTCAATCAAATTAGCATTTACCCAAATAATTATGTATCACCAAATTAAACATAAGTAGCGATTAAACTAAATTTTATCTTTTTACCTAAGCATGCGTTCTAGGTGAATTTTGCAAAAGATAAAATAAACAATAAATCACTACGCCGCGATGTACGAGGAAAAACCCACAATGGGAAAAAACCTCGGACGGCCCTAGCCTTAAATCCACTAAGTATGGTTTTACAAGTACAAGACAAGAAAGACATACAACACTCGACTTGACTTCGTCCAAGCCCCGACGCTCCTTCTTGTACGCACCTCCGCCTAGCGAATAACCACGAAGCTCCACTATGGTCTCGAAATCCACCGATCAGACTTTTTTGGTCACCGTCACCCGAACTAGGAGCCTTTCTCCAAGTGAGTATGACAACGCAAACAATCTTCTTCTTTGTGGGATTTAGAAGCAAACCCAAACGTCTCTTCAAACGGTAGAGATAAAACGGTGCCAAACTCCAAGCAAAGTATATAACAATAGGAACTTGGATTAAACTTAAAACTAATGGGTGTGTGTGTTTTTGGTAGAAATTAATTCATGAAGACTTAAAAACACAAAAATATGAACTTTTGATTTTGGAAATTCTCTCTCAATATTTCTCTCTCAAAGTGTGTCAAAAGTTATCCGAAAAAGGTTGGTTCCCGCACATTTAAAATCTGGGAAAAAGTTAGTGAGAACAAAGGTGGGAAAGTGGGAAAAAACTGTTCCCACCAAAACTCGTTCAAACGACACTTCTAACGATAAGTCAGAACGAAAAAAAAATTCTCATTTGAAATCTCGTTCGAACGACTTTGGATCTCATTCGAACGACATTGATTCTTGTTCGAACGACCTTTCATGATTGTAGATAATTTCGATACGAACGCGCAATTTCGTATTTTTCTGATTTTTTTTATTTGATATGATTTTTCTACCGAAAGGTATTCGAGAACAAAATCTTTAGAACTATGAATTCCGAGAACAAAATCTTTAGAACTATGAATTCAAAAAAAGTTTAACAAAAATATACTAACACCCAAAATAAATTTCCAAGCTCCTATATATATTGATGCATTCATACCTTTAGGAGACATTGGAATCCACATGTTAATGACGTGAAACTTGGCACACTAAACTCGGCATTTGATGAAGCTTTATAATCTTGGACGCTACGTCTTCAACAAACACGTCATAGGCTTGGATAGATACAATAGAACACTATCCTATGACTCAAACGTTTTTGTCCGAAATTGAGCCAACACTACATTGAGACTCAATCGGAGAATTGTGTCCTTATAAATCTCCCCCTTTGGCTATTCCGGGACAAAAACCAACAAAAATCCTAAAGGGCCGTCAAGCTCGACTAGACTCAAAAAATATCCCACCCAAAAAAAATAAAAGTACATAGCTTGACTCAAAACCCAAGGATCAATATCTTTGCCGATGAATGTTGCTGCTTAGAAGAATTCCCGCACACTTAAGCAAATTATCAATGGCATAGGGAATATCAAAATATTAAATGCAATTAAAACAATTACTCCCCCTAAATTAATTCTCCCCTTTATAAAATAAAATCTACCTAAGAAGGTCGCGACTCGCCCTAAGTTAAATCTCCCCCAAAGTAAGATATGAATACAATAGGAATAGACACCACTTCTCCCCTTATCATTCTCCCTCTTTTTGTTCAGGAATAAATAAAGGATAACAAACTAATTTAAACATGATGCTTAGAGTGATAAGAACATGAAAGCATATGGGCAACAAAAGCACAATCTAATCCATGCAAATAATAACGGATACTAACTAAGATGAAAGAAAATGATACCAATATGATACATAACTATTAAGCATGTGATATCAACAAAAAATGCAACAAGATAGATACCAATTATGAATTAAAGCATAGATGGACTAGAAAGCAAGGCAAAGACCAAATAAAAATATCATATATATACATACTCTAGATATACCAAAGATGGACATGCACATATATATAGATATAAACACACAAATGACACAAAATAAGATAAGATTTTCACACTCGTATGGCAAAAATGGGTCATATGGAAATGGAAGTGTTAGGGTGTGAACTAGTAACAATTAAATTTAGACCCAATCAATTAAAACTTGTTCAAGGAGTTATCAATTGATTGAAAACTTCATCACATTTGAATATAACCTCATGTGACAATATAGATTAAACTCGATGAACAAACATACACAATGCATACAAGCCTAGACTTTTGATGATTCTACAAACCAATAAAGTCATGACATTGAAAGTACAACTAGGATAAACGGGCATTGTGCAAACTATTGATATACCATCTGTCGGTACCCAAATTTACCATTATGGGCCCAAACGAGTAGCCTAATAAAAATGGCCCAAAATTCGGACCCCTCGCCTTAATTAAATAGAATTACGACTTAGTTTCCTCCCATGTTCTCGTAGAGAGATGTTCCAGGAGAAGATGGTAAACGTGGGGGAGTCCAACACCTCCACTCCCCGGGGACAGACATGTATATAATAAACCCTAAGTCTGGGGCAAAGGACACGCACTGTATTCTCTATAAACGCTCCCCGGAGTATATAAAAATAATACTAACTGCACCACCGTAGACGTAGGCATTCTTGCTGAACCACGTACATATTGTGTTGTGTGATTGGTATTTTATCTTCTTTATTTTCCTTGGTGATTGCGCTTCTCACACTTATTTGTGTTGAATATAATTGTCACCATAATTGGCGCCGTCTGTGGGAACATTTGTCTTCCCTGAGAAAGCCCACACCAACAAAGAAGTTAGAAATGCCTGATCACAGTAGTAACGCTTCTCAAGCAGGAGATATCCAAGAACAACCTGCTCCTCGCAGGATCAGATCTGAAGTTCGGTGTTCAGATCAGAGGGCTCGCCCAGAGAGGCCAGCCTCAGAAGAAAGCCAAGGACCAGCGAGGTCCACGCAAATCTCCAGGCTGATCGATGCCTATGAGGCAAGGCTCCAAGAGCAAAGGGAGTCCTCTCGTAAGCAGGACTCTGAGAATGCTCGCCTTAAAAGGAAATTAGAAAGAATAGAGAGAGAGCTCCATCATAGCACTAGACGACGTTCGTATCTCACTCTTAGCCCTCAGGCGAGCAAGTTTCACAGCCGAGAAAGGAGCCCTAGGGGTGGATTCCAAAAGAGTGAAAGGCACGAGTCAGGCAGTGACTCATTCGAGAACTAACGACCGACTCGTCGTTACGGGAGCCCATCTCGCAGCAATGAGAACATACAAAATTTGGTTCGAAGGGAGATGGACCAACACCCAGCACATCGCGACGTAAACGTAAGATCGACCAGGGAGCTTGCTAGACTAGCTCTCAAGACCCAGATGAAATCCCCTTTCTTGAGGGAAATAGAAGAAGAGGAAGCACCCAAGAAGTTCGTTATTCCAAGATTCAAGATTTATGATGGAAAAACTGATCCCATTGATCACGTTACGCAGTACAGGCAAGCCATGACCCTATGGAACCACTGAGATGCACTGATGTACTAGATTTTTCCCTCGATCCTACATGACGTGGCATATAAATGGTTCGAAAGGCTCCCTCATAGGTCTATCAAGAGCTTTGAGTCCCTGGCTGATCTCTTTACGGCCCGCTTCATCACTAGTAGCTCCCATCCCAAAAGGATGGATGCTTAGCTAATAATGAAAAAGACACCTCAAGAAAGCCTCTAAGACTACGCGAAGAGGTACTACGAGTTATTCAACGAAGTCGAGGACTGCTCGAAGCAGGTGGTAGTGGCCTCCTTCAAAATTGGGCTACCCAGCTCTTCCCTTCTGCACCAGTCCCTGACGAAGAAGGAGGCCACGACCATCGACGACCTGCTGGCTCGCATCGAGAAATACTCCAAGGTGGAGGACGTGACCCGCCTCAGCACAGGGAAGAATGGCCGAACCAAGCTCGCTGCCAAAGGCAATGACAAAGTTGAGAACCAGAACAAAGGAGGAAAGAATGGGGGAAAAATGGCTCCAAGAACGGAGGTAAGAACGATATGTCAAAAGCATTTCAGGCAGTCAATACTGTCTTCAGAGAACCAATTTACAAGATTCTCACAAAGATCAAAGATGAGCCATTTATTAAGTCGCCCAAAAATATGTGAGGAGATCCCTCAAAGAGAAATAATGCGCTGAGATGCGCTTTTCATAAAGAAGGAGGACATAAGACTGAGCATTGCAAAGCTCTTAAGTCCCACCTCAAAGAAATGGCCCATTCTGGGCATCTGAACGAATTTGTGGAGAAGAAGGCAGAGAAATTCGCTGCTAATGGAGAAGCAAGACCTGACAATGTACTCGAGGACGATGCTGGCCATGAATTCGTAGTAATTCACGGGGCATCTGATGTGAAGCAGGTTCAGGGGAATTCAGCTCGGATGGAGGTAAAAAAGCTTACAACAGTGATGCAAGATTTCCCGATCGATCCCGCAAAGACCAATCAGGAAAACGTCGACGAGCAGATGACGTCGACTATAGCAAACATATCGTGTTCACAGATGAAGATATGGTGGGAGTAAGAATACCACACCATGACGCCTTGATCATTACGCTCAGGATTGCCAACTATGACATCAACAAGTTGCTCGTCGACCAAGAAAGTTCATCCGAGGTAATGTATCTCGATATGTTCAAGAAATTAAAGTTGAACATCGCCGACCTGAAGGAGGCAACTGTCCCTCTAGTTGGCTTCGCTGGAAAAGTGACTATCCCACTAGAAAAGATTGTGCTACCGGTAAGGGCAGGAAGTATCTCCAAGATGATTGAGTTTCTGGTAGTCGATATTGACTCGTCGTACCAAGCCATCCTCGAGAGAGGATGGCTACATGCGATGAAGGCAGCCCCCTCGACCTACCATCAGAAACTCAAGTATGTGACCGAGCGAGGAGTAATGGAGATCCATGGCGATCAAGCGATGGTAAGAAGGTGCTTTATAGCAGCCATCCGCCCTAGACCAGAGAAGAAGGTCGAGAAGCCCAATGAGCAGGTCGAGGAACATGAAGGTCTGATACCTTCAAAATAGCAGTTAAGGTATGAAAGACCCGAAGTGGAAGAGACCAGGCTCCTCCCCTCTGAGCGGGTCATGGAAAACCTGGTGGAAGTTACAGCTGGTGGTAGCGAAAAGGAAAGGGTATTTTTGATTGGAGCTTCTCTCACAGATCAAGAAAAAAAGGATTTGACGATTCTATTGAGAAGCAACGTAGACGTTTTCGCATGGGAACCATACGAGCTGCCTGGAATTGATACCAGTGTGGTTTGTCATCGATTGCATATCGACCCCACTTTTAAACTTATAACCCAAAAGGCACGGCGAACTGTGCTCGATAAGGCAAAAGCTGTAGAGAAAGAAGTAGAAAAAATGCATATTCGGGGTATCATCAGATCCCTATGTATGCACCAAACCAGGACAAGACAGCATTCATCACCACCGTCGGATTATACTGTTACAAAGTTATGCCCTTCGGGCTAAAAAACGCAGGGGAAACCTACCAGCGGCTGGTCACCAAGATGTTCAAAGACCAAATGGGAGACACCATGGAGGTCTACATCGACGATATGCTCGTCAAGAGCAGAAGTAAAGAAGACCACCTCTCAGACCTATGGAGAACCTTCGAGATCCTCATAAAATATTGAATGAAGCTCAACGCAAGAAAGTGTTCTTTCGGTGTCCGATCAGGAAAATTTCTTGGATACTTGGTCAGTAAGAGAGGCATCGAGGCTAACCCAGACCAGATCGATGCAATCAACAGAGTACAGCCCCCTCGCACAATACGAGACATACAAAAGCTCACCGGTATGCTCGCTGCCTTGAAACGTTTCATCTCGAAATCCTTCGAGAAATACAAACCATTCTTCCAACTCCTGAAGGGAAACAAGACAGTAGAATGGAATCAAGATTGCTCGCAGGCATTGAACGAGCTCAAGGACTACCTTAGCTCACCACCCCTGCTCGTTATACCTCAAGAAAGAGATTCCTTGTACTTATACCTCGTCGTTTACAACCATGCCGTGAGTTCTGCGCTGGTATGCGAGAAGGCAGGAATTCAGCACCCTATTTATTACGCGAGCAAGACTCTATTAGAGGCTGAACAACGGTACCTACCACTAGAGAAGCTCGCCTTTGCACTTGTAGTAGCTACAAGGAAGTTGAATCACTATTTTGAAGCTCACACCATCATTGTTCTTACATCGCACCCCCTTAAAGCAATCTTGAGGAAAGCGGATATGTCAGGAAGACTAACTAAATGGTCAGTCGAGCTTGGACGATTTGACCTCCAATTTCAGCCAAGGAATGCAATCAAGGGACAAGTCCTTGCTAATTTCATAGCCGAATTCACAGGCGAGCATCTTCTAGACCAACTTCAACCCGTGAAGCAAGGAGAAAACCACGCAACAGAGGGAGTTTGGAAATTATTTGTTGATGGAGCCTCCAATTCAAAGGGGGCAGGAGTGGGCATTGCGCTTGTTACTCTAGAAGGTACAACCCCTGAATAGGGAATCAGGCTTGGATTTGAAGCCTCCAACAATGAGGTGGAATATGAAGCTTTAATAGCCGGCCTCCAGAAAGCACACGCTTTGGGAGAAAAGCAGTTACAGGTGTTCGGCGACTCACAAATAGTCTTCAATCAGATAAGCGGAGACTACAACGCAAGAGATGAAAGAATAGCAGCCTATCATGCCTTGGCCAAGAGGCTAATGGACAGCTTTGAAGAAGTCAGTGTCCAGCAATTTCCCAGAGGACAGAACAACCATGCTGACGCGCTAACAGCCCTGAGTTCGACAATTAATTCCCACTTAAAAATAACGGTCCTCACTGACTTCCTCGCTCACCCGAGCATCAACCAAAGCGATGAGCTGCCAGGCGGGGAACATGTGCTCCAGATTGAGTTAGCACCCAGTTGGATAGACCCTTTAAGAAACTATTTGAGTGATGGTGTACTTCCAAGCGATAGGAAGACCGATCATCAGATAAGAGTCAAAGCTGCTCATTTTCACTTATCTTCTGAGGGCAAGCTGTATAAGAGATCGTTCTCCGGCCCTTACCTATAATGTGTTCACCCGAGGGATGTCGAGAAGATTCTACACAAGCTCCACGAAGGAATCTGTGGGAGCCATATTGAAAGAAGATCACTAGCTTTTCGAGCTATAAAGGAAGGCTACTGGTGGCCGTATATGCAAAAATATTTAGCAGTGTACGCTCGCAAGTGCAAGAAATGCCAACTACATGCCCCTATGGTTCACCAACCTGCCAGCGACCTAAGATCACTCACCAGCCCCTGACCCTTCGCCCAATGGGGAATGGACATCATATGACCATTTCCTATAACCGCCGACAACCGCAAGTATCTGTTGATCGCAACGGATTACTTCACCAAATGGATCGAGGCAGAGCCACTAGAAAACATCAAAGATACAGATATGATGAAATTCATACGGAAAAACATAATTACCCATTTTGGAATCCCCAGAACCATCATCACTGACAACGGAACACAGTTCGAATGTGGCCCTTTCCAAAGCTTCTGTAATGAGCACGGGATCAGACACTATTTCATCTCGGTAGCGTATCCTCATAGCAATGGTCAAGTCGAGGCTTCTAACAAAACAATGATCGATGGGTTAAAAAAACAATTAGAGCGAGCCAAAGGTGTATGGGTAAACGAACTGCCATATATTCCATGGGCTCACCACACTACCCCACGTCAGGCAACGGGGGAAACCCCATTCTCACTAACATATGGAATAGAAACGGTCATCCCATTAGAAGCAGGCCTACCAACTATGAGGTCTACCCTTGTCGACCAGGGACAGAATGATGCAGCATTGCTCGGTGAACTCGACCTAGCCGACGAACGCAGAGAACTTGACTTAGTGAAATTAGCGAGCTATCATCAACAGCTCGCAAAACACTATAACAAGAAGGTCAATCCAAGAGCATTCCAAGTTGGTGACTATATCCTAAGGAAAGTCCTTGGCATCGCAGTAAAACCATCAGATGGCAAGTTAGGGCCAAACTGGGAAGGACCATTCAAGATAACAAGAGATGACCTGCAAGGAGCCTATCACTTAGAAACGCTGGAGGGCAGAGAGATACCCCGAGCATGGAATGCAAAAAATCTTAAGAAATTCTATTTCTAGTTTTTCCTTTCACTTTTTTACTAGATTTTGGCAGCTCATTTACTTATGATTAACAAAAGTTATTTGGCAGTTGCATTCTATGAGGTGTTAGTTAACTAATATATGAACTTTATAACTTGCACACTCTTTAAAAGTAACAGGCACACTACTCAGTATGCTATAGTAGGGAAGACACCCTCCTCAGGTTTTCGTTATGAAACACGAACAACCTCTTAGCATTGCCCCTGGCAATATATGAAGCCCTACAGGAGATCCTTAGGCAATTCGACCAAGTCAAATTGGTCGTCATACAATGTTTGGTCAGCAAAACCCTGATCGGATAGAACATCCAACACCAGGTGTGTCCTCGCCAATTGCCACACTTAGGCCTAAGGGAGTGTGACGACACGACCTAAAAGGTAAAGTAAGGCAGAATGGTATCCCATAAGCATACTGGACTGGAGGGACACTTACTCGACAATGCAAACTTACCAATCTAGTCGGCCAAGAGAGGCCTATGATTATTAAGTAAAGAATAAATGATGCCAGAAATATAGAACACTTGTTTAGTCGGTAAGTTCGCCCAAAACATAAATTTTATATTTCTTCGTCACAACAGAAATAAACAACCCATGTATAATCGGCGAAACCGCCCAAAGCATCAATACTACATTACTTCATTACATATGTGTACAGAGTTACAACTGAAAAAATCTTAATAAGTCCGAGGCCTCTGTACAAGATAATCAGCAACTTGTTCTCTTAGACCGTCGTCCGGAAGAGGAGCTAGTCCCTCCTCGACCTCATTCGCATTTGACTCCAATAAATGACGAGGGATGGCATCGATGGGGATCAACTGATCATCCCTCCTGAAGGGATTAGGCCTTAAAGTGGAAGGGGAAATCTCATGACGGTACCAGAGTATTGAGTTCCTTAGAACATGTAGCTCCTTTAGGGCACTCAACCATCCCCTAATAAAGGCGAGCTCTTCAAACTCTATCAGCCTCGTCGGAGCATCCACCCAACCTTGGTCATAACCATCAGCCCATACTCGCCGAGTCCTCTCTTAAACAGATGCCTCAGCCGTGTGACATCCCTTAGAAGCCCAGCAGCAATAACGTAAGCCCGACGAACATCTTCACAAAGCTCATCCATTTCCCTAGCTGGGCTTCTTGCATTTGTACCAGCTCGCAGAACGGTCGATGGGGTAGAGCCTCGTATTACTGGAGGAACGTCACTCAGTCCTGCGCCAGCTCGCGATGAGGAGGAACCCCTTAAAATGCTCGGTGCAGTGTTCGGCGCGTGCTTCCTGAGGAGCAACACTTCCCTCCTCAAAGACTCATTTTCATGTTGCAGAATTTCTCCAACCTGGTTAATCTCGGTAGCATCAAGGAGTCTTGCTCTCAGAGTATTCACCTCCTCTTAAACAGAAGCTCCAACCTCTTCCATCTCTTGGAGCCTGTCTTTCAGTTTAACAACTAGCTCAGTCTGCTCTATGAAATGCTTGTTCCTCAATCACAGCGATTTGCAAATTTTCACGAAGGTATGACGAACTTCGAGACTCACATCAGGACCAAGCATTCTTCCCAATTGAGAAGTGGCTAGTATATAGTCATCTACATCAATTAACTACAGGCCATAAAAAAATAGTAAAGGATAAAATGAATCAGTACACTGAGGGAAGAAACCTTCTCATTTCATTAATACATAAAAGGATCAGAGTACATCGAGAAACAGAAAAGATCATTATAAACAAAAATACAAAAGGATACCTAAGGATAAATTAGCTGGCTACCTCGGGTTGCTCAAACGAAGCTGGATGCTTCCCCTTGTCAGCAGCAGTAGGAGCACCTCTCTCAGCAGGGATAACTTCTATCGCCCGAACAGGAAGGGCATCAGCAGGAACTGACTGGGAGGCAGGGTCAACACCTTCGACGGCTGGGGCAGGGGATTCATCCACAATTGGATTTGGGCCTGGATCGTGCTCATCGAACAAGGGAGATGCAACATCCACCCCGACAGCTAAGAGGGCTTTATTCCAGCCTTTCTTGAAGTTCAGACGACTGATGTAGCCTATCTGAACCTCAACATCTTCATATGCGGCAGCCCACCTAGAGTTATATGAGTCTTCCTTAAGGGTGGCTGCCTCGGACTCCTTCTCCTTCAGCTTCTCGTTCAGCACCTTTTTCTCCTCCGTGACCGCCAGCTTGCTCGAGCAGACCAAATCGTAGGCCTGCCGCAGCTCACTCAGTTTTTTATCCATTGCCTCCCTTTCTCGATTAGCTTTGACAAGGGCCAGGTCAGAGAACATCCAGGCAGCATCAGCATCCTTCAAGCTAGCATTGAGCTCAGCACTCTTCACTCTTAAAGTAGCATTCTGCTTATCCAGCTCACCATTCTTATTGATCAGCTCGTCGCAAGAACGATAGAGCACAGCAAAATTAGTCATAAACTGCAAGTAAAAGAAGATATTAGAAGAAAGAATCGGACAGAATTTGACGAGCATTAGAATAGAGAAACAGACTTACCAAGGCTAGCCTCTGACTCGCTTGCAAGGCTAACTGGTCAGTCCCCATCGCCCTTTGGCGATCAGCAGGAAGGACTACTCTCTCGAGCAGCGCACGGGTCAGTTGAGGAGAAGTGGCAATCGAGGCCCCCTCTGGTAATGCAGATACAAGCACTATGTCCTGCCCAGACTTCGTCCTCGCTTCTATTTTTCTCCTCTCCTCCTCCATTTCCTTTTCCTTCTCTACCCTCTTCTTCTCCTCAACCTTCTTCTTCTCCTCTTCCCTCTTCCTCTCTCTCTCTCTCACCTGCTCTTCTTCCCTTCTCTTCTTCTCATGCTCCCAAGAAGCAGACCGAGAACCAGTGGTAATAGACCCACTGCTGGATTTATGCTTCTTCGACCTCTGAGCGAGAAGCACATTATCATCATCACGGATCAAGTTTTTTCTTGGGAGAACCATTTCCTCGCTGGAGTTGCTGGATGAACTTGAAGGTTCTTGGGCTTCAGAAACCTCTTCTGAGCTAGAAGAACTATCACTCCTGGAGCTCTCCTCGCCAAAAACACCTTCAGCACCTCCTCTAGTATTACTCTCGGAACTGCTCTCTTCCTCGTCCAACTGAATGGGATCGGCAGCAGCTTCTTCAGAAGTATCAAATTCAGGAATATTATCCACAAGCCACGCGATAAAACTGGACCCAATATTCTAGTACTCGTGCAGGAAAGCAACAGACCGGGGATGTTCACCGTCAGCCAAAGGTTTATTGATATTCCAAGCTTTAATCAACTGGGAAGTTCGAACCTCGCTGAGGGCAGGCTCCAAGTTCTTTGTCCTCGCTGAAAAGAAAATAGGAAAGAATCAGAAAAGTCACACATTAACAAAGAGACCAAAAGGGCAGAGCGAAGGCTACCTATGTACTCTTCCCCATAAAATGGAACAGTGTATCTATCAGACCTCGACCCATCAGCCTGGGGGGAGAACTGCCAATTCTTAGCAAGAAAGCCATCTTGACAGTAGTCCTTGTGGGAATCAGGTAAATTTACTACCAATACCCTGTTAGGACTCTTGGCCTTGAGGTAAAGAAGGCCAGAGCTGGTTCGAGAGAAGGAATAACAAACACAAACTTCGGTGAGCCCTAATTTAGTGCCATAAAGTTGATTTATTTTATTGATACCATTGATTATCTTCCATACGTTGGGCGAACACTATGCAGGGAAAATATTGAAATAACCAAAGAAATGAAGGAACAAATTATTTGGAGGGAAAGTAAGCCCCCCTTGAGAAAGCAACAAGACATAAATCCAATGAGCACCCTCTATATCTCTAACATTCTTAGGGAGAGAGGAGCACTCAATCTCTACCCATTCTGGGATATTATAGAACTTCCTGAACTCAGACAATGACCTATTACCTATCTTTGACATTTGTAAACCCTAAAAATAGCAAATTTAGAGAAAACTCAACAAAAGAAGCATAGAAAATGAGCAAAGAGGACTTATGAGATGAAAGATCACAAGCCCATATGACGAGAGATAGTGAAAGCGAAGAAAATGAAGGCCCGGAGAAAAAGACAGAACAGCTGAAACTCGCAGAAGGTGAATGAATGCAAAGAAATTTGAAACGAAAACTATGGAACGCTGCTCCAAATAGCTTTTAAATGCTCCCAATCATCGCGCACAGGACACGAATCAACTGCCACCTAAATCAGCTCTCGACTTTGGGAAGAGTTACACGATTCACAAAAGTGTCATTATGGCAAATCATTTAAATTTACTAAGCCCAACTTGTGGCCCAATAAATTTAGGGGCAATTGTGGGTACCCGAATTTACCATTATGGGCCCAGACGAGTAGCCTAATAAAAATGGCCCAAAATTCGGACCCCTCGCCTTAACTAAATAGAATTACGACTTAGTCTCCTCCCATGTTCTCGTATAGAGATGTTCCAGGAGAAGATGGTAAACGTGGGGGAGTCCAACACCCCCACTCCCCGAGGATAGACATGTATATAATAAACCCTAAGTCTGGGGCAAAGGACACGCACTGTATTCTCTGTAAATGCTCTCTGGAGTATATAGAAATAATACTGACTGCACCACCGTGGACGTAGGCATTCTTGCTGAACCATGTACATATTGTGTTGTGTGATTGGTATTTTATCTTCTTTATTTTCCTTGGTGATTGCGCTTCTCTCACTTATTTGTGTTGAATATAATTGTCACCTCACCATCCAATCTCCCTCGATAAGCATATATATTTTTTAATGAATATATCAATTAAACATAGGCCTTGGCATTTTTTCTTTTTGAAGCCATATTTTTCTTTTTAGGCCTTTGGATCACGTATTTCTTTTAGGTCCATTACAAACGGTGGCTTACTATTCGCAAAGGATAATAGATCCTTTCGAATCCCTTCCTCGTTCACATTATATATATATATATATATTATTTTTATTTCTCACAAATCTCACGTGCAACGAATTTTGACATGCACTAGTCCTCCTAGGTCACAAATATGTAGATGACAAGATTGGTAGGAGAACACCTCACAAAGCTCAAATATACATATGAAGTTAAGTTTCAAAAGAGATCGTGCATGTGTGAATAGAGACATATAAAAATAGAATCCATTTAGGCAACACAAAATCCAACTACTCCATGTAAGCATGGTAAAGAACATAATAAGGATTGACAATCTAAACCAAAGTTCTAGCCACATGGGAGCGAAACAGATGGGATTCTAACACAAGTGTATGCCACATAAAGTGAGTTAAACTAAAATACACAAAAAAAATCTTTTTGAGTTTTTGAATTTTTTAACCAAAAATAAAAATATATACTTAAAAGACAAATAAAAATCATTTTTATTTTCATTTAATGCAAACAAAATTAAAGAAATACAATGCAAAAGATAAACAAGCCATGATTTCTAGCATGAGATATGAAATAAAGCAATGACTAGAAAATGACTAAACAAGCATACATTTAGCATGAGAATATAGCATGAAGTACAAAAGCTAAAGTATTCAAACAAAACTAACACATTTAACCTTTAGATTTTGTAAGGGAGGAAGCATGTGAAAGTAAATGAGAATCAAAAACCCTATCTTGTAAAGCTACCAAGTCAGATCTCCTAACCCAAACTAATGACGAATGACGATCTCGGGGTGTAGGAATCTTGGCTACCTCAGTTGCCTTACCTTTAGATTTTCTAGGAACTCGTTTAAGATCAAAACAAAAATTTCTAAGATGACCTTTTCGACCACAATGTGAACACTTAAACTCACGGCGAAAAGATTTACCTAAGGAGTGATCTCTAAAGGCTTTCCTAGGCGATTCTCCTAAAACGTTGGTTTTGGCTTTATGAGTTGATTCATTACAAGGATTGAAGCCTACACCACAAGTGTCATTTTTAATTTGGACCGAATTTTATCTAATTTATCCGAACGACACTCCAAATCAAATTTGACTTTTCTAGAGTCTTTTAGTTTATTTTCTAATTCTAAATTTTTAGACTCTAACAACACATTTTTCTCTTCAAACTCGAGAAGCTCCTTTTTCAAGGATTCCATTAAACCCCTAAGGCTATCTCTCTCGCCTTCTATATATTCTAGCTTCTCTCAAAGAGACCTCTCTCGTGTCCTAAGGTCTTCCACTAACGTACTATCATCAATGACCTTGGCACGCTCTGTTAAACACGCTTCTAACTTCAAATTTGCTCTTTTTAATTTAATAGATTCTTCATATAATTCTTGAAAAGCATTTTGAAGTTCACTCACATCAACCTCTTCTTGACTTTCACTTTCTTTTTCTTCTCCACTCACACTACCATAAAAAACAAGGGAATCATAAACTTTGACCTTGGAAGTGTCATGTGTTAAAATTTCATCAATAGAAGAATGCTCACTATCACTCACACGACTAGCCATAAAAGCGACAATGTTGGGCTTAAAGGAGGAATCGGGTCCCTCTTCATTCTCACTATCACTAAGGGTTGCATTAAAAGACTTTGATTGTTTACCCTCTCTTCTTAGTTTAGTGGGGAACTCAAAAGCCCTATGGCCATACCCTTCACAACCAAAACACCTATTTGTCTCGTCCCTATTTAAATTTTCATTAATAGTTTTAGGGATCTTCTCGGCTTTGTCATGTGTATATTTTTCAAATTTCTTTAAATCATTTTTAAATTTATCTTTGTTCAATTTAATTTTTTTTTTGAAATTTTCTAGCAAACATAGCCACGTCATCCGAGTCACTATCACTATCATACTCTACTACTTGTTTTTCCTCTTTCCGGGCTTTTAAAGCAATGCCCTTTTCAATTTTCTTTTCGGTTTTAGAGGGAAACATGTCCAGTTCATAGGTTTGTAAATCACCTACGAGCTCTTCTAATTTTATAGGGGCTAAAGTTGGTAAAGAATTTAAAACGGCCACTTTTGAAATAAATCTATCGGGTAGGGACCTTAAAAAAAATTTACTACTCGGTTGTCGGGTAATTTCTCTCCCAAGTTAAAATATGAATTAACAATATCGGAAAGTCTAGCATAAAATTCATCAAGCGTTTCTTTTTCGTTCATTTTGATGATTTCAAATTGAGTGGTGAGGTTTTGGAGTTTCGAAGCTTTTACGACACTTGTACCTTCATGAGTGAGTTGTAAAATATCCCACGCTTCTTTAGCGGTCTCACAAGTCATAATGCGTCGGAATTCATCCGGTGTGACAACGCTAAACAAGGCGTTTAAACCTCGGGAATTAAAATTTGATAATTTAAATTCACTCTCACTCCATCTATCGACCGATTTAGGAACACGTACATTATCTACTAAATGAGTTGGTAGAGACCACCTGTTAACTATAGATAACCCAACCCTCTCGTCAATAGATTTAAGTGCCGATTTTATACGCGCTTTCTATTACGCGTAATTAGAACCATCGAAAATAGGAAATTTTGAGAATGGGGAAAATTCCATTTTAGCCAAAAATATTTAAGGATCTTTAACGAAATAATTTATCGTGTTGGCTCTGATACCACTTCAATTAAACACACACAAACACCAAATTTTAATTTCTTTTCAAATTAAAATTAAACAAGTGAAATAAGATTAAATCCACACAAATTTAATTTCACTTAAACCAACATAATTCAACCCAAGTCCTAGAAATTTGCCTAAGTCATATTTTCAATATTACCAATTTAGGCCAAACCAATTTTAACAAATTAAATGATGACTTGAATCAAATTAGCATTTACCCAAATAATTATGTAGCACCAAATTAAACATAAGTAGTGATTAAATCAAATTTTATCTTTTTACCTAAGCATGCGTTCTAGGTGAATTTTGTGAAAGATAAAATAAATAATAAATCACTACGCCGCGATGTACGAGAAAAAACTCACAACAGGAAAAAACCTCGGATGACCCTAGCCTCAAATCCACTAAGTATGGTTTTATAAGTACAAGACACGAAAAACTTACAACACTCGACTTGACTCCGTCCAAGCCCCGACGCGTCTCTTCAAACGGTAGACATAAAACCGGTGCTAAACTCCAAGCAAAGTATATAACAATAGGAACTAGGATTAAACTTAAAACTAATGGGTATATGTGCTTTTGGTAGAAATTAATTCATAAAGATTTAAAAACACAAAAACATGAACTTTTGATTTTGGAAATTCTCTCTCAATATTTGTCTCTCAAAGTGTGTCAAAAGTTATTTGAAAAAGGTTGGTTACCGCACATATAAAATCTGGGAAAAAGTTAGTGGGAACAAAGGTGGGAAAGTGGAAAAAAACTACCAAAAAACCGTTCTAGCTAAAACTCGTTCGAACGACATTTTCGTTCGAACGACACTTCTAACGATAAGTCAGAACGAAAAAAAAAATCTCGTTTGAAATCTCGTTCGAACGACTTTGGATCTCGTTCTAACGACATTGATTCTCGTTCGAACGACCTTTCATGATTGTAGATAATTTCGATATGAACGCGTGGCCTCCAGTTTCGTATTTTTCTGATTTTTTTTGGATTTGATATGATTTTTCTACTGAAAGGTGTCCGAGAACAAAATCTTTAGAACTATGAATTCCGAGAACAAAATTTTTAGAACTATGAATTCCAAAAAAGTTTAACAAAAATATACTAACACCCAAAATAAATTTCCAAGCTCCTGTATATATATATTAATGCATTCATACCTTTAGGAGACATTGGAATCCACATGTTGACGACATGAAACTTAACACACTAAACTCGGCATTTGATGAAGCTTTATAATCTTGGCCGCCACGTCTTCAGAAAACACGTCATAGGCTGTGGCAATTCGGATTACTCGTGTCATTTTCGGGTCGTGATGATTTTGATTTTATTATAAGTTTTAGGTAATCTTAAATCTATACAAGTTAATCGTGTCATGTTCGGGTTATTACCATAAACGGGTTATCGTGTCAAAAATTGTCAGCCCTTTGGATGGATACAATATAACACTATCCTATGACTCAAACGTTTTTGTTCGGAATTGAGCCAACACTACATTGAGACTCAATCGGAGAATTGTGTCCTTACAGTTTTGTCTCGGAATAACCAAAGGGGGATATTTGTAAGGTCACAAATTTCCAATTGAGTCTTATATAGTGTTGGCTCAATTCCGGACAAAACCATTTGATTCATAGGATAGAAGTTTTCCCTATCAAGCTTGTGACGTGTTTGAGGAATTAAAGATTTAGCGGCCCAGAATTTAAAAGCTTCATCATTGCCGATTTTCGTCCCAAGTTTCACGTCATCAATATGTGGATTTTAATGTCTCCTAAAGGTATGAATGAATTAATATATATATATATATATATATATAGGAGCTTAGAAATTTATTTTGGCTGTTAGAATTTTTTTGTTAATTTTTTTTATGCCAGAGTTCTAAAGATTTTGTTCTCGGACACCTTTTCGTAGAAAAATCATATCAAATCCAAAACAATCAGAAAAATACAAAACTGGCGGCCACGCATTTGTATCGAAATTCTCTAGAACAATGGCCTGAAATCTCGTTAGAAAGGTCGTTCGAACGAGATTTCAGTTTGTCCATTTTTTGTCCGTTTTCATTTTTACCCCCCCACTACCCCACTACTTTGTACCAGTTTTAATATGTGCGGGAATATACTTTTTGCTAAGACTTTTCATACTTTTCTAAGGGCTCTTGAGAGCAAAAAAGAAAGGTCTCCTTGGTTTTTGTTAAAAATGTTCAATCCTTAGAACAAAACCAAATGTTTAGTTTGTTTTATTCCAAGTTCTTTCATATATATATATATATATATATATATATTTGCTTGGAGTGTTTGGCATCGGATTATACTCTACCCTTTGAAGAGTTTGTTTGGGTTTGCTTCTACATCCCACAAAGAAGAAGACTTTGTTTGCTGTGGCGTTCCCACTCGGAGAAAGGCTTCAGATGCGGGTTGACGGTTGGCTAAAAGCTTCATTGGAGGATTCCAAGGTTCCGGTGGAGTCTGGGATTGTCAGCTAGGCGAAGGTAGTTACAAGAAGATGTGTCAAAGCTTGGACGGAGTCAAGTCTATATAGTAAGTCATCTGTCTTGTAAACAAAAAACCTTACTTAGTGGACTTAAGGCTAGGGGTCGTCCGAGATTTTTTCCATTTGGGTTTTCCTCGTACTTCGCGGCGTGGTGGTTTGTGATTTATTTTATCTTGCTATATCACCTAGATGCATGCTTAGGACTAAAAGATAAAATATGGTTTAAATCACTACTCATGCTTAATTTAATGCTAAAATTAATTTGGGTTATATTTAATTAATTTAGTTCAAGTCATTAATTTTAATTTGATAAAATTTGGTTTGGCCTATGTAGAAAAATGAATTAATCTTGTTAGGCAAATTTTAGGTCTTGGATTGAATTAAGTTGTTTAAGTGGAAATTAATTTGTTGATTAATTTAATGTCACTTTTAGTTTAGTTTATTTTAATTTGAAAGAAATTAAAATTTGGAATTAGAATTTGTAATCTGTATTGTGTTGAACCAATCTATTCCGCATTAAAGGAAACTTAATTTAAAAGAATTTTTAAAATTTAGGGGCTTCCGCGCCTACATCACTCTTCCCTTTCCATCATTCTTTGAATCCCCATTTTCAATATATTTGCAAGTTGATCATCTCGATCTCCTGCGTTGAGAATCTCATTTTGTGCCTTATCATATTTCTCACTATCGAAAGGTCAGATTTAAATAAGGAGGCGACTAATATTTGCAAGTATATATGAATTTTGAACACATATTTAGTTTTAAACCATATCTGCTGACACAAAGTGTGTGTGTGTGTGTGTGTGTGTGTGTCTCTCTCTCTCTCTCTCTCTCTCTCTCTCTCTATATATATATATATATATATATATATATATATATATATATATATATATATATATATATATATATATAGAAAATCTCCTGTAAGGACTCCTTATGGTGCAGACTCCGGTACAAACCATTTTTTTTAAATAGTAAACAAATAAACTTTTTGATGAAACTTCATGGATATGATCTCCACGGTGAATAGATCATTTTCAATTTTTTTCATCAAAAAATTCAATAAAAAAATCATTGAGATGAGGCGATATTTAAAAAAATGGTATAAATATTCATTTTCAATCGTTGAAATGTTGGGTCGGCGCCAGCCACTATATTGATTGAATTTTTTGATGAACATGGATATGATCTTCTCAGTTTCGAGATCATATTCATAAAGTTTCATAAAAAAAATCAATCAAAAAGTGAGTGAGATGATCGCCAACATTTCAATGGTTGAAAATGCATATTTATACCATTTTATTACATATCACCTCATCTCAACGATTTTTTTATTGAATTTTTTAATGAAAAAAATTAGAGATGATGTTCTCACCGTGTAAATCATATCCATGAAGTTTCATAAAAAAAATTATTCTTTTACTATTTTAAAAAAAAGGTATGTGCCAGGGTCTGCACCTTAAGGAGTTCTTACAGGAGGGGGCCATATATATATATATATATATATATATATATATATATATATATATATATATATATATATATATATATATATATATATATATATAGAGAGAGAGAGAGAGAGAGAGAGAGAGAGACAAACTCTCATACATACCAAGTATGCATACTTGCTGGTGCAAACCTATTTTTTTTAATATTAAAAAAAAAAATTTTGAGTTGAATTTTTAAAGTGATATCATTTCAAGGGACCCATATAAAAAAATCAACTGAGAATAATTAAAAGTGTGAAAGTTTGATTGATTTTTTTAAAATAGCAAAAAAATTTATTTTGACCTGACTTTTTTTATTTTATTTTAGTTCCTTGAAATGTTTAAATACCACAAAAAAAAACTCAACTAAAAAATAATTTGTTTACTATGTTAAAAAATCGGTATGTATTGGAGTCTCTCTCTCTCTCTCTCTCTCTCTCTCTCTCTATATATATATATATATATATATATATATATATATATATATATATATATAAGATGTTTTCAAGACTAGGGTTCATGAAACATTTCAAAACTAATAAGACATTCAAAAATCCAAAATACAAATAAACATGATATAAGGTTTTGCATGTATGTAAGTTAGAAATTATACCCTAGTAGAGATCTCACAAGCAAAGGAAAAACTTCAACCAACGAATTCCAAAAGCCTCAACGATCAACCCAGAAAACCTCACAAACTCAAAAATACCATATAAACACTCATCCTCACACAAGGTTTATATTGTAAGAATATAGGATGAAAATTGTGTTTAGAAAAGATGTTTAGAAAAACTGTCAAATAGATGAACACTTGAAAAAGTTTCGAGAGAGAATTTGGCAGAGTTTTATTTAGTTTTGAAAATTATTTCTCGTGGTAAACATGAGACCCTAAGCCCCTATATTCCCCAAACAATGAGGGCAATGAGGTAAATAGCCAAGGCAATTAAGGGCAAGATTAACATCGCATAAAAGAGGGGTCGGTGAGGGCACATGCTTAAAAGACCAATGCACAGTGAGGGGTAGTAAGGTAAAATCAAGCAGACGCAACCCCAAGCTCACGCGTAATGAATACGCGTGGGATAAACATATGACCCTTATTGGTCTAAAACCAATCACATAGATCGCAAATAAAACGACCCTACACATTTTAAAACGTTGTAGTTTATATGTTTGTTGTATTTAATTAAGAAACAAAAATTAATTTTAATTTTTTTTCTTTTAAACGTATGAAATAACATTTAAAAAATCCAAAAAGTCATATAAAATATGAAAATCAATTTATAACTTTTGAAAAATTATAAAACCAAGAAAATTATAATATACAAATATTTGAGTATAAAATACATATAGGATGTATAAATACAAAATATAGAATATATTATAAAAATAGAATTAAGGCTTTATAAAATAGAAAATTTTGATTTTAAAATTCCTTAAAAATATTTTTAGGATTATGTTTAGTGTGTGCATTGAACCGCATGTATTTGAGAGGGATTAGAAAGGGTACTTTGATCTCTCCCTTTGACTAATTTTGGGACAAATAAAATTGAGAATAAAAAAAATAAGTCTCTCATACACAAATACATAACTTAACTATACACAAGATTCCTAAAAAGAAGAGTACATAACTTAACTACACACATGATTTCTAAAAAGAAGAGTACATAACTCAACTAACCACATGTATCCTAAAATACTCAATAAATACACCCAAAAAATCAAGAGTCTCACATATTCTTCAATTCTAAAATAAAGAGACAAAGGGTAGAGAAGAACTTATAAAGATGATAGCACCAAAAGATATTATGATAAAAGAGGTACTAACATACAATCCTAACACATTAAATAGGTCAGACACAAATACTAATAGACATTCTAAGAGTTTCAAAACGTTGATTGTCTAATAATTTTATAAAAAGGTCTGTCAATTGATCTTTAGTGTTAAGATATTCAATGTCAATTTTCTTTTTTATCAATTAATTCTCGAATTAAATGTTCTCTCACTTTGATAAGTTTTGTTCGAGAATAAAATAAATGATTCTTTGAGATGCTAATAACACTTTGATTGTCACATAGGGTTAAGGCGGGTGTTTTATTTAAACCATAATCACTTAACAATTTTTTTATCCATATAAGATTAGAAGAACAACTGCCAGTCGGCTTCCATTAATGAAAGTGAGATGCAATTTTGCATTTTAAATGACTAGGGGACTAGATTGTTTCCTAAGTAAAACAACCACTGGAGGTGTTTTTAATATCATCGGCACAACCAATCTAGTCAGCGTCTGTATACTCAATTATTTTAGAGTTAGTCTCAAAAGTGTACATAATACCTAGGCCTGTCAATGGGTCGGGTCCGGACCCGGACCCGAACCCGACCCGAACCCGATCCTTATAATAGGGTCTGAGCATATTTTTTTGGACCAGAGACCCGAATACCCGAAGACCCGTTTATTAAACGGGTAGGGTCTGGATCTTATACAAGATCCGGACCCGAAGACCCGACCCGAATTGTACATTATTATTTTTTAAATATATATACATATACTATAAATTTATATATATTTATAAATATATCTTATCAATATAGCATTTAAGTAATATATATATAAATATATATTTACGTATATAATAAATATAAATAATATATGTTTTATTTATAGTTATAATATTCTATAATACATTACAAAATATTTTAATTTAAGATTAAAAAATAAAGAAGAGGGATAATATAAAATAAATGTATATATTTGGCCAGACCCGGACCCGAACCCGAGACCCGAAGACCCGAACGGATCCGGGTCTGGATCCAATATTGTAGAACCGATGAAGACCCGGATCCGAACCCGAACCCGAACCCGATGAAGACCCGATTACACGGATCTGGATCTCTCTAAACCCGATCCGGCTCCG
The DNA here is from genome assembly GCA_949130495.1 of Sambucus nigra. Lineage (NCBI taxonomy): Eukaryota > Viridiplantae > Streptophyta > Magnoliopsida > Dipsacales > Adoxaceae > Sambucus > Sambucus nigra. The sequence continues at coordinate 763,347,779 of OX422208.1, read as the reverse complement.
ACCCGTTGACAGGCCTAATAATACCATAGTGTATAGTTCCACTTATGTATTTAATAACATGTGTTTATGGCATATAAGTGGGATATCTAGCACTCACACAAACATACACACTATGCACTATATCGGCTCTACTCACAGTTAAGTAAAGTAAGCTGCCTATCATACTACGATATAAAGTGACATTAAGATTTTTCCCAAATAAGTCTTTTGACAGTTTGATAGAGGAACTAATAGGTATTCTAGAAGTCTTACAAATAGTTAAACTAAAATGTTTGATCAAATCATTAGTATATTTAGATTAACAAATAAAGATATGATCATATTTTTGAGTTACTTGAATACCTAAGAAAAATGGAGTTATCTCATCATAGACATTTGAAACTAAGATTTCATTATGTTAGCAAATTTTTCAGCTTCCGAGGGAGAAGTAAACCCAAAAATGATGTCATCAACGTAAATTTGATAAATTAGCAAATAGATTTTATTACGTTTAATAAATATTATATGGTCAAATCCCCCTCGGTTGAAACCATTTTCCCTTAAAAAATTTGCTATTCTCTCATACCATGCACGAAGGGCATGTTTTAAACCATAAAAGGGATTTCTTTAATCAAAAGACATGATTTGGAAATAAACGATCTAGAAACCTTTAGCTTGTTCACCATAAACTTCTTCATTTAAAATTCCATTTAGAAACGCGAATCTTATGTCAATTTGATAAATTTTAAATTTTAAATGGCATTAGACGACATGTAAGAGCCTAACAGGTTTAGGTTTAGCTACAAGAGCAAAGGTTTTATTAACATCTATTCCATTTATTTGAGAAAAATCTTGTGCTACTAATCTAGATTCATTTCTTAAAATATTTTTAGACTCATCACACTTATTTTAAAAAATACACTTTATTCCAATTATATTAATGTGAATAGGACGTGGGACTAAATACCAACATGATGTAGTCTAAATTATCCTAATTCTTCTTTCATAGCTAACAAAGAAAATTAATCTATTAAAGCTTCTTTCACATGTTTAAGTTCAATCAAAGACATATAAACAGAAAATAAAGCATTAAAAGATTGAGATTTAGTTCTTATGGGGTCTTTAACATTTTCTACAATATTTTTCTTGGGGTGATTTACCTTAAATTAGTTAGGAACATTAGGTTCATCAGGTGGTAGAGAGTCAGAATTACTATTTGTTGACTATTTCGGTAGATTTTCATTTTCAGATTGGTCAACTGGAATAGGATTTTTACTTTCTTCCATATGATGTGCAATGCTAGCATTCACAACAACAAATTGGATTTCATTATAGATTTTTTTTAAAGATTAAACACACGATATGTACGAATATTTTGTGTATGGCCTAAAAAGATAGCCTTTTCACCTCTAATGTTAAATTTTGACATGTGTTCTCTTTCTTTACAAATATAGCATTCACTGTCAAAACACTAAAGTATTTAAAATTAGGTTATTTGCTATACCAAATTTCGTATGCAGTTTGTTTAGATTTTTTCCTTAAGTATACACAATTTATTATATGACATCCAATTTGTGTAGCCCCAGCCCATAAATAGTTTGGTCAATTTTTAGTATGAAGTAAGACACAAGCCATTTCTTATATGATTCCGTTCTTTCTTTCAGCCATCCCATTTTGTTGATGGATTTTTGGTGCACTAAACTCATATTTATAATAATTCCCTATACAGTATTCTACGACACCAATATCATTAAACTCTCCGCCCATGTCACTTCAAATCCAAGTTACTTGGATATCCTTTTCATTTTTAATCCTTAAAGGATTCTTATTTTTTTTTTAAACTGTCAGATTTTTTGATTTCATAAAAGCAACCCAAGTAAATCTAGAAAAATCATTTACAATGACAGGAATGTAGGAGTTTCCACATAAGCTAGTAGTCTTAGAGGGTCCTTTTAAATCCATGTATAGTAATTCTGAAGGATTAGATGTTAAAACATCCTTGACGTTCTTATGAGGGGCTTTATGCATCTTTTCTATTTGACATGGCCCACAAATAAAATGTTTAATTTTTGGAATTTGAGGTAGATCAAGAACTAGGTTTTGACTAGTTAATTTAGTAAGACTATCATAATTAATGTGTCCATGCCTCTCATGCCATGTCTAAGTCACTAAGTCTATCAGATAAATAATTTTTAAAATATTTATTTAGAATAACAACATAGCAATTGTTAGGAATCTCTTCACATTTAATTGTTCCTTTACTTATGATTCGAGATATTTTGCCATCTCCAAAAGTGTTATTTACTCCAACAAAAGTTTTTAAAGATGAAAATATTTCTTTGTTCGTAGTCGTAAGAGTTTTAATAAGAATAATTTAATGCTAATACAATAACATTACATCTCAGTTGGTAACTTAATCCATCCTTCCTAATCCAAATTCCCTTAGTTTTTGAAAAATAATTTTTAGATTTGTAAGGCATTAGCTTAGGAGGTGTAGTCTTCTTAATAGGTTCAACCTTAATAGTTATACTAGGTCTATTAGTTTTTCGATTTTTTTAGTTTTGATTTAATCGTTTATAACATAAATTCTCTAAGTGACCAGTTTTGCCACAAAATTAAAGCGATAGGTTTGCATAGCAGTATAAGGAACTTGAGTCTATTTTTGAAAGTGCGAAAAAGACATACGAACATTTGAGGATTTTGGATAGTCTTTATTGGAGGATACAAAATTTGTTTCAAACATTTCTTTTCCTTTAAAACCAATTCTTTCTTAATCACCAGAAGAAGACTTTCTAGAATTCACAAATTATTTTATAATGATGCCAGATTTGTTGAAAGTATTAATTTTGTTCAAAGCTTCTTTCTGTTTAGTTTGTGATTCATCAAAATTGATTAAGACAACCTTATGTTTTTATTCTAATGAAAAACATCTTTAATTTATTTTGGAAATATTTTTCTCTAACATCAGTTTTACAGTTTCAAGCTTTTCTGTTTGCATAAAAGATTCATTAAAAATAAAGCGAATTTGATTGTTAAGTGCATCAATTTTGGATTATAGTCTAACATTAACTTTGCCTAAGTGAATACACTTTTTCAAGGTAGACTTATAAAGTTTCTTAAAATGTAGGCCACCATCATCACAATCACTATCAAAATAATTTAGTTTAAGGGAAGTTCATTATAATCATCATTTTTATCATCCCAGTTAAAAGTAGAATCATAAAGGGATTTACATACAGTAATAGAAGTATGATTATGCACATGAGTCTTAATAGGCAGTAAAACATTTACATGAGGTAAATCATAATTGTCAATAAATAATTCAAAATTATCAGACATAAAAGATAAATATTCAATACCCTCATCGTACTCATTTAAACATATAAAAGTAAAAGCCATAAGATTATTGCAACTATCACTATAGTCATTGTTGGAGTCAGAAATGTCATCCCAAGTTTTAGATAAATATTCCTTGTTAGAAGATTGTCATTTTGTTTTGAAAAACATTTATTAGCATAATGACCAAACTCATTACTCTTTTTGCATTGAATATGATTCAAGTTTTTGTTATGGTCATATTTTTCAAAAGATTTCTTTTCAAACTATTTTTCACGTGGCTTATTTGAATAAACAGGTTGGCCTTCTTTAGAAGCATATTTATTTCTAAATTTAACAAATTTCCTCAAGTATTTAGACAACAAAGCAATTTCATCATTTAATGACTCAAGAAACATAAATGAATCATCAACACTAGACAATAAAGACACAAAAGTAAGACTGTTAGCATTAGATTTAAAGACTAAGGATGGTTGTGCAGCATGTGCTTTTGATTTTCCTCTTTAATTTTAGTTTAAAGTAGTTTCAAGTTCAAAACTCTTCATTTTACTACATAATAGTTCACGTTTCATGTTAGGATCGCCCATTTCTTATATGGCATGTTTCTTCAGGCAAAAGTATGAGGTAAAGATCTTAGTATTTTAGCACAAATCTCATAATCAGCATATACAATACCATTAGCATGCGATTGATACTATGTCTTCAAACCTAAGGAATAATTCATCAAAATTTTCATCATCTTTCATAAAATGGTATCATACTCTAGCATCACCATCATGTGTAGACATTAAAATGTCCCAAGCTTCCTTAAAAGTTGTGCAGGCTGAGATTCTTTTAAACTCAAACTCACCCACTACTTGAAAAATGACATTTGGGAAGCCTTTATTGTTATACTGTGAACTTAGTTTGTCCTATCTAGTCCATTCAGAAAGAGATTTTCTTTTAGTAATTAGAACATCGCCTTCACCAGTAACATGGGTAGGTACTGAAAAAACATATTTAGGCATATCCCATACATCATCCCTTAATTATTAGATATGTGCAATCATTCTTACTTTTCAGTAAGAAAAGTTTGCACCATCAAACTGAGGATGAGGTACAAAACCACCATTTCGATCTTTCATTTAAAATAGGTTTAAAATAAAAAGATCACGATCTTAAAGAGTATTTTTTTTAAAAGCCAAAGTAAGTTTGATGCTCTGATAATAGATGAAAGTAATTTATTACACAAAAGTGTTAAGATTAAAAATTCTCTTTTAACTCTTTGGTAAAAATTCTTTAAACTTCACACACACGCGGAGAGAAAAATCAGTTCGAGTTGGTGTGATGTTTAAAGTCTAATAAATAAAAGTTGCAAACAGAATATGATGAGGAGAAGGGGATTGAACACAATAGCTTGATAACGTACGAGGAAGCCAGCGTACTGAAAAATCAAGAATCTTTTAGTTCTAAGACCACACACACCACAAGTCCATTAAAATAACAGTTTAGGAACAAATTATAGTTTAAAATGTGTAAATAAATCAATACTACCAATACACCTAGTATACCAAGGCAAGCACTAAACAATCCCACAATTACTGAAATCGACCAAATAATAAAATAGTAGACTAATATTAAACACACAACTTCACACTCAACGCTAGGGTTTCCAATTAAGAGGTAAAAAAAATCAAGTCTTAATAATTTTCGTTTTCACAGAGGGTTGGGAGATCAAATCTAAAGACAAAGATAAAAAAGATCTTGCTTTATGATTTGATGTTTCAACCTTATGAAAATAGAAAATAGTTTCTATATAAAAAGTTTATACCGCGAGTTTTACAAAATAACAAATGGATCTATACAAACATAACATAACTAAATCATGTCTCAAAGTATATATGAGTTTAGAACATAAATTTAGTTTTAAACCAGATCTACTAACACAAAGTATATATATATGTTATAATATGTTAAATAGATTAGTATCAAGAAAAGATGTTTTCAAAACTAAGGTTTGTAAAACATTTAAAAACCACTAAGACATTTAAAAACCTAAAACCATAAATAAACAGGATATGAGATTTTGCATGTATGTAAAGGGTTAAAAATTATACCCCAGAAGAGATCTCAGAAGCAAAAGAAAAACTTCAACCAGCGAAACTCTAAAAGCCTCAAACGATCAATCTAAAAAACCTCTCAAACTCAAAAACACCATTTAAACACTAATCCACACACATAATTTATATTGTAAGAATATAGGATGGAAAACATATTTAGAAAAAGTGTCAAACATATGAACACTTGAAAACGTTCAGAGAGAGAAGTCTGAGAAAATTTTGGCAGAGTTTTGTTTAGTTTTGAAAATTATTTATCGTCTTAAAAATGAGACCCTAAGCCCTCTATTTATAGAGTCGGACGAATGGCTTTGTTTAAAACAAAATTCCCAAATAATAAGGTCAATGCAGTAAACAACAAGGGCATCTAAGAGTTAGATTGACATCACATAAAAGAGGGGTCCATGAGGGAACATGCATAAAAGACCAATGCACAATGAGGGATAGTAAGGTAAAACCAATACAAATAGCCTGTAGTCGAGCAGACGCGACTGCAACCCCATGCTCATGCACGATGAAATCGCATGGGCTAAACACATGTCCATGATTGGTCTAAAACCAATCACACGGATCGCAAATAAAACGAGCATAGACATTTCAAAACGCTGCTATTTATTTATTTTTAGTATATAATTAAGAAATAAAAATTAATTTTAATTTTATTTCTTCTAAACGTTTAAAATAACATTTAAAAATTTCAGAAAATCATATCAAATATGAAAATTAATTTATAACTTATGAGAAATTTGAAAACCAAGAAGGTTATTATATAAAAATATTTGAGTATAAAATGCATATAAAATGTATAACTAAAAAAATCTATATTATATTACAAAAATTAGAATTAAAGTTTTATAAAATAGAAAATTTTGATTTTAAAATCCCTTAAAAATCTTTTTAGGATTATGTTTAGTGTGTACAATGAAACGAGTGTATTTGATACCATTGTTATAAAATTGAGCCAATACAACCCCTATGGGATTATAAATGGTATTTTCATTTACTGAGATCCTTTGGTGTGTGAATGAGATTTTGATGCAAGTGGTTGTGACACTCCGCCTAATTAACTACCGGGAGATCAGTCATTTATTAAATTAAAAGATGTTTCTCATTTGATTCATTCTTAACAACACTGTCGAAAACTATATTAATTACTGACCACCTATTAGTTAATTAAGCCGGTGCCAAATTTTTTATCTTTCATTAAACAATTGATAATAATATCCTGGAAACTAAATTAAAACATTCACACCATTAATGTAGTATAAATCATCACCAAAAATAAATAATGAATAATTGTCTTACCGAATAAACGATCGGCTACAAAATCCAAATTCAAATATGTCCATTAAATAGTAAATAAATCCCACTGCATGTCCGAAATGAATAACTGAAATAAATGAAGTCTAAATGGGGTAACATTCCCAACTGAAATGAAATACTACACTAGGAATGAAAGGTAGAAGCGTCTACTCAAGTCCTGCAAGCCTCCCGAGCACTGCAGCAAATCGTCTCTGGAATAGATCGTCAAATCTGGCGTCCCTGTGGCTGGACACCTAAAAGGTTTTGAAAAATATTTATAGCAAGGGTTAGAACCTAAAACATTTTAAAAACATTTGGTAAGTATTTATCACAATTTAAAAATCACTTATTGATTACACATGTTAGGTTCATGTACACTTTCTTGGGTTTCCTCACTCCTCAACTATTGTGCACACTTAACTTTTTCTACTTAGCCCACCTAGCCATATTACCTCAGCTAACTAGACATAAGTATCTATCTGGACTAGTGACACCTATAAGTCCTCATGCCGCCCATACAGTACGTTATCTGAATTAACATCTTCCGTATGTTATTGATATCATAAGTAACATTCTCCATCTCTTATCATTTAATCATTTAATTAAGTTTCAATACTTAATTCATTATTTGTATACACATTATCAATATGTCTATTATCACACGTAAGTAGAATTATTCACACGGTTATATATATTTATCTCACTAATATATATAATTACGGTGTCTCTCAAAAGGACCACCGTGAAAGTATGCATACTCTACTATTAGTCCATGTACCCCTCGTACTAAAATAAGGAATATTGGTTCGGCATGTCTCCTTGAACCCAAAAATCAAATAACAAGCAACGGAGGCGAATATAGTTCTAAGCCTTTGGGCTACGCACATACCTAACGTACCCAAATGACCTGTCAGTGTCACTAATACACGGTACATAGTGAGATGACCTAAGTTCTATGTCATGGTGCACAAATCCAGACCTCCCTAGAATCGACAAGGTGGGATCGCTCACTACGCGGGAACTTCCGTGATAGCAGGCAGTGTAGGTATGTTCACATTTAACACCAGTCATATAATAGGTATACACACAACCTATTTATATATCGAATCAGTAGGTATACACACAACCTAATTATTATATTTCGTACGTAGTATTTTTCTTTCTCGAATACTCACCGTACCATCAATTCAAGATTTATCTTGCTATCGTTTTAATCCGAGTATTACTCTTTACTCTAAGGGTCCTAGATACCCCTTAATGATATTCAATAGCTAGCTCTATCATACACTACTGGTCTTTAACATAATTTTACTTAAATTCCTCGTAATTCATTCTCCTTCTCTCTCGAATTAATTACGCCTTAATTAAGTATATTAAATCTCGCCTTAATCCTCTCATTAAGACTATGTCATCATCCTTTCACAAGCCTATTGTAATATAACAAATCACTCATTTTATTTTTAACAAAGTCCCAAAAGTTTCCCCAACCAAATTTTTAGGAGTTTTAGGCTTAAAAAGGAAATTTCACATTTTCTAGAAAAACGAATTGATTCACCAAGAGGCCGAATCAATTCACTTTCTGAATCGATTTGCCTCTGGATTGAATCGATTCAAAATTACGCAGATCGTCTTTTTCCTCAATATGCAAATGTGTTTTCATCATTTTTCTCATTCAATTCTCCATGGTTATTTCCCAAACTTCAAACCAATTGTCCTAACCATTATCTACATGCATCAGGATGATTTCCCACATGATATAATCCTCATAATATTAAAATTTCTATCAAATATGGATCATAACATCTATTCATCAAAACCCTAAATGTCATGTTCTTCATTTATACACAACGTAAAAACGAGATTTTTCTCATCTACATTATCATTCATGATCTAATTTCATAACTCTACATGCATATAATCAGTCTACATGAAATCCTACCCATAACATGGATTTAAATTATTATTTTTTCCAATAACATAACTTTAATCAACATATTTCAAAACCTTATCAACATGGGTATTATAACTTCAAGGAAAACTGTAAATAAACACTTGCCTTGTCTTGTCTTGTGTGATCTGATTTTGTGATTTTGATGTTGGATGATGTATCTTCTCTTCCAATCCTCACTCCAAGATCGATAATGGAGTAAGATCACACTTCAATTTCTCAAAAACTTTCTCTTAGGCTTCACAAATGATCTCTCTTCTTCTCTATTGGCTTCTCTAAGTTTTCTAACCTCTAAACTCTAGCCTCTCCCATCTATATGTTGATAAAGAAGTTAAAAATTCGTAGGTCTTCTAACCCTTACTTACCAATTGACTAAAATGCCCCCATATAGTGTCGATTTAGTCTAAAATTGCCACGGGACTCGATCAACACCTTTGGGTATACTATTCTGACTATTTTGACCCTTTTCGAAGTCATCCGTGATCTCTAAATCATCATCCAAGCCACTCTAAATAATTATCCTATCTCGACCTCAATTTAGTCTACATGCAACTTCGTGTTGAGATTAATTTAATTACGCCAATTTCACTCGCTCTAATGCATAATAATTTCTATAAATCATTTAGTATTCACTTAGTAAATTTAACACATAATATTAATCATTATCTCTTTCTCTTAATTAATATTTAATAACCACATTTTTATTTAATTAAATTAAATTGCTTCACTCGTGTGATTTAAAATAAAATGAATAATTTATCGAATTAATTAAATTCCAAATACGCAAAAATACGGGATATTACAGTGGCCATCCATCCAACTCTTTTATGATAAAGCCACATAGGTCGCCCGACCTAAAATTATACTCGAGGGCGGTGGCAAGTCCATAAGGACATTGTGACGACTAATATGAGATCGCTTAAGTGGTCGATTTGCCCTATTGACAGTTCTGTGAATGGACGTGCACCTCTCCTTAATCTGGTAAGTCAATCTTATCTAGGGCTCCTGGATTTAAAAACTTGACGTTGTAATGAGAAGCAAGAGTCCTTAAGGAATAAATTCTCCTTCGACAATGACGATTTGGGTCGTGGGAGCTTGATCCATGCACTTGCTCAGTTAACAATCTCCTTAAGCCGTCATTCTATACATCACACTCATGCAAACGCTCCATATATTAATTAACGAGCCGTGATGTAGGATTCCCATAAGATGACTCTAAAGAAAGAGTATCGTGATGCTATTACTTCTGTTAGGGCCATAATGATGAGCTGAGATCTAACATCACTGTGAGAAGGAGGAGACATATAGAAAGAATGGTCCATCATTTCAATCCATATCTCTATCCGCATACATCTTCCTCCTTGAGAACGAAACAACAACTCAACACTCATAGTCGTAAAGTTAACAAAATATTGCTTCCTCCCATAGGTGGCGCAAAATTGTATGAGAGTTGAATCTTTAATAATGTTAAATGCCCAAACATGCCTAGAGTACTATGTAGCATAGTAAAATAACTAAATATTTACGTGGTTAAACATGTCAGCCTTGCCTACGGAGAAGAGATGAGAGTTGTTTCATTAATGAAGAAATGACTTAGAGTGTTAGGGTTACTAGTTGAGAGTAGAAGGCGTGTCTTCCTCACATGTGTCTCATTTATACAAATAGCGAGCACTATCTAGTTGCAACATTAGAGAATTGCGCTCGACTATAGTCGATCTCCTTATGAGTTGATAACCTCTAGTGTAATTGAGCTAGAGCGGGACTTCATTGCTTGAGAGCTTGATTTGTTCTTATCCAAGTGTGTTAAAAAGTTCTAACTTGGTCGGCTTCCTCATGAGTTGGTGCTCGATTTACTCTGGGGGTATTATGGGAAATCCCTAACACGTGTCGTCTTAAGTGGGCCCGATCGGCTACATTTACCTTCATGTAGGATGAGAGAAATAAAGTGTTTATGAGTGTTTTATATAGTAGAGACCTTTTTGAAACAAAATAAAAAAATTTGGACTAAATGTTAATTCAAAAATTTTCGAGACTTTTTGTTCAATGACGCTAAAAGATATGGATATGATAACACCTCCAAAGTGCATTAAGTGTTTGTATATTAAGGTGGAACTCATACACGGTACAAACACTTAATGCACTTTCAAGAATATTTTGGAGAAGTAATGTTATGTACCCCAAACAAATCTCGAAAGTGTCATTAAATGTTTGTATATTGGGGTGAGCCCACATAAGTGATAAAAACTTAATGTACTTTGAGAATATTTGAAAGATTTAATTGAGTAAATATAATTTTGGATAATTTTAAATTGACATACAAAATCGACATATTTTGAAAAGACGTGACACTTTTATTGATTTGTATTTGAGTTCCGTTACCGGTGAATTCACGTGGATACAAAAATATATGGATTTTGTGTATTATCATTTTCCAATGGTAAACTAGATTTAATAATCATAATGTGCGAGGGAGGATGGCAATTTCACCCTCGATGTCTGCCCTCAAAGTCTGTACATGCATTGTAACCAACCAACACCGCGTCTCTCATTTTCCAAGTGCTGAAAGTCGTTAGTACGTAATAAGAGAGGAGAAATTTGGACGGAGATTTGTATAAACAGAGATTAGACAAAATTCAATGGGGGTTTCTAATTGAATTCGTAAACCTCTTTAAAACCCTTGTAATAACTAGAAGGTAATGGGGAAGAAGACTAGTAAAAGCTCTCCTGGGTTGAAAAAGAGAAGTGCAAAAGGGGAAGACTCACTCAAAACCTTTCCTTTAAAAGCTCCGAAGCTTAATCCCACCACTACCATATCTTATATTCAGGTCAATTTAGTTATATTAATTCAGATCATTATTATCTCATCTGGACTTTTTTGGAGTGAAATATTTTCTTATTTGTTTTGGGTTTTGTTGCGCAGATTTTAGGGAATGGACTGGATACACAAGATACATCGCCATCTGTTTTGCTCTTTTTTGACAAACAACGGATTATATTTAATGCAGGAGAGGTAAGCATGTAGGATGAAGATTGTTTAATCACATGTATTAGTATCCCCAAATGAATAGCCCCTGTTCCAAATGACGTTTAACTACCGTGGTATTTGATGGTTACTTTAAAAAAAAAGGAAATTAGACATCCCTTAAAAGAAATTAAAGCTATTAATTTGGGACGGAAGGACAATATTTAAGGAAGCGGCGTGAAAGAGATTATTGGAGAATCAAAAGGAGAGGGTAACAATTTAAAGAAGTTTGGTGGCGGAATGAAGAAGTACAAAATATAGTAAAAATTTAAAGGAAGTGTTTTAATAATGAGTCAAATAATTAAAAACAAAAAAAATCTTGAGAAATATAAATGGGCTATGAAAGAAGTTAGGAAAATGGCAAGAGATGTTAAGTTTAAGGCATATAACAAATTTTATACAAAACTAGGAACACAAGAAGGGGAAAAATGATTTATAAGCTTGCTAAACTTAGGGACCGGAAAAAAAAATATTTTAATAACGTTAAGTGTATTAAAAGTGATGATTCGAGAGTCTTAATCAATGATGGAGAGATTGTGGAAAAATTATTTTGAGAGATTATTCAATGCAAATAATGGGAGGATTGGATATGGAAGAACTTAGGGAGATTTGAGATAATATGTTTTTCGCAAAATTTTAACAAAGGTTAAGAGGTTAGGACTACTTAAAAAGATGAAAACATAATGAGTTTTAGAATCAAATGGTATTTTTATTGAGGTTTGCAGATTTTTAGGGGATGGAGTGTATTAACTAATAAAATTGTTTAATATAATTATAATGACTAACAATAGGCCCGATGAATGGAGAGTGGGTATTTTAGTGTATATTTATAAAGATATCACCCGACCGACATTGTCTAAATTTTAGTCATCACTCCACCGACATTGCCCTGTTTCTAGGCATCTCCCCACCGACATTGCCTTGTTTCTAGGCATCTCCCCATCGACATTGCATTAGTACTAGACATCACCTGACCGACCTTGCCTTGGTGCTAGGGATTGTACGTGCGAGGTTCTCTCCCGAGAGCGCGCCAAGTTTTCTCGTGAGTGTGAGGTTCCTTCGTTGACCGAGTTTCCTTGTTGGGCATCGGTCGACCGACTGGCAGAAGGGACAAGACGACCGGTGCACACCTAACTACGAGCTTTTCAACTGCAACAACTTAAATATACACTATTGAAGCTGGAATTACCGCGGTTGCTGGCACCAAACTTGCCCTCTAATGGATCCTCGTTAAGGGATTTAGATTGTACTCATTCCAATTACCAAACTCAATGAGCCCGGTATAAGAGATATATAATGTTCAGATTATCATGATATTAAGTTAATTAATCATACAATGAAACTTTGGGAGAGAATGATTGGACATAGATTGAGATTGGAAAGAACAATATTTGAGAATCAATTTGGTTTTATGCCTGGGAGGTCAATATGAAACTTTGGGAGGTCAATAATGGAAGCTATCTATATATTGCGGATATTAATAGAAAGGTGCAGAGAGGAAAAAAGGATCTTATATGGTTTTATATATTTGGAGAAGACATATGGTAAAATACCTAAAGATATAATATGGTGAGTATTACATAAAGATGGAGTGACTCGTATATATTGATGTGAATAAAGATATGTATGATAGGGTAATGACCGGAGAAAGTATTGAATTCTCAATTACTGTAGATCTGAACCAAAGTTTAGCACTAAGTCCTTATTTTTCGCTTTTGTATGGATGAATTGACTGGACAAATACAAGATGAGCGGTATTCCAAAAGGCGCGCTAAGGTGCTAGGCACTGGGTGAGCGACTAGCTTAGGTTCTAGGCACGGAAAAAGCAAAGAAAAATCTCCAATACTTATATATATGTAAATATATTTATATATATATATTGATGTATTTATGTGTAATAATCATATATATATAAATATCTATATATTTGATATATGTATTTGTAAGTGGTAAATTCCTACATGTTAGATTTAATGCACACAAGCCTAAGAACAATAATGATTGCAAAAGAGAATGATATCACACAAACACAACATAAGATGTGCGTGGTTCGACAACTTGCCTACGTCGACGGGGTGCTAGGATTTGTTCTTTATTGATTGAGAACACAGGTCGGCAGAGTTGTCGTACTGTTCAGTGTCACATACCACGCCCATACGGGGTGAGTTTTATATTTATAAAGTAGCCCAGGAGAGTCTTAAGCCCCACTAACAACTATCCCTAAGAGTTCGGGCTTATCCCTTGATCGTAGTCAACCGTCATATGTGATTGAGTTGAATAATTCTTCTTTAACCGGAATACTTCATTAGTTATGAGTGCACGTGGCCGAGCACGTGCCAGTTGACCCCACAATTGCCCCCAAAGTCTAGGGGCTAATTGAGGTCGCTAGGCTTTGCGCCCTGGTTGGCCGCGATGTTGGATAAGTCTTCTTGTCAAGGATGACAGGATTCCTCTGTTAGCCTGGAGGTCGACAACTGTTTGAGATTTCTGTACATTGATCGAAGGGAAATATTGTAATGCCCTAGGAACTGAAAGGTCTTTCGCCCGTTGAGTGCTCTAGGAGCACGTTAGTAATCCGATATCGTCACATAGCCTTGGGGGGACGCAGACGTCGCTTCGGTAGCTACAAACTATTGTTTCAGCTTATGTGCACGCAATGATCATTTTGGGGAACCGTGAGCATGTTTCTCAGCACGAAAGACCATTCCCTCTCATTCCTCCTCATTTCAAAATTGAAGCACTTGAAGAAGGATTTTCCTTCCCTCCATTTCTTTGTAAGCACTTTATCTTCATTCATTTATTTTAATTTCTTTCTATAATTCTTTCTATGTGTTGCTCCCCTCCTCTTTAACAATTGCGTACGCAATTAACGAAAACACCATCAGAAAAGTTTAAGTTTGATTATATCCCTGGCTGGGTTATCATAGAATTAATTGGTGATGCTTGTGACCTTTGTAAACTTGATGAGGGCCACTGATTGCCCTCAATCTTTATTGCCGAATGTGGGGTAACCTTTTCCCTAAATAATCTGTTCCTCGAATTCTGCAAGTACTTCGATGTGGTCCCGCCCGGGTCGCTCCAAATACTTGGAGGATCTTTAATGGGGTTCACCGCATTAACGCGTTGTATGAGACCAAACTTGGCATTACTGATGTTATGTATTGTTACCAATGGGTGACGACCCATGAAAATATTTGCTATCTGAAAACAAAGGTGGCTAGTCGAGCCTTGGTAGTGGACTTGCCTGATTCCATCAAAGAGTACGGGGATTATGGTGTGATTGTGAAGAACTGGCAATATACCCCTCTTTCTAAGGGTACAAAATATGAAGGGACGAGGTGCCCTCACGAAAGGAGAAGAATAAGTTAGGCTGTCTTTTGCATTTCTTCTTTGTATTTTTCCCTTTATATTGCATTGGCCTAGTTTTAATTGTTTTCTCTTTGCTTCTTGACGGCCAAAGAAAAGAGGTAAACTCTTCGCGACAAAGACGTCAACTTCGTTGATCTCCAAAAGGTTATCATCCAAGATCGACTGCTTTTCTCCTCGGCTACACGAGTTCAACCATTTTTTTGTAGCAAGGCTAGTTGATCGGACTCCAGCTATCCCGGTTGATTTGAATGATCCGGAGGCCTCCACTTCTGATAATTCGGACGAGGAGACGACATCCTCCTTATTTGATCGAACTCCAGCTATCCCTGTTGCCGACATCTCTCTTGGTGAAATCGCCCCTAAGCGGAAAATAGTGGATGTGATTTCCGCTAACTTGGGCTCCAGATCTCCTACTTCTTGCCCAGCGAGCAAGAAAGAAGAACTTGCTCGACTTGCGAGCAAGAAAGATGAAGCTGGGGGTCTTGCTAACCCCCGGGTGATTGGGGATTTCCTAATTAAGGTGGTGGAGCCCCCTCTAAGAAAACCAAGAAGGACAAGACTCCTCCTCCCCCTCTTATTGCTGCGGGTGATTCTGTCGCCCGGCGCCATGATTTGGCGCGCGATTTGTTTCGGTAGACCTCCCTTCCTGCTGACACGGCAGAGGCCGCCAGTCTGACTCCAGACCGACTGGTGGAATGTGCCACTTTCCTTTTCTCCGTGCATTGCAATTTTTGGCTGACTACAATCAGTTGCTGGAGAGAGAGATGCTTCCCCGAGGAAGTCTTCCTGTGACCTGGGGGTGGGGGTGGCCTTGGACAAGGTGACAAAGTCCTTGGATCTGGCTAAGAAAGCTGAGGTCGCCAATGTGAGAAGCTTAAAGAGAAGGTTCAAAGGTTGGAGACTACCAATTTTGACCTTAATAAAAAGATCAAGGAGTCCTCCAACCTAGTTGCTGCTGGCGAGAAGGCCAAGTTCGCTACTGAAAAGGCCAAGGTTGAGGCCGAGGACACTAAGGCCAAGGCCGTAAAGGCGAAGGTCAAAGTTGAGGAGGCCAAGGCTGAAGTTGCACAAGCCAAATCTAACGCATTTAATATCGACTGGGATAAGGCCTTAGTTAAAGCCCAAAAGCAGATCATATACATTAAATACCTCAATAAGGTATTTTATAAGAATGGCTGGGACAAAGCTCTCATCAAGGCTGGCATCTCGAAGGACTCTGAGCTGCTCAAGAAGAATGATGCAGGCTCCTCTCCTCAAATCGATGGCGATAATGATAAAGATGATGGGGGGAATCATTCGGCGACCAACCTGTTGGTGTTGAGGTGGCCAACGTTGATGCCGACCAACAGAAGCACGTTGGAGCTTACCAATATCATCCCGCGGCAGGAAGTGCCGACAAATACCCAAAACAGGGTTAAGAGCTTTTTGGGAAGGAGGCTGTAATGTCAAATAATACATTAGAGACCTAACATACCGGTAATACTGATAATTAATTATGTTTATGATTAATTAATCAATTTGTGTGCTTGACTGCTTGCAGCACTATATATTATTATTAACATTTTTTCCTGGGGGCAGTAACGTCTTATGTTATGAAAATTAAATACCTCTATATTTACATGTTCCAACTGAGACATGTTTTCATATATATATATGCACTTCGAATGTTTCAATGGTTTTCAAAGATCATAGATAACTTTGTGGCTATTAGTGTAGTATCTAATTTGTATTGTACTATCACCAGAAATTTTCTTCTGAAAAAAAAGGTCAAAAACAAAAGAACTCCAGTTTGGAAATAATTCCCAATTAGAGCTAATATTTTATTAAAGAAAGAAGAGGAACTAACTTGGGTAGCCCTCCCCATTTTAATTCATGTAAATTGCATTTCAATTGCAAATACCTTACTTGAAAGTTTAAGATACCTTTTGCTGAGATAGTTCATCTCCTTATGCAGTATACAATGTATTGGAGTGTAAAATGCTTGTTTAGACATAGATATACAGAAATCACAGAATTCTTTCATAGTTACAAAAGGATCATGTGTAAATGCCAATTACATAATGCTTGAGCATTAAATCTGGAATTAACATAAATGTTACCAAAATGAACTGCAGTCCAGTTGAAATTTTTACCAGAGAATTGCGACTTAATGTTGAAAAGAACTATACTTATTTGAAAACTAGGAACTAGGAAGCATAGACACTTCTAAGAAGGCGTTGTGTCCGTATTTGACACGTGTCGAACATCGGTACTCTCGGACACGTGCCGACACTCGTTTTCACGTGTCCATAATTTAGATATAAAATTGATTTGTCCGACACTTGTTTGCACGTCTTTATTTGATGTACAAGTTGTAGGAGGGTAGTTGGTGGTGGGTTTGGTTTATGGAGTTTGTCCCTCAAGGACCGAGGCGTAACCGGTCTAGGAGAGATGTTTGGCAGAGATCTTGACCAGACATGTGAGGGGGATGTGAACAGTTAATAATGGAGTAATAACATAAACTCGCAATATGACAGTAATAGAGGACCTCATGAGTGTGCTGGGACGGAGGGTGAGAGAGCATGCACCCTTCTACAGTGGCGGATTCAGGATTTTTGGTCAACCGGGGCCAAAGTTTCGAGTGGTGCCGGGGGTTCGGGGGCGGGAGCCCCCGAGACGATTTTTTTTTTGGGTTATTTCGAGTTTTATATAAATTATAACTTTATTTCGAGTTTTATACAAATTGTAGTTCATCCAAATTGACTACAAATTATATGTTTCGAGTTTATTTCAAGTTTTTTTGGGCATATATATTTGGGACGCAAATTACAGAAATTTGACAAGGTTTAGATTTTTAATTAATTACAATCTTACACCCTCAGTTTTGAATATAATTAGAGTTATACCTTAAAGTTTGAAATTTTACCAAAAAACCCTATATATATATATTTTATTTTTATTTTTTTCAAAAATTGAACAGGGGCCAAGGCCCCCCTTGGTCCCCATGTGGATCCTCCCCTGCCCTTCTATAGAGTAAGCCTAAGCACCATGTAGTGCTGCAATTGTGGTGAGAATAATGGGATGATTGGTGATGTAAATGCAGGTGGGACAAAGGGAATATCTGCTATTGGGGTTTTCAAGGATGATATTTTTGGAGCTACAAGGTAGGTGTGATAAGGAAAAATGCCAACAAACTGGATTAAGTGGGGGTAGCTTGTCTTATATAATAGGTGTCAAGAAGATCTCAGCCCTTGATCTTGATCTTGCATGGGAAGTCAACTTTTGCATTTATGAGCTGTGGGGTATAATAAATGTGGCTGATAGCATATCAAGCAACAATATCAACAGCAGTTATGATAAAGTGGGTTTGTCGGTTGGCTGATATGAAACAGGGGTGCTGCTTATGTTAAGGGTCAGTTTGCGTCAGATTATACCCAGAGTGTGTTTGGTCCAAAGGGAAAGTTATGGTTATTTGGTGGGAATTGTGATTATCAAGGATAATGGTGCTTTTTTACTCTCTATTAGGGAGGTTAACATATGGAAGCCCAACAACCTTACTCTACACTATAGCTTCCAAGACAGAACCCTGAGAATCCCAAGTGCAATGTGACTATCGATTGAATACATCGATTGTCATGAGTTCTGCCTAACTCATACCTCCCTGTGATTATGAAAATCGATAGTCAACTAGGATAAGTGACATACCTTAATCTTTCGATGATGAATATTTCTTTGGTCATGGATCCTTACTATCTTCAGCTATGATGTTTTCATCGGCCATATGACTATATATAGTGGCCATTAATGTTGTTGAATGAGATTGCTGCTAATGCTGTATTTGTGTAGTGTTCGTATTTCTTTAGTCACATGGATATCGATGTCATGTGGGTTATATCACACCCCTACTCAAGTATATCACAATATAAGTTCAATTGGTGGAATCATCTTGAGCTTCATTTTTAAGGAATATGCTCCAGTGGCACTCGCACCACTCCATCATCATCATCATCCTTGCCTTAATCCCGTCATATGAGGTCGGCCACATGGATTCTCCTTTTCCATTCTAATCTATTATAAGCAATATTATCATTCAAGTTTAATGCCTTAAGATCTCTCCTAATAATTTCCTCCCACGATAGCTTAGGGCGGCCCCTTTCTCTTTTACCCTGTATTTCCAATAATCTTCCTCTTGTTATAGGTGCAACTATTGCTCTACGCAACACATGTCCATACCATCTAAGTCTACTTTCTCTTAATTTATTGCTAAAAGGAGCTACTTCTAACTTTTCTCTCATATAATGGTTTTTAATCTCGTCCTTTCTAGTAAATCCTATCATCCATCAGAGCATCCCCATCTCAGTAACATGGAGACTCTGTTCATGTTTTTTCTTTAAAACCCAACATTCCGCTCCATATAGAGTCGTTGGCCTAACAACTGTTCTATAAAAATTTTCTTTTAATTTATTAGTTATCCTCATATCACATAACACCCCACTTGCTTGTCTTCATTTCATCCGGCCAGTTGATATTCTACTCGTAACATCCTCATCAATATCCCCATTACTTTGTATCACTGAGCCTAAATAACAAAATTTATTAGTTTGGTTTATTACTTTTTTTTCAATCTTTAACATTATGTTATTAGATGTTTCATTTTTAAATTTACATTCAATAAATTCAATTTCATTTCTACTGATGTTTGCAATTTTCCAAGTATCTGCTCTCATTGCTAAGGCCTCATTTGAAGTGTTAATTAAAACTATATCATCCGCACTGCTCCGCCTCGCTCTATTGGCATTGGTACTGGAACGGTTCCTCACAAGAGTTCTTATCTTAAAGAAACCTTCGTACTCATGTTTTGCTTTAAGATATAATTTCATTCTCTTCTTAATAAGTAATCAAGCATGTTATTTTTTTCCACGTTCTTGTACATGTCTCTATAAAAATTAAAAATATATTTATTCCATGTTGTTATTCTAATTTTTTCAAATTTATCATGTCGTTGTGTCTATGACGTCTCAGACATGACACTTGTGTCTGTGCATCTTAAATCGAAAATATTGTGAAGGGTTTATTGTTAATTTTTATAATCTATACTCTAATTATTTTTCTTAATCTTTTTGATGTGATTGGTAAAACACTGTCAATGTACTTTTGGGGAAGTGCAACAAGCTGTAAACGTTTTTATAATTCGTTATAGTAAATATTTAATTATAACTTATTTATTCCAATTTGGAATTAGTATTTCAACCTCTCTCAGACCCTGCCAAAGGGGTTTTGTGCACTGGGTACTACCTTACTAGTGTTCTCCAAATAGTTGAGATAAGGCTTTGGCGCTTTGCTAAGTTGAGTTGAGTAATTACAATGTTCAGTCGAGAGTAGTATTTGACTAGTTAATTTTAGAATTACAAATATGCCTACTATTGATTCAATTGAATTTAAATGGAGATGTTCTGAGAACTAATGAAGCCTGGTTTACTTTTGAGAAATTCCTTTATAGTGTTACTTTGACAACCACTTTCTCACATGGTGTACAAACCAGCACAAAGACGTCTTTATAAAGAAACTTAGTTGTATTCTTTCACAGCTATTTAGTTTATTGTAATTTTTTGTTGGTCCCTGTTACCTGAAAACACCAATGAAAATAATAAAATATAACAAACTAGTACTCTTTTCTGGACAATTCAACGATTCGATCCGCCTCTGACGAGTTGTAAGATTCCTATTCTGGTCAGCGGATGTACAAAAGTTAAGTTTCTAAATATAATGCACAAATTTATCTTGAATTTATGATTAGTTCTTCAATATCATCTTGTAAATTTCTAATAATGAAAAGCTTTTGTCGTTATAGGGGTTTCAGCGTTACTGCAGGGAGCATAAAATTAAGTTATCAAAGGTAAAATTACTCAGAACTTGATATGTTTCTGTTTCAAATTTTCTTAGTCAGTCCTCCTTATTCCTAATTTATAATCGATGTTCCTTGAACCGTGAAAATCAACCTTAGTCTTCTTTTTTTTTTTTTTTTCTTTTCCAAGATTGATCACATATTTCATTCTCGTGTTTGCTCAGAAACTGTAGGGGGGCTTCCAGGTTAGTGCCTCCGAATTGTATATCACTACCTTTCAACTTGTGCGATACATGGGCGTTCAGTATCTGTATATATCATTATTTGAAATATTCGAATTTATATGTAAACGTGTATCTATGAACTTACATTACATATATGACTTGAAGTTTGCAAATAAAATAGATTTCATAAACAAACACTCCTATTTCTTGTAAATAAACTCCTCATTTAGAGATTTTTTAATGTTATTTTAGTGTAATTAACATTCAAGAACAAAGTCATCTGAATATCGTGGATATAACCTTAACATTTCAAATGTTATATACAGATGAAGGTGATGTAGATAGGTTTTAATGTTTTGCTTTGTTAATTATTAGTATTAATTGTAATATAAGGGTTTTTAGTCCTCTTAGTAGATATTAGAATAAGTGAAGGAAATTTTAGACTTTTAATGCTTTCTAATACATGATGATGTGATGAGAGATGTACTTTTTCTTTAGTTGATAATACAATTTTCAGATTTTTGCTTGTGTTTACTCTCTTCTTTGGATTTAATTAGTGGTGTTTGCATCAAATTGGTATCAGAGCGAGGTAAGCTCCTTGGCGTGTATATGTGTGGGTGTGTGGCCTCCCATTGCATCTCCATCTATGGCTGGCTCCCAAGAAGAGAAATCAAAACAATGATTCTGAAAATCGTTTGACAACCCTAGAAGAAATTTTTAATTGAAATAAGGGCTGAAATCAAAGAACAATGGGTTGAGATGAGGAACCAACAAATCCTAATTTTGTCAAAATTGGAAGTTTTCACTTCTTCTCACCCCATTACATCTCACATATAGACTCCAACCCCAATCTTGAACACCAATTCTAAAATTCCTCAAGAACCCTCCCCAAGACCCTTCCGCTGCAAATCTCAACCTTCCAAATATGTCAGACCAAAACCCCAAGACTGCAACACTCCAAAAACCCAATTCAGTCCCTAGGGCTTTGATAAAGATAAAGAAGAGAGGAGTATAATCCCCAAAATTACAGCCTTGATCGGACCCTAGGGCTAGAATGAGAGAGAAGAGAGATGAAAAAAGGTCTGACAGAAAAAGGTCCAGAATAGCAGCCCTCCAATTCGTCACTGTAAGATTGGCGCCCTCTTCGGTAGCAGCTTTTGACTTGAATGACAACCATATGGGGTTCGAAACGAGGTTTTATCCCCCAAGACTTCTCTTCGTTTCCTGTGGTGTTGATCTCTGTCATTGAGCAGATTTGAGGACAGAGGAGAAGAAATCCAGAAAAGAAAAAAACATCGTGAAAAGAAGAGGAGTGGGCTGTTTGGCCCTAATTTTTGGGTTCTTATTCTATTTGTTTACGATTGTTGATTGAAGCTTTTGGATTGAAGCTTATTTGCGCCAGAACATTCAGTATTAGGGCTGAAATTCTGCAGTTTTTTGGGGCCAAAATTGTGTCAATTTTTGGGTTGAAGCCTGATTTGGTCCCAATTTTTGATGAAGTTTTTGGGTGATAAATTTTTGGCCATCCCATATATTTGACAATTATTTTTGGTATTCGAAATTTTTTCTTGTGTTCTCGGTCCCATATTTTGAAGATTTTGTGCATCTTCAACTTTCAAAGTTCGAGGACGAATTTTTTCAAAGGCGGGGAGAACTCTACTCAACTCAACAAAACCTTTTCCCAATTATTTGGGGTCAGCAAAGGTGGGGAGAATGATGTAGAAAATAATGTAGATAGGTTCTAATGTTTCGTTTTGTTAATTTTTAGTAGTAATTGTAATATAAGGGGATTTAGTCCTCTTTAGTAGATATTAGAACAAGTGAAGGGTATGTTAGACTTTTAACACTTTCTAAGATAGAGTACAATTCCTAGTAGTATCAAGAGATGATGATGTGATAAGAGAGGTACTTTTTCTTTGGTTGATAATACAATTTTCAGATTTGTGCTTGTGTTTTCTCTCTTCTTTGGATCCTGGATCCAATTGGAGGTGTTTGCATCAGAGTGTCATTTAAAAAAGTTTTTCTGACCATGTAGCTGAGGGAATGAAGAAATAAGAACATAAACTAACCAACAATTCTATATTTATGTAACAGACTTTTAATTAGGGGAATTTGATGTTGTATTACCCTAGAAATTTAAAAGGGACATTGCCTTAGTAAATAATAAGAAAAATCCCAAAAGTAATTAGTTCAAACACGAAATGAGCCCAAAGTCCAGTACCTGTTTGGCAAATAATGGGCTGTACATTCAAAATGAAAGTCTATCAAAGTGTGTCATATATACAATTAAAATGTTACACTAACAAAAAATAACTAGCAACTTAATGGACTGTTCAGAATGAATGGTTATCAAATTATTTGATATCTACGATGAAGAAGATAAGATAATATCTAAAATTAAAACACAATAAATCTACGATGTTTAATACGATTGCGTGAAACTGAAATCCATCCTTTCTTTTAAAGCAATTATAACAAAAGGGATGAGGCAATACTCGATCGAATAGAGTTTAATTGTTTATAAATCAGACCTGTTTAATGACCAAGCAAATACCAATACACAAGTGTGCAACTTTTTTCTATATAATTACCACTACCTTCACAATCACATGTGATAGATTATACAACACCACCCCAGCAATTAGTAAAAGAAAAAAAAATGGAAACCATTATAACAACACCTTCTATTCATTTATAAATGTAAATTACACAATAACAAATAAAAAACAACACAATCAAAATTTCCTTTCTGAAAGTAAAAAAAGAAATGAAGGAATCCACTTTATGAATTTGACGATCAATGACTCCAAATCTTCCTTTCGACCTACACAGTCTCTTCCTCCACTCTCTTGTAAGATGAGTCAGAAAATGTTATAAAGCATTTGAAGCACTAAATCAAACCCCGTTATAGAGCATTTGATGATTGGGATTGCAGAGACGTGGAATTACCCTTGCTGCAATATTAGGGAAAAATGGTAGAATGATAATAGTCAGACATGTGGTGTGCAAAATATGGATAGAAGCTTCCATTATAAATTAAACTAGCGACTGTCCGTACCTATGACATGCCTACGGCATTCCCCTAACAAATGACAACATTTTGACACTTCTACCGGTTGTGCACGCTCGATACATGTGCAACATGTAGTTTGAATATATGGAAATGCATATTAAGATTTAGAGTTAAAAAGCAACAATATTATACAAACCCAAATTCATGCAAAAAACGTAACCGATTCAATTTATGAGACATACACTTTACGCTAACTTATACAACTTCCGACTGCAGTTGCTCATGGAGTTGGCATTTTTTTAAATATAATATTTCGGTGTTTATTTGAGGGGCCAGAGGGCTTCTTTTCTGTTTTCTTTTTTTCTTCTTTTATTTTAATTCTTACATTAAAAGAGTAATGCAACATATCCCACCCCAATATCAAAATATGTTGTACTCAAGGTATTTTTTAGTATTTTTTTAACTGTGGGGATTTTAATCAATTCCTAAATTCAAGCTCTCTGATAAAAACGCAAAATTATCAAGGGATTAGTTGATCTCTTGCTTAGTTCATTCCATTTACTGCCCCTCTTTTGGAACAAAGGTTGTTCAATTCATATGAACCCAAGCCAATCCGACGACCCGACTCCGTTCCTTTCACAAGTGACTCCGACTTCTAGGGTGAGGTTTTTAAGTATATTAACAATAAATAACAAATAAAAAATGAGAGCATGACAAATAAGTCCTATTTATATAAGACATTTCCTAATTGGTCCTATAAAACAAATCTTTCTCAATAGGTCCTATTATACATGTAGTGAATATTCACTGCATGTTTACAAATAGGACCTATTGAAGTAATTTTTATGATGCAAACCCTGAGCACATGTGTACCTATGAAATAAGAGAAATGAGAAGAATAAAAAGAAAGTTTTCTTATTTGTTACAAAGTTCTTATGGGCATGGTCTTCCATGTAAATAAATTAACAAAAGTTAAGATTTTATTTAACCAAAACAAACTAAAAGTTGTTCTCAATATTTAATTGAAGCATATATATATCACACTACACATTTGGAAATGTGTTCAGACATTTTCCCGCGCATACCTTCAACTTAACTACTCTTCTCCCAATTGTTCGGCCTCTTCTCGTGTCTTTTGAAGAACCCTCTCTCATTAAACTTCTTCAAGGATAAAATGACCTTAAATTTTTTGTAATAGTTTATTTAGACCCTTTCTCTATTTAAAAAAATTGCATTTGACCCTATTTTTTTTTTTAAATTAGAAAATGACTTAGATAGTGTCATAGGCACAAAACGAGGGTGTGCTGCTGGCAGAAAGTGTATTAAAATTATATACATGTTATCAGCGCGGGCATCCAATAGACGCACATAAAATGGGAGTGGGAGGAATATCACTTGAAAACGCTAAATTTGCCTCAAGATTAATTCATATGTTTTAGTTCAAATAGTTCTCTACCATAGAATTAAGCAACTATACCTATCGTTCACTTGAAGACTTCGACAATAAAGATCTAACCTTGATCAAAAGCAATAAAAGTCTAATAATATCACCAAAAGTGATTAGCGACAAAGCTGATTAACAAATATTCTACCCATCTTACCAGAAATTTATCAGAAATCATTTCCGAAACATCATCAATATAGAAACAAGGGTTATTTGGGTTTTGGCCCCTATTAGTTTTGTCCGTTTGGGGATTAACCCCCAATTAAAAACTATTGTAGGATTAATCCCCATATTTCAATTTTAGGTGCACTTTTTGGAAAAAAAGTGTCGTTAAAAATATCAAAAAAATTTAATAAATGTCGCTAAAAGTGAAAAATGGGGTTAATCTTACAATAGTTTTTAATTCAGAGTTAATCCCCAAACGGACAAACTAATGAGGGCCCAAACCCAAATAACCCTAGAAACAAGTCTACACTAAATTCTATAGGAAGGAACACCCACATTTTATCCTCATAAGTCATAAACGGAATAGGAACGTGAAAGTGAAATATGTTTTAATACCACTAGTGAATGTGTGTAAACGTGCTAAAGTGTCTATGTGTAGGTTTGGGGGGGAGGGGTTGAACAGGACGCACATAGTATTCTAATCTGTTTTCTGGAGGTCTTAAGATTAATTTGGATATAGGTTCAAGTCTTAATTATGCTCAAAATCAGGCATTACGCAAAGAGGATAAAATCTCAGTTAAAAGTAGATATGATCTCAGGACCCCTGCGTCAAGATTTAAAGCATGCAAATTGTTGTAGTTTCGTGATAGTTATTCCCAATCTCTTGTAGACACCGGGGAAAGGCTCATTTTCCCTTTTTATTCTTAATTAAATATAGTTTGTTTTCCTTCTAAAAAAACTATGTTTTAGATAAAATGCTTTCAGTAGTGATAAATTTGCATTCTCACCTTATTTTGGAAGAAAAATTAAACTTTGTCCCTCATCATATATCATCTTTAACTTTGTTCACTTATTCGCAATTGATTTTTTCTTCCCACCTTGCAGTTAAATTTTGGCTTCCACCCTGACCAAGTGTCTCATTTTGTTTTATGTATCTCACAGGTCTCTTGTTAACTTTGGCTAGCGAGGGAGAAAAAGGGACGTCTGTAAGTATACTATATATACTGCTTGTCTACTGTCAACTTGATAAGAGAAGACATTAATAAAACATTGTAGTTCCCTGGAGTTCTATACATCAGTACAAAATCATTCAGTTCTCAGAATAACAAAAATATCATCCACAAAATTGCATGATTTGAACCAGCGCGTCCTTGATGGAATTCATTTTGAAAATGAATTGGAAAGAAATATATTAGATTTATATTTACTCATTTATATACTTGACAAGAATAGCTGACCCAAATAATTGGAAAAAGACTTTGTTCAGTTGAGTATATACTTGATAAGAAACACAATTTTATTGGTAATTATGAAATAGTACAAAAGGATAAATGACAATATGCCTATGAATATTACAAATACACACGCATAAACCAGAAGATAGATCACTTTGTGTTCCATCACAATATGTAATGTGTTGCTCATGTTGCTTTGAAGGTTAAAATATGGGGTCCCTCTGATCTCAAATATTTAATTGATGCTATGCTGTCTTTTATCCCAAATGATGTGGTTCATGCTAGTTATTTTGGTCCCGAGTCCATGGGAAACTTTATGGACCCCATAGATCTAATTGATGATGAGGTTGTCAGGATATCAGCAATTATAATAAGGCCAAGTTGCCACATAGTTAGTCAACACAATGAGGATTCCTCCAAGTCGGTTCCATCATCTGTGGATTCAAATGAAGAAATAAATCAGCCTTTGGAAATTCTTGTACCTCATTCAACCAATCCAAAGATGAACGATGGGCCCCTGCTACTTGGGGATATTTCTGTAATTTATCTTTGTGAGTTGCGTGAAATTAAGGGGAAGCTCGATGAAGCAAAAGCCATGGCCCTTGGACTGAAAAAGGGACCTAAATACGGCGAATTGAAACTCGGGAACTCAGTCAAGTCAGATGAACAAAATATAACGGTGGGTAGATTGTAAATATCTATCATATATTTTGGTTTATATGTTAGTCCGTCCTTTCGAAATTAAGAGTCCCTGTTTGAAATTTACAAATTTTAAGGAATTTTTTCTTCCAATTTTAGCCTCCCAGCTTTATAAACGCATCAGGTCAACATCACTTCATGTTGATCTACTAGGTCACAGGGTAATGTTTGGAATTTCACGCTATTTAATGCACTCCCTTCGTCCCAAGTTAAGTGTCCTATTTTCCTTTTTGTTTCGTCATGAATTAAGTCTTGTTTCTGCAAATAGTATATAAAAGTGGTTGAGATTCCAAAGCTAGTCATCTTAGCAATACTCATGGGAGAACAATGATCCAAATGCATGTGTTGCATTCCAAGGGTAATCACACTTTGAAGGAGGATAAATTTGGAAAGTATTTTTTTTCTTCTTAAAATGTTTGACATCAAACAGGGACTTTTAATTAGGACGGAGAGAGTACTATTTTTAGAAACAAGACTCTTAATTCAGGAAAGCCCCAAAAGAAAACATGACTCTGAGGGCGTATTATTGTTGCACATACCGTTCTCTGTCTATGTGTAATACTTTGTTTTCTTGGTTATGCAGATTGATCCGAGCGACGTACTTGGTCCGTCTATCCCTGGCCCTATTGTACTTATTGTAGACTGTCCAACATTATATCATTTGCAGGAGTTATTGTCTATTCATTCTCTGTCAAGTTACTATTCAGATTCTGTGGACCAACATTTGGATGGGGCTAAGTCCGTGGATTGTATCATTCACTTGAGCCCATCCTCTCTCACAACGACGGTTACGTACAAGCAATGGATGAAACGGTTTGGTGCTGCTCAACATATCATGGCTGGACATGAAATGTACACATTTTTTCTTTTAAGCTGTTGCTAAAAACACACCCCCAAAGTTAAGCAGGGCACCCAAGTGAGCAATACTCTAAGCATAATGTAGAAACACTTTCTTGCACGCCATGGCTGCCCTGTTTGATTTTTAAAAAGGGTCCACCCTGGTTGCCCCAGTGGTAAGGGCGACCTCTGTACTGTGTGGTTAGGCGCACAGTGCAGGTGATTTGAAGCGGGGCGTGTGTGAGGGTGGCTCTTGCCCAGTGTCCCCCCTGTTTAGCTCGCACGGGGGAGTCTAAAGGGCTCGTTTGTGTGGAGGCTGAGGGTTATTTAAAAAAAAAGATGTTAAAAAGGAGAATACTTTACACTTCTCGAGTGCCTAGGTTAATTTTCTTATCCTTATTTTCACTGCAGAAAAAATATGGACATTCCGATTCTAAGAAGCAGTGCTAGAATAGCAGCACGACTTAATTATTTGTGTCCCCAGTTCTTTCCGTCTCCAGGTTTTTGCTCTCCTCAACACGATAACGACTCTATACCGGACTTTAATTGTTCGAGTGAGGTTTGTAATTTTAATTTCTCAATTTGAGAAAAAACTAAATAGTTCTTGGCTTATTATTATTAGGAGTTCTTAGTTATATATAGACTGAATTGGGCTATTGAGCAGTTAATTTCTACTTTCCAGGGTTGTGTTCCAAAGTTCTGTGACAGCATTCGTGCGGAAAATCTTCTGAAGGTATGAAGATTGTGAAGAATCATCATATTTTGAAGGCCTATATCTAATAAAAATAATAATTTGTCTGATATTTATGTCTTTGGAGTATATAGCATTTAAGATTAGGGTAATTCTGACTCATGTACCTCACTAATTGTTATAACCTGACTCTGGTTTCTCAGTGGCGCAATTTTTATATTTAGCGATGAAAAAGGCACTCTAATTATGCCATTTAGAGAGGTACCAAAGTCAAAAATACCCTTTACAGGGTATCATACTGTTTCACCTCAGGAATATTGCATAACATTACTAGTTTTTCCTGCATTGCAGTTTCATCTTCGCCCTTTTGCACATCTTGGATTGGACCGATCTGAGATACCGAGTTTGTTATCTCAGAAAGAGATTATTAATGAACTGATATCAGAGATTCCTGAGATTGTAGATTACAGGGAAGAAGTCAGCCAATTATGGGATATTAGCAACTCTGGAGAGGAGGGGGCCCTTGATCTACAAAGTGCTAACCACATAAACGAGGATATGCATGAATGCCCTGTTCCAAGTTGTTTGGAGAATATAACAAGAGAAGACATGGAGATTGTTTTCCTGGGGACGGGTTCATCCCAGCCCAATAAATACCGAAATGTTAGTTCCATATATTTGAACCTTTTTTCAAAAGGAGGTTTACTCTTAGATAGCGGTGAAGCAACCCTAGCACAGCTAATAAAAAGGTACCGCCATCTTTCATCTCAATAAGCTTATGTAATACAACTACTATTGAGTATTATATTATATATATAGTAGTTCAACCTAATTATATGATTTTTATATTCTATCTTCTATTCTAAGAACAGATATGGTGAGAGCAGTACAAATGCTGCTGTGAGAAGCTTAAGGTGTATATGGATTTCTCATATTCATGCTGATCATCACGCTGGTTTATCGGAAATTCTTTTTCGTCGGCTCAAGTTGTTAAGTGGGGTCCCTCATGAACCTTTGCTTGTTATTGGGCCATTGCAGCTAAAAACCTACTTGGATGATTTTCAATTAATCGAAGACCTAGATATACATTTCTTGGACTGTAGACACACAACAGAGGCTTCTTGGACTGCTTTTGAGGATAGCACTGTTGAATTGAGCCTAAAGAAGTTGAAGAAAGTGGTGGAAGAAGCAGGTTTAGAGGCTTTGGTCAGTGTTCCTGTTGTGCATTGTCCTCAGGCATTTGGTGTGGTTGTGAAGGCTGGAGTGAGAAAGAATATCCTGGGAAAAACCATACCGGGATGGAAGCTTGTCTACTCTGGTGACACAAGACCCTGTTTGGAACTAATAAATGCTTCCCGTGGAGCAACTGTTCTCATACACGAGGCAAGTGATATTTTTTGTTGGTAATCTATTTAATGTCGTAGGTTAATGGTCATGGAAATAACATGTGTGGATATTATAATGGTAGGACGGGCATGTGATAAAGGCCCCATGAGGCATATACACTGCAAAAGCATAAAGTCTTGTGGGGCCACCTCCCTTTGTTGTGTCCCCCTTCGGATTGGAAATTCTACATGTGAGTTGGGTCAAATATCCAGATAGCCTGAGTTATGACAAAAAAATATTAAATATATATTCCTGGACATAACAAGTGATGAGCCAAGGTCATCTCCAATGTTTTATTCTAAATTCACTATTCTTTCCAATGTGTATCCTTTGTGTCAAGATTTTTTTGATAATTTTTTGTCTAAGCGGGCACATTTTTTGCATTGGCGGATGATAAGACTAAAAAAGTATATCTCCAATGGCGTTCTTTTCTATCTTACTTGGTGTTTTAATTTAAAGAGTAAAGGAGTGGGTCCCATTTTAGTGGGTGTTTTTTCCTAAGAGAGTGCCATGCTAGGTAGGAAATTTTTTTATCACCATTTTCACATCCGAAATAGTTTAAAAGACCCAGCCCATTCTACTCCTTAAAACCCAGGTGTTAAGGAGAGGGGAACATAAGCCTATAACCCACACAGAATCGGCATAGTCAGGCGTTGTGGGACACATTCCAACACACCTTCCTGGACCACAACACAGCAGCCGGACTACTCGGCACACCGGACACAGGCCCAACCTTGCTTTGATACCAAGTTGAAAAGAGCCAACCCATTCTACTCCTTAAAACCAAGGTGTTAAGGAGAAGGGAACATAAGCCTTATAACCAGCAAATAATGGGCACAGCCAGGTGATGTGGGACACATTCCAACAGAAATGATGATAGGAATTTTCTATATAACTCTTCTGCCAAGTCATATAGAAAAGCATAAAGGAAGTCTGTTGGAGATAGTTTTTCCTCTTTGCATTTCCATTGTAGAAATTTTAATTTGATGGAAGGGAACATTGGATATGACATAAGATGAAAATATAAGAACCAGAAAACTTCAAAAAAGGGAAAGCCTCTTCTCCCACGTAGAGCTGGAAATTGTCTTTCACCTTGGTAAGGATTGAGGACATATCACATGAATCTATTAAGGTGTTTTCATGTCATATTGGGATAACAACTCGAAAACTTTCTTTTAACAATAGGTGCATATGACATATGCTCTCATTAGGGAACTCAAACAAATTAGGATTCATAATTAAGGAATTTCTTACCTGTAAAAGAAGTCTAGAAACATGGAAAAGCTAATAGAATACCCACAATCCTCAGAGTATTCAAGCGGTACGTATGTATATAAACCATATTATTCAAGAGATAGTCTTTTACTGAGTCACAAACACTTTAAAAACTTATCAAGTAGTGTACATTTACAATAAACATTGTCACTCAATGTTTGAATACCTACTTCAAGTACTGTGTTTAAGTCAAGAAGACAATATAACTCTACGATAATATATCTCACTTTATGTTACATCAGCTCATAACTTACCCCCAGCTCGAGTCCTTGCCTGATAACAAAATCACTTCCCATTTAATGTACTGGGTGTTCCAGTCAATCCCTAATCCATGGTGGCCTTAACTACAGCACCATAACTCCATTCTCATCTCACGACTTCACCGCCAACCTTAATAACCCAGTGCTTGGACTGATTTCCCATACTCTCTGATATGGTACTTACTCTCTCGCCCTCTGTTCAACAAGTCTCCAAGTCTCTCATTGAGCCATGATATATGCTCTCCGGGACCGGTTACATCTCGATTCTTGAGGATTGCTTTCTTAATCTCCACCCAGCACTCATTACCCTCCTACAGAAGCAACTAAAGTTGGAGAATTTATGTCTAGTGATTTGAAATTATTGGATGTTTTCTTATATTTGCGAACATGACATTCCATCCATATAATTTATACAAAATATCTGCATACATGTTCTAAATTTTGAGTTTGTGGTCTGTTTTCATTATTGGATGAAACGTGAATGGAGAACATTGAACAATCTGTTTTTTGTTATAAAATGTGGATTAAGTGGATGTCCACTTGTATTCCAGTCCACTGGTATTCCACAATTATTTATTAAGGAGTCAATTGGATTACCTTATTTTGTACTACAAATATGACAAATCAATGAAATGAAAGACTCACTCCCTCTATGATTCCTCTATGTCTCCTTTATTTTACTACATGTTATCAGCACGAGTACTCCAATAAAATTTCATCATCAATCATCCGCCAACCACATTCCACACTCACAATACACATCATCCATTCTTTGCCGGAATCTGCCTTGGTAGAGTTTCTCCAGCAAGGAAGAAAATGAAGCGATTTTGTTCTTAAAAAAAGAATCGGTGACTGGTTATGTTCGTGATCTAGTTGATACCCAACCTCCCTTTTACTTTCTAATTTCCACTGTACAATTAGAAATCTATGAAGATTAAATTACCTTCATGAGTTTGGTTGGATGATTCAACCTAGTTGATACCCAACCTCCCTTTTACTTTCTAATTGCCACTGTACAATTAGAAATCTATGAAGATTAAATTACCTTCATGAGTTTGGTTGGATGATTCAACTATGTGACTTTTTTCATGATCTCGGGTATGTATCCATCTTTACATCATATCAAAGTCTTATATGACATATAAGATATATATTTATATTATAATATATTTAATGTTTAGATATATGGAATCAAACAATTTATGTTATAACGATTTTGTATGTGATAATGATTTATTTTTGGTCCTTCATTCATTTACATCTTTTAACAAACTGTTATTATTTTTTATAATCAAATTTGATAAATTGCATTGACATGGATATAAAAATAAGAATAATAACAATAATAAAAACTAACATTTAAGTTGCATAAAAAAAATATCATAAGACTTGTAACTTACATATTTATAGATTGACACTATATTTTTGGGATGCTTGTAGTTCATCTCCCAAGCTTTTGATTATTTTTATATTAATCCCACAATTTATTTTACTCCTAAAAAAAAAAATTGCCATTCAGTATTTTCAGATCAATAAAATAAAAGACTCCCTCCCACTAAATTCTCTCTCTGTCCTCTTTATTTTACAACATTTTTGTTTTTATTGTAATTTATCTTTTGTTGTTGCAGGCAACATTTGAAAATGATAAGGTGGAGGACGCCATTGCAAAGAACCACAGCACGACAAATGAAGCTATTGAAGTAGGAGATTCTGCTGGCGCTTACCGGATCATTCTTACGCACTTCAGCCAGAGGTACCCAAAGATCCCAGTTCTTGATGGGACCCACATGCACAAAACATGTATTGCTTTTGACTTAATGAGCATTAACATAGCAGATCTACCAGTGCTTCCTAAAGTTTTTCCCTACCTCAAACTTCTGTTTAGAAATGAGATGATTGCTGGATCTGAGTTGTAATGAAAGCATATCTTGACTCCACTTTTTCAAAACAATAAAATAAGTATTTTTTCTTTGTCATCATAATTCTTTGAAGCTGTTTAGAATATTGTGGCCGCTATAGAAGTCCTTTTGTTGGATGAGTATTTCAGCACCAACTAGAGTTCAATATATATAATATGATTCTTTATATTTATGCAATGAATTTGATTATATAATTATGATTTTTATTGATTGTCTGGGATGTGTTTATGAAATTTTTGCACTTATTCTGTCCTTGATATTATGCCATGCCTGGCTTTCTAGTTGTAGGATAATATGTTGGTTCGTTCTAAATCATTGTAGTAGTTGTTGAATTGTTGTTTTTGTGTTGAGTTTGTGTTAGTTTCTATATGAAGATGAATATTTGAATAGTGCCAGTCTGCACCCCTGCAGTTCTATAGCTAATGCTTGATAGCCTTTGTTAGCATAATCTTCAGTTAATGACATCTGGATTAGTTAATATGTGGTAGAGATTATAGGAGATTTCTTGAAATGAGTCAGATCCGTATTATTAGTAAAGTTCGGTTGGATGGCATTATCGTTATCTGGATCTTCGTACCTGCGCTCAGTTTTTTATTCTCTTTGTTAGAACTACGAGAACAAATTTCTTTTTACAACAATTAGCATTTTAGTTTCTGCTTGTGTGAATAACAGAAGATGCCGGTGTTATTTGGCAGTGTTTTATCCTAATATGTTACATGAAAAGTGGGGTTTCTAATAATAATTGGGGTAAACTATATAAAAAACCCTTGGTTTTTTTACCTGACAATTTACCCATTGTACTGTTGACCTGTTGTATAATACCAAGTATGTTAACTGAGCATGTAAAAAAGACCGATATACCCTCAATAAAGTCAAAATAATTCATCTTCCAAGTGTGCATTGACTCACACTTCAAAATAGCTTAACCCTATTTTCAAACACCAGTAACTAAACACAAACACAAACAGAACTCTCTCTCCAAATATCAAATCATGTATGTGTGTCATGCACGATTTGTTTC
Source organism: Sambucus nigra (assembly GCA_949130495.1). Taxonomy (NCBI): domain Eukaryota; kingdom Viridiplantae; phylum Streptophyta; class Magnoliopsida; order Dipsacales; family Adoxaceae; genus Sambucus; species Sambucus nigra. Next base: position 763,312,734 of record OX422208.1, on the reverse strand, counting down.
AATAAGTTCGATTTTCGATCATTAGGGTTTTGAAATCTGATAAGAGTTCAACTTGCGATGGAGGTGATGGATCCAAGAGAGGTTTTTGATTTTTTACATTTACATTTGGTTTCAGATTTGGGTCAATGATTAGGGTTTTAAATTTGGTTTTTATACTAGTTCAATTGGTTTTACATTTCAAATTTGGAGATTGGTGAATCAATGTTTGGGATTTTTGGAATCGTTTTCCATTTTCTTTTGGGTCCGGATAAATACACCAAAATTTTTAGGGGATTTTCCTATTAAGTTCTAGTTGTATATGACATTTCTTAATAGGTTCTGTCGCAATATTTTTTCTTTAATAGGTCATATTTGTACATATAGTGAATATTTACTGTATGTCTACAAATATGACCTATTGGACCAAACAAAAAATTTCATGGGACTTGATGGAACAAAAAAAACTGCTAGGACCTATTGAACCACATACTTAGTTAACGGGACTAATTGGTAAAAAAAATCCAAAATTTTACTTCAAAACATCATTTTGTTTAAAACACCACATAAGTACTCAATATTTATACAAAACACCAAATAAACTCAACACCACATGAACCTTGACCCATATACCCCCCCCCCCCCCCCCAAAAAAAAAAAAAAAAAAATTACCTCATTTTTTCTATTTTCTCTCCCTTTCTAACGTCTCTCCTAAATCTCTCTCACAACCTTATAAACTCAAATATAAACCCATTTAACAAATCATATCATGGTAATATATTGAATAAAAAAGGAAATAGACAAACTAGGGTTTTAAAACCAAAAAAAAAAAAATTGCGAACCCTGTACATACAGTTGCATGTCGCCGTAGGTGTTGGTGTAACTCGGTCCAATCTCCCCGTATATGGGTTCATTACGGTTGCATTTCACCGTGGTTTATTTATTGGGGATCTTCCTATTATGTCCTGTTTGAAGGGGATATTTCCTAATAGGTCCTATCACAATATTTTTTCCTCAATAGGTCCTATTTGTACATACAGTGAATATTCACTGTATGTTTACAAATAGGATCTATTGGAACAAAAATCTTATTTCATGGGCCCTGATAGAGCAAAAAAAAATGTTAGGCCCTATTGAACTACATACTTAGTAAACATGACTAATTGGTAAAAACCCCTTATTTATTTCGGTTGCTTTCCACCATAATCCAGTTACCACGACCTCTTGTCACCGTAACAACTGTTTTCACGACCACTTTCAACCGTGGAAAAATAGTTCACGGTTACATTTCACCTAAACTACTCATCACTTACGGTGACGGGGGGTCGTAAGTACAGTAAACCAGATTTTTTTTCTTATCTAAATTTTGTTTTATAAATAGTTTTAAACATTATATACTTTGTAGAGGTGTTTTGAGAACTATTGCAATGCATTTTTGGGCTTTTGGGGACAAATGAACAAGGTGAATTAGTTAGGTTATTTTGGAGTTGAAGAGTTTTGAGATTTTGTATTATGTGGTGTTGAGTTTGTGGTGTTAGTTTGTGTGTAATTTTTTGTTTAATTTGGGGTATATTAGACATTTTACAAAAAAAAAAAGGTACAACACTTTTGGGTGTTTTGGAGTAAAGTTCGGATTTAAATTTTATGTGGTGTTTTGAAAATATTTTTTGGGTGTAAATATTAGGACCCTTTCCTTTTTAATATCAATGATTGTTCACCACAAAACAAGGTGATAGTTGATGATGGTGTTAATTTGGGTTTAATTTATAAAGAGTCATCCTACATCGACACAGATGTACGACACATTTTATATGACACAGTGATGTGTCGCTCCGATATTGACTAGTGTCGTTGGCGCGAACCCACATTCATGAGGCAATAGCCAATACCGGTGCGTCACGTCACTGTGTCGCACTACTCTGTGTCACAAATTTGTGTCTTCCTAACATTTCTGATTTATAAATTAGTTATTTAAGAGGATATTTTTGTCATTTTGATGAAAGATTAATACTAGGAAGGCTTTCAAATTAAGCCTAAAAATCAGACTTGTAAAAATCAGACTTGTTGAGTTGTCAAACGCATATCGGATGATGGTTGAAATGGATTTCGTGTTCTCACTCACTAACCAATGTGCGTTTGGCCAGTCAACAAGTCTGATTTTTTGGTCCAATTTAAAGGTTCATGTGCAAAGCTTGTGACCAATTTCTGTTAATGAATGAAATCCTAATAGAATGGACTTAATAACAACAAATCAATACTAGAAGGGAGTAATAGTGAGATATAATAGTTTAGATATATGTGTTTGTCGAATTGTCCCAGAAGGAATTTTATTCATTAAAATTTTGATTTCATTTTTGTTTAATGCACTTGCAATTCCAGTAATTCGCCTTGCGTTTTTTGTATTGCAACGTGAATTGGGATCAGGTTGACTTTCTTTTCAACGTGAATTGCTTTTTAATGTTCATATATTAAAGTCTTCAAATTGAAAGTATTTGTGATTCCATTATTCTAATTATTCATAGTTTATGATCATATGATATGTTCAAATTACATAGCATCACCCCAAAAAATATCAAACATTAAAAAAAAAAAAGAAATTAGTCACCTCTTAGGAGAAGAAAAAAAAATAGGGTTATTTGAAGTTTGTCCCCATTTTTTTTTATATTGACTTCGGCCCCTAACATTTACATTTCTTAAGGTTTGACACACAAAATGATTTTTAGCGACATAAAAAGTGTAGCAAATTATCCTTCATAATTTTTTTTTGACATTTTGCGTCGTTAATTCATTTGGGGGGGTAAAACCCCAAGTAACGAAAATTATTAGGGTTAAACTTAATTACAAAGAATTAATAGGGGTCGAGCCCCATTTAACCCAAAAAAATCTAAACGAAAATTATTTTTTGTTTGGATAATTATTTATTAATGGATTTATTTTTACTCTCTCGTCCTTAATGGTTGATTTTGCCAGTCAAATGGCTCTATTTTTTTACCTACTAAAAGCATTGATATCGTTTTAACCCTCCATTTCAAATCAACTACCACAACCAAAGCATTTATATTTTTACTACGAAAACCACCTTTAGTTAGTTTCACCTAATAAAATATAAAAAAAGATACTTATTTATAAGTTTCATGGTGAAAAAGTACCACTTAAGTCGTTTAATTCAAGATTAAACTATCTAAATGGCTCTGAACAGTTTGTTGAAAAAAATCTTTTCTTAAAATAAATTTTAAACACAAGATGTGTAAAACAGTACGAACGAGTTATTTAAGGTATAGGTTTACCAGTTTTGAAAGCTGAATGTAAGGACATTTTTGTCCATTAACAATTTATATGTCGTACGCCGTTACACCGTTGAAGAAATTCAAGATCGCAACTACATCAACGGATCTGAATATCAAAGCGTCTTCAACATCATAGCGTCTGCGAGAATGAACTTGGTAAAATTTTGTTTTTACGTTCCTTAAAGTTCATATTTAGTATTGGAAAATTTTTATAAAATGTTTTTTATAAAAATAAGAAGTAAGTTTTTTCAAGCAAAATGAAGCTTTTAAAAGGATTTTATTTTTTCTGGGAAAACCGGACCGGTCCGCCTCCCACCGGACCGATCCGCAATCGGACTGGTCCGCCTCTCAACCGGACCGATCCGCTTGCTGCAGATCCAGTATACCCCGGACCGCAAGCGAACCGAAGAAGCCTAAAATTAAAGAACCGATCCGGTCAATCGGACCGATCCTGATTTTTGGGGAGTTTTTGAGATGTAGCTTATGCTTTTATCATAAATTGGTATCAGAGCGGGTTACGCTAATTTATCGCGTGATCCTGATTTTTCGAGGATTTACTTTATGATACAATTTGTCTACTCACGTTCTCAAATTGGTATCAGAGCGGGTTACGCTAATTTATCGCGTATTCCTTTTTCGCAAAATTGTGTGATATTGATTTTTTTTGAAAAATCAGTTTTGTGAAAAATCGCAATTTTTCAATGGAACGCCCATTTAATGAGGAGCCTATTTTTGAAAAAGTTCACGACCATGCTGAAAATTTAAAAAGTTTGAATTTGAAACTTTGCAAAAGAATTAAAGTTTTGGAATAAGAAAATTCTCTCTTTAAAAGTAAAATTGAATATTTGCAAGCGTTTCAAACTCAAAGTGATATTTGTCGTGAGCACTTTGGCAATTTGTGTACTGATTTTGATTCTTTAAAAATTGCCAAAAAGAAGAGTGATGGGAGAGTTCTTGTTTTAGAGAAGGAATTAGAGGACTTAAAAAATTCTAGGGTTCCCGTTTGTACCGTCGAGGATAAAAAATTAATCGATGATTTTACGGCACGTGAAAAGACTCTTAGGGATAAGTTTATTTTAATTGAGGAGGAGCACAATAAACTATTAAGTTTGATTGATAATTTGAAGAAGGCGTCCCTTAATTTGGAAGAGTCTAATTCTTTGCTTGAGTCAAAAATTTTGAAGTTAAAAAATGATTTGACGGACTCAAGTAGATTTGATAGTGATGGTAATGGCTCATCTTGTTCTCATGCTTCTAATGCTAAAGCCAAAACCATTATTTATTTTAGAGGGTGAACTAATTCCAAGGATGTTAGAAAAGATCACACTTTAGGTAACATTCCTCCCGTTTACACATGTTCATATTGTGGTCGGAAAGGTTATCTTAGGCGTTTTTGTTTTGACCTTGGAAAATGTCCTAGGAAATTTATGTCTAGTGTTCCCGTGGTTCCCAAATCTCCCACACGTTGTTTCACATCTATTTGGGTTAGGAAATCACTTTTGGATACACTAGATTTTAGACAAGTTGATTCTCGTTTGCTTGCACATGATTCTTCTCTTGCCATATCATATAGATGAGTGTGTTTGCATATTTGTCATACGCTAGTTATGCTTTTTGATATATGTTTGCTAGCGTTGTGACATGTACTTTTTGTATAGATTTTTGTTTTTGGAAATATTTTGAAAAATACAAAAAGATTTTTGTTTTTTGTTTGCACCATTTATGGATGAACAACTTTGGATGACCGAGTCACAACATCATTCCATTTTACATGTGACTATTTGATAGTGTTTTGAGACAATAGGTCAATTCATCCTTGTGCTTTATAATGTTTGGAGTCATTAAGATGTAATTAAGTGTTGCTTCCTACATGTTTGACTCATGTTTCCTTTTATGCACACTTGCACGGATTTGTTTGATTATTGTGCTTGTCTTATCACATGTTGGTTGGGTGTTTTCACTTCAATCCTGTCCTTAAAACGAACCAAGCGCGATAAATTTTGATAAGGAAATTGTGCATTTAAAAAAACGTTTTGTGAGTTTGTGTGCTTTGTTTGAAAAACGGGGAGGGGCTGCGAAAGGTAATTATCTATCCTCTACGCAAAAGTCACCGTTAAATTGGACCTAAAAAATGGAGGAATTTTATTATCCGGGGTCCAAAGAGGTTAAGAGAGCCCGAAAAAATTGAAAGGCAATAAAAAGATATTCATGCTAATTATGGGCCATTTAGGTTTTTGCACCAATTCTCCAAAGTTTGAGAATATATACCACCTCTAAAAGAAAATATATATGAGGGAGTTTGGTTGGAGAATTTAAAACGGGTTTGCACGTCCTTGAAATGCTTGAAAATGCGCTACATAGTTTTGGACGTTATTGGTGTGGAAATCATTTGACTTTGATTTGTTGATTTGCATAAGATGATGTCATCTAAATTCAACAAACTTTTACACCTAAGGATACCTTTGATGTTCATTCGTTAGGAGTACACATATGCATCGTGCACATATGATTGATTGAGTTGATTTACCTATCGAATGTGTTCACACCCATTCATTCCATTTCCATGACTTTGTTGTTTGAGTCTAAATCCATGGTGTGATTTTTGTATCATATTTGTTCAAATTGGTATCCTATCTTTGTATGAAAAATTTGAAAAAAATCAAAAATAATTTGTGTATTTTTTTGTATACCGTGACACCCCGATTTTGCTTGTTTGATTCATTCTTCTTATTTGTCTATTTGGAGACATCATAAAAAGGGGGAGAAAGAATTATCTTATTATGGGGGAGATTTGAAAGTTTGAGTTTGCTCATAAATTGGTATATATGTTTATCTCATTTCAAACTCGATATGTCACTTGGTATTTTGCTTTTTCTCATGTGTGTAGGTACTACATGGATTATCATTGGATTGCACACCCTGATGAGAAAAGTGTTGAGATTCCTGAAGAATTGAAGAGCAAACGCTATAGTCTTATTCAATTGTATCTTTCCAGTTTTGGGTTCATGGAAGGGTAGATTTGTATAGGCATTTTTAGTTGTTTGATAATTCGGATGTTTTGTTTTTATGTATGTACCGGCATAGACATAGGAGGAGATTTGTAAGGACATTTTTGTCCATTAACAATTTATATGTCGTACGCCATTACACCGTTGAAGAAATTCAAGATCGCATCTACATCAACGGATCCGAATATCAAAGCGTCTTCAACATCATAGCCTCTGCGAGAATGAACTTGGTAAAATTTTGTTTTTACGTTCCTTAAAGTTCATATTTAGTATTGGGAAATTTTTATAAAATGTTTTTTATAAAAATAAGAAGTATTTCAAGCAAAATGAGGCTTTTTAAAGTTTTTTATTTTTCTGGGAAAACCGGACCGGTCCGCCCTCTACCCGGACCAATCTGCCTTGCTCAAGGTCCAGTAGACCCCGGATCGAATGCAAACCGATGGAGCCATATTTTAAAAGAATCGATCCGATCAATCGGACCGATCCGCCTCCTAGTCGGACCGGTCCGCCTGGGATAAACTCGAGCAGTTCCGTAACTATTTTTACCACCATCTTATATTTCCTATATATATAACTATTCCGATGGTGTATTTCTTGAAGTTTTTGAGAAAACGTTTTTAAGAGTACAAACACAACAAGACTTCAATTTTTGATGTGCCAAACATCTTTTTGATTCACACACAAAAATCCCAATTACTTTTGTGAATCTATTGGAACCCTAGAACACAAACTTTATTGTTGTTCATCTTTGTGGAGAGATCTTTGCAACCGAGGGCTGCGTGTCATTGCTGAGGGAGTCTCTACAAAGTTTTATGGCTGCGTGTCATTGAGGAGAGCTGCGGTTCTTCCCGTGTTGTTTGGGCTGCGAGTCCTTGGAGGGTGCTGCGTGTATTCTCTTGCTGAGTTCAAGACTGCGTGTCTTTCTGGGTTGGCTGCGCGTTGATCCATTGCAGATTTCTCTATGTAATTGTAAGTTGCGGCTTGTATATTCATAGTGAAATAAAGGTTTTACCCGAAAGGTTTTTTTTCCTGAAATCTGTGTCTCAGCATATTTTTGTGTCACATGCTTTATTTATTTATGGATTGACACACGCACCTTAGATGCATGTTTAGGGGCTGAAATTAAACAAGTATGCTATATTATAAAGTTGCGAAGTTAATCAATTATCACACGTAATTCTCGCGTTCTCACTGAAACTTAAGGAACTTATATCAACACAGCCTCAAGAAAGGGATGAGAGGAAGAGGAAGTATACAAGTGCAATTTTAACGTGGTAAACCCCAACCCAATTGGGAAAACATCCACGGAGGTCTCTACACCTCAAAAGTAAAAATCCACTAAAATAGAGTAACAGTTTACAAACTATATAACAATCAAGATACACAATTATACCTAATTCTAAGTTCAGAAATATACCAACTCCTCTGGATTTTTTTACGTCTTCCAAGGCTCTGATGTTGTTGATGTTCTCTCAACTTTGTAACTCCACTCCTTTTAGCTTTACGTCGACTCAAAAGTCCAAGATCTCAATACCAACACTTTTTAATGTAGTAGTGTGAAGGTGTAAGTGGTAATGTGCTCTAAATCATATGCATACAACTCACACACTTAATTACAGACAGGATGCAAAACAAATCACAAATATGTAAAGGAATTTCCAAAATCAATTTAATCAAAACTATCAGACTTTGGATTTTAAAATATCCGCAGATCAAGAGGAAATCTTGCTATAAACACGAGCCAAGATCCTAAACACTTTCTTATTTTGAAAATGTACGAACTATTTCACAAAATGTGAAATATTAAGTGTAAATCCCCAATCAAGATCTCAACTAGATCTAAGTCTGAATATTCAAATAAACTGAAATCAGAAAAGATTTTGTTGGCTTAGGGTTTGAAAAAAATATATTAGTTTGAAAATAACCAACAAAATGAGATTTCTCGAAAGAAGAAATCAAAACTAAGCAATATCTAAGTGATATGTATCACAGAGATCAAATCTCAAAGTTCTATGAAAGAAAATGAGACTGAATCAACGTAATAAAGTTGGGAAAGAGATAAAGGACAGAAGTGGATAGATCTTCTCGAATATTAAACTAACTCACTCTCAGAAAGGTTTTTCTTGTAAGATTTGGTTAGAGTTTAGTTTAAGGTTTCTTATTTCTCTCCTCTCTCTCTCTCTCTCTCTCTCTCTCTCTCTCTCTCTCTCTCTTCTCTCTTCTCTCTTCTCTCTTTATTGTCTCTCAGAGGTGAGGCTGGTAAAAGATTGTAATCGTATAACATGTGGCATGTATATATAGTAAGTGATGGAAGGCTCTGGAACCACGAAGCAAATCAACGATCAAGATTGATTTTAAAAGATCGAAGCAAATCTAAGGGATAAGAATGCACCGCTTATAAGCTAACCTTTATTGGTTGATCCAGACAATACAAGGATTATCTTAGAAAACATGCAGGTCGTTGATTAAAAAGATTCAAGGGTTCACAGGTAAGCACATGTATGTGAGAGCATAAAAACACAAATATATCCGTTATGGAATCAACACGTGTAAGGCTGAGATGGCTGGAAAAATGCGTGTTTTTTATGTTACGAAAATACAACTTCTCACCACAATATTTTCAAGTGCTTTCAATTTCTACCCAATCATAGATTTAGCAGTTTATGGAATTTACACAACAGCCCACAAAGTTTTAAAAATCAATTTTAAATTTCTAAAAATTATTTTTAAAAAAAACATAGAAATTATTTAAAATATCCCAAAAATTATGGAAAAATTATTTTAAAGGGATTTAACTCATACACCCTCATATTATGAAGAATGCAATCTTATATGCAATACATAAATGATCTTAGGTGTAGTGTTGGTGTTTATACCTTTTGAACTATTAGAGGAAATCAAAATGAAGAGTCTGAAGGCTTGTTGGTTTGAAAGGGGTATGACTCAATTCTGTCACTATTTCCAAACTAGATGAGTGTAATACCCCGTATTTTTATGGCTTTTAAATTTAGGGATTTATTAAATTTAATTGAGATAAATAATTTTAATTTTAATCCGGAAAGTTATTTTAAATATTTACTAGCGTGACGAGAGTTAGTAATTATTGAAAATTGTTGAATGTTACTGGATGAGTATAGTAATATATGAGATTTATTTTATAAAAATTATCACGTGTGAATAAAATGACAATTATGGAAATTAAGTCGGGACGCGCCTGTGTCGTGTTAGGACTAAATTATTATTATATAAAGTGAATAAATTATAAGTTGCCCGTATGGTCATTTCGAGTGCGCTAAAGTGTTAGGAAGGGTCGAGATAGTCAAAATAATGTACCTGGGGGTTTAGTTTGGGTCTCGGGGCGTCTTTAGGCTTAATTAGTACCCCGTGAGGGCATTTTGGACATTTCGTAATTATGGGTAATTAAACCCACGAATTTGCTAGGGTTATATTAGACGGTAAGTGTTGTCTTCTAGGGTTAGCATAACCAAAAACTAATGAAGTCCATTGGAGAGGAAGAGAGGAAGTTTTCCAAGGAGTTCTAGGCCAAGAACTCCTCCGGTTGCACCGCCGTCGCCGCTAAATGGTAGATCGCGCAACGAGGATCTCAACCACACCAAATTCTTCCACAAATCAGAACTTTGAATTTCAGGCAAGTATCTATCTTGCTTTAATCAAGTTAATGCATTCTTTTATATTAGTCTAGGATTTATTAGAACTAGTGTTCTTGAAAGAAAACATTAATTGGAGACAAAAAATTACATGTTGTAGAGGTAAAGATTATATTCTGGAAATCCATTTCACATGTAGAGGTTGAACCACGAATTTTCATGGTGTTAGTGATAGAAAATCTAGAAAAAGAATGGAAGAAACTAAGTTAAAGAAAAATATTAGGGTTCTTGAGATTTATATAGATTTTACCCTTTTATTTTGTTATAGTTGATGAAAACTCGCATGTTTTACGTAGGATATTGTTTATATGGTACAACACTTGTAGTATAAGTGGTTGGGAGTTTGGGACTGAAACATGATGATTTGGATGAGTTCGGGGTAAGATTTCCGTAGCTGGGTTTTCTGCACTTTCGCCATAACTGCTTGATCAATCGATCGATAGTTCGATCGATCGACCCCCTTTCATCGATCGATCGACCCCTCCTGGAAAACTGCATTTTTGCTCGTGTTAGCTTAATCCGATTTAATGCGTAGTAAATCTTGATTAGAGTTGCTAGAACATAATGAAACACAAAAAGGACCAGTAGGGTCAAGATAAACCCCGTTATGTGGGACTTTAATGTGAAGGGAAAGGAAGGGTAAATGGGAGATATTCATACTTAGGAAATCATACGTGCGTTGATTAAATAATCGAAATGTCTAGGAAGTTGGACTAGAAGGTGAGTGAGGGCCTACTGAAATTGTACTTAGGTAAAGATAATACTTCGAGAGGCGAGAAGTGAGTTTAGAATAACTTAATTACGAGAATAAAATGAACGAGTCCGTTATACAAAATAATCGAGTAAAATGTGTAATAACGAATAATTATAATTATGGGTCGTGAGCGCACCTAATTCAACAACGTGGATGTGTATATATATATATGACTGTGTGATTGTGCATATATTATATCTGTATAAAAATCATACTCGGGCTACTTGCTATCACGGGGGTTTCCGCGCTGGGACGGTCTTATCTCGATGGGACCTTTATGGGGGATATTGACTCGTATCCTAGAACATAGGATTCCTTGGTACAGGCGATCTGATTGATAGTTAGACGGTCCTAAGAGATGTGAGGGTATGTGCTGACCTCTTAGTGACTTGGAACTATGCTTCGCCTCCATTTGTTTGTATTTTTGTGTTAATACAGTTCGAGAGTGATTCCGAACGAATATTTCCCTTAGTTTGCATGACAAAGGGGACTTGATAGCAGAGTATGCCAGCTCCATAGTTTTTATGTGGGGTGCCGTTAGTATATATATATTATATGAGTGATTGGTATATATATACTTATATATGGAAGCATGGCACCATAGATTTTATGTGGGGTGCTGTTTGTATATATATTATACGAGTAATTAATATATATACGTATATCTATATGAGAACTTTCTACTGTGCGTGAAAGAAGTTAAGCAATGTATAAATTTTCAATTTCACTATAAGTATTCGGAAACGTTATAACGATACGGAGTTATTCTAATTAACGTAAGAAATCTTGAAGAGATAGATTTTCTAAAAGTGAATATCATAACCTTAATTTCACATGATAAGACTTATGGAGAATAAGTTAGAGAGATATATGAGATTCATTAGTACGGTAGACGTGCACACTAGATGAGAGGTGAGAATTATCAAGAGAGTGTCGCATACTAATATGATTGTTGCATTATCCGGTAAGCATTTTAAATACTTGCTAAACTACTTTAGAACTGTTTTACAATCGGGATCTGACCCGTTTGCTGTTATCTCTTACCTCTTGTGTATATATATATATGTATTACAGGTGCCCAGCCACAGGGGTGTCATGCTTAGGATTCTTTGGATGGAACGTGTTGTAGCTTTTGTGGGAGTTGCAGGCCATTGCTTAGACGACCTCATTGTTGACTTCACTATTAGTTCGGTTTTATCCAGTGGGGAATGTGTCGCCTTTTCCCTTATTCAGTTGGTTTTGTCAGAGATTGTAATTCTTTTACTTTCAGTATTTTTACTTTGGGATTTATTACTGTCAGGATGTTTTTCTTTGGTGTTTTAAAGTTGGGATTTGTTATTTGATGGTTTAATTCTTGAATGCTCATTTACATTCTTACACTTAATGTGTGACTCTTAAACTGTTAATGGAAATAAGGTTTTAAATGGTTTTGACACTTAGCTTAATTATTAGGGTGTTTAAATTTGAACATTTTAATTTGCGACAGTGATGCTAAGAATGAACCAACCGTTCACATTGATTTTAATTTAATAAAGGATTGATCGCCCGGTATTTAATTAGGCGGGGTGTCACAATGAGCATCTATATAATATAGACTCAAGTGAGTCAAAGATATAGGGTGCTTCAATCTCCCCCTTTGGAAATATGAGACAAAATCTCCTTTGAGTCATCTAGGACTCGTAGGGATACAAAAGAAATAAGAAAATCCTATTCCTATACACAAATTATATCTACCCAATATCCTAGAAAGAGAAAATTATATAACTCAACTAGATACAAACCAATACCATATCAAAATTCTGTTGCAAATGAAGGTATTAATTCCTGAAAATAAGATAACTAAGATCAAGCTTTTTAGTTGAGAATACATAAAAATGTCCAAGAGGACTCAAATTTCTCCCCTATTTTGTCTCAAATGGACAAAGGGTAAAGTAAACAAGTATGAAACAATAAATCATTGTTCTGCCATAACCATATCAATAGATTTGCGTTAAGATTCAAATCGAAGAAAGTCTAAAGGTTTGGTAAACAGGTTAGCTAATTGTAATTCAGTAGGTAGATTCAACTAACTCGCGTATGAAATGATATATGATTTTAATATGTTTGGTATGAGACTGCTGAACTGGATTTTTAAAAACATTAATCGCACTTTGATTGTCACAATAGAGATGCAACTTATCTTCAATTATATCGTAATCTTTCAGCATTTGTTTCAGCTAAAGTAATTGAGCATAATAATTTCCTGCTGCAATATATTCGGATTCGGCAGTAGACAAGGAAGTGCAGTTTTGTTTCTTACTACTCTATCGTACCAAATTGTTACCAATGTAGTAACACGCTTTGGAAGTACTCTTACTATCATCGGTACAACCGGCCCAATCAGCATCGGTATAGTACTAGAAGTGTCTTTAGTGTACCAAAGTCCTAAGTTTAGAGTACCTTTAATGTATTTGATCATTCTTTTAACGCACAACAGATGACTCTCTTTAGGATCATTTTGAAATCGGGCACACACGCAGACATGGTACATGATATCAGGACAGGAGGCAGTAAGATAAAGTAAGCTTCCTATCATACTACAGTACAAAGTAGAATCAATGGATTTTTCGTTCTCATATTTAGAAAATTTGACAGAAGTACTCATAGGAGTCCTAGCTTCTTTAGTTATTTCTAAGCCAAACTTCTTGACAATCTCTAAAGCGTATTTGGATTGCGATAGAAATAATCCATCTAAATTTTGTTTAACTTGGAGCCCTAAGAAGAATTATAATTCCCCCATAAGTGACATTTGAAATTCCTTGTGCATAATGTCCGAGAATATCTTAACTTCTAAAGGAGATGTGGATCCAAAAATGATATCGTCAACATAAACTTGAGCTATAGTAATATTGTTGTCAAAATATTTGACAAGTAAGGTTTGATCAGTCCCTCCTCTCCTAAATCTGTTGTCTAAAAGAAAGGTGGATAGACGCTCATACCAAGCTCTAGGAGCTTGTTTTAACCCATAAAGAACTTTTTTAATACAATAGACATAATTTGGGTGATGAGGGTCATCAAACCCTTTAGGTTGTTCTTCATAGGTCTCCTCAGTTAAAATTCCGTTAAGGAAGGTTGACTTAACATCCATTTGATATAGTGTGAAGTGCAAATGACAAGCTATTGCAAAAAGTAACCAAACATATTCAAGGCGAGTGACAGGAGCAAAAGTTTCCTCGAAATCTATTCCTTCAATCTAAGAGTAGCCCTAGGCAACTAATCTAGCTTTATTTCGAATAATCATCCCAGATTCATCAGTCTTATTTTTTAAATCCAACGTGTGCTAATAACCCTTTTATTTTCAGTCCAGGGTACAAGATACCATACATCATAAATGATAAATTGAAGAAGTTTCTCCTGCATAACACTTATCCACAAAGTGTCATTCAAGGCTTCATTTACATTTTTTAGCTCAATAAGAGACACAAAACATGCAAAATGAGCAGTGTTACGAAGTTGAGATATTGTACGAACAGGCTCAGTAGGATTACCAACTACACTATCTAAAGGATGATCTTTGGAAACCCAGTTAGGTATTTCAGGGGTCTCAGTTGGTAAGGATTCAATTATTTCTGGAGATTCATAATTTAAAATGTTTTCGAACTTATCCACAATAATTGGTTCTTTGGTCTTACTTTCTACATTATTGTCACTTACAACCACATTAATGGATTCCATCATGGTTTTGGTATGAAGATTGTAGACACGGTAGGCTCTACTATTTGGAGAATATCCTAAGAAAATAGCTTTATCTGTTCTGGTTTAGAATTTAGACAGATGTTCTCTGTCCTTACAAACATAACAGATGCTACCAAAGGTTCTAAAGTATTTTAGGTTAGGTTCCCATACCAAAGCTCATAGGATGTTTGTTTGGTATTTTTCCTTAAGTAGACTCGATTGATTATATGACAGGCGGTACGAATGGATTCTACCCAAAAATATTTTGGTAGGTTCTTCGCATGAATCATCACACGGGCCATTTCTTAAAAAGTGCAATTTTTACGCTAAACAATCCTATTTTGTTGAGGTGTCTTAGGATCACTAAATTTATATTTGTAACCATTATAGTCATAATATTCTATGACGTCTGAATCTATGAATTCTCCTCCTCTATCACTACGAATTCTATCTACTTGGGAGTCCTTTTCATTTTCTATACGAACTAAGATTTTCAAAAACTTACGAAAGGTTTCTGATTTATGTTTTAAAAAGGCAACCCAGGTGAATCGAGTGAAGTCATTAACCATAACAAGGATATAACTGTTGCCACAAAGCCTAACAGTACGAGAAGGACCCATTAGGTCCATATGGATGAGTTCAAAAGGTTTAGTGGATAGAACTTCTTTAACTTTCTTATGGTGAGCCTTACGAATTTTCCCTTCTTGACATGGACCACAAACAATGTTTAATATTGGTTTGATTTTAGGAAGACCTTTAATTATCTATTACGAGCACAATTTACCTAGACTATCATAATTAATGTGACCCAACCTATTATGCCATATCTCATTGTCATTCATTATGGTAATGTTACAAACCTCTGTACTTGGATTGACTGTGTAACAGTTATCTAGAGTACGAAGTCCAATAATAATGCAATCACCTTTTTTATTTAAAATTTTGCAATTGTTCTTTGAAAAAGTGACAGTATGTGAGTCGCAAAACTGTGATATACTTAGTAAATTGTCTTTAAGTCCTTTTACCAAGAGAACATATTCAAGAATGGATAATCCTTCTTCATGGAGTGGTCCTTTACCAATGATTTGGGCTGATACACCATCACCAAACAAGACTTTTCCTCCGGAGAAGTTAGTTTTGTTTCAAAGTTTGGAATCATCCCTGGTCATATGTTTGGAATAACGTGAGTTTAAATACCATACAATTATTGTATGTTCAGCTCTAAAAGCACTGATCACGATGTTGCATTTTAACTGGGGTAATAGATCATCTTTTCTAACCCAAATTAATCTAGTTTTGAATTTTCTCTTATTAGCTTGTATTTGATAAAACTTACGAGCTTCTGTCTTTTCTTTAAAAGATTTTTGCGCATATTTATTGTTATTATAAATAGTTTGACCAATTGGTCTAGAAAAGAATCTAGGATTCCTTCTTGTTGATGGTCTTTTAATATTAGTCCTTTTCCTTCTGTTACGATAGTTAGAATTCTTATCTGGCTGTCTAGGAAGGACATAATTGTTTCGGCTTCTTCTATAGTAGTTGAAGTTATGGTAAATAGGAGATTTGTAGACTGGATTACATAGACGTTTGGAATAGCAACCATCAATGGAATGTCCATAGACATCATAATAGGAGCAGTAAAGATGGAACGTAGAACTCACAACCTTAGGAACATTATTATTAAAAGGTTTGTCTTGGTTCTGAGCTCTAGTCTTGTTCTTAGGTGGCACAGGATGAAATGTCGAATCTGCTTATCGAATAGGGGGAAGACGTATTTAGCCTTTTCTTCAACATTATGCTTAGAGTTGCTTGATTCACCAATGTCTAACTCCAGTTGTTCTAAATCAAACTCTTTTTTCAAACTTTGAAAATCTGGGCAAGTTTCAATAGGTCTTTTGCCACCAGACACAAACTTTATAGCTTAAACATTTTTAGTTTATGTCTTAGAGTTGGGACAAAATCCTATTCCAGTTCTGTTATCAAAATTGGTTTTACTTTCAGCAACACAATCTTCAAAACATTTGAAATTATTTTCAAATTTTATAAACTTTTTGAAGACCGTGGATGTCTTTTCTTTTGTTTGTTCCAATTCCAACAACATTCCTTTATATTTCTTTTCCAGAATTTCATTTGAGTTATACAACTCTTTCAGTTTTTATTCAAAATTTTTGGTTTCATTCTCATGAGTTAGACATTGAGTAGTGTACTCTTCAGTATTTTGTTTGACAATCTGACTTAGGTTTTCTATTTTTTGGGTAAGATCCTTGATAATTTTCTGAAGCCTAGTGCATTTCTTGAGAGTTTTTGTGTACAGTGTGTGAATCTCAGGAAGGTCATCATTTTCGGAGTCACTAAGTGTGCAGTGTGCAGTGTTCCGTAGCGGTTCATTTTTAGGACTCACACACCCATTGACGTCAACAATAGAGTGTTCCCTTTTGACTCACACACACAATATTTGAAGCATTATCAACATTCTCAATCAATAAGGTAGATAAACCAGTAGGCATAGTATCAGTTATCATATCATGATCATATTCCTCATCATCGTTGTAGATTATTGATGATACGCAAATATTACGTATTTCATCCTCTGAACCTATGCATTTTAGCCCCCTCGGGTATCTTATTCCCAATATTTATTATCGTTAGCCAGACAACCTCGGATTTCTACGTTAACATATTTTGCAGGGGTTAATTGAGCTTTT
Source organism: Sambucus nigra (assembly GCA_949130495.1). Lineage (NCBI taxonomy): Eukaryota > Viridiplantae > Streptophyta > Magnoliopsida > Dipsacales > Adoxaceae > Sambucus > Sambucus nigra. The sequence goes on along the minus strand of OX422208.1, from coordinate 763,295,622 downwards.
ATAGGTATTTGGATGCTAAGTGTGAAGTTCGAACGCATTTTGCTCGATTTTCGTACGCGATCACACGTTCAAGAGCATATTAGTCTTTTCATAGCTTGGGCACCTGGCCCAACATCTCCACGGAAGTTTTAGCCCTCCTTGCAAGCTTCGCGTGGCTGCGAATGGTGCACAATTTCGAGTCCATATGAAGAAGTTACGGGAGTTTTAGCGAAGGAGAAAAGCTTGGAAACCAAAAGAGGAGGAGAAAAGGAAGAAAAGAATGCAGTGTGTTCCGCCCCTGCTTGATCGATCGATCCTCATCGACAGTGGGATTTTTGTTCATGATCGATCGATCGACCAAAGGGGTCGATCGATCGATCCCCTATTTTCAGCAGATATTTTGCCTTTTCTTTTCTTTTCTCTTTTCTTTTCTAATTTAATTCCAACTTACTATATAAAGCAATTTTGTTGTAATAAACAGATATACAATTTTAGGTTAGTTTAGCTTAGGGTTTGAGGGTTTTGGAGAATTCTTCGTCAATTGTTCTTGGTTTAACACCCTATTTGGGTTGAATGTTGCACTATTCATCATCCTCTTCCTTAATATAGTATGTATCTCTTCATTTCTTGCTTTCTAATTAGATTTACTTGCCTTCTGATTTACGTTTACATGCTTTATTTCCTTACTTTCTAGTATAGTTTTATCGCATTTATTTATTGCGTTGATTTACCGCATTTTTACGATGCTTTCTAGGTAATTTAAATTAGGTTATGTTTGAATGGAACTCACTCAAGTTGACGCGTTGCTTTGCTTTGGTGATGGTATTTACGGGTTTATTTCTGGTGCGTTGTCCTAGTTATTACGCCTAGGAGATTTGACAGGGCATATCATGTATGTCCTGTGCTTACGACCTTTCGCGCGTAATTTTCGGGATATTTGTTGACGCCAAAATCTTATTAGGCTTTTATGCGGATTTATGGGTGTGACAACCCTTAATTTAATTAACTGTCGAAACGAGACGCATTTGTAATAACTCGTCGATCCATGTAACCATTTTATACAAATTAACTCGGGTGAGGGATATTCAACGCAACCTATAGTTTTATCGCTTTGTTAATCTAGTTTATTTTCCCTTGCCTAGATAATCATTTCCGTTTATGCATCTTTTTCCTTTTTAGTTTGTAATCACTTTTTATACTTTTTATTTCGGAATATTAAACCTTATAAATTCTAGCATCTCGTCCTTGTGGATTTTCGATACCCGACTTACCGCTAGACTTGCCCCGCAAGTGTAGTCGTAATTTAGGTTTATTTGTATAGTCGCGGCAAGACAGAAAATAACGGCTGTGCACTTACACACGCACACTTCTCGCGCGCTATCAATTATCTTAGCAAAGAATGACATACAAGGGTCAAAAGAGTTAGATGACTCGGGTTCATTATTTTCAGAGTCACTTGAGTCATCCTAAGTCTTGCTTAGATGAGCCCTATTATGTTTGTGAATTTTGTCTAAGTTAACTCTACCGTCACTAGCCATGTGTGTTAACTTCCCACATCTATAGCATTTAAAAATTTTAAGGTCTTTCTCAGGTCTCTTCTGATTATCAGTCTGGTGTTTATCTTATCTTATTTTATGAGGCCTACTGTTAGATTTATTTGGATAAGTAGGTTTGCCTTGCATTTTTTCTATTTTATTTCAAAAGTTCACAATTTCCTTAAAATGCTTAGATATTAAGGCAATCTGATTATCCAAAGTATCTATATTACCGCCCTCATCGGAGTCTAAGTCAATGTTAGGTATGATAAGTTTAGGTGTGGTCAACTTAGATGAAAAAATAAGATTGGAGGCAGACTGTCTCTTTTGGGACTGTGTTAATTGTTTCTTAAATTCTAATTCCATTTCCACAGTTCTCAATTTGCTATTGAGGAGTTCAGGTGTGAGCTTTTGATCATCCATCTCCTCAATTGCATATCTCTTATTATCAAATTTTTATGGAAGTAATCTTAGTATTTTAGAGACAATTTCCTTTCTATCATAAACAATTCCATTAGCATGCAATTTGGTCACAATATCTGTCGGTCTAATATAGAAGTCATCAAATGACTCAGTCTCAGTCATGATCAAGAAGCTGTACTACTGAATTAACATTTGTGTTTTAGTAGCTTTAACTCTGGTATCACCCTCATGTGAAGTCACTAGGGTGTCCCATGCTTCCTTAGAGGTAGAACATAATGATATCCTCTTAAATTCGTGTTCATTAATGGACATGAATATGGCATTTTTGCCTTTGTTATTGTTAAGGGAAGTCTGTTTCTCTTCTTTAGTGAATTCACTTAGTAACTTTCTAATCCTCACAGTACTTCCTTCAGCTGCTGGTTTAGTAGGAAAAGTGTAACCATTTTCAATAACTTCCTAGACATCATCTCCCAATATCCCTTAGATGAAGGAAACCATCTTTACCTTCCAGTAAGGAAAGTTAGTTCCATCAAAGAGAGGGGGCCTGGAGAGGTGACCTAGTCTCTCAAAGTTCTCGTCCATTATTTGTTTTGAGAAAATAATTTCATAAACTTAAGATCTAAAGAATTTTGAAAAACCAATGCTCCGATACCAATTGAAAAAGTACCACTTAAGTCGTTTAATTCAAGATTAAACTATCTAAATGGATCCGAATAGTTTATTGAAGAAACCATTTTCTTAAAACAAATTTTAAACACAAGATGTGTAAAACAGTATGAATGAGTTATTTAAGGTATAGGTTTACCAGTTTTGAAAACCAAAACTTAAGGACGTTATATCAACACAGCCTCAAGAAAGGGATGAGAGGAAGAGGAAGTATACAAGTGCAATGTTAACGTGGTAAAATCCCACACAATTGGATAAACATCCACGAAGGTCTCTACACCTAAAAAGTAAAAATCCACTAAATAAGAGTAACAGTTTACAAACTATATAACAATCAAGACACACAATTAGACCTGACTCTAAGTTCAGAAATATACCAACTCCTCTGGATTTTTCGACTTCTTCCAAGGATCTGATGTTATTGATGTTCTCTCAACTTTGTAACTCCATTCCTTTTAGCTTTACGTTGACTTAAAAGTCCAAGATCTCAATACCAACACTTTTCAGTGCCATACTGTGAAGGTGTAAGTGATTATGTGCTCTAAATCACATGCATGCAACTCACACACACTTAATTACATACAGGATGCAAAACAAATCACAAATGTGTAAAAGAATTTCCAAAACCAGTTTAATCAAAACTATCAGACTTTGGATCTTTAAAATATCCGTTGATCAAGAGGGAATCTTACTATAAACACGAGCCAAGATTCTAAACACTTTCTTATTTTGAAAATGTACAAACTATTTCACAAAATGTGAAATATTTGAAAATGTAAATCCCCAATCAAGATCTCAACTAGATCTAAGTCTGAATATTCAAATAAACTTAAATCGAAAAAGATTTTGTTGGTTTAGGGTTTGAAAAAAACATATCAGTTTGAAAATAACCAACAAAATGAGATTTCTCGAAAGAAGAAATAAAAACCAAGCAATATCTAAGTGATATGTATCACAGAGATCAAATCTCAAAGTTCTATGAAAGAAAATGAGATTGAATCAGCGTAATTAAGTTGGGAAAGAGATAGAGGAAAAAAGAGGATAGATCTTCTAGAATCTCAAACTAACTCACTCTCAGAAATGGTTTTCTCGTAAGATTTGGCCGGAGTTTAGTTTAGGGTTTCTTATTTCTATCATCTTTCTTTCTCTCTCTCTCCCTCTCTCTCTCTCTCTCTCTCTCTCTCTCTCTCTCTCTCTCTCTCTCTCTCTCTTTATTTTCTCTTAGAAGTGAGGCTGGTAAAAGATTGTAATTGTATAACATATGGCATGTATATATAGTAAGTGATGGAAGGCTTTGGAACCAGGAAGCAAATCAACGCTCAAGATTGATTTATAAGATCGAAGCAAATCTAAGGGATAAAAATGCACCGCTTATAAGCTAACCCTTATTGGTTGATCCAAACAATACAAGGATCGTCTCAGATAACATGCAGGTCGTTGATTAAAAATATCCAAGGGTTCCCAGGTAAGCACAGGTATGTGAGAGCATAAAAACACAAATCTAGCCGTTGTGGAATAAACATCTGTAAGGCTGAGATGGCTGGAAAAACGGATGTTTTTTATGTTATAAAAATACAACTTCTCACCACAATATTTTCAAGCGGTTTCGGTTTCCACCAAAGCAGAGATTTAGCATCTTATGGAATTTACACAACATCCCACAAAGTTTTAAAAACCAATTTTAAATTTCTAAAAATTATTTTTAAAAAATAGAAATTATTTAAAATATCCCAATAATTATGGAAAAATTATTTTAAAGGGATGTAACTCACACACACTCATATTATGAAGAATGCAATCTTATATGCAATACATAAATGATCCTAAGTATAGTGTTGGTGTTTATACCTTTTGGACCATTAGAGGAAATTAAAATGAAGAGTTTGAAGGCATGTTGGTTTGAAAGGGGTATGACTCAATTTTGTCACTATTTCCAAACTAGATGAGAACCTATATAATATAGACTCAAGTGAGTCAAAGATATAGGATGCTTTAAATGGATAGGTCGTGTGAGGATTTTGAACAACTAGCACCCAATTTCTCCCCGGTGTGGGGTGGCCGAGCATCTATTATCGATAACAAAAATAACCCTTAGGATTGTCCCTAAGTTACGGGAAAACTTTTTGAAGCGAGGCAAAACGTAAGAGGTAAAACATTCAATTATGCATAGCCATGTGCCAGTTGGAAAGACATCAAATCTAAATTGGTTGCCCTTGTTTTTTGAAAAATTCTTGAGTACGGTATGCCATACTTTGACAATAGGATCGTTATAACAAGGTTCAACGATGATGGGATAAAAAACACACATTCCACCTTCCCAATGGTGAAATTGGCATCACTCCATTTATTATACATTCAGTTCAAGTATATGACACAATTAGAATTAATGCTACTTATTTTTGAATTATTAATTGTAGTTTAATATATTCATGATTGTTTATATTTGCAAATTTTAGGCATTCCAATTGGTAAGGGTGTCTCCTTACTAGAGTATAGCGACGTTTGATTTGAAAACATCCTAAATGAACGAAGGGACGGGGATATTATGAATTTTAAGAATAAATTTCCAATCGAGTCAATTTGTTTGTAATTGGATTAATTTCAGACAAATTTTTTAAGTCATATGTTAGGCTTTGTATTATTGATCTCGTAAGCCTATAACATATTTGATGAAGACGTAGCAACTGAGCTTCAAAGTTGAATACACATTACATTGAGTTTTTTGTGCCAAGTTTGTCTTCACGTTTACCGAGGATCTCGTAAGGTATAGATGCATTTTGAATATGAACTTTGAATATTTTTTAAGGGTGTTTGTCTTTTAGCAAAAAAAAACATCTGGAACTATTTTGAAAATGATTTTTGAAGAAAATAATTTTTGATTTCTAGTTCGTTAGAATGAGTTTTGCACCTCGTTGGAATAAAAAGCTATTCTCCTTGGAACAAAGTTGAAACTCATTAGAACGAACTTGGAAACTCGTTAGGACGAGCATCTGACGAAGGTTCTCTGTCTATCAGAAAGAATCTCGTTGGAAGTTCGTTTGAACAAGAAAGCCACATCGTTCGAACGAACTTGTATTTCATAAGAATGAAAATGGCCTTTAATTTGAACGAACTATATGTTTTCGTTCGAACGTGTTCACCACCTCAAAATTCATGTTTTTATTATTCAAGGCATGTTGGACTCAATTTTTTTTAAGAACTTTTGGCGAAAATCAATTTCCTACATGTTTACAAAAGTTTCAAAACCTTAGTTTCACCCTTTGTGTTTAAAGATCCAAGTTTACATATTCATATGCTTTGAGATCATTGTATTGTGCACCAAAGTTTATTTTCTCTTCATCTTGAGAGAAGAATTTTCGTGCCGTAGACTCCATATCAGGTTTGATGTGATGTGGTGACGAAGAGGTGTTCTGTGTTTTGATACCATAGACGATTGTTGAACCTCATCGGTGGATACCGAGGCATGTGTGGATCGTGCTTTGTGGCAGATTGCGTGGGTGGACTCCTACGTTGCACTATGGAGGAGAGTGTGAAGATATAAGAACATCAAGGCTTGCAAGGGAGACGAGTCGTTGAGTAATTCTATTATATAGTCTTTGTAAAACCTTATCATATTGAACTATTTGGCTAGATCGTCCAAGGTTTTTTCCTTCATGGTTTTCCTCGTATATCAGCGTGTTGTGGATTATTTTTTTTTATCAACTTATCACCTAGATGCATGTTTTAGGTTAAAAAGATAAATTTAGGTAAATCGTTTTTTCACAATAAACGATTTAATTTGGTGAATATGTTTTTATTGAGTTAATGTGTTTAAAGTTTTGATCTTTAAAATTTAAAATTTTAAAAATAGACTTTGTGTTTGTTCGGAACATCCTTTCCTAAGCAAGCACACCGCGTATAGGGAACTGCGATTTCAAATTGGTATCAGAGCGGGTTGCACTAAATTTTTGTGTGATCCTGATCTTTTATGAATTCTTTTAGGATATTAATTTTCTCAAATTGGTATCAGGGTAGGCACACTAAGTTATCATATAGATACTTATTTCGTTCTTTTTCAGATGGTTCGTTTGTCCATCTCTCTCTCTCTCTTGTATTTGTTTTTTTATTTTTTCCCTGGATGAGTCATCATTGTGATAGGTTATCCTATGCTTTTAGCGATGATGATGACTTTCATATTCGAGATGAGTTTAATGAGCTTCATAACTGTGAGTGAAAATTAATCACAGTTAAAATATTTCAGAAAGAAATTAAAGAATGAAAGTAAACATGCCAATCACATAACACATAAATATACGTGGTTCGACAAATTTCCTACGTCCACGAAGAAGTCACTATATTTTTATTAAGTTCTCTTAAGGTTTCGAAAATTACATCCCTCTTAGCCCTGGGGTGTGGGTTGTATTATAGTGATGTAAAATCTAAGTGGTTGAACCAATCAATGAACTCCTTTGGCTTGAGATAAGCATGTGTGGTGACTCCCTGAATATCTCATCTGAGATTTTGGGTAACCAACGTGAGCTAATTTTAGCTGTTAGGATGTTTGTAATTATCCATATGATAAATGATGACAATTATCCTTGTTATTAATAAGATGGTCCGGACATTCCCCAAGCATTATTGGGCTTGGTCGATCGATCTTGAATTGGGCCTAATTTGTATTTAGGTCCCCGCAATTGCCCCTAAAATTCCTGGCTAAAAGATGTTGGGACAAATGATTTTACCACTATTATGGGATCAATGATCCATTCATCATGAAGTTGAACCGACAGGTTATACTTGTAAATAAATTGAAGTTGTAAAGGTATGCTCGTTCGAGGAAGAGGTGAAGCGCCAAAAATTCCATTGGTTCCTGCACCTTATGATTATGAATGATCTTTCAAACTGGGTTAGTTCCAACACTTGACACCAAACCTTCATCTTCATCTTTAATCTTCTGCTATAAAAAACTTCGGAGCTTGTTCATTTGCATTTTTCAGCTTTTTTATTGTAAGTCTCTATCATCTTTTTCTTCATCTATTATTTTCGTAGTCCTCTTTTTTCTTTTATTTGCTTCAGTTGTAGTTATCAATTCTTCTGAAAAATATCGAGCACTCTACATGGTAAAAGTGTAGATGAATTTAAGAAAACATTCTCCATCCCATCTTAGGTTAAAATCGACTATGCCTCCATGCCCAAAGATGATAGAGCCATCGATGGGGGGACACTAGATTCACACCCTTATTGTGGTCCAGGTGGGATTGACCTTTCCCCCAAATCCTCTGGTTTTAGAATTTTTTGAATTCTTTGGGTGGTCCCAACTCAATGTGCCCCTAATACATGGCGTATATTCAACAGGGTAAACCGAATAAACAAGTTATATGGGACCAACTCAGTCATTCCAGAGATTAGGTATTGCTACACCTGGTCTCATACTGCAGATGGCCTTCTTTATTGAAGGCGAGGAAGACCAATAGAGTGTTGGTTGTAAACCTTCCTGATTCCAACAAAGGATATTGGGATCAGAGTTCATCGCCATAAATTGGCAACATCCACCGCTTCTTGAGGGAAAAGAATACAAGGGGTTTATATGCCCATACTGAGGGGGTGATATAAGTTAAAACTTGCTCCTTTAATTTCCTACATTTGTTTGTAAATTTGATGTACTGTTGCTAATTATACTCTTTTTTGGTTCTCTGTGCAGCTCGTAAGAAAAATAAGGAGCCTTGCCTCCAGGATATCAAATTCGTCGACCTGCTGAAGGTTTGGAGATTGCAAGAGTACCTTCAGGACAGTGAACACCCAGGTCAACCTCTATTCTCCACCCGTACACCAATACTACTGGCAGCTTTACTGCTCGCCCGGTAGACGATATCCCTGATCTTCCTCTTCTTTGAGGAAACTTCTATATATTTTGAGTCACTCGATGTCGATTCCATCCAGCCATAGGGAGGGGACTAAATGGCTTCTTGATTCATAGTGAATATTGCATTTAATTACCCAATTTATTTACACATTTCAGCCCCCTCGGGTACCTTAATTCCTATAATTATGCTCATTAACCATACAACCTCCATTTTATATGTTTATATGTTTTATGATGTATAATTGAGCTTTTGTAGGTATTACAGTGCTTAGTGTGAAGTTCGGTAGCATTCCGATAAACTTCGGTCGACAATCGCACTTGCACGGACATTTTAGTCATTTCAAAATTTCGAATTTTGGCCCAATGTGCACGATTTCGAGTCTTAACAAAGAAGTTATGGGAATTTTAGCTAAACAGGAATTACACCCAAATTACTAAGGCCAAGACCTACTCAAAACAGGGCACCAATTGATCGCCCTTGGGACCCTGATCGACCGGTCATTCAGAATTAAGACTACACACGAAAATAGTGGCTGGTACCTATTAGATCGATCGATCGATGATTTTTTATCGATTGATCGATGACCCTTTATTCCAGGTGGTAGCTTTTATTTCCTTTCTTTTTCCTTTATTTATTTTGTAACTTACTATATAAATAAAGTTTTGTTGTATTTATAAGGGGTCTTTATCTTATTTTAGTTTTCTTCTTAGTTAGGTGAGAGGAGGTTAGGGTTTGGAGGGTGATTTTGGGTGTGCCTTTTCTCCCTCCTAGGGTTTACCCAATTGGTTGTGTAAGAACACTATTCATCATCTCTCTCCTTAAATTCAAGCTTCCATTATTCTTTTACTGTTGTGTTAATTAGTTTTATTGCTTTGTAACTTAGATTTATTGCTTTCATTTAATACATGTCATTTATGATGCTTTTTATCTAACTTAGTTTAGGTTGTGATTGATTAAACACCTTGGGTTGATTTGGCTTCTTTGCTTTGGTGATGGATTTTATGAGTTTAATTCGATTGGGTTGTTCTTGATTTTACGCCCAGGAGATTTGACGGTGTATGTCATGTATGCGTCATTTTTATGACCTTGCGCATGTAATTTTTGGGCTATTTGTTGAAGCCAAAATTATAGTAGGCTTTTAAGACAATTTAAGGGTGACAACTCTGGATTTAATTAATTGATGAAATGAGATTTAATCTTGGTAGACTTATCTTCCCATGTAACCATTTATACTAATTAACTCGAGGTGAGGGATATTAGTCGCAATCTATAGCTTTTTCCCTTTTTGTAACCTTAGCTTAAACATACACGCCTCGATTATCTTTTCTTTTGTTAACAAATTATCTTTTACATTTTTATTCGAGAAGTATTAAATTAATAAAATTCTAACAACTAGTCTCTGTGGAGTAGAGACCCGGACTGGCTGTTATACTCCCATAAAGAGTGTAATCAATAGTTTAGGTTTTTGTATTGAGGCAGTGAAACGAATTCAACGATTGACGTACTGACACTGCGCTGCTTTTCACCCTTGATCAAAATGGCATCGTTGTCGGGGACTTATTTGTTTTAGAATTTAATTGATTTAGTATTTCGTAATATTTTCTTTCTATTTGTACTTTTTTCTAACTAGTTTTATAGGACTTCTATATTTGAGCGCAAAGAAACGCTCGAATCTATTAGACACACATCACTTTGTGGAATTTTCCATCTTGAGATTTATTTAGGGTAAGCATATCTTATTCTAATGTTTTTAGTAATCGCAATGATAATTCTCAAAATCCCCCTAAGTCGTTGAGTTTTAGTGAATACTCTTAAAGTCATTAGTTTTCAACATTCTTATAATAATGATTTTGAAAGTAGTTATGAGGATGGTTTCCAAGATCCTCATTTTCAAGAATGTGTTCCTTCACCTATGACAGTGCGTGAAAGCTTGCGTATTATTGGAAATGAGAAACTTGAAAACCATTATCAGGAAGAAAATCATTGTTGGGGGCATGACTTGGATTTATTATTTGATTCCGGCAATGATTTTTCTTTCGAGACTTTTGAAGCGAAAGAAAGTTTTCAACCAAATGAAGAATTCGAGGTTCTTGAGCCAAGGATGCCTACTTTGGACCAAACCCATGGGATAAGAGAGAATGAAAATGAGGAAGAAAGGGATGTAGTATCCATTTGCAATGAAATGATTTATTCTTTAATAATCAAAGAAGAATGTTTCATTGAAAATGATCTTATTTCCTTCGAAATTCAAACTTGGAGCGATGATAACTCATCTCTTGAGATTGAATTTCTTTCCTCCCCATCTTTATTCTATACTATCAAACCATTAAAAGTATCCCATGAATCGGTTTAAAACTTAAAAATGTTTAACCATTTCACCAATGAGGATTACTTGCTCGAGTTGCTTTCTATAAAGGCAATTTTGCCTCCATGTGCGCCACTTCCCATTCCAATTACAAAATCTTTCGGAGGAAATTCAGTTTTTCTCGGATCCCATGAGTATTCGTCACCCATTCAATCCAAATCCCCCATCATCCCCCAAAAAATTTTAATTGATGATGGTTCATTTCTTCCGCCTTACACATACCCTTCGCTGTTCAAATAAAATTCCCATTTTTCAGAAGGTATGCATGCAAATGAGGGTACACCGATTATCCCTCAAAGTCAAATCATATTTTGGGTGGATCCTCAAAAATTTCAACTTCTAGTGTATAGTTAGTTAGTAGTTAAAATTGTAGGTTGTACATATTAGGTTGTTTTTCTTCTTTTTACTAATTATATAGTGTAATTAGTTAAAGTTTTAGTTCTTCTTTTTTATTATGCTTGGTGCTAACATGTTTTGTAGAATCATTGAACTTGTAGTTTTCGGAGATCTCTCCATTGTGGGTAATATCACTCTTTTCCTCTCTTTAACTTAGTTCTTAATTCACATTGAGGACAATGCACGGTTTTAAGTTAGGGGGTGTGGGATATGCTTCCCATTCATTGGTAGTTTCTATGATTTGATTATATATTCTTACCAAGCATACTTTTTTTTGTAAAAAAATTAAAAAATTTAAAAAGATTTTCTTTCTTTTTTCTCCTTCGTTGGGAATTTTTCCTTTGTTTCCGATGATAAAATTCAATAAATACCCAATCCAATAGATAATTCAATGATGCATGTTTTCGATTTTAGAAGATATTAGACTTTAGTTCTCGAATCATTGATACTATGAAAAACTTCATGAATTAAACCTTAAACCTGTGAGCACATGCATTTTTCTTATTTTAATGATTTGGTTTAAGGTGTTTATAACTCGGTAATCTTTTGTTGCATTGTATAAACTTACACTAAGTGAGCTTTGGTTTTTTCTTCGTTTGTTAGTGTTATACACTACTCTTTCTTCTTTCAAAACGTCACTATTCTTTCATTGATTGTTCATTAATTGAGTTCATGTCTTGAAATGTGTTACTTGATCATCATTTTCAAAGTTTTTTAACTCGAGAATTGAGTAAACTTTAGGAAAGGATCATAGGCCCTCTTTATTATATCACCCATATTGGCCTTGAACTCACCTTATATATTTTCCCTTGTTGACCCCTTTGAGCCTAAATATATCCCTTTATTTCATAGCCCAAAATCCTATAACCAACTCATAATTGGAGTTATAAACCACAGATATCACCTTCTATACCTTGGTTTGGAATGATACTTGGGATCGAATGATATTCTTGTTATGTGATTGCAATTAAGCATGTGAGAGTGAAAAGGAAAAGAGAAGAAAGAAAACAAAAGAAAAAACGAGGCAAAGAAGAAAAGAAAAGAAATTGAAGTTTTTTTTATTTATGTATATAGTGTTAAATTAAGCTTTGTCACTCTCAAATTTAATATATAATTCTTGTTATGGATATCATATTCCAAATTTGTAATTGCCCGTAATTTCCATTATTTCGAGTGTTTCATCCTCAAACACCTTTGAATCCGTACATATCCCTTTTATTTCATAACCTTAACCCCAAACTTATATTATAACCCTATAAAAGTCCTTTGTGATCCTAGGATAAGTGTAATTCAAAAATTTAAATAATTGCGATAATCTGTGAAAATGCATGCCACCTCTTTAATGAGCGATATCTTTCATTGAGATTACGAGTTTTTATTTTATATATAACGTTCTTCATTGATGACATGTGCACGACCTAGTTTCCATTTACATTTACTCATTATGCCCGAATTTCACGTGTATTACCTCCCATTCATTATGATTTATTTGTTAAGCGTAATACCCGGGGAGTATTGATTTATATGCACGCTTTGATGCCTATCCGATTTATAAAAATTTTGCTAAATTATACTTTACATGTGCTCTCTCTTCCTCCCACATCTTAAGGTTTCAATTCTACGAAGTTATTTCTATAATGTTAATGACTAAGGACTTTTGTGTGAATTCATTCACTTTGTGAATAATTTGTTGAAATCCTTTTCGTTGTTGTTGGGCTTGTCACATTTTTGTTAGGCATACTCTTTTGAGGAAACATTGATGTTTGTGGGTTTCATCCCTGAAAACACTCACGAGACAACACTCGGTCCACTAGGGTAACCTAGGAGTTTAACGGCTTATTGCATATGCTAAATGCAATCGTTCACCCGAAAGTGGCTTTTATCTGTTTTTATTCTTGCCTCCTTTCTTGTGGTTTACTTGTAGTTCTTCCTGCATTGCATTTCATTGCTAGGGAGTAATAATGTGTAAGTTAGGGGTGTGATTCATTACGAATATTTCATTTAATTACCCTCTTCATTTACGCATTTTAACCCCCTCGGGTACCATAATTCCTATTATTATGATCGTTAACCAGACAACCTCCACTTTATATGCTTACATGTTTTATGAGGTATAATTGATCTTTTGTGGGTATTACGATGCTTAATGTGAAGTTCGGTATCATTTCAATAAAGTCCGGTCGATAATCGCACTTGCGCGAGCATTTTAGTCATCTTCTAATTTGGGATTTTTTCCCAATGTTTTCACAAAAGCTGAAGCCCTGTAAATTATCTTCGCGTGGCCACTGATGGTGCGCGATTCCAAGCCTCAACGAAGAAGTTATGGGACTTTTAGTGAAAGAGGAATTACACCCAAATTACTAAGGCCAAGACCTACTCAAGACAGAGCACCGATCGACCGACCTTGGGACCCCGATCGACCGGTCATTCAAAATTAAGACTACGCACAAAGACAGTGGCTAATACCTTTTCAATCGATCGATCGACATTTATTTATCGATTGATTGATGACTCTTTATTCCGTGCGGCATCTTTTTTTCCTTTCTTTTTCCTTTATTTCTTTTGTAACATATTATATAAACAAAGTTTTATTGTATTTGTAAGGGATCTTTTTCTTATTTCAGTTTTATTCTTAGTTAAGTTAGAGGAGGTTAGGGTTTGAAGGGTGATTTTGGGTGTGCCTTTCTCCCTCCTAGGGTTTACCCAATTGGTTGTGTAAAAACACTATTCATCACCTCTCTTCTTAAATTAAAGCTTCCATTGTTCTTTTATTGTTGTGTTAATTAGTTTCATTGCTTTGTAACTTAGATTTATTGCTTTTAATTAATACATGCCATTTATGATGCTTTCTATATACTTAGTTTAGGTTGTGATTGATTAAACACCTTGGGTTGATTTAGTTGTTTTTCTTTGGTAATGGGTTTTATGAGTTTAATTCGATTGGGTTATTCTTGATTTTACCCCTAGGAGATTTAATGGTGTATATCATGTATGTGCCATTTATACGACCTTGGTTGTGTAATTTTTGGGATATTTATTGACGCCGAAATCATAGTAGGCTTTTAAGACAATTTAGGGGGTGACAACTCTGGATTTAATTAATTGATGAAATGAGATTTAATCTCGGTAAACTTATCATCCCATGTAACCATTTATATTAATTAACTTGAGGTGAGGGATATTAGTTGTAATCTATAGTTTTTCCCCTTTTTGTAATCTTATCTTAAACAAACACATCTAGATTATCTTTTCTTTTGTTCACAAATTATCTTTTACACTCTTATTCGAGAAGTAATAAATTAATCGAATTCTAACAACTAGTCTTTGTGGATTCGATACCTGGACTGGCCACTATACTTTTGTAAAGAGTGTAGTCAATAGTTTAGGTTTTTGTATTGAGGCGGTGAAATGAATTCAACGGCTGACGTACTGACACTGACACTATGCTACTTTTCACCCTTGATCACTCCTACCAAGAAGAGAGTCCTCCTGATCGAAGATGATGATGGTGATGATGATAATGTCCTCATTTACGCCAGTGACAAGTCCCAGAAGAAGGTTGAGGGCAAGTCCTCCAAGTCTAGCGACCCAAATTTGGTTACCACAGAGAAGAAAAAGTAGGAGGAAAAGAAAAGGGTCCTCGTAGCCCATCCTCTAAAGAAGAATGAACTTCCTCCCTCTTTCTTCAACATCCCCCATGCCCAATTTTTGTCCCATAACCTATCCTTGCCCCCAGGCCTGCTAAGGGGGGTAGTTCTCCCTGGTAATCGAGAGCCGCTAAGGATGTTGGGACCTGACAAGCTTTCCGTCTGTGCCTCTCAGACTCTATCATTGGTGAGAGTCTTATTCCTTTTCTTTTATTTCTTCTTTTTTAGCCTGCTCGGCCGCGAATTTCCAATCCTTTTAACACTTGTTCTTTGCTATGTCTTGCAGTTGTGGCAGAGTTTACCAATCTCTTGGATAGTCTTGCCGACTAGTCCAAGTTAAATAATGAATTAAATGCGGCCCTCTAAAATCTCAGGAGGCTATGGCTAAGGCATGGAGGCCCACGAGAGAGAAGAATTCAACCATCGAGAGTATGACTTCGCTGAAGACCGAGAATGATCTGCTGAAGGTGGAGAATGCTTAACTTTTAACTGAGAAGTCTTGGTTAACTACTGAAGTGGCTCGGATTCCTTTTTCTAAGGGTTTCAGTTTTGAGCAAGGCTGGGACAAGGCATATATTGATGCCAAGATCCAGATTGCCTATGCTCGGAAGGAGAGCTTCAAGAAGGGCTGGGATCAGGCCCTAGCAAAAGCCAGAGTCCCGATTGAGTCTGAGATGTTCGGTGAGCACCACTCAGGTCCCCCCTACGAGTGGTGCTCATCGAACAGCTCGGACCAGGCAGAGGAGGTGGCGACTAAAGAGAAAGGGAGTTGAGGCGGATGAGAAGGTGAAGAAGTGAAGCCCATAGTCCCTATGGTTTTTATTTTTGGATTGTACTTCGTACTCTTTTTTGCTTTCTCATTATCCTAGACTGTAACAGCTCTGCCTACTTTTGTTATTAATGAAAATAATATTTTTATTTCTTTGATTATGCGAATTCATGCGTATTCTGATAGACTATTGCCTTTTATGCCTTGATATTATAGCTTGTTGCCGAGGAGATTCCTTTTTCTAGCAACGTAGACAACGTGCTCGGGCGAGATGCCTGTGCACAAGCTCGCCAAGCATTTATGACTGCCTGTAAGGCTTTAAGAAAAAGGACTAAGGCCAATAAGAATCGGTCCACCCTGGTCGCCAAGCTGAAGGAAGATTTTAAAGACTTAGAAGATGTTAGTGCTTCCATACAAAAAGAAATAAACGACTTTAGAGCCCATTTGGCTGAATCTATGGATGTGGGCGAGGTTAACTCTCTAGTCAAGTCAGAGAATGATGACCTGAAGAAGAAACTTACTAAAAATGAGGGGAAAGTTCAAAATAGCAACATAATGGTGATGGGCTAAGTCACGACAACAAGAAGCTTAGATATTTATTCAGGACGGATCCCGAGCCGCCTGATGGCTTAATTATGATGAGGTTGGAAAGATGCCCTAGTGAGGCTATAGAAAGCTCAAGATATTGTCTACAAGAACTACTGCCTTAATGCCCTCAAGGTTGTTAAGGAACCCCGAAACTCTCAGCTCTAGTACATGTACCAAGTTAACTGCCATGCATACGACCGACCTCCTTTGGGGCATGATGAAACACGGTGCCCTTTAGAAGCTACTCCCCTTAAACTTGTTAAAATTTACCTGGAAGGTTATGACGGTGATGAAAAATACAGACTTAATCCTGACGATGGTCGGAGGAAGTAAATAGAATAGTTTTTGGCTCGCCGACTATAAACCGTTGTAGATCTTTGTATATTTTGTACTTAATACATGATTGTTACTTTTTGTAATCGGTTATTGCCGAATGAATCAAGTTAATACTAATTTTTAATCATTTTCCAGTCCATTATGCCTTGCTTGTGTTTTTCTGCCTTTCTTACTTTTTAGTTCGTGTCGTCACAGCCCCTTAGGTTTAGAAAAGACAATGGTAAAAATGCACCTGGTCTATGGGAAATCCACCCGTTCAGGATTTTAGTCAAATAAGCAAAGTTAATTTATTGCCTAGGGATCCCCCGTAGGGATTTTATCTTATCTGGGCAAGTCGTGAGGTCGCCTGTGTTGGTTATGACAAGGACTTGAGGTCTTTAATTTTAATTGCAGTTAGCAACACTGCCATTGTAATCAAGTTAAAACCTGATCGTCACTTTTCAAAGACTAAATGCCAATTAGGAGCCTGCTACTTAAGAAGAAATGTAAAGTCATTGAATAACTTAAGAGATTTGAACGAGATATGGAAAAATGGCCTTTTCATAATAGGAATAATAAATTACGAGCAACATAATTTTCGAAATAAAAATTTGCATAACTTAGTGCTGAAAAGTAAAAAGACTAAAAGTAAACTTCTTGAGGTTGGTCGCATTCCATGCTTTAGGTATCTCTATGCCCTCCATTATTGCTAAGTGATACGCTCCATGTAGATTATCTCTGATTGCTTTGAATGGTCCCTCCCAGTTGGTCCCCAACTTGACGTCCAACGATCTTACAACGCTGTTGAGAACATTCCTGAAGACATAATCTCTTACTTGGAACTTCCTCGGATTGACCCCCTTGTTGTACAGCTTTGACAACTACTTTTGGTATGAGTCTAGATTGATCATGGTTTGCTCTCTTCGTTCATCGGCTAAGTCAATTTCAACACGAAGGGCATTATCGTTCAGTCCTTGATCAGACACCTTTGTCCGCATGGTCAGGAGGTCTGCCTCAAGTGGTATGACAACTTCCATTCCATATGTGAGTGCGAAGGGTGTTTCCCCGATTGGTCTCATGGGTGTGGTATGATATGCCCAGAGAACATGGAGAATAGCATCCATCCAAACGCCTTTTACTCTTTCTAGCCTATTCTTAAGGCGATCAAGAATTATTTTATTGGCGGCCTCTACTTAACCGTTGGTTTAGGGATACACTACCAAACTGAAGTGGTGCTTGACTTTATGCTTATCGTAAAAAGCCTGAAAAGGTCCACTCTCGAAATCTGTGTCGTTATCAGTTATGATTGCCCATGGCATCCCAAAGCGTAGTGTTATGATGTTCCTCTAGATGAACCTTATCATATCTGCATCTCTAATATTGGTCTGTTGTTCTAACTCTACCCAATTGGTGAAATAGTCTGTCCCGACCAGCATGTACTTACGATTCCCAGGTGCGATAGATAGTAGTCCCACAATGTCCAACCCCCACTGTGAAAATGGCCATGGGATGGTCAAGGGCCTTAGATTATTAACCGGTTGATTGACCATGGGAGAGAATTTCTAGCACTTCTCGCATTTTTGAATGTAAACACTTACGTCTCTCTACATGTGCATCCATAAGTAGCCTTTTCTGATTGCTCGAAATGCGAGGGATCTTCCTCTTACGTGGATTCCGCATGTTCCATCATGAAGTTAGTAAAGAACTTGCTCGACGTCCTTTGGGTGCACACACTAGAGGTAGGGTCATGTAAAGGATATCTTGTAACGCTTTCCCCCATTTTCAAAGTAGAAACGTACAACTTTCACTCTGACCCGATGGGCCAATTTCTTGTTGGTTGGTTGTGTTTCATTCTGCAACTGTGCTATGATGTTGTCGATCCAATTGGGACCTTTGTCGATGGAGAGGATGTGCTCGAGGGTTGTTGTTTTATCAATACTGGGTTTGGGGAGGAATTGTACCTTGATTATTCTCTTGAGATCAGAGTACACTACTGAGCTTAGGGCTGCTAAAGCATCAGTGTGACTGTTGTGCCCCCGGGGGAATTATTTAATAGGAACTTCCTCGAATTTCATAACCAACTCATGTACAACTGCGAGTTAGGCTGCTATCCTATCCTCCTTGGCATTTAAATCCACTTTAACTTGATTGGACACCTGTTTAGGCCCCGAGCAAGTGGGCCTTACGTAGACTAGTTATAAGTGCTTTATACTCAACCTCATTGTTGAAGGCTTCAAATCACAGTCTGATCCCTTGCTCGATCATAACTTAATCTAGAGTCACGAGGACAATTCTCACACCCGCCCCCTTAGAATTATAGGCACCGTCGACATACAACGTCTAACTTTTGTCATGAGCCTGTTTATGCATTTTTGATTGAGCGATCAACCGCTGGTCGATGGGCCCATATCCAGTGAATTCTGTAATAAAATTGGCCAGAACCTTCCCTTTGATTGTTGTCCTCGGTTGAAAGTGAATGTTAAACCTCACAAGATCAACTGACCACTTTAACATCCGTCCAAAAATGTTAGCTTTGTGAAGGACATCTTTAAGGGGGAAGGAATTAATCACAATGATGGAGTGGGCTTCAAAATAATGCTTCAAATTTCATGAAGTGATTACCAATGCATAAACTAATTTATCCAGAGGTAAGTAATGTTGCTCGTAATCTAATATCATCTTGTTGGCATATTAAATAGGGAACTTCCTGGCTTCTCTTTCACAAACCAAAGCCGAACTGAATGCATGGCTTAATACTACAAGATAAAGGTAAAAGGGATCCACCTGACCGGGGATATCCACAAAAGGGGGCTTACTTAAATTGGACTTGATCTCCTCAAGGGCCCTGGAGCACTCGTCGGTCCATATGAGGTCTTTCTCTTTCTTAAGTAATTGTAAAAATGGTCAACAACACTTATACAACTATGAAATAAAGTGATTAAGCATTGCAAGCATCCCAGTGAGCTTTTGAACCTCGCACAATGTTTTGGGGGGATGGATCATACTGATAGCATCTATCTGATCTGGATTAGCCTCAGTTCCCCTTTAGCTGACCAGATAACCCAGAAAGTTTCCTGAGTGGACCCCTAATGAGCACTTATTGGCGTTTAGTTTCATTTGATTGCGCTTAAGGATATTGAAGGTATTGGTCAGGTCTTGGAGATGGTTATCCTTGTTCTTGATCTTAATGATATTATCGTCAATGTACACCTCTATGGTCTCTCCCATCTAGTGTTGGAACATCTTCGTGACCAGCCTCTTTTATGTAGATCCAGTGTTCTTAATTGCAAACGGTATGACCTTGTAGTAATAAAGACTAATTAATATGATGAAGGAAGTCTTGTCTTGGTCAGAGCCAAGCAAAGGGATCTGATGTTACCCCGAGTAAGCATCTAATAAACTCATTCTCTCATGAGCTACTATTTTATCAACCAACTGGTCTATCTTTGGCAAAGGCAAACATTCTTTGGGATAAGCCCTGTTGAGCTCGATGAAGTCTATGTAGATTCTCCAGCCCCATTTATTTTACAGACCACGACCGGGTTTGAGAGCCACTTCAGGAATTAAACTTCTCTGATGGACCTTGCCTCCATAAGTTTCCCTACTTCTTTCTCTACTGCATCTGCCTTCTCTGGGGCTGTTTGGCGAGCATTCTGTATAATTATCTTGAATATTAAATCCATGTGGAGCCGATGATAGGAACCTGTAGTATTGATCCTCGGGATATCATATGGTTCCCACGTGAATACATCCAAGCTCCATCTTATAAAGGTGATTAACTCCTTCCTTTCAATTCGGTTATGCCTGTTTCGGTCAAAAACTTTCTCTCCGGCCAGCCTTATAATAAATAACATCCTTTGGTTTTTAACGACCCTGTCAGTGGGTTGGGTCCTGGTTTCCTCCACCCCTGGCCGGCCGTGCCGTAATTTCTATTATGATGGAGTATCCCCATCATATAATGCCTCTTGAATAACCTTATTTTCTTTATTTTATTTCTTCTTTTCCATCTTTGGTCAGATGGCGATGATGTAGCATTTCCAAGAAATAGCTTGATTGCCTATGATCTCCATTATGCCCCGATCTGTGAAACACTTGAGCTTCTAATGGTAAGCGAAAAGGACAACTTTTATGGCATGAATCCACCCTCTGCCTAGGATGGCATTATAGGGCGAATCAATATCCACCACTAAAAACTCTATTAGCTTCAAAATATTCCTTGCCCTCACTGGAAAGATCACTTTTCTTGAGGGTATGGTCATCTTTCCTGCAGAGCTAACCAAAGGGACGGTCACCTCTTTAAGATCTGACATCTTGAGCTTAGTCTTGTGGAAGAGCTCTGGGTAAATCACCTCTGAAGAGATCCCTTAGTCCACCAGTAACTTATCCACATCCCAGTTTGGCACTTTAAGAGTGATTACCAATGCATCATTGTGAGGGGTTCTTACCCCAACCAAATCATCCTCCATGAAAATGATCTGTTTATTATAGTCGACGTCCTCTGGTTGTAGACATTTGCCGACCTGACTTTTAGCAAGATCTATCTGTAAGACTTTCATTACGGTTGTGACCTTCTTGAGCTCCATCCGAACAATGTTCCCTTGAATTTTCTTGAGGTCGGATGCCCTATGTATGATCACAAACTCGTGTCCTATTTTATCACCCACTACGTTATCTGGTTTTTGGTCGCCATAGTGACGTCCTGGATAAACTTCTTCTCAAAGTATTTGTTCAAATGCCAGGTCTGGGCTAACTCCTCTAGATGAACTTTTAGTGCCTTACAATTCTTAGTCTTGTGACTGTTATTTTTGTGCAATGCACATCAGAGCATTTCGTTCCTCCTTATGGGATGCCCTCTTATATTTTTTGACCATTTGAGGAATTGTTGATCTTTGATCCTTGCCAGAATCTTATAGATTGGTTCCTTAAAAATTGTATTAACGGCTTGAAAATCTTTAGAGGAATATGTTATGACTTCATTTTTTGCACCATTATGCTTTTTGTTCCACCTTTTCGAGTTATTCTCCTTGTCTCCCTCTTTGTTCACCTTGGTTTGAATAGTTTTAACCTGACCGATGTGGACCATGTCCTCCACCTTGACATATTTCTCAATACGTGACATGAGATCATCACTGGTATGATCTTCCTTCTTGGTGAGGGATTGATACATCATTGACGTGGGGTGTTGACCTAATTTGGATGCCATGACAACTTGCTCCGAACAATCTTCTACCTCATTAAAGACTTGCCAATAGAATTTTGCGTATTCGCATAGGGACTCCCATGGATTCTTTTTTATTGTAATAAGCGAGTCCATTATCTTAAGATGAGAGCTTTTGGTGATGAAGCTAGCAGTGAAGGATTCAGTGAGCACCTTAAAACTCTGTATGGACCTGTAAGGCACCTTCTTGAACTATTTATGTGCAACATCTCTCAAGATGTAAGGAAACATTTGACACATCAGTGCATCGTTATGGATCCATAAAGTTATAGCCTACCTGTACTACTGAACATGGTCGATGGGATCAGTCTTTCCAAAGTAGAACTTGAACATGGGGGTTATAAACTTCTTCAGGGGTTTTTCCTCCTCGATGTTTTTTTGAGAAATTAGGCTTTATCTGGGTGATAAGAGCTCTCCTCACTAGCTCTTTGGTTGACCTGGCCCCTCTGTGAGCAGGGTACTTGTTCATTTCCATTCGAACTAAACTTCGTATGTCGTCTTTGTGGCTCTCGTTGTCTCTGTGGGGACAATCGCTATGACTTACATGCTATGAATGTTCTTGGTTGCGCTTGGTGTTCCTTCCTCGGCTACGAGCCTTGATCTCCTGAGGGCTAGGAGTTAGAGAATTGTGTTTACTATTCTGGCAGAGTTCTCTCTCCATTTCTTCTAGTCGGCATTGGAGGCGAGAATTCTCTTCCACTTGGAGGCGATCTGCCTCTTCTTGTTGTTGGAGCGTTGCTTCGTAGGCGTCGACTATGCTTGATATATGACTAGATCTAGGCTTCCCATGGATTTCCTCCGAAGTCTATTGTTCTGGTCTGAACCTTGGGTTCCCATCTTGATGAACCACAAACCTGACTCTCAGTGGAGGTAAATTAGCTCGTACATCTCCAGGTTGGGGTGCGTTGTTTGGTTGGTGAGATATTGTAATTACTCTTTGAAGGAATTGCTTTCATGGAAGGAAAATAGTTTCTCACAGACGTCACCAATTGTGAGTGCAAATTAATCACAATTAAAAGATTCCATAAAGTAATTAAAAAGTGAAAGTAAACATGCCAATCACACAACATATAAATATACGTGGTTCGATAATTTGCCTACATTCACGGAAAGGTCACTGTATTTTTATTAAGTTCTCTTAAGGTTTCGAAAATTACATCCCCCTTGGCCCTGGGACGTGGGATGTATTTATAGTGGTGTAAAACTGTAATGGTTGAACCAGTCAAGGAACTCCATTGACTTGAGATAAGCATGTTGTAACAGCTCGTAATTTCTGGGTTATTATTTGTATTTAATTAATTCAGTAATTAGTAATTCACTTGTGTCGTAAATTAATGAGAATTAATTAATGGAAATATTTAAAAGTGAATATATTTAAATAAGTTAACGGGTGAGAGTTAATTTTAGAAATTTATTCCGGATGGTGATTTTGAGCGCGCGGTTGAGTCCAATAGGGTGAAATAGTTTAAAATGAGTCGTTATATACATATATTAGATGTCGGGGTCTAATTAGATACGTGTGAGCTCTATATAGAGAGTATGGAACCTTTTTATAAGGCCCATATGCCCAAAAACGTGAATAGGGGTTTTAACCCCAAATGTGTAAGGGTTAGGCAACATTAAATCACATTAGAAGACTAAAGAGGGAAAAAGCTAAGGGAGAGCCAAAGAGAAGAGGAACTTGGGAATCTTGGAGAGATGGATTCAATTACAATTCAACACCTTCATCCAATGCTTTGGATCTTCATTTTGAGGCAAGTGGTTTAGATTGTGTTTATTAAATTGCATTTATCTTTTTATATTAAAAGAGGTGGAATCCAATAAAATTCTAGGGTTTGTTCTTGAGTAAATTGGGGATTTCCTTTTAATACGAGTTATAAATCTGCAGGGGTTTTGAGAATTGATGAAATTGTTAAGGCTAGATTTGTGATAACAAAAGAATGGATTTAAGATAAATCTTGAAAAGTTTTGATGAGGAAACCTGTACAGAATTGGGGTATTTACCGTTCTAATGGCGATTCTGTCAGCACTTTCCTGTAGAAAATTGTGTTTTCTAACTTTTGTTCTCTGAAACGTTTTCTCCAAAAACGGCTCCAAAAAGCCCCAAAATGACATTTTAAAAATCTGGGCAGATTCATGGGGAAAATTTTGAGAAATATTTTTTTTAGTTGTTATTCCGTTGGAGATTGCCTAGATTGATAGGTGTGACTAATTACCCTTGGATTAGTTAGAGGATTAATTAAATTGGAGAGATTAAGGTTTATGATTGAGTGATTGAAACCTTGTTAATTAAGTGGGGGAAACTTAATTGGATGAAATTGAACAATGAATTGGGAATATTAAATTTTGGACCGAGAGATAGAGAGTCTGGGTAAACGTGAAAGGGTTACACCAATATAATGAGAATTAATTAGTGTGTAATTAATCAAAATGAAGTCGAACCACAAACTTAAATACTTTAGGCTTGGGTATGGGCATAATACTCCGGTAGCCTGGATTTCAATAAATATGTTGATGTGTAGTACAAACACACACACACACACACACACACACACACACACACACACACATATATATATATATATATATATATATATATATATATATATATATATATATATATATATATATATATTTGTGTGAATAATATATATAGTAAAGCCATAACAATATTAATGCTATCATAGGAGGTTGCGCGATGTGAGTGAGTCCCCTGGCTAGCGAATGCAGAGTGAGTCCTAGGCCATAGCGTCTCTGACTTAGGGGTGGGACCGTTATGGTATGGAGCAGACACTTTCAGTGGGAACTATGGTCGCCTCCTATGCGTTCGGTGATAGCATTTATATCCCACATGTATGTGAATATTGAGATACGTATATAAATTGCAGAATTATATACGGGAATTTGAATATATATATATACATGGTGTGAAATGTATAAATAATATAACTTGTGAAATGGCTATATGGTATCAAGTTGGATATGGATATAAATAAGTTAGTGTAAAATATAACTTATAACTCGTATACATGATGTGAATTATATAAGGATATAACTCGTGAGAATGTTGTATGGCATTAAATGGGAAATGATTTTGAAAGAGTGGTCCTTATGCGTGGGTTTCAAATCAAACCAATTTTCACCAAAAGTTATTCAACTTTTAATATGCACCAAACCAAGTTGTGAAAAAACAATTTTTACTTTAAACCAATTTTATCTTGATTAATCCTAAACATGCATCTAGTGATTAAAGCTAGTAAAGTAAAGTAAAGTAAAGAATACCCACAATGCCGGATGTATGAGGAAAAACTCAAAACGGGAAAAAACCTCGGACGACCCAAGTCAGATAATCACTATGAATGTGGAATTACAACAAATAGACAAAAGACTCACTCAACGACTCGATCCCCATGGATCTTGACGCTCTTCTGATCTTCAACCACTCTTCTCACAGTGCCCACGTAAAAATTCCTTCTTCCATGATACCTATCCACAACACACGCATGCACTTATGTCTCGGTGTCCACCGAATGACTTTGATACGTCTACGATGTCGAACAAGAAGTCCTTCTCTTTTCTTCACCGCAAAACCCAGATGTTCAAATATAGAACAAACCTTCTTGGTGCAGCAAGATCACATAAACATATAGTAATGATAACTCGGATCTTTACAAACTCTAAGGATGTGTTTAAGCTTTGAAACCTTAGAAAAACATGTGCAAACAGATTTCTGGATCTTAAACTGTTTTTCCATAATGTACCTTTCGTAAATTCTGACGAAACCACGCTTTAAATAGGAAAACATCACCGCCTCGAAAAAACATGTCGCTCGGACGGGATCGACCAGTCGTTCGCGCGACATGGCTATCTCGCTCGAACGAGCCGAGATGTCGTTTGAACGACGTGCGTGTCAGTTTGACTTTTTCTTTAAAACGTTTCTTCAAAAGAGATCCAATTAAGTCAAACTCTTTTTCGAGCTTATCGGAACAAAACGTAGTGTAAAACATTTAAAACATTTTAAAACATTTTAAAACATTTTTCCTTATAAAATTACATCCTTATCTTTTATAAAAACAATTTCGAGCACCATTAATTATACGCATTCATACCTGTGTGATCTCGGAATGCAATTAACTTGAAGACGAATAAACTTGCACCAATTAAACTTCGGCATGATCAATTCTTTGAAGCTTTGCCATAACGTCTTCAATTTCTTCAATACGTCATAGATCAAGTGGGATCGTGATAAAATAAAATCTCCCTATGACATATTACAAACACAGTTTTGTTCACTGAATTAAGTCAAAATAATACAGGGACTCAATTGGAAATTTATGTCCTAACAAATATCCCCCTTTGACTATTATGAGACAAAACTAAACCAGTGAAATGCCTAAGCCGAACCATCAAGCCGTATGACGCCTGAATCCCATCCTATAAACCCAAAGTAAAAAATTACAGGACACGGACTAGTATATGTAGCACCGGCAAGCATGAACTATCTGATTGTGATGTAGACTTGAAATCTCGAATCTCTGAAGCATACCTACACACATAAAGAAGACAAATAAATACCCAGTGAAGTATGGATGAACAAATGAAACCAATATATATATCCAAATGATACCAATTTTTATATCCAAATGATACCAATTTTTACAATAGATACCAATATGAATAAACTCTGAAAAATCATTTGTTAAACAATTGATCAACAAAATGATACCTATTTGTACTACCAATTTGTAAAATATGTAATAAAAAACATGCTCAAACCAATCTCAAATCTTCCCCGACATCACATACATCTCTCCCCCTTTTTGTCACGAATAGACAATCCGGTGAAAAGATAAACCTATCAACAAGTATCTAGCATGAAGATACCAAATAAAAATCTCTAGATAATCATGAAACAACCAACTAAATATGATCAATAGATGACAAATCTGTAGCTAGTAAACCAGGAATCACACAAAGAATATAGCAATCTAATCAGGTGTGATAAACGGAATCATATGCAAAATTCCAATATGAGATAATAAAACCTACATACAAATCAGTTAGTCCAGAAAGCTTCCAGCAAGACTAAAAATATATCTCAATAACCAGGGTGCTGCAAACAAATCAGAAGAAAATTTCCCAGATTGTCGTTCGAATGAGCCAGGGACGTCGCTCAAACGAGCCAGGGACGAGCCTCATCTCCTTTGAGCGACATGGAGATGTCGCTCGAACGACTTCTCGCGACAGGCCAAATTTTCCCAGTTTCCTAGAAATATCATAAATTTTTTCCCAGCGAAAAAATTTCCAGAAAAATCACATTGGAAGGTCATGATAACAGCAAAACAGTTCTAAAACAGTAAGCTCTTAACACAAAATGCAAAAACGGATAAAAACTAATAATGCGAGTTACATGCAAACATAGTACCGATGTGCTTAAATATGGACATGGAATGTATGGTCGTGAAACTACAACAAATGAGTCACAATTCCAACACATCGAAAAGATCAAGAAGCTCTAATTGATAGTGATAAATCATCAAACTTTATCATAGCCATATGACAATTAAAGTGTGAGCTTAATGAACTAAACATACTACATGCACACAATTCCAAAATTTTGGCTATTCTACAAACAATAGCGTCAAATTGCAATGTTTCAATATTAGGATTAGTTGTGCAAACCCGTTTAAATTTTCTCCAACCAAACTCCCTCATAAACTTACTTTTTCAAGTTCTTTTGAGGTTTCTAGCATTCTAAACTTAGAGAAAATCTTATTGGCCCTTTTTCTTAGCATTTCTTTTTCTTTTAGGCTCTTTTAAACGGTGTCTTTCACGACGAGTCAATTTTGAACTCTCGCATCTCTTTCTTGTGAATCACTCATCATTTTTTCAATTAGGTACCAATTCTAATCCCCACGATAAACGATTCTTACATGCACAGTTCCCCTTAAGTATACTTATGCGTAGATGACAAGAATGAGATAAGAACGCCTCACCAAATTCAAATATGCAAGAGAAGTCAACCATCCATAGAAACTCGTGCATGTGTGCAATGTTGGCATATATACAAAATCGAATCAAAATGCATATCAACTTCGAAACAACCCCATATAAACAATGGTTAAGATCATTCTAAGAATCAATAATAATGACCAAATGTCCTAGCCACATGGATAATGAAACGATGGGGTGGGGGGGTCGAAGCACACCAATATGCCACATCAAACATGTATACTCAAAAACAAAAATCGAAAATATTTTTGGATTTTTAAACATATTTTGACTCAAATAAAGACAAAATCTTTTTATTTTTTCAAAAGTTTTCTCAAAACCAAAATCTTTTTGCATTTTTTCAATAAGACTCAAACAAATGAAAAACTATAATACAAAATGATACAGAAGCCATTATACTAGCAATGAATAAATCATGAAGGAAATTAGTATATGACAAACAAGGCAACACTATCATCCTTTATATTTATCATGGAAAGAATCAAGTGCACCCAAACGAGAATCATGAAGTTTTATTCCTAAAGCCACTAAATCTGATTTTTTAACCCCAAGTAGGTGTAAAACGATGCATGGGAGTTTGGGGAATCGGGGTAACTTTATTCCTAAACTTCCTTGGAGCTTGTCTAAGGTCGTAACAATAACGCCTAAGGTGACCTTTCCTACCACAAAACGTGCAAGTGTAGCGACGGTGGGAATGATTACCTATATGTAGACCTTTTATAACTTTCCTAGAGTTTCTCACACGTGCAGGGGGGAATGGGAACAACTGTCTCATCAAAACCTATACCTCCCCTATCTCCCTTAATTTGGACGGTGCCTAAGATATTATCTAACTTCTCCGATCTAGCCTCCAAATCAAACTTAACTCTAGACGAGTCTCTCAATCTCTCCTCCAACTCATGAATCCTAGACTCTAGTAAACGCCTAGACTCCTCAAACTCTAAAATCTCCTTTTTTAAAGACTCCATCAAACCATGGAGATTATCTCTCTCACCCTCGACATAATAAAATTTCTCCCTAAGAGTATTCTCTCGTGCCCTAATACCCTCAATCAAAGTATCATTATTTTCTATGGCACGCTCATTCAACTTAGCTTGTAATTTTGCATTTGCTTTTGTCATCTTAACCGTATCGGTATACACCTCATTAAATGCAACTTGTAATTCTTTCACATCTATCTCCTCTTTGTCACTCTCTTTGTGGCCATCCACGATCCTCACCGCGGGCGGGCACATGAAGGAAGGATCCTCGGGTCCCGCGCGTCCCTCTCGAGAGCGCTTCGGTCGACGTCGTTTGAGATGAGGTGTAAAAATATAGAGAGATTTTAGAGTCGCCAGTCTATTTTACTCAAAACAGACAAAAGAAATAGGGGAAGCCATCCCGAAGGATGGCATCTAAAGTCATACTGGTGCATGCGAAACCAAAATGATTCGAGAAGGGTTCGGAGGCTAAGTTAAGAAATGGGAAGGTGTTAGGCACCCATTCCGTCCTTTCGATCTCTCATGGATGTTTGCTATTTTCCTTTTTTTAATTTCCCCGTGATATGTGTGCATGTGTATATATATATAGTGGAGATAGGAATCCTCGAGTTGTATCATGGGAGAGATAAAGTGAGTCATCTGTAGGAACATATAAAAATAATATTAGAAAATAAGATTTACGCGATTACCCTTACGTTGATCGTTATAATGGAACGATAACGCATATGGGGTAATACATCACTAAGAACAAGTATATAGAATATAAGAAAATTGGATTTAGAGAAGATAGAAAATGAGAAAGAAGGTGAGAATAGGACTCGAGTCTCGGGTTCTACCTCGAGACGCCTACGTAGCCTATAAAGGCATCAAAGTCCACGTATTTTGCATACAAAATGAGGGGTGTTGTTTATCCCATAAATCCAAATGGGGGATCTCTTATTTGTGTGTGTGTGTGTGTGTGTGTAGAAAAAAGTATTTTAGTTGTGAGAAAAGTGTGAGAAAAGTATGAGAATCCCTATTTGAAATTTATGAGAAAACCCTATTTTTCTTATTTTTTGGGGTTTTATTTATATGAAAATAAGAGTTGTGCAATAATAATTAAGTAAAAAGTATATTAGGATGTGTGAGATGAGATAATAAAAGTGCTAAGTAACAAAACAAGTTATTGAGAATTTAAGGGAATTTAAGAGAAAGTTGAGAAAGTTGGACCTTCTTGAAGATCTTGAGCTTGATCTTGAATGTTGGAGAGCAGCCCTTGCACTTGGATGATGATGGAGAGTGGCTAATTCACCAAGTTTGATGAAAAGGATGATGAAAAGTGGAAGTTAGAAAGGTATTTGGATGTTGAAATTGCGCTGCCTTCGAGAGAGGTTTTTGGGATTCGCTGAGAGCGATTGTTATCAGATCTGGGGGCCCTTTACAAATGTGGTGAAGGACTCATTTTATAGGCCCAGGTCATTGCCGATCATCATAGACCTGGTCTTGCCGATAAGCAGGGTCTGGAACCTGCCATTTGGCAGTGTGTTTCAGGCCTTTTGGGTTTGACCCGGTTTGGGGAGTTGACCCGGTCTGGAACCTGCCGAGGGAAAACCGTTGGTCAGAATCGCGCACGGGGAAGACCATTGTAAAGGTAATTTAGATACCTTTGAAAGTACTTTGGACCACTCCCGGGTTCTGGAATTATCTTTGGGTCAAATATGGCTTGGAAGCATTTGTCGGTCCATTAGACGGGGAATCGTTCGGACGTAAATGGATTGTTCATCCGCATGGTAAGTCCGAATCGCGCATGGGGTGGACTGTTGGAAAGGTTAGAAGATGTACTTAGACATTCCAAAGAGTTTGACCCGGTTTGGGGAGTTGACTTTAGTCAACTGGGCCCTGGAAGCATTCGGTGTCCTCTTGGAGTCAAACGGATTGTTCGTCCGCATGGTAAGTCAGAATCGCGCACATATTGGACCATTAGAAAGGGGTTTTAGTGCCCTTCGATGATTCATTTAGCCTCGATCGAGCTGAAGAGTTGACTTAGGTCAAACAGAGCTCGGGAGAGCCTGGTGGCCTCTAGATCAAGTTTCAGACGCAAACGGATCGTTCGTCCGCATGGTAAGTCAAAATCGCGCATGGGATGGACCGTTGGAAAAGGATTTCAGTACCCTTCGAAGATTCATTCAGCTTTGGTCGAGCTAAAGAGTTTGACTTTTTAGTCAAATGGAGCCCGGGAGTTCCTGATGGCTTCTAGGTCGGTACTCGGGGTATGACCTGGGTTTGTAGTGATAAAGGGAGGTACTAGGGACCTAAGGAGAGTTAGGGGGTAACAGAATGGGGTGTCTACAGAGCCCCTCGATGGGTGAGTTTGGAATAAATGATAACCGTCGAATAGACAACACATTATGATTTTGATGGAGTATGACCGATTCAGAGGGTCGAGGACGATTCTGAGGACCTGAGGGGTGTGCTGGGGATGAACAATTTTATGGGTCAAAGCTAAATCTGCGGGCTTAAGTGATGAGGGTGATCGATTCTGCAGGTCAAAGCCAATTCTGCGAGCTTAGGGCGAAGATCTAATAACCGAGGTTAATTCTGACTTAAGAGTGGTGACGACCGAGGATCGAGGTCAATTCTGACCTAACTGAGATGACAATCCAAGATCGAGGTAAATTTTGACCTAAAAGTGGTGACGACCGAGGACCGAGGTCAATTCTGACCTAACTCGGGTCATGATCCAAGATCGAGATCAATTCTGACCTAAGAGTGGTAATGATCGAGGATCGAGGTCAATTCTGACCTAACTCAGGTGATGATCCAAGATCGAGGTCAATTCTGACCTAAGAGTGGTGATGACCGATGACCGAGGTCAATTCTGACCTAACTCAGGTGACGATCCAAGATCGAGGTCAATTTTGACCTAAGAGTGGTGACGACCGAGGACCGAGATCAATTCTGACCTAACTCAGGTGACGACCGAGACCGAGGTCAATTCTGACCTAAGAGTGGTGACGATCAAGGACCGAGGTCAATTCTGACCTAACTCAGGTGATGATCCAAGATCGAGATCAATTCTGACCTAAGAGTGGTGATTATCGAGGATCGAGGTCAATTTTGACCTAACTCAGGTTACGATCCAAGACCGAGGTCAATTCTGACCTAAAAGTGGTAACGATCGAGGACCGAGGTCAATTCTGACTTAACTAAGGTGACGATCCAAGACCGAGGTCAATTCTGACCTAAGAATGGATAAGGATTGGATTTTGATTCTGCTGGAGAAAGTACTTTATGATTTTGATCTGAGCTAGGGAGCTGATAGCTGGGGAAGCTTTTGTTTCTTTAGGAGACCTCGCAGGGAGGAACAACCAATTTTGGTGCTGAAAAAACTCCGCTAGGGAAGTGATCAGATGATCCTTAGAGATCCTTCGGAGCTTTGCAGGGAGGAGATTCACTTAGTTTTTGAGGATTTCGCTGGGAAAGAGGGATTCCGCTTGAGGAAATGCGAGATTTTTCTGGTGAAAATGTTCTCAATCCTTCTTAGGATTTTTAAGAATTTTCTGAGGATTTTTCGAGGCTTTCTGGTATTTTTTGGGAATTTCTGTACGAAATTAAAGGGGGTGCCGGTCGGCATGGTATGAGGGGTGCCATTCGGTAGTGGCACAGACTTTTGGACTACCTCGGGAAGGTAAGGACTCAGTGCCGATCGGTATGGTGGGGGTCAGTGCCAATTGGCATGGCGTTTGACATCCTATATAAAGGGGGCAAATCCCTTCATTTTTTTTCACAGCTTCTTTGCTTAATCTTTTTCTGCGATTTCTCTGCAAATCGTTCTAGCATTTCGATCTTTAAGAAATGTCCACTTTCGTGAGCACCGCAGTCCACAGGGAGTGGTTGACCGTTGATGATTGGGCGAATGTGGAGTGGAGGGCCAGGGCGCCTCTTGCTTTGGGGAGTGAGAACTCCTTTGATGCGTTTGAGCCTGTTGCGGATGAGCGGACCTTGCTGCTGGAGCCGTCGCGTCATCGCTCTTCGAAAGTGAATCGTGGCGGTTATGTAAGGGACCTGACCTTTGGCATTCCTTTCTTTTTGGTGATTTTTTCTTTCTTTCTTGACTTCTGATGATATTTTTTCCTTTTTGCCAGTCTGATATTTTTTTGAAGAATATGCGCGCCCGCAGGACGACGGGGCTTAGGGATGTCTGGGAGAATCTCCCACCTGTGGTGCGTTGGGTGGTATCATCAGCGGGTTTTGGGAGGTTGGCATCTGCGCTGGATGAGATGCCTCGTTCGACAGCGGTCCTGTGCGCTTTGGGGGAGAGGTGGTGGGATACTAGCCACACCTTCCATTTTGGCTTCGAGGAGATGACTGTAACTCCCATAGACGTACAGCAGCTGTTGGGGATGGATTGTGATGGAGAGAAGATAGAGGTGGATCGCTCTTTGCGGGTGAGACCGGAGGCAATGCGTGCTGCACTTGGTGATGTAGGGAGGATAGTTTTCGAGGATTCTATTCGGCTGTCCCTGCTGAAGGATGTTCTGTTGGGCTGGGTGATTGATGTGGAGGATGGGTTGCAAGTGAGGCAGATGGCCCAATTATTTATTTTGCTGGTGTTGGGAGGTTTTATGGTGGCACCGAGCGGCGACGTCGTCCATTTGTGATTCTTGCCGTACTTGAGGATGTTTTCAAACATCCCTTTCTATGATTGGGGGAGTCTGCTTTTGGAAACCCTTTACTCTTCTCTGGATGCATTCAGCCGGTGCTGCCGGTATACTTTTACTGGGGCCGCGTACCTTCTTAAGGTATTCTTCAGTTTGCGCACTTCTTTTCATGCATTCGCATTTTCCTTTCTTGCATTCGTATTTTCCTTATGCATCTCTTTTTGTTTATGAATTCTTATCTTTGACAGACGTGGTTTTATGTGGTGATTAGGTGTAATACACCGCTGATCGTTCTGAAGGACGACACTATTGGGGACTTCTGTCGATTGTATCGATGTCGTAAGGCCAATCGGCAGCCGAAGGGATCTCTCTCCCTGGAGGCGGTGCGTCAGGTCTTGAATGACCTGACCAGTGGTAGGGTAAGACTAATTCCATTTTAGTCTTGGTTTTTTTACACCTTCTGATCTTGTATTGATTTTTTCCTGCTTTGAGATTTTCAGGTGACCTTTTATCCATGGGGGACAGCCATTCAGGATGCGGGGACGATCGGGGTGAACACGCAGATGAGGCGTTTGCTCGCACATGAGTTTGGCCATTCCTGGTATCTCGGGGAAAGGGTGGTTCGTCAGATTGCTGAGGAGGAGGTGGTGGTGCCACCTACGCAGCCTCCTACGTTTATGAGGCGGGAGCGACTGCTGTCGGAGGATAAGTGGATCGCGGCGATGGTCGGTGAGTCCCACTTGTTGTACACCGATACGGCTGTGCCGTATAACTATTTAGATTTTGTGACGAGATGGTTGATGGATCCCAGCATATATGATGCCCTGCCTTTCCCTCCTGCGGGTTCGAGTCGGGTGGTGGGATCTTCCCACAGTGGCAGCGATTCATCGGCATCTGCGACGGTGACTTCAGAGGTTCCTTTTGTGCGGTTGCACACTCCTTCGTAAAACATTCGGCGGGCTGATGGAGGGATGGTGCCTATGCTGCATCGTCCTCATGCAATGGATCCGAAGGAGTTGGGTTTGATAGAGGAGGTCCTCCGACCTGCGGTATACCTTTCTGTTCTTCTCTTTCTTTCTTTTCTATTTTGGTCATTTCTACTTTGATACTGATTTTGCCTTTTCTTGCAGCAAGTCCGAGTGTCGACCACTTGGTTAAGAGACTGGATATCTTCGGCGACTGCCCGTATTCGGGATGCGGTTCCTATTCCTTCTTGCTTGGTGCCATCTGCTTCATTCGGAGGACTCTTGCTCGGGTAGTGGCGGGGCATCGTCTCACCGTAGGGGGAAGAGAGCACGTCGGAGGGGTGGAAGCTCTTAGAGAGAAAGGTGGGTGAGAGAGAGAGAGAGAATGTGGGTTCGGGCTGAGTCCCGCTATTTTTTCTTTTTCTTTTTATTTCCTACAAAATCGATGTAACACAGAAACAAATAGATGCAATGCAATGGAGTTTTTTATTATCTTTTATTAATGATGAATGAATGCATGCACATGCACTTTTTACTTTGCTGCTGAGATCGTAAAAAGGAGTATTTTTGGAATTTTTTTGAAGGAAAGTTTTAAATTAAAAGGGGAAATTATATAAGGAGGAAAAGGGATTTTGAAATTCTATTGAAAATATCAATTTATTTTTATTGAGTTTTCTGATTTGACAAAAGAGGAAAAAAAGGGAATTTCTTAAAATAGGGGGTTGCCGATCGGCAAGCACCCTGTCCTGCCTATCGGCAGTTCAGTCTAGTCCCATCACTTCAAAGCTTTGATTGGTACCCTCTTCAGCCTTTTGTAATTTGTGGGGTAGGATTCCCTTCGATTTCTGCAGGGATTATGTCCCTTGTGAGGGTTCTCAAGTATAAAAATGGGTAAGGGTGGAGTGTTTTCTTCACACCTCTGCAATCTTGCTTGCCCACTATCTCTTAGCTTTACAAGATGGCTCTCCCTGGTAGCATTGAGTTTTCTAACTACCTCGAAGCCTTGGAAGCAATTTGCTCTTATAATGTCAACTATGATGCTTTCAACATGCGTCGAGTCTCCTTGTGGCGCAATCGGCCTATTGAATGGAACATACTGATGGCGGTGGTACAATTCTGGTATCCCGAAGACCATGTATTCCGCTTTGGGTTGGATGAGGTTTGTCCTACCTACGAGGAATTTTCTGTCATACTGGGTGTAAATCCCAGTGTTATTGCGGCTTTGCCCGAATTTTCCCGTTCTCCTAGGGATTTGTTGGCCTAGATATTACGAGCTGAGAAAATTGGTTTGTGGGGCATGGGGCTCGAAATTTGCACTGGTCCGTACCTTGGTGGGGGAAGTTGCTGCCTGTTCTGGAGCTAGGAGAGTACTCATATGTGCGGCTGGTTAGTCTCAGACAGACCTCTTTCTATTTCCCTTAGCGACTTCTGTGCCAATTTGGTTGGTCACAGGTCGTGCCACCTCGGACACTAAATTTCTTTTCGGTAGACGTTTTGACCGAGCGCCTGCATTTGTTGCTTGGATCTCTGTGGGAGAATCGGCGTCCGTCGACCCGTCCCTCTCAGTTTGTTGGGAGAGTTTGGCATGTCCCTGGGGATTATGTGAAATGGTTATGGAGGAGAGTAGTCAGCAAGATGTTGGCAGTAGAGACTAGACAAAGGTGGTTTGTTTTATTTAACACCATGGAAGGGGGTGTTGTGGTTTTTTCGAAGCTGGTTCGGGATTATCGGTCCATGGAGTGTTTACGGCACTCTATTCAAGCAAGGGAAATTTGGAGGGCCCAGGATGTAGATGATGAGGGTGCAGTCTCCTCTGGTAGCTGTGGGTAGGACTCTTGGAGAGTTTAGATGTGGGGATTTTATTTGGATTTTTTATGGCAGTAGGGGGAAGGGTGTTATCCGTTCCTTTCCTTATGTAATATGTGCTGTAATTTCTTATTACTGAAATAAGCAAGTTTCTGATCATCTAGTTGTGCCATTCGATGAATTTTGTAGTTTTGAATTATCTATACCGATCGCTAAGGCATACATAATCCTTTTGTTAAAGTTTTTGTTAGAATGAACTGTCGTTCTCGGAGATAAGAAAAGAATAATATTTTGTGAAAAAGAAAGGGTCGTGCTCCTGTAAGATGTATGAGCTTCCTACGTACCTCTGGGGATTTTGGAATTTTTTTTCTCTTGAAAAATGGTTTTTTTGCAGAGGATCAGGCCCGCGTAGTTCTGGGTAGAGGGAAATGAAGAGAGTTTTTTTTTTTAAGAATATAAGGGAGATGAGAAAAGTCGTAGCGCGTCGAGATTTCGAACTAGGGGTAGAATTTTTTGAGACGGTCAAGGTTGACTGGGCGAGCCATCTCTTCCTGATCTAGGTCAATGAAGATGGCGGCACCGCCGGATAATATTTTCTTCACAATATAGGGGCCGCTCCAATTGGGCTTGAATTTCCCTCTGGGGTCCCAGATGGGTTCTATTATCTCCTTGAGGGATAAATCCCCTTCCCGGACACCGCGGTCTTTGACTCTCTTGTTGAATGATCGCGCTATTCGGCGATGGTACCCCTGTATGTGGTAAAGATCTTTCAATCTCCTTTCATTTAGGAGGGTCAGCTCGTCGAGACGGCTTTGGCACCAGTATTCTTTATTAACTTTGCTTTCGATCATGACGTGTAGAGAGGGTACTTTCATCTCCGCTGGTAGGACCGCTTCCATGCCGTAGACCAGAGAGTAAGGGGTAGCCCCAGTAGAGGTTCGATAGCCCCAGAGGGCGTACGGGATCTGGTCGACCCAATCCATACAGCTTTCGATCATCTTGCTGATGATGGCTTTGAGGTTCTTGTTGGCGGCTTCAACTGCACCATTGGTCTAAGGTCGGTAGGGAGAAGATTTTTGTCTCTGAATCCCGTACTCGTTGACTAATTTTGTGACTTTTTCTTTGAAGTGCACCTCGTGATCTGACACTAACTCATGCGGGACCCCATATCGGCAGATGATATTTTTCTTGAGGAATTTGGCCACTTTCTTGGCATTCAATATTGTGTATGACTCAGCTTCAACCCATTTGGTGAAGTAATCAATGGCAACTAGGATGAACTCATGTCCGTTTGAAGCCTTTGGTGTAACCTTCCCTATGATGTCGACACCCCAGGTGGAGAATGGCCAGGGAGAGGTCATGTTGTATAATTCTCGCGGAGGCAGGTGTTGAAGATTGGAAAACTGTTGGCATTTGAGGCACCTCCGAACATAGGCGGTGCAATCGTGGGCCATGGTGGTCCACTAGTAGCCCTATCGGATGATCTTCTTGGCAATCATGTGACCGTTCATGTGGGGCCCGCATTCCCCGCTGTGAATCTTCTGCATTATCTTCTCAATTTCACCCCTACGATACAGTGTATATGAGTTCCATCGAAGTTCCTCTTGAGTAGAGCTTTATGATAGATGATGTAATGGGCGGACAGTCTTCGGAGGGTCGTTCGGTCTCTCTTGTTGGAACCCTCGAGATACCTACCATGTTTGAGGAGGCACCAGATATCATAGTACCAGCAATCGGCTAGTTCGAGATCTTCGGTGGAGATAAGCTCAATATGGTAGCAGTGGGTTGGTTTGTCTTGCTTTTGAACTAGGAAGGGGGTCATTGTTATTCCTTCAAGCATGTCGACCATGGAGGCCAAGGTAGCGAGAGCATTGGCTAGGTTGTTCTTTGCTCGAGGTAGGTAATGGAAGGTGATATCTCAGAATCGGGAGGCTAACTCTTCTAAGTGGGCATGAAAGGGTTGGAGCTTTTCGTCCTTGACTTTCCACTTTCTGAGCACTTGAATGATGATGAGGGTAGAGTCCCCGTAGACATCTAGGTATTGAATACCTTTCTTGAGAGAAACTTTAAGGCCTATTGTGCATGCCTCGTATTCCTTCATATTGTTGGTGCAAGGGAAATCCAATTTGATGGCGATGGGAGTGTAGGAGCCATTTGGGGCGATCAGAAGTATCCAAATGCCATATCCCTTTTTTTCGGCAGCGCCGTCAAAGAACAATTACCATCGAAGGTTGTCTTGAGCGGTGTAGAGGATATTTTCATCTGGGAATTCGGAGATCCAGACATCTGCTTCTTCTACGGGGGAGGTAGTCAGATATGGCTCTTCCTTTAATGGCTTTTTACGTGACGTACACGATATTGAACTCGGTTGGAGCATCAACCATTGGGCCATTCGACTGGATAAGGCGGGTTTCTCAAGCAGGTATTTTATGGGATCTATTCGGGATACAATTTTGATAGGGAAGGCGAGCATGTAGTGTCGTAACTTTTGGGTGACCCAGACAAGTGCGGCACATGCCTTTTCCAAAGAAGTGTAATTGACCTCGTACCCAGCCAATATGCGACTGGCGTAATAGATGGCTCTTTCTTTTTGGGAGTCTTCAAAGTATTGGGCTAGAAAAGCCCCAACTACAGTGTCGATTATGGTTAGGTATAGGAGCAAAGGGAGACCAGGCTGTGGTGACATGAGTACTGGAGGTTGGGTCAGATATTGTTTGATTCGGTCAAAAGCTTCTTAATAGGCCTCGTTCCAAACCTTGTTTAAATCCTTTCGGAGGAGCTTGAAGATCGGTTCACAGACGGAGGTTAGCTGGCTGATGAACCGGCTAATATATTGCAATTTCCCAAGAAAACCTCAGACTTCTTTCTCTGTTCGGGGCGGTGGCATCTCAAGTATGGCCTTCAGCTTTGCAGGATTTGCCTCTATCCCCTTCTCACTGACCATAAATCCCAAGAGTTTTCCTTTTGTAATGCCGAAGATACACTTTTGTGGATTGAGTCTCATCTGATACCGTCGCAGTCGTTCGAAGAACTTTCGGAGAGCAGGAACATGACCTTCTCTAATTTTAGAGTTGATAATCATATCATCTACATAAACCTCGACTTCTTTGTGAATCAGATCGTGCAGGATGGTTGTGGCAGCCCTTTGGTAGGTAGCCCCAGCATTCTTGAGACCAAATGGCATAACAGCGTAGCAAAAGGTTCCCCATGGGGTGGTGAATGGGGTTTTTTCTTGGTGGTCTGGGTGCATCTTGATCTGGTTATATCCGGCAAACCCGTTAACGAATGACTTGAGAGCATGATTGGCGGCGTTGTCCATGATCATGTCAATATTGGGTAGCGGATAATCATCCTTTGGAGAAGCTTTATTTAAATCTTGGTAGTCCACACATATTCGAACCTTCCCTCCTGATTTCGGCACAGGTACTATGTTGGGTAGCCATATGGGATATTCGATCACAAGAATGAATCCCACGTTCAACTATTTGACCACCTCTTTTTTTACCTAGAGCAACCATTCGGTGCGGAACTTTCTCAATTTTTATTTAACCGGCTTGTAATCTGGGGGAGTGGGGATCTCGTGCTGAGCTATTTCAGGATCAATGCTGGGCATATCATCATAGGACCATGCGAAGACATCCACGAATTCCTTTAACAATTCTTTAAGTTGTGCGCGCTCATGCTCGTCAAGGGTTGCCCTTATCCAAATCTAGCGCAGTTGGCTACTAGAATCGAGATTAATAATAACAGTCTCTTCTTCATTAACTTGAATGCGGTTGTGTTGTTTATTACTAACCTTATTTTGATCAGTTAAGAATTGTTCATTTGTAAAATCATCATCATCAAAATTTCGATTAGAATCCAAACAATTAATGTAAGGCACAGCAAGATACTCAAAATCTTCGTTTATTTCATTGATAGGAAAAACAGCATTGAGAACCTTATCAAAAGAGGTCTCGATTACATTTGAACAAGGATAAACAACAAAAGAAAAAATATGGTAAACATTGGGGTTAGGGGAGATTTCAAGAGGTAGAACTGGCACAGCATGCCAGTTGAGGAGGGGTGTATCAACAGCTTTAATCAGATGGGATGGATCCATTGATGTAGTGCCTGAATGAACCATGCAGAGTGCCAGCCCCAGTGTATATAAGTTGAAGGAATCTTCGGAATCACTTTCCTCAATATCTTCGATATCTTTAATGAGCGGTTGTACTCAGTGTTGGAAACTTTTGGCCCATGGGTAGCTATCTTGGAAATAGATCTCCATTCCAGGCTTTATCTTCTTGTCTGTGTGGTCATACCATGGTTCTGGAAAACTGCAAAAGGGGAAGTCTTCGCCTTCTTTGATGAATCATCCATTCAAGGAGTCTCCTGGGATAGCTGGGATGCAGTCTAACCTTCTCTTTGGTCAAGAATGGTGGATTATTATGAGCTCTTGTTCTTATGGTTGATACCCCAAGCCACAAGGAGGGAAAGCTTTCTTCAGTTCGATGGGCTCAAGTATCCCTTGCTGCCTTTGCCCTAGCCCTAGTCCGGGCATGAAGTGCATGTTTCTGAGCATCTGAATCACATTGACATTGCCATGAGGGTCATATTATGGACAAACCCTTTCTTTGAAACTGTCCCCTACCGGGAGTAGGAGTGCGTCAACTCGGAATCCTGATAAGAGCATATCATTTGACCCGTGCTGTATCTCAAGGATTGGACTGCTGGTGCTTGCACCCTCGACATTTTCGTCGTTGCCCAAAATAGTGATGACTCGCTCGTCGACGAAGAACTTTAATTTCTGATGGAGTGAGGAAGACACACCCTTGATACTATGGAGCTAGGGTCATCCGAGCAATAGGTTGAAACAAGCTGGGATGTCTATGACTTGGAATTCAACGATAGGGTTTATAGGGCCAGCCCCTATTATAAGTTTTATGGATCCCATCACCTCTCGGCGAGTATTATCGTAGGCACATACAGTGGTGGAGGTTGGAGCGAGGTCGCTTTCTTTCAGGCCTAAACACTTGAAGGTTCTCAGTGCGCAGACATTCAAGGCGGATCCGTTATCGACAAGAGAGAGTGGCATGGCCTTCCCCATAAAATAGACGGAGATATTGAGTGCATGATTGTGATTTGGCCTAATTCTGGGGATTTCTTCTTCAGAAAATGATAGCATTCGGGTAGAGGTCAAAGATCCGACCAGATTTATCGCTTCTTCTGGTGTGGTAGAAGGATGAACTGTGGGTCCAGTGAACAGCTTGATTAAAGCATTTATGTACAGATGGGAAGACATAAAAAGCCCCCATATAGTGATGTTAGCTTGAGTTTGCTTCAGTTGATCAAGGATCTTGCTTTCCTCGATGGTCATTTCTGGCATAGGAAGGTTTTCAATTCCCTTCCCCTTGTCATTTGCTGGTAGTGAGCTTGGAACCTGGTAATGTCTCCCTGATATGGTTATGTGATTTACTGAAGAAGGGAAGAACATGAATCACATTTCCTTATCAATCTCAGGTTGTTCTATTACCCTGTTTACTTCTCCGAGGAGTTTTTCAAATGATATCATCCCACATATGTCGGCCATTGGGCCAGTTCTTCCTCAAGCTTGTTCTTCACTCGAATCTTTGAATTCTTCCCCCCATCCGGTGGAAATAATTTTGTCTTTCCATGTAAAGTCAATGCATTCCACAACTTCAACGGCTTCCTCATACAGGTCTTCCCATTCTGTAGGGATATGTATGGTTGAAGGGACCAAGCGCCCTTGTAGCTTCAAAATGTCAAGTAACCCGGCAATCCTATAAATGCTGTTGGTTTGCCCAAATAATTCTGCCATAATCTGGACGACATCATCTAGGCTAACTTCATCGGTTGGTACCACCCACTTATCTGAATCTCGGACCCATTTCCGTGCTTCCAAGAACAGTGTACTAAACCTTTGGCAATCGATGACCATCTGTGAGGGAAATTTCAGCCCGAACTCTAGGAGTTGGTTTAACACCTCCGACAATTCTATATTTCCATTTTCAGAACGAGTACGGACAACGATGCATGCTCTGGTAAGGAGTGATAGTGCCTTATCAGCGAGGCTAGTAGGGTGTAGCATAAAATATGGGCAAATTTGAAGAGGTTTAGGAGAGTATATGAGTGTGATTTGAGTTGAGGAATCAAAATCTGGGTTTTCTTCTAAGAAGATGGCATTGGTATGATTTGGGAGTGGATTGTGAGTAGTGTTTGGCTTAGGATTGGCTGGTGGGGTGATGGTACCCCGGTCAATGAGATCTGAGATTATGTTTCGGAGGTGAAAGCATTGGTCGGTGGTATAACCAGCAGTTTGGTGAAAGGCTCAATGAGCGTCGGCCTTGAAGTTTCTTGGGAGTGGATTTGGCAATGGACGGGGATCCAAGGGCTTGATGATGTTTCGGCTTAACAGGGCTTGATAAACTTTGGAGAGGGGAGCATGGAGCTCAGTTTATTCCCTTCAAATGGGGGCAGAGCGTCTTTCTGGTGCCCATGATGTGGTTGGTTGAGAGATGTTGTTGATGGTTGAGACTGTAGCACTGGTAGGCTTATCATAGTTTCTAGGGGTGAACTGTTCGGACACCTTCTTCGATTCAACCTCTATTTTAATAAGGTTTTTCTCGATTTCTACTCCTGCTTCTCTTAGAGCTCGTAAGTGGGGATAGTATTGTCCTCCCATCATCGCTCGGACATGGGGCAAGAAGTTCTTCTTCACTATGTTGACCTTCCTCCTCAGATGGCCGATTGGTCATGGTAGCTTCTCGCTCCATCCACCGGGTTATGAAGTTACTGACTGATTCCCCAGGGTTCTGTTTGAGCAGATCTAAATCATAACGGGTGACCTCAAGCTCTTCGTTGTATTTATACTGCGACATAAATTCTCGGGCTACATCCTCCCAGCTATGGATTCTGGATTCCTCGAGAGACAAAAACCATCGGAGGGCACTATCCTTCAAAGTTTGTTGAAAAAATTGAGCCATCACTTTTTTAGAAGCCCCTAGTAGAGTCATGGAACGATGATAACTGCGAAGATGAATAATCGGGGGTCCACTCCCTCCAAACTTCTCAATATTTGGCATCTTGAACTTCTCGAGTAACCTCGCTTTAGGATAAGGAGACATGTGGGTGTAGTCTATGTAATTTCTAGAGATTCTGACTTGGTCAGACTTCTTGGTGAGCATCTTGAGATCCTCTTTGACTTTATTCAACTCCTCCTCTTTTGGATCAACGACCATAGGCAGGTTAGCCACAGGTTGGGCAATGTTTGGCATCAGAAGCTGGGCAGGCAGTGACCCATTGACGAGAGGGGCACGTGGAGCATACTGATATTCTTCAGGAACCCAGATAGGCTCGGGTGGACCCATAGCACGAGGGAATAGAGCCTCGAGATCTTGAGGAATAGTAACCTGGTTTCGTTGCATATCTCGGACCTCAGTTTGG
Organism: Sambucus nigra; assembly: GCA_949130495.1. Classification (NCBI taxonomy): domain Eukaryota; kingdom Viridiplantae; phylum Streptophyta; class Magnoliopsida; order Dipsacales; family Adoxaceae; genus Sambucus; species Sambucus nigra. The sequence goes on along the minus strand of OX422208.1, from coordinate 763,252,029 downwards.
AGGTGGTTAATCTTGGACACGAGCTGAGCTAGGACTCTCATTAGATCCGGTTTTATGACTGGTACTTGTTCTATATTCTCCATGGAAAGCGGATGGATTCTGAACTCGGAAGAAGTAGTAAAGGAACAGACGAAACTCCGTGGTGATTCGACTGAAGACCGAAGCCAATAGGGAGCCAGACCAAGGGCTTATGATGGACCTGAGAAGGCGTAGAATGGGATTTATTTTTGAGAAAAATAGAAAAAACTATTTTTGGATTTTTGATAAAGAAAGGAAAAATATTTTTGGAGACGGAACTCGGCATGATTATTACGATTATTAGGTTCTCACTTGTATTTAATTCTCCTAAATGCAATGCCGGACGGGACCCGAGCCTGGAAAAGTGGGATTTTTAATATATGCCAAGCTACGGCTGGACTTGTAACTAGGCTCACGGACAGGGTCCCATTTTAAAAATGCGCAAAAATTGGGTGGCAGGTCGACCCGAAATTTCAGCAGAGTTTCGGGTTGAAACCGGCAATCTAAAGTGCGTGTCCTTGGTTTGACACCTATATGCGGGTATGCAGTTGGTTGGGTGAATTAGAATGGGTTCCCCCCTTTGGCGTGACTTCCACGATATACGTCTTGCTCTTATGGGTAATCAGTATGTGTGGACAAGCTATTTGATATACCTGAGTGTACGTGAATTGCCTCACTATATACCTCGTGGGGACGGTACATGTGAGAGCGAATTCGATATACTCAACATACGTGAACGAATTCCCTGCGATATACCTCCCATCATGACTTCGGTCAAGCAGTATGATGCGGGGGAACTGTTCGATATACGTCAAAGGTACTTGGCCAATGGAAGGTGAGAGTCATATCGCTTAGGCTAACTGCGCCCTACCGGACCAGCGCCCATCACGAAGTGACCCTCCAGTTATTGGGTAAAATTTGGTCAATAACAATGCTCTTTGGTGATGTCGTGTGAATCATGCATGATTCTCTTATTAGTATCTTATGATGAGAATGATTTTCTTGATTATGCCAAACAGGGAGCAAAGTACAAGTACCAAAGGTACGCCAAGTATGGATGGGTGATGCGTGCAACATATAGATATATGTGATCCTAGGTGCACGTGGTGTGAAGTGTATATGGAGAATTTTCTACAAGTGTGTGAACAGAAGCATAAGCATGGGATATACATGAAAAAGGGGAACATGCAGATATGGTGAAAATATAAACAAATATAACATCCATATAAATAGAGTCAAGCCCTCACAACATACAAGTAACCAGCAGAGTCGCCACTGTGGCCATCCTCGATACTCTCCACGGGCGGGCGCGTGAAGGGAGGATCCTCGGGTTCCGCGCGTCCCTCTTGGGAGCGCTTCGGCCGGCATCGTTTGAGATGAGGTGTAAAAATGTAGAGAGATTTTAGAGTCGCTAGCCTATTTTACTGAAAACAGATAAAAGAAAAAGGGGAAGCCATCCCGAAGGATGGAATCCAAAGACATACTGGTGCATGCGAAACCAAAATGATTCGAGAAGGGTTCGGAGGCTAAGTTACGAAATGGGAAGGTGTTAGGCACCAATTCCGCCCTTTCGATCTCTCATGGATGTTTTCTATTTTCCTTCTTTAATTTTCCCGTGATATGTGTGCATGTGTATATATATAGTGGAGATAGGAATCCTCGACTTGTATCATGGGAGAGATAAAGCGAGTCATCCGTAGGAAGGTATAAAAATAAGATTTACGCGATTACCCTTACGTTGATCATTATAATGGAACGATAACGCATATGGGGTAATACGTCACTAAGAATAAGTATATAGATATAAGAAAATTGGATTTAGAGAAGATAGAAAATGAGAAAGAAAGTGAGAATAGGACTCGAGTCTCGGGTTTTACCCCGAGACGCCTATGTAGCCTATAAAAGCATCAAAGTCGACGTAGCTCGCATACAAAATGAGGGGTGGGGTTTATCCCATAAATCCAAATGGGGGATATTTTATTTGTTAGTGTGTGTGTGTGTGTAGAAAAAAGTGTTTTAATTGTGAGAAAAGTGTGAGAAAAGTATGAGAATCCCTATTTGGAATTTATGAGCAAACCCTCTTTTTATTGTTTTGGGGGGTTTTATTTATATGAAAATAATAGTTGTGCAATAATAATTAAATAAAAATTATATTAGGATGTGTGAGATGAGATAATAAAAGTGCTAAGTAACAAAACAAGTTATTGAGAATTTAAGGGAATTTAAGATAAAGTTGGACCTTCTTGAAGATCTTGAGCTTGATCTTGAATGTTGGAGAGCATCCCTTTCACTTGGAGGATGATGGAGAGTGGCTAATTCACCAAGTTTTATGAAAAGGATGATGAAAAGTGGAAGTTAGAAAGGGATTTCGATGTTGAAATCGCGCTGCCTTCGAGAGAGGTTTTTGGGATTCGATGAGAGCGATTGTTATCAGATCTGGGCCCCCTATGCAAATAAAGTGAAGGCCTCCTTATATAGGCCCAGGTCATTGCCGATCGGCATAGACCTGGTCCTGCCTATCGGCACCTGCCGATAGACAGTGTCTGGAACCTGCCATTTGGCAGTGTGTTTCAGGCCTTTTCGGAAAATAGGCTGCCGAGGGAAAACCGTTGGTCGGAATCATGCACGGGGTAGACCGTTGGAAAGGTAATTCAGAGACCTTTGAAAGTCCTTTGGACCGCTCCCCGGTTCAGGAGATTACTTTGGGTCAAATATGGCTCGGAAGCGTTTGTCAGTCCATTGGACGGGGAATCGTTCGGACGCAAATGGATCGTTCGTCCGCATGGTAAGTCTGAATCGCACACGGGGGGGACTATTGGAAAGGTTAGGAGATGTACTTAGACATTCCAAAGAGTTTGACCCAATTTGTGGAGTTAACTTTGGTCAATCGGGCCCTGAAAGCATTCAGTGACCTTTTGGAGTCAAACGGATCGTTCGTCCGCATGGTAAGTCGGAATCGCGCAAGGAGCGGAACATTGGAAAGGGGTTTCAGTTACCTTCAAAGATTCATTCAGTATCGGTCGAGTTGAAGAGTTGACTTAGGTCAAACAGAGCCCGGGAGCGCCCAGTGGCCTCTGGATCAAGTTTCGAACGCAAACGGATCGTTCGTTCTCATGGTAAGTCGGAATCGCGCACGGGACGAACTGTTAGAAAGGGATTTCAGTTCCCTTAGAAGATTCATTCATCTTTGGTCGAGCTGAAGAGTTTGACTTTTTGGTTAAATGGATCCCAAGAGTGCCTGATGGCTTCTAGGTCGGTACTCGGGGTATGACATGTGTTTGTAGTGATAAAGGGAGGTACTAGGGACCTAAAGAGAGTTAGAGGGTAACAGAATGGGGTGTCTACACTCTTCTCCCTCACTAACATGGTATTCACTCAAAACCTCCTCGGAAGTGGCATTCACATGAGAATCGTCGTCGCTCACATGACATGTCATAAACGCAACAAAGTTACGATCAATGGGGGAACTCTCTCCCTCTTCCGGATCACTATCACTTAAGGTGGCACTATATACAATGGGTTTCTTGCCCTCTTTCTTAAGTCTAGTGGGACACTACTTAACTTTTTGGTCGTACCCCTCACACCCAAAACACTTATCCGACTCACCTCTCTTAGGCTTCTCAAACTTATCCTTAGAGGTGCGATCAACTTTGTTGTTCTTGAATTTTTCAAATTTCTTGGCATCTTTCGATTTCTTTTAAAACTTTATAAAAAATTTAAATTTCTTTGCCAACGAAGCAACATCCTCAAAATCGGAATCAGAATCGGAATCGAAATTCAAAACTTTAATTTCCTCCTTCCGAGTTTTCAAAGCAATACCCTTTTCTTTCTCAAGCATTTGTTTGGAGGTAATCATGTCGATTTCATAGGTTTGTAAGTCACCTGCAATCTCTTCTAGTTTCGTCGACTCTAACTTACCCAAGGAGTTTAAAATAGTCACTTTCGCATCAAACCTACAAGGCAACGACCTAAGAATTTTCTTAATGACACGGCTGTCAGGAATTTTCTCACCTAGGTTAAATGACGAGTTGGCAACATTAGATAACCTTGCATAAAACTCATCAAACGTCTCACTCTCTAACATCCTAATGGTCTTAAACTGTGTAGTAAGATTTTGAAGTTTCGACACTTTAACCGTTTTAGTGCCCTCGTGAGTGAGTGCCAAAATATCCCAAGCCTCTTTTGATGTTTCACAAGTCATAATTCTATTATATTCTTCCGGTGTGACTTGTGAAGAAATAATGTGCAAACCCTTTAAATTATATTGTGAAAGTTTATATTAGTTTCGTTTCATGACTCAACATGCTTTAAATTAGTGACCTCACCTAAAATAGTGACAGGGGGTGTCCATCCTTTCTCAACTGCTAACCACACACGCTCATCAATAGATTTTAATGCACTTTTCATTCTCATCTTCCAATAGGTGTAATTAGTACCATAAAAAATAGGAGTTCGAAAAAGTTCGTTATTTCCCAAATTCATCTTTGAAAACACACGGGATCACAAACAAATAAATTATATTTTATAGCTATCATACCAATTTGAAAGAGTGGTCCTTATGCGTGTGTTTCAAATCAAACCAATTTTCATCAAAAATTATCCAACTTTTAATATGCACCAAACCAAGTTGTGAAAAATCAATTTTTACTTTAAACCAATTTCATCTTGATAATTATTTTTTATTTTAAACCAATTTTATCTTGATTAATCCTAAACATGCATCTAGTGATTAAAGAAAGTAAAGTAAAGTAAAGTAAAGTAAAGTAAAGTAAAGTAAAGAATACTCACAACGCCGGATGTACAAGGAAAAACCCAAAACGGAAAAAAAACCTCAGACGGCCCAAGCCAGACAATCCCTATGAATGTGGAATTACAACGAACAGACAAAAAACTCACTCAATGGCTCGATCCCCATGGGTCTTGACGTTGTTCTGATCTTCAACCACTCCTATCACAGTGTCCCCGCAGAAAGTCCTTCTTCCACGATACCTGTCCACAAAACACGCGTCCACGTATGTCTTGGTGTCCACCGAATGGCTTTGATACGTCTACGATGTCGAACAAGAAGTCCCTATCTTTTCTTCACCGCAAAACCCAGATGTTCAAATATAGAACAAACCTTCTTGGTACAGCAAGATCACATAAACATATAGTAATGATAACTCGGATCTTTGCAAACTCTACAGATGTGTTTAAGCTTTGAAACCTTAAAAATACATGTGCAAACAGGTTTCTGGATTGTAAACTGTTTTTCCAGAATGCACCTTTCGTAAATTCTGACGAAACCATGCTTTAAATAAGAAAACATCACCGCCTCGAACGTTCGCGCGACATGGCTATCTCGCTCGAATGAGGCGAAATGTCGTTTGAACGATGCACGTGTCAGTTTGACTTTTTCCTTAAAACCTTTCTTCAAAAGAGATCCAATTAAGTCAAACTCTTTTTCGAGCTTATCAGAACAAAACGTAGTGTAAAACATTTAAAACACTTTTAAAACATTTTTCCTTATAAAATTACATCCTTATATTTTATAAAAATAATTTCGAGCACCATTAATTATGCGCATTCATACCAGTGTGATCTCGGAATGCAACTAACTTGAAGACGAATAAACTTGCACCAATTAAACTTCGGCATGATTAATTCTTTGAATTCTTGCCGCAACGTCTTCAATTTCTTCAATACGTCATAGATCAAGTTGGATCATGACAAAATAAAATCTCCCAATGACATATTATAAACATAGTTTTGTTCACGGAATTAAGTCAAAACAATACAGGGACTCAATTGGAAATTTATGTCCTTACAGATTTAAACAAGTTATTTTGTTTAATAACCTATAAATTGTATACGATACTCACTCGGGTTGGAATAGTGAAAATAGTAAGATATATGAGACAAGACTAGTTATGGAGGATTAGCTATATGGGTAATATATAGTTTCATTAGGCGTGCACGTTAGTTGAGGAGTAAGGTATACTCAAGGGAGTGTGAGACACTAATTTAAATATGGAGAGCATTTGCATTTTTATTTCTTGTATTTAAATACACTTTCTAAATATGTTCAAATGTTTTGGGTTCTAACCCTTGCAATAAAATATTTTCAAATGTTTTGGGTTATAACCCTTGCAATAAAATATTTTTAAAAACCTTTTAGGTGTCCTACCACAGGGGCACCAGTCTTGATCATTCCTAGAGAGTGCGCAGCTACAGCTTATGTGGATTATTGTGGCATCTTTGTGTAGACGCTTCTCTCATTCTATCTTTAGATAAGGAATTTTTTCGATTGTACTATTGGGCTTGTACTTTTATATACAGTCTTGGCATGTATCGATATCCTTTTATGCTTGCACTTTGTGGATTGCTTGTAGTCGATGTTGCTCGAAAAACTCTTGTACTTATTTTGTGGCATACTTAGTTTCCTTCTTGTAATAGTTAATTTGGTTTTCAAGTATGTTGGTTGAGTTTGATTTACTTCATAAGATAAAATTTGGCGTCCGCTTAATTTAAGACTAAGTGATTAGTAATTAAAAAGTTTTTCGACAGTGATGATAAGAATGAACCAGGTGAGATTCCTTTCTAATTTGGTATATGACTGATCACCCGATATTTTATTAAGCGGAGTGTCACCAATGGTATCAGATCATCAGGTTCTAGTGTCCTTAGGATATGTGCGACTTTTCACGTTTCAGCGTTACGTTCTTTGATATAGAACCTTATTATAGGATTGTTGTGTTCCTTCACGTATGCAATTTACGTTCTCCTGCTATAGGGTATAGTTCATGTGATTCATATATGATTTCGATCGAACGTGGTAGATCTAACATTATAGAACAACCAACGTGGGACGTTAGAAGGATTGCGCTAGGGAGGACGCAACAGAATCCATGGGGTATTCTAGAAATAGTGACGCAATAAGAGTCACCATGGTAGTTTCTCGAATAATTAAAGTTGGAGAAACCGCTGGGGTGCAGTAGTTGCCCCAAGAACCGTTGGAAAGGACGATGGAGAAAAGTTAAAACCCTAAGTGTAGACGAGAGGGGGTGAGAGTCGAAGAAATTTTTTTTCAAATGAACAATCCGCTAGGATTCGAGGGAGGTGCGAAAGAGTGATTTACCAGTGGGTAGAAAACATCCAATTGGGATTACATATGGTGGAGTGTAGTGCCACTCAAGTCAAAATTTTGGGCAAGGAAGTTTACTCTTTATAGCAGTATGGGGTGACGGGAGCCAGTCACCACACCCATGGGGTGATACCGTGAATAACTAAGCATGTAGGTGCAGATTAATAGGAATACTCTCACTAGATGTTAAATTGAGAGACGAGGGAAATTTTAGTAATCTTTCCAATAAGGGTCGGACAGTGGATGGATGGTAAGGAAAGATGACAGGATTCATAAACTTCGTAACCAATGAGAGGGATACGAAGAACGAGTAGGGTTTGTAAGTGGATAGTAAACCCGTGGGTAGGATATACAATTATGGATAGGATATCTGGCTCGGATGGCTGGTGTCGTTGTCGTCAAGTTATACATTCACATCCGTATCAATGCTCTGGGGAGAGGGGAGCTAAGGGAGTTGAAAATCTATCAAAAGAGTAAGATTGGATTTTTAGTGTTAGTAAGGTTTCAAGGGAAGGAATACCTAGTAGAGAACCCGGATTAATGATCGAGATGAATGAAATCTCTACCGAGTGACGGTGGGTTTACTTAGGACCATCAAGGGCAGTAACCCGCCTATTGGATCAGCGGATCCAAAAGGACATTTGAAGTAACCAACAGGTCAAGACTACCAGTTCCCTGAGAAGGACAACCTCAACATGGCTGGTGGGGCCAGAGGAAGGAGAAAGGGGAATGACACATAAAGGTGTCTTATGTGTAAAAGAGTAGAAACACATGGGTGGATTTTATCCGCAGTAAGTCAGGGGATAGGATCCAGATGCCTAGTAGGAGCACCTGTTGGATAAGTTTTTGGTTTGTTTAGGACGTGAGTGTATGTCTAATAACCGTTGAGTCGGAAGTGTTATGAGTACCTGAAACTATAAGTCTTATTCCGAGGTGATTGGGGTATGTTTTATGTAATACTAGCGGGTCATAATAATGTATTTATACTAGATTCGCGCGAGAAATGGATTTAGTGGAAGTATCGTTAATATTACTAGTATGTGTATTCTTACCATGGAGTATCGGGGTACTCTTCGATTCCACCTGAAAGTAATTATGGGTACGTTGAGACAATGTAGTTGATGGTGGGTACGTTGAGACAATGTAGTTCTTAAGGACTAGCTCCTTTGAGAGGTAATAATTTATATATGGTTTCATCTGGGGTATGGATGGGTTCGTAATGGCGGGCGATCATAGCAAGGCTATCATGTTTGTTATTTCAGTGCTGGATATATATTCTTTTTATATGTCTCACCTGGAAGAGGGTTGAGCAATATCATAGTGGCAATATTGTGTAATATAGGATTCATAGAGTGAAGTTGTCTAGTTATGTTGGATCCCGGTGTGTAGGACTTTTATTGATGAGATTTAAGGGATGTAGGGTTCACGTGGAGAGGAGAGATTTAGCTCAGTATTAATGTTTAGCGTTGAGGGCTTAGTGATAGTACGAGCACAGTAGTATATGACTCCTTTAGATACGCGGGAGTCCATGATAGACTTGTAAGTATAGGGGCAAGGTTTAAGAGTCCCGAGGGTATTCTTTGGGTTCTGGGAAAATCAAGGACCGACGATGCTGAGGAATTGTGCGTTGGGGAAGTAGTTCTTTTGGGCCTTGCGAGGAAGTGTTATACGCATAAACCTGGATAATATGTCGAAAGTGTGGAGACGTCATTTTAGGTCATTGTATTTAATTATAATTAGCGAACATGTGGAGAAAATACGTTGAGTGGAAAGCCACTAAGTGATAGGGCTAGCGGAGCCTGAAGGTATGGCTAAAGAAACACTGCGAAGTTTTGGCACCACAAGTTGTTATGATTGCATATTGAGATGTGTTTTGTGTGATTTATTTTAGCCGCTTTTGCCATCACAGGGACCCTTAAGTATGGGACTAAGGGGGTATTTTGAGGATCTCACATCGATAATAATGGTGGGTAATGCCAGGGAGAATTGAATAGTGATGAGTAAAGTCATCGAAAGTAGTTGGAGGATATAGCCACGTCGAGAAATATGGGGGCCGAAATTGAGACAAATATGGTTACGTACTTGATGATCGGAGGTTTGTGCAATTAGGCTCGAGTTAGAGGGTGTATGGTCACCCTGGAAGGAGCCAGATCCCCTATTGTGCAGATACTTAACAGATTCAGGGAGAAGATGCAAAGACGATAATGTTATGTATATTCCGGAGGAATGGGAATAAGTAGTCCCCTGAATTATGGAATAATTAAGCATAGGTGTGTTTGAAAGTGACACTGAGTGCGTCACAACCTAAGGTGTGCTATCAATAGGACTCGTGAGTGAGACGGATATCAGCGGATGTGTTTGCCATAATAGCCATAATATATATATATATATATATATATATATATATATATATATATATATATATATATATATATATATATATATAAGTACCATAGGATAACGGGGATTCCTTGGTGTTAACCATGTGAAGGATGGGGTTACACGAAGAGGATGGTTGCATTATACGAGATATTTTGACTTTCGAGGATTAATGGAGTAGTGTGGATGTTTCTCCATGTTTCAATTGTGTAACTGTAGTTGGGGCTATAGTGAATGGCCATAGTAAGACTGGGTGTTAGCAGTACCAGGGTAAGAATTATCATTGCTAGGTATGACCTGAGAGAGGATCTAGCGTAAATATACGGTAATGTGTGATAAAATGTGTTGCATGCTAATGTACTGATATTGCTCAAATTGAAATCCCGAGGAGTAGGCACATTTCTGATGTGATTCAGGGTGGTTGGACTTATTGTCGAGCTAGAAGATATAGCTCGGGTTTTACTTTCGCGCAAGGAAACTAGTGATAGTAAGGGTTCATTAGTAGGTATTGTCTTCTTACATAAGAGTGGATATGCATAATTTTATGCCAAGATAGGGGTATTTGGAATGTTATAACGGTGGTATTCAAGTTATATTATGGTTTAAGTGTTGGTAAAAGTCGGGTTTCATTTCGTGCGGTTAAGCACGGGTACAAGGTGTATGGGCGCCCTGATTAATTAATCCGATTGTTGCCAATAATTCGCGATTAGAAGTGGGAGAGTTGGGTGTAGGATCTTAAGGGTAGGAGACTTGGGATCTAATCAATACTGGAAGTACTAGGCTTATCCGAATTTCGGGGATGAAATTCCGTTGTAAGGGGGGAAGTATGTAACACCTCGTAATTTCTGGGTTATTATTTGTATTTAATTAATTCAGTAATTAGTAATTCACTTGTATCGTAAATTAATGAGAATTAATTAATGGGGATATTTAAAAGTGAATATATTTAAATAAGTTAACGGGTGAGAGTTAATTTTAGAAATTTATTCCAGATGATGATTTTGAGCGTGCGGTTGAGTCCGTTAGGGTCGAAATAGTCTGAAATGAGTCATTATATGCATATATTGGATGTCGGGGTCTAATTAGACGCATGTGAGGTCCATATAGAGAGTATGGACCCTTTTTATAAGGCCCAAAAACTTGAATAGGATTTTTAACCCCAAATGTGTAAGGGTTAGGCAACATTCAATCACATTAGAAGAGTAAAGAGGAAAAAGGCTAAGGGAGAGCCAAAGAGAAGAGGAACTTGGGAATCTTGGAGAGATGGATTCAACTGCAATTCGATACCTTCATTCAAAGCCTTGAATCTTCATTTTGAGGCAAGTGGTTTAGATTGTGTTTATTAAATTGCATTTATCTTTTCATATTAAAAGATGTGGAATCCAATTGAATTCTAAGGTTTGTTCTTGAGTAAGTTGGGGATTTCCTTTTAATGAGAGTTATAAATCTGTAGGGGTTTTGGGAATTGATGAAATTGATGACTAAATTGATGAAATTGTTAGGGCTAGATTTATGATAACAAAAGAATGGATTTAGGATAAATCTTGAAAAGTTTTGATGAAGAAATCGGTACAGAATTGAGGTAGTTACTATTCTAATGGCGATTCAGTTCGCGCAGCCCTGTAGAAAATCGTGTTTTCTAACTTTTCTTTTTTCATACGTTTTCTCCAAAAACGGCTCCAAAATGTCCCAAAACGGCATTTTAAAAATTAGGGCAGATTCGTGGGGAAATTTTTGAGAAATATTTTTTTTTAATTATTATTCCATTGGAGATTGCCTAGATTGATAGGTGTGACTAATTACCCTTGGATTAGTTAGAGGATTAGTTAAATTGGAGAGATTAAGGTTTATGATTGAGTGATTGAAACCTTATTAATTAAATGGGGGAAACTTAATTGGATGAAATTGAACATTTAATTGGGAATATTGAATTTTGGGCCGAGAGATAGAGAGTCCGGGTACAAGTGAAAGGGTTACACCAAAATAATGAGAATTAATTAGTGTGTAATTAATCAAAATGAAGTCGGACCATAGACTTAAATACTTTAGGCTTGGGTATGGACATAATATTCCGGTAGCCTGGATTTCTATATATATGTTGATGTGTAGTACACACATATATATATATATATATATATATATATATATTAAAACCATACCAATATTAATGCTATCATAGGATGTTGCGCGATGTGGGTGAGTCCCCTGGCTAGCGAATGCAGGGTGAGTACATTCTGCAGACCATAGCGTCTGTGACTTAGGGGTGGGACCATTATGGTATGGAGAGGACACTTTTGGTGGGAACTATGGTTGCCTCCTATGCATTCGGTGATAGCATTTATATCCGACATATGTGTGAATGTTGAGATATGATACATATATATAATGCAGAATTATATACTGGAATTTATATATATACACATGGTGTGAAATGTATAAATAATATAAATTATGAAATGGTTATATGGTATCAAGTTAGATATGGATATAAATAAGTTAGTGTGAAATATAACTTATAACTCGTATACATGATGTGAATTGTATAAGGATATAACCCGTGAGAATGTTGTATGGAATTAAATGGAAAATGATTTAAACAAGTTATTGTGTTTAATAACCTATAAATTGTATATTATACTCACTCGAATTGGAATAGTGGAAATAGTGAGATATATGAGACAAGACTAGTTACGGAGGATTAGCTAGATGGGTAATATATAGTTTTGTTAGGCGTGCACATTAGTTGAGGAGTGAGGTATACTCAAGGGAGTGCGCGACACTAATTTAAATATAGAGAGCATTTGCATTTTTATTTCTTGCATTTAAATACACTTGCTAAATATTTTCAAATGTTTTGGGTTCTAACCCTTGCTATAAAATATTTTCAAAAACCTTTTAGGTATTTTACCATAAGGGCACCAGTCTTGATCCTTCCTAGAGAGTGCGCAGCTGCAGCTTATGTGGATTGCTTCGGGATCTTTGTGTTGACGCTTCTCTCATTCTAACTTTAGATAGGGACTTTTTTCGGTTGTACTATCGATCTTTTACTTTTATATTCAGTCTTGGAAGGTATCGGTATCCTTTTATGCTTGCATTTTGTGGATTTCTTGTAGTCGATGTTGCTCGACAAACTCTTGTACTTATTTTGTGGCATGTTTAGTTTCCTTCTTATAATAGTTAATTTGGTTTCCTAGTATGTTGGTTGAGTTTGATTTAATTTATAAGATAAAATTTGGCATCAGCTAATTTAAGACTAGGTGATTAGTAATTAAAAAGTTTTTTGACAATGATGCTAAGAATGAACAAGATGAGATTCCTATTTAATTTGGTATAGGACTAACCACCCGGTATTTTATTAAGCGGTGTGTCACACATGTGTGGTAACTCCCTGAATATCTCATCCGAAATTTTTGGTAACCAATATGAGCTTATTGTAGCTGTTTGGATGTTTTTAATTATGAGAGTGCAGTGCAACGGAATAATTCAAAGTGTTCTCAAATTAATTGTATGACAATCCAAACAGTTTCGATTAATCCCAAATTTTAGCTAAAACCTAAATCATGCATCTAAGTGATTTGAAAGCATTAAATTAGGAAACATGCAAAGGAAACTAATTTCAGAAAAAAAATCTCAAAGGGCAAAACCTTTTATTTCACTAATAATTTGCAAATCACAACTTACAAGATTACCAGCGAAATCTGCAATGAATATCCGCAGAGACCCACAAGTCCACAACTTAAACCAACAATGGACTCCCGCAGCGAATCCACAAGAACACACAGTTCTGTCTTTAGCAAGAAACACCCTCAAGGACTCCCAATGACACGCAGTCGTCAGCCGTATATTTACCCTCTCTATAAGAGAAACTTTAATAAGATTGTATCTTGGGTTCCAAAGACGATTCAGAAAAGTAATTGGGAACTTTTCTGTGAATCAAAACATGTGTTTGGCCTTTAAAAAGTGAAGGCTTGTAGTAGTAGGTCTCTCAAGAATGTTCTCAAAAAGTCTTAATCAAAAACCCTCTCTAAATAGGTATTGGTAGGAAAAATAGAAAACTAAGGCGGTGCACCGAACCGGCTTGATTTGGTCTTATAAAAATCGAATCGGTTCACTTTTCCAGTACCCAGGCCAAACATCTAGCAAAAATAGAACCGGGTCACTTTTGACCGAACCGGTTCACTTTTCAGAACCAGAATTTCCTCTTCCTTTAATATTCATATCTTCATAACATGGAACGTTGAAGTTGTGAAGTAAATGAAGTTGCATGATAATCGGATCCGTCTTCTTGAACATGTGAACGTGAATTCCTTTTACGGTTATAACGGGATACGACATACACAATGTAAACAGGACTATGTAAAATATGTCCTTACAAATCTACCACTATGCCTATGCCGGTACAAACTAAAAATAACCAAATTATCAAATCAAAATGCCTATACAAACCTAATACCCTCCCATGAACCTAAAAGTGAAAAGGTACTAAATATGTTAAGACTTGCATCTTTAAACTTCCTTAAAAAAAACTTTAACTTCAAATCTTCAAATATTTTTCTTTGTCATCATCGGGATGTGCAAGATAATCATCTTTAATTTTGTACCTACACACATGAGACAAGAAATAAATACCTTCGTGACGTGTCGAGTTTAAAATGATATAAAAATAAATAAATCATCAAAAATCAAATCTCCCCCATACTACAAACTCCCCCATAACATCATAATTCATTCTCCCCCTTTTTATTTGTCCGAAATATACAAGAAAAAGAATAAATAAAATAAAGATGGAGTGTCACGACAAGCAAAGCAAATATGAATCAAACTATAGTCAATTTAACTCAAAAGCTTCCACATATTATTTTTTTATTTTTCAAAAAAATTTCAAGCAAAAAAAAATTAACAACAAAAATCACACACCATGAATTTACACTAAGATAACCAAATCATGGAAAAAAAATGAATGGGTGTGAACAATTCGATAGGCAAATCAATTAATCAAACATAACATATGTGCATGATGAATATGTGTACTCTTAAAGAATGAATCTCAAAATCGTCCCTAGGTGTAGAAAATCTGAATTTAGATGACATCGTCTTAATCAAATCGAAAAATCAAAGTCAATCATGATTTTCACACCATTAACATTTAAAACTACGTAAAGCTTTTTCATGACTTTCAAGGACGTGTAAACCCGTTGTTTAATTTCATCCAAACTCCCTCATAAATAATAATGTTTTTTTTAGGTGATCAAACTAAATTCTCTCCTTAGAGAAATCCTATTGGCCCCCTTTTGGCATATTTGTCTTTTTATTGCCTTTAAATTTTTCTTGAGCTCTTTTCAAACGGTGACTTTCACGATGAGTTAATTTCATACTCTCGCAACCCTTTCCCGTGAACTCATCATTTTTTCAAATTATAAACAAATTCCTCACGGACAACGATTCTTACATGCACTACTTTCATTATCAAGTTTTATCGCATTTGGATCGTTTTAAAGACAGAATTGAGATGAAAACACATCGACCAACATGTGATAGACAAGAACAATAGTCAAACAAATCCGTGCAAGTGTGCATTAAAGGAAATCATGAGTCAAACATATAGGTAGTAACAACTAATCGCATCTCAATGACTCCAAACATTATAAAGCACATAATTTAAATGATGATGAGTATCAAATCACTATCAAATCGTCACATGGATATGGAATGAAATTGTGACTCGGCCATACTAAATGTCCATTCATAAAAGGTGCAAAATAAAATACAAAAATATTTTTGGATTTTTCAAAAAATTATCAAAATAAATATTTTTGTATTTTTCAAAAGTTTTATCAAAAACAAAAATCTAATACAAAAAGTACACATATCATAACACTAGTAAACATTTATCATGAAGAACAACTAGCGTATGAAAAACATCTAATACTATCAACCGAAAGATCTTGCATGGGGTGAATCATGTGCAAGCAAACGAGAGTCATGAATAATCAATCCAAAAGTCTCTAAATCCGATTTCCTAACCCAAAAAGATTTATAAAAAGACGTGGGGGGTTTGGGAACCGAATTTGTACTATTATTAAACTTCCTAGGAGAATTTTGAAGTTTGTAACAGAACCGTCTAAGATGACCTTTCCCACCGCAATGTGTACAAGTGTAAGTATGGCGGTGAATGTTACCTAAAGGCGGCCCTCTCCTAAAGTTTCTAGGTGGCACTCTCCTAAATTCCTAAGTGGCTCTCTCCTAACTATCCTAGGTGGTTCTCTCCTAAATACTTTAGGAGGCTCTCTCACACGTGTGGGGTTGGATTTAAATACTTTAGGAGGCTCTCTCATTAATTTGGACAGTGCCTAACATCTTATCTAGCTTTTCCGACCTAGATTCCTGTGACACCCCGCCTAATTAAATACCGGGTGATCAGTCCTTTATTAAATTAAATCAGAATATCCAGTTGGTTCAGAATACGTATCACTGTCGAAAATTTTTATTAAAATACTAACCACCTAATATTTAAAAAGGGTTGATATCAAAATTTTATCTGTTAATTAGTATAAAACCTAATTAACGAGTAATTAACCATTCACCATCCAAACCAATCTCATATTAAAAAAAATAATTGAAATAAAAAATTGGGCTGGAGCAAACACTCCCAGCCTAAGTACTGAATACAATAATCCAACTGAAATAATCCAACAACTGAACTGAGTAAATAAATAGATCTATAAATCTCTGACTGTCTAATAGAAAGGGGCAACATGCCCTAAAAGAAGCAAATAGCTCAGAATAAAGAAATGGTAAATTTGGAGGCGTTTACTACCGAGGTCCTGTAACTTCCACAGCAGCTAGAGCACGTCAAATGAATAAAACTCCTATACTTGGTGTCCCGTGGTTGGGCACCTAAAATGATTTGACAAAAGAAGAGAGATTTTCAAGAGACGGGTCAGAGCCCGAGTGTAAAATATTTAAAAAAATTAGCAAGTATTTAAATATTGTAGTAAAGTAAAATATTATGTGCAAGCTAGCTTTTTGGACACTCACTTGAGATTCTTACCTCTCAACTAATGTGTGTGCCTAATGTACCTCTAAACCCATTCTAAATATTTTATCACCAAACTAGACTGTAGACAAAATCCTTCTAATCACTACCCGCAATACCAACCCGCATTTTCCACACAATACCATATTAAATGTTTTCACAATTGTTATCTCAATTTGGGAAGTATTTATAAATCACATTAAGTGCTGGCTTACATAAGTTATTCAGAGATCGTCATAATTATATATATCATCCACATACTTTCACACAGCAAGTATCACAACAGGTATATATATATACATCACTATATATTAGATATATACTAAAGGGCACCTCTAGACTCAACTAATGTGCCCTCATACTCTGCTATCAAGTCCCGGTACATCTCGCACTACATAAGGACAATGGGTTCGAAATCTCCCACGAACCATAAAGTATAAATCACACATAATGGAGGTGAACATGGTTCCAAGCCTATGGGTTATGCACATACCTACTCACCCATATGACCGTCATCACTATCATTCTCAGATAGCCCCTACCTAAGTTCCATGCTCTGAGGTACCAGTCAGATATCCCTCGAAGGTTCCTCAAGATAGGATTGTCCCCTTCCACAACCTCTTGTGATTGCAAGTATGGTAGGTATGTCATATATAGAATAAATATCATTACATGAATTCACGCAACCTATCAAGTTCAGTAGGTATACCCATAACCCAAATATTTAACTTATACGTAGTATCTCTCATTACTACCTGCATTACACATACTAGATTACGAATACTCTCTTGCTCGTAACTTAGAGATAACTCGTCGCTCCAATTGTCATAAAATATCATACCCATCTTATTACCTAATAATTGTGTTCTAACCCGAATCCCAATTTTACTACTAAGCGTCACTTCAAATAAACCTGCTACCCAGATTTGAAATAAAAGAAAATTTCCCAGAAACTGGACCTGTCGTTTGAACCAGAAGCTATTTTGTTTGAACAAGATAGCATGTCGTTAGAACGACATATCGCGCGACACTGGTTCTCGTTTGAACCAGACTCAATCTCATTTGAACGAGATTGAGCGGTTTCGGCCCCAACCTGCACCTGCTACGTTTTTCACCCATAAATAGCCCTAAAACCTCTATAAATTAGTCCAAACTTCCTCCATTCAATTCCAATTCACTTTTCCACATAAAATGATTATTTTTAACATCTTAAACTCATCGATTCATGATTAATTAACCCTTAAATCCAAAATTCCCAATTTCAATTTCCTATAACCGTAATTCATAAAGTTTCAAATTAAACCTTCTAATCCCATATTTAAATCATCAATAATCATCATAAATTTGTGGTTATTCATCTAATTACATGTTCAATTCATCTCTATGTCAATTCAGCCCTGATATATCCTTTAATCATAAATTTCTCATCAATTTACATACAATTCAAGGGGGTTTCATTACCTACTCTAACATGAACACATTTAATGGTAAAAGATCAAGATTTAAACACTTGCCTTAAAAAAGATGGTATGATACTTTAGTGTTATTGGTATGGTTACGACCCTCGTTCTTCGATCTACGCGATGGTGGTCTCGGTGGTGGAAGAAGTGCACTTGTGGTGGCTCTTCCTTAGATTTCCCTTCCTCTCTCTCTTTTTGGCCTCTCTCTGTGTCTACCTCTTTCTCACAGCAGATAACCTAATCTAACCTACGTAGGATACATTTTTATTTTTCTAATTTTCGTTCTTTAATTTACTCTAAAAATATAATTTATCAAAATACCCTTCCGGGGTGTCGGTTCGGCCTAAAACTGCCCGGGAACCCAAATTAAGCCCCCGAGTAGACTTTTCTGACTATCTCGGCCCTTAAAAACTCAACGGTGCACTCAAAACGACCATATGAGTGACTTATTAATATTTTACATTTTATTCTATTAATTTAGTCCCAACAGACTAACATGCGCGTCCCGACTTAATTTCCAAAATTGTTGTATTTTTCACTCACGACAACTTTAATATTTTCATAATCATATATTACTTTACTCACTAAGTAATATTCAACATAATTCTCACCAATAAATACTAACTCTCGTCACGCTAGTAATTGTTTCATTTAATCCGGATTAATTATAAATAAATTTCCCTATTTAAATTAATTAATCCTAATCCTATAATTAAAATAAAATATTTCAAAAATACGAGGTATCACAATTCCAAATCAAACTTCACCTTAATTGTCTCTCTTAAACTCTTCTCAAGCTCACTTATCCTTGACTCAAGTACACATCTAGAATCCAAAAATTCTAATAGCTCCTTTTTCATAGCCTTTATCACCCCTCGAAGACTATCTCTCTCACCCTCGACATATCCTAGCTTCTCTCTAAGCGTATTCTCACGTGCCCTAAGATTCTCAATAAAAGCATCAGTATTATTATTGTCTAAGGCACATTCTTTCAACTTAGCTTATAATTTCAAGTTCGCCTTCTTTATCTTTACAGATTCCTCATATAGACTATTGTAGCAACTTGTAACTCACTCAACTCTTCCTCTTCCTCTTCCTCTTCCACTTCCTCCTCACTCACATCACCCTCACTCTTATTGGTTTCACTCACATCACTCTTTACAAGGGTGGGAAGCTCTCGCTTAGTAGCATAAAAAACTTCTTCTTTTGACTAAGGGTATAAACACAAGATGTCAGTTTATTTTCATTCTTCTTTGGATTATTGGGACACTCATCTATCTTATGACCAAATCCCACACAACCAAGACATCTCCCAGAGTCATTTTTAACAGATATTTTAAAATAAGAATTCATGTGAACTTTTCAATTAGACCTTTCAAAAAGTTGACATATAAAATCATCAATACAACCAAAAGTCATACTCATGAAAAAACTGAGTCACGAACACAAATTTAAAAACAATGGATATTTCAAAACCAAAATCTGTGGAAATCAGGATCACGCGATAAATTATCGTAACCCGCTCTGATACCAAATTGAGAGTGCAGTGCAACGGAATAATTCAAAGTGTTCTCAAATTAATTGTATGACAATCCAACTAGTTTCAATTAATTCCAAATTTTAATTAAAACCTAAATCATGCATCTAAGTGATTTAAAGGCATTAAATCAGGATGCATGCAAAGGAAACCAATTTCAGGGAAAAAATCTCCGAAGGGAAAAACCTTTTATTTCACTAATAATTTTCCAATCACAACTTACAAGATTACAAGAGAAATCTGTAATAAATATCCGCAGATACCCACAAGGCCTCAACCTAAACCAACAATGGACTCCCGCAGCGAGTCCACAAGAACACACAGTTCTGGCTTTAGAAAGGAACACCCTCAAGCACTCCCAATGACATGCAGTCGCCAGCCATAGATTTACCCTCTCTACAAGAGAAACCTTAACTATAATGTATCTTGGGTTACAAAGATGATTCACAAAAGTAATTGGAAAGTTTTGTGTGCATCAGAACGTGTGTTTGGCCTTTAAAAATTGAGGACTTATAGTAGTAGGTCTCTCAAAAACGTTCTCAAAAAGTCTTAATAAAAAACCCTCTCTAAATAGGTATTTAAAGGAAAAATAGAAAAATGAGGTGGTGCGTCGAACCGATTTGGTTTAGTCTTTCTAAAAAGTGAATCGGTTCACTTTTCCAGTACCGAGGCCAAACATCTAGAAAAAATCGAACCAGTTCACTTTTGACTGAACTGGTTCACTTTTCAGAACCAGAATTTCTTCTTCCTTTAATCTTCATATCTTCATAACATGGAACATTGAAGTCGTGAAGTAAACGAAATTGCATGATAATCGAATTCGTCTTCTTGAAAGTGTGAACGTGAATTCCTTTGACGGCTGTAATGGGATAAGACATACACGATGTAATCAGGACTATGTAAAATATGTCCTTACAAATTATCCATATGATAAACGATGACAATAATTCCTATTATTAATAAGATGTTCCAGACATGCCCTGAGCCCTATTGGGCTTGGTCGGTCAATCTTGAATTGGGTCTAATTTGTATTTAGGTTCCCATAATAATCGTGCTAAAAATTTGACTCGTTTGAATTTGAAGTTTATAAAAAGAATTAAAATTCTTAAAAAGGAAAATTTTTGTTTTACAGATTCAATTGAATTTTTGCAAATTATTCAAACTCAAAGAGATTTCTTACGTGAGAAGTTTATGGACATGAACTGCCATTTTAAATTATTTAAAAGTAATTAAGAAAGAGAGTGAGGATAGAGTTTGATTTTTAGAGAAAGAATTAGAGGACTCTAAAATTTCTAGGGTTTGTTGTGCCAATGAGTATAATGATAAATTAATTAACGATTTGAAGGTATATAAGAATGCTCTTAGGGATAAGTCCTCTTACATTAAGGGGGAGCTAGATAACCTTCTAGGAATGATTGAAAATTTAAAGGAATCCCTATCAGTTGAAGAGTCTAATTTTTTTCTTGAGTCTAGGATTTTGAAGTTCAAAGATAATATAAGCGACTCAAGTAGTGTTTGTAGTGTTGGTAATGGCTTCGATAATTCAAATTCTTTCGCCTCTAAAGCCAAGACCAATGTTTATTTTTTAGGGTCAGCCACATCCCAGGGTGTTAGAAAAGTCCAGTCGAAAGGGCCCTTTCCTTGTCATGTCTACACGTGCATACACTCTGGTAGGAAAGGTCACCTTAGGCCTTTTTGCTTTAATCTTATAAAAGACCCGAGGAAGTTGAAGTCTAGTATCTCCATGGTTCGCCAAACCCCGCGAGCTAGTTATACATCTATTTTGGTTAGGAAATCCATTTTGGAGGCACTAAAATTTAGATTGGTTTATTCTCGCATGCATGCACATGACTCTTCTCATGCTATATCTTATGGGTGATTGCTTACATGTTTGCATCAACTAGCTTTTGTATTTCATGATATATGTGTGTACTGCTTATATGTTGTTTGAGTCCTTTGTATTTTGATTTTTCTTTTATTGAGTCATATTTAAAAATACAAAAAGATTTTGTTTGTCTTTTCAGTTAGTTTGTTTTCAAATTAGTATTTTTTGAATTTTTTTATAAGAACTCAAAAAGATTCTTAGTTTTTATGTATTTTAGTTTTACACATTTTGTGTGGCAGATTGGTGTGTTTGAATCCAATTCATTCCATGTTATTTATGTGACTATGACATTTGGTTATGATTATTAATACTTAGATTATTCTTAATCATGCTTTCATGGAGTTGTTTTGAACTTGATTTGCTTAATGGATTCGCTTTGTATATTCCTCTATACACACATGCACAAGCTCTTTGAATTTTAACTTCGCATGTATATTTGAGCTATGTGAGATGTTCTCCCATCAATCTTGTCATCTACATATTTTATTACTATTTGGGATTTATGCATGTAAGAACCGTAGCTCGTGAGATTGTTTGATATGTATTGAAAAATATAAAGGTGCAAGGGAAAGGGATACGAAATGAGCAAATCTCCTTTGAGAAAAATCCACCATTAGCAAGTGCCTAATGAGAATATTAAAGGCAATAAAAACAAAAAAATTACCAAGGCCAACAAATTTTTATTTGATTTTCAAAAGTCAAAGCTTCAAAGTATTGAGAGAAAAGAAAATATGATATATGTTTGCTTTTGAGGGTGTTATAGTTGAAGATAAACGAGTTTGCATAATGAATCCTAATTATGCTTATTTTTTCATGACACTATTGATTTGTAGAATCATCTAGTCTTGTGTGCATTGTGCTTGTTTGTTCATATAGTTGACTTTATCTTGTCACTTGAGGCTAAATCTGAGTTCGATAATTTTTTTACGTCAAATAGAACTCCTTGAACATACTTAAGTGTTTGAATTATAATTCATTTGTCTCTGGTTCACACCCATTCATTCCATTATGCATATTTATACACATCGATACTATGTTAGTGTGTAAAGCTTCTTTTGTGTTAAATTTTTATTGTATATATATATATATATATATATATATATATATATAGGTGTGGCGGGGGGGATGCCGATATTTCTTCGATATATATTTCATATTTATATATGATATCATTTGTTTTGACTTTGCATTTGCATTCAATCCATGTTTGCCATATTCTTTATCTTTTGATTATATTTGACATGCTCTATGATCATATTGGCATCTCTTATTGTGTGCATTAAAATTCCATATTTTAAATAGGTAATTTCAAAATTGGTATCATACTTCATTG
The DNA here is from genome assembly GCA_949130495.1 of Sambucus nigra. Classification (NCBI taxonomy): domain Eukaryota; kingdom Viridiplantae; phylum Streptophyta; class Magnoliopsida; order Dipsacales; family Adoxaceae; genus Sambucus; species Sambucus nigra. Next base: position 763,229,258 of record OX422208.1, on the reverse strand, counting down.
CTTCTTTATATTGGTAACTTTTTGCATTGATAATGATATTGTTTGATCATTATTTGGATTATTTTTTCTTGAGTTGCCATGTTATGTGTTTGCTATATTTTACACCGTTGCGTGATATTATTACTTCTTCCATAATTTCTCTTGGTATCATATGTTCACATATTTAGGGGAGATTTGGTTTATGGGGGAGAAATAGTTTAAGCATTCTTACTTTGTCTATTACTGAACAAAAATTGAGAGAAAGGTATATTTCCTTTCATGATTGGGATATCTTTATCTTAGGGGAGACGTGTTATCTAGGTTGATATTGTTTTAGACATTGTTAGAAATTTATTCATATGCGGATTTTATACTTGTTTTATTCGTTTTGCATTTGAAGATGTATTTAAGTATGGAGGTTTGCAATTTGAGACAAAGGTTTTAAGCAAGCAAAGATACTCAGAGTTTGTGTTTGTCGAGCCTCTTTACTCTTTTTCCTTTTGGGGATTGGGGATTGGGTCTTTTTGGAGACCCTGATGGCCCATGGGTTTTTTATTTTGATTTTGTCTTGGAATAGCCAAAGGAGGAGATTTGTAATGACAAATTTCCAATTGAACCAATTTATTTATAATTAGCATAATTCCGGACAAAACTTTTGAGTCATAGGTTAGGCTTTTATTATGGATTTCGTAAGCCTGTGACATGTTTGATGAGGACGTAGTGGCAGCTTCAAAGTTGGATGCACATTGTGTTGAGTTTTTCGTGTCGAGTTTATCGTTAGGTTTATCGTGGATCTCGTAAGGTATGTATGCATTTTGAATCTGGACCTTGGAAATTTTTTAAGGGTGTTTGTTTTTTTATAAAAAACATTTGAAACTATTTTTAAAATGATTTTTGAAGAAAATATTTTTTTTTTGAGTTCGTTAGAATGAGTTTTTCACCTCGTTGGAACGAAACGTTATTCTCATTGGAATGAAGTTCAAAATCGTTAGAACGAACTTGGAAACTCATTAGAACGAGCATCTAATGAACATTTAATGAGGATTCTCTATCAATCAGAAGGAATCTCGTTGGAAGTACATTCGAAAGAGAAAATCACTTCGTTCGAACAAACTTGTATTTTATTATAACGAAAATGGCCTTTCATTCGAACGAACTATGTGGTTTCGTTCGAACGAGTTTATCACCTCGAAATTCGTGTTTTTACTATTTGAGGCATGGTGGACTCAATTTTTTAGAATTTTTGGCAAAAATCAATTTTCTACGTATTTACAAAAATTTCAAAACCTTAGTCTCACCCTTTGTGTTTAAAGATCCCAAATTTACATATCCATATCCTTTGAGATCTATGTGTTGGGCAATAAAGTCTATTTTCTCTTCATCTTGAGAGAAGAAGTTATGTGTGGTGGACTCCGTACTTGGTTTGCTGTGTTGGGATGATGAAGCGATGTTCCATGTTTCGATTTCATAGACGGTTGCTGAGCCTCATCGGTGGATACCGGGGTGTGCGTGAATTCATGCGTTGTGGAAGCTTGCGTGGGTGGACTCCTTCGTTGCACCGTGGAGGATAGGTTGTCAAACTTGCATGGGAGACGAGTCGTTGAGTAAGTCTACTATATAATCTTTGTAAAACCTTATCATAGTGAACTGTTTGGCTAAGTCGTTCGAGGTTTTTTCCTTTGTAATTTTCCTCATACATTGGCATGTTGTGGATGATTTGTTTATTTTATTTGCTTATCACCTAAATGCATGTTTTAGGTTAAAAAGATAAAATTAGGTAAATCAGTTTTTCACAACAAACGGTTTAATTTGGTGAATAAGTTTTTAATGGGTTTTTTCTGTTTAAAGTTTTGATCTTTAAATTTTGAAAATTCCAAAAATAGACTTTTTATTTGTTCCTTACCTTACACACACCGTGTATAGGGGCCTGTGGTTTCAAATTGGTATTAGAACAAGTTGCACTAAATTACTATATGATCCTGATTTTTTACGAATTCTTTTAAGATACCAATTTTCTCATAAATTAATATTTTTGAGAATATATTTAATTGAAAATGTCAAATAAGGTATTCCCTATATTAGTTTTGCCTTGTAGTTTGAGCGAAACCCAAAAAATAACATGCCGAATGAAATGATTTGTCACGCGCTTTGGTGTTACTCAATTGGTCAGGTATTCTTCTCGACAACCATTAGTATAACTAATATTGGGTATCTTTCTTTTTGTTTGATGACTACTACAATATTTGGTCGTATGATTGGCGGTCTACGATTCTTGCACGAATATATTACATGTTTGGCATTTCTAGTTGCTCTAACATTGTCAACTATTACGACGGAAGGTATACAATTTTTTTAAGAACGTGACTAAGTGTACTTTGATACTTTCATATTATTTTATTAAATATTTCTTTTTACAGATATTTATGTACGAGTACTTAGAGACCTCATGTCTGTTACTAGAAAGTGCCAACGATGTCTTCCCTGGGATTTATGGGTGGAACTACATAAATCCTAAAATAATGTATGGGATGAGTAACGATAAATTTGGAGTTGCACAACAATTCAATCATATGGTCCCCTTATAAAGGTTTGTGTTTCTGTAACTACCCAAGCTGCTCTTAACGTACATATCTAGGGTTGTGACCTGTTACTAGACCCACAAATGGGTGGGATTTGGTAATTAGGCGATAAATATTCAATATTATTGTCATACCCCATAATACCCCTCATCCGATGGGGTGTCTGTCGCATCAAACATATAACTTAAGATGATTAGGATCAATACTGGATGAGTGTAGTGCTATTTTTTGGACTATTTCTAAGACTTATTATTATGGTTGAGACATTTTATTATGATCTTTTTTATCGAGACTTTTAATCCATTATTGTGTTGGTATGCATGATGAATTAACATGTTATTATTTTCTTTAAAATGTTATAACATGCTTTCTTAGTTATAAGGGTATAAACATATTTTTTCTTCTTTTTTTCCTTTCATTTCTTCTCAACTCACAAATAAGGAGGAAAGAAAGTCATTTTCCTTTCCTTTCTTTTCTCTTCTCTCCTAATAAAACTTTCCTTTCCTTTCTTTTCTCTCCAAAACTCCAAAACGAGGCCTTAGTAGGCAAGGCAAGTAAATACCGATGCAATTGTATTCACTTAAGCAGTTGGGGAAGAACATGAAATTAACATCACCCGTATGCTAGTGTTTACCCCCACCTAGTACAACCCTGCTATACGTAATCAGGTAGAATTAAATCACAATAATATATGGACAACGAATGTGGACTCAACGAGGATAATATTATCATCCAGCAAGAAAGGTCAATGGAACAATACCCCTAGTGGGAGATATACTTATTCATAATGATGCGCTATGTATAGTGAGGCTATGGACTGCATACATGAGTACCAATATGGTAGAAACTCAACATATGGAGATACAATAAATGAAGAATTCACAAGAGGAGAATGTTGATTAATACTGCCCAGATATGCTTTCTCCATTGCTAGAGCCCTCCCACTAATATCGGGTCCTCAAATTGGAAAAACAATTCTACATGGTTAAGCCTGGATCCCATCCACCAATGTCATTCTTCATTTATTATGGCCACATCATTTATTTTTTATTATTTTGAATCTTATCATTTTCTGCAAAACAAATATATTACACATACTTACCAACACTAATGAAAAAATGAACAAGCATATCATATGTTGTAAATAGCACAAACATGACATATGTTTGTAATGTTTGTTACATAAAAAGAAATGAAAAAACCATTACATTCAACCCAATAAGTAGTAATTTTAATGATTAAATACTCGTTAGATTGGGTTCCATATACAGCAACAACCATCGGCCTTTTTAGCTATTAGACAAATGGTATATAACTACTAAAATCGACCTTAGGGTCATCGATCTCATAGTTCAGCATTTCAGGAAAAAAAAGTTCTTTCTTGAAATAGATCTTGTGGTGCAAACGACGTTTCATTTGTTCAATTTATTATTTTAAAAGCCTGATCACTTTTGGATCATCCTTGGACATGTCTTTATAATAATCTACAGACCTTACCCTCGGGATCGCTAATCCATGCCAATGACAGTATACTTCAAGATTACATCGACGGTCATAAAAATGATGCCATTATAAATATAATTTTTTATAAGAGCATCGTTTAATGATGGTAGGTAGTAAATGGCAAAACTAATGTGCGGGACAAGAAATGCTTGTAAGTAATCTACAAAAAGTCACTGCAGCTATGTGCATGTTAGTATACGCTGGGTCGATTGATATATTAGATGATAATTTTCAAATCACTGAAAGTGGTGAAGACATTTTTCTTTGTAGTTGGTGATGTGTTTGGTATAAATTATACTAGAAACAATTACTGATGTTGCCTGACTATCCGTAGAAAACTCAGCATGTTGATTTCTAAGCATGATTTGAAGCATCGATTATATGCGGTGGCAATTAAAAAAATTGTCCGGTTGCGCAGTATGGATAGTTTACAAGACGCAAGAATAAAATAACCATAATTCCTGAGGCAGTGGCTTCACATGATACATGGATATCGAGATCCTTTTTTGGCATGCCTAGTTCGTCAAACTATTTAAACTTGTTGAGATGGTCAAAAGATTTTAAATACCTTCTCAAGGGTAGAACCTATCTAGTTAATTACTAGATATATGGAAACAATTATAACATGGGATATTTTCTTGATGACTAGATATATACTCAATTTGGGACCATTTTTAAAAGTTTTATGAAACCTACATCGCCAAAACAAAGCCTTTTCTCCGAAAAGAAAGAGAGATAGGATATATGTTGAGTGAATTATGGAAGAAGGGTGAACTTGTGATCTTAATGAAAATGTGTGTAATACTGTACAATGTGATAATATAAGGATGAGGGGTAGGACGCATAGTGGTGTATAGGCTATGAGGAAGGGGAATCTGTTGGGAAAGTAGGTGGAGCCTATCTCCACAAATCTTGCCACAAAACAGGAGCCTTAAAACATGGAAGAAAAAGAAGGAAGTGGACCACCCAATCCACAAAACAAGCCACCTTGTTTTAAGGAGCAAAATAAGCAAGCATTGTCTCCCACCTTTGCTTTATCTCACTTTTCTCCTTTTCTCATATGTATATATATGGTAGTGTGACAACCCGCTATCCGAAATAAAGGGTGGCCAGCCCTATACCCCGATGAAACAGGAATCATGGATAGATATCATTCGCAGCATCACAGTAAACATACAGAGTATCAGGAATAACCACACAATATTCCAGAAAACGGGTTATCAAAAATTTTTGTTTGTAATTTAAAGAAAACACTTTCAACAACCCATAATGGAAAAAGAGGGTGGAAACTCCCACAAACATATATGAAATCAAATAGATAAGAAAGGACCGAATAAAGCGTTGATCGATACAATCCATACAACATACAATAAGTTTCAGGTGTTACATAATACATCAATTATATAATTACAACCATTTGGGCAACATGCCCGAATAAAGACTGATCTTAACTAGAAAACAATAATAGAGGCGTCTACACAAAATATCCCGTGATATTCGCAAAATGTCACGGCTCCTCAAAAGACTCAGAGAAAAGATAGTCATTACTGGCGACCTTGCGGTGGAACACCTAAACAAATATAGAAGATACATACACAACAAGAAAACGAAGAACCGGTCAGAGGCCGGTTTTATATGATCACTAGATAAATGACAGGTATGACAATAATGTACAGGTAAGCATGGATGATATGGATGATGTTCTAGCATGGTAACATCATATAAAGAACTAAAATAGTTAAATGATTATTAAAATAGAATTTAGTTATGCAAAGAAATAAAAGTACTTATAAGCCTTTTTCATCTTTTATCATTTTCAATTCCATCTTCTTTCCATTCCTTATCAGGAATGCATTTATTACCATGTGCTCTTTATGGCACTTATCTCAATAGTATGCTCTTTGTGGCATATACTTTGCTCTTTATGGCATTAATGTTCCATCGAGTCCAACTCGATAATAGAATAGTTATAAATATAAATATAACGATTCTAAGACCGCCCGTCCGGGTTTCCCCACTGTGCGCGTCCCTAAATAACCATCATCTTCGAGGGCCTAACATAAGACAACCTGGGATCCTATCACAAACGTCGGGAAGCGGCCACATGCCTGCGGGGTAGTCAAGACCACACCCAGAATCTCCTACCCATTGCAGAAAATATAAAACAAACGCTCATATGGCCTAGGACTATATCCACCCTGCATTCACTAGCCAGGGGGGCTCACCTCACGCACGGACTTCCCATAAGATGGTATTTAGAGAGGTGTGTAACATCCATTTTATTAATTTCCATTTCATGATTCAGTAAATTATGTTTTACTTTATCCATTTTACATTTTATCAAATGCATTATGGTATACTTCACATCATCATAATAACCTCGAAGAATATTTAAACTCCCAAGTTATCTCTCCCAAATGTCCTTGCTTGGACTTTAAAATAATCCTCAAATGAGATCTAGTTCGCATATACTCCTAAAGTCTCCAAATTCGACCTTAAGATTTCCTAGACTCTTATAGAACTACCTGACAGAAGAAATGCCTAAACATTTCTTTAAATCTCCCCTACCCCTCTGACAGGAACCCTAGATGAATCCCCTTCGAGTCTAGGGAGTCGACCGAACGCAACTAATACTCTAAGGCCCTATTTTTACTTCATTTAAGAAGGTCCCTATGTTCCTATGAAAATAAGAGGTTAAAGAGTGAAAATAAAATGTTTGGGAAGAAAACAGGGGACCGGTCGACCGGTCCCAATACCGCGGTCGACCGCGTCTCAAGATTTGGCCTAAGAAGAAAAGCAGAAAGTTTATTTCGGCAGGACCGGTCGACCGGTAAGGGGCCGCGGTCGATCGCGCCATAATTTTAGGCCTTTATAGAAATGCAGTAAACCCTCTCCCGTAGACCCGGTCGATCGGTCTGCAAACCGCGGTCGACCGGTCTGAGCAGACCTCGACCACTATTTCCAATTTTCAAGCAAATCCCAAAGCCAACTCATTTATTCTCACCAACACAACATAAATGCTACTACTACTACCATCAACATCAGAAATCATTCAACTGTCCTTTAATGATTTAAACCCAACAAACATCCAAACCCTAAACTAGTAAATCATAAACAAATACCTCATTCTCACACAAATCATTTATCTTAAACCATAAATAGCAAGTAGTAAACTTGCCTCAATGAAGAAAATGCAGATTTTCTTGGTGTGGGAGCAAGAATCCTTCTTAAATCTTCAATTCCCTTTCTTCTCTCTACTCTTTCTCTTTCTCTCTTTAGTTCTCTAGGTTTAGGAAAGACAATTAGGTGAATAGTGATTCACTCAAGACATAAATCGTGCCTTTAGCCAAAATCCCAACTAAATTGATAAATATTACGATAAAATAATACGCAATTGCATATTTAAGGGATAATCAGTCAAAAATGCCCAAAATCTCAAAACACATAATGGCACAATATCTGACTATCTCGCACGTTCCGGAATCAACTGCGGCCTCCAAATTATCATTTGGACATTTTATAAATCAATTTAAGTGCCGTTTTCATTATTAAGCCAAATATCATTTTAAATTCATATGATATTAATAAGCATAACATAACAATATTCACCCATAGTTATGGTATATATGGAAACTCATAGTGAATATTAGCTTTTCTTCATTAAATTAGCATTCAAATCACAACCCAACACTTATATCTGATTACCAAACCTAGTAATTAATATAAAATACGTTCTCATAAGCGAGGGTTATTACAGGTAGCCAGAGAAAGTAAAAACATATGTGTGGAGTAGAGAACATAACAAGTGAAAAGAGAGGAGAAAGCAATTTCTGGCAGTGAAAAATAGTCAGGGAGAGAATTTTGCAGAGTGAAAATATTTAGAGGGTGAGAGAAAAATTAGAAGCAAAGGGTCTAGTTGAGAGCTTTGCAGTGTCTTATTTTTCTGAGTGTTTGAGAGATACACAGTGTGCGTATATAGGTCTGCTGACTTGTCTTGTATATCACTCCCCTTGATATAGTGAAATATTTGGTGTGCTCCGTGGACTAGTAGCAATTTGCCGAAACCACGTAATTCTTTGTGTTGTGCGATTGGTGTATTTTGTTGCCCCAAATAATTTTGATTGTGCCAATATTCTTTTGTCATTTGTATTCCAAGATCCTATTAAGAAATTAGCGGCGTCTGATTTTTCCCAACAACTGGTATCAGAGCTTCAGGTTCTAGTGGGAGCAATGTCAGAAGAAAATAAAGGAATCGATAAGCTCGATGGAAAAGACTTCGGATTCTGGAGAATGCAAATCGAAGATTATTTGTATGGGAAGAAGATGCATATTCCCTTACTTGGCTCAAAACCAGAAGCGATGACAGCTGAAGATTGGACACTACTTGACAGACAAGTCTTAGGTGTCATCCGTTTGTCTCTGTCAAGAAGCGTGGCGTTTAACGTGGTTAATGAAAAAACCACTGCTGGCATTATGTCAGTGTTATCTGGCATGTACGAAAAACCATCTGCAAACAACAAGGTCCATTTGATGAAGAAAATTCTGCAATGGCGGAACATTTAAATAATTTTAACACTATAATCAGCCAGTTGTCTACCTTCGAAATTAATTTTGACGATGAGGTTCGAGATTTGATTGTTTTGGCTTCGCTACCAAATAGCTGGGAGGCCATGAGAACGACAGTGAGCAACTCCGCCGGGAAAGACAAGCTCAAATATGCCGATATCAGAGATCTGATTCTGAACGAGGAGATTCACCGAAAAGATTCTGGTGAACCGTCCATCTCCGGCTCAGCCTTAAATGTTGAAGCAAGAGGCAGAAACTCAACAATAGGTTATGGACACGGCAGAAGCAAATCGAGGAACGGTAGGTCAAAGTCAAAAAATCCCAGGAATTTCAATAACTCTTAGAACCAAAATAATCAAAAGGTTATTAAGTTTTGGAATTGTGGAAAAATTGGACACTATAAAAATTAGTGTCGGGCACCAGAAAAAGCTAAGGAGAACAAGACTGAAGCAAACGTTGTAGCAGAACAGCAAAATGATGTACTGATATGCTCTATGGAGAGCAAGACGGAGTCATGGGTATTAGATTCCGGAGCATCATTTCACGCCACCTCAAGTAGAGAACTCTTTACGAGTTACGCACCAGGTAACCATGGAAAGGTGTATCTTGGTGATGATCAGCCATGCGGCGTGATTGGCAAAGGTGAAGTACAGATCAAGTTGAACGGGTCTATGTGGAAGTTAAAGGATGTTCATCACATCCCTGACTTGAGGAAGAATTTGATCTCGGTGGGTCAGTTGGCAAATGAAGGTTATGTCACAACCTTCAACTGTGATACGTGGAAGGTTTCTAAAGGTGAAATGACAATTGCACGTGGCAGTATGATAGGCACTCTCTACATGACAACAAATGCTTGTGGGTCAATTGCAGTTGCAGCAAGCACAGAAGATCCAAACTTATGGCACCAGAGACTTGGTCACATGAGTGAAAAGGGACTCAAGGTTATGCACAGGGTGGGGAAGCTAGAAGGGCTCCAGTCAACCAATATTGACTTATGTGAGAGTTACATTTATGGAAAATAGAAAAGAGTCAGCTTCAATACAGGTGGCAGAACTCCAAAGCAAGAGAAGCTAGAGCTAGTGCACACAGATTTATGGGGGCCAGCCCCAGTTTCATCCATTGGTGGGAAGTCATACTTTGTGACTTTCATTAATGACCATTCCAGGAAGGTGTGGGTTTATTTGTTGAAACAAAAATCTGAGGTGTTTGAGGTGTTCAAGAAGTGGAAAGCCATGGTAGAAAATGAAATAGGCTTGAGAATTAAGAAGCTGAGATCCGACAATGGAGGAGAATATGAATACGGCGAGTTCAAAAGGTTTTGTTACGATAATGGAATCAAGCCAGAAAGGACAGTTCCAGGGACACCGCAACACAATGGCGTAGTAGAATGGATGAACCGAACACTGACGGAGAGAGCCAGAAGCATGCGTCTACATGCAGGCTTACCTAAGCAATTTTGGGCAGAGGCAGTCAGTACAGCAGCCTACTTAATCAACCGGGGACCATCAGTGCCGTTGGAGCACAGAATACCAGAAGAGGTATGGAGTGGAAAGAGATAAAACTTTCACATCTGAAAGTTTTCGGCTGTGTCATATATGTACATATCAGTGATCAAGCTAGGAGCAAGCTGGATCCGAAATCACAGAAATGTTATTTTCTTGGATATAGAGAAGATGATTTTGGTTACAGATTATGGGATGACCAGAACAGAAAAATTGTCAGAAGCAGAGATGTCATATTCAATGAGAAGCTGATGTACAAAGACGGAGACACGGAAGATTCAAGTAATTCAGCGCAGCGTGATCCTGTGTATGCTGATATAGGTGATATTCCAGAAAGTGGCCAGACAGAACAGACAGAAGAAAGTTCTCAGGTAGAGGAGCCAACACCACAGAGCAGTATACAACAGACGGAGGCACTAGAGTCTCCTGTACCAAGCGATCTTCCCGGCCTCATGTACCGAACAGGAGATACTTGAATTACTTGTTACTCACTGATGGAGGTGAACCTGAATGTTATGATGAAGCATGTCAGGTACAGGATGCGAGCAAGTGGGAGCTTGCAATGAAGGACGAGATGAAGTCCCTCGTCTCTAACAAGACATGGGAGCTAACTGAGCTACCAGCAGGGAAGAAGGCTCTACACAACAAATGGGTGTATCGAGTGAAAGAGGAGCAAAATCATTTGAAGAGGTACAAGGCAAGGTTGGTGGTCAAAGGTTTTTAGCAGAAAGAGGGAATTGAGCACACTGACATCTTCTCACCTGTTGTAAAATTGACTACCATTCGGTCAGTTTTGAGTATTGTTGCAGCAGAAGACTTACACCTTGAGCAATTAGATGTGAAAACTGCCTTCCTCCATGATGATCTAGATGAGGAAATATACATACAGCAACCAGAGGGTTTCTCAGTGAAGGGAAAAGAGAAACTTGTTTATAAATTGCAGAAGAGCTTGTATGGCTTAAAATAAGCTCCAAGACAGTGGTACAAGAAGTTTGATGGGTTTATGCAAATGAACGACTACTATAAGTGCAACGCTGACCATTGTTGTTACTTCAAAAGGTTTCAGTCTGGTTATATTATTTTACTACTTTATGTTGACGATATGTTAGTAGCTGGCTCAAATATGGATGAAATCAGGAGGTTGAAGAAGCAGTTGTCGAGTGAGTTTGACATGAAAGATTTGGGTGCAGCAAAGCAGATTCTTGGGATGAGGATTAAGAGAGATAAGCAAAGGGGCATCTTACAGTTGTCTCAAACTGAGTATATTGAGCGTGTTCTAAAGAGGTTTACCATGAGTGATGCTAAGCCAGTTAGCACCCACTGGCTAGTCACTTTCGACTATTCAAGGACCAGTCTCCTAAGAGTGATGAAGAAGAAAGCTTTATGGCTAAGGTATCGTATTCCTCAGCCATTGGAAGTCTAATGTATGACATAGTTTGCACGAGACCAGATATTTCCCATGTAGTGGGAGCTGTTAGCAGGTTCATGATAAATCCTGGCAAGCTACACTGGGAAGCAGTCAAGTGGATATTGAGATATCTATGGGGTACCACTAACAAATGCCTATGTTTCGGCAAAGGGGAGCTGAGACTTCAAGGGTTTGTAGATTCAGATTTTGCTACTAAAGTAGATCACAGAAGGAGTACTACCGGTTATGTTTTTACTGTGGGCACTACTACAGTCAGTTGGGTTTCACAACTACAGAAGATAGTTGCCTTATCCACCACATAGGCAAAGTATGTGGCCATGACCGAGGTGAGCAAAGAAATGATTTGGTTACAGGTATTGTTGGTAGAGTTGGGTTTTAAACAGGTGAAGAATATTTTGCATTGCGACAGTCAGAGTACTATACATCTAGCAAAGAATTCGGCATTTCATTCGAGAACCAAGCATATAGGACTTCGGTATCATTTCGTCAGATCACTCCTAGATAATAGGGTATTGACACTTGAAAAGATCCAAGGTAGCAAGAATCCAGCCGACATGTTTACCAAGACAGTCACGACGGAGAAACTGAAGTTGTGTTCAATTTTTGTCTGTCTTCAAGAATGAAGAATAAGAGACGAGTTACACCAAATATTCACTATAAGGATGAACTGCAGGGTGATGCAGGATGGAAGTTTTGTTGCATTAGTCTCCAAGTGGGAGATTGTTGGGAAAGTAGGTGGAGCCTATCTCCACAAATCTTGCCACAAAACAGGAGCCTTAAAACATGGAAGAAAAAGAAGGAAGTGGACCACCCAATCCACAAAACAAGCCACCTTGTTTTAAGGAGAAAAATAAGCAAGCCTTGTCTCCCACCTTTGCTTTATGTCACTTTTCTCCTTTTCTCATATGTATATATATGGTAGCCGGAGAGAGTAAAAACATATGTGTGGAGTAGAGAACATAACAAGTGAAAAGAGAGGAGAGAGAAATTTCTGGAAGTGAAAAACAGTCAGTGAGAGAATTTTGCAGAGTGAAAATATTTAGAGGGTGAGAGAAAAATTAAAAGCAAAGGGTCTAGTTGAGAGCTTTGCAGTGTCTTATTTTTCTGAGTGTTTGAGAGATACACAGTGTGCGTATATAGGTCTGCTGACCTGTCTTGTAAATCACTCCCCTTGATATAATGAAATATTTGGTGTGCTCCATGGACTAGTGGCAATTTGTCGAAACCACGTAATTCTCTGTGTTGTCCGATTGGTGTATTTTGTTGCCCCAAATAATTTTGATTATGCTAATATTCTTTTGTCATTTGTATTCCAAGATCCTATTAAGAAATTAGCAGCGTCTGATTTTTCCCAACAGAATCACCTTAAGAGACTCCAAGATGATGGTATGCATAGAAAGCCAATAAACTCCACATTCTTGATAAAAAAAACATAAAGAACTATGTAAAGATTTAATAGAACACATATGGTCCAATCGTGCAGATGACGACCAAGAGGATGACTAGTCAATTTATCTGTATCTCCGGCCATGTAGTGTTTTACTATTTTATCATTTATTTATCTTAATTAAGTTTATGCTATTATGTTTATCATATTACTAATTTTATGCAACTAGGTTCTTTAAACCCAAGTAATTCACTATTAATTGAAAATCGCATAAATTGAATAACTACCGTGATATTATATTAACAAAATAGAACTTAAGTAACATGACCATAAATTAATACACTTAGAAGTGGAATTGAATGGGCTTTGTTACTTTCTAAGCATTTCATTGACTATATACTGATGGTATTGGCTCTATTCTAGAGTGAAGTGTGAATTATTTGTAGTAAAAACTTGGTCAAAGTGATTCTCCTCCTTATTTTCCATTAGTCAACCCATCTTCATGTTCAATTTGTTACGTTACCCACATATCTCTTCAACTAAAATTTTAATTGAATTAAAGAAATGGACAACCCTATCAAGAACCTGATTATTAATAACAATATTGTCAACTTTTGACTTCCTATTCTACAACTCCTTCGCAACCTCATTGCACAATGGCATCTAATTGCGTGGTAATTCAATATCTATTATAACCAACGAACCACTCGTGTTGAAGGAGGTCCTACCGTTTTCATTTGATCTAGATTGTTGCGTGTAGACATAAGTGGTAAGTCAATCATACTTTGGGATATCCTTCAATATGTTGTAGCACTTACCGAACACGATTATCATTTTGATAATCATCTCTAGCACTTTGACCTTGATAAATAAGTGAATATGTAATTTGAAATTTTATATGTATAATCAATACAAAAATTATAAATTATTGTTATGTGACACTAAATTATTCAAAACTTTCTCAATCCATTACATTCACATTTCTCTAATGTGTTGTATTCCAATTAAAAAGTTTTGAGGCATACTGCATCACGGTTGTCGATATGTGTCTGGAAGGCTTTTGAAGACTATCATACTTTCGAATCACAACATTACCCTATTGTGCGTTGAATTATTCTCCACAATGAATCCAAAAATTTCTCAAAGGCCATAAAGACCCCTTGAATTAAATTTATGTGAACTTAACATAAGCTTGACACATAATTTCATCCTCCGTCAATGTTATATTGTTAGTTTGAATACGGTTAGCCATTTCAAAATTATATGGTTTTGATTTGGGTAATGACTGCAATGTGAAGTTTGCAGGAAACAAAATGAGGAATAAATGATTATATAGGAAGGTCCATAATTTATTCTTTTTATATGAAAATAAATTTATATTTTTTTTTAAATTACATAAACATCCCAAATATAACCGTGTTTGTTTAGTTAAAAAAATTCTTAGATAGAATAGATTGGTTGCCATTTAAGAACATATGCTCTTGATATATATATATATATATATATATATATATATATATATATATATATATATATATATATATATATATATATAATCTTAGAAGAAAAACATGTTCTGGCATGTATCAATGGGACGAGAACGTGATTCTCGTTTGGTTTCCTTTATCATACATTTGTAGACCTTGTTTATACTATCTATACCCGCAGATTTACTTATCTTTTGTCTTTCTTTAAGGATTTGATCCCTAAATCTAGGGTTTATAATTCTATTTCAAGATAATGTACTCTTAAATCTAGTATTTAAGAGTACATATTTAAGAGTACATCAGAGGTGCTCTTACATACAATAAAAAATCATTTTAATTATTTTATTATTATAAATACTAACATATCACTGGACAAAAAGGCGCGGCCTAAAGTTAGGCTAAAATTTTACTAGCTCACATAAAACAATGGGATAATGCATAAAGGCCACTAAATACCACCCATTACAATAATATACATGTTGCGGATCGAGATTGATATCATCGCCGAAAAAATTCAGCCCAAAGAACTTTGAAAGATTATATATTGAAAAGTAAAAACGACAACTAGGTTTAAAGAATAAACCTAAGGTTTCAAAAAAAAATACCATAGTAGATCTTATTGTGATTTGTATGAAGAGAAATACTTTGATAATGATGTAGATCTTGATGCCCTCCAAGTTCTTCAAAAACCTTGCTAGAATGCTCTGAACATCTCAAATTATCTAATATATGTCCAACCAAATTAAGCCTTGTGTGTGGACACTTTTGGAGATAAAAACTTGGTGAAATATGAGAAAAATCACTTTATCTCTCCTCACCTCTTCACAAAAATATGAAAAGTATTTTTCTCTCCATCTCTAACCCTCAATAATGGATCTCTTACCTAAAACCCTGACTTACATTAATATAAATAGTTATAAATTATGGGCTTTAACCAAACTAGACTTTTTAGAGAGTTATTAGAATACTAATTGGGCATTGGATTATACCTTGGACCCAAGACTAATAATTAAAGTTGCTTCCAAATAAATACTTGTAAATCCCAAATTATAATTACCATAATTTATTTCATTTCTTTATTTAGTTACGAATTATTCAACTAAATAATCACAACTGCACTACAATTTAATTATCTCAAAATCACTCGGATAAATAGGCCTTATTTTCAAAGTTGATTACGGTACATAAGGTGATTCCCCACATTAAATGTTCAATTTTCGCTCAGGCAAATCAATTTTCTGTTGATATATTTTAACCAATATCTAATCAATTCCTTGATTCTCAAAATTAATTTATTTTTTGACTCTGTCAAATTATAAAATAATCTACCGATCAAATTTTACCGGTGGAAAGAAAACCTATAAGTCTATCAAGGGGTATCACAATCTAAGATATCTCCTAGATGCGGATTCTTCTGAATTATGATCTTAGATATACTCACTCAATGATTGCCTAATTTGCGGGGATATATTGACCCAATATAAAATTGAATCACACCCATAGCAATCAAAGCAATAATTTTGCTAGCATTATAATTATCATAACTCTCGGGATTAAGAATCTATAAATATTTTTAAAATGATGTGAGATTACTATTATCGCCTATAATTAGTATACTAATTGTCTTAACCTAATATACTATTTATCACCAGATAAACAGATAAGAGATCCAATTATTGAAATACAAACAATAGAGAAAATAGTAAGGTGGTAAGAAAAAGAGAATAAGAATCGAATTCACTTGGTTTGGCCCAAATTGGTATCTACGTCCACTAATGTAGTGTTGATTGTAATAGTTATATGGCAATCACTATTGACAAGTACAATATGAAAGCTCTCAAGTTCTCTCTAGAGTTAGACAACATAACAGTAAGGATAATCTCATATATTCCCCACGTGTGGGTGGTGTGTGTTATTTATAGGCTGTTAGAGGAGAGAGAAAATTGAGGGACACGTGGCTCGCCTTTATAGATTAGGTGAGTACATGTTTTACATACATATGAGAGAATAATCACGAGTTAGTTATTAGCACATGGGGGAAATGTTTGCATATCGTCTCCATATGCATATGCATAAAGGTTATGGACATCATCCACTCACGTAGTATATGCCTGCTTTAACGGTGTTAGCTGACAATGTCAACTGAGGAGGTTTATCCATTCCATTAGTCGTAGTCGAGCCGACCTCTAGGTTAGCCGACCATCAAATTTATTTTGTCCAACCCCAAAATTTGGGTATGTATGAGGACATGTGTAACTTTCTAATTGGTTTGCGGGTCATACTATATTTATGGTATAACAATAGCCCCCAAGAATTTTCTCACGATTATGGTTTGTAACATGTTCTCGGGAGATTATAATTTTCAAGGTTAGTGCTAGGAGAACTGAGTGACTGAAGTTTTACTAGATAGGTATCGTCGGCTTGGACTAGGGGTGTCAATTATTTCCGAACTTCCAAATTTTCCGATTTCCGATCCGAATTTTTCCAATTTTGGCATCATTTTAATTTTTTCGATTTCTGACTTTTCCAATATAAATTGGAATGGAATTGGGAATCAAATATAGATTTCCGACTTTTCGATTTTCCGTTCCGAAAATTCCGATATCACGCCGATCCGATTTATCCAAAATATTTTCCGAAATAATAATATTTTTATTCATTTTAATAATTTTACTCATCACATTTCCTAATAATCTCACCCTTCATTTAAAACAATCCCACCCATTCATTTAAAATAATCTCAACCCTTAATTTTTAGCTATAGAAAGGTTATTTTGCCCCCTTTCTTTTCTCATTTCTACACTAATTAGAATGAATTCCTAAATCCTATCATTTCTAATTACTCACTCAATCAGGTATGGTCTCATTCCTCTCCGATCTATTAAACATAGTTTTGTAGCTCTATTTGTTAAACATATCTTAAGTGTTTTCCTTGTATGCTTACTAACATTGGTGTTATTCTTTGCTTATTTTTTCTCATAGTAATATGCACTGCTCACTTGGTCTTACCAGGTTCAACTTTTAAGCTTAGCATCAATACTCAATATTGCTTGAAATTGACATTTGTATGAAAATAAAACTACCCCCACCCCCCCAAAAAAGTTGAATAAAAAAAGATAAAATTGATAATTTTGTATTTCCGATATTATCCGAAAAAGATAAAACTGATATTTCCGATTTTTCCTAATTTTTTCCGAATAAAAAAATATTCAAAAATTCCGAAAATTCCGAATATTCCGAAGTCGCCGACATGGAAAAGAAATTGATTTTCCGAAATTTATTTTTCCGACTTTGGAATGGATTTTAAAATTCCGAAAATTTTGGACAATTTTCCGAACACCCCTATTCCGATCCGATCCGGCCGAAACACACCCCTAGCTTGGACTCTCATCGAATCATCACTTACTGAGAACATTTACTTGTATGTTTTTTAAAGTTGTCTGGTTGTGGGGGAGTTCCACATATCGAGTGTGGCTATATGGGCATGTAGTAATTACTGCGCACATGCCTTAGGCAATGCATACACAGTTTTGAATTGTAAGTCCATTTTTCAAGGCGTTATGTCACACATGTTTTCAAAAAGGCAATGATTGCTGTAAAAAAAAGCTATAAATAACCTATAACTGTCATTTTACACTTTCACAACCCATATCATTCAAATGTAAGTCTCGAGAGAGAAACGCTTACTTTCAACCTCTCCTCTTCCCATCCATTTCCTTACTAATTTTTGCCATTTTCGATTGCAATTATTCCCGAGTTCACATTCCTCGTAAAGGTCCTCCTTTTTTAGCGATTATTGTTCACTTTAGGCCATTTCTTGTATCAATGTCTGCTTTCTGGGATTCTAGCTATACCTTTTTTTAGTTCTCTCAGGTTTCTCTGCAGTTTATTTTCTTTTCAATTATAAATTTACTGATTGGGTACATATATTTTTTATTTCTTTTGGACTATTGTTGGTGGTGGATTTTGACGCTTTAGGTGGTCATTGTTTTGGTTGGCCTTGGAATTCATATCATTTTGGGTTTTCCCGAGTTTTCTTGCCTAAATACTGTAACTCCGAGATTGAACATCCCCCAAATTCCTTTTTTTCCTTAATATTCACCCCTTATAAGTGAGACCTCTTGGGTTGAGAGGGTATTGAGGCATATCCGTGAGTATATGGATATTTGTCCTGAATTAAAGTGAGAAGACCAGTGCCTTTAATACCTATTTGTCCTATCAAAGAGGATTATAATAACCCCAACTTTATTTCTTGCGTCTCTTCTGTTGGGTCGTCTCTTCAGCCCTAAAGTACCAAGTACAATAAATCAGAGGTTCTAGCATCCACAAACTCTGATGGTGCCCACCTTTAGTCTTGAAGCAAATATTATCCTGATACCACTTATGAAGTATCTATAATTGATAGTAAGTCATCTTCTGAGGAAGCTATAGAGTCCAGACCTCCCTCCAGTACTCTTGGTTCCCATGTAGTTGTCTCAGTAAAGGATAAGAGTACTTCTGGTTCTGACAGCTCATACAAACCTTTGATCACCAAGGCCTAACATCGTACTTGTGATATTTGAGGATATGTACAACATTCCTTTAGATATAAAGTGTAGGTTTGCCCGACCTTGCAGAAAGAGTCCCTGATTGGTGCTCAATCGATGATATTTTCTTCCATATTTGGGCTATGTAGGTTGGCCTTCATCTTCCTTTCCACCCCATTATAAGGGGAATTTTAATGGTTATGAGGTAGCTCCAATCCAACTCCCCATAATGCATATAGGACAATCTTGGGGTCAATGGTTTACTAGAGAGCATTCAAGTTTTGACATTACTGAGGGGGTCTTCAGGTTTGTCCATGGGATAAAGGATGACGCAAAATCCCCAGGATATTATTATATTGCCCCTTCGAAATCTCATCAGAAGTTGGTGAAGGTGTCTAAGACGAGTAACCATTTTCAAAAACAAATTTTTTTATACTTAAAGGGATACTGGATTTCAGCCCAAATAAAAGGGAGAAAATTGTTAGTGTTTCTTGTGACTGGAGTGGGATGAATAGAATCGGCATATACTTTCACTCTTTTTATTTCCCTGTTCTTAACTGACTTGTATTGTAACTTGTGTTTGACCTTTTGCAGTGAAGGTTAATCCCAAGTTGTTTCCTTCCTTAAAGAATTTGGAGAACAAGGTTTATGTTATAAATCATCTAATCTTTGAGGACATCTTCAACTTGAACAAGTTTATTGATCTTGGTTACTATAGACCTCCAGGGTCATCTGAAGCTCAAGGGGTAGCCTAAGCACTAGCTCCAACCGAGGCTGAGCAAGTGGTTGAATAAGGTAAGGAAATTTTTGTAAGTTCCAGTTCCTCTTTCCCTTATATTCTTACTAACTTTCTTATTTACTTGTGCAACGTCTACTCCATCTACCCGAGTCTTTCATATTGGACACTTTTAGGATATGGATCCAAGATCGAAAAGTCGCGAGGCCCTTGGGCTCGACTTATCGAACATTTCTGGAATGTGGCACCAAAACATAAAAATCACGAAGTCCTTAGACTCGTCTGCCAACAAAAGCTAAGGCGGCCAAAAAAAGTCGAAGACAAGGTCAAAAAGAAGGTTGAAATCAAGGCTTTGAAGAACATCGGAGGCGGTGCCACTAATTTCCAGCAAATTCAGGTCGAGTCATTATCTACTTCTCTTAAGAGGCCTAGCGGGTCCTCCACCTACCAACCTTATCCTAAACAGTTGAGGCTAGAGGAGGTGAGGACGACGAGGCCTTTGAAGACACTGGTGATGATTGGTGATCGTCGTTTAGTAAGAGCCGCTGAGGCATCTTATTAGTATCCTATGGTGGAGGAATATAAGAGAGATTCTAACACCCCGTCGCTCTATAAATGCTAAAGAAGGACACATGATCCATTTTCCATCACCTGCACAATGCTTTGGATGTGCTCGACTACCACGAGCACAGTTCAGATTATGAGTATCTCAGTGGTTTGAGTCTTGAGGCCTTGTGGACCTTTGCCCTCCATAAGATGTTAGTGGTAAGTTTTGATACTTTATTCATTTTATAAGAATTATGTTATTGGTTGATCTCGTTTTATTCGTTCTTTTTCAGGGTGGCATGATGTTGACAATTCTTTGGGAGAAAGCCTTTGAAACTGCAGCTCATTCTCAGACTTATGAGAATGAAAAGAAAATGAACCAAGAGATCTGTGAGAAGGTCTCCAGTTTGTGCAAGCAGGTGATCATTTTGCAGTATGAGCCACTAAAACTAAAGACGAGATGAAGAGAAAAATGACGAGATGGTGCAAAAGGATAATCAAATGGTTCTGAATACCTAGTTTTGGGTATCATATTTCTGCTCTACAGTAAGCCTTGCTTCTGTAGTAGACTGGTTTCTGAACACAATCTTTTAATATCATTAGTATTGGGCTCATAACAGACTCAAATATAACTAAATACAAATACAATTTCTGACCCAGGATTATTTTTTACTGTAGGGGCAAGTAATTTTTAAATTCCTAGAAGGATTTTTCACGCTCTTCATTCCACTCAAAGGTCTTTCTGAGGACCTTAAAGAATGGAAGACATCAATCGATGGCCTACGACCCAACTCTTTTCAGTGTAGCAACTCAACCAGTCAATCTCTAGATCTCTTTCTTTCTTATTGGAGACCGCATATTGATTAGTGCCTTAATCTTGTCAGGGTTGGCCTTTATAACCTTCTGGTTGATAACAAAGCCAAAATTTTCCTGCTCATTTGATGACACTTTTTTAGGGTTTAGTTTCATTTGGTATATCTCCAGCTTGTCGAAAGTCTAAGCGAGATCTCGAATGTAATCAACTACCTTATTACCCTTGGTCAATAAGTTATCTATGGAAACCTTCATACTCTTCCCAATCTTCTCTTTGAAAATCTTATTGACCAGTCTTTATTACATCACTCTAGTATTTTATAGCTAAAAAGGCATAATTCTATAGCAAAAATTACCTCAGATGGTGATAAAAAGATGTTTTCTCCCGATCTTCTGGTTTATTTGATTGTACCTCGAATAGGCGACCATGAAGATGAGCAACTCGTGTCGAGCTGTGGCATTACCAGTTGGTAGATTCAAGATAGTGGGTAGTATGGATGGAAATTTAGCCCGACCCATCCTGACCATAATGGGGAGGGTTAAAACCCCATTTAAAATAACAAGGGCGGGTTTGAGTTCATTATATATAAGCCCGCAATACCCTTCTTACATTGAAATAAACTTCCCACAACTTATATATAAACTAACAAAACCCTAGAGTGGCATTTATCGAAAACAAAAATATGGGGAACCTCTCTCACTCTCACAAACTCAATTATCCTCCCTCTTATCTCAATCTCCACCCATTTTCCTTCATCACCCACTAAATCACCCCACCCCACCTCCATCTTCGCCCATTCCTCATCTCACACCACCCGGACAAGAACTCAGCCGAGCAGAGTCGGAGTCTTTACACTAGGACAAGAACTCAACAGTTTCTTTACACCAGGACAAAAATTCAGCCAACAGGAGTTCTAATTTTAGACCATCACTGACCATATTTCTCAGCTGGAATAAGAATGGAATAAGAACACAGTGGTTGGATAACATCTTGAAACTTTGACATTAAATTTGAATAAAAAATATCTCACAACTATTTTTTAGATACCAAAATGAAATTTTGAGACTTTGAGATTACAGCTGGACAAAAATATACTTTTTTTGCTGATATTTTTTTTATTCGATTTTTTTTACATTAAAATGCTGACAAAAGGGAGGGCTAGTTTTTTTCCCGTGTAACATAAACGGTGCGGGGACGGGTTTAGGGGGTTACATATAATCGATTTAGGGGTTAAAAAAACCATCGCAGGACAGGTTTGGGTTGATATTTTTTCTCACACTTCGGATTAGGGTTTTGGCAAACCCACCCCATCCCTACCTGTTACCATCCCTAGCGGGTAGTGGTCCTTTGTCTAGCCCCTGTTGAGGTCAGTAAAGTCAAAACACACGCCACTTATCATTTTTGTTCTTAACCATTAAAACACTAGAGAACTAACTTGGGTATTTCACATCCTCAATGAAATTTTCTTTCTACAATTTATCCGCCTCCTTTTGAATGGTCGTATTCTTTTTCCCTGAGAACACTTTTGGCTTCTTTTTTACAGGTTTAATATCTTTCATAATACTGAGCTTGTGACATAGCATATCTAGATCGATTCCATGCATATGCTTATAGCTCATTGCAAATACGTTATGCCTTTGGCTCAAGAATTCTTCTAGTTCCTTATTTAACACTGGGTTTAGACACGATTACAATTGTTCATTATGGATGATCATCACCCAGAATTATTGGGTCTATCTGCTCAACTACCTCTCATAAGACCAACTTATCTTCATCTTGAGGATATAATATTTCGATATGTTAAGTCTACATTAAATTCTTATACGTTTCTTGCTCAGCTGAGGTGTAATAGCATTCCCGTTCTACCACTTGGCTTCCTTTTACCTACCTCACTCTATAATGCATTATTAACTTCATGACTTGGTGTACTGTGGAGGACATCGCTTTAAATTTCTTCAAACCAACCCTGCCAAAAATGATGTTGTAGGCTGAGGATATATTCTTGTCTATGATGAAGAAATACATCATTTACGTTCGACAGGTCTTCCATGTCATGATAAAAACTTCTAACTCAATGGTTCTCAGGGGGTACACCTTTTCCTCGAAGAATTTAATTGTGTATGGTGATACACCTACAGTTTTCTATCTAACAACCTCAATCTTTTAAAACAGACATAGAAACACACATCGGCAAAACTACCATTATCCACTAAATCCTCTGAACGCTCCTCTTATGGACCATCATTGTCACAACCAGGGGTCATCACGGGCGTATAACAATCCACTCAAATCATCTTTAGAGAAACCAATAGTAAGATGACCTTTATTTACCTTACGGGGGCGAGTTTGAACAACCATAACCATGTTCACCTCATTGATATGTGCGCAATCTTTCACTTCATTCAGATAAGTTATCCTCTCAGCGGGTCTATCTTCATCTCCACCATATCCTCCAATAATGAAATGATATCCTGATGAAATCATGCCCATGTTCTCCAGTGGCTCCTTGGGATTCTTGGTCAAATCAGGGTCGTTGTCATCATCTGAGTCTTCATTTCGGCCTCACTCCTTGTCGCATTTAGCCTTAACATTAGACTTTAATCATTTCCTCAGCTTGGCAACCATCTTGGATTTAACTGCTAGGCCATACATGTCCATAGAGTTTGCTATCTTACCCATCCTAATCAAGGCCTCAATTTCACCCTTTAAATCCAGGAACATATCAATAGTCTGGCCACGATCTTTGTGAAAGTCACAGAACACGCTTTTATCTCTCCCATCGAATGCGTTTTCAGCTTTTAAATCCCCTTAAGCTTTTCACTTCCTCGGATCTCTTCTAGGATGTTATGAATGCCTAAAGTGAGGGGGGTATTTGTTATACTTCTTTAGCTTCGGATTGTTCGACTCTGTAGACTTATCTTCCCTATTCGAGCTTCCCCCTGCATTAAATTTAGCACGACGAGACTTCGTTGTAGCCATTGCCTCCTCAACATTCATTATCTTCCCTGCCTTTGGCAAGAGCTCGACCATGGTGATCGAAGGTTCTTTCACCAATGCCTAGTAAATCTTTCTAGGTAGAAAATCAGTCATGATTACAGTGATTGTTATTTTCTCATCGTGGTATAGCACCTCTAGATTCTCAGTATTGAACATCGTGATGTACTCCCATACAGTTTCGTCCTCTTTCAGTTGGACAGTTAACAAGTGAGCAACCTTTTTCAAGGTGTTGTGCTGAAGCAAAAGTTGTTGATAAACATGTCGGCCAACTATTTGAAACCTGTGATCTGACCCCTTGGGAGCCCACTATACCACACATGGGTTGATTGTGTTATAGTGCTAGAGAAGTTCCTACACTTCATCTCATCAAGGATTGAATATGTGATTCAAAAAGCCTAGTACTACTCCACATGATGCATCAGATAATTTTTCCATCGTACCTCAACATAATCACTGGAGGCTAGAACTTTGCCAGGGTCGAATAATTTTTCATGTTAATTAGGTCTCCCAATCTATCTTCCAAGAGTGGAATAGATCCCTTCCACTGTTGGTCTTTGTAATAACCCGCCCCAATAAATTAATTAAATTATACATAAGGACTATATATGATGAGGGACATATTATAATGGAAGAGAATTAGTGGATTATGGATTTTTTGTATGGGTTATATGATCAATTGATTTTGATGAATTAAATAATAGGTGTGTCTTTCTTAAAAAATGGGAAACGGTTGGGGTTAATGTACAATTTAGGAAGTGACAAAGGGGCCACTCGAACGACTGGTAAGGTCGTTCGAATGACGGGTAAGCTCGCGCGAACGAGGGGCTTACGTCGCCCCAACGACGAGTGAAGTCGCTGGAACGACGTCTGATGCAAATCAGACTGTCATTTGTGTTGTCTCTCTCAGAACCGTGGATTTGGTTTGGATGGTCATGATTCAGTCGAGTGAAAGGGGGGTCAGATGTGTTGGGATTGTTGCTTTGGGTATAAAGAAAGAGGGTTTGACAATAACCCTTACACAGATAAACCGTCTCCTTCATTTTCTCTCAACCCTGTCAAACGTTTCCCTCACTCTGTTGCCATAATCCAACCGATCCTCTTCAAGTGTAGCCACTACACTTGCACCATTAGACACCCATTTCCCCACTGTTAAGATATGAGTCACGAAACTAAATATAGAAGTGTTGTTGGGGTTTTGTGAGGGTATTTTTGGATCGTGTTGGAGCTTCCATGGAGGTCAGATTTGTGAACCTTTTGTGACTCTCTTTAGGGCCACCTTTGGAGGTGGGGCAGTCACCCATCTATACCACCACCACCATTTTGGAGTTATTTGAGGTGGGTAACCTATTCTTATTACATTTGGGACTCCATTTGAAAAATTTTGTAGAATTATTGTTGTGTAAGATTAAGAGCAGGAATATAAGAAAAATT
Source organism: Sambucus nigra (assembly GCA_949130495.1). Taxonomy (NCBI): domain Eukaryota; kingdom Viridiplantae; phylum Streptophyta; class Magnoliopsida; order Dipsacales; family Adoxaceae; genus Sambucus; species Sambucus nigra. The sequence goes on along the minus strand of OX422208.1, from coordinate 763,203,776 downwards.
GTGTGTTCTTAATAATTTGAAATTAGGCATTTTATGGAATAAAAATGCTAAAAAATAATATTTTATGTATTTTCCAATAAATCTGAAATAGACATTTTTGTGGGATAAAAACGTTAGAAAATAATAGTTTTGTGCATTTTCTAGTAAATCTGAGAAAGGCATTTTATGGAATAAAAATGCTAGAAAATATTGTTATTGTGTGTTTTCAATTAAATATGAAAATAAACATTTTATGGAATAAAAATTTTGAGAAAAAGGTTATTTTGTTAAAATAAGGCATGAATAGTTACTTCAAGGTTATGAAATATTGAAAGTTAATGTTTTATAAAAATGGTGTATTTTCTAGTAATTTTGATGAAAAACATTTTATGGAATGAAATGTTGCAAATAAATGTTATTTTGTTGAAAAATGATCTTTTGTGAAAAATGAAGAATGAGTAAATATTTCAAGGTTTTGAAATATTGAAAGATAATATATTTTGGTAGAAATGGGCATTTCTAGAAATATTGATGTCAAATATTTTATGGAATAAAATATTTGGACATGAAACAGTTATTTGGAAATAATAGATGAAGAATCTGTTTAAACCATGTAGTAGGATTTTTGAGTTTAAAATCCATCTTCTCGTGCATATTAACTTGTAGTATTTTGGCATAGAATGTATAAACAAGTTTAAAGAAGGTTTTGTTGGGTTTAAACTAGAAATGAGAAAAGTTAGAAATTTATTCTTTTAAGTATGTGAAATTGAAACTAAAAGGTGTAAGAAATATGAATGTTGGTAAAAAGAACTAATTTAGTGTTAATGGGTGAACATGGAATAGTTAGTGAGTGTAACCTACTAATGTTGTGAAATATTAACAGTTATGAATTAAAGGTGTAAAAGTGTTTCCAATCAAGTAAAGAGATTACTCCAAGTGTAAAAAGGTATTAAAGGGTTAAAACACTTAAGAAGTTGATATCCACAACTTAATAGTATTTTGGGGTGAAATTAATGCTTGTGAAATTGAGTAAAAAGTGATTTTGGAAACAAATAGGTACAATGGTAAATTTACTTAAAGTGAAACATTTTTATGAAATAAAAATGTTGGAAAGGACGTTACACAAAGTGGTCCTAAATGAATATGATTTTTTGAATAAAAATCAAGGTTAAAGTATAAAGGACACAAAATGGTGAATTTTCAAGTGTAACACAAATTGGGGCGGTAAAGTCCCGGGTTTTGGCTTCGATCGGGTAATAATGTGGACATTTGTAAAATATTAAAACACATTGGAAGGTACTCTAATGACACTGGAATAAAGCAATAAGGGCCCGGATCCCTTCGATGAAAATCCCTAAACCATTGGTCAGAGCATATGGTGCACATAGCCATCGGTGTAGAGCCCATGTAAGTATGCGGTATAGGAAGATTTTGAGAATGTTAAGTGAAATATGGAACGTATCAAGAAATGGGTTGTGTGGTAAATGTGTAAAAACAACCTAACTTGAATGAATGCAATAAATGTTCCGGTAAAGGTGAAATGGACAAGTAAATGCGTAAATTCATTAATGTCCATAAAAGAATGAAAATGGTTAAGGGAAGTGGATAAATGGGTGGTTAAGCAATCTAAATGGTTAAACCCATATTTAACAAAAGAATGTATTGTAAAGGGATTTTCGAAAGGTAAATAAGTATTTTTTAACACAATGAAAGTGTGTGTTGAAATGGTGATTTCAATGAAAATACTAAAGTACGATTAAATGAATAAAAGGGTTAAATTCCGGTAAAGGAATAGAATCGAATCAGATAAAGTATAATGGTTTCGAGTGTTGAACCGGGTGTTTTAAATGAAGTGGGAATTGCTAAATATGAATAATGAAAACCTTTAATAAGATTAAGGCTTATTAATCTGAGCAAGTAAGATTTTCTTAAATAAATCGGCTAAGGCATTGGCATGTGTATTTTAATGGTATACGTATGCAGATACATACATAATTTAGCATGCATGTGGTTGTAGAGTGGGAGTATTCCTTTTTGTCGTTCATTTCTATACTGTTGTATAAATCCCACTGGTCATAAGCTCACGTCCCCACTTTGTTATGGCATGTTGGGAACGGTTCCTTATTTTGAGGGCGTTTTACAGGTAAGTATATTTTATTTATGTTTGTGTCAGTAGCTCTACTTACTTGGACTTCGGGATGTTCCCCATAGGTCCCTCACATAGTATATCTTGAAATTTGGAATCGCATGATAACAAGTGAAATGTTAATTAAAATAAAACTGCACTAGAAATATTATTTAGGTTGTTTCATTGCACTTCACAACTAACGCTCGGGTCGACTCGGGTTGACTCATGAGTAACCCATAAATTTGGGTCGGGACATTACAAATGGTCTAAGAGCTCTAGGTTCAAGGTTTCTTTCGGGCGTGACGTGTTGAGGTCGGTATTGGATCTACCAACGACGATGTGGTTCAGGTTGATCACGCTGGTTTGATGACGATTTAGTTCGTGTCCTCGACGGTAAAGTCTAAGAGGTTAGCATGAAAAATAGATTAATTCCTATTGGCACATGATTAGATTGATGGTTATTAATAGCTTTCACATTTCTGATTAGAATGGTAGTAATTTATGGGTGTCCATGCAAGCCTATAGTGGTGATGTCATAGTTGTTAGTGTGAGGCGCTTTCGTTAACAATTTAATGGATTAGAAGCAAGGGAGATGTTGATAGAATGAAATGACGCCAATGGGGAAAGTGGCACCGAATTGTGTACACTCAATGGTAGATATTGATGGTTAAACTGTCATAATTATGCAATGGGAAATCGTGATTTGAATTATATGTAGCCTTGGGTGTGACACGTATGAGAGGTCAATATCGATGTGATAATTAGGCAATTTCGATGCTTGGGGTAATACCATGATTGATGATATGGTAAATGAATTTATTAATTGGTGTAGGCCAATGCTAGAAGATAAGTCAATCTCAGTTGATAAAATGTTATCCTTATGGGTGAACACCTTAGTGGATTATTGGTCGGTGAATGTAATTACAGGTGTTAGTTTCGGGTGAGGAATTACTAGTTAGGTCCATTCGTTGGGGAAACTTGGGATTAGTGCATCTAAATTTATGTACCTTAACTATAATGTGGGTTTAGATAATCCTGATGATTGAGGTAACCTAGGAGTGAACCTAGATAACCGTGGTGACTTAGTGTTAAGTAATTAAGTTGTGATGTTCTAGAATAAGACTTCTTGCGGCATTTTTAAGGTGGGCCTTCTCTTGGGCGATACTCGACGTCCCTTGTCCTACCAAAACCCTAGATGGTATAAGTTTATCATTTGATGATTCTAGTGTGGTATTGAGGAATAGGATTTTGTGTGGCATCCGTGGTGAGGTACTTGGTGTTCATAGGCAATACCGACGTCCATATCCTACCAAGATCAGCAGAGTTGTGTTGAATCGTGGAAAGTCACATCGTGTAATATTCTCATAATAAGGCAATTCAATTTCCATAGTTGAACAGTCATTGAGGATTCGGGTAAGGCAGACCGTGAGGTTCACAGGTTGTAGGCGACGTCCTGTGTCCTACCATAAGTGGTACTAGCAATAATTATAGTTTATATGTGACTTATAGTCACAACCGTTTGGAAGAATGTAAGATTTGTATCTAAGCATTGAAACTCGTTTTAACCGTCGAGGTCAGGGCTAGGCGCGAGAAAATCTTAGTGTGTGGCTAGTTCATTGGTACGTGGAGGTGCCCATAAGAAGAATTTGTGTGTGGCATGATCGAGGATAAATGTCGAATTCTGTGATGTCTTAAGTTGTTCGGGGATTAAGGTGCACTATGGTTAGAAGCTCGTGGACTAGTTTCCTTGCGAGCACCAAGTAATATCGATGTGGGTGTCGAAAGGTTTGAAGAGTGCACCTAAGATGATAAAGATGTGGATGATGAAATCTCTTCAAATTTGGGGCTTTCACATGAAATGTGTTTGGTGTTCTTAGGAAACCAATTAAGCCCGGTAGGAAGTGGCAACAGCATTCTAGTGATAATAGTATTGAGGTCAGGTGATGATCCAGATTAATAGCCGCATAGTGTACGTGACGGGTACGGCCTTCCGACCGGCACCGATGGATGGTGCAACCCCTAAGGCAGGGAGATAGTGGTATTCTCTTATGAGTGATACTCAAATGTCATGGAATGACCAGTACGGGTGTGGTGACATTTAGTTTTTTTCCATAATAAGAAATGTATTTAAGGCTTGGACTAATGGCGCCATGTGGAGACTTACTAATGCCGACTAAGGTGGGGTAGTATCGAAGCATGATTGTTATGTCGGGGTGCCGACAGTATATGCCAGGGTAGCCTTGGCAATGCAAGGATTAGTTATTGGTGCATCGTGCCAAGTCGGTACGAGTTAGAAATATAGCCCGGTGTGATGTTAATTACCCTTAGGGTGCCAATGACGGCGGGTGTGGTCGTCACGTAGATACTCTATAGGCAAAAATAGAAGGTGAATCGATGGAAATCTCTCGTGGTCAAAAGGACATAGTTGGGTGAGTGCTTCATTTGAACCAAGTAATGTCTACGGGATTTGGGATTTGGTCACGATATGTCAAAGTAGACAGTAACCTAGGTGTAAAAGGTTGGTGACGTCGTCACTAGTTTTTGCATAAGGTCGGTAAAGACAAGGCGTGAAGTGTCCGCCAGTCAAAATGATTCGTTTACACCAAAGGTGAAAGGTAGGGACTTTATCCTAAGGAGTGAAGTCCGGCATTGACTTCCTCAAGGACTACTGGTTCATGAATTACAATCGCATTATGAGAATGAATAGTCGATATTCGATTCGTCAAAGCTAGTGACCTAGGTCAGGGTGTATGGACAGAAGTAGTACTCGATGAGAGTGTTGCGAACGAATATTATAACTTCCAGTATACGGTATAGGTTCGCTTCCATGAGTCAGGATCGGTTGCCTATGGGTGAAATCCTTGGGGTCGATTGCATGTCCCTCTCGTTTTAGTAGGTTCCCTTCGGCTTCAGCAATCGGGAATCGGTATTCCCACCTATGGGGTGACTCAGGTTGATGTCATGTCATAATACAGCATGGTTAAGCTCGGAAGAGAGAGATGGTCCAGGTTTGGCCAATGCAACTCGGTAACTGGGTGCGCTCATCTGAGGTAATCTTATCATTGCATAAAGCTTTATGTATGGGTGGCTACGCTTTCGGCTATTCGGTGTTCGTAGTGTCAATCTTCCATATATTAGTGGACTCCCAACTGGTCGGCTCGATGGTCAGTGGCTCAGGTTGTGAAGAGAAGAATAATTGCTTGAGGATACAGTTAAGTGTTGTAAATAGAGGAAAAACTTAGCATACAATATTGTTTTTCCACGATGAGTGGATTGAAGTCAGACACGAGCGAGTACTTAAGGATGAGATACCTAAGGTAGTGTTAGGTTCATTAGAGTGCGTGGCGGTAAGTGTAAATCGAGCGTGCAATAGTGGTTTGGTGAAATTATTCCTCCTTGGAATGAGAGAATGACATGGTCGATATGACGATTGGTTGTGTCATAATTTGTTCTGGGTGAGCGTTGGTTTCTAGGAATGGTTTGCTCGTAGAGGCTCCGGTATGCCTTAGTTATTGGCATAGGTAGGGCTAGGAATGCGTTAGGACTTGAGCATAAGGCGAATGGAAACCCGGGGTCGAGTATGTAGCGTCATAGTTGACAAAATGATGACCATTAGAGCATGGATGATGCTAGATATTTGGTGATATTAGCATTTAGGACATCGACGATTTGTCTTGGAGGATTTCTGGGACTTAGGATGGAAGTTGGTGGACCCCATGAATTTGGGAATTAATGGAACTAAAATTTTGGGGGTGAAATTCCCTAAGGAGGGGAGTTTGTGAAACCCCACCCCAATAAATTAATTAAATTATATATAAGGACTATATATGACGAGGAATAAATTATAATAGAAGAGAATTAGTGGATTATGGATTTTTGTATGGGTTATAGGATCAACTGATTTTGATGAATTGAATAATAGGTGTGTTTTTCTTAAGAAATGGGAAATGGTTAGGGTAAATGTACAAATCTAGAAAATGAGAGAGGGGTCGCTCGAACGACGGGTAAGGTCCCGTGAACGAGGGGCTTACGTCGCTCGAACGACGAGTGAAGTCGCTTGAACGACGCCTGATGCAAATCAGACTGTCATTTGTGTTGTCTCTCTCAGAACCGTGGATTTGGTTTGGACGGTCGTGATTCAGTCGAGTGAAGAGGGGGTCAGATGTGTTGGCATTATTGCTTTGGGTATAAAGAAAGAGGATTTGGCAATAACCCTTACATAGCGAAACTGTCTCTTTTTTTTTCTCTCAACCCTCTCAAACGTTTCCCTCACTCTTTTACCATAAGCCAACTGATCCTCTTTAAGTGTATCCACTGCACTCGCACCATTAGACACCCATTTCCCCACTGTTAAGATAAGAGCCACGAAGATAAATATAGAAGTGTTGTTTGGGTTTTGTAAGGGTATTTTTGGAGCATGTTGGAGCTTCCATGGAGGCCTGATTTGTGGATCTTTTGTGACTCCCTTTAAGGACACCTTTGGAGGTGGGGGAGTCACTCATCTTCACCACCACCGCCATTTTGGAGTCATTTGAGGTGAATAACTAGCCTGTTATTGCATTTGGGACTCCATTTGATAAAGTTTGTAGTATTACTGTTGTGTAAGATTAAGAGTAGGAATATAAGAAAAATGGTGTGTTCTTAGTAATCTGAAATTAGGAATTTTTATGGAATAAAAATGCTAGAAAATATTATTTTGTGTATCTTTAAATAAATCTGAAATGGACATTTTTGTGGGATAAAAATGTTAAAAAATACTAGTTTTGTGTATTTTCTAGTAAATCTGACTATAGACATTTTTATGGAATAAAAATGCTAGAAAATATTGTTATTGTGTATTTTCTATTAAATCGAAAAATAAACATTTTATGGAATAATAATATTGAGAAAAATATGAATTTGTTAAAATAATGAAGGAATAGTTATTTCAAAGTTATGAAATAATGAAAGTTAATGTTTTGTTAAAATGGTGTATTTTTTAGTAATTTTGATGAAAAATATTTTATGGAGTGAAATGTTGGCAAATAAATGTTATTTTGTTGAAAAATGATCTTTTGTGGAAATTGAAGAATAAGTAAATATTTCAAGGTTTTGGAATATTGAAAGATAATATATTTTGATATAAATGGGCATTTCTAGAAATATTGGTGTTAAATATTTTATGGAATAAAATATTTGGACATGAAATAATTAATTGATAATAATTGGTGAAGAATATATTTAAACCATATAGTAGGATTTGGGAGTTTAAAATACATATTCTCATGCATATAAACTTGTAGTATTTTGGCATAGAATGTATAAACAATTTAATGAAGGTTTTGTTGGGTTTAAATAAGAAATGAGAAAAGTTAGAAATTTAGTCATCAAAGTGTGTGAAATTGAGACTAAAAGGTGTAAAAAAATATGAATGTTGGTAATAAGTACTAATTAGGTGTTAATGGGTGAACATGGAATAGTTAAGGAGTACAACCTACTAATGTTGTGAAATATTAACACTTACGAAATTAAAGGTGTAAACATATTTTCAATCAAGTAAAGAGATTACTCCAAGTGTAAAAAGGTGTTAAAGGGTTAAAACACTTAAGAAGTTGGTGTGCATAACTTAATAGTGTTTTTGGGTGAAATTAACACTTGTGAAATTGAGTGAAAACTGATTTTGAAAATAATTGGGTACAATGGTAATTTTACTTAAAGTGGAATATTTTTATGAAATAAAAATGTTGGAAAGGGTGTTACACAAAGTGGTCCTAAATGAATATGATTTTTTGAATAAAAATCAAGGTTAAAGTATAAAGGACACAAAATGGTGAATTTTCAAGTGTAACACAAGTTGGGTGGTAAAGTTTCAAATTTTGGCATCAGCCGGGTAAAAAGGAGAAAAGAAATAATGTGGACTTTTGTAAAATGTTAAAACACATTGGAGGGTACTTGAATGACACCGGAATAAAGCCAGAAGGTCTCGGATCCCTTGGGTGAAAAGCCGTAAACCACTGGTTAGAGCATATGGTGCGCATAGTCGTCGGTCTAGAGCCCGTGTAAGTATGCGGTATAGGAAGATTTCGAGAATGTTAAGTGAAATATGGAACATATCAAGAAATGGGTTATGTAGTAAATGTGTTAAAACAACCTAACTTGAATGAATGCAATAAATGTTCCGGTAAAGGTGAAGTGTACAAGTAAATGCATAAATCTATTAAAGTCCATAAAGGAATGTAAAGGGTTAAGGAAAGTGGATAAATGGGTGGTTAAGCAACCTAAATGATTAAACCCATATTTAACACAAGAATATGTTGTAAAGGGATTTTCGAAAGGTAAATAAGTATTTTCAAACACAGTCAAAGTGCGTGTTGAAATGGTGATTTTCAATAAAAATACTGAAGTACGATCAAATGAATAAAAGTGTTAGGAACGTAGACCCCCAATTTTAAAATCTTTAAATAAGAATTTCCTTTTTGATGCGGAATAAGGATGGTTCTAATAAAGAGACTATACTATGCAAGATTCAAAATTAAAATATTACAATTTTAATTCTTCCAAAATTAAAATTAAACAAAATTGGATTTTAATTTTCTCAAAATTAGAATTGCTCTTGAAAACAAACTTGTGAATATTTAACTTTTTGCCCAAAAGAAATTTAACCCAAGTCCTAGAAATTTGCCTAACAAATAGTTAATTCAATTTTTCAAATTAGGCCAAACCAAATTTTATCCAATAAAATTAATGACTTGAACAAAATTAAATAAACATTACCCAAATTAATTTTAGCACCAACTTAAGCATGGGTAGTGATTTAAACCAATTTTATCTTTTTACCTAAGCATGCATCTAATGTGAATTTGTAAAAGATAAAATAAACATATAACCACTACGCCGCGATGTACGAGGAAAAACCCACAACGGGAAAAAACCTCGGACGACCCTAGCCTCAAATCCACTAAGTACGGTTTTATAAGTACAAGACAAAAAGACTTACAAACACTCGATTTGACTCCGTCCAAGCCCCGACGCTCCTTCTTGTATACACCTCTGTCTAGCGAATAACCACGGAGGTCCGTCGCGGTCTCGGAATCCACCGATCGAACTTTTAGGAACCCATCAACCACATACGGTGCCTTTCACAGTATGAGAATGCCGCAGCAAAAAACAATGAACTTCTTCTTTGTGAAATGTAGAAATAAACCCAAACTTCTCTTCTTTGAGGTGTAGAGATAAACCCGGTGCCAAACACTCCAAGCAAAGTATATATATATTAAGAAACTTGGATAAACTAAACAAATGGGTGTAAACAAAAGTGTTTAAGAATTTTTCTTGAAAAAAAACACTCAAACTTGAACCTTTTCATTTGACATTGAAAATTATCTAAAACTCTCTCTAGGAGATGGAGGAATGTGAAAATTTTGGTTCAAAAGAGTTGGTTCCCGCACTAAGTAATTCTGTCAAAAAGTAGTGGGAAAAAGGTAGTGGGAACATGGTGAAAACTGCCAAAAATGCCAAAAAAATTATTCCCGCCAAATTCGTTCGAACGACATTCTCGTTCGAATGACTTTACTAACGATATTCCAGAGGTGAAAAAGGAATATCGTCAGAAGTCTCGTTCGAACGACCTGGAAATCTCATTCGAATGAGATTCCAATTCGTTCGAACGACATGGTAATCTCGTTCGAACGAGATTCCGGTGCCATCGAACGACGTGTCAGAAAAAAAATATATATTCATTTTAAGTCCAAAACTTTTTATGAAAAGTTCTAAAAAATATTTTCTGAGTAAAACAAAGTCGTTAAAACTATTTTATAAAAATAATAAAATACGCCCAATAAATGTCCAAGCTCCTATATATATAAATTGCATTCATACCTTGGGAACATTGGAACAATGTTGTTGACGTAGAAACGAGGCACGCTAAACTCGGCATATGATGAAGCTTTATACTCTTGGACGCTACGTCTTCAACTCACACGTCATAGGCTTGGATGGATACACAACAACACTTTCTTATGACTTAAATGTTTATTTCGGAATTGAGCCAACACTACATTAAGACTCAATTGGAGACTTGTGTCCTTACAAAAAGGGTTCAATTCCAACAGATAAAGTGTAATGGTTTTGAGTGTTGAACAGGGTGTGTTAAATGAAGTGGGAATCGCTAATTGTGAACAATGAAAACCTTTAATAAGATTAAGGTCTATTAATCTGATCAAGTAAGGTTTTCCTAAATAAATTGGCTAAGGCATTGGCATGTGTATTTAAAAGGTATAGGTTTGTAGATATATACATAATTTCACGTGCATGTGATTGTATCGTGTGAGTATTCGTTTCTGTCATTCATTTCTATATTGTTGTTTAAATCCCACTGGGCATAAGCTCACGTCCCCACTTTGTTACGGCGGGTTGGGAGCGGTTTTGTCTTTTGAGGGCGTTTTATAAGTAAGTATACTTTATTTTTGTTTGCGTTAGTATCTCTGCTTACTTGGACTTCGGGATGTTCCCCATGGGTCCCTCACATAGTCTATCTTAAAACTTGGAATCGCATGCTAATAAGTGTAATGTTAATTAAAATAAAATTGGACTAGCAACATTATTTATGTTATTTCATTGCACTTTACACCTAACACTCGAATTGGACTGGTTGACTCACGGGTAACCCATAAATTCGGGTCAAGGCGTTATAGTAATTCTCTGTCTGTTCATCCTTGATGAATTTCTCGACTCGATGTTAGCTTTATGCTAAGATTTCTTCCCTCACACGAGTGTGCCCGGACTTGGTCGATCCTTTCACATTGTGTCGAGATCAGGTAGAGCATATAACTTTCCTAGTTTCAGATCTCTAGGACTCTCTTTATGCTCCCCGGGCTCTGTGGAGAAATGTTCTCGTGCACCTTTGATCAACCTCTTCAAGATACTGGTATATCTATAGAATAAGTCTGATCATCATTATAACTTGTTGATCGAATGGTTGAGGTTCTTCCTAGCCTATAAGTCTGATCATCACCCCCTGACTCAACCCTTAACGGCGTGATTCCACCATCTTATGAACTGAGATCCAATCATCAGGGGTTTTCTAAATCCAATTCATAATGCACTTGCCTCTTGTCCCCGAATGGGACTTCGATAAGAGTTTTATCTAACCTTTGGAGTAACAGGATTCAATTCTAGCAGTTTTGTCCAGTTAGAATGCTCTGTGCTAATTATTTCATATTCTCATGTATAGCCTCCTGGATTTTATCTAGGTTGTGCAGGATTCTCTATGAATCACCCAAACCAACCAGTAAAGAGGGAGGAAAATCCTCTGCATCTTACTTTCCAGATTTCCATACTTAACAGAATTTTTATAAAAAATAAAGTACCAAACGAAACAAACAAATTGATTTACATGAAATGTAAATATTAAGAAAAATATAGAGATCTAGAAGGCGATTCAAGGAATTAATAAGAATCAGGAGAAATTTCTCAAATACGACAGTAACCCTTCGAAATTGAGGTGAATCATATTGCGATTCACTAATTTACTAGAAATATGTATCCTCGAGCCCTAAAAATTGATAATAATGGAAAGTGACTATGGCAAGCCGTTTCCCATAGATAACTCCAATCTACTATCGCCTATAATAGTATACTGATTGTCTTAGCCTAATATACTAAGCATCAGCAGATAAACATATAAGTTATATAATTAGTGATCTATAAACACTAGAGAAAATAGTAAGGAGACAAGAAAAGGAGAATAAGAATCAAATTTATGTGGTTCGCCCCAAATTGGTGCCTACGTCCATTGATGTGATGTTGATTGTATTGATTATAGGGAAATCGCCATTGACAAGTATAATATAGAAGCTCTCAAGTTCTCTCTAGACTTCGATAACATAACGAAGGATAATCTCATATCTTCCCCACACATGGTTGGCGTATGCTATTTATATACTATTAGAGTAGAGAGAAAAGAGAGGGACACATAACTCACCATTATATAGGTTAGGTGCGTACACGTTTTACATTTACATGAGAGAATAATCACAAATTAGTTATTTGCACATAGGGGAGAATATTTGTATATCTTTTCCATGTTCACATGCATAAAGGTTGTTGACATCATCCACTCACGAATTACATGCCTACTATAACGATGTTATCCAATAGTGTCAACTAATGGGGTTAATCGGTTCTATAAGTCATGGCCAAGCCGACCTCTTGGTGAGTTAATCAACTAGTTTATTCTAGCCGAACACATCACCTGGGCGGTTTATGGGCCATTCCTATATTTATGGTATAATAATTACATAAGTCCAATAAAGACAACCCTTAGACTTAAATCTCACATGGGCATGTTCAATACATTCGTGGAAGTACCATTCACAATCCTCTTTGAACTATCGCATAATTTCTTAAACCATCAGATTGGTTTTCTTAGTTTTAGATAAACCACTAGGATTTTACACATAACCATACCGATAGCATGTAAATTCCCTATTTCGGATGTGAATTATTCAATTATACTAGAACCTAAATTTTGATCTCCCGTGATCAAGCCGAACCCAACTCACCAAAATTCCTACTAACTACAATTGACTGGAATTATATACGATATATTTAATCATAAATATAAGTCATTATCGTAACCAAGTTTCTTATATAAAAGTGAATTGAGATGCCTTCACTAAAAAGTAAACGTTAGATATGGTTTTAGTAATAAAACCCAGTAATCTCCCATTAGTCTTAAAGTCATGTACCTATGTATCTAACTCCCAAGCCATCCACTCGACAATTTGCTTCCTAGTTGTAGAAGGACTAACTAGGTGTTATCCGTTACAAGTCATAAACTTATCAACTCCTTATTCAATATCGTCAACTAGGTGAAACCTACTCTCAATATGATTAACCCTTTTATGAGTTACGAGTTAGTTCGAACTTGCATTTGTACCACTATAAATATTAAAGTGTGTAATATCCAATTCCACTTGAAGTAACCTCACCCCAAGTTATTTAGGAAGTTGTCAATGCATATAGCCTACTTAGTTGCCTCCGAAATGGGAACTTCTTCGACCTCCTTGGTGGAGTCAGCAAAGCAAGATTGCTTCATACTCCTCCATCTTACAACTCAATCTTTTTTGGTAAACACTTGTTCTATGGTAGAAAACTTGGAATCCTTATCTGACCGAAAAATAGTCTTTGTACCTAAAGGTATAAGACTATGAGAACAAAATATGTTGACCATACAAAGGCATAATACATATTTTGTCTAGTAAATAATGTAATATACACGAGGCTGCTTATCACCGAACAATTATGTATATTCCTCATTCTTTCCATCTCATCAAGTGTTTACAATGATTCCTAGACATAACTATTCCGTACTTGAAAAGAAAATATTTTCATGGAATCTTGAGGTTAATTATGTGAATATAATATCAATATAAGAGTTAACTATGATTAAAATTAAAATATTGATTTATTGATCAATTCAGATATTTCAAGATCTTAATGTTAGATTAAATCCACAAATGGATCTTTAAAGCTTACACATTTTTCTTTTTTGACTTCTTACCATATACATGTCATGACAATTATTCAATAATTAATTCTTGACGTTAAAATAATCCTGAAAAACTTTATCATGGCTACTAATGAGAAGGTTTGCTCATAGTCATCCCTTTCTTTATAAGTGAACCGTTTCACAAGCCTTGTCTTGAGGTTTTTCACCTTCCCATCCATCTATTTTTTAACATCTTCTAAATCCTCTTGAACTCAATGGGTTTTATCCCACTAACAAGTTTACAAGTTCCAAAACTTAATTCAAATACATTGAATCTCCTTTTAGTATCCATGGTCATAAGTCAAGGCTAAAAGTCCTTGTCTTGGAATGCCTCGTTGTAGTTCCTAGGACCCAGGTTGTGTCTATCATCGAAACAGTCACCCAAAACATTAACCTTTTAAGATATCTCCTGATGCTTTCATTACGACCTGACACCACTTAATATCCAGTATAAGTTACGTGTGTATCACTATCGTTAGGTAGTGTATTATCGATATCACTTTGTGTTTCATGCTTTATGGGTGGAATAGCAATACCGATAATAAGATGTTCCTTTTTATCTTGTAAGACTCGATTACACTTCGGCACATGGTTTGTTACATAATCATCTTTTAATGATCGGGAACTGATGCAATTAATGACCTTCTTATGCTTAGGAATATGGTATAAACTACCTTTGTAACCTATAGGATAACCAACAGAAAGACATACCTCTATCCGTAATTTCAACTTCATTGGCTCCTTTAAAAACGGGAGTGTCAGACACCCCTAGATCCGAACAAGCACTAGAATAAGCTTGAGCACATTCCAATGTTCATTGGGAGTTAAAGAGACCAATTATAAAGAAACTAAATTAAAAATGTGTATGTAGTCCCTTATGTAAAATACTAATAAGAATGTTGCGGTCCCGAATAACTAACTATAAACCTTATCACAGACAAAAGAGTTTTATTCCTTGTCTACACCATTCCGAAGTAGAATACCCAGTGTATACAAATGGAATTTAATTCCACACTCTTAATAAATGATCCCCTAAATCTCCTAATAGGTACACACCCATGTGATAAGATCTTGGATTAGTTTACCTCACCCATGCTCCACCTTATTCTTGCACACTTTAAACTAATCAAAAGTGTGGTGCATAAGGTACACATATCCATACTTTGAGTAATCATCAATGAAATTGACAAAGCACTCAAGACCACCTCTTTAACCGGATAGTTATAGAACCACACTAATCTAAATGAACCATTCCAACACACTTTGGCACTTTAGTTATTGGCCATGAAGGTTCCTTTAGTCATTTTACCTTCTAAACGATATTCAAAGACTAGAAGTGACTCCACTTATAATGAACTCAATTATCCATTTTAAACCAGTCTTTGAATTCCCTTTATAATAATATAACCTAAGCATAAATGCCAGAATAATGTTTGGTTCTAGAAGGAAACTTTATCTTCAATGATTTGCCCATTGAAATTATTCATTTAATTATTTAGCAGTATTGGTGAAACAAACCTTACAATGTAAAAACTATTTTCCAATGTACGGGAACAAATAAAAGATATCGCAATTTTGTTAGAACAATTTAATAAAAATAATTAAATATTTGTTCAAAATCAATTTAGAAAATGAAACCAACGTTTTAAAAACCAGATGCATTAAAACAATTTACCTACGTTATCTTTACCATCGTCTAAAAAGATACCAAACTTCTATTTATGCTCCCTTATTCTAATTGATCATTATTAGGAACATATCTCTTTTAAGTAATTTCATGTTTACCTGGAACCTCTTCAAAGGGTTACAGCCCTAATTTTTTGTTCCCGAGACTATACACCAGGTTCATATAGATCGGGCCATAAATAATTCATTTTCTTCCAAGAGTAAAACCATTAGCATGTCCTTTTCCTTACAAATCATTGAAAATTAGATATGTTGCTATAAAAGTTTCAACTACTTGTAGTAAAAACACTCGCCTTTCGACTTTTTCAATTCTACCAAGGAATATGAACTTTTCTTAACCCCAACGGTTTTACCTAAGACCTAGACTTGTCCTCCTACTTCCCTTTTGTGAAAGAAGTAAAGCTATTATCAATAACTAATACCATCCCTTGGCTACCGATGATGCTCACCCCCCAATTACGAAACGGATATGGATTTCCCCACCATATCTAATCCAAAGAATAACTTTTTTAATTAATCATGAATATCATTATAAGAAGATTATTCTTACATAAGCGTCATTAACCAACATTAATTTTTACAAATTTCAGCGGTCAAGTTTTTAAAATTAAACATGTACATATAGAATTTACCCATGGGGGATCGAACATATGTAACAATTCGTTTATAAGAATTACCATAAATTTTAAAATATCTTGATTTCATAATTATTTCCATCCATTTGAGGGGACATACAAAGATGATGCGAGAAGTTAACCACATCACTATTTTAACTCCTCTCATCGGCTTTGTATTTCTTCCAAATGATGCCTTTACTCATAAATAACGCCTTTATCTCTCTCTCTTTCCTCATCAACAAAGCATTTACTCTTTTTTTCTAAATCAGCCCACTGCTTCCTAACCGCATTACACACTATTCTCCAAAATTTCACCCAAGCCTAACTGAAATTACAAAATCAAACCTTAGCTTTTATTCTGTAATTTAATATTTAAAAAGAGGTTTTTAAAATTTTTACAAAAGGGTTTCAAAGTGCCTTTTCAATCATTTTTCAAAGGGGCTTATTAAGGGTTTTTGTAGTACCTCGTGTGTTTATGCATTAAATTTAATTATTAAATCATCTTATTTGTCTCCTATGACATGTGATGTCACAATTTAAATGTTTATATGTGTTATATAAAATATATTTGAAATCAAATTTAATACACGATAAATCATTAATTAAATACATAACGCGATTGTGTATTATAAACGACTATGGAAGGGCTGGGATTTGGTATTGAGATTTTTCTTATTTGGATTATCTTCTTGATAAGCACCCAAAAATGTACATTTTATACCCTGAATAGACCACTTTTAGTTGCTAATTCTCAATAATTTGGGTCTTATGCGCGTAAATGTTTAATGCGCAGGTTTTATTGCAGTTGCACTGTCAAAAGTGTTATTTCAAGAAAAATTACATCAAGAACGAAGCTAAAACCCTGTCTCGTAACCTTATCCGGGCCTAAACCTACCTCGAAGCCCGTGTGTGTTTAGTTTATGCCTTTTTAATTTTTTTAGATTTTTAGTTTGAGTCGTTTTTATTTTAGATTTATTTAGGATCTTTAGAATTTATTTGCATATTTTTCTATTTCTTTTAATTTAGTGTAGTTTTATTTTGATTTTGATTTTTATTAGTTTTTAATTTTTATTTTATTAAGATTAGTTTTTAGGAGTTTATTTTTAGTTTTAATAGATTTTACATTTTTTTTAGGACTTTAGTTTTCATTTTTATTAGATTTTTAGTTTTTATTTCTTTTGTTTTATTACTTTAGTTTTTAATAGCTTAGGATTTTATTTTCTTAAGTTTTAATAAAAAAAAATTAGTTAGATTTTATTTTTTAGTTTTATTAATTTTATGTTTTTAGTTTTAATTTTATTTTTTTTGTCCAAATTAAGCACACACACAATTAACCCAACTCATTCACACCTAACTAACCTACACACTATCCTACACCTAAACATATCCCCTCACCTACACACCAACCCCATACACCCTCACACATACAATCATCCCCCATCCATCTTCAACTTCACCAACCATACTCTCTCACCTCCCTCCATAACCAAAACCCAACAATACAACCACCCCATCATCCTCAAACCTCTTGACCCATAAACCCGCCACCACCAACAGGTGGTGGCTTGACCCGAAACCGACCTCTGAAACCCGACCTACCCGGCGCTCCGAACCCGCGACCTCTCATTATAACAACCCGTCCTTTTGGAGACAATTAAACTCGATAATTGGATATAAATTGGCAATTTGGAGAATTTCTCGGAATAGTGATTTTTGGGATTCTCGAGGATTTAATGATTTTCGATGGGTGTTGTGGTTACTTTTGGGATTAAATAGGTCGAAATATTTTAATTATACATCGTCATTGAGTAAAGCGACAGAAGTTAAGATTTTTAATAGAAAACCCGCATTAAATTATATGGGTTAGAATAGTGATCTGCGGTCAAGTACCTCGGATGGAAATTTCGACTGCGCCGTGAGTCTCAAAATGGTCGAGATAGTCGAAAAAGAGTGTCCGATTGTCGAAATTGAGTTTCGGAGAATTTTAGAGTTAAAAGAGCTCGTAATTGAGTAAACGAGTCGTTTTTGGGTTTTAAGTGGTTAAACCCTTTTTCTTTCTATATAAATATGGAAAGGGAAAGAAAAGAGAATAAAAGAGAAAGAAGAGAGAGAAGAGAGAGAGGAGGAGAGAAAAGAGGATAAAATGGGAGATTCCGGCCAACCTCCGCAGATTCGACTCGGGGTCGTCGGATTTTATCCTCCAGGCAAGTGTTTAATTACTTTATTTAATTTTGCGCATAAATCTCATATCATAGTTGGTAATAACAAACCCTAAAGATTTTGGGTTTGGGTATTCTTGTGTAAATGGGTTTGTGGGAGAAGTTTTCATAAGTATTTATTGCAATAACGATAGTAGATGAATTCTAAGCTTAAATCCTTCTTAATGGTGTAAACTATGGTGATGAATTGAAAGAAATGAAAGATAGGGTTTAATTGCTTAAATCCCCAAATAAGTTGTTGTGTTTGGTAAATTATAGTGGGGAGATGTTTATATTGTTGTTGGGTGATGTTAAGATCCATAGAAATGGTGTTGGATGAGAGTGGGGAAAAAAATAAGGATTGAAGAAGATGATGAATAGTGAGCAACGGCCTTTCCGAATCGATTCGGCCCTGATACGAATCGTGGTCAAAAAATGAAATTTGTAGATCTCTTCGACGCGGTCGCGTGGACGCCGACCGCGTATTTTTTTTGGATTTATAGTGATTTTTCTACGAAAATCTGTCGGAGATCGAAATAGTTAGTCAGAAATTAAGGCTAAAATTATTTAGAGATAAATATTAGGGGTTCTCAAATAGAGTGTTAGGACCTCTAAAGGACTTGAGGAGATATGAAATTTTTGGATTCGTAGGAATATATCCGAGTTATAATTTAAATGGATATTGGATGGAGTTTTAGATTTTTGGGTATACATAAACCCAAAGCAGAATTGGGATTTTCGGACCAGCCAAATATATTCGGACAAGCCGAATCAATTCGGTATGAGACAGTTTGAAAGTAGCACCATTTTGAATCGATTCGGACAGGGCGAATCTATTCGGTAGCCAGCGAATCGATTCGGATAGGCTGAATCGATTCAGTCCTGGCAAATTTTTGAGGTTTTCTCCTTTTAAGTTTAGGTAGACTTAAATTATGATTTTTAAGATTATTATAGGAGTTTATAAATGGGATGTTAGGACTCCTAGATGATTAATTGAGTATAAGTAAACCTCGAATTAATTTAGAGTATGATCCGGGGAATGGATTTAATTAATGTTTTGGGATAAGAGACATGCGGGAAAATCTTTCGGCAAGCGTGCATTGATATATTAATGCGGTTAGAATGGATATGGTCTAAAGAGGAGTTAATGGTGTACACTTATGGAACTAAGGATATGTCGATGGTAAACTTATCCAATTAGTATGAATTGGTACATTCGGGTTTATGTACAAGTCCTTAAACGGTGATTAAGGTGTGAATAATATTTAAGAGAGATAATACTTAAATATTATTATGTGATTGGAAATTATGGCCATTTATATATATTCGAGGAGGAATATATAGTATGTATACTATGTGATTAAAGTATATATAAAATATGATACGAATGTGTATTATATAGTATATTCCTTGTGCACGAGAACAAGATAATATATATGTCTATAAGAATAAGAAATGCATGGTTTTAAACTTGGTACTTAATGAATAAGTATAAATGGTTTTATGAATGTAAAATATGAATGATTTCAAAATGGAAAAGAAATGATTTTCTTAAATGATAATTTATGTATACACACCTCTCTAAATCGCTATCATAAGGGAAGTTCACGCGTATGGTGAAGTCCCCCGGCTAATGAATGCAGGGGCATACAGTCCTAGGCCATATGAACGATTATTGTATATTTTTTGCGCTGGTGAGGTAATTCTGGGTGTGGATATGACTCTCCCGCAGGCATATGGCCGCTTCCCGACGTCTTGCGTTATAGGATCCCAGGTTGTCTTGGTGATAGGCCCTAGAAGATGATAGCCATTTAGGGGGGCGTACAGTGGAGAAACCCAGACGGGCGGTCTTAGAATCGTTATATGATATGTAAAATAACTATTCTCAATAATGTGGGACATTATTGAGGTTAAAGCATTTTATGATAATAAAATGTCTTTAAATACATTTCCTGGATGGAAGAAGGGAAATGGGATGTTATGAAACGGAAAAGCATTTTTATGATAATAAAACTTGCTTTAAGTATATTTCCTGGATAGAAGAAGGGAAATAGAAAGTTTTGAAATGAAATTTAATTGGTAAACATTTTGTAAATGAATCCTCAGTCCGGGAGATAGATCCGGGTGTGTATTATAAAGATGAAAATAGAATAAATCTCAGTCTGGGAGATATTATCCGGATGTATATTGAATTATGTATATTAGAGTAAGTATGTTATGTATGTCATTATATAATATGTATATACGTTGTGTACTGAGGGTCTAATGGATCTCAACGATCGACCTTGCACGAGTAATGTATAGGGGGGGTTCCTTGTTTGGATTTCGCTCTGCGAGACACCCCACGCACGAACATGGCATAGTGTCGAGACTGGGGAGAAGTTTAGCCCTTAGTACTCGGAATAACTAGGGTTGTAGAAGTTGGATTAACAGACTAGTTAGGCAGGGGTATCTTGACTAGGGTATTTTGTTAGGATGCGCTAGGTGTGCACTATTAGAAGAGGGGTTAGGGGTATCTCATGGGAGTGTGATACCAATTTAAATATGAGATAAAACCTTATTCTAAAAATAAAGCATTTATGCACTTGCTAAATATTTTCACAACTCGGGCTCTGACCTGTTTATCTACTTTTCCTTCTCTTGTTATATATATATTATATAGGTATCCAGATACAAGGATGCCTGGATGACACTTCCTTCGAGTCAGACGTCTGCTGCAGCAGCTGTGGATGCATGCAGGTTCTTGATAGACGCTTCCATTCTTGTAATCTAGATAGGAGGTATTGTGTACACATTCGGGTTAATAACCTAATTCATTTATTTATTCTTTTACCGCATTTTTATGTGGCCTTCGATATAGTTGTATCATATTTGAACCGAGTGTTCGGTTATTTTATTTCATTTCAATTTCATTCATATAATCTGTGTGGATGTTTAAAATTGTAGTGGTTTAAAAAGAGTTGTTAAGTAAAATTTTGACGTCAGCCTAATAGGTTATTAGTAATTAAATGGACTTTCGACAGTGATGCTAAGAAGGATCCATATGCCACTCCTGTTTTAATTTTATATAGGAGTGATCGCCCGGTATTTTATTAGGCGGCTTGTCACAGATGGTATCAGAGCATCAGGTTCTAGTGTCCTTAGGAATCTGTGCGGACGTACTACGCTTTCAGCGTTTCTCTTGATTGTTGTAGAGCCTTATGATTAGGATTATTGAATTCCTCTTGTGAGATTTCGTTCTCCTGCCATATTATAAAATTATAGTGAATCTTTTGCGCGCTCGTTCAAGATTCGTGTGCTGATCGAGGAAGGCGGCAGGAGGTGGGGCTTAGTTATTGTTATGAGTATATCCTCAGAATGAAGAGGTATATTTGGGGTGACTAGATAAAGTCGCGATGTTCGCTAGCCCTAGACTCGTGTGTGTAATTTGAGCTTTGTGGCGGTATCGATAACATTATATAATGTATGTCTATGTGTTTTTCGTGGTAGCAGAGTTTTATTTTCCTTCATTCGCTGTAAAGGCGGGTGTTGATATTTTAAATATATATGGCTTGTGATACTCATTTTATATGTGTTATACGAGTATGGTAATATGGTGAGTATGATATGTTATGGTATATTCGGAGCGATAGCAGGCTAATGATGGCAAGACTATCGTGTCCGCAGTTCCAGGGTGGAATGGGTTGTCATTGCGATGTCTCACCTGGATACAGGTTGAATTCGCTTTTATTATTTGCATAGAGGGAACTTCGATGAGCAGAGGTTTAATTATCGTGATTTGAGTATGTGGCGACCTTATAGATGTGATTTAAGGTATGGAGGGTTGATTGTGAGCTGTGAGTTTAAGTTAATTATTGATTTCGCAAGGACTAAGTGTAGTGCGAGCGCTTAGTGGTATGGCTCCTGGATAAAGATGGGAGTTCAGACCGCATTTGGTTGAAAGAGGGGGTAGGATTATCCCGGTTGCATATTTGAAAATAACGAACCTCCATGACCGAAGAAGTTAAGTAGTAGTGTGTTGGAGGGGTTCCTTATTTGGATTTCGCTTTGCGAGATGCTCCACACGTGAACCTTAATGACGTCGGGAGTGGAGAGATGTTATAGGATGCGAGGATGTTAGTTTTTTTGATAAGTCCTATAGTGTGGATGAAACACTATAGACTATGAGCCGTGTGATGATGGTATGTTTGTGTAAATGTTGTGCTATGGAAAAGCACTAAAGTGTTCCTCTCACCACAAGTGGATGGGTGAAGTAGGACTTAGAGAAATTGATTGGAGGATTATAGTCAGGCCCTAATGAAAAGGCAAATCTTTGAGGAAGTATGTTTTGGGTATGATGTTCGTAACGCCTTTGCAGAGAGTTGGCAATTCGATTAGTTAGACTTTTCTTTTCGCTTAGGTGGAAGGTTAGAATAGTAGAGATGCGTTCGTAGGTTAGTGAGATAGGAATTAGGACATCCCGCTGGTGTGCCTTAGGTCGCTATATCTCGAAGACCGACAACGCGAGGGAGTAGTGTAACGGGAGGGTTCCTTATTTGAATTTCGCTTTTGCGAGACGTCCCACGCATAAAACCGAGCAAATGTCGGGAGTTGAGAGAGGCCTTGGGCACTAGGGATATATTTAGAATTATACTCGTTTCGTGTAGGTAGGATAACGCATAGACCATAGCATTATTAGGATGTAAGTTCAATAGAGCTAGTGGCATCGATATAAGGAGAATTGGATTTCGTGGGTTGGAAGGACCCATGTGTGAGTATTACACCGAGGAAATGAGACTCTGATTTAGAAAGAGTGTTACGTGTCGAACGTTCACTATGGATGTGAAGATGTGCACGGGTTAAAAAGGTTCATGGACACCTTAGTGAGTTGGTTTATATGCCGCCTGAAATAGAAGGGGCGTGGTATATAAAAGTTGAAGTTTATGCCGTGAGGCACTATAGATGTTGGGTGCAATGTGACGCTATTGGAGTCACTGTACAACCGTGGTAGCAGTATGGTATATGGTTGGGAACCATTGGGTTAGTACCGTTCCCCTTGAGGTATTAGGATTTGGAGCGATTACAGGATTGGTGGTGTAGGTTGTATCCGAAGTTCGAGGATGGATTCCGTTGTAAGGGGGAGTATGTAACAACCCGTCCTTTTGGAGACAATTAAACTCCATACATGGATATAAATTGGCAATTTGGAGAATTTCTCAAAATAGTGATTTTTGGGATTCTCGAGGATTTAATGATTTTCGATGGGTGTTGTGGTTACTTTGGGGATTAAATAGGTCGAAGTATTTTAATTATACGTCGTCGTTGAGTAAAGCGACAGAAGGTAAGATTTTTAATAGAAAACCCGCAATAAGTTATATGGGTTAGAATAGAGATCTGTGGTCAAGTACCTCGGATGGAAATTTTGACTGCACCGTGAGTCTCAGAATGGCCGAGATAGTCGAAAAAGAGTGTCTGATTATCAAAATTGAGTTTCGGGGAATTTTAGAGTTAAAAGAGCTCGTAATTGAGTAAACGAGAGGTTTTTGGGTTTTAAGGGGTTAAACCCTTTTTCTTTCTATATAAATATGGAAAGGGGAAGAAAAGAGAATAAAAGAGAAAGAAGAGAGAGAAGAGATATGGGAGGAGATAAAAGAGGAGAAAAGGGGAGATTCCGGCCAACCTCCGCGGATTCGACTCGGGATCGTCAGATTTTATCCTCCAGGCAAGTGTTTACTTACTTTATTTAATTTTGCGCATAAATCTCATATCATAGTTGGTAATAACAAACCCTAAAGATTTTGGGTACTCTTGTGTAAATGGGTTTTGGGGAGAAGTTTTCATAAGGATTTATTGTAATAATGATAGTAGATTAATTCTAAGCTTAAATCCTTGTTAATGGTGTAAACTATGGTGATGAATTAGAAGAAATGAAAGTTAGGGTTTAATTAGTTAAATCCCTAAATAAGTTGTTATGTTTGGTAAATTATAGTGGGGACATATTTATATTGTTGTTGGGTGATGTTAAGATCCACAAAAACGGTGTTGGATGAAAGTGGGGAAAAAAAATAAGGATTGAAGAAGATGATGAATAGTGAGCAGCGGCCTTTCCGAATCGATTCGGCCCTGATGCGAATCGATTCGGATCTTGGTAAAAAAATTAAATTTTTAGATCTCTTCGACTCGGTCGCATGGACGCTGATCGCGTATTTTTCTGATTTTTTTTGGATTTATAGTGATTTTTCTACGAAAAGTTGTCCGAGATCGAAATAGTTAGTCAGAAATTAAGGCTAAAATTATTTGGAGATAAATATTAGGGGTTCTCAAGTAGAGTGTTAGGACCTCTAAAGGACTTGAGGAGATATGAAAACTTTGGGTTTGTAGGAATATATCCGAGTTAACATTTAAATGGATATTAGATGGAGTTTTAGATTTTTGGGTATACATAAACCCAAAGCAGAATTGGGATTTTCGATCCAGCTGAATTGATTCGGTATGAGACAGTTTAAAAGTATCACCATTTCGAATCGATTCGGACAAGGCGAATATATTCGGTATCCAGCGAATCGATTCGGACAGGCTGAATCGATTCGGTCCTGGCAAATTTTTGAGGTTTTCTCCTTTTAAGTTTAGGGAGACTTAAATTATGATTTTGGAGATTATTATAGGAGTTTATAAATGGGATGTTAGGACTCCTAGATGATGAATTGAGGATAATTAAACCTCGATTTAATTTAGAGTATGATTCGGGGGATGGATTTAATTAATGTTTTGGGACAAGAGACATGCGGGAAAATCTTTCGGCAAGCGTGTGTTGATATACTAATGCGGTTAGAATGGATATGGGCTAAAGAGGAGTTAGTGGTGTACACTTATGGAACTAAGGATATGTCGATGGTAAACTTATCCAACTAGTATGAATTGGTACATTCGGGTTTATG
Source organism: Sambucus nigra (assembly GCA_949130495.1). Lineage (NCBI taxonomy): Eukaryota > Viridiplantae > Streptophyta > Magnoliopsida > Dipsacales > Adoxaceae > Sambucus > Sambucus nigra. Next base: position 763,178,721 of record OX422208.1, on the reverse strand, counting down.
TACAAGTCCTTAAATGGTGATTAAAGTGTGAATAATATTTAAGAGAGAGAATACTTAAATATTATTATGTGATTGGAAATTATGTCCATTTATATATATTCGATGAGGAATATATAGTATGTATACTATGTGATTAAAGTATATATAAAATATGATACGGATGTGTATTATATAGTATATTCCTTGTGCATGAGAAAAAGGTAATATATATGTCTATAAGAATAAGAAATTCATGTTTTTAAACATGGTACTTAATGAATAAGTACAAATGGTTTTATGAATGTAAAATATGAATGATTTCAAAATGGAAAAGAAATGATTTTCTTAAATGATAATTTATGTATACACACCTCTTTAAATCACTATCATAAGGGAAGTTCGCGCGTGTGGTGAAGTCCCCCGGCTAATGAATGCAGGGGAATACAGTCCTAGGCTATATGAGCGATTATTGTATGTTTTCTGCGTTGGTGAGGTCATTCTGGGTGTGTTTATGACTCTCCCGCGGGCATATGTCGGCTTCCCGGCGTCTTGCGTTGTAGGATCCCAGGTTGTCTTGATGATAGGCCCTGGAAGATGATAGCCATTTAGGGGGGCGCACAGTGGAGAAACCCGGACGGGCAATTTTTGAAACGTTATATGATATGTAAAATAACTATTCTCAATAATGTGGGATATTGTTGAGGTTAAAGCATTTTATGATAATAAAATGTCTTTAAATACATTTCCTGGATGGAAGAAAGGAAATGGGATGTTATGAAACGAAAAAGAATTTTTATGATGATAAAACTTGCTTTAAGTATATTTCCTGGATAGAAGAAGGGAAATAGAAAGTTTTGAAATGAAATTGTGTTGGTAAACATTTTGTAAATGAATCCTCAGTCCGGGAGATAGATCTGGATGTGTATTATAAAGATGAAAATAGAATAAATCTCAGTCCGGGAGATATTATCCGGATGTATATTGAATTATGTATATTTAGAGTAAGTATGTTATGTATGTCATTATATAGTATGTATATACATTGTGTACTGAGGGTCTAATGGATCTCGACGATCGATATTGCCGCGTAGTAGTGTATAGGGGGGTTCCTTGTTTGGATTTCGCTTTGCGAGACACCCCACGCGCGAATATGGCATAGTGTCGAGACTGGGGAGAAGTTTAGCCCTTAGTACTCGGAATAACTAGTGTTGTAGAAGATGGATTGACAGACTAGTTAGGCAGGGGTAGCTTGACTAGGGTATTTTGTTAGAATGCGCTAGGTGTGCACTAATAGAAGAGGGGTGAGGGGTATTTCATGGGAGTGAGATACCAATTTAAATATGAGATAAAACTTTTTTCTAAAAATAAAGCATTTATGCACTTGCTAAATATTTTCACAACCCGGGCTCTGATCCGTTTATCTACTTTTCCCTCTCTTGTTATATATATATATATATATATATATATATATATATATATATATATATATATTATATAGGTGTCCAGACACAGGGATGCCTGGATGACACTTCCTTCGAGTCAGACGTCTGCTGCAGCAGCTGTGGATGCATGCAGGTTCTCGATAGACGCTTCCATTCTTGTAATCTAGATAGGAGGTATTGTGTACACATTCGGGTTCATAACCCAATTGCATTTATTTATTCTTTTATCGCCTTTTTATGTGGCCTTCGATATGGTTGTATCATATTTGAACCGAGTGTTCGGTTATTTTATTTCATTTCAATTTCATTCATATAATCTGTGTGGATGTTTAAAACTCTAATGGTTTAAAAAGAGTAGTTAAGTAAAATTTTGACGCCAACCTAATAGGTTATTAGTAATTAAATGGACTTTCGACAGTGATGCTAAGAATGATCCGTATGCGACTCCTGTTTTAATTTGATATAGGAGTGATCGCCCGGTATTTTATTACGCGGGTTGTCACACTCATGTCACAATCCATCCTTAATCCCTCGCCTTCCCATACCCGGATACCCTTTACCCCAAGCCGAGACCAGATCTCCCGAAACCAAACCCGTCGGACCCAAATCACCTTCCAACCTGACCCCAACCCAGTAACCCCCGCCAAAACTCGAAACCCTGACTTCCACCTGACTCGATCTCTATCCCCCTCTGCCGACCATTAACCCACTGCTCAATACTCCCACTCCGACAATTGCAGGATCAAACCACCCCCAGTTGAACCTGACCTACTATACCCACTTTCAAATCCATTTAACCCCTTTTAACATCTTTCCATTTTATCCCTTTTTATCATCAAGCCAAATCGTGTTTTTTTCTACCAACATAAACACAAACCCAAAACCAAAGACCAAACAAATAAACCCACATGTTTTAAAAGCCATTTTACCCAATACCTAAAATACCCCCAACTAACAACTTATCCCTTTTTCCAAAAATAACCTCATAACCAAATCAGATTTTTATATCCTCTCACCATTTCCATGCACACTCATCCCAATTACACATTTATAGCCCTAGCCCCATTGGCACATATAAATAGAAGACTCGAGACTATTTGAAGGTGGTCTCAAATTTAGTTTTTAAAACTCTTGTGTGATAAATTTCTCTACACTACTCTATAGAGAGCATTTGTATTTTTAGCAAATATCTCAATATAGAGGTGTGTAGTGAAATCAATCTCTAGGATGAATTCCACTCCACCCCTCTATAGTGAATTTCTGCATTTTTAGGAACTATTTCAAAATAGATTGATGTATTTCAATTCGTGAGGTAAATTCTAATCCATTCCTTTATGTTGAAATTTTGCATTTTTAGCAATTATCTCAATATTCCTTTATCTTTATCTTAATGATCTAGAATTTATTTCTTTGGATGAGTTCTAATGTACAATTTTATAATGTTAGGATTTGCATTTTTAGCAAATCTCTTTTATTATTAAATTGTTCATTATGAATTCATTCATTATCCTTTTTTTGTAGTTTTTATTTTAGATTCAATAAATACATTTGTGGGTGTTTGTAATTGAGATATTTTTTATGTATAATTGAAGAGTTGCTCCAATTCAAGTACAAATGGGTTTGATTTATTCCTCTTTAATTCCTCTTGATTTAATACTCACATGCCCTTTATTCTTTACTTTTATTTTTTGATGATGATTATTGAGGGCTAATCTCCCATTCATGGGATGTATTTTGAAGCCCTCATGAGTCCAATTTAGTTAGCTTACTTTTTAGCACAATTTTATTTACCTCATTTTTTTATTAGCTTTTACATCTTAATAAGTACTTTAAAACGTAGTATATAGTTTGTTAATTAATAATCCCTTGAAAAATCCATAAAAAATATAAAAAAGCAAAAATATAATAAAATGCAAATGATTTTATACTTTTATCTTCTCATTTTTTGTGTTTCATCCTTAGAGTTGGATTGATACTCCCTTACTTACCCTATGCATATTTTGAGTTTATTTTTAGGTTCAAGGGAATTTTGATAGAAAAAAAGTTGCAACAATGACGACAAAAACACATTAGCAACGCAATTTCTTACTTATCAAATGGCGTCGTTGCCAATCTTTGGAATTTCAAGCACTTGCGAAGATTTTGGAGTGTAGTTCATTTGTTCTATATATTTTTTTCTCCTTTTTAGTACAATTTTCATTTTATTAGAATGCTTGTATTAAGAGTATATTATTTGGCTTGTATTGCGGTGCATAAAGACACCATTTATTTTTCATTTAACTTTGTAATAATTAATTACGAAGAGAAGTGTGATAAGGAAACCGAACAAGGTAGAGAGAGGGCGTCCAAAGGCGAGGATTTAGAATCCTCTCTACCTTGGGTCGGTAGGACTCCCGGCGCCGACTGAGATAGGCGTGATCTCCCCCCGATCGACTCAAATTTTTTAGCACCCCACGGTGTAAAAATCGTGGGAGGTACATTTCTAAACCCTCACGCCTCTCCTGTTAGCGAGTCAATTATTGTGTGTACTTGTGTGCTCTTGTGTGATTTTATTCTCACATTTATTTTTTGAATGGTGTGATGAATTAATTGACTAAGACCTACACCCGCTCACTCACGAGAAGGGATTTCATCACCCGACTCACTCTCTTACCATTGTGTGCTACCCTAGCTATCATTAAAATTAAAATCAATCAACTAGGTAGCCCAATAGGAGAACAATTTTTAAAAGGCGACCACTAAGATAATTTTCGTGATTTTTATCGTTCGCAGATGTAACAACCCTCGATTCTGGGAGGCTCATTTTATACTAATTTTACCGCATAAGGTAATTATATAAAATGTGGGGACTGGAGTAAATATTAATTTAATGAATTGAAAGTTAATATTTACTAGATTGATGCATATTTACTGTATGTGAAAGTAAATAACATCAGGTTGCATGTCAGTAGTGTCATGTATTTTAAATGGACTTTTAGTTTAAATGATTTTGGAACTCGAAATAATTTATAAAATTTTCGGATGCCAGTTTAGAGGGTGTAGTTAGTCTCGGAAGGTGCGAGACAGTCAAAATAAGTGCCATATTGTATTTTTGTGTTTCGGGCACTTTTACCTGGTTTTAGCTTATATGCGTATTTGCGAGTCATTTTAATGTGGTATTAACCATTTAAGTTGGGAGAATGATGTTAAGCCACGATTTTAGTCTTCTAAATCCCTTATTTTCCCCATTTTATGTCTTGAACATAGAGAGAGACAAAGAGGAGAATGAGAGAGAGATTTGAAGATGGAGGATTTGGGATTGCTTCTTCTCCAAACAAATCTGAGATATCAACCCTAAGGCAAGTTTTCTACTTGCTAATATGTGATTTAAGGTGCATAAATTGTATGATAGTTGTGTATTTACATTTATGGTTTAAATGTGGAATTTATGGGATTTAAGCCCTAATCTTAGTTTTTGATGATGAAATTTTGGGTTATAGTTGTTATTAACCATGTAGGATGTTTTGGGGTAGATTATTGTTGCTGGATGTGTATAAATCGAGAGAGTTGGAGTTTGGAGAAATTAGGGTTTATAACCCTTCGTAGCCATTTTTGGCAAATTTGCAGGTTCGAATCGATTCGGCCCTTTGGGCGAATCGATTCGCTAAGGGAAATTTGCAGGTCTGCATAACCCGAATCGATTCGGGTTAAGGCTGAATCAATTCGGTCAATTGCAGAAAGTTGGTTTAGTAGTCCTAACCGATTCGCTTTTTGGGCGAATCGATTCGCTAGGGCGAATCGATTCGGCCCTTGTGCGAATCGATTCGTTTTCCTGCTGTTTTTGAGTTAATTTTATAACTCAATTTCAATTCTTTTCTTTAAATATAGGGATTAGGAACCTTCTTGAATGAAGTAAACTTAAAGTCCTAGAGTGTGAGATGAGTTAGTTGTGTGCCCTACATTAGGAATGGGTTATGTGGGGATTTTTCCGGGGTTATGCCTATTGAAGTTAGGGCACTTTTCCTTCTAGTTGATTTGTATATAAACTAGGAGATGTAGTGTCATGTCCGGGAGACTTTAGAAGCTTAATTAAGCTATACTAGTTTTGATGGTTTATATTACCACCCCAAAAGAATGTTGGGAGATTTTAAAAGTTCGATTGAGCTATGTTAACCTTGGTGGTTCATCATAACGCCATAAAGGTGAGTTTGGAGAATAAATTGAAAGTTATTTCATTCCTTCGAAAGATGATAACCTTGGGGTTTTTAAATAACCTCCTAGAATGCTTGGAGATAATGAAGAGTTTATTTACTCCTTTAAGGTTGTAGAGTTGATATAAGCTATCGTATGACTATGGATGGTAAGTTAGATTATTTACAAAATAAATAATAACGGTTTCGAATAAAATGAAACATATACGTGGAATGGAAATGAAATGGTAATGGTATTGATATTAGTAAATGATAATTTACTTAATCATGAAACCGGTAAATAATGGTTTACTTGATTTTCGATATGATAAATAAAATGGTTTAAACACACCTCTCTAAATGACATCATAAGGGAAGTCTGCACGTGAGGTGAAGCCCCCTGGCTAATGAATGCAGGGTGGATATAGTCCTAGGCCATGGGAGCGCTTATTGTTGTATATTTTTCTGCGATGGGTAGGAGATTCCGGGTGTGGTCTTGACTACCCCGCAGGCTCATGGCCGCTTCCCGACGTCTTGCGATATAGGTGCCCAGGTTGTCTAATGATAGGCCCTGGAAGATGATGGTCATTTAGGGGCGCGCACAGTGGGGAAACCCGGACGGGCGGTCTTAGAATTCGTTATATGCATATAATTATAACAGTTCATAATCAAGTGGGACTTGATGTATTTGATATGCCATAAAGAGCATGATGGAGTGCCACAAAGAGCACATGTAAATGCCACAAAGAGCATTTGAAAATGATTATTTTCCTGATAAGGAAAGGATTTTTACAAAAGGTAAAATTGAGATAAAATTTCCTTAAAGAGCAAAAGATTGTGATTATATATATATACTTCCTGCTAAGGAAAAGATATATGAAATAATTGGTACATTTGGTGAAGTTTTTAGTTTAATGCTTCTTATTTTTGTTCCTGCTTAGCTTATGTTTTAAATTGTATAGGTTGTTTCTTATTTCTCTTTTTTTCACGATTTATCATACATAACTGTCATACTCTTTATTCATCTGGTAATCATATAGAACCGGGCCCTGACCTGGTTACATTTCTTGTTGCATATTCATCTTGTCTCTGCTCAGGTACTCCGCCGCAAGGATGCCTGATTTGAATTCCTATTCCGATGTTTTCGACGAGCCGTGATGCATTGTGGGTATTACGGGATACATTTGGTATAGACGTTTTCTTTTTATTCTAGTTAAGATCAAGTCTTTTATTCGGGCAAGAGGCCCAAGCTTTTGTAAATGTCTAATGTAATAAGTAACTTATTGTACTTGTGTATTATTGGTGTATCAGTTTAGTGACCGGTTACATATTCGGTCTTTTTATCGTATTCTTGTTGTATTATTTATATATGTCTTGGGGTTTCCCTTATCTTTCAGGAATTGGGTTGTTTGTTTTCATTTATTTACTTTCAAATCAAAAAAATTTTGGCAACCCGTTTTCTGAAATATTGGGTGGTTATCCTGGATACTCTATATTTTTGTTGTGATGTTGAGAATGATTCCATCCATGATTCCATTATATTAGAGTATTGGGTTGGCCACCCCTTATTTTGGTGAGCGGGTTGTCACAGATGGTATCAGAGCATCAGTTTCTAGAGTCCTTAGGAATCTATGTGGACGCCTTAAGTTTTCAGCGTTGCTCTTGATTTGATGTAAAGCCTTAGGATTAAGATCGTTGATTTCTCTTGTGAGATTTCGTTCTTCTACCATGAGGTAGAATCTATAAAATCTTTTGCGTATTCGTGTGAGAATAATGGGTCGATAGAAGAAGGGCGTTATGGGAAGGTTCGTGGAGAACTGTAAGTTGTGGTTTGGGATGAGGACCGCTTTAGAGGCCGCTCCCTTTTTGTAGCACTTTCTTGTCTTGCTATTACGACTGAAAATTTTAGTTGATGTAGTTTCCCAAGTACCGCTAGAAGTAGGAAGTGGTACTAAACTTGAGAATTCACGCGAGGTTATATTGAAGTGGAGAAGTGCCCTGTAGTAGAATGGAGGAAAATCCTTCACCCGTAGAAGAAGTGTTGAGGAGGTGAAAATGTGGTCACTATATTCGTGGGTGCCAGAAGTTTGGCCCATAGAGAAGCCCGGTGGATACTTGCAATGGCGAGATTCTCTGTGATAATTGGACTGAGGAGAAGGTGGATTCTCGAATGTTCACAAAATGTTCGGTTAAAGACCAATGGCGAATAAGTTGTTGTACGGTTAGGGAGACGAGATCATGCACCATGAAGTGTTAGGCTCCAAAATAGGTGTTGTTAACACTTCTGATGGAGTAAGAATCGTGAAACCCCATCGGTGGACACCCACCTGGGGAAGTTTCATTAAACTGAGGAAGAGAAGGCCAAGAGCGTGTCCTCTTTTACTGAGAAAGTAAGAGGAACTGCATGGGCAATTATTGGCAGCCAGAGTCGGAATAACGACTATGATGTGGAGTGTAGAACCATTCATTTTAAAGTCCGTTGAGTGGATATCAAGGTCAAGAGTAAAGTGCCTGGTTGGGGAGTTGGTGGAGATAATGTTGGTATCTGTAAGGCTCGAATATGGAGTCTGAGAACCATTAGTATTGACCCGGAGTGCTTGGCAAATTGTGGAGGGAATTCTACCTTATAGGTGGGTAGTGTATATTCCTTAGGATAAGATTTAGTAGTATTGTGTCTACGATAGACTCGGGTGTGTATATTGAGCTTGTAGTAGTATTTACGCTATTATAGAAGAGTAATTGTATGACTTCCATGGTATGGAATTTCTATCTTTTCTTCACTCGTTATGACGCGAGTGATGATATTTTTAAATGTATATGTGTCATATGTGTTACCTGGTTTGAGTGTTTTATTGCTTGTTTGCATTGTATGTGGATGTTATGACTTATCTCCACGACCAACAAAGTTAAGTAGTAATGCATAGGAGGGGTTCCTTGTTTGGATTCCGCTTTGCGGGATGCTCCACGCGTGAACCTTAACGACGTTGGGAGTGGAGAGATGCCATATTTCCTTTCTCTTATTTCATATATAGAATGCTAAGGTAAAGTCTAGAAGTAGAATCTTATTAGGAGAATTGTAAAGTAGAATTGTACCGATCCCGATCATGTGTCTTAGACCGTCACATCTTAATGACCGACGATGCGAGGTAGTAGTGTAACGGGAGGGTTCCTTGTCTGGATTTCGCTTCGGCGAGACGTCCCACGCATGAACCCGAGCGAATGTCGGAAGTTGAGTAAGGTCTTGGACACTAGGGATATATTTAGTATTATATGCTTACGATTTAGGTAGGATATATATAGATAGACCTTAGGATTTTTAGGATGTAAGACCTTGAGGGTAGGTGGTGTTAGTTTAGGAAAGCGTTAGGGAGTTGACCACGAATAAGTTGTGGGTTAACTCTATAAGAGATTAGATCCTTCAGGAGCGAGATTATGGGGTCTCGAGAGGTTTGGTAGGTTCGGCCGAAGGAGATGAGGCATTTCTTAGAAATAATGTTACGTTGGTAACTTCATTTACGGGGAGTTAATAAGGACGGGTGGATCCTCACTCCTGAGCCATGATTGTAAGCTCGAGAGTGAGTTTAATGAGTAAGCTCTGCCAGGATTGGGGAGTAATAATACTAGGACATAGACTCACTGTTTATGCGTCGCACAAGCTTAAACTTGTGGAAAGTAATATCCTGTGCTTGAATTAAGATTCATCGTGGTAGTGATCACCTTAAATAGATAAGGCACTACTTCCTGGGCAGGAAATTTGGTCCTTCTCGTAAGCAACAAGTTGTTGCAATATGTTGTGGGAGGAATCGAGTTGGTGCTCGGAGTTCAGAAGAACTAGTGATTGGATATTTTTTCTCATTCGCTAAGGAAATGCGATTGGGGTAGTGGACGTGTCGAGTAGAGAACTCGGTCAGAGATAATGGTAATGGCATGGAAGGCCAAGTAGAATGAGCATGAATAGGAAGACTCAGTAGTAAGAGCGTTTATGTCAGTGATTGACCATTTCACCTACTCGTGTAAAGAGAGTGGTAGTGGAACGAAGAAGGGTATTCATAGATGTTTGCATTGAACTACCGGCATCGAACTGGTCATGATCCCAAGTGAGAAAATTGTTGACCGTCGACCTAATCGTTGCTTTTCCGCTCATTATGGACGGACTACATGTAAAAGAGTACACCCCATTCTCGATGGGGGAGTGGTAGAACCGTAGGAGGTGCCTATTAAAATAGAGTGGTCCGAGACTAGATATTCGTGTCGAAGGTTTAGCAAAAGTTTTTGCGAAGTAATGGGAACCGTATGGAAATGGTGTATATCCTACCACCCTAAAGTGGATGGATGAAAGGGAGGAAATTTACTTATGCCGAAAGGCATATTATGAACGTGCGCCTTAGTATACCTAGTAGATGGGAGCAGTAATGGTATGGATGGAGGTTTTCGTGCAACCATTAGGTTTTGGAGTGGTCTTATGGATCATTTCCTAAGGCATAGTATCGTGAGTGGCCTAGCGTGGTCGGTTGAGTAATTCGTATACTCGTTGGATGGAACCAATGGGTAATATGTTCCTTGGACTTGGAGTGGTCTCGGAACATTTCTTTAGAGATTTGGATTTGAATCCTTACGCCTTGACGAGATACGTCGATGCGGGGGACAGCTGAGTAGCGTTGGGGCTAAGCCACTTAGAGTCGGTATGGGTGCCCCGAGGTGAGATGTAGCATAATTCTGAAGATTAGGCTAATTGTGCCGAGTCATGTGGACATCATGTTCCGCCATAGGAAGCTAGAATCGATAGTTAGTGAAGAGCGCCTTGTGCTACGAGAGAACAAAAGATGATTGACTGAGATCGACAGGGTCGACCTTAGTCCGAGTCCATTTGGAACGTTGCAATAACGAGGGGTTTGTTTAGGATGGTAGAATCCTAGTTTAGAGTAGTATACCCTTATCAGATTTGGGTATGCCCGAATTTTGGGGGCAAAATTCCCCCTTAAGGGGGGGAGTATGTAACAACCCTCGATTCTGGGAGGCTCATTTTATACTAATTTTACCGCATAAGGTAATTATATAAAATGTGGGGACTGGAGTAAATATTAATTTAATGAATTGAAAGTTAATATTTACTAGATTGATGCATATTTACTGTATGTGAAAGTAAATAACATCAGGTTGCATGTCAGTAGTGTCATGTATTTTAAATGGACTTTTAGTTTAAATGATTTTGGAACTCGAAATAATTTATAAAATTTCCGGATGCCAGTTTAGAGGGTGTAGTTAGTCTCGGAAGGTGCGAGACAGTCAAAATAAGTGCCATGTTGTATTTTTGTGTTTCGGGCACTTTTACCTGGTTTTAGCTTATATGCGTATTTGCGAGTCATTTTAATGTGGTATTAAACATTTAAGTTGGGAGAATTATGTTAACCCACGATTTTAGTCTTCTAAATCCTTTATTTTCCCCATTTTATGTCTTGAACATAGAGAGAGACAAAGAGGAGAATGAGAGAGAGATTTGAAGATGGAGGATTTGGGATTGCTTCTTCTCCAAACAAATCTGAGATATCAACCCTAAGGCAAGTTTTCTACTTGCTAATATGTGATTTAAGGTGCATAAATTGTATGATAGTTGTGTATTTACATTTATGGTTTAAATGTGGAATTTATGGGATTTAAGCCCTAATCTTAGTTTTTGATGATGAAATTTTGGGTTATAGTTGTTATTAACCATGTAGGATGTTTTGGGGTAGATTATTGTTGCTGGATGTGTATAAATCGAGAGAGTTGGAGTTTGGAGAAATTAGGGTTTATAACCCTTCGTAGCCATTTTTGGCAAATTTGCAGGTCCGAATCGATTCGGCCCTTTGGGCGAATCGATTCGCTAAGGGAAATTTGCAGGTCTGCATAACCCGAATCGATTCGGGTTAAGGCCGAATCGATTCGATCAATTACAGAAAGTTGGTTTAGTAGTCCGAACCGATTCGCTTTTTGGGCGAATCGATTCGCTAGGGCGAATCGATTCGGCCCTTGTGCGAATCGATTCGTTTTCCTGCTGTTTTTGAGTTAATTTTATAACTCAATTTCAATTCTTTTCTTTAAATATAGGGATTAGGAACCTTCTTAAATGAAGTAAACTTAAAGTCCTAGAGTGTGAGATGAGTTAGTTGTGTGCCCTACATTAGGAATGGGTTATGTGGGGATTTTTCCGGGGTTATGCCTATTGAAGTTAGGGCACTTTTCCTTCTAGTTGATTTGTATATAAACTAGGAGATGTGTGTCATGTCCGGGAGACTTTAGAAGCTTAATTAAGCTATACTAGTTTTGATGGTTTATATTACCACCCCAAAAGAATGTTAGGAGATTTTAAAAGTTCGATTGAGCTATGTTAACCTTGGTGGTTCATCATAACGCCATAAAGGTGAGTTTGGAGAATAAATTGAAAGTTATTTCATTCCTTCGAAAGATGATAACCTTGGGGTTTTTAAATAACCTCCTAGAATGCTTGGAGATAATGAAGAGTTTATTTACTCCTTTGAGGTTGTAGAGTTGATATAAGCTATCGTATGACTATGGATGGTAAGTTAGATTATTTACAAAATAAATAATAACGGTTTCGAATAAAATGAAACATATACGTGGAATGGAAATGAAATGGTAATGGTATTGATATTAGTAAATGATAATTTACTTAATCATGAAACCGGTAAATAATGGTTTACTTGATTTTCGATATGATAAATAAAATGGTTTAAGCACACCTCTCTAAATGACATCATAAGGGAAGTCCGCACGTGAGGTGAAGACCCCTGGCTAATGAATGCAGGGTGGATATAGTCCTAGGCCATGGGAGCGCTTATTGTTGTATATTTTTCTGCGATGGGTAGGAGATTCCGGGTGTGGTCTTGACTACCCCGCAGGCTCATGGCCGCTTCCCGACGTCTTGCGATATAGGTGCCCAGGTTGTCTAATGATAGGCCCTGGAAGATGATGGTCATTTAGGGGCGCGCACAGTGGGGAAACCCGGACGGGCGGTCTTAGAATTCGTTATATGCATATAATTATAACAGTTCATAATCAAGTGGGACTTGATGTATTTGATATGCCATAAAGAGCATGATGGAGTGCCACAAAGAGCACATGTAAATGCCACAAAGAGCATTTGAAAATGATTATTTTCCTGATAAGGAAAGGATTTTTACAAAAGGTAAAATTGAGATAAAATTTCCTTAAAGAGCAAAAGATTGTGATTATATATATATACTTCCTGCTAAGGAAAAGATATATGAAATAATTGGTACATTTGGTGAAGTTTTTAGTTTAATGCTTCTTATTTTTGTTCCTGCTTAGCTTATGTTTTAAATTGTATAGGTTGTTTCTTATTTCTCTTTTTTTCACGATTTATCATACACAACTGTCATACTCTTTATTCATCTGGTAATCATATAGAACCGGGCCCTGACCTGGTTACATTTCTTGTTGCATATTCATCTTGTCTATGCTCAGGTACTCCGCCGCAAGGATGCCTGATTTGAATTCCTATTCCGATGTTTTCGACGAGCCGTGATGCATTGTGGGTATTACGGGATACATTTGGTATAGACGTTTTCTTTTTATTCTAGTTAAGATCAAGTCTTTTATTCGGGCAAGAGGCCCAAGCTTTTGTAAATGTCTAATGTAATGTAATAAGTAACTTATTATACTTGTATATTATTGGTGTATCAGTTTAGTGACCGGTTACATATTCGGTCTTTTTATCGTATTCTTGTTGTATTATTTATATATGTCTTGGGGTTTCCCTTATCTTTCAGGAATTGGGTTGTTTGTTTTCATTTATTTACTTTCAAATCAAAAAAATTTTGGCAACCCGTTTTCTGAAATATTGGGTGGTTATCCTGGATACTCTATATTTTTGTTATGATGCTGAGAATGATTCCATCCATGATTCCGTTATATTGGAGTATTGGGCTAGCCACCCCTTATTTTGGTGAGCGGGTTGTCACAGCAGACTTAATTAAAATTTGGCTACCCTCTCACCTAAATTTCAAGATAAAAATTGGCTATGTGTTAGTTAGGATTTATCCTTGACTTGTGTGTGTCCAATTCAATTTTTCAGTAGTCGAATTTTAGTGAATTCGTTCAAAATTTAAGAGTCCATATTTTTCCCGCTCTTTTCTTCCAAAAAACATCCAAAAACATTTTCTTTCCTTTATTTTTCTAAAAAATCCAAAAAAAAATCTTCCTTTATTTTTATAAAAAATCCTACATATATATATATATATATATATTCCATCTTTTCGTACAAAAAAAAAATCCAAAAATATTTTCTTCCTTTATTTTTACAAAAATCCAAAAATATTTGTTTTCCTTCTTTTTCTCCACAAAAATCCAAAAATATCTTCTTCCTTTATCTTTATAAAAATTGAAACCTTTTTCTTCCTTTCATTCTCTAAAATTCACAAAAATATTTTATTTTCATTTTCAAAATATTCAAACACCACAAAAAATATAAATAAATAAAAAATAAGGCTCGTGATCGTATCTCTTCACCCTCACCTTTGTCAATTTATCCAACAAGACTGACGCTTAAGTCTTGTTTGGAAGTGATTATCATCACCCAATTTTTCTGCCGCACCACACTTTCATAGATCTTATCTTTAGGGTGAATTCCTTCGATCTGGCTGAAGACATAAAACTTAGTACTATCGGGAGGCAGCTCGTGTTTCTTGTATGAGTCTCATCATGTTTGGGGGTGGTATTCCACATCACCCAAAGCTATACTATGCTTTGTAGACTTGTATACATTATTTTTCCTTATCACTCATTCATGTTTCTTCCTGGCTATATATGTCCATTTCATTAGCTGTTGATTCTGGTAATATCTTTCCTCCCTTCTGCTCTCGATTTTAAATACCATTTTACTTAACATCGAGGACGATGTTCCTTTTTATTTGGGGGTGGGGAATTTTATCAAAATCGTACCTCTTTTGAAAATTTATGATTTTAAACCTGATTTTTAAAATTTTCGTGCAGTTTATTTCATCTCACTCATTGACGTGAATTTTCTATCATCCATTTTTTAAAATCTAGGAATCGAGCTAGAGGATTTATCTTCTTATAAATAGCTTACGTAATACGTATCAAGGCATGATGCACTATGAATTTTTAGACTCAACAAAAATTTGCGCACATATCACGTCAATATAGTTTAGGGTTGCAGAGTATTACAATTCTCAAGAGAACCTCAAGGATCACTAGTAGAGACTTTAGCTTGTGAGATTTGTGCCTTTCATCCTTTTAGAGAGTTTTACGCAATCTCCGAGTCACAAGTTTATTCAACTTCATTTGGGTCCGCACTTTAAATCATTGTATGATCTCATTATTCTTCACTAAATTTTTGGCTTATCACTGAGAACGACATCACTTTCGAGTTGTAAGAAACACGTGTCTTGAAGTTTGTCCCAATCACCATACCTTCACCCATACACTAACAAAATTCCATTCATCATCATCCATACACCTTACATTTTCCATATCATCACCATATATCATACCACCCATTTTCATATCAATTCCATTTTTCACCCACCATATTGAAAAAGGGAAGAGTATTGAAAGTAAAATGAGAAGATCCGTCATAGAGAGTGTTTGCATTTTTAGCGAATATCTCTCCCAAAGCCAATTCAGATGGAGAAAAATTAAATACAAATATATATTGGGGTTATTTATATTTTTAGCAGATTTATCTCAGGCATTGATGCGTATTTGGAAAAGAAGAAAGAAAAAAAAGTACAAAAGGAGAAGATCTGTCATAGAGAGTGTTTGCATTTTTAGCGAATATCTCTCCCAAAGTCGATTCAGATGGAGAAAACTTAAATACAAATCTATATTGGGGTTATTTGTATTTTTAGCAGATTTGTCTTATACATTGATGAGTATTTTTAAAAGAAGAAAAAAAGAAAGTTACAATCAAGAAATAAAGACATTTGCTCGTCTATGTGTGATACACTCTTCTCAAATATCTACCATCCATCCATCATATCACCATTTTACCTCATATCATCCAATCTTTCTCACATCAATTACCCCTCACCCATATACATCCATATTTTTCCTAGGTGTTCGGGCAAATGAAAGTCAATGTGGTGAATAGCTCGACGTTCTCACTATAGTGATTAGCTTCCTTTCATGAGATCATTTTTCTTTCAAATTGTTCGTTCTTTCTTATATGTGTGTGTGAGACGTTTGAACTTACTTACACTTACTCACCTCCTCACACATAAGAGCAATACACTTACCCAAATCTCGTGAGTTCGTTAGAGAGAAATATATCCGTGAGATTTTGAAGTTGAAGTGTTGATTTCGAAAAGGCGATCTAGGAATTACTCTTATGATACTCGACCTTTTTTGACTGATTCACACCAAACACGTTGAGTTCTAGGAAGTATGTTGTGACACCCCGCCTAATTAATCCCGGGTGATCAGTCCTAAATCAAGTTAGAACAGGTTTCTCATTTGGTCCATTCTTAGCATCACTGTCGTTTTATTTAATTTACTAACCACCTAAGTGAGAAAAATAGACTGGTGTCAATTTTTATCTTTCATTAATTAAACAAAAACCCATGCGGAAAAAATACAACAATAAAACAATCACAGATAAATAACTAATCATTCCACAAGTAAAATTTATTAACCGAATAAACCATCGGTCCAAATAAAAATCCCATAAAGACAAGAATAAAATCCCAACAAGTCTAAGAAATAAATAAATGGAAAGTGAGCGACATGCTCGAATAAATAATAATGAGTCTCTACATTATGAATGAAAGAAAGAGGCGTCTATCAAAGGTCCCGCAACATCCACATATGCTGCAGCAACGGACTTCCTGGAATCGAGTCAGGTCTGGCGTCCCTGTGGCTGGACACCTAAAAGGTTTTTAAAAAGTTTTTTTATAGCAAGGGTTAGTACCCAAAACATTTGAAAACATTTAGCAAATGATTAACTTGCAGTAATAATAAAAATGCATGCTCTACATATTTTAGTTAGTGACGCACTCTCTTGAGAACTTCCTTGCCCCTCCTCTAATGTGCACCACTAACGCTTTAATTATCACCAAGTTATCTAACTCATGACTAGATAATTATTAAAGTCTCCTTGAATCCCTTCTACTCTAATTTGAGTAACTGTGATGATGATTTTTAAGTCATTAGCACTATCAACTTAATTAAATTATTTCCCTTTTTAATTCATATAACTACTCCACTCGTTATACGTATACAACAACTCATGCTTGTATTTATTTAGCCCGTATATAATAATTACCTAATTATATACTTAAAAATTATTGCAGCATTCACACACATACTGGAATACATAAAACACTAACATCCACCCGAGTAAAAATACTCCCCGGATAAAATTTCTCTAAAGTGCTAGTACACTAGGTATATTCGCATATCCTAGTTATCCAAGTTAGATTCGCTCACTAACTTGGTTTAGTATACGATTGGAGGCGGTCATATTCCTTCCCGGAAAGTGAGATGCCCTTCACCCCCTGTAACGGACGCTATGACCTGGGAATCTACTCGCCCTACTCCTCAAGCTAGGGGATTCATCCACTGCGCGTAACCTCCCCCTATAGCACTAAAGTATAATAATATCTAACCACTGATATTAAGGCATACACTATATATATATACTATCACACACCGTATATATATATACATACATAAAAATGTTCCAGCTACACCGTGTACTAAACCCGTGACACAAGACTATTCCATTTTTATTAAGAGGTTATTACCCAACTCGAATCATTAATTAATTTGCGCATTAATAATTTCAGTTACTTTTGATGTTGACCTCACCATTTAATTGGACTCAATCACATAGCCCGAATTAACCTCACCCGAGTCTAAATCCCGACTCTAAATTTCTTAGTTCATTACTACGTAATATAATTCACCTCGATGTCACTCAACCAATTTTTGACGTGTCATCCAAATTTCCCCTCCCATCTCCTAATTAATTCACTCACATTTAATTAGGTATACCCCATGCATTAATTTCTCAACAATAATTAACTGCATAACAACTTTTTATATAAATCTCATCCTATATAAATAAAACTGGGCGAACTGTCCGTGTCTGCCGACCGTCGATCGATCGACTTCATGGCGTCGATCGATCGATCGAACAGGTACTCGTCTTCTTCGCGAAGACGGACAGCCATGGGCGAAAATCTGCAAACCCTAATTTCCTCCTACACTGAAACTAAGTCTCTTTTAGCATTTGTACATATTAGGAAACTCATTAGGGATCTCCAAAATATTCATCAACATAAATAATTCGTCCATTTACTCCAGTTTCTAAATTTGGGGAAAGTTCCATCATAAACCCTAGGTCCATTTATACACCAAATTTCATCATCAAATTCGTTTTCAAATATGCAGACATCATTCTACCAGATATGCAATAACTCACCATTATCAGATTTTACAAGAATCATCACCCCAAATTTCGTAAATCAGAATTTTTGTTTTCAAAATCCCATGTTCATTCCATTAACACCCAAAAACGGATTTCTACATAATCACTACACATGAATATGAATCGAAAACAGATTTAATGCTATTGCAAGTTATCCACTTGCCTTAAGGTTCATAGAGTCTGAATTGGAGCTAAATCCCAAGGTTGAAGATGACCTTTGATGGCTCTCTTTGATCCCCAATTTGGCTTTGGCTGCTGTTAGGGTTTCTTAACCCTTAATTTGCTTTCTCTAATTAAGTTCAGCCACCCCCTCCTTTCTTTTTATTAGATTAATTAACTTAATCCCGTTTTTTGACTAATGGGCCAAGCCCAAGTGACCCAAATGTCCCCGAGTGGGTCCGGCTATGTCTAAAAATGTCCCGTGACCCGTTTACTATCCCCGGGTACACTTTTTCGACTATCTCGGCCCATCCGGACTCAACTGTACCCTCAGAATTTTCATCCGAGTTAATTTCTAAAAAATACTTATCCCCACCCTATGTAGTCTATACCGACTTCCGAATGTGATAAGTACATCCTCGTCACTAATACTCGAGACGACGTAATTACATTATTACTATTCACTTAGTAAATAAGTTTTCCCTAAATATTAACCATTCAATCCCAGATTAATATTTATATATATTATTCTGTTCTAATTAATTCATTAAATTACAACACACTAAGTAATTTAAAATCTCCGAATTAATTAAATTTTAAAAGTACCAAAAATACGGGGTGTTACATACTCCCCCCCTTATAAAGGAATTTCGTCCCCGAAATTAGATCGTACCTGCGTTGAACAGTTCTGGATATTGTTCCCGCATATCCTCCTCTCGCTCCCAGGTAGACTCGTCAACATTGTGATGACCCCACTGTACTCTAACCAATGGAACGACCTTGGACCGTAATTTCCGCTCACTATGATCCAGAATTGCTACCGGCCTCTCCTCATACGAGATGTCTGGCTGTAAGTCGATCTCCTCGAGCGGAATATGCCAAAAGGCTCTCTCGCTCCTTCGATATTTCTTCAGCGATGCCACATGGAATACATCGTGTATTCGCTGAAGATGATCTGGTAATCCAAGCTTATATGCCACCGGTCCCACCCTCTCAATAATAGGGAAAGGTCATATATATCGCGGTGCTAACTTACCCTTCTTGCCGAACCTCATCACCCCTTTCAAGGGGATACCCGGACTAAAACCTGGTCCCCAACTTCTAGCTCCACATGTCTTCGAGAAGCATCAGCATAACTCTTCTTCCTGTCCTGAGCTATTCGAATCCTTCCTCGAATCAACTCTATCTTGGCAGATGTCTCCTAGACAATATCCGGCCCCAAGAGTTTGTTGTCCCCCACCTCTAACCAACAAGCGGGTGAACGACAAGGTCTCCCGTACAGTGCCTCAAACGGTGCCATGCCAATCGTGAATTGGTAAGAGTTGTTATACGCAAACTCTACCAAAGGAAGATATTTCTCCCATCCTCCCCCGAAGTCCAAAATGCACATTCTGAGCATGTCTTCCAGCATCTGATTAACTCTCTCAGTCTGTCCGTCAGTCTGTGGGTGATACGCTGTACTCAAGCGCAACTCCGTGCCCATTGCCTCCTGAAAGCTCTGCCAAAAGTGGGCAACAAAGATTTTGTCTCTGTCGGATACGATATTTATCGGCACTCCATGCAGCTTAACAATCTCTGCTATGAATAGCTGTGCATAACGCATCGTCTCAAAGTCTGTGCGTACCGGCAAAAAGTGGGCTACCTTGGTCAACCGATCCACAATAACCCATATGGAGTCGTGACCCTTCTGCGATACCGGCAACCCTGTGATGAAGTCCATGGAGATGCTCTCCCACTTCCACACGGGAATGTCTAACGGTTGTAGCATCCCTGATGGTCTCTGGTGGTCAACTTTCACAAGCTGACACGTGGCACATTTCGAAACAAACTCCGCTATGTCCCGTTTCATCCCTGCCCACCAATACTGCCTCCTCATATCTTGGTACATTTTATCCCCACCGGGATGTACCGCAAATTTCGAACCATGGGATTCTGTCATAACGGTGTGCTTTAAATCCTCATCCTCTGGCACCATTAACCTCCCATTAAAACGTAGGCCTCCTTCTGAGCTAATCGAGTAACCTTCCGCTCCTTCAGCTAACAACTGGCCCACCCTGTCCCGGCAATTCTGATCCTCTGCCTGAGCCTTAACAACCCGCATAATGATCTCGGGTGTGATTGACAAAGCCGACATGCAGGCCTTTGCTACGTCGTCCTCATATTGAAGCTCTCTCCACTTCGCTTTCCATACCTCCGATATTTCCCCAGTCGGTCTTCTGCTCAATGCGTCTGCTACTACATTGGCCTTACCAGGATGATACTGGATATCAAACTGGTAGTCCTTCACGAATTCTAGCCACCGCCTTTGTCTCATATTCAGATCCTTCTGTGTGAAGAGATACTGAAGTGACTTGTGATCCGTGAATAGAGTAAACTGCTCTCCTAGAAGATAATGCCTCCATATCCTCAAAGCAAAAACGACCGCTGCCAGCTCTAGGTCGTGAGTGGGGTAATTCCTCTCGTGGGGCTTTAGCTTCCTGGAAGCATAAGCTATAGCCCTTTCCTCCTGCTGGAGCACACCCCCAAGACCCCGTAAGGATGCGTCTGTGTAAACCCGATACTCTAGCCCTCCCTTTGGCAATGCCAGCACGGGTGCAGATGTCAACTTGTCCTTTAGCTCGTCGAACGCTAATTGACAACTATCATCCCACTTGAAAGGTACCCCTTTTCGAGTCAGATTCGTCAAAGGTCCTGCAATCTTAGAGAATCCTTTAATGAATCGCATGTAGTAACCAGCCAAACCCAGAAAACTGCGCACCTCGGTCGGTGTCGTGGGCTGTCCCCACTCCCTCACCGCTGACACCTTATCCGGATCCACTGCAATACCCTGATCTGACACGACGTGACCAAGGAACTGTACCTCCCGTAGCCAGAACCCACACTTCCCGAATTTGGCATAGAGCTGATGATCCCTCAGTGTCTGTAGAACCATGCGTAAATGCTCTGCGTGCTCCTCCTCGGTACGCGAGTAGATTAGGATGTCATCAATGAACATGATGACAAACTGATCTAGGTACTCCCTGAAAACCCTATTCATGAGGTCCATGAACACTGCTGGTGCATTGGTGAGCCCGAAGGGCATCACCCTGAACTCATACAATCCATACCGCGATAAGAAAGTTGTCTTAGGAACATCCTCTTCTCGGATACGCAGTTGATGATACCCTGACCTCAAGTCGACTTTGGAGAAGTAAGACGCCCCTCTCAGTTGGTCAAATAAATCATCAATCCGAGGCAACGGATACTTATTCCGTACCGTCACCTTGTTCAGCTCCCTATAATCCACGCACAATCGGAGTGACCCATCTCGTTTCTTCACAAACAACACCGGCGCACCCCACGGCGATGTACTCCACCGAATAAAACCCTGACCCAGTAATTGCTGAATCTGCTCCCTCAATTCCCGTATTTCTGAAGGGGCCATTCGGTAAGGTGCCCGAGCAATAGGCCTCGTCCCCAGTGCCAAGTCTATAACAAATTCGATTTCTCTGCTGGGTGGTAATCCTGGTATCTCCTGGAATACATCCTCAAAGTCCCTCACTACAGGGATAGAGTCTAAAGGAACTGCCACTTCCTGCGAGGTTTCTTCCTCAATGTAGTATAGATGAGTGGTCGAGCCTCCCTCTGGGCGAGGCATCGTCACAACAAACATCTCCTGTCCCGGAATGGCGAAGATAAGGCTCCCACCGAAGCAATCAATCATGGCTCTATAGTCAGCGAGCCAATCCATACCGATGATCACGTCATGAACATGCATATCTAGTACCAACATGTCCGCAGGTAAAACTAAACGGCCAATCTCCACTCCTACTCTCCGACATATAAAGAATATAAGCGACCCATTTCCCAAAGGTGAGTCGACACACGTAACAGTGCTCTCTGCGGTGGCTAACAACCCTAAAGCCTTCGCGAAATGTGTAGCTATAAAGCAATGAGTGGCTCCCGTATCAAATAATACCCGACACAAAGTGCCATGGATAGAGAACGTACCCTCGATCGCGGGCGGCGCCTGCTGTGCTGGAGGATTGGGAACGTCCCGAACGTTATACACACGTCCGTAGTGCATCTGCCCCTGCTGCGGTGGGGCGGGTGGTGCTGGTGCTGCTGGTGGCATCTGACCCTGTTGCCCTTGCTGGGCACCCTGCTGCTGGCCTCTGCCCCTCTGCGGGCACTCCCTCTTGAAGTGTCCTGGCTGGCCACAGGAGAAACAACGTTTCTGATCGTCACCCTGCCGTTGGCCCTGCTGGCCCTGACGTTGCTGGCCCGGTTGGCCTCCCTCGTTGTTCCCTTGGCCCTGACGGCCCTGAGGAACCTGTTGTTGCTGATTAGGGCCTGGTTGCCCCTGTCTGAACCCCTGTCCTCCCGGTCGGAACCCACCAGGCTTAAACTTCTTAGCCTGATTCCCTTGCTGAATGATGACCTGCTGCTGTGTGTCACTCGTCTCACTACTAGTGACCGCCTTGCCCTGCTGGCTCGGCTCACCTGCCTTCTTGTTCCCCTTAGTGTGGAAACGATGATCCTGACAATGTATAAGTGCGGCATTAACGACATCTGTATAGGTCACCAATGCCGGGTTTCCAATCAAGTGCTGCCTGATCCTCCAAGCCAGACCATCCATGAACTTGGACTTCTTCCGCTCCTCATCGCTCACCTCGTTTGGCACAAAGTTTGCCAAACGGGTGAACTCCTCCTCATATTCTGCCACTGACCTGTCACCCTGTACCAACTCGCTGAATTTCTTCCTCATCTCAGACTCTACTGCTGGAGGGAAGTACTTGCGGTCAAACCGCACCCAGAATTCAGAAATCGGCATCAAATCCCGCTCCTCAGCGGTGGTCACGGACTCCCACCACTGTAAGGCTGCCCCTGACAGACGAAAAGTAGCCAGCATCTGTTTCTGCACCTCTGTACCCTCTAACATGCGCAGATGGCGCTGGATGTTCTTCTTCCAGTCACAAGCCTCAACCACATTGGTGCTACCTCGAAACTCAGGTGGGTGACCCTTCTGAAAGGTCTCCCTCACTCGCTGCCAAGATGGTGGCCCCACTGGAGCCTGAACTGCTGGAGCCAATGGAGGCGGTGCCTGGGGCTGTGGAAAATGAGCTGCCATAGCTCGCATCGCTGTCGCGACCGCTTGGGCCACTATCACTGCCACCTGAGTGGTAGAAATCAACTCGGCCGGTGGTGGTGGTGGCGGTACCTGTGGCTCCTGGCGAGCCTCCCTCACCTCATCTCTAGCCTCAGCCCTCTCCGCTCTCTGTCTCTTTGGCGGCATCTGAAATAGATTGAATTGTATAAGTACACAATTTATACAAAAATTAATAGCAGGAATACGATATCTCACAAGCGGAAAATATAATCAATAGTCCTAATAATAGGGCTCTATAACAACCGAACGCTACGCTGAAACGTAGAAAGCCGTACAGATCCTAAGGACAACTAGAACCTGATGCTCTGATACCATCTGTGACACCCCGCCTAATTAATCCCGGGTGATCAGTACTAAATCAAGTTAGAACAGGTTTCTCATTTGGTCCATTCTTAGCATCACTGTCGTTTTATTTAATTTACTAACCACCTAAGTGAGAAAAATAGACTGGTGTCAATTTTTATCTTTCATTAATTAAACAAAAACCCATGCGGAAAAAATACAACAATAAAACAATCACAGATAAATAACTAATCATTCCACAAGTAAAATTTATTAACCGAATAAACCATCGGTCCAAATAAAAATCCCATAAAGACAAGAATAAAATCCCAACAAGTCTAAGAAATAAATAAATGGAAAGTGAGCGACATGCTCGAATAAATAATAATGAGTCTCTACATTATGAATGAAAGAAAGAGGCGTCTATCAAAGGTCCCGCAACATCCACATATGCTGCAGCAACGGACTTCCTGGAATCGAGTCAGGTCTGGCGTCCCTGTGGCTGGACACCTAAAAGGTTTTTAAAAAGTTTTTTTATAGCAAGGGTTAGTACCCAAAACATTTGAAAACATTTAGCAAATGATTAACTTGCAGTAATAATAAAACTGCATGCTCTACATATTTTAGTTAGTGACGCACTCTCTTGAGAACTTCCTTGCCCCTCCTCTAATGTGCACCACTAACGCTTTAATTATCACCAAGTTATCTAACTCATGACTAGATAATTATTAAAGTCTCCTTGAATCCCTTCTACTCTAATTTGAGTAACTGTGATGATGATTTTTAAGTCATTAGCACTATCAACTTAATTAAATTATTTCCCTTTTTAATTCATATAACTACTTCACTCGTTATACGTATACAACAACGCATGCTTGTATTTATTTAGCCCGTATATAATAATTACCTAATTATATACTTAAAATTTATTGCAGCATTCACACACATACTGGAATACATAAAACACTAACATCCACCCGAGTAAAAATACTCCCCGGATAAAATTTCTCTAAAGTGCTAGTACACTAGGTATATTCGCATATCCTAGTTATCCAAGTTAGATTCGCTCACTAACTTGGTTTAGTATACGATTGGAGGCGGTCATATTCCTTCCCGGAAAGTGAGATGCCCCTCACCCCCTGTAACGGACGCTATGACCTGGGAATCTACTCGCCCTACTCCTCAAGCTAGGGGATTTATCCACTGCGCGTAACCTCCCCCTATAGAACTAAAGTATAATAATATCTAACCACTGATTTTAAGGCATACACTATATATATATACTATCACACACCGTATATATATATACATACATAAAAATGTTCCAGCTACACCGTGTACTAAACCCGTGACACAAGACTATTCCATTTTTATTAAGAGGTTATTACCCAACTCGAATCATTAATTAATTTGCGCATTAATAATTTCAGTTACTTTTGATGTTGACCTCACCATTTAATTGGACTCAATCACATAGCCCGAATTAACCTCACCCGAGTCTAAATCCCGACTCTAAATTTCTTAGTTCATTACTACGTAATATAATTCACCTCGATGTCACTCAACCAATTTTTGACGTGTCATCCAAATTTCCCCTCCCATCTCCTAATTAATTCACTCACATTTAATTAGGTATACCCCATGCATTAATTTCTCAACAATAATTAACTGCATAACAACTTTTTATATAAATCTCATTCTATATAAATAAAACTGGGCGAACTGTCCGTGTCTGCCGACCGTCAATCGATCGACTTCATGGCGTCGATCGATCGATCGAACAGGTACTCGTCTTCTTCGCGAAGACGGACAGCCATGGGCGAAAATCTGCAAACCCTAATTTCCTCCTACACTGAAACTAAGTCTCTTTTAGCATTTGTACATATTAGGAAACTCATTAGGGATCTCCAAAATATTCATCAACATAAATAATTCGTCCATTTACTCCAGTTTCTAAACTTGGGGAAAGTTCCATCATAAACCCTAGGTCCATTTATACCCCAAATTTCATCATCAAATTCGTTTTCAAATATGCAGACATCATTCTACCAGATATGCAATAACTCACCATTATCAGATTTTACAAGAATCATCACCCCAAATTTCGTAAATCAGAATTTTTGTTTTCAAAATCCCATGTTCATTCCATTAACACCCAAAAACGGATTTCTACATAATCACTACACATGAATATGAATCGAAAACAGATTTAATGCTATTGCAAGTTATCCACTTGCCTTAAGGTTCGTAGAGTCTGAATTGGAGCTAAATCCCAAGGTTGAAGATGACCTTTGATGGCTCTCTTTGATCCCCAATTTGGCTTTGGCTGCTGTTAGGGTTTCCTAACCCTTAATTTGCTTTCTCTAATTAAGTTCAGCCACCCCCTCCTTTCTTTTTATTAGATTAATTAACTTAATCCCGTTTTTTGACTAATGGGCCAAGCCCAAGTGACCCAAATGTCCCCGAGTGGGTCCGGCTATGTCTAAAAACGTCCCGTGACCCGTTTACTACCCCCGGGTACACTTTTCCGACTATTTCGGCCCATCCGGACTCAACTGTACCCTCAGAATTTGCATCCGAGTTAATTTCTAAAAAATACTTATCCCCACCCTATGTAGTCTATACCGACTTCCGAATGTGATAAGTACATCCTCGTCACTAATACTCGAGACGACGTAATTACATTATTACTATTCACTTAGTAAATAAGTTTTCCCTAAATATTAACCATTCAATCCCAAATTAATATTTATATATATTATTCTGTTCTAATTAATTCATTAAATTACAACACACTAAGTAATTTAAAATCTCCGAATTAATTAAATTTTAAAAGTACCAAAAATACGGGGTGTTACATATGTACCTCGAGTATTTACTTAGCTAACTTTTTATGCATTCTAGCTTGTATTTCTCAAAACATTTTCTCTTGTGATGGATTGTGCGATTATTCTATGTCTAATAAGAGATTGACTGTTGTTTGCAAATAAAGAATTTTATGGGTATATTCCTTGCAAACCTTTACGAGACAAAACTCGTCATTTAGGGTAACCTGTAGGTTGAAAGGCTTGTTGCACATGTTAAGTGCAATCGCAAGTGCCCGCAAAAGTGGTACACTTTTGGTTTCTTATCTTTCTCTTTCTCTTTATATTTTGCTCGAGGACTAGAAATGTTTTGTTTGAGAGCGGTGTGATAAGCAACCAAAAGTGTACATTTTATACCCTGAATAGACCGTTTTTAGTTGCTAATTCTCGATAATTTGGGTCTTATGCGTGTAAATATTTAATGTGCAGGCTTGATTCTAGTTGCGGTATCAAAAGTGTTATTTCAAGGCAAATTGCATCAAGAATGGAGCTAATACCATGTCCCGTAACCTTACCCGAGCCTAAATCAGTCTCTAAACCTACCCCGAAGCCCGTGTGTGTTTAGCTTATGCCTTTTTAATTTTTTTAGATTTTTAGTTTGGGTCGTTTTTATTTTAGATTTATTTAGGATTTTTAGAATTTATTTGCATATTTTTCTATTTTTTTTATTTAGTGTAGTTTTATTTTGATTTTGATTTTTATTAGTTTTTAATTTTTATTTAATTTTTATTTTGTCTTATTTTATTAGGATTAGTTTTTAGGAGTTTATTTTTAGTTTTAATAGATTTTACATTTTTTTAGGACTTTAATTTTCATTTTTATTAGATTTTTAGTTTTTATTTCTTTTATTTTATTATTTTAGTTTTTAATAGCTTAGGATTTTATTTTCTTAAGTTTTATTATTATTTTTTTTAGTTAGATTTTATTTTTTAGTTTTATTAATTTTATGTTTTTAGTTTTAATTTTATTTTTTAGGTCCAAATTACAATTAACCTAACACACTCACACCTAACTAACCTACGCACTATCCTACACCTAAACCTAGCCCCTCACCCACACACCAACCCCATACACACTCACACATATAATCATCCCCCCTCCATCTTCAACCTCACCAACCACACTCTCTCACCTCCCTCCATAACCAAAACCCAACAATACCACCACCCCATCATCCTCAAACCTTTTGACCCATAAACCCGCCACCACCAACAGGTGGTGGCTTGACTCGAAACCAACCTCTGAAACCCGACCTACCCGGCGCTCCGAACCCGCGACCTCTCCTGTCACAACCCGTCCTTAATCCCTCACCTTCCCATACCCGGATACCCTTTACCCCAACCCGAGACCAGATCTCCCGAAAACCAAACCCGTCGGACCCGAACCGCCTTCCAACCCGACCCCAACCCAGCAGCCCCCGCCAAAACTAGTAACCCCGACTTCCACCTGACTCGATCGCGATCCCCCTCCGCCGACCATTAACCCGTTGATCAACACTCCCACTCCGATAATTACCGGAGCAAACAAACCCCAGCTGAACCCGACCTGCTATACCCACTTTCAAACCCATTTAACCCCTTTTAACATCTTTCCATTTTACCCCTTTTTATCATCAAGCCAACTCGTGTTTTTTCTACAGCATAAACACAAACCCAAAGCCAAAGACCAAACAAATAAATCCACATGTTTTAAAAGCCATTTTACCCAATACCCAAAATACCACCAACTAACCACTTATCCCTTTTTCTAAAAATGACCTCATAACCAAATCAGATTTTTATATCCTCCCATACCCCATGCTCCTCTCACCATTTTCATGCACACTCATCCCAATTATCCATTTTTACCCCTAGCCCCATTGGCACATATAAATAGAAGACTTAAGACTATTTGAAGGGGGATCTCAAATTTAGTTTTTAAAACTCTTGTATGATAAATTTCTCTACACTCCTCTATAGAGAGTATTTGAATTTTTAGCAAATATCCCAATATAGAGTTGTGTAGTGAAATTTATCTCTATGATGAATTCTACCCCACCCCACCCCTCTATAGTGAATTTTTGCATTTTTAGCAACTATTTCAAAATAGATTGATGTAGTTGAATTCATCCCTTATGGAAGGTAAACTCTAATCCATTCCTTTATGTTGAAATTTTGCATTTTTAGTAATTATCTCAATATAAAGTAATGATCTATAATTTATTTCTTTGAATGAGTTCTAATGTACAATTTTATAATGTTAGGATTTGCATTTTTAGCAAATCTCTTTTATTATTTAATTGTCCATTATTAATTCATACATTATCCTTTTTTTGTAGTTTTTATTTTAGATTCAATAAATACATTTGTGGGTGATTATAATTGAGATATTTTTTATGTATAATTGAAGAGTTGCTCCAATTCAAGTACAAATGGGTTTGATCAATTTCTCTTTAATATCTCATGATTTAATCCTCACATGCTCTTAATTCTTTGCTTTTATTTTTGGATGATTATTATTGAGGGCTAATCACCCATTCATGGGATGTATTTTGAAGCCCTCATGAGTCCAATTTAGTTAGTTTACTTTTTAGCATAATTTTGTTTACCTCATTTTTTTTATTTGCTTTTACATCTTTGTTAGTACTTTAAAAATTAGTATATAGTTAGTTAATTAATAATCCCTTGAAAAATCCATAAAAAATATAAAAAGCAAAAAGAGAAAGAATATAATAAAATGCAAATGAATTTACACCTTTGTCTTGTCATATTTTGTGTTACATCCTTAGAGTTGGATTGATACTCCCTTACTTACCCTATGCATATTTTGAGTTTATTTGTAGGTTCAAGGGAATTTTGATAGAAAAAAAGTTGCAACAACGACAGCAAAAACACATTAGAAACGTAATTTCTTAGTTATCACTCCTTAAAGTCGGGTTCCAGCGATCATTAAGTAGTTTTCTATAATGTAGTGTCACACTAAATTAATAAATAAGTAAATAATTGACTTTTGGTCGCGGATCGACTAATTTATTAACATTACTATGTTAAGTTAGTATTTGTCTTTGTTATATTTTAGGATGGTTTTATGACACGTAGAATGTCCCTTTTAGGTTAAAACTTTGGATTTTATGCCTACCGGGTTAGTATAGGGTGTGGGTATTGTTTTGGCCTAATTGGAGGTGTATTTGGGCTCTTTAGGTAGAGGTCCATATTTGGTCTAATCCTAATTTACGGATTAAGAAAATTAGAAACTAATTAGACTTAACCTAACCCTCATTCCACTCACTAGAGAGAAACCTTAAGACTCAAGAGAAGGTGTCAGGGGGAGAAGAGGATTTTGGAGGGTTTGGCTTGAGTTCATCACCTAAATTGATTGAGGCAAGTCTACTTAGTGTTTTATTGTGATTGTATTTGTGTTATAATATCTTTATTAATTGAAAACTAAACTATTCAAGATATAATTTGATGTTAGTAATCAAATTATTAAATTCCCAATTAACTTAATTAAATAGTTTAAGTTATTAACCATGTTAAGCATATATTCTGAATTGAATGGAAATTCTCATGATTTAGGGTTAGAATTGGATTAAAATTGTTAGATTCATGTTAGATAATTGAAACCATAGAAAAAGCCCTTATTAAGTTCATAAACTCATATGAAATTGAGTTTTGATGGCTAAATTCATAAAACTAACAAAAATATGAAATTAAACATCTAAAACTTGTTAATTTGGGGTAAAATATATAAATATAGAGTTGTATTGGTATTATACCACTTATAGTTATTGGACATGGATTATTATTGACTTTAGAGGCTTGTAGGATGAGTTAGGTTTTGAGTTGTCTGCCATTATTGATGCTTGATGCTTTGGTAAAACACTAAGGGGAGAATTGATTCATGCGAGGGACGAATCGATTCGGTTAGTTGGGAGAATCGATTTAGGCCAGGATCAAATCAATTCGGCTGGGGCAGAGTACAAAGACGGGTTTCTTTAAGGTTTGTTTTGGAACCTAGTTCATTTTCCACTTTGAGACTCATGAGTATAATTGAAATCATAGTAAAGAGGTAGGTTAGGGAAATTAGACCTCGGGTTAGTAACCTTAGGAAGTTGGGACGGGCCTATATACTTCAATTAATGATTGGTTCGTAAATAAAATAATTAAGCATTTATGTTTGTTAATTCCTAGAGATGGGTTTATATTTTATTGGTGTGACTTATGTGAAACATAACATGTGTGAGTGCTCGTGGGTTCAGTATTAGAGGGGATATCATTTATGGGGCGCGTACGACGTCGACCATGCTAGTACCCCGGTGATAGAGATGAACTTTACCTTGATTATTTTACCCCAAACACTATGTGATGAAAGTACTCGTGTTATCTTGCGATGATAAAACGAGAGTGGGCTTGGGTATGGGGCTATATAATTTATGTGAAGGTGTAATGATTATCCCTTGTTGATACTTTGGGGTTACAGGTGTGGGAAAACCTATAACTCTACCTAGTAGCACGAGCGATCCCCAAAGGTGTTAGGGATAGGCCTTCATTATGTGCGGACTTACGTGTAGCCCATTTATTATATACATGGTTAGGACCGTACTTATGTGGATGTTAGACATAGTGGTTGTCTTTCTTTACCCATTTATACAATTGAGATATATTGTGTAGTATTATTGTGGATCTATTAATTATATTCAATTAAGATGAATAATAGTTATGTAACACCCTGTGTTTTTATTAACTATATATTTATTAAATAATTGGAATTTTCGAGAAAAATAAATTTTTGAATTTAATAATTTTTATTGGCTAAATATGTTGGTTATGATTTTAGAAGAATAAAACTTCAAGCGGAATTAAAATCGGAGTTAAAACGGATTTTATATTGATTTTATAATATTTTGCCTTATGGCGTTTTTAAGCAAAACTGTCAGTTTTTCGGGGTGATCGATCGATCGACGCCTGGGCATCGATCGATCGATGCCTTCAGAAAACGTGCGCTGCAATCCATTTTTGAACGAATTTGACTTACTTTAAAACTCTTTCTCTTATATATAGTTAAAGGGACGGGGCTAGATTTTTAAACACTCATTTGTGAAAACCCTAAGAGCAGAAAACTCTATTTTCTCCATCTTCTTCTACCTCAAAACCCTAGCCACCATTAAAATAACTTTTCAAGCTCAGTTTTGAAGGCCAAGGCTAATCTGTCCCGAGTCGGTTCAAGAGGTGATTTTGAACCATTTTTCAAGAGGAACACATTCACGTAATCAGATTTTTCTGTCGAACTAATCCCAGGCATGTTGACCCTATTCTTTTCCTTTAGTGTTATCTGTCTTGATTGTAGCCTCCATTAAACTCATGTTTTCTAAAATAAGATATGAATATAAAGATTGAAGAGATAAATTTCGGGGTTGTTTTACATGAGAAAAATTAATGATACCGAATACTTATAACTGTGTATTCTTTGGGTTGTGTCGGTGTAATCGATTTTGCTATGGGCATGTGCATGTAGAGGAGCCCTTTTAAAAGTAAATTTTGATATTTCATGTGAAAATCCTAGTTTAATTTAATTTCTTGTGTTGAAAAATAAGGATCATGATAAGACTTGCATGTAGCGATTATTCTGAAAATCATAATATTTCGGTGTCTTTGATTTCCACTTTTTAAATTAAATTATTTAAATGGGAAATTAGTGTTCTTATGAATGTTATTTTAATTTGGAATTGTGTTACTTTATGGAAATATGTTAATATTTCGGAAAGGTTGGGTATGGTAGATAATTGGTTTTCACCCCTGTTATAGTACACTTGTTAGGTATGGGACTAGTAAGTGGGTCTTAATTACGATTTATGCTAATTAGGTATGGGACTAGGTAGTGTAAGTCTATGCGGGTTATATAATTTGGGGTGGGGGTTGATTTTCTATATTATACCTTTGTTGTGATAGCCTAGGATTGACATCTAGGTGGAGTGAAATTTTATAATTATTCTTTACTTAGGATAGGACGATATTGTGTTTTAGGAACCCTTAGTTTGGACTAAAGGTTATTTTGAGGATTTTCACGTCGCTTTTAAGGGTGGGGGAAATTATTGTGATTAATGAAAATAAGGAATGTGGAATTTAATATCGCAGGACTAAAACGGATATTAAAAATTTATTGGCGACATAATGTGTCTAGGGCCGACAATTTGAACGGGTCAGAGGACGAGTTATGTCGTGTCGTGTGTGGAACATTGTCATATCGCGAGGGTCACAGGATAAAAACGGACCAAACGGCGGACTTGACAAGGGGACGGGTTCGTGTGTGGAACCTTGTCATATCGCGAGGATCGCAAGATAAAAATGGATCAGACGTCGGATTTGACAAGGGGACTGGTATTGGTAATATTCTTCACGGTTAAATTAATTAAATTTAACATTGTGGGAAGGTGGGTTAATTAAAATTATATTGGTGTGGCTTTTATTAAAACCTTGCGGGTAATTGTGAATTTATTTATGGTGATTAATAATCTCGAAATTAAAATATTCTATTGTTATAGTCGATATATATAGCACTATTGTCTGGGTTTAAGGACCCTATTTGAGGAGAGTAGCCGGTTTATATGCTCGGGGCTTTGGCTCTGACACATGCGTTGACTAATCTTTTTCAGGATTTTTGAGAGTTGCTGCATAGGATTCATTGGAGATTTTTTGGAGGTGCAACTGGATTTATGTTACTGCTTTAGTTGTTGGATTTTCTCTTTCCATTCACTCATTTTATTTATGAGACTATTTTGGAGTTATTGGGCCTTTTTGGTTCCAAAGTTGTTTTAAGTTTTCAGTTGGATTGATTTATTTCATTATTGAGATGTTGGGAGATTATGTGATAGATTTAATCGCATTTTGGACCTTTATCGGTTGAATGTCATTTCATATTTGGGTTTGATTAAAATAAATTATATTGTGAATTAAAATTTGATGTCTCGTATATGTCACATGCTAAGGATGGTATTTTATTTACTCACGCCCGGCTTAGTTTTGGTGGCGGTCGACGCCAGAAATAGGCGGGGTGTGACAAGTTAATCACGGGTGCACTTGGACATGGGTGTAGATGCATATGATATTTAGGGTGTTTAGTTTGGGTTAAACTTAAACGCAACTAAAACAAGAGAGAAAGATGTAGTTATATTTTAGCTCAATTTAAATTATAATATTACTCTTCGTAGACTTTTTGTTAACGTTATTGTTGACTTTACTTTTCAGCACCTAGGATGTCGTTGCCTCCTCAAGCTTGATATCTTTATTTGCATCTTCATTTGTTGCTACTCATTTAGGATGTAGGTGTCGAGCCATTGTGCTCACTCTCTTTATTACTCTTTATATACACTCAAATCGAATTTTTGTAGTAGTTTCATTTCAATGGTTTGGATTATGTTGATACAATCCAATGTTTTTGGTTTTAGACTTTATTACTGTCAACGATGGTATAATATGCGTATGGGTTTCCATTAACTTATGCTCAATTATTTACTTTATGTATTTTACATCATTGTCAGTCATGATTATAATGGTACTTAATTGTATAAACTATTGTATTATTTATTTTATATTTTATCAACATATTACAGATTTTATGGGGTGTCATAGTTTTCTTCACCAACAAGAAATTAAATTTTGGAACACACTTTGAGGCAAGTTGATTTCTACTTTTATCCTTTCATATGAGTATTTGTTAAAATTCACCTAAACCTAATTGTAGTAATAAAATCAATTAAAATACTTAGGAAATTGTGTACTCATAACTTATTTTTGTAATTAGGTGAATTATGATATTCTTATATGTTGATCCCTAATAAATCATAGAAATTTAATATTTCCCATAAAATATGAGAATGACATCTTAAGGTTTGGACCCCGTTCGTAGAAATTGATTATTTGAGAATAGAATGGGGATAATATGAACTTAATTTAGAATTCAAAAATCTTAATTTTTCACATGCTTATTAAGGTTACACCTTATGTTTTAAAGGTAGTACTTTTGGTAGTTATGTTCCAAATTGATGAAATTTAATGTGAGGACCTCATTCATGATGTAACAACTTATTTAAAAACATTTTAGATGAATTTTGGCACTTGATATACAAATGAGAACCTTATGATGAAATACATCCTTGTGAGTTTAATTACATGTATCTCTTTACGCAAGAATATATTACGAGCCTTACTTGAGATATTATTGTTGTTAATATCAAATTTATTATGTAGAATATAAAAGGAGTAGGATATAAGTTGTGTTGGTTATTGGTTTGGTTGTTGGATGGTTGTGTTAGAGTTAATTATAAATTTTGGACATGTAGACATTGAATTCCTTACCTAACTGTCTCATAATAAACCCTTAATTAAATTTGTCTTAACAAAAACCTTATATAAACGGAAGTGTATCGAGAATTCCTTGTTTAGGTTTCATTTTGGTGAGATGTCTCACGCGTGGAGTTTAGAGACTAGTAGGAGTGTTGACTCAAACCTTTAATAAAATAAACATTCTTTTAATTTAATGTTTTACATTACGAGAAGTCACTTGTAGGATTATTATCCCCTTAGATCCTTATGAAATGGACTAAAGCGTATTGATGACTCTAAGTGGTAGTAACCCGAGGGTGGGGTAATTGGGTTTTGAGGTTATATCACGGAGTGATAAAATACGCATTAAAATTGTGAATATTTTTAATAAACTAACATGTCAAACGTGAATGAATTAGGTGATTGTCGAGGAGGAACACCGCTATATTGAGATACTCGATGAGCAAGATTTATTACGATGTGTTATTGAATCGCATTATGTGTGGAGTTTCGACGCTGCATAGAAGGGTGGCTACGGGTTACTGGTGCTACAAAACAAGCGGCCAATGAATATGTAATGGCGTACTGGCATGGTATTGAGATGGCAAATGGGAAGGGGCGCACGCCGGTTATGTGTTGAATAATTAATTAATCAAGTGATTTTAGATAATTCTAATACATTGTGAGGCTACATATATATAACTGCTTTGAGTTGCATAACTAAGCATCTTGCTAGAGGTTTGACCTATATCTTTTATATTGTGTCTTCAAGTGTTATGGAATTCCTCAATCCATCTAGAACTAACTATTTATCTCTTTCATCTAGGACATCAGCTTCAGAGACCGTCGCCTCCAACCTTTATAACTTATCGCCATGGTTGTCCACCTTACCAGCTAACCCGGTGTTGCTCGTCTCAATCCCCATGAGCCTCGACTTCCCCACCCGAGAGCTCACCCCCTTGTACTTCCCTTGTGATCCACCCCGAGCACTCTCCTTAGTGTGTCTGTAGCCAGAGACGCCTTGTCCACATCAGATTGGGAGTCGTGAACCTCCTTAAGCTTTGCCTAAAACGAAAAAAAGGACACGATTAGTTAAGTTAATAAAAAAATTATAACATAATTAAAAAAATTAAACAATTGGAAGATATTTTTACAATTGAGTTTGCCACGCTCGGGGGCACCTCCTTATCCTTGCCATTTTTCATTCGAATTTCCCCTAGGGCCACTCCCCATATCCTGCAATAAAATAATGCAGAATTAGTAAGTAACGAAATTAATGCTAAATTAGAATAACATAAAATTAAAATTAAAGAAAATTAAAAACTTACCATCTTGTGCTCCACCTCGGCGTAAGACGTACGCCCGGAGTAGTGCAGGACGACCTTTTTGGCTCGATTTGCCATCCCCAATTGACGAGATGTCAATTGCCGATCCTGGATATCATTGTCATCAAACTGTTGCCAGCTTGCCAATGGGATCGGCTCCTTCGACGGTACCGTGTCACGGACCCTTAATATGGACTCCTGGTCCTGCCCAACGTACTGTGCTCTAATGTTTTTCTTCCACGTTTTGTATTGATCTCTCAATTGTTCGAACATGGAGTTGCAAACATGTAGGGGCAGGACAAATTATTCTCGTTAAATAAATACAAATCAAAAATAAAGGTAGTGTTACTTGTATTTAAATTATAAAATATAATAAAATTTAAATTTAAATTTAAATACAAAATAAAAATAAAATGATTAACTACCTGTAGTGCCCCCCAGATGGCCAGCTTGAACTCGACGAGCACCCTCCTCCAATCCGTTGTAATACCCCGTAATTTTATGACTTTTAAATTGAAAATAATTAAAAGTTAATGGGCCAAATTATTGTGGATTAATTAATTAGTTAGGATTAATCTGGATTGAATATTACTGCTAGTAAGAGTAATATATTATTGAATATTACTTAATGATATATAAGTAATACGTGAATATGATAATTATGAATAGTGTTGTGAGATACAAATACGACAATTATAGAACTTAAGTTGGGACGCGCTTATGAGTCGTGTCGGGAATAAAGTTGTGTAATAAAATATAAATTAATTAAATAACATTCGAATCATCATTTTGAGTGCGTCGTTGATTTCGAAAGCGTTGAAATAGGCAGAAAAACATATCCGGGTGTTCGATTTGGGTTTCGGGTCAATTAGAAGATGAAAGGACACCCCGAATGAGCATTTTAGTCATTTGGCTTGGGAGATGAATAGTATCCACATTTTTTGTCTTTTAGCTAGCCTTGGAGACTTGTTATATAAGTGGGTTTACACTCTACGTAAGGTTCATTTCATTTATTTTCATTTATTTTCATTTGTGAGTTCTTTGAGAGAAAGTGAAGAGACTTTGAGAGAAAAGAAAAGTCACCTTGAAGAAGAAGAAGAGTCATATTGGGCAATAAAAGGGGACAACCACCACAAACCACCATCTCTACACCTTTTACCATCACCGAAAAGTCACCGGAAAAAAGAAAGAGGAGGTTCTAACATTATCTTCTCCAAAGGTTCAGACCTACACTAAGAGACAAGTGATTATTGCTCTATTTTAGTGTTTATAATATCCATGTTATAATAGGATTTTCTTTGGGATTATGAACTTATGAATTTGGGATTAAAATGATTGATAAATCTTATTTAATGGATATGCAAATTCATGTAGTTGATAATTCACATGTAGAGGTTATGAACATGATGAACTTGTTAGGATGAACATATAGAAAAAAATATGTTTACGGAGAAAATGAAAAATGATGATACGTATTGCATGTAGATGAATCCTACTCATGATTGAATATGAAATTTGATGATTTAGAGAAGGAATCATAATTCTAAATTCTGGGTTTTTAAGGTGTATAAAAATGGAGAATTTAGATAAATGAAAATTTGAGAGTTAATTGGGTTTGATGTTAATTATCATATAAACTTGGTGCTTTAGATGTTTTTCCTTGTATTATAATTACCCACAATCATGTATAAATGATGTTGAGATATTTGGGATTCGTTAGAATGTATTTCATGTGAGTTTAGGTGAAAGAAAATGGATAAAATGCATGAAAATTTGTTAAAAATGGCGAACATTGTAAGATAATGTTATAACTGTTTTAAGAGGAAATTGGGAGTGTGCCTGCTCTTTTATGTATAAAATCACGTTCTACACAACTTTACAATTTTAAGTTTTTTCAAAATCGGAGTAGAAAAGCCTCAAATTGTAATTTTATATTTCTGGGCAGAATGTACCTTTATCGAAAAATGGGGGTTTGGAAAATGGTAATTTGGCCCATGATGAGATTTTATTGATTTTGGTACATTAACAAGGAGCGAGGGACTTGGGTTAATGTTGGAAAATTATTTGGATTTGAGGATTAAATTTTGTGAGAGATATCTACATAATTATATTACGATTTATAGGAGAATAATCGTTATATCAAGTACGGATAATATTTATGATATATTTACGGCTACTTGGGTCGGATAAAATATTATGTGATTAATAACTACATAATAAAATATACGATGATAATCGTGATTACCAAGTACGGGTGGTATTCGAGAAATACGACGGGTACTTCTATTGATACCAAAATTAATATGCTGATGTGGACGAATCATACGAAGACACTTGTCAATCTACGTGGTACAATAACAACGAGGAAGTTCATTTCCTCGACCAACTCATGTTCTCCCCGAGCAACGAGGATATACCGAGGAACTGCAACACTCCGAGGTACTCTAGCGCTCCGAGGAACTCCTGAGCAACGAGCAACTAAGGCGGTCCGAGCTGCATCTCGGCCGTAGTATTAATTGCCAGAAATGTCAACAGTTCAAC
The DNA here is from genome assembly GCA_949130495.1 of Sambucus nigra. Lineage (NCBI taxonomy): Eukaryota > Viridiplantae > Streptophyta > Magnoliopsida > Dipsacales > Adoxaceae > Sambucus > Sambucus nigra. Next base: position 763,140,042 of record OX422208.1, on the reverse strand, counting down.
TATTCATTGAATGTTCATCATCTTGACGCACACGCTGCATTAAATGTATTACCCTTTCATATGTATTCTCATTTAATGTATCGACCCATTAATGTACAGCCTAAGGGCTATAAATACCTTGTATCACCCTCATTCATAGGGACCAGAATTTCTGGATTGAACTTGTAATCGAGAAGTCCCAAACACTCAGCAATAATATAACAGTGGACGTAGGCCATTCTTATAAGGATGAACCACTTTAAAAATCTTTGTCTCATTTTATTTATCTGTGATTGAAAAATTAGAGCGATCTAATTTTTTACATCAACAGATTGGCGCCGTCTGTGGGAACGACTGTTACTATCGTTTTTCACCAAAAATCATTTATCATCAATGGCAGATAATCCAGAATCCAGTAATAGAAATGCTGGAAATGTTGGAAATCCTCCGAATCCATCTGCACCTCCAGATCTGGCCGGAATTATGACGAATCTGGCTGAAGGACAAACCGCCATGCAAGAAACAATGAGGCAACTCATTCAAACTCTTCACGGCGGTGCACCTACCCATTCAAGGCAAAGGAGTGATCGTGGGCAATCGCGATCCAGGCGTACTGGGTCATATCGTAATGAAGACTCTAATGATTCTTCTTATCAACCTGGGCGAACTTCATCGATACGGGCTACGGATACAGAACAACATATCACCCTTTCTCCGGAGAGAACTAGCGCCCTGGAAAGATTAAGCAAGGCATCTCCTTTCAGTCGGTTAGGACCAAGGAGAAATATGAGTCCACCTAGAGCCCCATCGAGAAGCTTTCGACCACCATCAGGTTTGAGAGAAGGATCAGCACAATCAAGACCAGTTACTCGTCAAGATAGATCTCAGGAAGCTACGTCAGAACAATCAATTGCTCGGACTAAGCAACCCGAGGAAGGAAATGAAGCATGGAAGGGTTCCATTCAGCGATTGGAGGATAGACTTGGAGAAATGGTTAAAGAAAGGAATCCCTTACAGAGAACTTTTGTTCAAGGGACACCTTTTGTACAGGCCATTGTGAATTTTCCTACACCATCGAAATTCAAAGCACCTGTAGTGACCCCCAAATATAATGGAAAGACAGATCCTGTTCTTCATATAGAACAATACCAAGCTGCTGCCGACATATATGCCGTCCCCGACGAGATGAGATGTAGAGCATTCTCGGGAACTCTTACCGGATTTGCACAGATATGGTACAACAATCTTCCTCGGGGTAAGATTTCGACTTTTATTCAGTTAGCCGAGTTGTTCATTGGTAATTTCTGTTTTGGAGCAAAGCCGGTAAAGAGAGTAGCGCACTTGTTAAGTGTTAGACAAAAGTCTGGTGAAAGTACTAGAGATTACATAACTCGTTTCAATAACGAGAAGTTGGAAGTCATAGATACGAAGAAAAGACAGCGATCACTGCTTTGATGAGTGGATTGTTGCCTAACAAGTTATATTATACTTTGGCCAAAGATCCACCTAAAACTATGTCGGAGTTGATGGCAAAAGCGGCCAAAATCATGAATGCCGAGGAGGCTATGGCTGCGAAGAAGAATATGGATAAAGAAACCAAGGTGGAGGTTGACAAATCTAAGAAGAAAGAGCAAAAAGGTAATGGTGGTGACAAGCACTCCAAGAATAATAGGACGTCATGGGAAGTCCTAAAGAAATATGATAATTATACTCCATTGAAGATGGGTATTAATCATGTTTTAGAAGAAATCAAGAATAACGAAGAAATCAAGTGGCCAGATAAACTGAGGACCAATCCTGAACTGAGGAATAGGGCAAAATATTGCGAATTCCATAAAGATCATGGCCATACGACCAAAAATTGCATAGCCCTTCAGAACGAGATTGAAACGCTCATCCGAAGAGGAAAGTTGTCAAAGTATGTAGATCGCAGAGGTGAAAGGAAGAATGATGACAGAACTAGAGATCATTCCAGATCTCCTCGTCGGGCGGAGGAGAAAAAGAAAAGAGATCATGAAGATGATCCAGATGAAGATCCCGATCTTCCAAAGAAGCCAAGACAGCCTGAACGAGAGGTATTTTCCATACGTTTTGGGTCAATTGATTATAATGTTATAACAGGAGGAGATGCTGGAGGGGGAGACCTCACTGCAGAAAGAAAGGCTTATCTCGGAGAGGCTCAAGCCTGCTCATATATTCAACGAATAAATCTTGCCGAGGATGATCGTCCGAGGAAGGTAAATAAAGAGAAGCTAGTTATTGGTTTTTCAAAAAATGATTTGGCATGTGTTCTTTACCCTCACGACGATCCCTTGGTGATCAAAATGAGGATGAAAGATGTGGTGATTTCAAGGGTGTTGGTGGACAATGGTAGTTCGGCAGACATCATGTACTATTCATGCTTTGATAGCTTGAATTTGAAATTATCTCAATTGGAAGCTTATCACAGACCCCTTCTGGGTTTTGCTGGCGAGAAAGTTTTTCCACTTGGGACGATCAAGTTGGACATATTCATTGGAACTTGGCCCGCTTGTCGAACAGAAAGAATACGCTTCTTTGTGATGGATAAGAATGTACAGCCAGCCTACAACATCATCATGGGAAGAGTTGGTTTGAAGAAGTTCGAAGCAGTTCCATCTACAGTGCATCAATGCTTAAAATTATCAACAAACTTCGGAGTAGGAGTTGTGAAAGGTGATCAAAAAATAGCTCGGGAATGCTATTATTCATCTGCCGAGCAAGAGGAGCCTGAAGAATCAAGGAAAAAGACTATTACCTACCAGGTGGAGGAAGGTACAGAAATTGAAACTCTTGATCCCAGGGATGAATCCCAACTTGTAAAAGGACAGGTAGTAGAATCTACAGAAAATATTATTCTGGACGAGGAGCACCCTGAGCGAGTAACTCAGATAGGTTCGTCGTTAGATGCTTCAATAAAATAAGAGTTGATAATATTCTTGAGAAACAGGAAGAAAACTTTCGCATGGAGTCATGAGGACATGCCAGGAATAGATCCAAACTTCTTATGTCATGAACTCAATGTGAATAAGGAGATCAAGCCTGTGAAACAGAGAAGAAGGGTATTTAGCCCCGAGAAGAATCAAGCCATACAAGAGGAGGTCGAGAAGCTCCAGAAAGCCCAATTCATTGAAGATGTGAAATATCCAGACTGGCTGGCAAATGTGGTGATGGTAAAGAAGAAAAACAATAAATGGAGAATGTGTGTTGATTTCACTGATCTCAACAAGGCATGCCCAAAAGATCATTTTCCATTGCCCAGAATTGACCAACTGGCGGATGCTACCTCGGGACATGAGCTGCTCAGCTTCATGGATGCTTACTCTGGCTACAACCAAATCAAAATGAAACCTGAAGACAGGGAAAGTACTTCTTTTATTACCCCTAGGGGAACTTATTGCTATAATGTTATGCCTTTTGGTTTGAAAAATGCAGGAGCGACATACCAGCGGCTGATGAACAAGGTTTTCACCGAACAAATCAGTTGCAACATGGAAGTCTATGTCGATGATATGCTGACAAAAAGCAAGAAAGCTGCAGATCATCTAGTTGACTTAGCTCAGACATTTGATCAATTAGATAAATACCAGATGAAGCTCAACCCAACGAAGTGAACATTTGGAGTACGAGAAGGAATGTTTCTCGGATACATTGTCAATCAGCGAGGCATTGAAGCAAATCCAGATAAGATCAAAGCTCTTTTAGGGTTGAGATCTCCAACAACAAAGAAAGAAGTGCAGAGTCTTAGAGGACGAGTTGCAGCGCTCAACAGATTAGTATCTCGAGCAACTGACAAATGCCTCTCATTCTTTAAAACACTTCGAAAAACTTTTGAGTGGACTGATGAATGTGAGAAGGCCTTTAAAGACTTGAAAAAGTATTTGGGAGCACCTCCATTATTGTCTAGGCCAATAACAGGAGAGAAGTTGTACTTGTATCTAGCAGTATCAGAGAATGCAGTTAGCTCGGCATTGATCAGATTGGAGAATGAAGTCCAGAAACCAATTTATTACACAAGTAAGGCTTTCCGAGGTGCAGAAATCAGGTACCCAAAGTTAGAAAAATTGGCATTGGTGTTAATTGAAGCAAGTAGAAGAATGAGGCCATATTTCCAGGCCCATACCATCGTCGTTTATACCGATATGCCATTGAGACAAGACCTTCATAAGCCAGAGAAGTCAGGAAGACTGATGTACTGGGCAATAGAACTCGGTGAATATGATATTGTATATGAGCCCAGATCATCACTGAAAGGGCAGGCTGTAGCAGATTTTATAGCAGAGTTTACATACCCTGATACCTCCGAGGAACAAAAGTTGCTCGCCGACCAACCTGTGGATGTTACAGGATCAACAGACATAAATCCGGACCAACCCCGGTTGGTAAAAGGACTTATGGATGTATAAGGATCATCAACTTCAAACTCAGACCAGCTCCGGTTGGTAAAAGAGCGAGAAGAGATGGTTAACGAGGAGCGAAAAGTGTCAAGGGAGGATGAAAAGAAGCAACAAATATTTCACCGAGGAACCCTGACAGATAGGGAATTTGAAGACGGGTTACCCATATGGAGATTATATGTAGATGGCTCATCTTGCATAGCAGGTTGCGGCGCAGGAATTGTTTTGAGCACCCCAGATGAGATTGATATGGAATATGCTTTACGATTCCAATTCAAAGCCTCTAATAATGAAGTTGAGTATGAGGCCATGATAGCAGGGTTAAACTTAGCAAAAGTTATGGAAGCACAACAAGTGATGGTATTCAGTGATTCTCAATTAATTGTGAATCAGATGACGGGAATATATGCGATTAAAGGAGAGTTAATGATCAAATATCACGCAAAGGTGATGAAGTTGTTAATAGAATTTGATGCCATTCAAGTGGTGAGAATACCGAGGATGGAGAATGTACAAGCAGATGCACTGGCCCGACTAGCATCAGCAACTCGTACCGAGTTGCGAAGAACCATACCGATTGAAGTATTAGAAGGTCGGAGCATAGATGAAGACCTGACAATGAATGTAATTACCCTTGATTTAGGACCATCTTGGATGGATCCCATCAGGGCATATATTGAAGAGGGAGGATTGCCGGAGGATAAGCTCGCTGCCAAGAAACTGAAGTATAAAGTTGCTCGGTATGTGTTAACTAATGGTATTTTATATAGACGAGGAATTATGGCAGGTTTGCAGAGATGTGTACATCCCTCCGAGGTGAAGGAATTGATTGAAGAAATCCATGAAGGGTCTTGTGGAGCTCATGTAGCAGGTCGAACACTTTTACAAAGGGTAATGACTCAAGGATACTACTGGCCAATGATGAGGGCTGATTGTATAGCCTATGCTAAGAAATATGACAAGTGCCAACGTTTTTCCTCTATTCGACGAACTCCACAAGCATTGTTGACACCCATAACTTCCCCTTGGCCATTCGCCATGTGGGGAATTGATTTGGTGGGATCATTATCGACTACCCGAGGAAGATTCAAGTACCTCATCGTCGCAGTAGACTATTTTACTAAGTGGGTAGAAGCTGAACCCCTCATCGACATGACGTACGAGAAGGTATACCAGTTCGTTTGGAAGAATATCATTTGTCGATATGGTCTCCCTCATGCCTTCATCACAGACCATGGAACCCAATTTGATAACGAGGAATTTGCTGCTTATTGTCATCAGTTGAACATTTTGAAGGTCCATTCAGCACCAGGACATCCTCAAAGCAATGGACAGACTGAAGTGACGAATAGAACACTGCTAAATGGTTTGAAGAAAAGGCTAAGTGAAGCTAAAGCTAACTGGATTAACGAGCTACAATCCGTATTATGGGCTTACCGAACAACTCTCCGAGCAGCGACTGGAGAATCACCATATATGCTGGCATTTGGAAGTGAGGCTGTAATACCTGCCGAGTTAGGTCTCCCAACACACAGAGTGCTGAACTTCAATTCCCCAGTCAGCGATTTGATGAGAAGACTGGATTTGGATATGCTCGAGGAAGTCAGAGAAGAGGCAGCCATTAGGAATGCTGCTTATCAACAACGAACAGCTCTTTTCTACAACAAAAGGGTGAGGAAATGCGATTTAAAAGAAGGAGATTATGTGCTAAAGAAGGTAATTCAGAAACACAATAAATTGGAGGCAAACTGGCATGGGCCTTACCGAGTTACAGAAGTTGTTCGACCAGGAACTTACCGAATAGCAACTTTAGAAGGAGAAGAATTCAAGAATGCTTGGAATGCTGAACACCTTCGCAAGTATTATCAATGATGTAAAATGTACAACGGGTTCAACAATATGAATAAAACGATGATGTTTTCACCATTTTCCTCTCCTTGTTTAAAAGTTTTTCGGGGAATACTAGTGTTGTACACTACGCTGCTCGACAGCAAAAAGAAGACAATAGTTCGAAAGAACCAAAAAATATACTCATTTGGTTAGGAGGCGTACACTAGCGTGACCAACTAAGGTTGGTAAGATAACTAGTGGACAAATAGTTCGAAAGAACCAAAAAATATACTCCTTTGGTTAGGAGGCGTACACTAGCGTGACCAACTAAGGTTGGTAAGATAACTAGTGAACAAATAGTTCGAAAGAACCAAAAAATATACTCCTTTGGTTAGGAGGCGTACACTAGCGTGACCAACTAAGGTTGGTAAGATAACTAGTGGACAAATAGTTCGAAAGAACCAAAAAATATACTCCTTTGGTTAGGAGGCGTACACTAGCGTGACCAACTAAGGTTGGTAAGATAACTAGTGGACAAGATAGTTCGAAAGAACCTGATAATTCAATAATCAACTACGGTTGAGGGAAGAACAATATCATTTGATTTGAAAATAAACCAACAAGTTGGTCGAAAGGTAAAATCATTCCAGAAAATATAAAGAATTCCAAACTGAACCAAGTATAGTTGGTCGGTGATCAATTATACTTGGTCGACAAGGATAAATTATCGACCATGGTTGGTCGGGCACATTTTATGAACCAAGTATGGTTGGTCGGGGATAAAAACCCATCAACTGTAGCTGGTCGACAAGCACTTTATACTCATTACTTTATTATTAAGTGATTGAGTAAACTTGATACTTGTAACTTTCTATTAAGTTGGTCGATGAACAACAATATTGTTATCTTTTTAACTTATACATATGAACAGATGTAGAGCATTTTACAAGACAATAGCAATACAGATTTGCAAAATGAAAGTCTTTCATTAAAATTCAAAATAAATTACATGTTACATGAATGTACTAACTATTACATTGAGATTCCTATTCCATGGGTTTCTTGCCCTTTGCTTTTGAAACAGGCTCTTCGCCAGCAGGAGGATCTTCCAGGCAAAGGGGAGAATTAATAAAGTTCAAGTCTTTTAGCATTCTGACATTCATTATTGAAGGTGTATCCATTAGATGCTCGGGACGAGATACTTTGATCTGGGAGTGAAGACTGTAGTCACCAAGGTATTTTGAAATTAAGCTCCGAGGAATGGAACGAGCTGGGATCCATTCCATGTCCAATTTATAAGGTGGTACAGGCAAGTCTAATAACCCAGGAGCATGATAATCCCATAAATAATGCCCTTGCTCCAATTTTAATACACCCAAGGCGTTCAACCACCCCTGCTTATAACCTTCATTATTGGCGTGTTCAATACGAGCATCCAAATGACAAAGGGCCTCATTGTATCCTGCCATCCAAAATTCCCTGGGCTGTTTATGGAATTGGAAGGTTAATCTATCCAATTGTTCGTGAAGGCTCCTGGCAAAAACATCCTTATTATCCAGAGCAGACTTCATCACAGTAAGTTGATCCTCTAAGGATAGGTTTTTCTTGGACATTTCAGATAGAGCCCGGTCTTTTGCGTTCAATTGGAATGCTTGAGTTTCTAACGTCGACTGAGTACGAGCTTCTTCAACATTGCGGCTAAGAACTCTTGATCGACTCCGAGCAGCGACTGGAGAACTTTGCTCCTCGGTAATATTTTGAACAGCTCTTCCTCGTCCACGAGAACTTCTTCCTCGTCCCCGAGCAGCCACAGGAATAACAGATTTTCTTAAGTTGTCCAGTTCTTGCCTTAATTTGGCATTCTCAACTTCTAAGAACGAGAAACCTTCGTCGGTAACTTGCACTAAAGCAGTGGAAGATGACGCTGCAGATTCATACTGTGCCAACTTTTTCTGCAAATTATTGTTCTCTTGTTCCAGCAACTCAGCAATCTGCCTGCAGGCCTCAACTTCACCTTTTAAAGTTCTTTCTCTAACATCGTATCCAGCAAGGATCTTTTTATGGCCTGTTTCAGAAGAAAGCTGTTGATATCTATTTTCATACTCCTTGTGCAGCAAAGCAGTTGATTCATTGTGTTGACTCTAAAGATCTTCTAAGGTACAATGAAGTTCCTCGATCAATTCATAGTAAGCCACACTGTTGGCCACAGCTCGGTCGAGTAAATCCTTCAAGTACCGATAAGCCTCAATTGCTTGTTCTGAGGCGTCATGACCAAGGATGTCAGCTATTTCTGATGTACTAAGGTCTGTATGACCAGCCTTATAATATTCGTGACATTGCTGCATCAGCTTGGTATCATGTGCAGATATCAGTTCCATTCTAGCAACAAACTAAGGATGAGAAAAGGACAACAATCAACAAAAACAAATCATCAACAACAGAGATGAACAAAAATGTATTTTATTAGATCATCAAAAGATTACATTGTTTGATTACAAGTGATAATAAAAGATAGAAATGATACCGAACAACTTCACACATTTTCCTTGTCTCCCAAGACTTTCTCGGGAGGCTGGGACGAGGAGCTTGGTTGCTCGGAGGTGATAGCAGCTTGAACAGCAAGAGTTAAAATTTTGTCAGAAGGAGGAGGCATGGAAGAAATGTCCTCGTTGGCAGCAGGAAGAGAGGCAGGGACTTGATCACCTATGGCCATAGAAGATTCATCAGAGGTAGGCTCATCTTCTTCTTCCTCCACAATTGGTGGGGGAGGACCAGGGAGGTGTAGCTGGAATAGCCCAGAATCTTCTTTGATTTTCAATTCTTGCAGGGCAGCTACCCAGCCATCTCGGAAGTATTTCAACTTCCCATATTGAACTTGGGATGTCATAGCAGCAATCCCCTTGTCCCATCCTTTTTCCCAGCCAGAGCTGAAGGATTTTTTAATGGCGAGCTTTCTTTTTAGTTTCTCCGAGGAGAGCTTCACATCCAATTCTTCCTTTTGGACCTTGATATCTCGCAGGGCGGACAACTCTTCCTCCGCCTTCTTCAGCTTATCTTCAAGCTCTCCAAAGTTCTTGAGCTTGACATCATACTTCTGATGTTCGACCTCTAAACTTTTTACCTTATCCTCCAAACTTTTGGAGATCTCAGCCATCTTCACCTTCTCGGCCTCAACTGTAGACAACTTTTTCTCCCAAATAGCCTTATCCTCACTATACTGTTGGCGAGATTCCTTCAAGGATTGGGTCAAACCCAGCAGAGCATCCTCTACACTTGACGAGGAGCTTGAAGCTTTAATAGCTTCATCCTTCTTCACGATATTATTAAAACAATTCACCAGCTGAACAAAGGAAAAAGTGACAGGTCAGTGCAAAAATACAAGTATTCAGAGAAAGAAAGAAATTCAGAATGTGAGAAATTTACCGAAGCAAGGTGACGAGTAGCTAGGGATGTCAACATATCCCTAGAAATATTTTCATCAATTCCTTGGACCTCGGGTATGATCCAAGTTTTTACCGAGCTCATTACAGAGCTCGGAGGAATGATGGTTGGAACACCAACAACACCAGATGGTGGAGAAGGGACAGTTTCAACCAAATTGACTGAGGATGATTTCCTCAATCTTCTCAAAGGGACTTCAGCAGCTTCAACCAAGGAAGAACTCTTGGTCGGAGAGATAGTAATCACTTCCATAGGAGCAACTTTCTTGCTCGGAGCCACTGGGGGCTTCTCGGCAGCTTTAGAGGGTGCAGCATCCACCTTCTTAGTCCCCTATGGGACATCAGTTTTGCTTTTCTTAGCCCCAGTAACAGAAGTAATGTCATCAAATAGAGCAGGAGGAGCTCTTTTCTTGCCCATTCTCTGACTTAAAGGAAGATGAGAATCTGAAGAAGAATCCTCTGGAGTTGAAGCTGGCTCAACAGGGCGAGCATTATAAGAGGTTGTATAACTCTTATACTGTAACAAATATGATGCAGACCTGATGTGCTCGTCTGCAACGTTCTTATGCAAGCCCCAGATAAGTTTCAGATGCTTAATATTAACCTCTGATTCTTTTGGAGTTTTTCTTTTGCTATCAACTACAAATAAATACATAATGAGATATCAGTCATACATTTTGTCAAACATGATGAAAGCATAATTTCATAAGTAAAATAAAATGAAAAATAAACCTATCCCATTGCCATATGGGGGACACCTGGGACCGTTGTATACTCCATCTCCAACTAAAGGGGCATATTGCCAATTTTTAATAACCAACCCATGTTCAAAATAATCTCTATTTGAGTCAGGGAGGTTAACTACAAGAGCCCTATTCAGAAACCTAGTTTTTAAGTAATAAATATTATCTAGAATGGCCCATTTATAGCAATACATAATTTCAGGGATCCCTATGCGAGTCCCATGAGTTAGATTTAATTTGTACACCCCATTAATTATTCTCCATGAATTGGGGGCTATTTTTGCAGGGACAAGATCAAAATACTGACAAAACTCAAGACACAATGGGTTTGGTGGAAAAGAAAATCCACATTCAGCAATGAATAGACTGGGGAACCAATGTCCCTCAGCCAATCGAAAATAATCTAAAGGCTCAGAAAGAACCTCCAGAGTTACCCAGGAAGGAATGGAAAAATCGGAACGAAATTTCTCAACAGACTCCACAATATAAACCATACTGAATAAAAAAGATACAGAAGAAAGGAAGAAGATCTTACAGGAAGAAAGGAGGTATGTTGACAACGAACGAAAACTAGGATGAACGCACAAGAGAGAAGGAGAAAATAGAAAGCTTGAATGCAGGGAATTGGAAAAAGAAGAAGACGGTATGGTTACCTAAGAAGTTTAAATACTTTGCCTTGGGAAGCGGCGAATGAAATGATTACAAAAAAGAAACTATTGAACTTCCGATGGCTAAAAGGACAAAAAGGGCACTAAGATCGAAGCGCTCTTAAAAGTTCGAAAAAAGGCGGATTCGTTGAATTTGGAAATAAATTCAAATACGATGCTCCTAAAACCCAGGAAGATCATTCAATATTGCCATAAACCGAGAAAGAATGTTCCATACTCCTCAAAGTTTGAAATATGAAACATTGGGGGCTTCTATTGATACCAAAATTAATATGCTGATGTGGACGAATCATACGAAGACACTTGTCAATCTACGTGGTACAATAACAACGAGGAAGTTCATTTCCTCGACCAACTCATGTTCTCCCCGAGCAACGAGGATATACCGAGGAACTGCAACACTCCGAGGTACTCTAGCGCTCCGAGGAACTCCTGAGCAACGAGCAACTAAGGCGGTCCGAGCTGCATCTCGGCCGTAGTATTAATTGCCAGAAATGTCAACAGTTCAACTATTCATTGAATGTTCATCATCTTGACGCACACGCTGCATTAAATGTATTACCCTTTCATATGTATTCTCATTTAATGTATCGACCCATTAATGTACAGCCTAAGGGCTATAAATACCTTGTATCACCCTCATTCAAAGGGACCGGAATTTCTGGATTGAACTTGTAATCGAGAATTCCCAAACACTCAGCAATAATATAACAGTGGACGTAGGCCATTCTTATAAGGCTGAACCACTTTAAAAATCTTTGTCTCATTTTATTTATCTGTGATTGAAAAATTAGAGCGATCTAATTTTTTACATCAACACTTGGGATATGATGAATTCCTAATATGATATAGGTCGTGTGAGTACCTAACACTGAATATGTAGATGATAATGCCTATTTGATTGATTGATGATTATGTGTATGACATACCTAGCTTACTTGCTAATGGGGGAGGTCCGCGCGTGAGGGCAGTCACATCCTGATGAGCCTATATGGGGGGATATTTGACTTATCGCTCGAGAATATAGGACTTAGGTCGATTACCATTAGTGAGAACAATGGTATAGAACGGTCTTTTGGGTGCGTAGGTATGTGCGTAACCCGAAGGCTTAGGACTATGTTCGCCTCCATTATTTGTGATTTAATATTTTCGATTCGAGGGATCTTTACTGAACCTATAGTCCCCTATACAGTGACGAGATGTATTGGGACATGATAGCAGAGTAATGTAGCACCGTAGGTGTGTCTCGGGGTGCAGTATTGTATATATATAATAGAGTGAATGTATATATATACATATGATGATATCTACTGTGTGACTAAAGTAGAATTGAAAGATAATGATATATGGAATTAATTAAGTATGAGAACACTTAATTGAATTGAATTAATAAGGGGCTTATCCATGTTGAATCTAAATAGATACATATGATATTATTACATGTATTGCGAGAGTAATATGTGGGAAGGAATTGGGATATGGTTAGTGGATACACTGGGATGAACTAGTTAGCACGAGACTGTAACTAGTATAGTTTAGAGGTATGATAGGCGTGCACTCTAAATGAGAGGTGAGAATTTCAGTAGATAGTCCGATAAGCTAATATGTATATAATAACTGCTCAATCTAGCATTTATTCACTTGCTATTTTTAAAACTGATTTCACTTCAGGCTCTGACTCGTTTACTTGCACATTCTCCTCTCTCTCTCTCTCTCTCTCTATATATATATATATATATATATATATATATATATATATATATATATATATATATATATATATATCAACAGGGACGCCATCCATAGAGGATCGGGTCTGTTGACGATGCTATGGATGCTATAGAGTTGTGGTCCTTGTTTAGAAGCTTTCATATTCTTGATTCATACTCTGTAGTAGTTGATCTTTCATTTAGGGCATGTCGCCCGAGAGGATTCTAGTTATTTCCTTTCTATCTGAGTTCGATTATATTCTTATGTCAGTTTGGTACATTTGGTATTGTTGGGATTATTGTATTAAGATATTTTACTGTAAAGTTTATTCCAATTGCCTTTAAATTCCATTGTGATGTCTATTGAGTTATTATTCGTTGTGTGAATGGTTTGTATTAAATGTTTTATGTTATTAAAATGGAATTTTTATGAAATTAAATTGGAAAAGTTTTAACAACCTACTTACTTAGATATTAGATGATTAAATATTAAGGCAAAAATATTTTTCGACAATGATGCTAAGAATGAACCAATTGTGTAATCTGTTTTTAATTGGGTATAGGACTGATCACCCGGTATTTAATTAAGTGGGTTGTTACATCCGTGTAACCCGGGCCGACGATCATCTTGAGTAACTCAAGGGCCCTAGCCTGTAAGGTACTTTTATTCTCGATGAGGGACCCTAGTTTGCCCCATTTTAGGGTCCTAGTGTCAAACAAGCCTTCCTCGCCTCCGCTACCGTGTCGCCCTGATGAGACATTTCCTACAAAAATTGTTGTTATTAGTATAAACATGTATATGAGAAAATGATCAAATCCAAATGAATATTGTAGAAGTTAATGACATTGTAAATCTAAATATTGTTTCAATTTTGGGTCATGTCACAGACTTTGAATTAATGCTTAAATTGATTAAAATCTAAATTAGCATATTCACTAACCAAAAACCCAATTTTGATTCAATATAAATCTCTTTGCGTATTTAACAAATTCATCTGCACCTCTGCGAAAGACATCCCCTACTCTATTTGTCTCACCCATCCGCTTTTTATATTTAGGATATTCCATCACAATCACTACAAACAATCATCTATGATGGGTAAGAAGCGTATATTGATGGATTAGTATAAACAAAAGTGTATAAACAAAAGCGCATATTCATTTATTCATTTCTGCAATAAAATTATTTCCAAAATCCTAGCTAATAGACTTGACCTTTGTCTTCCTCAACTTATTTCACCTAACCAAACAGGATTAATTACAGGTAGAGATATTTTTGAAAATGCTATGCTTGCCCAAGAAATGGTTTCAATGATCAACCAAAAGAATTTTAGAGATAATGTGGTGCTTAAGTTGGACATTTTTAAAGCTTATGACGGAGTTTCCTGACTTTTTCTCATTCGCGTTCTCATAAAGTTTGGTTTCTCAAAACAGGGGATAAATATAATTTGGAGGTTAGTTTGTAGTTGTTGGTTCTCAATCACAATCAACGGTACTCCAAGTGGTTATTTCAAAACCTATAGAGGTCTTAGACAAGGAGATCCTCTATCTCTAAGCCTCTTTATCATCATGGCAGAAGCCTTTTCCAGAAACTTGAATGAGGTCATTCCTACTTTAAATGGTTATAAAATGCCAATTGGATCTCCTAGATTTAATCATCTAGCTTATGCTTATGACATACTAATATTTTCTTATTACACCAACAAAGATATAGAAACTATCATAGGGATTATTGTGACACCCCGCCTAATAAAATACCGGGTGATCAGTCCTATACCAAATTAACACAGGAATCCCAGTTGGTTCATCCTTAGCATCACTGTCGAAAACTTTTTAGAACTTACTAACCACCTAGTATTCCAAAAGCTGGTGCCAATTTTAACTTTTTAATTAACAAGAACAGTACATGCGGAATTAATGTAAACCATTCACACAACTGAATGAAAGTAAATAGAATAATAATTACACAACTTGCCGAATGAATCACCGGCCACCAAATAAATAATCCAATACAAATATTCAACACCTGAATAAATTACACCTGAAAAACTGTACTGAGAAGTCTGGGCGACAAGCCCTAAATAAAACTGAAACTGATATAAGATTCCTACTCTAGGAATGAATGAATGATACGTCTAATTCAAACTCCTGCTAGCATCCACATATGCCGCAGCTCCGTGTCCCTGGAATAGAATATCAATCTTGGCGTCCCTGTGGCTGGACACCTAAAAGGTTTTGAAAATAGTTTTATAGCAAGGGGTTATAACCCAAAACATTTTGAAAACATTTGGCAAGTGAATTAACTACAGTAATTTAAAATGCATGAATGCGCTTCATATTTAAGTTAGTGTCGCACTCCCTTGTGGACATTCTCACCCCTCCACTATTGTGCACACCTACCGGTTAACTTAACCCCACCTAGTTGTACTACCCCGTCCAACTAGTCCTGGTATAACCTTCCCTTGCTATACTACTCTAACCCGAGTATAATGATTCTTGAATTATAAGTTATTTCACAATTAACTTAATTAATTCCTTCTTAATTAATAGCATATAACCATAGCACAAGTTATATTAATTAAATACATCACACACTGTATTATTCCCACATATGATTAACTTAATTTATTTCTCATAAATTAACAGAATATAACTGTAGCCCGAGTTATATAAAATAAATACATCACACACTGTATTATTACCTACATATGATTAACTTAATTTATTTCTCATAAATTAACAGAATATAACTGTATCCCGAGTTATATAAAATAAATACATCAGACACTGTATTATTACCTACATATAATATTCACTATCATATTATATGTATCTTACTAAAACATCCACACATATATAATACGTGTACCCATCCTTCCGAGTATACCCTCACTGGATGATTCCCTCTCAAGTGCCATCTCACTAGGTGTGCTCACTTTACCTAGTTACCCAAGTTGGATTCGCTCACCAACCTGGTTCAAAACAAAACGAAGTGGAGGCGATCATATTCCTTCCCTGAAAGTGAGATAAGCCCCTCACCCATATAACGGACGCTATGACCTGGGGATATACTCACCCTACTCCTCAAGCTAGGGGATTCACCCACATCGCGCAACCTCCCTTGATAGCACTAGAGCATATAATTTAATAAATATCTAATCACTGATATTTAGTAGCACACACAATATATACACATATATATATATATACTATCACTACGCCGTATATATAAAATAAACCCCGGCTTTACCGTGTACTCACAACCCGAAACACTAGCCTGAAATCCCGAGTCTCTTGCCTGACTCGACCAAATAAGTTTTCTCACTTATTATATTATTATTATCCCGAATCTATGGTCTGACTCTAATTTAATTAATTCCCACATTAATTAATGTAATACTTTCCCCGAGTCTATGGTCCGACTCTGTGTTAATTAATTTACACACTTAATTAATTAATACCAATCCAAGTCTATGGTCCGACTTTCATTTAATTAATATCACCCAATTGATTTCTATAATGATAGCCCGAGTCTATACCTCGACCCTTATTTAATTTAATATCACCTAAATTAACTTATTACCTCCCTGAGTCTACCATCCGACTCTAATTAAATTAATTACCCACCTATTAATTTAATACCTTCCCGAGTCTACAATCCGACTCTAATTATATAATTAGCACAATTATCAATTTAATACCAATCCGAGTCTGTGGTCCGACTCTATTTAAATTAATTTACACACTAATTAATTTATTTCCTTCCCGAGCCTACAGCCCAACTCTAGCTAATTAATTGCACATTAATTAATTTAATACTTGGTGTCGCACAACCATTTTACCCGGACTCGCTCACTTGGCCCGTAACTTAATATATTCCCGAGTCTATATTCCGACTCTAAATTAATTAGTTTATCTCCAACCTTAATTCACTACCTTGGCGTCGCTTAGCCAATATACCCGGACTCACACACTTGATCCGTATCTCCCTATTTTGGAATAACATCCCTCACTTTCCTCCATAGAGTTTCCCCACATAAATTGCTCCTAGTCCCAATTACTATTCCCCATAATTACTAGGAATATGTATTTCATAATTATATAACACTAATTAATGTATGAAATTAATATATAATTAATTTCCCCCTTATCTCACACACAGGCCGAACTGCCCAGAATTAACCATCGTCGATCGATCGATCGATCGATCCCTTCGTTCCAGCTCTCCTTCCTTGTTGAATTTCACCATTAACAAAAATTAAGGTTTTTAATCCAAAGTCTAAACCTAAAATCACATTATCCCACCACATAAACATAGTTATTCCACATCCTACACATCAAGGGACCTTAGGATAATCAATTTATCTACTTATCTCATGATTTTCGAAATGGGTCTATCTCCACAAAAATTCAATTATCTGTTTTACAATCCAATTTCCAGATTTAATTTCTACTCTTTTATGTTCTGGATTTCTCATTCAAATCATATATATACATATTCAGATATCAATTACCTATCTAAATCTTACTTTGAATCTCATTCAAGTGTCCCATAAACAAAAACCCCATTTTGTACCCATTTACACCCAAAACGAATTTTAGTATACACATCACTAAAATATGAATTGGATATCACAATTTAGAAGTAAAAATAGTTAACCACTTGCCTAGAATTGTTCGTAGGGTCTGATCCGTCGTCGACATCCCTTAATTTGGCTCCAATAACCTCCAATTTGCCTTTTGATTGTTTTCCCCCAATCTCCTTCTCAAACCCTAGGTTAGAATAATGTTGGCTGCTCCTTTTCCTTTTATTAGGTTTAGTTTTAAAAACACAAATCCCGTTTTTTGCCTAATGGGCTAAATTAAAGTGGCCCAACTCACCCCGTGTGGGCCCGACTATGCCCAAAAATACCCCGAGACCCAATTACTACCCCCGGGTACTCTTTTCTGACTATCTCGACCCATCCGAACTCAACCGCGCACTCAGAATTGACATCCGAATTAATTTATAAAAATCCTTATCTCACACCCCATTTAGTCTATATCGACTCCCGGTTGGGATAAGTGCATACCTTGTCATTAATACCCGAAATGACGTAATTAAATTATTACTATTCACTTAGTAAATAAATTTCCCTAAACATTAACCCTTCACTTCCCGATTAATATTTAAATAAATATACTGTCATAATTAATTCAATTAAAATTACAATACACTAGTAGTTTAAAATCCCGAATTAATTAAATATTAAAAGCACAAAAATACGGGGTGTTACAATTATCAAGGAATGTGAAAGGGCAGTGATATGCCAAGTATCACCTCATCCAAGACCATGAGCCTCGGCCTTAACCGACCCTTACCAGATGACCAAAAAGGAGAAATTGTCACTTGGCCTTGGGAAGATGACTCGACCTCGACCCTCGTCAGTCACCTAGAATGGGGGTCTGTACTATTCTTGGAGGAATGAGTATCATCGGACTCGGTTAGTCCAGTGCCGATGAGTCTAGGATGAGACCAGCAGACGAGACAGGTGTCCTTTCACGAGGGTTAAGGTCCCATGGATTCACCCTCAGCTATTAAGGTCAGTCGGAGTCCTCGGTCGAGACCATGCAATCGATAGCAACAGCAGGCATAATGCATGGTTTGGGGACACGTGGAATAATGTGCGTGGGGCGTAGGTCCTATATGGATGAAATCATTGCAACCGAATCATTCCCCCACATGAGGGAATATTTTATCACCCTCTACATGTGACATTGACAGATGGCACACCCTCAGTGGCTAGGAACATTCCACGCTTGCTTGGGGGAATATTACACCCCCCAAGTCCTATATATATTTTTCATATTATACATTGAAAAGGATTTCATTATTCACAACCCTAGCAGAACTCTGTCAAAATATACAAAAGAGAGAGAAAAGTTTGAGTGTTGTATTTACAGACCATTAGGGCCATACTTATAGTGAAAACCACCATTCACACTACAAAGTGGACGTAGGCTCCGGTAGAACCACTTATATTTGGTATCATCTTCTTCTTTACCTCGTCTATTTCTATCTATACATTTATATCTTATGTACACCACTGTTGTTTGGTTTGAGCTTACGTACATACTGACCTAGTGATACCATTTTTGGTATGATCAGTCTGGCATCGTATGTGGGACCGAGAACCATTATCTCTTCCCTTACTTAGTTTGTCCTCGCCGGAGTCTGTGGTGGTGAACCAATCCTCTCCATCTATGGAGTTATTTTACTATTGAAAGAGTTCTTGCTGAGCTGCTAGGCTTTCACTCTTCAATTCTAAGCTCATCCACCAGGCTTTCACATGGTATCAGAATGTCCACCACTTTCACCATCAACTGATGGTCCTAGATCCATCAACACACTACCTCAGTCAGAAATGGCTGAAGTGGTGGCCGCATTCAAATCCTTGGTAGCAAGCCAACATGCAATACAAGAGTAGTTGGTTGCCTTCAGCCAGAACGTAGTAATCAGTCCAATGGGAGCTCCGTCGAAGATGATTACTCTGGCAGCTGGGGATCCTCATCAGGGGGCCAGGGGACCACCCCAGGCAGCTCATAAGGATCTACCTCCTCTTCAGTGGTGGAGGGACATTATTGACCCTAGGCATTTATACCTGGGGAGGCAAGGCCAACCCTGCCCAGAGGACCAATATGATGATTATGAGGCAGAGGATGCTCAGATGTATGTGAGAATAAGGTACACCTCGTTTAAGGAAGTTGAGGCCATGATAGGAGGCCGAGTCCCGAGGCTCGACCAAGGAGCTCAACTTTTAACCGATTAAGTAGAGGGTCGACATTTAAAAGGCTCAGCCCAATTGAAGATTTAAGGGAAAGGTTATCCAGGTCAAGGAGCAATATTGGCTCAACCACATTATGGCCGAGATGAGGGACAGCGAGAGGTGAATTGCCGATGCAGGTCAGTAACAGGGGAACCCCCTGTTCGGCCTGCTGAGGTGGTAGGTGATAACATTGGCCAGGCCGACATTGTTGAAGTGGCCAAAAGGCCTTGGAATAACTCAATTCAAAGGCTATAAATAAGATTGGAGACATTCTTAAGAGCGTGACCCCATGCAGAGGGGATACTCAGAAGGTTCACCTTTCATGGCAAAAATTATCAACTTCCCAACCCTGCCAAATTCAAGCCATCGGTGGTTACTCCAAAGTATGATGGGAGTACCAACCTTGTGCACCATGTAGAGATGTACCAGTCAGCTGCAGATATTTACTCCGTCTCCGATGAGATAAAATACAGTGCATTCTCGATCACTTTGACTCGATTTGCCCGTATATGATTCACCTCACTCTCGAAGAACTCCATCGATAATTTCAAGCAACTTACAGAGCGATTCATTCATAACTTTTATTTTGGGATAAGACACCGGAAGAAGACTACCCACCTGTTGTACGTTAAGCATGGGAAGAACGAGAGTCTCAGGGAATACATCGCGAGGTTTAATAAGGAGAAGTTGGATGTGGAACACTACGAGGAAAGTATTGAGATGACCGCGTTAATAGGAGGCTTGTAGAAAAGGAACTTGCTTTGGAAGCTTACTGAAGACCCGCCAAAGTCCATGACCGAACTACTAGCTATAGCCAAAAAGGTCATAAACACCGAGGAAGCTATGGCAGCTAAGTATGAGGATGATGAGGGGACTAGACTTGGGAGCAAGTTTTAAAAGAAGAACAAAGATGGAAAGAAGAGGTCGGCAAATGATAAGTTTGTTAGGTATTCTCCTCTCACGGTCAGCTGCGAGCACATTCTAAATGAGATCAAGAATGATCGGTACCTAAGATGGCCTGAGAAGCTGAAAGCTCCCCCTCGCAAAAGGAATAAGAGCTTATGGTTTAAATTTCACCAAGACCATGGGCACTTAACTGACAAGTGCTTTGCCCTGAAAGACGAGATTGAGAAGATGCTCAAGGCTGGAAAACTAAGGAAGTATGTGAGCAGTGATGGCCCAGAGATAGGACGAGACGACCCCAGAAGGAGAAGTACTGATAAGTATCGGGAAGTTGTCCCGAGGAAGAAGAATGACGCCTCATATGACAATGATGATGACGACCTAGATTTGTCACCAAAGGACGATGATCCAAAGGGGCGTCTCTACATGATCTCGTTTGATGTGAAGATGATTTGCGGAGGCCTAATAGGGGGTGGTACAGAAGTGGCCGACCGTAAGGCGCATGTGGCTGAGGCTAAGGCCTTTATCGAAGTTGAAGTTGTTAACTCGATCGAAGTAGGCACAAAATTAGATAAGAGAAAGAATGTAGAAATAGAAACCTTAATTATGGGATTTTCAAGACTCGACCTCAAGGGAATCCTAGCTCCTTAGGATGACCCTTTGGTAATCATGACTAAAGTGCATGGGTATAACGTCCCAAGGATTTTGGTCGATGGGGGAAGTTCGGCTGACGTTATGTTCTGGACTTGTTTTAAGGGTTTATGACTTAACAGGAAGAGGCTCGTCCCTTACCATCACCCTCTGATAGGGTTCAGCGGTGAGAAGGTACACCCATTGGGAATGTATGAAATGGATGTTTGAATGGGAGATGTTTGGCCTAAGAGGCTTACAAAGAAGGTTAATTTATTTATGATGGCTAGAGTGTATACTCAACTTATAACATTATCATAGGGAGAGTAACCCTCAAGGAGTTTGAGGCCGTACCATCCATTGTATACCAAATAGTAAATTTCTCGACCCCATATGGGGTAAGGGAAGTCCAAGATGATCAAGTGTTAGTAAGTGAATGTTATTTTAACTCGGCCGAGGAGATGGAAGCTCATAAGAAAGCGACTATAACCTACAGTATTGACACCCTTCCAAGGGATGAGACCAAGTTGAAGAAAGGAGAGGACGCGAAAGAGTTAGAATCCATCGTTCTCAATAAGGATGAGCCGGAAAAAATCATTAAAGTCGGTAATTCCCTAAGAGGAGATATCAAGGAAGAGCTGATCAAATTCTTGAAAGAGAGGCAGAGTATCTTCGTATGGAGTCATAAGGATATACCGGGCATATATCCAGAACTCTTTTTCCATAAATTGAATGTGACCGAAGATATTAGGCTAATACGACAAAAGAGGATGATTTATTCTCGGGAGAAGTATGAGGTCATTCGAGCATAGGTAAAAAAACTGGAAAAGGCTAACTTCATAAGAGAGGTGATATATCCTGAGTGGTTGGCCAACACTGTCATAGTTCCCAAAGCCAATGGGAAGTGGAGAATGTGTGTAGACTTTATCGATCTGAACAAGGTGTGCCCTAAGGACAGTTTTCCTTTGCCTATGATCGATCAGATGGTTGATGCCATGGCAGACCATGAGTTGATGAGTTTCATGGATGCTTACTCGGGCTACAACCAGATATCCATGCATCCAGCTGATAAGGAGAATACCGCCTTCATAACTGACAAGGGAACTTATAGCTATAAAGTCATGCCCTTCAGTCTGAAGAATGTTGGAGCTACCTATCAGAGACTTATTAACAAGATGTTTCAGGATTAAATTAGGAAGACGATAGAAGTCTACGTCGATGATATGCTAACTAAGAGTCTCAAGGCCGACTCTCACGTAGTCGACCGCAAGAAAACCTTTGATACAATGGATAAGTACACGATAAATCTCAACCCCGCAAAGTGTGTATTCAGCATAGGGGCTGGTAAGTTCTTCGACTTCATCATAAATCAGAGGGGAATAGAGGCCAACCTTGATAAAATCAAGGCCTTGGTAGAGATGAAAACCCCAGTTTTGATCAAGTATGTGCAAAGGCTGACGGGGAGAGTAGCGGCACTTAACAGGTTTATATCTAGAGCCACTGACAAGTGTCTTCCATTTTTTAAAGTTCTTAGAAAAGCTTTCAAGAGGAATGTGGAATGTGACAAGGCCTTCCAAGAGTTGAAGTCCTACCTCGGCTCCCCCTTATTATTGTCATGGCCGGTCCAAGGAGAAAAACTCTATGTATATCTAGCAGTCTCAGAGTCAGCTATTAGCTCTCCCATCGTAAGAGACGACGATGGAGTATAAAAATTGGTATACTACAACTAGTAAGGTGCTCTACGGGGCCGAACAAAGGTACCCTAGGATGGAAAAAATAGCATATGCTCTAATTCACGCCTCAAGGAAGATAAAACCGTACTTCCAGGCCCACACAATAGTCGTCCTAACGGACTCTCCACTCCGACAGGTCATCCATAACCCTGAGAAGTCAGGGAGACTAATGGCTTGAGAAATAGAGTTTAGAGAGTTTGATATCATCTATCAGCCTAGAGCGGCCATCAAAGGGCAAACACTAGCACACTTCATGGCCAAGTTTACTTGGGATGAGGTCGACAGTGTTTGAGCCTAGCGACTATGAGCAAGGCAAAAGTTTAAGCTCTCCCCAAATAAGGCCGGGGCATGTTCAGCAAGGGGGAAGGTATCTGAGAATGAAGAGGAGCGATACCTCTTCAAAAATGAGACTTTGGTAGAAGGTAATTTCTCTGAGAATGGAGTAGTGTGAAGCCCCTTTATCGACGGGTCCTCTTGTGAAAGTGGAAGTGGTGCAGGCCTAATAGTGTCAGCACCAGATAAGACATACATCGAATATGCGTTGAGGTTCAATTTTAAGGCCTCCAATAATGAGTTCGAATATGAAGCCCTCATAGCGGGCCTCTCCCTTGCCCGAGCTCTGAATGTCGGCCAACTCCTAGTTCACAGTGATTCAAGATTGGTGGTGAATAAGATCTCGAGGGCATATGAGGTGAAAGACGATAGGATGTCTAAATATTTGGAGAGAGTAAAATCAGTATTAAAGAGATTCAAGGAGATAAAGTTGAAGAGGATACCCCGGTTGGACAATGGCCTAGCTGATGCACTTGCAAGACTTACCTCGGTTACAAGAACGGAGATAAGAAAGATGGTACCGATAGAAATCCTGCATCAGTCGACCATTAAAGTGGAAGATGGTGCTGCAGAGTCTTATCTGAATATTAACATGGGGCTTACTGGATGGACCCCCTCGTCAGATACATAAAGGGTAGGGAGTCAATAGAATCCAAGAATGAGAAAAGGAAGCCGAGACATAAAGCTGCTAAGTTCTCCATCATATGAGACACTTTATACAAGAAAGGGTTTTTGCTTCCTTTGCCTAAGTTTATTCATCCGTCTGAGGTAGCCTACATCCTGACAGATGTGCACGAAGGTTCTTGCTCCAATCACGTGGGCGAAAGATCATTGTCTAATAGTATTATTACACAAGGGTATTAGTGGTCGACCTTAGCCAAGGATACGACAGCATATGTCAAGAAGTGTGATGGGTGCTAAAGGTTCATTACCACCCCCCACCAGCCTTATCAGCCTTTGACCTCAATCACATATCCTTGGCCATTTACGGTGTGGGGAATTGATCCGGTAAGACCCTTACACAGAGCTGTGAATAACTATTGTTATCTTATCATTGCGATAGATTACTTTTCGAAGTGGGTAGAGGCCGAGCCGATGATTACAATCACGGAGTAGAAAACCTTCCAATTCATCTGGAAAAATATCATCTGCAGATATGGTCTACCCAACACCCTGATTTTCGATAACAGAACACAATTTAAGAATATCTCCCTGGAGATATACTGCGAAAGAGTCGGCATCAAATAATTCTTCTCCACTCCCGATCGACCCCGGGCTAATGGGCAGATGGAAGTAACAAATCGAACGATCCTTGATGGAATTAAAAAAAAGTTAGAAGATGCAAAGGGGAGATAGATCGAGGAGGTATACGTTGTATTATGGGCCTACAGAACGATGAAAAAGACCCCTACGGGGGAAACCCCATTTATGCTTGCTTACCAATTGGAGGCGGTCATACCAACGGAGATAAGTCTGCCTACTAAATAATATCTCAAGCCATAAAGGCTTCGACAGCCTCGGCCCTGATCTTCTCAAGGGCCTTAGGGGATAAAGCCTCGTATTTTCCCCTCTACACGGCCTCAGTAAGCTCTTTGGTGTGAGTGATAGCCAATGCAGCCAATGCTTCATCCTTCTCCTTGATCAGGTCGTCCTTCTCCTTCAGTAAATCATCCCTACTCTTCAGATCATTATGAGCCTTCTCAAGCTTAGTCTGGTATGTCTCTAAGCATTTCTTGAACTTCTACTAAGACCTGAGAGCTCGGTCGGCCTCTTGAACTTTGGGATAATTCTCGACCATCCACTTATTGGTCGAGGCAAAGGTGCATACAGTCTACAAATTAAGGAAGACGTGTTATTACAGATGAGGAGGGAGTATAAGAAAACACTAAAGCCTGGGAAAAAAATAGTTACCCGAGCCATCAAATGAAGACCCAAATCAAATACTTGAGGGCCAGCCATCTTATCCAGGAACTCGTAGCCGTCCTTAGTGGGGACCCCGAGCATCGCCCTCTTAGATCTTATAGCAGAAGGAATGATTGAGTCTGGGCACTTCCTAAGATTAGCAATGTTACTCTGCCGGTATTCTTGAAAGGAATCCCCCGAGCAAGAGCTCGCCTTGGAGCTACTCAGCATGTATGGGTATGAGGGAACTACCCTTGGCCTCTGGGGGTCCTTGTCAAGCTGACCCTCAAGCGAAATTTGTTCTTTAGTCCTTTTTTGGCCGACCTCTGGTTGACTTGGCCCAGTGGTTGTTGTCTTCTTCGGCTAACTCTTACTAGTCGGTTGTTTCTTCTTATTCAAGGCACTACGAAGGCTTGGAATATGCATATTAAAAAATTCTTCAGACATATAGGGAGGACAATCTGCAAAAACATAATATGGGTTATCAGTCATAAGCAAAAAGTAAGTTTAAACACTTAAACAAAGAGAGAAAGGGACTATATCACTTACAAAGGTCGTCCAGTGGATCAACCCTCGACCCTAACTTATCTAAATATTTTGGTGACATCAAATCTTCAAAAGAAAGGAGTTAGACATCATTCCCTTGACTTCTGAGGAAGTCGACTCTCTTCCTATTGTCTATACTGAGGCCAGGGTCAGATCTAGTGGTGAGCATTGAAGGTTTTGCCCAAGTATGGGGCACCCTCGGCTTGTCTTCTTGTCCCTTATAGTCGATGTTAACCGAAAAATCCTAATCTCTAGAAGCATAGAAATATCTCTCCTTTCAACTACAATTGGAAGTCTGAGTAACATTGAGGAGCTTCCTGTTAGACCTCCTAAATCCCAAGTGATAATACCCGACCTGATTAGGTGTGGACAACAGATGGTAATAAGCATGGAAAATCTCAACTGAGGGTTCGTACTCATACTTATTCCTCCATAGGGAAACATAACCTAAGATGACCCTCCAGGAGTTTGGGGCTATCTGAGTAATAGCGAGGCCGAGACTAGAGAGGATGGCTCATACGACCGGGTCAACAGGAAGACGTAACCCAACTCTGAACATTTGATCATAAAGAGCAATCTTTCCCTCTCGCTTGTCATGCACTCTCTCATCTTCGCTTGGAACTCGCAAGGTGACGTTGGACTCAATACCATAAATGTGCCTGAACTACCTCTTCACCCTCGGCGTCGACATTAGCACAAGTCCTTTGGAACTCAGTATCCGACATCGTAGATAAAGGAGCTACAGACGATGGAATATTTTCCTCGGGGGTCGGCTTGGTGCCTAGCCTCGTCCTCATCCTCGTCCTCTAGTCTCCGTATCTCTTGGAAGTACCTCTCCCTCAGGGTTGGGTATTGAAATGCTAACTCGTATAGGGTCCTTAACATTTAGAGGACGAGATAACACTTATATAATTAAATATGGGAAGCCACGAGCCACAAACAGTTTTAGTGTTGACTAAGTTTGACTTAAAGATCAAAAGGGGAAAGATCAATCGTTTTTCCCACCAAGTGCAACTTATAGCAGGGGGTATAAAAAACCACTGGAGGAATTTTAGGAGCCTAATGGAAACCTAAACGGTGAAAGTAATAAGTAAAAAATGCTACCAAAAGCTAAACCTTCTTAAAACCACCACACAAGGCCCACATGCAAGCCCCAAACAGCCAAGGAGAGCTGCCGGAGTGGGGTTTGAATTCACCGAAAAGTATGAAGTTCAAAAGTGATTCAAGAAACTATAAAAGCTTGAATAACAATGCTGGAAGAGTGTTACCTGGAGAAGAAATGGGAGAAGCAGAAAAAACCTTGAGACAATGCTTGAGAACGCAGGTGCAAAGAGTTAAAGCTCTGGTTCAAGGGATAAATATGATGAATGGGCAAGTCTAGTGAGAAGAAAGGTTTGAAATACAACTCTTATTTATATGAAATAAATGATTTGTGCATGATTCACAAAGGGGTGCACAGTTTCCCAAAATCCTCATCATAATGAGCACAAAACCCTATGCATCTAAGCCATCATTCACACCTCGATTAGACACAACCATATGGGAAGTGCAACAGCTGTCAACTCAAGTGACTAATTGACATGATGGTTAGCACGTGTCCTTTCAACAGTCGTCAACCGAGACGTCTGACAACATAACATCATTACCCCTCAGCCTCTTCTAGATGTCAAAGACCAAGGGCTAGGGGATAATTGATATGCCAAGTACCACCTCGTCCAGGACTATGAGCCTTAGCCCTAGTCGACCCTAACCAGATGACCAAGAAGGAGAAGTCGCCACTCGACCTAGGGAAGATGACTCAGCCTCGACCCTCGTCAGTCACCTAGAATGAGGGTCTGTACTATTCTTGGAGGATTGAGTATCCTCAGACTCGGCTGGCCTAGTACCGATGAGTCTAGGACAAGACCAGTAGACGAGATAGGTATCCTTTCACGAGGGTTAAGGTCCCATGGATTCAACCCCGACCATTAAGGTCAGTCGGAGTCCTCGACCTAGACCATGCAGCCAATAGTAACAGTAAGCAAAGTGCGTGATTTGAGGGTCGCATGGAACAGTGCGCGTGGGGGATAGGTCCTACGTGGATGAAATCGTTGTAACTTAATTATTCCCCCACGTGAGGGAATATTTCATCACCCTCTACATATGACAGTGACAGATCGTACAACCTCAGTGGCTAGGAACATTCCATGCCTGCTTAGGGGGACATTATACCCCCCAAGTTAAAAATATTTTCTTCATCTTCTATATTGAAAATGATCTCATTATTCACAACTCTAGCAGAACTCTGTCAAAATATACAAAAGAGAGAGAAAAGCTTGAGTGTTGTATTTACAGGCCATTAGTTCCATACTTATAGTGAAAACCACTATTCATACTGCACGGTGGACGTAGGCTCTGGCCGAACCACTTATATTTGGTATCATCTTTTTTTGCCGCATCTCCTTATATCTATACATTAATATCTTATGTACACCATTGTTGTCTGGTTTGAGCCTACGTATATCTTGACCTGGTGATACCATTTTCGCTATCATCAGGCAACAGGTCAGAAAGTTAACAATTCTAAAAGCTAAGCTTGTCTCTCTAATCACATCCCTTCAACCAAAACGTCAGAAATCCAAATTATTACTGGCATTTCTAACCAAAAAATTCTAATTTTATACTTGGGTTGTCCTATTTTTGCAGGTAGAAAGAAGAATTTATTCTTTGATCATTTGCTTTAAAAGATCAACTTGGTGCTAAGTGGATGGAAGTCTAAATTTTAAAATTTAACTGGTAAAATTCAATGGATCAAAAGTGTGCTAACTTCTCTACCTATGCATACTATTGCAGCAGTCTACCCTACAAAGTTAGTGCTTTTTAAATTAGAAAGTATATTTGCTAGATTCCTATGGGGTTCATCTGAAATGATAAGGAGAAAACATTGGTGCATTTCAAGTATGTAGAAATCTGTCTGAAGGAGGTCTGGGCTTTAGAAGATTAAAGGATATTTGCAAGGCCATAGCAATTAAATTGTGGTGGAAATTTAGGACTTTCAATTCTTTATGGGTTTTTTTCCATCAAAGCTATATATTATAAGAAGAAGCATCCTTTAGAGGTGAAACCAAATAACTTCTCTAACACATGGGGCAGTCCGTGCAAAGTTCGAGATCTAGCTGAAAGCAATATCAAATGGAGATCGGGTAATGGTAAAATTGACATGGTCAGGGACCACTGGATGGAAAATGGTCCAATTTATTCTACATGTGACTCTCAAAGTGTAGGTCTAGTAGTTGAGTATTGGACCAATAATAAGGAATAGAATAAAGATAAAATGTTATAAGTCCTGCGTGTTTCGATTGCAAATCAAATCCTTCTTGAACACACTTGGGATCTTCAACCAGATGAAAGTTTGTGGATTCCAATAATTTTTAAAAAAAATTCTTTGGCATTAGCTTGGCAAATGTGTAAAAGGGTGAACAGTAAAGTCATTAGCTCATCTTTTATTTGGGATCCTCTAATTCCCCCTAAATATTAAGTCCTTAGCTAGAAAATTTTTAGAGGTTTTATTCCAACAGATGATTATAGAAGAAAAATAGGATTTAGAGGTCCTTCTATGTGTTCTTGCTATAAAGATCATGCTGGAGAAGATCTAGAGCATTTATTCTCACATAGTGAAATAACTTCTAGAGTTTGGTCTTTCATCAATGTCTCATTGGGGACTGTTTTTTATGTTTCTATCAGGCAGAGATTGATATATTGGTGATTGGGATTCAACGGGTCTAAGCAGGAAGAAATCAAATTAATTCCCCTTCTTAAATGTTAGCAAATATGGATCCACAGAAATAAAACAATGTTTGACAACATTCCCATGGCTTTTGAGTCCATTATTAGTCTAATTCAAGCCGATCTTATAATTTTAAAACCCTATTTGAGAAGAATAAAGATTATTCCCAAGTTGGTGAAATGGTTGTTGCCTCCAAACGATACTCTCAAAATCAATGTAGATGAAAGCTCTCTTGGTA
Organism: Sambucus nigra; assembly: GCA_949130495.1. Lineage (NCBI taxonomy): Eukaryota > Viridiplantae > Streptophyta > Magnoliopsida > Dipsacales > Adoxaceae > Sambucus > Sambucus nigra. Next base: position 763,110,401 of record OX422208.1, on the reverse strand, counting down.
ATCCAAGTCAAAGTGGAGGTGGAGGTATTTTGAGGAACCACTTGGGTGAAGTTTTATGGATTTTTCATTATTACTATGGGATAAACTCCAGTCTGGATGCAGAAGACAAATCCCTTCTTAAAGCTTTAAATTTATATCAATAGTTAAAGGACTATGATTTAATTATTGAATTTGACTCAAAGATCTTAGTTGAAGCTATAAAGGGTAACATTTCATGTCCTTGGAAAATTAAGTGGGAAGTGGAGAAAATCTGAATCCTTCAATCTCATCTTTCTAGATCAATTCATCACATTTATAGAGAAGCAAATATGGCAGTAGATTTCTTAGCTAAATTAGGAAGTGCTGAATCTCCTCCAGTGTTCTCTTATCAAATAGATAATCATCCTAAAATATTTAGAGGGCTCCAAAATATGGATAAACTTCATATTCCTTCAATTATAAATTTGAAAGTCTAGTTTAGTTTTTCATTGCCTTGTTTAGGGCCTTGTTTGCTTTTAGTTTTCTCTAATTGTTTTCAAGCCGCAGTGAGGGCTTTTCTCACTAGTATATAAATAAAATTTTCTTTAAAAAAATATTCGTTTATTCGGTTGTAATGTTTATAGTGATGATTTGTACATAGTTATGTTTCATTTCGCATTATTAATTGTTTAACAACAAGATTTTAAAATTTATAGTATGTTTCACTTTTGTCTTATTTATATTCAGTAGAATCACAATCCTAAATGTTATAAATGCCTAAGGACAACTAACTCAATGTCCATTTAAACGTTCAAATCCACCAGTCAACAACAATTCAAATAATAATGCGAAATATTAGAAATGCCTATGGCCAACCAACTCAATGGTCATCTAAATCTTAAAATCCACCAATCAACAACTTAAGAAGTGAACATGAGAATATAAAAAGAATTATACCATGTTACAGTACCGTTATGTCAGGTATTCGCATGAGAATACATGCATGAATGCACCCCTCCCCCCAAAGCAAGTGTTATATAATAACTAACGAAGGTGAAAAGGTAATAAGTAATCGTATACAAGTTGATTTAGTGTAAATTTACACCAGCCTAGATTATAGTAAAAAGAACCGTAATAGATAGCCATTGGCTCCTATTTCACACACCTTTTAAGTGCCTGAAATAGGAACCAATGGCTATCACACACACACACATATATATATAAATAAAGAGAGAGAGAGAGAGAGAGAGAGAGAGTTGTAAGGGCAAACCCACTATAAATTAATTTATACTAATTACCAATTTATACCAATTACCATAATATATCAATTTATACCATTTAGCAATTTCAATATTGGCTATCAAATATATATGTATGAGCGTGTATATATATATATATATATATATATATATATATATATATATATATAGAGAGAGAGAGAGAGAGGATCTCATGAGGACCTCTATTTGCATACCGCTGGCGCGGACCAATTTTGATAAAATAGTAAAAAAAATATTTTTGAGCTAATTTTTTTTATATAGTTTTTAAACATTTTAGTAGGACCATATAAAAAAAATCAACTTAAAATGATTTTTTTTACTATTTTAAACAAATCGGTCAAACTTTGTCAATTTTTAACAACTTAAAAACTGACAAAGTTTGACTGATTTTTTTAAAATATCAAAAAAATTAATTTTGATCTGATTATTTTTTTACGGTCCTATTGAAATGTTTAAAAATCATAAAAAAAAATCAACCCAAAAATATTGTCTTTACTATTTTAAAAAATTAGTCCTCATTCAGGGTCCTCAAAATGAGACCTCACTTGATCCTCTCCTTATATATATATATATATATATATATATAGAGAGAGAGAGAGAGGGGGGGGAGAGTTGTAAGGGCAAACCCATTATAAATCAATTTATACTAATTACCAATTTATACCAATTACCACAATATATCAATTTATACCAATTACCAATTTTAATATACAAATTTTAATTTCAGAATACCAATTTTAATATACAAATATTAATTCCAGAATAGACACACTATAGGCCTCACATTTCCTCTATCTCCTCTAAAGGGTGAGTGAACTTATCTCATTCAAGACCACATATTTTTGCAATATACTTAGCAACTCATGCACATTGTTTCAATTTGAGGAAGAATCAGCAGCATATTCCCATAGTTCTCCAAGTACACGACATAGATTCGCAAATATGAGTGTTATTTCAATTTATCAATTGAAATAACACTTAACACCGCATCATCTAGTATGTACCCCAAAGAACGTAAAGAAACGGTAACGGAACTTTCCCCCAAAGTAACAAGTTTAAGCCACTAAAAATATTATTATACGGAAACTATGTCGTCCAAAACTGTCCAAACGGGACAATTTGAGAGATCTCATTTTAGGAGTAATGACTCTTGAACGGGTCCAAGGGCTATTGAACGTGTACGCATAAGAACTAGAAGGCTAGTATCTATGCGTACTATATGTAATTCAAAGTAGTTATAAATTATCATGATAAGTATGTTTCATTTATCATATAGTAATCTTTATAGTAATGATTTATACATAGTTATGTTTCATTTTGCATTATTAATAGCAAGCTTTTAAAATTTATAGTATGTTTCATTTTTGTCTTATTTATATTCGGTAGAATTACAACCCTAAGTGTTAGAAATGCCTAGGGCAACCAACTCAATGGCCATCTAAATGTTCAAATCCATGAGCCAACAACAATTCAAGAATCCCAAACAACAATTCAACAAAAATAATGTGAAATATTAGAAATGGCTAGGGCCAACCAACTCAATGGCCATCTAAATGTTCAAATCCACCAATCAACAACTTATGAAGTGAACATGAGAATATAAAAAGCATTATATCATGTTACAATACTGGTATTGCATGCATTCACATGAGAATACATACATGCATGCACCCCCCAAAGTAAGTGTTATATAGCAAGTAACGAGGGTGAAAAGGTAATAAGTAATCGCATACAAGTTGATTTAGTGTAAATTTATACCTCCCTAGATTATAGTAATGAGAACCGCAATAGATAGCCATTGGCTCCTATTTCAAGCACATATTGCAAATAGGTGCGTGAAATATGAGCTAATGGCTATTAAACATATATGCATGTATCTCTCTCTAGAGAGAGAAATGGTCATCGAAATATGTGAGGAAGATGAAAGAGGGTCACCAATGCTGCAATGAGAGAGAGAGAGAGTTGTAAGAGCAAACCCACTATAAATCAATTAATACCAATTACCAATTTTAATACACAAATTTTAATTTTGGAATACCAATTTTAATATACAAATATTAATTCCAGAATACACACACTGAAGGCCGCATATTTCCTCCATTTTCTCTAAAGGTTTAGTGAACCTATCCCATTCAAGTCTGCATATTTCTGTAACATACTTAGCAGCGCGTGCACATTGTTTCAATTTGAGGAAAATTCAGTAACATATCCTCATAGTTCTCCAAATACACGACATAGATTCGCAAGTGTAAGTGTTATTTCAATTTATCAATTGAAATAACACTTAACACCGCATCATCTAGTATGTAACCAGAGAACATTAAGAGACAGTAACAAAACTTCCCCCAAAAGTAACAAGTTTAAGCCACTAAGAATATTATTATACAAAAACTATGCTGCCCCAAACTGTCCAAACGGGATAATTCGAGAGATCTCATTACAGGGGTAATGACTCTCGAATGGGTCTAAGGGCTATTGAATGCGTACGAATAAGAACTAGAAGGATAGTATCTATGCGCACTATACGTAATTCAAAGTAGTTATTAATTATCATGGTAAGTATGTTTCATTTATTCGGTATTAATGTTTATAGTGGTGATTTACACATAGTATTGTTTCATTTTGCATTATTAATTGTTTAACAACAAGCTTTTAAAATTTATAGTATGTTTCATTTATGTTTTATTTATATTCGATAGAATCACAACCCTAAATGTTAAAAATGCCTAGGGCCAACCAACTCAATGGTCATCTAAATGTTCAAATCCACCAATCAACAACTTATGAAGTGAACATGAGAATATAAAAATCATTATATCACAATTTATGAGCACAAACACATATGTGTATATGTGTGTGTGTGTGTGTGTGTGTGTACATATATATATATATATATATATATATATATATATATATATATATATATAGAGAGAGAGAGAGAGAGAGAGAGAAAGAAACATACTTGTTGTTCGCAGAGAGGGAGGAGAGAAAATTGCAAGGGAAAGAGCGAAATAAACGAGGTAAAGAGGAAAAGCTGAAGAGACTAAGGTTTAATTTTAATTAATTTATCACGGACGAGTCACGGTCAAAGACCGTGATAAAAATGCGTGTTATTTATCACATTTTTTTACCGTAACAATTTTGGTCTGGTGAAGAGTGACGTTTTATAAGTTTTATAAGTTTTATGTTAATGTCATCATCAACTTAAACTACTTAAGAGTATAAGTTTTCCCACCTCAAGGTGTTCAATGGAAGGAAGTGAGTTTTAAGGAAGATGGGTGACTCCCCGGCCTTCAAAGGTGGCCTCAGGGGGAGTCACATTAGCTCCATTTCCATGCTCCAAGTTTGACCCAAGAAAGCCCCTTTCATATTCTAATCATCTTCTTATTCCTCAAACACTATGTAAGACCCATTTTATCTCCCAAAACCCTTCTAAAATACTCCTAGAAGCTGCCCCACCCTTCCTAGTGAAGCTTTTATGGAATTTTAGCCCACTTTAATGGTGTTTTGGGTGAAGATATTTGTGTGAAAATGAAGAGTTATGAATTTGTTTCGAAGGAATCTGATTTTTGCAAGAGCTTGAGTGAGGGAAGAGTAATAGAAATATGAAAACTTAGGATGCCCCATAATGGATCCTCTCACTCTCTCTCTTATAAACTATTTGAAGAAATGTTGAAGGCATGACCCAAATAGTAGAAGATAGTGTGTCCAAATGTGTGCAAAACTCTACCCAACCTCTCAAATCTGAGCTGGACAAGGACAACACAAACAAACAACATCTGACCCCAAGACCCATTTAATTTTGACACAAAAATTGTTGGGGATGGGGGCTGGTCCACCTAAGAAAAAGAATTTTGTTTCATTTTTCTCTACGTGGTAGTTTTCTATGTATTTTTAAGGTCTCGTACATATGGTCATTTTATTGTTGGGCCCTTCCAATCGTCCTACACAACGCATACAAGATTCGGGACCTCCGAAAAAAATATCTTTTTTGTCTATTTTTCTTTCCATGGTATTTTTCCATATGTTTTTAGGGTCCCAAATACGTGGTCACATTATTTTTCGATCTTCCAATGGTCCTAAACAATTCATGCAAAACTGGGTTTCTGAAGTGTCACGTACCTGCAAAATTGCAATTTATTAACCTCAATTGTGTCACGATCATTCCTTTGTATCTTCACGTCAAACTTCACCAAAGTACTAATATGATTCATATGAACACATTTACCAACTAATGCGAACCATACATTGTGAAACTTTATTGTTTAACCTTTTGACGCAATGTGTCACTTTACGTACCTTTTCGGCCACTTATGTATTTATTCCTCGAGTTTTCCTTTGAACTAAATACTTTAAATAACATTAAGTATTTATTTTCTAAGGTGGAGTATTATATTCTTCCCTCCTTAGGAAATTTCATCCTCGAAACTCATAGTAATCAGCTTAGGATTTAGCTATCCAGCAAAAAAGTGCACATGTTAAATACATTCTTCCCTCCTTAACACCGAATGTTTCATCAAGCTCTAATAGTCATAACGTCTTAGAGTCAGAACCTCAAATTCACGATCTACATCATAACTAACTATACCAGTTACTAACAAGTTTGTAATCTAAAGCTATCAAGTACACATGCTAACCACATGCAACAAACTACAAGACCACACGTACATGCTAACCGGTGTAAAATAAAGGTGCTTCCGAAGAAAAGCACACTCATATACCGTGATGCATCGTACTCAACCCGACCTATCCCAAATCAACACTGAGTTTATATAATACTACACCTGTATATAAACCCACAACTGGAACAACAACTTCCCATTACCAGGATCAAAGAAGACACAAGAAGATGCAACGAATCAGGCAACTCCCACGCCCGAATAAAATAATCGAATTCGGGCAACAGACCATGTTATGCGAAGTACGAATCACAACGTACACTTGAAGTCTGAAATGCTCATAGATATACACACATGTTAAAGCTTTAGACTCGCCACGTACCCTGACTTAAATCATCAATCATGACTGTCCTTCTTCAAGGACACCGACTTACGAACTGATTTCCTTTAGAAGATAAAACTCTAGGCTTCCTTCCTTAAGACCGAGGTTACTCTTTACCCGTCATATCAAAGCGAAGTTACATTCCTCATTGCTTAATGTTAATTACTAACCTAACATACTCAAGTCTCCACAATCTCGACATGCAATTACTAACTTTCAAATCTCGAGATCTTTCTCATCTAGTGAGACACAACACTGACATAATTTTACCCTATGGACCATCGTACAATCCTTATGAACGTCCTATATGATCCCAAATCATAACTATCAGACTAGTTACAATGACACCTTGAATTTTTCTCCAGGCATTATACATTCCATTCTGAGTGCTATCTCTAAAACCATGATGAACATCATCATGTTATAAGTCTCCCAAGTATATAACCTAACACTTATCGACTTATTTTCTGCATGATCTACAAAAGTCATATCATAATATAAGCTTACAAACAAGCCATGGTACTAACCCCAGAGTATTGCCACAAATGATATGAATAAACCGTATTACAATCATAAGTAGCTTATCATAACTATATAAACCTCCACATAATAAATTTTCTAACTCAATCATCTCCAATGAACATACACTTCCTACTCTAGCAATTATCATGACAAAATCCAAACAAGTATAAAAATTGATCATGGCCACTATTTCATTTCCTCGATGGGCCAAACACAAATCCCAATCACTATATATTTCACCATATGTAAGTCTATATACTTGGATTTATGGGTTAATAAATGATCAACTTGATCCTACTCATGCGTTAATTGTGAAGTGCAATTGACCAACCTAAATAATATTTCTAATCCAGTTTTATTATTATATAACCTTACACTTACTAGCATGTGATTCAATTTTCATCAAACTACGTGATGTGACCTGATTGAGTGCGAAAAGTAGCGTGTGTAAAGACGCTAATCGTTGTTTTCGTTTCGCCAACTCAGTACAAAAACCTAAGTTACTACTATACTTGCGAGGCAAGTACAGTGGTAAGTCGGGTATCGAAAATCCACAGAGACGAGTTGCTAGAATTTAAGTGATTTAATACTCCAAAATAAAAGTGTAAAAGATGATTACAAACTAAAATGAAAAGTAAATTTAGGCAATGTGTTGAAACTAGATTATAAAAGCGAGTAAAACTATAGGTTGCGTCGAATATCCCTCACCCGAGTTAATTAGTATAAAATGGTTACATGGGTCGATGAGTTATTACGAGTGCATCTCGTTTCGACAGGTAATTCAATCAAGGGTTGTTATGCCCTAAATCATCATAAAAGCCTAATAAGATTTTGACGTCAACAAATATCCCGGAAATTACACGCGAAAGGTCGTAAGCACGGGACATACATGATATGCCCCGTCAAATCCCCTAGGCGTAATAACTAGGTCAACGCACCCAAAATAGACCCGTAAACCCATCACCAAAGCAAAGCAACGCGTCAACTCGAGTGAGTTCAATTCAAGCACAACCTAATTTAAATTACCTAGAAAGCATGTTAAAAATGGGGTAAATGGAAAGGGGGAATAAACGCAATAAAACTATACTACAAAGCAAGTAAATCAAAGCTTGTGAATAAAGCATGTAAACTAGTTAGAAAGCATGGAAGCTAAATTACAAAGCAAGGAAAGATGAAGAACAAACTATATTAATGGAAATGGAAGTGAATAGTTCAATCTTACAAAACCACGTGGGTTGTCAATCCAAGAAGAAGAGAAGATGAACTCTCCAAAACAAACCCTAGCTAAAACTATCTATATCAGATTATGAGTGTGTATATCTTCTTATTACAACAAAAATTAGCTTATATAGTAAGTTGGAATAAAAGAAAAGAAGAAAGAAAAGTAAAGAAAATATTTGCAGGGAAAAACAGGGGATCGATCGATCGACCCCTGTGGTCGATCGATCGACTGTTAAAATCATGGCAAAAATAAAGAGGGCCGATCGATCGACCCCCAGGCTCGATCGATCGATCAAGCAGGGTAGCCTGCAGAATCCCCTGTTTTGGCATGCAATTCAACTCCGCTCAAATCGCCGTAACTTTGTCATACGGACTCGAAATCGCGCACCGTTCACGGCCACGTGAAGCTAGATAGGAGAGATACAACTTCCGTGGAGATGTCGAGCCAGGTGCCCAAGTTGTGAAATGACCGAATTGCCCTTGAACGTGCGATTGCGTACGAAAATTGCGCGGAATGGGTCTGAATCCCATACTTGGTACCTAAATACCTACAAAAGCCCAATTATACCGCATTTAGCATGTTAACAATATAAACAGAGGTTGTCTGGTTAACGATCTTAAATATAGAGATTAAGGCACCCGAAGGGGCTAAAATGCGTAGGTTCGACGGATGAAATACGCGATATTTGCGTATTATCATGACCCAATGGAAGTACCTCCAAGGCTAAGTAAATAGAGTTACTAACGTAAATGCAAATTAAGTACTTACCGGTAGAACGCTCTCAAAATACGGGACCATATACAACCTACCGTAATAAAAGAGAGAGTGAGTTGAATGCTTAATGGGAACAATACAATGCAGTATAGAATAAACAACAGAAAAGGATACTCAAACACTACAACTACATGCGTGTGAAAATACATATATATCTATATATATACCTTTAAAAATACATGTTCTAATGTATTGAACCTTTTTATTCAAAAAACATTATTTGAACCGTTTATTCTCCTTGTCTTTACAAAATAATCAGTTTGTATCTTTATCCTTAAAACTAGCATTCCTTTCCATTAACGCACGCAGTTAAACAATTAACAATATTTGGAAAAACCTTTCATTTACTTTCAAAATGTTTATTACTCAACGTTCGTTAACTCACACTAGAGTTGCTTGATCATTACCTAAGACTTTCACACACATCGTGTTAGAAAATATTGATTAACATTGAAAGCCTTATACAACGCAGACACTTGTGTTATTATGGGTTTATACATCCTTGTGTATTATAATTACCCATTAAGTCACCTTGCTTAACTATTTCACTTTTTTTATAGACATTAGTCATTATTCTCAATTTACTTGTCCACATTACATTAATCGGAACATTAATCATTCACACAAGTTAGATTATTTTCATATTATAACCCGTTTCTTATCGTGTTCCCAATTATATCATTATCTTTGGGATTTTTCCAACATACACGGACTTCGTGGCCTCTCACCACCGGTCTTCGTGGTCATATGTTACTGCAGTTACTTTGGGGTCTTTCACCACTAGGGATGTTATGCCCTTCATAATTATTCTCTCGGCAACATGTGAGTATCCATTTTCTTTTTAATGTGTTCAAAATTATTACAGTGTTCACATTAATTCACATTTACCGGCCGAAGCCAAAAGTCCGAACTTAATCGTCCGTTTTTTCATTAATACTTGGAAAAATATTTCTTTATTCTTTAAATCCTTTATTCACACATATGTTGATTTTATACCAAAAATCATTGTTCAATACCTCATTTTACTAAACTTTCACATTTAACACTCCAACACCTTTAATATATAATTTCACATTTTATGCATATTAAAGTCCCACTTGACACATATTTGATATGTACATTTTCTTCTTGGATTTTTACATCTTATTATCCATTTTGCCAATATTCAAGCATTTGACATTCTTACTTTTCATACTTTGATTTACACATTTTATTTATGACTTTTTGCATTTCAACACCTACTTAGCCATTTATTTTAAATTTAACCTTCTCTACTTACATTATTTGCATTTACACCCAAATGATTAGATGAAAACATTAGTTTCACATATTTACACCTTTTACCCAAAAGTTAAGTATTACAAACTTACTTTGAAGACTTTTTAGAAGAAATTCCATTTTATAAGTTTATTTCAATCTATCAACATTAAAACTAATATATTGATTTAAAAAAAGAACATATTCAAACCCAATAAGCCATTTATCATGAAAAGTCATTTTTCAAGTTAAAAATATGAGTTTGACACATTTTAACCCACTAAAAGTTTGATACAATATTATGATTTTTTTCATAAAAACTTTAAGCTCACTTAAAACCCATTTTAATCTTTATTTTTAATATGATATCATGGAGATATTAATAACTAAGCATAGATGAACACTACCACACATTTAATACCCTAAAGATGCAATAAATCATGCTAATGTCATCATCAACTTAAATTACTTAAGAGTCGAAGTTTTCTCACCTCAAGGTCTTCAATCGGGGGGGAAGTGGGTTTCGTGGAAAACGGGTGACTCCCTCATCTTGGCCTCAAGGGGAGTGATATTAACTCCATTTTCATGCTCCAAGTTTGACCCAAGCAAACCACCTTCATGTTCCAATCATTTTTTTCTTCCTCAAACACCATGGAAGACCCATTTTAGCTTCTAAAACCCTCTAAAATACTCCTACAAGTTGCCCCACCCTCCTAGTGAGGCTTTTATAGAGTTTTATCCCTTTAATGGTTTTTAGGTGGAGATATTTGTGTGAGAATGAAGAGCTAAGAATTTTTTTGGAAGGAATATGATTTTTTCAAGAGCTTGAGTGAGGGAAGAGTAATGAAAATCTGAAAACTTAGGAACCCCACAATGACTCCTCTCACACCCCTCTCTTATAAACTATTTAAAGAAATGTTGAAGACTTTACCTAAATAATAGGAAACAGTGTGTCCAAATGTGTGCAAAACTCTACCCAACCTCTCAAATTTGAGTTGGACAAGGACAACACAAACAAACAACATCTGACCCCAAGACCCATTTCATTTTGACATAAAAATCTGTTAGGGATGGGGGTGGTCCACCTAAGAAAAAGTATTTTGTTTCATTTTTCTCTACGCAATAATTTTCTATGTATTTTTAAGGTCTTGTATATATGATCATTTTATTTTTTGGTCCTTCCAATCCCCCCACACAACGCGTACAAGGTTTGCGACCTCCCCAAAAAATAGATTATTTTTCGATTTTTCTTTACATGGAATTTTTCCTTATATTTTTAGGGTTCCAAATATATGGTCACATTATTTTTTGATCTTCCAACAGTCCTAAACAATTCGTGGAAAACTGGGTTTCCACATTATCGCGTACCGACAAAGTTGCAATTTATTAACCTCAATCGTGTCACGATCATTCCTTCATATATTCGCGTCAAACTTCACCAAAGTACTAATATCCTTCATATGAACACATTTATCAAGTCATGCGAACTATGCAACGTGGAACTTTCTTGTTTAACCCTTTAACGCAATGTGTAACTTTATGTACCTTTTCGACATAATCCACTCATATATTATTCCTCTAGTTTTCCTTCGAACTAAATACTTCAAATAACGTTAAGTATCTATTTTCTACGACGGGGTATTACAGTAATACTATACCATTAAACACTTATCGTACATTTTGTCCTGATATTTTTTCCGTTAGTGGATTTTTTCCTGGTACATTTGATCTTATGATTATTATTTTACTTTTTGGCATCTTATAGAATCACTTTTTAATTTAAAAAGATTGTGAGAGTATTCACATGTTCATTTATGCCCTCATAACTAGGTAGCTATATAATTCTGATTTTTAAAACACACTTCGGGTTCTTTATTTTACCTCCCCGAAAAGATTCATCGATGTTCAAGGCCTTGGAGTCGATTTTCTCATCCTCGTGACTCATTGAACACATTTTGGATGAAAGGTAACAGTTCATAGAAGACCTACACTCACGTCATTAGTTTTTACAAAACTTTTGAATCATGTTAAAAGCTTTTGTGTGTGTTAAACTTCTATTTTTTCCTTTTGATTTTTTCTTACTTCAAAACCCTTGAAAAACAAATTGGTAAGCAGAATTTAAGCAAGCTTTGTAGCTTTGCTACAACGAAGGTTTTCTTCGCTCGTGGCGAACTCGAATACTTACTTTGGCAGAGTTCGTGACTAGCTTCGTTAATGACTCGTCATAGCGAAGGCCTCACTGCAGTAATGCGTTACTTCCTTGATTGATTGATACTTCTTGAAGATGGTTAAAGAATTCCTAGAAATATGTGCATATTGATTCACTACAAGATCGCTCTAACGAAGAATATCTTCGTTGCCGTGAACCTGCCAATAAAGAGACTTAAGCCCGGATAACATTTTAGAATCTTTGAAAATCATCTTGTTTTTTGTGTAAAAAGTCACTTTTTATGCTTTTGAGGCTGATGATTCGACACTAGAGCCCCCCAAAACTCTTTCGCGCATGCCTTATGTAAGATATGTGACTTGTTAGCCCACCTTGGTAATGAGTAAACCCATTTTTATATTTTTTCTTATAAAAATCATTATTTCTATTCATTTCAAGATATCTCCCATAAAACCTTCAAGAGATTTTTTTTCAAAAGAGCTTTGTATCTTATTCTTCATATTCCTTTCTAAGAAGATAAGAACACACCTTTGAAAAAGAGGGAACTATTATCTAAATTTATTTCATGTTTTTTTCCTTTTTCTCTTATTTGCATTTAATCACCTCTATTTCTTGAGGTTGATTAATATCAAAGAAGGCGAAGATTTTACCAAGATCACCTTTATAAAAAAATATAGTTTCATGCACTTTAGGGATTTTCTCCGAACATGATTATTGTGATATTCGTTTCTCTTTTGGGGTTTTAATCACTCGGGAACTCCAAAGCTTGAAGAAAAAGTCTTGTGCAATATTATTGACACGTATCAAGGCATACGAGATGTTGAGAACTTCTACCGGCATATAGAAATTGCTATCGATTGGTGAAAAAAGTGCGAGATGCGAGTTTAGCGCGGAAGGAGTGTTAATAGTTAGTCACCTTTGTAAACATTTATCAAGTTTTTAATGATATTGTTACATTGGCCTACGTTTTTTCCCATTAGTGAGTTTTTCTACTCATACATTTGGTGTTATATTCTATTTACCTTATTTGTATATTTTATCACACACTTGCTTAAACAAGATTAAGATTGATAAAACTTTGGTGAATATTGTAATATAGATTTTTAGGTGTGCTAAAATATTTTTTTGCGGGGCTCCATTTCGGTACGCAATACACACTCTCAAAGATAAAACTTGGATTATAAATCTTAGTAAAATATTTTTGTCACGCATATTTTTAGGATTGTCTACCCTTTTATAATAACAAACTAACCTTCATTTTTCTTAAATTAGGTGAATTGATTTATATTTTGGCAGTTACCGTCGAGAGGTACGCTCTCAAATTCTCTCTCTCTCTGGACCTCCCTTTATCTCTCTAATTCTCCATATTTATATGTATGCCTTCTTTCGATTTGCTTCTGTTTGCTTGTAAATGAACTCATCCACGTACAATATTCGTAGGTTTATGGACGTGTCTAACTTAATAGGACTTTTTCGTATGCCATATTGAGTAATGTAAATTTGTTGAAAGTAAAGGATAAAATATAAACGCTGAAATGTAAAGGCTGACGCGTAAATAAACTTGCATTGAAATGAAGGAAAGTAAGATTACATTACTGAAAATTAAAGGATAAAAGGTACTAAAAAAGGTGCTGAAATTCAAAGGATAAAATGTAAAGATATAGATTTGTTTGACCATTTCGAGATCTCTTTTATCTTCCTTGTGAGATGAATTTATAGTTGTTTGCAATAACATTTTTTTCTTTTGTCTCCAAGTAACTTCTGATTTGTATTTTTTCTTTAAGTAACCTACAACTTAAATTCGAATTAATTCTCTATAATAACCACTAATGCTTGCCTCCAAATAAAATATAATTCGAATTTAAATAATAACCGCTTTGAACTTTCACAAATAACAAAAAATAATCGCTTTAAACCGCCCACTACTTCCACCAAAAATTTCTGCAATAACTACCATATAACCACCACTAACTTCCTCCCTCATCTAACTACTTGTAAAATAAATGTCAGGAGATGAACCCGATAAAATATGGTGTAAACATATCCCTCGTACCACCTGAGTTTTGAGAAAATATTATGTGGTTGAGACTTGATAATTGCAGTCTTGAATAAACCTTATTCTTTTTGGTGAAATCTTACGAATTGAAGAAGTTACCCATGTCGATGCTCATAGTACAAAGCTGCATAATTTATTTTTCAGTTTCAGTTTCTATCGTCATAAAATAACGTGCATAACTTTAGCCCTTTTAACTTATAAGGTCACTAAGGATGGTGAATAATAATAACATTTTAAATCTTCTAAGGTCACCAAAGATGATGAATAATAACACAAAAAATATAAACTTCGAAGGATCACCAAAGATGGTGAATAATTACAAAAAAAATTTACCTTCGAAGGTCACCAAAGATGATGAATAATCACAAAAGCTTTAAACTTCGAAGGGTCACAAAATATGGTGAATAGTTGTAACATTTTGTACCTTTGAAGGTCACCAAAGACAGTGAATAATAAAAAAAAATAACCTTCGAAGTGTCACCAAAGATGGCGAATAATTGTAACATTTTTATACTCCCCCCCGTCCTAAATTAAGAGTCCACTATTATTTTTTGGACCTTCTCAAATTAATAGTCCACTTTTTTTAAAGATATAATCAACAAACCAAATTGCACGATAGTAATCAAAGGTTGATTTTGACTGTTGATTGAGTGTATTCTTAATTTATACAGAAAGAATAATGAATTCTTAATTTGGGACTAATGGAGTATTTATGTAAGGGGCTTTTGGGGAAAGGCCAAATCTAATTCAAAAATGGATAAAAATAGGACACACCGCATAATTTTATAAATTTAGCATCTGTACTAAAAAAACCATGAAAAATGACCAATATACCATTTGACAACTCATACAAAAAAATCCATCAAAATTTTAAAAGTCCTTAACTTCAAATCTACAAAATTTAAAATTCACAACATTTATATATATGAAATTTAATCTTCGAGCTCTATCCTACAATACCCATATTCGATATTTTTTGACAAAAAAATCGAAACCGTTAATTTTTTTATTTCACTAAAACATTCATTTTTTTTTTCGACGAACACTCAATTTTTTTCGTCGAAAAACCTGCTTCTCTAGCGCTGACAGATGTGCCGTTGGCGCGGAACCAAAATTTAAAGAAATAGACGAAGAGAGAGAGAGAGAGAGAGGGAAATAATCCGATGAGAATTTCATTGGTCTCTGACGAGGATTCCAACATTCCGACGAGGATTTCAGTGGGTGGGGTGGGGTGGGGATGGAGGTGGGATTATATATTTATTTTTAGAACGAGCTTTAAATGAGTATGAGTAAGGGTATATATATATATATATATATATACCTTTTTAACTAAAACAAATAAAATTACTTATTTTGTGTACTACTAACTCTAAATGGATCACACAAATAAATGTTATTGTACCACAAGGACTAGATTTATAAACTTAAAAATAAGTATCCTAAAATCCAAATGTAGGATGGAACATGACCTCGATCTTAATTATCTAATTATATAATGGACACGAGAAAAAAGAATGTCAGATGAGTGTTTGTGTTCGATACGCGTCGGACATAAACAAATTGCCTTTCCAGAAGTGTTCGTGCATCCTAGCGTTGGAGACCTCAATGACTTTAGAGAGTTTTTGCGTAGATTTTGGACCTTTGACAATATTCGTGTGCTTAATTTGTTGATCCATTTAAAAGAGAGTTATGGTGTTTTTAATATTTAAACCCAACATATCACATGATCACTCTGATCCACTTTTTAATCACGGGTTAATAAATGTAAACTCTTTTTTATATGGTAACATCTAATAACATAATATAATTTTGGTGTCTCTTAAGAGATGATTGACATGTGGCATCCCTATTGATTGACACGTGGCTTCTATATTAATATGTTTCATATTAGTCTCCTATTCATTTCTCCCACTCTCCATCTACTCACGTGCCAAACTAAAGAAAAGGAGTTTTGTTGCTTTGGATAGTGTACCTGTTCATTTCCTTTGTTTTTTTCCAAAAGCCAGCGAGGGTTTCACAGCTTTGGATTTTGTACCTGTTCATCTCCTTTGTTTTCTTCCAAAAGGCAACGAGGGTTTCATTATTTGCATCCGGACGGCGCCTTATCAATTCAAACGTATTCTTCCATTCTCTGCATCATTCTCTGCATCTGGCGACGTTGCTTCATTATTTTCCAAGTTACTCAGTTTGATTCTTTGCATCTGCGACCGACCCAAGTTCGGAATGGGTATAAAAGCCCTATACCCCGAAGTGATCTTTCTCACCAGTACCTCTAGCATTCATTTGACTAGGTATGTTCCTCTATTCCTTTCACTTTGATTATTTTTTTTGTTAATGGCCAAAGTTAAAAAATTACACCGTAACTGTTTTGAAATTAAAAAAAAAAATCTTTGTTTATCAGTTTTTGTATTCGAATGATTATTTTGTTGATTCCAGTTTAATATAGGGTATAATTATGCATTATTTTTATGTTTCATTCTAATCTCTTAAACATGCCCAAATAATAAGATTTCACCCTACAATGATTTATAATTTATTCTTATTTTTTTTAAGAGTGTAGGAAAATGAAAAAAAAAAACATTAATATCATTTTTGTTTCATTATTTTGCTATGGAGGTTGAATATTTGAAGTGAGATTTAACATAACGGATTTATCCGTTCTAATCTCTTAAACATGCCCAAATAATAAGATTTGACCCTACATTGATTTATGATTTATACTATTTTTTTTTTGAAAAAATTGTTTGCTTTATTTTCCTGTTAATTTTCCAATTTTTATATGCTGTCAATTTTTTTTCGTATAAGAAAATTAAGACCATAGGAAAATGAAAAAAAAAAAAACATTAATGTCATTTTTGTTTCATTATTTTGCTATGGAGATTAAATATTTGAAGGGATATTTAATATAACAGATTTATCCGTTCTAATCTCTTAAACATGTCGAAATAATAAGATTTGACCCTACAATGATTTATGATTTATACTATGTTTTTTTTAGAGAAAAAATGGTTGACTTTAATTTCCTGTTAATTTTCCAATTTTTGTATACTGTCAATTTCTTTTTCGCATAAGAAAATTAAGACTATAGGAAAATGAAAAGAAAACATTAATGTCATTTTTGTTTCATTATTTTGCTATGGAGATTGAATATTTAAAGTGATATTTAACATAACGAATTTATTCGTGCTGATCTCTTAAACATGCCCAAATAATAAGATTTGACCATACAATGATTTATGATTTATACTACTTTTTTTTTAGAAAAAATGGTTGACTTTAATTTCCTTTTAATTTTCCAATTTTTATATGCTGTCAATTTGTTTTTCGTATAAGAAAATTAAGACTGTAGGAAAATGAAAAAAAAACATTAGTGTCATTTTTTTTCATTATTTTGCTATGGAGATTGAATATTTGAAGTGAGATTTAACATAACGGATTTATCCGTGTTTTATTTCGTGTCCCTATTTGTTATGCTACTTATTATTTATTTTGTGTATTCAGATTTTAATTTAATGAAAATACTAAAAAAGGGTTGACTTTAAACTTTATAAATTATTTTTTTTTTCAATTTTTTTATTTGCTGTGGAAAGCTTATATGTTGTTAAGATTTTTACGTTATGTTAGAATTGTCAATTATTTTAATTCTTTTACATGAAATTATAAGGATTTTATTATTGTTCGACATGAGCTTTTTATTTGTTTTTGTTTCTTAATTTATACCATTTGTTAATAGGAGAAAAATGGTTCGAAGAGAGGTTGAATTGCTAAAGAAGGCAAACAAAATCTATGAATGCAAAGACATTATTGACATTGACAATCCCACCCCCCGTGATTTATGTATGCGATCAAGGTGTCGTACACGCGAGTTAAATGAGTTCATGAAGATGTCTAAGAACAAACGCAAAAAAACAAGCATAGAGAAAATATTTTATGTCCTGAAATCCTTGCATCGTGTCTCCTTCATTGGTACTTGTGATCAAGATGGCAAGATTGTTGAATCTAAAAAAATGGAGGAGAGGAAGAAAAAAAATTCTTATCTTTGTTCCCCTTCCTTGAGCAAGCTATTGAAGTTAGTGAACCCCATCGATATGATGTTGACATTGAATTTTACGATCTTGATACTTTATCTGAAGTCGATGAAGCGACCAAAAATGAAGACTCTAATGAAAATACTTCGACTTATGATCCTTCCGAAAACGAAGACGATTATTAAGATTTTTGTATTGATGATTTATTCTTACACAGAAACAAGTTTCAATTATATATAATGTATTTAAGACTCATATCTTATCAATGTCGTTATGAATAAAATTGTTTCGTGTTTTTTATTATCAAACTTAATTTATTTGTGTTGTTTGTTACTCTTATAGATATAACGTAATGATTATTTGTTATGTATTATGGTAATTGTTTAACGATATAAATCATAAGTTTGTTTATGTGCATCTTTTTACTTATACTTTAATTCCCATTGAATGTAATGTATGTTTATCGTTTCATATTTATTTCTTTATCAATGTCTTATATCACCTATAATATCATTTATATTAGTTTTTGTTTCAAATACTGTAGGTATACAACATCAACTAAAATTATATCCCCGAATAGACGAAATTTACAGGTATTTTATTTATGTCTTATAATAAATTTTACCTTATCAATATTCACTTACGATTGTTTTCACATTATTAAATTATGTTTTGCAACTACAATTAGCTATGCATTATTTTAGATTAGCATAACTAATGTAGATGATTTAATATAATTGAACTTTACACATACTTCAATAGTTGCTATATTAGATCATCAGAACAATATATATTTCGTTTTATTCGTAAAAACTTATCTTTATAAATTAAGTCAATGGGGATCCTAAAAAAAAATTTGGTAAACAATCTTTGTATAAATTTATAATCTTTTACAATTTATTTCATTGAATATCTTAAAATCCTATAACACTTTAATACATATCTATTTTTAACACTGAATTTTTTAATAACTAAAAGTCTTTAGTATGATTATAACAATCCAACCTATATAATTGATTACCCTCATTAAATTTATATAAAACATCTTAAGAAATACATAAAAGAACTTTTGTCCATTTGTCTAAAATATTTTCATTTTCATGTTAATGCATTTCTAATCTTCCTTTATTATATTATTTTTTTCATGTTTGTTAAATTTTTATACATATTTTTATTTTTAATCCTAATAACTTATATTTGTGAATTAAGTAGATGGATAATCTCAGACTTGCTAGATGCCAAAGGCGTGTTATTATGTTGAATAGACGTAATAGAGTTTCTGAGGCCTTAATCTGTCATAACACAAATATAGTGATGATCCATCCAACACCTACTCATAACAATCATGTATCCATTTCCCAACCCAATGCCATCAATTCTTTTAATGCTTTTAAATCAAGAACCGTATCTCGGTCAATTGTAAATGAAGACGGTAGCGTTACTTCATCAACAACAGTCGTTAACTCATCATCTAATAACGCGTATGGGAACTATAGTGGATACACCATTGAAACCGTAAGAGACGCCATTGCGAGAAAAAATGTTATTCGTAATACAGGTTTTTATTAATATTTTATATACTCAATTTATTTTTTCCTTCAACAATTTAATGTTTATTCCTATAAGACAAATCTAATTGGTTATTTGAAATGTTATATTCAACAACTGTAGATCGTCCTCATCCTACTCAACGGGGAAATAGGCGGCAGAATAATCTCCCAACACAAAAAGTAAGCTTATGATATAAAAATAATAAATTTTCTTAAAAAAATAATTACTTAGGAAGTATATTTAATATTTATATTTTCTTCTTGGAAAATTCACAGCTGCGTGGAATTTTGGTGCGCCAACTTATAAATGTGAGCATTGTTCAGCCATTATGTGGTATGAAGAGCGTAGTGAGAAATATAGACGACGCAAAAATATAAAGTTCTCCATGTGCTGTCGAGAAGGAAAGATAAAATTGCCATCTCTTAAAGAAGCACCCGTGTTCCTAAATAGTTTGCTAAACTCTTTATCAGGAAGAAGATATTCTTTATTCTGTGATAATATTTGGGCGTATGACTCCATGTTTGCCTTTACATCAATGGGTGGAAAAGTGGACAAGGCGATAAACAACGGAGTTGGCCCTTATGTTTTTCACATCACAGGGCAAAACTATCATAAAATTGGTTCGTTGATACCATTAAATGGATCCGCTCCAAAATTTTCCCAATTCTACATTTATGACACTTATAATGAAGTTCACAGTAGACTCCGAGTATTCAGTGGAGATGGCCTTTCATCGAGTTTAGACACTGAGATTGTTGACGGATAAATAGAAATGTTTGATGAACACAATGTATCAGTCAAAGTTTTTCGCATGGCGCATTACCGTTTCAAGGAAGAAGATTTTACATATATACGTATAAGAATTATCGGAGATCGATCAAAAATCTCATATGTCTGTAACTTACCTAACGCACCAGAGGTTGCTGCGCTTATTGTAGGAGACCTCCATGATATTGATGCAAAGAGAGATGTAATTGTGGAACATAGATCAGAGGGATTGCAATGAATAAGCGAACTCCATCCATCTTTTATGGCCATGAAATATCCTTTACTATTTCCACACGGAGAAGATGGTTTCCATACCGATATTGCCTACTTAAACAACCAATGTCGACTAAAAACGAAAAGAAATTTCGCGACGATGCGTGAATTTTATGCTTATAGATTGCAACAGAGAATGAATGAAGGCCAAACACTCCAACTTTCAGGTTGATTATTCCAATAATTTATAGTTGACGCATATACTTGCATTGAGTCAGAGAGATTACGTTGGGTAAGATCAAATCAAACACAACTAAGATCTAAACTATATAAAGGCTTAAAAGATGCAGTTCTTAAGGGAGATACAAAACTCGCCTCTATCGAAAAACGCATCGTCCTACCTTCTAGCTTCACAGGTGGGCCACGGTATATGGCCCATAATTTCCAAGATGCTATGGCAATATATAAATGGGCAGGAAACCCCGATATTTTTATTACATTTACTACAAATCCCAAATGGCCAGAAACTCAATCTTTCCTATATTTAATACCAGGCGCAAAAATTGAAGACAGACCAGACATTGTCACAAGGGTCTTCAACATTAAACTTGATCAATTAATGCGGGATTTAACAGATGGCAAACATTTTGGTCCCGTCATGGCAGGTTAGTATATGAATATATATTATCACTTAGCAAAATTATAAAACTCAGATCTCTTTATAATTATTACATTTCTGCTAATACACATTAAAATGTTTAAATTCCCTTCAGTTATCTACACAATTGAATTTCAAAAGAGAGGATTACCTCATGCCCATATATTACTCTTCCTACAATCTGGTTCCAAGAATAAAACTCCATATCAGATTGATGACATCATCTCTACACAGTTACCATATTACACATTAGATACAATTGGATATGCAGCTGTTGGGAAATTTATGATGCACGGTCCATGTGGCTATTCTAATCCTTTTTCACCATGTGTGGGAAAAGAAGGTTGCTCGAAACACTTCCCTCGACCTTTTACCAATGAAACAACAATTGATGATAGAGGATTCCCGGTGTATAGGCGAAGAGATGATTCCAATTTTTTTGAGAAAAATAGCGTCAAGCTGGATAATAGATTTATTGTGCCCCACAATGTTGACTTAATCATTAAATACCAATGACATATCAATGTTAAATGGCGTAACAGATCAAGATCTATAAAATACCTTTTCAAGTACATTAACAAGGGCCCTGACAGAGCAAGAATGGTCTTGGAAGAGAATATTAAACATAACAATGAAGATGGGATAGAGCAAGTAAGGGAAGTTGATGAAATACGTACATTCCTTGATTGTCGTTATCTCTCCGCATATGAAGCCTGCTAGAGAATTTTTGAGTTTGACATCTAGTACCGAAGTGTAGGGGTTGAGCGTCTAACTTTGCATCTTCCAAATGAACAAGTTGTCACCTTTAGAGATTCTGATAGACTAGATAATGTCGTAAACCAAATCGATGGGAATAAAACTATGCTCACCGAATGGATGCGAACTAATTCAATCCATGAAGATGCAAGAGAGTTAACATACGTATATTTCCTGAAGAAATGGACATGGAAACCCGAATACAAGGACTGGAAGCGACGGGAATCCGGACTCTGTGTTGGACGCATTAATTTCATTCATCCAACTACTGGCGAGCTATTTTACCTTAGAATGTTGTGTAACATTATAAAGGGAGAAAGGAACTTTGAAGAAATGAGAACAATCAATGGAGTGATTTACCCTACTTTTAAATCATCATATTATTCACTTGGGTTACTAGACGGAGATAAAGAATGGCATGACGTATTGCAGCAAGCATCGCAATGGTCAACATGTGCACAATTAAGGGATCTTTTTATCACACTTCTTTTATTCTGTGATATATCAGATCCTTTAGAACTTTGGGGAAAAAATTAGGAATTATTGTCTGATGACATTTTGTATCGTAAAAAAAAGATGATGAATTTCAATAATCTGCTACTTACAGATGATCAAATAAAGAACCATTGTCTGTATGAAATTGAGCTACTGTTAGCGAAGAGAAATAAGTCTTTAAAGGATTTACCACCTTTACCAATCCCCAATCATACAATAATCCATGAACTGAACAATAGATTGATCACGGAAGAACTATCCTATGATGTTGATCAACTATTGCGTCAGCATACGGATCTACATAGAGGACTGAACATCAAACAAGAGTCTATTTATAATTATGTAATTCAGTCATGTATCGAGGATAAAGGTGGATTTTTTTTTGTGTACGACACTGGAGGCACTGGGAAAACATATTTATACATGACAATCATTTCAAGATTAAGGTCAGAGGGTAAAATTGTGCTAGTAGTTGCATCATCCGGAATTGCATCACTATTATTACCTGGAGGAAGAACAACCCATTCACGCTTTGCTATCCCAATTAATTTAAGATAGAACTCAACATATGAGATAAGACAAGGTACTCAACTAGCAGAGCTAATAAAAAGAACAACTCTGATTATTTGGGATGAGGCACCAGTGAACCATTGCCACACTTTTGAGGCCGTTGATAAGTCACTCGGAGATATTCTTAGGCTCAATGATCCGTATTCAACTGAAAAAGTGTTTGGAGGCAAAACCGTTTTACTTGGGGGTGATTTTAGGCAAACTTTACCTGTTGTACCAAGAGGCAGCAGAGAGGACATTATAGATTCCTCAATCAATAAATCTTACATTTGGGATTTGTGCACTATATTCTCTTTGGAAAAAAAACACGCGTATTCAAGATTCAAATGAATTTAGTGATTGGATACATGCTCTAGGAGATGGAGATTTTCCCACTTACTCAATGGGAGACGAAATCAAACCAAATTGGATAGACATACCTAAGGATATGCTCATCCCATTTACTGATGATCCCATTGGAAGTATAGTTGAATCAACGTATCCAGACTTATGCACAAACTATACCAATAGTAAGTATTTAACCTCAAGAGGGATTCTAACTCCAAGAAATGAAACAGTTGATGAGATTAATTCTTACATTATGGATCTACTTCCTGAAGAGAAAATAACTTTTTTTAATTCAGATTCTCTTTGTAAAGCTTCTGGGAATTTTGTTGATCAAGACATTCTCTTCCCAATTGAGTTTCTTAACACATTATCATTCCCTGACCTACCAAACCACGAAGTACACTTAAAAATTGGAATGCCAATCATTTTATTAAGAAACATAAATCAAAGTTCGGGCCTTTATAACGGTACAAGGTTGATAATTACCCAACTATCAACATTGGTTATTGAAGCAAAAATAATAACCGGTTCAAACATTGGCGCAAAGGCTTTTATTCCAAGGATAATTATGACTGCTTCAGAGCCTAAATGGCCTTTTCATTTTGAAAAGACGTCAACTACCAGTTCGACCATCCTTCTGCATGACAGTCAACAAGATCCAAGGCCAAACTCTTCAAAATGTGGGAGTTTTTTTACCACATCCAGTCTTCAGCCACGAGCAACTTTACGTGGCTGCATCTAGAGTTACTGCACGTTCTGGCTTGAAATTCTTAATAATGTCCGATAACTCTGATAACTACAACAAGACGAAGAATGTTGTGTTCAAAGAAGTGTTCAATTCATTAAATAAATGTATGTTAAAGAAAATTCAAACATGTAAATTAATTTCCTTTATTTTCATTAATAAATTATTCATTAATGAAATAAAGGCTTAATCCAAAATACAGGAATATCACAACTCATATAATGAGGAAGGTGACGTTACTTAAAGACCTTCAAAAGGAAGGAATTGACTGGACAATTCAGGTTCGGATTTCAAGAAAATGGAAGCCTCGCAATACAAAAGCAGACAATAAAGTCATGAGAATGTAAGAACTTCATATCTCTCTAAAAAACATAGAATTATATGCTATAAAAAAGTTTTCATTTAAACATATTCATCGTTTTTGAAAGGGAGACCACATACATGCTTGCATAAGGAAGAAATTAATTATTCAGTTCGATCAGTTGCTGAAAGAGGGTGAAATTTACAAAATTTCTTCATTCATTGTTGTGGATAACAAGTCTAACTACAAGGTGGTGACACACAAATATATGATCTACTTCTTGCCCAATACATTCATAGAATTAATTCATATGGATTACCCAATCATTAAAAGACATCATTTCGAATTCCTTGATTTCAAGCAAGCATCATCAAGGACAAACAACATACAACTATCTGGTAAGAATGAAATACTATAAATAATCAATTATAATAATTTAAGTAATATAATTTACACTAATCTACCTTACAACTTTGCACTATAAACAGATGTGTTTGGCGTGCTGATAAGCATGAACGATATCGAAGATCAATTAGCAAGGGGAAGTATGATTAAGAAGAGGGTAATTCAACTACAAGAAGAAAGGTAAACAATGCTTAATTGTCTTATTACTTTAATATAATTGCATTAATAAATATGATTGTTTATTAAAGTATAAAAATACAGCAATGCAAAACTTCAAATTACATTGTGGGCCGACAACGCACGAGATCTGGATGATGATATTTTGAATAATATAGCAAAACCTATTGTTATAGTCGACTCATCCACAACAGTGAAGTTATTCCAAGGTAATTTTACTGTAAAATCACATCTTTCAAACACGTATTTATCTTTCATATTGTTTGAAGTATTTATTTATAAGTTTTCATAAGTAGTTATGGTGTATATCATATTTTTTTATACAATTTGTTTATTTTAATCTAATAAATAACTAACAAACGGGCTAATATTCTTAAGTATACTATTTATAGGGCATTACTCGCTATCAACTACCAATGCAAGCAAGGTTTACATAAATCCAGAAATACCCGAAGTTTCGTCTTTTAAGGAACGGTAAAACATTAAACATTTATTACTCATAATTTTCATGATTAATATAAACATGTCAATATTTAAAAAAATTATTATGTTATAGCGCTACAATAACATCTCTAGACATCATGAAAATTCCTCAAACAAATGAAGAACAATTAGAGGAAGAATCAATTGCAGAGATTTTGTCGATGACATCAAATACAATTCAAGAGGTATTTACATTCCCTTAATTATTCAACCATTTTCATTCTTTAAGAAATAACAATACTATAACAAATAACTAACTTACAATTACTATATAGCCAACATTGATTTGATGCAAAGCGAGGATCATCAACGTAGATACAAAATTTGGTTGGTTCTACTTATCATGCACAGAGTGTAATAAAAAGTGTACACCACTGTCAACAACATTTTGGTGCGACAATTGCAACATTGAACCAAAATTTCCAAAACCAAGGTAAGAGATACAATATAATATAATTTATTTGAAGAAAAACATAACTAATTACATTAGTCTCGAATGCAGGTATCGATTGAGTGTCAAAGTCGAGGACACAACAGGAGAAACAACTTTTGTCATTTTTGATAAAGAAGCATAGAAGATCATTCGTATACCTGTCACACAGCTACACACATCATTTGAACGAGTAATCACATATATATAAATTAATATATTCTCAATTTTTATTTGTTTAATTAATAATACATATACTATTACAGGATGAAGAAGGAAATAAAATACCCGCTTCGATCAATAATATAGTGGGAAAGGCATACAAATTTAAAGTCAAGCTTGACAATTACTTTTTTGAAGCAATGATCACGTTCCTACACAGTCACCAAAATCTACGAAGAAGATATACCCAGTAATGATTATTCATCAATGTATCAATCGTAGGTATTTAAATAATATTTTATAACGACTGTGGTATGAATTATAAAATTTCAATTTATAAGCATACACTACAATAAACAGGGAAAGAAGAGAGCATTTAAATCCTCATCAAGTACGTCCAATGACTACAGACAAATTCAGACATATCCTCAAAAAAAAAGAAGAAAAAAAAAGGTCCATATAATGAGTAAGTATTTATTCTTTACAATCAAACGCGTGTTAAAATAAATTTATAATAAGTTTTAGTTTTTAATTTTTTTCTATTATGCAGTGGAAATTATGACAAATGGGCTTAGAGAATACAATTCATCTTTTTCAAGAAATGACATTCATAAACAATCAAGTTCAATTGGTTTGCCAGTGACTGCAACACAACAATATTTACGATTTCATATGATAATAATATAAGACTGTATTCGGTAACGTATTGAACAGTGTTGTTTAAATGATACAGCTATATTCAATTTATGAAGTTTATGTTATTATCTGTCATGATTTAAATAAGACTAGATATAATAAAATATAAGTTGGTATAAGTTATTGTTTGCGAAAAGGGCAAACATCTACAGTAAAGATAAAACATTTGTTATATTAGAACTTATTGATCCATTCCCAAATAAAGATTAACAATATTCTCCATCCATTAAAAAATAAAGATTAACAATATTATTTTTCATAAATCTATATTTAATAATCAACTATACATTTTTATACATACTCAAAGAACAAACCAAATAATCTTAATTTGGGATGGAAAACCTTTTTTAACTCCGCCAATACAAACTTCAGTTTTGTATTGCCGGTCACAAGCTCGGATAAAGGAGGAGCGGATTAGGTGTTTTAGAAATTGCATTCAAACATCTGATATTAACACTTATGGACATTAATGCTTTTAGATTCAATGTCGTCTTATATTTTCGCTCCTCTTCACATATCAATTAATCTTGATGTGGATCATTTTCAATTGTATCATTAACCTCTTACCAACTATCTATCTCTTTTTATTTATATCAAAATGCAAACCTGACACCGTTCTCTCATCATTGTTTACCTTTTCTTATTTCATTTACTCAACCCTTCATTTCCATACTCATTTATTTACCTTACATTAAAATTGCTACTATGTAACCAAACATCAAACTCTTAACTGTAGACAACTTAGTATTTATTTGCGGTTTGAGCGGATATCTTATGTACCCTACGCATCAACTCGATATCCCCAAATAAATATCAAGTTTGCTTAATAGTTCTATTAGTAAATAACTTTAGCATCTCACTACCTAAAGGGCTAGACAGACTGAATTTTGTTTTTTAGACAAAATCTCTGTTCTCATTTATTAAGAATTTAAAAAATCAAAGATCGTTAGTGATTATTCTTATTACAGACAAATATTACCCTAATACATCCTTTTCGCATGCCAAAAAGGTAGCAATTCTTCGTATATTTGGAAAAGTATATAGGAGGACCGCAAAGTCCTTCCACTGGGGGGTAGATGGAGAATTGGTAATGGTGACAAAGTTCGTACTTGGAAGGAAACGTGGCAGACCCAACCTTATGTATTCAACCCTTTTTGTCAATATAATACTCTTGACGAGAACAATAAGGTTAGTGAGCTAATTTATGTTGAAAACAAAAATTTGAACCATGCTTTATTATATCAGTGTTCCTTGCATCAGATGTAGATTAGATTCTGAAAATTCCGTGTTCATATTTGTTGCATTTTAAAATGTGTTCTGTTTTGGCACGACCAGCATTTCTGCTACCTCATTACAATTTTTAACAAGCTGAAATTGCAGCTTCGGCTTTATAGGAGATGTAATGTTTTTATTAGTCAATTTAAATAAACAGTTCATATCATCATACCCCTTCTTGCAGCAAAAATTGTAATACTGAGGGATGTCTTCATATACAACTTCCTTCCAGTAACCACTTTCCCCTTAAAAGCTGCTGATACATACCTATCCTTTTTTATATTCATTTCTTTTAGTTTAGGTTAGTGAGAGTAATGACCTTTTGGCAGAAAAGGGGGAGACCAAACAAGGTTAGTTTTAGCTTTCTAAATTTTCTTTTAGTTAACGAGGTAGAATATTGGATAATCTAATCCTACATTTGTTTAAATTTATACACAATGTATTGTTAAAATATGTTACTGCATTTTTAATTCTTTTTCCACTGATTTAATTGGATGTCGGTGTCAAAAACATTATCCCTCTTTTGTATGAAAAAAATTATCTCTTAGGATTTCTTGATTCTAAATTCCACGAGTTACTCAACTATTGGTATTATAATCTTTATCAGTACAAAGCGTATTTGTTTTTCAAATAAGTCACTATATGGCTATGATATTAGAAGAGGAATTCGTTGTTCAGATGAAGTTTTTGAAAAAAGTCCGTTGTAAATTTATATTAAATGTGGGGGCCAAAATAAGCAGGCTAGAATATTTGACAAAATCAGTACAAAGACAACTGCATCCTGGAACAAATTCATTGTTGGTCATCTTCAATTAGGATAGACATAAAAAGCTTTGGTTTCTTCTTTCTCATGGTACAACATAATCACGAGTTGAATTTTATTACGACGTAACACAAAATGCAGTTCCTAAATGCAACATATACTTCCAAATACCAAATGCAGGTTCCTCTAATAGAGTAGGGAATGGGGAACACTCATTCTTAGCCATGGTTCAGTGACTGTCGTCACATCTCAGTTGTGGTGGGGTTTGAGATTGGTTCAATTACTCCCCACAAATTGTACCATATGTATAATCTACCTCAAAGAACGAGAGTTTGAAGGCTGGTAACTTTATAAATGTTTTACCTAGATACTTCATTCTTTCACCATCGTAACCATCGTTGTCCTCTTTTACAACAGCTTTATCAAGATAGATATCTTGGAGGGTAGTCAATTTTATGTTTGCTAATTTATTAATTTGTTATAGCTTTGAGAGATGTGGGAGATGACTTAACAATTACCTGTTTGTATATTTTCCAACACAATGTCCATTATGTCACTTTAATGATAACAAATAAGTCTTTGTTAAGGAGAAGCACTCCGTTTCCTTTCTTCTGTGTTTCTTTTCAGATAAAAGATGTAGATAACTTCTAAAAATGTTTTTTTTTTAAAATTCAATATGGACTTGAAAACTCCCACAAAGCTATCAAATGGTGATGATACTATCAAACAGATTAGTGTCAACATTTTTACCTTTTCATTTTCAAACCAAATTCTCATATGAGAGCATATTTGGTTATACAATGACGAATACAAAGCGTTTGCGCATCGCGCGGGGTTGAAAACTAGTTTATAGTATGAATCAATATATATATATATATATATATATATAATTGTCAGTTTAACATTGGAACGACATTTGTCGTATTTAGACGCTGCCACGTGTACACTTCACTATTCCATTTATTAATTTTGTATTATATAGATTAATGTAGATACATAAGTATTTGATAAATACATGCATTTAGTTGGTTCATGTATTACGAAGTTCATGTATATAAGTCTAAATGTGGTATGTTTACATTAAATGTTATGGATACATATATATGGGTAGGAGTAATGATACTCTTACCGGGGCCAAGTACCGGTTTAGTACCAAATGTGCTTTATTTGATTGTACACTGGTGGACTATACAACATTCCTTGACGGGACCCACATTATAGTACAAATCAATAAAGCAGTACCGGTACTAACACCCGATGTGTCTAACATTTTCCATATGGGTAGATAGATTATAGAGTTCTTATAAATACCCATGTAATGTTGATATTTGAAGTGAAGTCATAAAAAGTCAAAAATATTAAATGAGTATTAAAGAACAATTTTCTCCTCATATTGACTGTTATCTCTCAAATATTGAACGTGTTAGTGTATTTTACTATCTCTAAAATATTTTTTTATTTTTGATAATTATGTATTTAAATGAAAAAGTTTACGAAGATGTTATCAACTTGAATGAATACTTTAGCTATTTAAATAAAGACTCTAATGAAAATCTTTTTCTTGTCTAAATTTTTGGAGGTTGATAATTTTAAATATATTAGTAAATTTTTTAATTTATATATTTACTTCACGCATTAATAATCATGAAAATATTATTTCGAGATAATTATTAATGATAAATAGAAGGTCGAGTATTTTGAGTGTATACAGCTGTTTGTTGTATTGTATGCATGTCTCCTTATTCTTACCTCTGTCGTCTTGGCTTTAACATTTCCTAATATCCCGAAACTATCCCCCTCTTTTACCCAGACCCAGACCCAGACCGAGACCGAGACCTTTTTTTTTTCTCAACTCGATCGTGTTTACGTTCCAGACTCTCTCTCTCTCCAACAATTCCCACCTGCAACTCTCTCCATTTCTCCGATCGAACGCTTATCATTCCTCACCATGACTCTTATGACTCCTCCACCGATGGATGTAAATTACTCCCTCACCCCTCTCTCTCTCTATTTATTTGTTTTTTTAATCTATTCACTCAAATCATATTCGTCTACTGTATTTACTTTCTCTTGTTGTTGCTTACATTTTCTCACTAGCTGTTTTTTCTCTTTACGCGTTTAATTAAGTCTCGATCTTGGAACTATTCGTTCTTGATTTTGATTATCCTTCACCTTTATATTTCAACAATGTGAAATTTCTAGGGTTTAGATTGATCAACAGTGTTAATTTTATCAGATCCAACTTCTCATTTGCATTTCTTTTTTTCTTCCAGCCAGAGGAGGATGAGATGCTCGTGCCGCATTCGGATTCGGATTTAGTCACAGAAGGCCCTCAACCTATGGAAGGTATTGCATATATATGTTGATGATTAAAATGGTAAAGTTTTATGTGTTGTGTCAGTTGTGTTTTTAGGTATTGGTAACTGATTTGATTAGATTGATTTTGTTTTGTTTTATAGTTTTTTGTTGATTAGATGTTATTTTTGTGTGGAAATTATTGTTAGTTGCACCAGTAGAAAGTGCGAATACAGCGGATGCTCAGGCAGTTGATGATCCGCCGTCGGCGCGGTTTACATGGACAATTGAGAATTTTTCGAGGTTGAATACGAAGAAGCTTTATTCGGAGGTTTTCTTTGTCGGAGGATACAAATGGTATTATTATGATCTTCTTGTTGGTTTTGTTATGTATTGAAGCAAGTGGTAAATTTGGATCGTTGTGACTATTGTTTAAGATTTGTTTGTCGCGGTGTTTTGAGCAGGCGTGTACTTATATTTCCCAAGGGGAACAATGTGGACCATTTGTCAATGTATCTAGATGTTGCTGATTCGGCAAATTTGCCTTATGGTTGGAGTAGATACGCACAATTTAGCTTAGCCGTTATGAATCAAGTTAATAGCAAGTTGACAATGAAGAAAGGTAAGCATTTTATGCTGTTTATGCTCGTGTCATTGATGAAATACTTCAGGTGATGCCTGCGTTTTAGGGTGCTAACAATTGTTGAGGTGCATCAAAGATTACTTATTTGCACAGAATTTGGATCTGTAAAGAATTTATAAGAAGTAGATGTGAGAAATGATAATTCTTCTTAATAATATATGAATTTTGTGCCATTGTTTTCCATACATGTTCGATCATTTTTAATAATGAAATTAAATGTGCAATGAACTATGGGATTCATCTAACCATGAAATTATACACGGCGAAACATCTCTAAAGTAGCTTATATAATTAATAAAAGAAATATATTGCCTATACGATACCAAATAATGGTCTATATTAAGCTCAGATCTTGCGAGACATTACATAATAGCATGTTAGGACTCAGGTCCCACGTGTTCATATATGAGAACTATTGGATTCATCTTCCATGTCGTAGTATGTTATATCAGAGGGATATAATCTTATTCACTAATACCGTTAGAGCGTTCGCTAACTATTTGATGCCTTAATCTTAATGGAAATTGCTGGCCTTAATCTTAATGGAAATTGCTGGCGTGTACACCCCTTTATAGATGCATGCATGGACACCAAAATGACTCCAAATTAATGCTAATCTACTTTACTTCCATGACGAGAGATGACAAAAGCTATGAATAAACTGCTAATTCTTTGATTTATAATGACAGTTGCACAAGGCACTTCGACTGTAGGTTTTTTGATTTTATTAATGGCGGAACCGTTGCACTAAGTACACATTTTACCCTTAAATATGAACTAGTCAACTTATATTTTTGACGTGACTCTTTACCACCTAACCATCTTTGTGAAGGTGTGAAAAGGACATGGAACTATCTTTCGTGCTCTTACGGGCCTTAGCCTTGTCAACTTCAAAAGTTTCTTTTACGATCCATGAGTTATGTTGAAGCTTGGATAACTCGGCAGTGTCCCATACTGGTACTGGATTCATATCAGATACGCAAATACATGGATACCTACCGATATGTATCCGAAAATAAAAAATAAATTAGGCCCCATTTGGTTGCGCAATTTGTTCGATTTTCTAAATTGGTTCATTGTGAATTATAAATTAGTGGATTTGAAATGAGTTTAAATCCAATTTTAGGCGATGTTTGGTAATCTGGAATTGATGTTAAAGTTCAATCAGAAAAGAAAGTTAGAAAGAATTAAGAGAGAGAGGATGAGGGAGGGAGGGAGGGTGGAGTGGGGAGGGAGGAGCAGTGGGAAGAATTTTTTACGACTCCTATTTCAAATGGATGAATTTCAGATTTTTTTTGTAAAGTGCTCCGATTTCAGATTTTACATATGAGCTAAAATGGGAAATTAATGAATCATTTCATTAATGAAACTAAACACAATTAATGGGCTAAATTGTATATCGGTTAATTTATGAATAAGTCAATTTACAATTTTGGGACAACCAAACGTGACCTTACGATTTATGGACACGTATTCTGTAGGTTTACAATTATCCCAATTTTCTTTTTCGAGATGCGTCTAGGATACATATGGGGGTATGCAAGATACTTGGGAGATACATCTAGTTTAGCATACTCGGATATTTAGAGCTGTTAATTAATCAATTTTTATACATATGAATATATTTTTTTAGTTTATTACCTTTTTCCGGCCATATCACGTCCTAGCTTTTTAGCTTTGTCATCCCACTGTATCAGGGAGGCAAGCACACCAAACACCATAAATGATGTATTAATTGCTTTAAGATGATCAAAATGCAAATGCTTGAATAAAAGAATGTTCAACGATAGTCATGAGATACTTGGTAGAGTTTTGAGGCTCTGATTTTGTTTTATCCTGTGTGGGTGGTTGTAATAAATTGGGGAAATGGTGTATATAGTGTAATATTGGCACGGAAGATAAAGGGTGGCTACCGATGGTACGTAATGGACGTGATGAGTATCGAATAAGAAAGGATGACTCTTAATCGGAGTGAGATGTCTACCTACTTATAGGAGAGGGGAGTTTTCAGTTGGCTGAAAAGACAAGTTTGCAATTCTGAACTTGATTTTTTTTTTTGCAGCTTTGTAAAAGGTGAAGGAGGGTCTAAACATGCCCTTGGGGATTAGTTAGGTGCTCAAAGAGTCTTAGACACCCCAAGATATAAAAAAAAGTGCAATCATGGCTAGGTTTCACCAAGCTTAGCTATCTCTCAAGAGGTGCATCTTTCTCGACAGGTTTTCTCGATTAAGATATATCAAGTGTCATGGTGCCTGTCTCTCTCGATTGTAGAGTGGTTGGGAGTTGAGACCTAACAAGACTCTGTTTTCTATCCTTTTAGCCGAAAACCCCAAAGTTCCGAAGAAGGAATATCGGCCTTTGTTCAACTCGAGAAATGTTAGTGACAAGTATAAAATATTCAATGAACATAAATGGTTAATAGTTATTAATATATTTGCATTCACCCTTGGGCATGGGTTTTCTCGAGTGATGTCGTTTTGAGGGTTTCATCAGAGCCCCGACCTTTAGGAGTAACACCCAATGTGGTAAAATATAATTGCTCAGATGCTACAAAAGGGTCTCGGTTAGCACCCTTCTTATTGGGGATAACACCTAGTGTGGTCAAATATCATTGATCAGATAAATCATCGAGCGCTAAAAAGGGTCTTGGTTTGCACCCTTTGATTTTTAGGGTTTCTGCACTACTCATATACATTAGGAATTCAATTTAGAATTTATCTCCACTCCTGTAGAGTTTGGCCACATCACGATAACAAAATCTCATATTTTTAAAGATCTTCTCCAATAGACATATTTTTTCCCCTCAATTTAAATAGAACTTCCAGGATCTGCTTGAAGGTTTTGGGGCCCAAGATGAAGTTCTGAAATAGGGATCTTATGCGGATTTAACTATTTTATTTTCAAAAATGCTTTTTCCTTTTTGGCTCATTGTTGAAGAGTTTGGGTCGTAGTTGTCAAATCGTGAATCGAATCGTCAATCAAAGAACCCTAAGAATCATAAATCATAAATAAAAAAACCCTAAGAATCATAAATAATATGTGAGTGTCTATGAAGTACGGATACTTTCGGGAGGTCTCGTATATGTTTTGGACACGTATGGGATACGCTCAGATTCGCTGGGATACGCTCAGATTCGCTGGGATAAGCGTATTTGAGATTATCCTAATTTTTATTTTTATATTAATTTCTTTTAAATATGCTGGATAGGTTGCTATATGCTGGATTCTTCCGGATACGTTGGGATTAGCTTTTTTTTTTTGTTTTCTTTTCATTCTAATATTTTTTTTTCTTTAGATTTAAAGTTATGCTTTCTTTTCATATTTCATTTTGAGTTAATTTTGAACCCAAGTTATGCTTTTCATTTTCGCTTTTTTTCTTCTTTTGTTAGAGTTCTGCAAAAGACAATCAATTTTGAACTCAAGTTGTACTAATATTCTGAGTTATGTTTTGTACTGATAAATGGTTAATTTTGAACCTATGGATTACAATACTGAGTAATTAACCTACAATTTTACAGTTAGCAAAACTGTGAATTTTTTTTTTCTTTATAAAATTGTCTGAATCTTTTTTTTAACTGTTTGAATATTTTTCTTCTTTATAAAACTGTTTGAATCTTTTTTGTTTCTTTACAAAACTGTCTGTATCTTTTTTGTTGGAACAACCTTTTATTTCATGTTAATGATGTTTTATTGCAGTGGTATTTGTTTGGTGACAACAATCATCATATTAGATCATTTTAACGTGATGGTGTTTGATGCTTTACTGTTATCTACTTTCATTTTATTCAACTTTATCATTAATATATATAAAATAAAAGAATAAATATTTAACGTATCCTAGTGTTATTCGTCTCCTACATTTTGGAAAAATCACATATCTCGTATCCCGAATCGAGTCGTATCCCGTATTATGTGTCGAGTCCGTGCTTCTGAGATGAATGTATAGAGAAAACATTAGAATATGTAATAAAATATTTTATGACCTAAAGTCAATTTAGGACATGATTGATTTCATTGAAATAGAACTAAAAATGAACTTCCATTATCATTACTAATATAAAGATTTGTGTGTCAAGGTTTCCAATTCCAAAAGATCATATATAAAATATAATATATCCAAAAAAGAAAACTATAAAGTATTCTCTCTACGATTATATTACAAGACACAAGGATGGAAATACTCCACAATATCATAAACACAAATCCATCCGAGAAAGATCATCAATCTTCATTCATTCTTTCATCATTCATCACTCATCATCATCATGATCAAGGTCTAGATCATCATCATCATTCATTCTTCCTCTATGACAATCCTTTCCTCCTCGCCCTCTTCAATTTCCTCTCCATCTGCCTCCTCATCGTTAGTAACTAACTTCAACATCTTATCAACAATTCTTTTCTCATTCTTATTGCAATCAAATTCCTTGGCCTAATGTAACACCAAATAATTAAACTTATATTACAAATAAGCTAATAATAGTAAGTGATACTATGTTTAATATTTCAAATATTACGTCTACATAGCTTTCCCTTATTGTTCGGTCCTTTATCTTTAAAGCATTTATGAATGTTCATCCATGAGTGGTCTTACGGGAAGATATGGTTGCTCTCTCTTGGTGATCCATTCATCATCGGACTCCATATCGGATTGACATATTGGTTCGAACATTTCCTCACATTGTTTTCTCGTCACTCGTCTCATTTCTAGTTGAAGATTGCACTTCACAACGGATTTCAACATTTGTTTTAACAATGGGCTCTTTACTAAATTAAATGCTAAAACATGCTTGTAGATAAACCTACGAATGTCCCTACCCACCAGCTCCCTCTTCCGGAATATTACATTTGAAGTCTTTTGTTTAGTTTTGCCTTATCCTTTCACGACGTACATGCTTATTGTTCCCTTAGCTTTGCTTTTCAAATCATTATCGTCTCCTTCCCCTTGAATGCATTTATCTTCATCATTAACTTCGTTTTCATTGCTTTGTCATTATTATTTGGTATATCTTTTTTTCGACCCAAATAATATTGAAAAAACTTTTTAACTTCACTAGGAAATTGTTTGCTTATTACGTCGGAATGTGTACCGGAAAAATGTTGTTTCATTCTAAACATACCTCTTCATCTTCGACCTCCACGATAATTTCATTCTATTGTTATTATTGACTTTAGTACAATGAGCCCAACTAGGATCACTTACTTTGTTACCTTTTTTTTTCTTCAACATTTTGACTAAATATTAACAATAACACCACCCACAATTATGAACACAACAAGAAACAAAGGGTTTCGACTCTGTTTTGTGATAAAATAGATGAAACAAGTTTGAAATAGGGATGACACAAGGTTGAAGTGGGTTTGTAAAGGATGAACATATGATTTCGAACTGTCTCTCTCTGCTGAATTAGGGTTCCTAAAGGGAAACTTTGTATATTAGTTCAATAAACATGCTGCTATTTGGTATATTAAAAAAAAAACTTATTAGAAACATGCGCAACATATTCAGGTGAAAAAAACAGTAATAAATCCACCAAACAAGAATCATACGTGAATCGCAACATTCAGCCCGATTTGCGTGACCTTTCTGATTCGGCCCCTGATTCGAATTGTTCTACATGAGAATTGACTCGACTCGAATTGGACAATTTTGGCAACTATGTTTTGGGTATTAAGCTAGCCCAACAACACACAACTAACTTATGATGAGTTTGGGTATTATCTGAAAAAGAGAGTTTGAGTCTTAGGTGCGCCTAGGTACTGTTGGAGTACTGATATAAATATGCTAAACTAAAATTGGGGACATTAAAAAATGCCTTAAAATTTGGAGTCCCAAGGTGGTGGCCTCTCTTCCCTTTTCTAGTTATAAAAGTTCATAACCGGCGTGCTAGATGCGGCCTAATAAAGTTTGACTGGTGATCATTATGACTTCTTTGGTTTGCAGACACACAACACCAGTTCAATGCGCGAGAAAGTGATTGGGGTTTTACTTCGTTCATGCCCCTTAGTGAACTATATGACCCTGGCAGAGGTTATCTTGTGAACGATACATGTATAGTTGAAGCTGATGTTGCCGTTCGTAGGGTTATTGACTACTGGTCACATGACTCAAAAAAGGAGACTGGTTATGTTGGGCTTAAAAATCAAGGGGCTACTTGTTATATGAACTCTCTCCTCCAGACACTCTACCATATTCCTTATTTCAGAAAGGTTAGCAACTTCGCTCTATTTGTTTCATTAATATAAAAATTACAAGGAAATCCTTATATGGAACTTTTTGTTCAGGCTGTGTATCATATGCCAACAACCGAGAATGATATGCCATCAGGGAGCATCCCTCTGGCTTTACAGAGTTTATTCTATAAGCTGCAATACAGTGACACTAGTGTAGCAACAAAAGAGTTGACGAAGTCTTTTGGATGGGATACCTATGATTCTTTCATGCAGCATGATGTTCAAGAACTTAATAGGGTTCTTTGTGAAAAGCTTGAAGATAAGATGAAAGTATGGGGCTTTTCTAGCACCACGCTTTGCATTACATTATTCGTGTAAGGTTGCTGTTATTGATGGTTTACTGTGATTTTGTCGTCTCAGGGAACTGTAGTGGAGGGTACAATACAGCAATTATTTGAAGGGCACCATATGAACTATATTGAATGCATCAATGTAGACTACAAGTCGACAAGAAAGGAATCATTTTATGGTACATTTTTGCTTGAATCGACACGATTGAACGTGAGATAAATGTTTTGGATCTTACTAAATTGCATATTTTTGTGCCAGATCTCCAGCTTGATGTAAAAGGATGTCGGGATGTTTATGCTTCTTTTGACAAGTACGTGGAAGTGGAACGTCTTGAGGGTGATAATAGATATCATGCTGAACAACATGGTTTGCAGGTTGGATGGCTCTTTATATATATGTATATATGATATTCTTACTTGTTTTTTTCCCTCCTTCCAGTTGGGGCAGGGGATATGTCACAGGTTGAACATTTCTTTTATTTTGGTGACCTTATCATCTTTGTGACCCAAAAAACAACAGCCAACTGTAAGTCAAGAGAACTTACTGAAAGAAATCAATCTGTATAGTTAGATTAAAAAAAAAAGCCAAATCCCAAAGACATCGTTCCAAATTGGTAAAGTGGTGCCATGACATGCTAGGGAGGCGGATGGGTCAGGGGTTCAAATTCTCACAGCCTCTTAAAGAGCTTTCTCATTGCCAACAATAAAAGAACAAAAAAGAAACCATGGTTCTCTAAACAGAGCTTATCGGCCTTATCATGTCGGTATTAGCTATGAATTTTTTTGACACCATTGCAGCTAAGTGCTTTGTAGTACGTGGGCACATTTTAACGCAATGATATTAACGTGCTTCTCACAAAGCATTGCTGTAAATGTTTCCTTTTCAGGATGCTAGGAAGGGTGTCCTGTTCATTGACTTCCCTCCTGTTCTCCAGCTGCAGTTAAAACGGTTTGAATATGATTTTATGCGGGATACCATGGTAAAGGTGAGTAATTGAGTGATTAATACTTTGCCTATATGATATAGCTCTATGATTGTGTATGGTTGACAATTTGGTGGGCAGCAGTGTTGTACTGTGTATGCATGTTTGAACTGTTGTAATGGTGCCTTAAGTTTTACTATAGTCTGTGTTTACACTTCTGTTGGATATGCTATTTGCTCCTCTTAGAAATTCATCTTTCACTCTGCCATATTTGCTAAGTAAAAGACAATCATCGATCTTATTAAATAGATTAAACAAGTTCCTCAATGGATATGCCCAACCCTTTTACACAAGTACTGCAATTGAAGGTTTTAAATTTGTATGAGCTTATGCAATCTGTGGGTTGAGTGTGTTGAAGTTAAAACACTTTGCCTTTTCCCATTTGTTCCTTGGTTGTGTAATGCCATGTTTTTTTTACTCTCTCGTTCTCTCTCTCTCTCTCTCTCTCTCTCTCTCTCTCTCTCTCTTTTATTATATATATATTTTATTTATGATCAAATTTGTGAGTATGCGTGTGTTGGTTGGGGGGGGGGGGGGGGGGAGAGGGATTTAGCGATCACACTCCTGTATTCGACAATATATATTTTTTTAAATCGGAAAATGAGATTTTTTTTAATAAAGGGATAAAGGTAGAAAAACAGAGCGACACTCATATGTGGTGCACCAGTAGTCCACTTTAACACTGCACTGACAAAAACATAAAAACTGAAACATGTACGAGCTGAAAAATCCAACAAAAAAGCAGCCTTAAGTTCCAAAGATGATGAAGAATGGCTGTGTTCTGACTACGCAAGAGAACTAAGAAATTACATCTTTCCACTATTAAACAATTAAGGATAGGTTCAGAATACAAGTTATCAAACTGAAGTCCCTCGTTACATGCAAGTTCAAATAGGAGTGAAATACCGAAAAGCGCCAATTTGTGTTATTCAAACTTCAAATTTATCACAACTTTTGTTCTAAATATGTTCCTTTTTCTCCATATAATTGGTATATTTGAAATCTACATGTCGGGATCCAACTATCACATAATATAAAAGAGAAATACATCAGTGCTGGAAAGAAATTCCACGTAAGAATTTGTTTAGAACAGAGAAAATTGGTCGGGGGTAGTAGAAAATTTCTGGAAAATATTTCCGGTTCACTAAACAGAAAATGGTAGGTTTTTTCAGTTTGAGACTCTAGCTCCTGTTTGAAATTCTTAGCTTAGTACGCTAGACAAGGGCTTTTATGTGTTCTAGTTTAGATTTTAGAAATTTCTTTTGTTATTCTCAGATTTTGAATGCGCTCAGAGCAGTCTTTAGAGTCAATTTGATGGAAAAATGCTTCCACCACGTATATACTCTGGGCTTTTGAGTTATGAGGTTGTACACATCTATCAAAATTTGCTTAAGCACTCCAATTTCCCACATAGTTTTAATTCTCTCTCCCTCTCTCTCTCTCTCTCTCTCTCTCCCTCCTCAAACATACATATGCATATATATAATATATATTTATATCTTGTTCAAGAATTGAACCTAAATAGTGTTTAAGGAACCCTTGCAATCAAGTCACAATCACACATAATTTGAGTTTCACCAATATATAGATTATGATGTAGTAAACCTTGTTAAAGATCTTGTTCAAGAATTGAACCCAAATAGTGTTTAAGGACCCTCTGTTCTAAAAGGCCCGCCTAGGCTTCGCCTAGGCTTGAGGCTTGAGAGAAACGCATCGCCTACGCCTTATTACGCCTTATTCTTGGTAAAGGGCTTAAGGCACATTTTTTTTAAAAAAAACGAAGGATTAGTTGACAAATAATGGTTATGGAGCATGAATATGAGAAAGATGGCTACCAAGCATATGGATATATTTTCAAAATTCAAGTTATGTACCATTTTATTATATTACAAGCCTTGGAATAATTAAAATAATAAAAAAAGGAAAAACGCCTTTTTACGCCTAGGCTTCGCCTAGGCGCGCCTAGGCTTCGCCTCTACGCCTCGACCACGCCTCGCGCCTTTTAGAACAAGGACCCCTTACAATCAAGTCACAATCACACATAATTTGAGTTTCACTAATATATAGATTATGATGTAGTAAACCTTGTTAAAGAAACATGATTGACGTTTTTTTTAAGACGAACTAATGTGATGAATTGTTCTGGGATGAAGCTCAAAATGATTCCACCAATTTAATGTAACACCCCGCTTAAAATAATAACGGGTGGCCAGCCCTATACTATATTAAATCAGGAATTTCAGATGGTCCAGTCTAAACATCAACTGTCGGTACTATATAATATAGGACTAACTACCCGAAATCATATAAGCGAGATGTTATAAAAATTTAAAACTTGCAACATACAACAACCCTACACTATAAAACTACTAATGAATAGGAGAGATGCAGGAAGGAACTATAATAAATAAAATGAACCAATTAAATACAACCGATTGTACTACAAAAAGTAGATCCGAATAAGCTGTCGGATCACAGCAAATACAATAACTGAAATGGAATGAATATAAACATATATATAAATATCTCTTGGGTACAAACCCGATATACAACATGAATCCTACCTAGAATTTTAAAGAAGTAGGAAGCGGCTACATGAAACATCCCGCAACAGTCCGCACCTGTCACGGCTCCCAAGACTCAGGATAGAAGGTCATCCGGCATCCATGCGGTAGGATACCTGTGGAAATATATATGTATATACAAGAAGGAGGGAGAAGTAAACGGGTCAGAGCCCCGAATGTGTAAAATATTTAGCAAGTGTGTTAACCGTGCATAATAAATACCGGTGTACTTAATTTCATAAATAAGTGAGACCGCACTCTCGTGGAACCCCAACTCACCTCTCATCTAAAGGCGCGCACCTATTCGCGTCCTCAAATTTTAGTTAAATTACCCCCATTGATTTTAGGACAACCTAACTTATCAGGCCTAGCCTATATCCACGAGAGCTACCTTCCCGTCATAATCTAAGGATCCACCCTTATCTAAACCCACTAGATTATGATAACAACAATTATGCCATAAAAGGCATAATGAATTCCGATATATAATTAAAGAATTAATAGTCTTAATGCGTTACCCCTATATATATATACATAAATATATATATACATATATATATAGGCTAAAATGTAATAATCTATATACTTAATATCATGCACATGGAATATTGGCAAAACCTCTCTCTAATCTCAAACTTGTACTACGTTTCATGCGTGGGGAGTCTCGCA
The DNA here is from genome assembly GCA_949130495.1 of Sambucus nigra. Taxonomy (NCBI): domain Eukaryota; kingdom Viridiplantae; phylum Streptophyta; class Magnoliopsida; order Dipsacales; family Adoxaceae; genus Sambucus; species Sambucus nigra. The sequence continues at coordinate 763,067,683 of OX422208.1, read as the reverse complement.
AAGCGAAATCCAAACAAGGAACCGCCCCGTTACACTACTCCTGACAAGGTCAAGACCAGAGATCCGAGATGCCACAAATATAATTACTTCTCTCAACTCTCGACATAGCACTGCGTTTCGTGCGTGAGGCGTCTCGCAAAGCGAAATCCAAACAAGGAACCCCCTCGTTACACTACTCCTGGGCAATGTCGATCCTAGAGATCCATAATCCTTAACATACTATATAATACTACCATTACTACTAAACTATAACTACTAAAGAAAGAACGAAGAAAAGAAAAAGAAAACAAATAAAATAAAATAAAAGAACCTCCAATAATATCCTTGGGATGATGTAACCGAATAATACCTTATGTGCGATACATCAACCCCCATCAATCTAGTACACCATAATCATCTAAGATGTACTTCATAAAAGTCCATATCCTTTCATCTATAGGATATATATATAAATATATATATATAGGTATTTATTTCTAACCGTATATATATATCATCATCAATCCAATAGCCAAGTGTACATACTACATATGATGTACAAGGCCATGCACATAATATACCCGGCTATATATATCGCCGATAAACTGCATCAATGCTATCATCTTCCCAGTGCCCGGCTCACGTAGCAAAACTGGGGCCACCATGGTGGGACTAAACGACACCCATCTCGTGGTAAACTCACGCACACGACGTCCCGGGAAGCGGTCATAGCTCCAAACCGGCAATGAGACGAAACATACCCATCACGTCTCATCCCAAAATAAATATATATATATCATATAGTAACACACGGGACGACTATGACCTGGGGAATATCTACACCCTGCTTTTCTAGCCAGGATGCTCACCCTCTACGCGCGCAACTTCCCAATGATAGCATGAGCGGGGTATGCTTAACCAATTAAATATATATATCATTTACATGCATAATATATATAATCCATATGATCCAATCATATGATCAAATAATAAACCATCGTATACGGTTTAAATATCTATACCATGTATATCCATAACATAAATATATCCATATATTCATATACATACAGATATATATCAACACATGTTCACATATCCTTATCTATATATATAAACTAATTCTCGTTCATATGTATAAGATATATATAACTGGCTATAAGTATACATAGTCCTCGATATACAAGCCGTCACTACCATTCCTTTAATTTACCTCGATACGTGAATATAATCCCATACTTGAAACATATTCGATCATTTTCCTATGATGAATAGTCTCCCAAAACCATATGTATATATCTATACCTATATATATTCAACATTAGGGCTATCACCCAAGAGTTTGTGTAGAAATCTTTCACTACACATATCATCTACATCTCCGAGTACATTAAAGAATCTAGTAATCATTTTGACTATCGGTATACATATAACTAATAGTCTATCAGCCTCAAGCTCATTCTTTCAATCATCAAATAATCTCATTTCCCTCGATTTCGACTATGGTTCGATCACTTTTGTGAATGCCCTAATCTAAGATCTCTCTAAGAGTTCTTAGCCTCACATCACATCTACACTTACTTTTAATCTACAATTAGGATTCCCAATCCCAAAGGGTTTTCCCCCAAAATCTCTATCCATAACTCCAAATACATACATGGATACATTTCTCCCAAATTACCCTAAGGAGTCCCCAAAATTCTAATGTGTGAGAAACTCCTTATGTGTCTCCAAGAACATATCTCTTACATCATAAGAGAAGGCCCCAAATCAATAAACCCAACCAAAAAGGGTTTGAAATCACTATGGAGAAAATACCTCAAAATGCCCTGTTTCCGAATCGATTCGGCCCTGTTCCGAATCGATTCGGACTAGCGAATCGATTCGGCCTCCAAGGCGAATCGATTCGGGTCCAAAGACCTGGGCTTCTGCAATAGGCCGAATCGATTCGGCTAGGGGTCCGAATCGATTCGGTCAATGCAGACCTGCTAATTTTACCAAACCGAATCGATTCGCTTGAGGGGGCGAATCGATTCGGACCTGCAATTTTTGAAGGTTTCATCTGTTTCTTCAAAACCCACGAATTCTAAACCCAAAATTTCTCATTCCAACCCCCATTCCTTCATCAAATCATGATTTTAAGCCCATTAACCAACCCAAAGTTGATCCCAATCATTTCTATGTCATTAATTCCATATTTAATCATTGATTTCAAGATTTAAACCTAAAATCTAGGTTTTGACATTAATACCCAAAAACCATTTCTTTACCCCACAATTTATGAAATGAAATACACAAATAGCTATTTAGCAAGATTAAACACTTGCCTCAGATTTGTAGAGGTTGGATCGTCCTTGTTGACGCGGTTGGGCCGGAAATCTCCAAGCTTTTTCTTCCTCTCTCTCTTCTTTTCCTTCTTCCTTTCTTTCTTCCTTTTTCTTTCTCTCTTTCTCTATTGGAGAAGGCTTCATCCGTAAGCCTTAAATCCTATAAAACAACAATCCCAGTTTTTAAATGTTAATACACACTTTAAATGACTCGTTGACTCCAATTCAAGTCAAAACAACTTAAAAACATTCCGGAGCCGAAATAAGACCCAATGACAGTCATTTTGACTATCTCGACCCTTCCGGGATCGATGGTACCCTAAAAAATATCATCCGGAATACTTTAAAATATTTTCTATTTTTGGACCTCATTTCCCAAATTCTAAAATTCTCCAATTTAATTAAATTTTATTTTCCCAAAATTTAAATTTCTCAGTCTCCAAAATCGAGGGTTGTTACATACTTCCCCCCTTACAAAAATTTCGTCCGCGAAATTTAAGACATGCCTAGGACCTCAATATCATCTAGTCCTTACATCAATCCTCAAGATCACTATGCCGATCCTTTCTAGTTCTCATGCCTAACCATACAGTTATAAAGCAACTACTACCCAGGGCGCCCATACACCCCGTACCCGAGTCTCTACTCGTAGAATTTTAAATCAGGCTCCATTCGCCTCAAAATTGTAAGATAACCCTCGGTAATATAATCTATAACAATATACTAAATATATAAGAGTTTGAAAATTTCCACTGGTTGAACTCTCCTCAATTCCTGACGCTAGCCACCTTCGTGCGGGGGAGGTCTCGCAAGCGAAATCCAAACAAGGAACCCTCCCAATACACTACTGTGTAGCTAGGTCGGGGATTGAGATTAGTTGAACCCCAGGGTTAAGGTTTTATAAAAAGATTTTTCATATTTTAGATATTGCCCGAGGGCCTATACAATAATACAATATAAATATATTCCGCGTCTTTCGACACGCCAAACAAACACCTTATGCTTAAAACACAAGGCCTCAATCAATACAATACTCTAGCCAATATCTAGTTCTCAAAACTAGCACAACTATGAGCTAAACTATCCGCTCCTCACAAATCTACCAAACTCTGAACCTCTCAGTTATGAAAAGGTGTATCTTCTCAAAAGATGCCATACCAAGGCCACACTTGCTCACTTCCTTCTCTAGGAAAATTCCATACCCCCTAGCGGTATAGCGGCTAGCTACTCAACACCTCACACGCGACGTTCCCAATATCGCACAAAGTGTAACTTGAACCCAAAGAAAGGCATTCTACCTTACAATTCCATAACCTAATGGTTTCCCCTCACCCTAGAATCTCAACTCAGGGTCCTCAACTCCTTCCAGGAAAATCATTATCCCTAAGCCTATTTTTTTTCACAAGAGAAACATCTTCCTCAAAATCCTTCCTAACCATTTTGAAGGGCAAGGCACGATTGCAACTGCCGAAAACTCCCTCAGTCCTACACCACGGAACTGAGTCTCCAAAGGCATTTCCCTTCATCCTAGAAGACGATACTCCTAATATTGGGACAACTCCACCTACCTCACATCGGTAAGAGTCACTAAAACCAGGTTTCCTAACTAAGGTTAACAGATTCTCAATCTAAACCTCCCAAGGACTACACTACATACCTCTCCTCGGACTTTCCGTACTAAGACCAAGATTCGCCATTCGAGCAAATTTCCTTTATTACTCAACTGCCGATGAATCACCTCACACCAATGCTAGAAATCTCCTCAATATCTCCTCCAGAATCGGGGAAAACAACTACCCCCGATCAAAGCGTACCCAAAATATGCTATGGGTTCCGTACTTCTAAACCTATTCTTTCCTAGACGACAAAATCTAGGCGACGTCTGAAACGAAACAAGAGCAACTGTTATCAGAACGCCAATCAAGTGAATATACTTCACAGAAGAAAACAACGCAGTGAACACAACAGTCCTATTTTTAGGGCTTTATGTCAAGAACGTTAACGGAAGAATGCAGAAACTCGCACAGATCCTAAGTACTCTAGAACCTGATGCTCTGATACCATCTGTAACACCCCGCTTAAAATAATAACGGGTGGCCAGCCCTATACTATATTAAATCAGGAATTTCAGATGGTCCAGTCTAAACATCAACTGTCGGTACTATATAATATAGGACTAACTACCCGAAATCATATAAGCGAGATGTTATAAAAATTTAAAACTTGCAACATACAACAACCCTACACTATAAAACTACTAATGAATAGGAGAGATGCAGGAAGGAACTATAATAAATAAAATGAACCAATTAAATACAACCGATTGTACTACAAAAAGTAGATCCGAATAAGCTGTCGGATCACAGCAAATACAATAACTGAAATGGAATGAATATAAACATATATATAAATATCCCTTGGGTACAAACCCGATATACAACATGAATCCTACCTAGAATTTTAAAGAAGTAGGAAGCGGCTACATGAAACATCCCGCAACAGTCCGCACCTGTCACGGCTCCCAAGACTCAGGATAGAAGGTCATCCGGCATCCATGCGGTAGGATACCTGTGGAAATATATATGTATATACAAGAAGGAGGGAGAAGTAAACGGGTCAGAGCCCCGAATGTGTAAAATATTTAGCAAGTGTGTTAACCGTGCATAATAAATACCGGTGTACTTAATTTCATAAATAAGTGAGACCGCACTCTCGTGGAACCCCAACTCACCTCTCATCTAAAGGCGCGCACCTATTCGCGTCCTCAAATTTTAGTTAAATTACCCCCATTGATTTTAGGACAACCTAACTTATCAGGCCTAGCCTATATCCACGAGAGCTACCTTCCCGTCATAATCTAAGGATCCACCCTTATCTAAACCCACTAGATTATGATAACAACAATTATGCCATAAAAGGCATAATGAATTCCGATATATAATTAAAGAATTAATAGTCTTAATACGTTACCCCTATATATATATACATAAATATATATATACATATATATATAGGCTAAAATGTAATAATCTATATACTTAATATCATGCACATGGAATATTGGCAAAACCTCTCTCTAATCTCAAACTTGTACTACGTTTCATGCGTGGGGAGTCTCGCAAAGCGAAATCCAAACAAGGAACCGCCCCGTTACACTACTCCTGACAAGGTCAAGACCAGAGATCCGAGATGCCACAAATAGAATTACTTCTCTCAACTCTCGACATAGCACTGCGTTTCGTGCGTGAGGCGTCTCGCAAAGCGAAATCCAAACAAGGAACCCCCTCGTTACACTACTCCTGGGCAATGTCGATCCTAGAGATCCATAATCCTTAACATACTATATAATACTACCATTACTACTAAACTATAACTACTAAAGAAAGAAAGAAGAAAAGAAAAAGAAAACAAATAAAATAAAATAAAAGAACCTCCAATAATATCCTTGGGATGATGTAACCGAATAATACCTTATGTGCGATACATCAACCCCCATCAATCTAGTACACCATAATCATCTAAGATGTACTTCATAAAAGTCCATATCCTTTCATCTATAGGATATATATATAAATATATATATATAGGTATTTATTTCTAACCGTATATATATATCATCATCAATCCAATAGCCAAGTGTACATACTACATATGATGTACAAGGCCATGCACATAATATACCCGGCTATATATATCGCCGATAAACTGCATCAATGCTATCATCTTCCCAGTGCCCGGCTCACGTAGCAAAACTGGGGCCACCATGGTGGGACTAAACGACACCCATCTCGTGGTAAACTCACGCACACGACGTCCCGGGAAGCGGTCATAGCTCCAAACCGGCAATGAGACGAAACATACCCATCACGTCTCATCCCAAAATAAATATATATATATCATATAGTAACACACGGGACGACTATGACCTGGGGAATATCTACACCCTGCTTTTCTAGCCAGGATGCTCACCCTCTACGCGCGCAACTTCCCAATGATAGCATGAGCGGGGTATGCTTAACCAATTAAATATATATATCATTTACATGCATAATATATATAATCCATATGATCCAATCATATGATCAAATAATAAACCATCGTATACGGTTTAAATATCTATACCATGTATATCCATAACATAAATATATCCATATATTCATATACATACAGATATATATCAACACATGTTCACATATCCTTATCTATATATATAAACTAATTCTCGTTCATATGTATAAGATATATATAACTGGCTATAAGTATACATAGTCCTCGATATACAAGCCGTCACTACCATTCCTTTAATTTACCTCGATACGTGAATATAATCCCATACTTGAAACATATTCGATCATTTTCCTATGATGAATAGTCTCCCAAAACCATATGTATATATCTATACCTATATATATTCAACATTAGGGCTATCACCCAAGAGTTTGTGTAGAAATCTTTCACTACACATATCATCTACATCTCCGAGTACATTAAAGAATCTAGTAATCATTTTGACTATCGGTATACATATAACTAATAGTCTATCAGCCTCAAGCTCATTCTTTCAATCATCAAATAATCTCATTTCCCTCGATTTCGACTATGGTTCGATCACTTTTGTGAATGCCCTAATCTAAGATCTCTCTAAGAGTTCTTAGCCTCACATCACATCTACACTTACTTTTAATCTACAATTAGGATTCCCAATCCCAAAGGGTTTTCCCCCAAAATCTCTATCCATAACTCCAAATACATACATGGATACATTTCTCCCAAATTACCCTAAGGAGTCCCCAAAATTCTAATGTGTGAGAAACTCCTTATGTGTCTCCAAGAACATATCTCTTACATCATAAGAGAAGGCCCCAAATCAATAAACCCAACCAAAAAGGGTTTGAAATCACTATGGAGAAAATACCTCAAAATGCCCTGTTTCCGAATCGATTCGGCCCTGTTCCGAATCGATTCGGACTAGCGAATCGATTCGGCCTCCAAGGCGAATCGATTCGGGTCCAAAGACCTGGGCTTCTGCAATAGGCCGAATCGATTCGGCTAGGGGTCCGAATCGATTCGGTCAATGCAGACCTGCTAATTTTACCAAACCGAATCGATTCGCTTGAGGGGGCGAATCGATTCGGACCTGCAATTTTTGAAGGTTTCATCTGTTTCTTCAAAACCCACGAATTCTAAACCCAAAATTTCTCATTCCAACCCCCATTCCTTCATCAAATCATGATTTTAAGCCCATTAACCAACCCAAAGTTGATGCCAATCATTTCTATGTCATTAATTCCATATTTAATCATTGATTTCAAGATTTAAACCTAAAATCTAGGTTTTGACATTAATACCCAAAAACCATTTCTTTACCCCACAATTTATGAAATGAAATACACAAATAGCTATTTAGCAAGATTAAACACTTGCCTCAGATTTGTAGAGGTTGGATCGTCCTTGTTGACGCGGTTGGGCCGGAAATCTCCAAGCTTTTTCTTCCTCTCTCTCTTCTTTTCCTTCTTCCTTTCTTTCTTCCTTTTTCTTTCTCTCTTTCTCTATTGGAGAAGGCTTCATCCGTAAGCCTTAAATCCTATAAAACAACAATCCCAGTTTTTAAATGTTAATACACACTTTAAATGACTCGTTGACTCCAATTCAAGTCAAAACAACTTAAAAACATTCCGGAGCCGAAATAAGACCCAATGACAGTCATTTTGACTATCTCGACCCTTCCGGGATCGATGGTACCCTAAAAAATATCATCCGGAATACTTTAAAATATTTTCTATTTTTGGACCTCATTTCCCAAATTCTAAAATTCTCCAATTTAATTAAATTTTATTTTCCCAAAATTTAAATTTCTCAGTCTCCAAAATCGAGGGTTGTTACATACTTCCCCCCTTACAAAAATTTCGTCCGCGAAATTTAAGACATGCCTAGGACCTCAATATCATCTAGTCCTTACATCAATCCTCAAGATCACTATGCCGATCCTTTCTAGTTCTCATGCCTAACCATACAGTTATAAAGCAACTACTACCCAGGGCGCCCATACACCCCGTACCCGAGTCTCTACTCGTAGAATTTTAAATCAGGCTCCATTCGCCTCAAAATTGTAAGATAACCCTCGGTAATATAATCTATAACAATATACTAAATATATAAGAGTTTGAAAATTTCCACTGGTTGAACTCTCCTCAATTCCTGACGCTAGCCACCTTCGTGCGGGGGAGGTCTCGCAAGCGAAATCCAAACAAGGAACCCTCCCAATACACTACTGTGTAGCTAGGTCGGGGATTGAGATTAGTTGAACCAGGGTTAAGGTTTTATAAAAAGATTTTTCATATTTTAGATATTGCCCGAGGGCCTATACAATAATACAATATAAATATATTCCGCGTCTTTCGACACGCCAAACAAACACCTTATGCTTAAAACACAAGGCCTCAATCAATACAATACTCTAGCCAATATCTAGTTCTCAAAACTAGCACAACTATGAGCTAAACTATCCGCTCCTCACAAATCTACCAAACTCTGAACCTCTCAGTTATGAAAAGGTGTATCTTCTCAAAAGATGCCATACCAAGGCCACACTTGCTCACTTCCTTCTCTAGGAAAATTCCATACCCCCTAGCGGTATAGCGGCTAGCTACTCAACACCCCACACGCGACGTTCCCAATATCGCACAAAGTGTAACTTGAACCCAAAGAAAGGCATTCTACCTTACAATTCCATAACCTAATGGTTTCCCCACACCCTAGAATCTCAACTCAGGGTCCTCAACTCCTTCCAGGAAAATCATTATCCCGAAGCCTATTTTTTTTCACAAGAGAAACATCTTCCTCAAAATCCTTCCTAACCATTTTGAAGGGCAAGGCACGATTGCAACTGCCGAAAACTCCCTCAGTCCTACACCACGGAACTGAGTCTCCAAAGGCATTTCCCTTCATCCTAGAAGACGATACTCCTAATATTGGGACAACTCCACCTACCTCACATCGGTAAGAGTTACCAAAACCAGGTTTCCTAACTAAGGTTAACAGATTCTCAATCTAAACCTCCCAAGGACTACACTACATACCTCTCCTCGGACTTTCCGTACTAAGACCAAGATTCGCCATTCGAGCAAATTTCCTTTATTACTCAACTGCCGATGAATCACCTCACACCAATGCTAGAAATCTCCTCAATATCTCCTCCAGAATCGGGGAAAACAACTACCCCCGATCAAAGCGTACCCAAAATATGCTATGGGTTCCGTACTTCTAAACCTATTCTTTCCTAGACGACAAAATCTAGGCGACGTCTGAAACGAAACAAGAGCAACTGTTATCAGAACGCCAATCAAGTGAATATACTTCACAGAAGAAAACAACGCAGTGAACACAACAGTCCTATTTTTAGGGCTTTATGTCAAGAACGTTAACGGAAGAATGCAGAAACTCGCACAGATCCTAAGGACTCTAGAACCTGATGCTCTGATACCATCTGTAACACCCCGCTTAAAATAATAACGGGTGGCCAGCCCTATACTATATTAAATCAGGAATTTCAGATGGTCCAGTCTAAACATCAACTGTCGGTACTATATAATATAGGACTAACTACCCGAAATCATATAAGCGAGATGTTATAAAAATTTAAAACTTGCAACATACAACAACCCTACACTATAAAACTACTAATGAATAGGAGAGATGCAGGAAGGAACTATAATAAATAAAATGAACCAATTAAATACAACCGATTGTACTACAAAAAGTAGATCCGAATAAGCTGTCGGATCACAGCAAATACAATAACTGAAATGGAATGAATATAAACATATATATAAATATCCCTTGGGTACAAACCCGATATACAACATGAATCCTACCTAGAATTTTAAAGAAGTAGGAAGCGGCTACATGAAACATCCCGCAACAGTCCGCACCTGTCACGGCTCCCAAGACTCAGGATAGAAGGTCATCCGGCATCCATGCGGTAGGATACCTGTGGAAATATATATGTATATACAAGAAGGAGGGAGAAGTAAACGGGTCAGAGCCCCGAATGTGTAAAATATTTAGCAAGTGTGTTAACCGTGCATAATCATAGTTGTCAAATCGCGAATCGTATCGTGAATCGTTTACCCCCCGAATCGCGAATCGTGAATCGAATCGTGAATCGTATCGGTCGAATCGGAACCAAACGATAAAAACGTAGTAAAACATATGTAAATGGAATTTAACACTATAGAATTGGTAATTAAGCGTAATATGACAAAAAACTAATCATAGCACATGATAATATACCAAAATATATCACAAAAATTAACCGTAGTACATGTTCTCATCCATTTTAAGCTTAAAAAAGTAAAAAACAAAAATATTTCATAAAACAGCCTACATATTAATTTAAAACACCCTACATAAAACAAATATATATATATATCATAAAGAGCCTATATATTAATTTAATGTAAAAAAATCGCGAAAAAAAAAAAAAAAAAAAAAAAAAAGTGAATCGGACCGAATCGTGAATCGGACCGAATCGGACCCGAATCGGAAGATTCGAATCGTTAATCGCCGATTCGGTCCGATTCTTTAGACATTTGCGATTCGAAGGTTGATTCGAATCGTTTTGGTAGTGAATCGAATCGAATCGTCCGATTCGAATCGCGAATCGGACGATTTTGACAACTATGTGCATAATAAATACCGGTGTACTTAATTTCATAAATAAGTGAGACCGCACTCTCGTGGAACCCCAACTCACCTCTCATCTAAAGGCGCGCACCTATTCGCGTCCTCAAATTTTAGTTAAATTACCCCCATTGATTTTAGGACAACCTAACTTATCAGGCCTAGCCTATATCCACGAGAGCTACCTTCCCGTCATAATCTAAGGATCCACCCTTATCTAAACCCACTAGATTATGATAACAACAATTATGCCATAAAAGGCATAATGAATTCCGATATATAATTAAAGAATTAATAGTCTTAATACGTTACCCCTATATATATATACATAAATATATATATACATATATATATAGGCTAAAATGTAATAATCTATATACTTAATATCATGCACATGGAATATTGGCAAAACCTCTCTCTAATCTCAAACTTGTACTACGTTTCATGCGTGGGGAGTCTCGCAAAGCGAAATCCAAACAAGGAACCGCCCCGTTACACTACTCCTGACAAGGTCAAGACCAGAGATCCGAGATGCCACAAATAGAATTACTTCTCTCAACTCTCGACATAGCACTGCGTTTCGTGCGTGAGGCGTCTCGCAAAGCGAAATCCAAACAAGGAACGCCCTCGTTACACTACTCCTGGGCAATGTCGATCCTAGAGATCCATAATCCTTAACATACTATATAATACTACCATTACTACTAAACTATAACTACTAAAGAAAGAAAGAAGAAAAGAAAAAGAAAACAAATAAAATAAAATAAAAGAACCTCCAATAATATCCTTGGGATGATGTAACCGAATAATACCTTATGTGCGATACATCAACCCCCATCAATCTAGTACACCATAATCATCTAAGATGTACTTCATAAAAGTCCATATCCTTTCATCTATAGGATATATATATATATAAATATATATATATAGGTATTTATTTCTAACCGTATATATATATCATCATCAATCCAATAGCCAAGTGTACATACTACATATGATGTACAAGGCCATGCACATAATATACCCGGCTATATATATCGCCGATAAACTGCATCAATGCTATCATCTTCCCAGTGCCCAACTCACGTAGCAAAACTGGGGCCACCATGGTGGGACTAAACGACACCCATCTCGTGGTAAACTCACGCACACGACGTCCCGGGAAGCGGTCATAGCTCCAAACCGGCAATGAGACGAAACATACCCATCACGTCTCATCCCAAAATAAATATATATATATCATATAGTAACACACGGGACGACTATGACCTGGGGAATATCTACACCCTGCTTTTCTAGCCAGGATGCTCACCCTCTACGCGCGCAACTTCCCAATGATAGCATGAGCGGGGTATGCTTAACCAATTAAATATATATATCATTTACATGCATAATATATATAATCCATATGATCCAATCATATGATCAAATAATAAACCATCGTATACGGTTTAAATATCTATACCATGTATATCCATAACTTAAATATATCCATATATTCATATACATACAGATATATATCAACACATGTTCACATATCCTTATCTATATATATAAACTAATTCTCGTTCATATGTATAAGATATATATAACTGGCTATAAGTATACATAGTCCTCGATATACAAGCCGTCACTACCATTCCTTTAATTTACCTCGATACGTGAATATAATCCCATACTTGAAACATATTCGATCATTTTCCTATGATGAATAGTCTCCCAAAACCATATGTATATATCTATACCTATATATATTCAACATTAGGGCTATCACCCAAGAGTTTGTGTAGAAATCTTTCACTACACATATCATCTACATCTCCGAGTACATTAAAGAATCTAGTAATCATTTTGACTATCGGTATACATATAACTAATAGTCTATCAGCCTCAAGCTCATTCTTTCAATCATCAAATAATCTCATTTCCCTCGATTTCGACTATGGTTCGATCACTTTTGTGAATGCCCTAATCTAAGATCTCTAAGAGTTCTTAGCCTCACATCACATCTACACTTACTTTTAATCTACAATTAGGATTCCCAATCCCAAAGGGTTTTCCTCCAAAATCTCTATCCATAACTCCAAATACATACATGGATACATTTCTCCCAAATTACCCTAAGGAGTCCCCAAAATTCTAATGTGTGAGAAACTCCTTATGTGTCTCCAAGAACATATCTCTTACATCATAAGAGAAGGCCCCAAATCAATAAACCCAACCAAAAAGGGTTTGAAATCACTATGGAGAAAATACCTCAAAATGCCCTGTTTCCGAATCGATTCGGCCCTGTTCCGAATCAATTCGGACTAGCGAATCGATTCGGCCTCCAAGGCGAATCGATTCGGGTCCAAAGACCTGGGCTTCTGCAATAGGCCGAATCGATTCGGCTAGGGGTCCGAATCGATTCGGTCAATGCAGACCTGCTAATTTTACCAAACCGAATCGATTCGCTTGAGGGGGCGAATCGATTCGGACCTGCAATTTTTGAAGGTTTCATCTGTTTCTTCAAAACCCACGAATTCTAAACCCAAAATTTCTCATTCCAACCCCCATTCCTTCATCAAATCATGATTTTAAGCCCATTAACCAACCCAAAGTTGATGCCAATCATTTCTATGTCATTAATTCCATATTTAATCATTGATTTCAAGATTTAAACCTAAAATCTAGGTTTTGACATTAATACCCAAAAACCATTTCTTTACCCCACAATTTATGAAATGAAATACACAAATAGCTATTTAGCAAGATTAAACACTTGCCTCAGATTTGTAGAGGTTGGATCGTCCTTGTTGACGCGGTTGGGCCGGAAATCTCCAAGCTTTTTCTTCCTCTCTCTCTTCTTTTCCTTCTTCCTTTCTTTCTTCCTTTTTCTTTCTCTCTTTCTCTATTGGAGAAGGCTTCATCCGTAAGCCTTAAATCCTATAAAACAACAATCCCAGTTTTTAAATGTTAATACACACTTTAAATGACTCGTTGACTCCAATTCAAGTCAAAACAACTTAAAAACATTCCGGAGCCGAAATAAGACCCAATGACAGTCATTTTGACTATCTCGACCCTTCCGGGATCGATGGTACCCTCAAAAATATCATCCGGAATACTTTAAAATATTTTCTATTTTTGGACCTCATTTCCCAAATTCTAAAATTCTCCAATTTAATTAAATTTTATTTTCCCAAAATTTAAATTTCTCGGTCTCCAAAATCGAGGGTTGTTACATTTAATTTGTATCGTTATATACTTATACTTTTAAGTATAGACATGTACAAATTATTGTCATACATGATAAATTTATCTTTAAAATATGGACACAGGACAATGAGTATTATGTTAATGTGTCGGACACGGACACCTATGTGACACTCCGCTTAATTAAATACCGGTTGATTCACTCTTAGCATCACTGTCGAAAATATTTATTTTATCAATCACCTAATAATTAATTAAGCTAGTGTCAAAACATTTTGTCCAATAGTTAAAAGTCAATTAATTTAAACCATTAACACATTCACTATTCTTACGAGTAAACAATTTACGGATAAAACACCATCTAACTGAATATGATAAAACTGACATAATCATTCCAATTAGTAAAATCCAAACCATCAATCGTAATAATACCAAATCCAACTGAAACTGAAATACTGAAATGAAATGAGTACAATGTCTCTCTAACATAAATAAAATGAGAATGGGCTCCACATGCCCCGACTGAGAAGCTTAAATCAGTGAACTGAAGTCATGGATGTGGAGGCGTCTAAATACAAGGACCTGCAGCCCCCACTATAGCCGCAACACGTCAAAAGATCCAACTAGGGCTGTGTTTTTTTTCCGAACTTTCCGATTTTTCCGATTTTCAATCCGATTTTTTCCGAATTTGGAATGAAATTTTAGTTTGCCGATTTCCGATTTTTCCGAAAAAAATCGGATCGGAAATCGGAAATATTTCTGAATTTCCGATTTTCCGATTTTTCCGATCCGATTTTTCCGAAACTATGCCGATCCGATTTTTCCGAATTATTTCCGATTTTTTTGAAATTATTTTTCGATTTCCGATTTTTCCGATTTCTTTTCCGATTTTTTGAAAGTTTCCCATATCCCACATCGGTTGGGAGAGGGAGAGGGCTCCAAAATATGCTCTATAAAAGGAGAGTATCCTCCTAACTTCTACACAAATGAAAAATGAGCCAAATCCTCATGTGTTTACATGTTCGGTTAACCTATTTTCATTGTTTCTTTAAAATAAGAATTTCGATTAATCGAAAATCCATAATTTATTTTTTTAAAATTTTGGAATTTCCGAAATTTCTGGATTTTTAATAAATTTTGTGAATTTCCGATTTTTTCCGATTTTCCGATTTTTCCGAATTCGGAATTTTTTTTAATTTTCCGAAAAAATCGGATCGGAATAGTTATTTTATTTCAGAAAAAATTGAAATTTTTTCCGAATAGGCATTTTCCGATCCGATCTGGCCGAAACACAGCCCTAGATCCAACAGTCTAAGCTTGGCGCCCTTGTGGCTGGACACCTAAAAATAATTTCACAAGAAAAAGAGATTTTGCAAGAGACGGGTCAGAGCCCGAGTGTAAAATATTTTAAAATAATTTAGCAAGTATTTAAAAATTACGGTAAAGCAAATATTATGTGCATGTTAGCTTTTTGAGCACTCACTTGAGATTCTCATCTCTCAACTATTGTGCACGCGTAACGTATACTTCTAACTCATACTAGATACGCTATCACACTTAACTATTTTAAATTAAGTCTCTTACTATCGCATCTAAGTCATTATGCCCACCCATAATACTCGAATAATACATTCTTGCATTTCCATTATTAATCAATCGAGCTCAAGTATCTCATTACTTAATTAAGTTTCAACATTCTTAAATAATATTATATGTCGTAATCTTTTTCATTTATAAAGCAACACAGTATAACAATCACAAGTGTACATATGTATATCACTATCATAACACATATACTAATTTAGCACTCCAAAAGGCTAAACCTGCAGTGTGTACATACTCTGCTATCAAATCCCGGTACATCACATACATAAGGATTACGAGTTTCGAATCCCTCTGGAAGCGTATTAATACAAATCACACATAGTGGAGGCGAACATAGTTCCTAGCCTATGGGTTACGCACATACCCATGCACCCATATGACCGTCATCACTATCATTCTCACAGATAGCCCGTACCTAGGTTCTATGTTTTGAGGCACCAATCTAAATCCCCCCGAAGGCTCCTCAAGATAAGACTGTCCCCTCTTTAAGATCCCCCGTGATAGCGAGTATGGTAGGTATGTCATATACAGAATAAATAGTATTATAGGTATTCACACAACCCATCATGATTATTAGGTATACACACAACCCAAATATTTTAGCTCATACGTAGTATTATTCTCATCACTACTTACAGTATATTTATTTAATTACGAATACTCTCCCGTAGTTCTCAAGGATAATTCACCGCTCCAAATACCTTAAAGTTTTATTCCCAAATAACTTTAATAATTCTGCCCTATACCGAAATTTATTGCACGTTATTTAATCTCACTCGAATTAATTATATCGCCCAAATTGAAATCAGAAGAAATTTCCAGAAAAACAGACACGTCGTTCGAACCAGGGTTGATCTCGTTTGAACAAGATAGCAGATCGTTTGAATGACCTTTTCGCGCGACAAGCCATCTCGTTCGAACGAGGCTTCGCGCAACCTGGGGCTGTTTCGTCTTCTACCTCTGACAGATACGTTTTCCACCATTTTTTATCCTAAAAACTTCTACTGATTGCTCCCAAACTCCCAACAATCAATTCCAATCATTATTCCAACATATAAGGATGATTTCTAACAACCTAGGATCATTTAATCATGCATAATCTTGAAAAATTTCGAAATCCCCAAATTAACAAAAATACCCTAGTTCTTCAAATTTCTATTCAAGAACATAATAATTCCAAATTCGTTCATCACAATCAATCATCAATTTGTGATTTCTAACCTACATACATGAGGGATTCAACCTAATTCAATTTCAGATTTCAGTTGATTATTTTAACTCTCAAATTTCATCAAAATTATGAACAATACATGAGTATTATACACCTATACTAACATGAACCTGATTATTGCTACAGTTTTGCAAGAATTAAACACTTACCTCAGAGAAGTAGGTCTGATCCATTGATGTAGTTAGTATGGTTGTGATTTCGTCCTCCGATCTACGCGGTGGTGGTTTTGTTGGTGTAAGTGGTGCACGAGTGCTCTAGAAACCTCTCCTCCTCCATCCTCCTTTGGCCTCTCTGTGTCTAACAACTAATAACCCTAATCTAACCCACGTACATGATATTTTATTCCTTTAATTTTCGTCATTAATTATACGCCAAAAATACAAATTACCAAAATGCCCTCTTGGGATGCCGGTTTGGCTTAAAACTGCCCTAGGACCCAAACTAAACCCCTGGGTAGACTTTTCTGACTATCTCGACCCTTCCGGACACATTGACGCACTCGAAATGACCATTTGGGTGACTTATAAATAATCTATTTTTTATTCCATTAATTTAGTCCCGACACGACTGGCACGCGCATCACGACTTAATTATTGCAATTGTCGTATTATTCACTTGTGACCAATGTTGTCAATATTGGCCGATACACGATACATATCAGACGTATCGTATCGGGGGCAAAACGTGTTGTATCGGTGAATGTATCGTTTTTTGTAAGTATCGGCGATAAATAAGTAAGTATCGGTCGATACATACTTTTTTTGTTTTTCAGCTAAACAATGCCACTTTGCTTTTTTAACCAAAAAAAAGAAGAATAAGTTGAGGGAGTTCGTAAAAGGGATTTGGGATTTGGGGTTTGGTTTAGAAAAGTTACGAGGGTTTTAAAAAACAAGGAGAAGAACTTACAAACCATTACAGCGTTGCTAGAGTTTCTAATTATGAACCAAATCACATACTCCTCTCTATTTCTTCTTCTTTTCCATTGATCGCAACCTCCTCTCTCTTTTTCATTTATTATTTTCTTCCTTTGTTTCTTATTCCCAACAAATTTATTTATTTATGTGTGGGCTAGTGTCCTGTGCAAAGTCACTATATTATTATATAATAAGTATAATTGGTCTTAGTGGCTATGATTATTGTATAAATTATTAAATATTGTGTTTAATAGAAAATAGACCATAGTGACTACTGAGAATATTATTATATTTCAGTTAATGGGTTAAATTACTTATTCCTTATATTTTTTAATGTTAATATCGAATGCTAAGACAAAAGGATTTGGTGTATGATCATTGCACGCAAGTTGGTGAAGGGAAAAATAAAAGGCTGAGATTGCTAAATAATTATTGTGTTTTCTATATTATTTTTAGATGCTAAACACACGTATTTTAATTTAATGTATGCAAAATTATTTGTATAATTATTGAAAATCAAAATGTATCTTACGATATGATACGATACACTATACGATACACATTTAAAAAAAAAAGGATACGGCTACATTTTGACAACCTTGCTCGTGACAATTTTCATAAATTTACCATCATACATTACTTTATTCGCTCAGTAATATTTAATATTATTCTCATCAATAAATACTAACCCTTATCTCGCTAATTAATATTTATTTTAATCCGGATTAATTATCAATTAAATTTTCCATATTTAAATTTCAATTAATCCCTTGTTTTAAAATCTTAAAAATTACGGGGTATTACAACCTAGCGTTCTCAGAAGTGTTGGTGCTTCCGAGAGTTAAACCTAGCCACATTTTACTGGGCCTCCTATCCTCCAATTCCTCTTGGTTTCTATGACTATAACTCTTTCACTTGTTAAATGATTATTTCCTTTCGATATCTCTTCCTTTTTTTGCTTAGACTTATCCTTTTTAAAATTTTCTGTTATTTTTTTTGACTACTTTGGGCCATGAAACTTGTGGAGACGTAGTTGAGCAGGATCACATTATATCTTCGTCTACCTGTTGTTTAGAGTTTAGACTCTGTTTATTTTAGATTATATTGCCAGAGTGACGGGGAGCAATAGATTAACACTAAATGATTCGTAAGGAACACGATGGTTGGATGATAATATTGTACTTCTCTTTATAGACATTGATGTCATGACTGAGGACCTCATTGCATCATCTTATTTAGAAGCTTCTCTATTATTATCTTGTACCTATATCTAGAGTGCCTTTTACATTTGGAGGACACTGCACGTTTTTTTGAGATGTGATTATATGAGAATGAGCGAGAGTTATCTTCCATTATTCCTTTTAGTGTGCGTATGAATATTCTGCTGCATTTGTATCCGTAAAACTCCCGTCACAGCAGCATGATTTCTATTGGGTTTACCATAGAGTTTTATGCTAGCCTTTCAACTCATTCTACTTTTCATCCCTTGTAGACTTATTACTGAAGTACCTATTTAATGATCAAACAGATAAACGATCGCTATGAGTTTCCTTTGCAACTTGATCTTGATCGAGAGAATGGCAGATATTTATCTCCCGATGCAGATAGGAGTGTTCGCAACTTGTACACTCTTCATAGGTATTTGTTATCTCAGTGTTTATTTTTCTTTTTTGATAAAAATGGGTTATTTAATATAATGAAAAATCGGTGAACAATCTCACATTCTTTATTTTTCTCTCCGTTGCTTCTGTAACAAATGCATAGTTTTACCGCTTTGTCTGGTGAACCTTTTGCTTTATTTGATGAACATATTTATAATGTAAGTTTGGTCATTTTGTCAAGGTTCCGAATCTGCTATTCTTTCAATTTCTTCATAACAAATGGTATGGTTTGTGAGCTGACCAACGTGTTCAAGCTCTTACTATAACTTTTCATGTAGTAAAAGGAGAAAAAGATGGATTATGATTTTATTTTCAACTGTACACTACAACCATCTTTTCTTCCTTTTGAACTGTAATTTTTTTCTTCAAAATAATTTATCCATTATTGGTATTCTTCTGTGATGCACTGTTGGAAAATAGGTTGCATATGTTGCATCTCCTGCACCACAGCTGTTTGTTAAGGATAATATTTGAACACCTGACTCTAATCACACCTTTTTGATAACATAAACTAAATCTAGCAAATGTTATATTTGTGAGCGGACCAGCAGAGGTTCTGTAGCTCTTGCTTAATCATGTATCAAAATAGGAATAAAGGTGGATCACTTGTTACAAATGATATGATGCATCTTTTATTTTCTAATTGTCATCAATTTTATTGTTTATTATTCCCATTATTTTTTTTCTTTGTGCGTTACAGTCGGTGTTTCCTAATATTAATTATGTATTAGCTATTAGGGAAAATCATATTTTACCCCATAGTTTGATTGTTGGTTTCCATATTGTTGTCAATTTTTCCCTGTTGGTTAGGCATCTCATTGGTGCTCAGCTCACTGAATTCTTATGATGTGTGATTGGTTTTTTATGCAGTGTCTTGGTGCACAGTGGTGGAGTGCATGGTGGACACTATTATGCTTATATCCGGCCAACTCTCTCTGATCAATGGTATGTATTATATTGCAGTCCGAATATAAGCCTTCTTTTACACTAATTTTTATATTTTATTTTTGATTATTATATCCGATCACATTATTTTCCTTATATTTCTCTGTTCTGTTTAGTATTTTTAGATTAGCTTGTGAAGGCAATAAAATGATACCTACTACATTTATCAATGCTTTCCAGTATTTGGCTCAATGATTTTTGTCTTCAGTTTTTTTTTATATTTCTTGTCGGCATTGTTAAAAGTTCTCTTTTATTGCTGCTTTATTTTTAGCTGTCCTATTATTTCACATGTTATGTGCTGTGTCTATGTCGTCCTTCATTATTGCTGCTCTAATGATTATTTGCCCACATTTTATTGTTAAAAGTGCGTAGATTTGTACTTTTTTTTTTAATCCCTTTTGTTGACTTTCACCGGAAGTTTTTCACTTTAAGGTTTAAATTTGATGATGAACGTGTAACAAAAGAAGATGTGAAGAGGGCGCTGGAGGAGCAGTATGGTGGTGAGGAAGAGGTGACTTTTTTATTCTTTTTCTTTTTCTAAAAGTATTTACATATGTTCTACTTTTTTTTTCCCTCTTAATTTTCATTAAACTGACGTCTATTTCTGCTATTTGCTCTCATATGAAACAGTTACCACAGACAAATCCTGGGTTCAATAACTCTCCATTTAAATTTACTAAATATTCAAATGCATACATGCTTGTTTATATACGTGAAAGTGATAAGGAGAAAATAATTTGTAATGTGGATGAAAAGGACATTGCAGAACACTTAAGGGTACGATATTTGACTCCTCGCTAATTTGAGTTCCTACCATAGTCCTCTCGAGTACATTTGCTGAGCTCAGTGAAATTCCAGATAAGACTGAAAAAAGAACAAGAAGAGAAGGAACAAAAGAGAAAGGAAAAAGCAGAGGCACACCTTTATACTATCATAAAGGTTACAACATCCTCAGCTCTCCCACAACTTTGTTATTTTTACAAATATTTGCCTCTTGTGGATCATTGTTTATTAAATTTGTTACTTTAACCCTCTAGGTTGCTCGTGATGAGGACCTTCTTGAACAGATTGGAAGGGATATTTATTTTGATCTTGTTGATCACGACAAAGTTCGTAGTTTTCGTATACAGAAACAAATGTCTTTTAACCTTTTCAAGGTATTGTCTATTATATTTTTTTTTCTTTTTTATATTTTCAATCTAATTTGGATAGGCTCTGATTAAGTGGACCACTGCAAATTATATAAGAAGGGATTTATATAAGAGCATCACCTGATATTTTATAGCCTAGAGGTGGAAAGGCCAAAGTTAACATGAATTAGGAGAGAACGGAAGATAATAGCGCTCGGGTTAATTAAAGTTATGGCCCCTAAACATATTGAAGTTGATAGGAATTATTTGATGGACCTTATCGTGGGAACAAGGTCTTGACTTCTCACTTTTGGACATTATTATTATTAACCAGGAAGTCTGAATTTGAACCTTTATCTACCCTTACCCTGGGGCATGTAGTAATAGTTACTTTGCATTTGAGCCGGGTTTTATCCAATGTGCATTTACGGATTTATTTGATAACATTATTTACAGAGTCGTATATGTAGCCAAAATGTATGCGCAAACCAAGGTTCTGAAAGGGTCGAGGCATGGTTGGGGCGTGGCGGTCAAGCCTTAGGAGCCTAGACGTAAAAAGGCATTTCCCTTATTTTTTTAATATTTTTTAATTATACTAAGGCTAGTAAAATAATATATGCCTTGAAATCTGAAAATATATCTATATATTTGCTAGCTCTTTTCCCATATGCATGCTCAAATCCATATCACCCTAATACATGCAATCAAAATTCAAAACAAGTTAGTAAACAATATATTTAAAATATAATGTAAATGCAATCAAAATTTTGAAGTAATGAACTACAATTCTTCTAAATTACAATCATAATATATAACTAATCATAGTAGATTCATACGAACTAAGTACATTCCAATAAAAAAACAAGTCTCGAAATCATAAATATTACAATAAATTAATAATCCATGCTATCAGGCAAATTCAATAGCCCTCTAGTCTAACTCTCATCTAACTCTTTGTCGGACTCCAATTCAACTTCATCTTTATCTTCTTCATCTAACTCATCTTCCGTATCATCTGATACAAAATCATCTTCCTCGGGCCCCCTTATTTCATTTTCAACACGAGCATTTCTACCACTTTTTCTAGTTTGTAAGATCTCATTTGCACCGGATGCTTCTCCTTCCGCGTCCCATGTAAGTTTGGAGCCTGCCTCCTCCTCCTCCTCATCACAACCATCAACAATCCATGATTATGCATTACTAGCGTCACTTGCTAGTAATTTATTCTTCCTCTTTTTATTCTTGTTATCAACTTTGCATAAATTGGACATAGACTATATTATTCATTCTCGTCGTAGTATCTTGTCTATTCCTCTTTTTGGTGTGTATCTACATAAAAGAAATTACAAAACTTTAGTATACTTTATCATGAAAATCGTAAAACTAGTAACTACTACCAAAGTAATAACTAACAACGAAATCAGTACTCTGTTCTTACCCCTTCAATAACACTCCAATTTCTTGCACACCCCGATAAACTAGTAGTTAAATTAAGGATCTTTTTTGCCATTTTTTTTTTCAAATTTGGAGTTTCATTTCCATAGAGATCCCACCAACCTACTAGTTAATATGAAAGAATGAGAATGATTGAGAGCAATGTAAATGAAAGAGAGAGAGGGTAAAGAAAACAATGTAAATGAAATAAGTAAAAGAGGAATGGTAATATACCCGGAGTATAATTTGCATCATTGTTCTCACATCCACTTATTGCCAGATTTTTTACAACTCCACCTTGTTTTTGAGTGTATTTTTGCAACTCCGTATTGATCCGTGGGACCGAGAGTAATAGGCCTTTTCTTTCTCCCAACTTCATTACTTTCAATTTCACCTTCTTCCTCCTCACGTGTTGGGTTACTTCATCCCTCAACTTCGCATTCGCCAACAACTTCTCTATCTTCTTTGGCTTATTCCTTTCAAGCGCCTCACGACACTTGCCTTTTTGCTCCACTTGCATTAATGCATGGTGTAACACGCATACCTTGATCCAGGCTATGTGAATTTTGTGCCTATTAATTCTGGCCTTCATAACTTTGCTACACAACACAACAAACATTGAACATCATTATAATTATTGGCATGCACACGAATTCCGGTTTACCATCCGACATCACTAGAATTTTCTTTTGGCTCATTGGATGCCATGGAGGAAGACTCATTTGGTTCCGTTGACATTGAGTCCTAAAAGCAGAAACGTAAGCAGCAAAAATTATAATAACAGAATAAGAAAAAAACATAAGAACCAAAAAATAAGCAGAAACATCATCCCTCTCTAAGAGAACAAGAAAAAAAACATAAGCAGAACTAAAAAAACTATAACAAACTATAACAGAATAAGAAAAAAGAACATAAGCAGAAACATCATGAAGTAGAATAAAAAAAAATTTATAAGCAAAATCAATACTATTTTATTGAAGCAGAATCAAGAAAAAAAAATATAAGCAGACCCCCCAAAAAATATCATGAAGTAGAATCAGATATTTTTTTTAAGCAGAATTACACCACAAATTAACACCATGAAATATAGGCTGAAAAAAAAAAACATTTTGGAGTTACTTACGCCTGAAAAGAGAGAATTCAGTGGATTAGCCATTTTGGAAAAGAAATCACTTTGTGATTAGCCAAAAAAAACTATAAAAGTTATTAGCTATAAAACTATAGAAGAAAAACATGAGAAAATATAAAAGAGAGATTTACCAGAAAAATGATCAGTGGAGCTTGGTCGGTCGTTGTGCGCACTTGGTCGGAGGCTGTGAGTGGAGCTGTTCGGTTGGTCGGAGGCTGGTCGGTTGGTCAGAGAGTGAGAGTGAGACTTCTCCGGTTGGGGAACGCATTAAATATTTACCTAAACCGGTAGGTCCTTGAGCGGATCCCACGTTAGCTCGAAGACGTTGGTCTCTAACTAGAAAAGTAAATGCTTGAGCTTGAGAAGCTTCTGGTCCAGTGGGTCCGTAAAACTCACTAGGATAAGCGGTATTATTGAACCAGATAAAACAACAAGCAATGAAAATAAAGACAGATAAAACCCCTAAACTATAAGATAAGTAAGCCGTCTGAGCTTGGTTGGGGGGTTAGGGTTTTTGTTTGTAATGAAAATAGAGGGAGAGGTCAAATCCTTTTTTTTTTCTCTGTTTTTTTTGTTTTGTTTTTGTTTTGTTAGTTTAATGGCTTTTGATAAGGAAAAAAAAACAAATGACTTCTTAAAACAATATCGTTCCACTTAACTTAAAAAAATGCCTTTACGTGCCTAGGCGCGTATGGGCAATTGACCGTGCCTTGCAAACGCGTTGACCGTCTTTTGCCATGCCTATGCCTTACGCGAGCTTTTCTAAAAAGCCTCACGTCTAGGCGTGCCTAGGCCCGCCATTTAGAACACTGTTTTAAACCCATATGTCCTGTTTTCAACAAGAGCAACAATACCATCGTCCTGACAAATCTTTGAAAGTTG
Source organism: Sambucus nigra (assembly GCA_949130495.1). Lineage (NCBI taxonomy): Eukaryota > Viridiplantae > Streptophyta > Magnoliopsida > Dipsacales > Adoxaceae > Sambucus > Sambucus nigra. The sequence goes on along the minus strand of OX422208.1, from coordinate 763,042,569 downwards.
CATTTCTGTAAAGATGTACAAATTCTTAATTATCAAGGCTATTTTCAGGAGGAAGTTGCTAAAGAGTTGGGGATACCAGTGCAATTTCAACGTTTTTGGCTGTGGGCAAAGCGCCAAAATCACACATATCGCCCAAATCGTCCTTTGACGCCGCAGGAGGAAGCTCAATCTGTGAGTACCCTTTCTCTTTGCACCTTCTCATGTGGTGTGCTATCCAATTGATATATCTTTTTGTTAGTTATTTTATTCTTATTTTTATTTGGGTTAATGAATTCCAAGAGAAGATGCCCTTGGAAGTAGCTTGAAGTATTGGGAAACATGCTCAGGATGAAAATCATTAAGTGCTTCATGTCATGCATGTAAATGTTGAATCACATTACCAATTCTAGCAATCGGAAAGAGATATAACAATGCAAGACAGGGCCAAGAGAAATCTAGATGTTTCCTATTTATTCTGCAGGTACTTTCTGAACAGCGAAAAAATAGACCAATTAGTCTATGTTGGAGTTTAGTAAATGCAGTGAGAAGCTGTTGTGGGCTTGTTTTGGTGGTGAAGCCTTATGCTTCAATTTTCCTTCAGGAACAAGTAGTTTTTTTTTTTTCAAAACTCCATTCTCTTTCTATGAGAGGGAATTCTATGTTTGGAAGGGCAAGTCATGTAAGATAGTTTAACGAAATTAGTACAATTCAAGTTCTCTGCATGTGATATATATTAGTAACCCGAGTAAAGCCAAAATAACCGTGAGTCAAAAATGATCTGAATTGTTGACACTGCTCCTCGAATTTCAGCAATACTCAGAACTGAGTTTTTTTGGGGACTGTATTTTTTTTTTCTGCGAGTGTTCTTTCCAGATTTGTTTAATGCAACTGGCTTCTCTTGTAGCTTTAGCACTTCATGTTTACCTGCGTGAGGATTTCTGTCAAACACAGGTGCAAAGTGATACTTCCAGGAGTGGTGATAATTATCTTTCACTTAATTAGGTAGGATAGTGCGTTGCAATGTCAGTATGACGACGAAAAGAGAAAATAAAGAAAATTTACTGGGTATACTAAGTGACGGAACCACCACCCGCCACCTCTTTCACTTACTATTAAAAGAGAGAAGAAAAGAAAATATCCAACTTTAGGATATCAGCTGCTGCATATTTATGTTCTGCTATGGCTTTATAATGGCAGACGGCTTTAAGATGAAAAATTTCAAATATGGGTCTTGATATTTTTTAACCATTCTTTGTTACACAATTCACAAGCCAGCACATATTTGAAGGCACATTATTGCAGCTTTTTACATGTTTCACGAGGACGACACATAACTACTTATTTTTTAGTGGGTTGACTTCACATTGCGCTACTTAGCACTTAGTTATTTTTTCTCCCCTTCGATTCTTTCAGTGTTCAGCAATACCTTATTTGTTTGAGTTCGATACTACTTGAATCACATGTTTTACCTGCATTTGTTAATCTTGATAGAAAATAAGCAGTGGGCTCTTGGCATTTTCATTTCATTTAGGGTCCGTTTGATTGATGTTGGGCAAATGAGTTGGCATGACAAATTTTGCCTAAGCAGCAAAATTTGCTGTGGCAAAGATGATTTCGTGCTGTTTGATAGGCTTTATTTGCATGCTTGCAAATACTGTGTTTTCCAACTTTTGTGATTGATAGGCATAATTTGCCTACTGAAAGACACTTATTTGCCTACTCATGTTGTTTGAAAGACACTTATTTGCCTACTCATGTTGTTTGATAGACAAAATTTATCCCGGCAAATACAAACTTTGCCCATATAATGTTGACAAATTCTTGTCATTTTTACCCATTTGCGTTACAACCAACAAAAAATTTGGACTAAATGTATATTAAAAAATATTTGATGGACTTTTAACAATAAAAAAACACGTTTAACATAACTTCATAAAAGTTTATAACTTTTTTACAAAACAGTTTTTGTAACATTTTTTCTTGAAACATTATAAACACCGTCCAACTTTTTGTTTATAAAAATGTTATAAACTTTCTATAAAATCATATTTTATAAAACAAAGGTTGTCTTATAAAGAATAAAGTTTAAAAAAAAATTAATCCAACTATTTTTGTTTAAAAAAATGTCAAGTTATTTTTTAATTAAAATAACAGTAACGTCCAATTTTTTTAAAAAACATAACGAAAATAGTTTTATAAAAATGTTATAAACTTTCTATAAAATTATATATTATAAAAAAAAAGTTATCTTATAAAGAATAAAGTTTTACAAAAAATACATCCAACTATTTATGTTTAAAAAAATGTCCAGTTATTTTTAATTAAAATAACAGTAACGTCCAATTTTTTTTAAAAAATAACGAAATTAGTTTTATAAAAATGATGAAAACAGTCTTATAATGAAAACAATTTTATAAACAGTTTAAAAACATTGTATTTTGTTATAAAAAATAAACATTTAAGAAAATGTCCAGTTTGTTTTAATAGAATATACAGTTTTTTTAATACAAAATATCAGTTTTTTATTTACAATTTTTTTATTAAATTATATCATGTTTTAGGCAAATGCCATGGCAAATAATTCCCGCCAAATGACCAAAGCAAATTTTCTCCACATTTTTAGGCAAATTTGGGTCACGTGATCAATTTTGGGCAAAATTTTCCATAGGCAAAATTGCCTAACAACACACTACAAAGGTGTGCAAATATGTGGAGAAATACCATTTGCCGAGTAAAAAGTGGCTATCAAACGGAGCCTTATATTTTCCAGTATGCTCATAGGCATGTTCATTGATATATCAATTTAGTGGTTCTTTAATTTTTTTTTGACTGGAAATGCTAACAGCCACTCAAGTTAAGTTACGTTATCTTTGTGTTTACGTATAGGAAATATAAGCTTAATCCTGGGAATTCCACAGATGTAACCTAACAAATATGCAACTAATCTGTTTGAGGGACTCCCTACCTGATCTTTGTACAGGGTTGAATCCTATATTATGACCGGCAATTCAAAAACTATTGAGAGGACAAAAGAAAAACTAATTGTGTCGGGAAAAGGAACTTCTATCAAGTAGTACAATTAACTAAGGGTTTGCTAGCCTCTGTAGTTAAATAGGTTTTTGTTCATAATCTTATGAAAACAAGTTACTTATTAGTTTTATATTAACTATTGTTGTCAGATAGAAGAGGATTGCACATAACTAGATAGACCAGAAAGCAAGAAAAGTATTTTATTTCTCTGTTATCTCATAGGTGCTTGCCCCTTCCATCATCGTTGTATTCCATTGAAATAGACAGAACTTTGAGAAACATGCTGCAATTGCGATATGGATAAAAGAACTGTTTTTGGGTCATTCAGTAAGATGAAATTTGGGTGGCTACAAGAGCCATGTATTGCAAGAGATACTGGCATTCTCTAAAGGTTTATGCTTATTCCATCGAGTCAAAGCTTGACCCTGGAAGTCAAATTATCCATTTACAACATTTGTATGTTTAAAAATTAGTATTGATGGTAATCATTTGTGCATTATCATCCATAAGACAGACCTTCGATCAGGGCTAAACCTCGCGCTATGGGTGCTTTCACATCCCGCCTTAAGGCTGGAGAAGTGAGCATTTAACACTAGTGTGAGGATCGAGTTTGATGCCTCGACTTAACATGTTGCAGCATACTTTAATATAATTTTTAATAATTGCATGAGTTGGTTGACTTTATAATTTAATGAATCATCTATTTTAGTCATTTTAAATTCTATTTGAAAGGTTGTTGAGACAATGCAATTATGTTTAAGTTGTCTAAGCTATTGCGGTTTTGGTTTCTTGCTATGCATGGTTCAAAGACTCGGCCGAGTCAACTTGGAATCGGCCGATACCAGGTCGCGATACGAAAAAAATCAGATACTGCTGATATCAGCTTAACTCGCCGATTTATCTGCCGATCCGAGATAATGAGCAGATATATTGGCCGATATGAAGAACGGGCCGAGATGTAGTAAAAAACATGGAATCTTGAAATAATGGACATAAAATTGTAAATACTTACCTTTTCCAGCTGATTTGAAGGGAGGAGACAAAACAAGGTCACGGAGTGTGAAAACTTACAATCTTGAGCTATAAAACAAACCAGCTGCAAACCAACTCATTGTAACACCCCGCTTAAAATAATAACGGGTGGCCAGCCCTATACTATATTAAATCAGGAATTTCAGATGGTCCAGTCTCAACATCAACTGCCGGTACTATATAACATAGGACTAACTACCCGATATCATATAAGCGAGATGTTAAATAAAGTAAAACATGCAACATAACACAACCCAACACTACAAAACGACTAATAAATAAGAGAAGGATGCAAGAAAGAACTATGATAAACGAAATGCTATAATAAAACAAAATAAATAACTACAACTGAATGTACGAAAGTAGACCCGAATAAGCTGTCGGGTCACAGCTAATACAATAACTGGAATGGAATAAGTATAAACATCTAAAAAAAAATATCCCTTGGGTACAAACACGATATACAACATGAATCCTACCTAGAATTTTAAAAGTAGGAAGCGACTACCAGATACATCCCGCAACAGTCCGCACCTGTCACGGCTCCCAAGACTCTGGATAGAAGGTCATCCGGCATCCATGCGGTAGGATACCTGTAATAATATATATATATACAAGCAGGAGAGAAAAGAAAACGGGTCAGAGTCCCGATTGTGAAAATATTTAGCAAGTGTGTTAACCGTGCATAATAAATACCGGTGCACTTATTTCATAATTAAAATGGGATCGCACTCTCGTGGAGCCCCAACTCACCTCTCATCTAAAGGCGCACACCTAATCGCGTCCTCAAGTTTTAGTTAAATTACCCCCCATTTATTAGGACAACCTAACTTATCATAGGCCTAGCCTATACCCACGAGAAATGCCTTCCTAACTTACCCCAAGAATCCACCCCCCCCTTTTCTAAACACAATTAAACATTTATTTTCAATCATATGTGCCTTATTAGGCTTAGTGGATTCCGGTTTACTTTAAACAATTAAAATTTAGTAGATTACCCAATATGCAACTGGGTTGAAACATCTAATTTAAATTTCTAATTAATGAACATGAACAATCATTATTGACACAACTTCCCTCCAATTTCAACGCTGCGCTGCGTTTCGTGCGTGGGGTGTCTCGCAAAGCGAAATCCAAACAAGGAACCACCCCGTTACACTACTCCATGTCAACGTCAATCCTGGAGATCCATTATGCCACACATAAATATCGACAGAACTTCTCTCTACTCTCAACAATGTACTACATTTCGTGCGTGGGGAGTCTCGCAAAGCGAAATCCAAACAAGGAACCGCCCCGTTACACTACTCTTTGACAATGTCGATCATAGAGATCCATAATGCCGTACATACCATAACTGGCAGAATTTTTCTCCAATTTCAACACTGCACTGCGTTTCATGCGTGGGGTGTCTCGCAAAGCGAAATCCAAACAAGGAACCACCCCGTTACACTACTCCCTGACAATGTCGATCCTAGAGATCCATAATGCCATATATACAATATAATACTACTACTACATCTAATCTCTCCAATCATATCCTTGGGATGATGTAACCGAAATATTCCTGAAATGCGATACATCAACCCCCATCAATCTAGTACACCATAATCATTCAAGATGTACTTTACCAAAATTCTATATCCTTTCATCTATAGGATATATAAATATATATATAGGTATTTTATGCTCACCATATATATACATATACCAATCATCCATACCCATGACCAAGTGTACGTATCATATCTGATGTACAATGGACATGCACATAATCCACCCGGCTATATATATATCGCCGATAAAACTGCATCAATGCTATCATCTTCCCAGTGCCCGGCTCACGTAGCAATACTGGGGCCACCATGGTGGGACTAAACGACACCCATCTCGTGGTAAACTCACGCACACGACGTCCCGGGAAGCGATCATAGCTCCAAACCGGCAATGAGACGAAACATACCCACCACTTCTCATCCCAAAAATATAAAAATGTAAATCACATAATAACACACGGGACGACTATGACCTGGGGAATATCCACACGCTGCTTTTCTAGCCAGGATGCTCACCCTCTACGCGCGCAACTTCCCAATGATAGCATGAGCGGGGTATGCTTAACCAAATAGTATATATACCATTCACATGCATAATATATATACATCCATATGATCCAATCATATGATCAAATAATAAACCATCATATCCGGTTTAATATCCATTCCATGTATGTTCACAACATAAATATATCCATACATTTATATGCATACAGATAGATATATATTTACACATATTCTCATATCCATATCTATATATAAACTAGTTCTCACTCATATATATAAGATATACAAACCCGGCTATAAGTATACATAAATCCTCAATATACAAGCCGTCACCACAAACTCATATCATTTACCTTGATATGTGTATACAATCCCTCACTTGAACATATTCAATCATCTTTCCTATGCTGAATAGTCTCCCAAAGCCATATGTATATATTTATACATATATATTCAACATTAGGGTTATCACCCAAAATTTTGTGTAGGAAACCATCACTACACATTCCATCTGTAACCCGAGATTTACATTATAAATCTAGTAATGATTTCGACTATCGGTATACATATAACTAATAGTCTATAAGCCTCAAGCTCATTCTTAACTTCATCAAATAATCCCATTGCTCTCGATTTCGACTTCGGTTTAATCACTTTTGTGAATCCCCTAGTCTAAGATCTCTCGGATTTATTTCTTAAATTGTATCATTACTAAGGGTATGCAACTATACTCTTCCATTTTGCCCCAAATCGTATCTTAATAATATCCTATCCTTATAAGGATTTGACATAAAGGTTGGCCTAGAATTTCACAACATACCCTCACAATTCTCTCTAAGAGTTCTTAGCCTCACATCACATCTATACTTACTTTAATCTACAATTAGAATCCTCAATCCCAAAAGGTTTCCCCAAAATCTCTATACTCCAAATACATACATGGATACATTTCTCCCAAATTACCCTAAGGAGTCCCCAAAATTCTAATATGTGAGAAACATCCTTATATGTCTCCAAGAACATATCTCTTACATCATAAGAGAAGGCCCCAAATCAATAAATCCAACCAAAAAGGGGTTTGGAATCACTATGGAGAAAACACCTCAAAATACCCTGTTTCCGAATCGATTCGGCCCTATAGCGAATCGATTCAGCCTAGCGAATCGATTCGGCCTCCAAGGCGAATCGATTCGGGTCCAAAGACCTGGGCTTCTGCCACAGTCCGAATCGATTCGGCTTGGGTCCGAATCGATTCGGTCAATGCAGACCTGCCAATTTCCCTATACCGAATCGATTCGGGCCTGCAAATTTTTGAAGGGGTCTTCTTCTTCATCAAAACCCACGAATTTTACACCCTACATTTTTCATTCTAACCCCCAAACCTTCATCAAATCATGATTTTAAGCCCATTAATCAACCCAAAGTTGATCCCAACCATTTCTATGCCATTAAATCCATATATAAACATTGATTTCAAGATTAAACCTAAAAATCTAGGTTTTGATATTAATACCCAAAAATCCATTTCTTTAACCCACAAATTATGAAATGAAATACACAAATAGCTATTTAGCAAGATTAAACACTTGCCTCAGATTTGTAGAGGTTGGATCGTCCTCGATGTCGCGATTTGGCCGGAAATCTCCAAGCTTTTCTCCCTCTCCTTTTCTTTCTCTCTTCTTTCTTTTTTCTCTCTTTTCTCAAAAGAGAAGGCTTCATCCGTAAGCCTTAAATCCTTTAAAACAAAAACCCAATTTTTAAATGTTAATACACACTTTAAATGACTCGTTTACTCCAATTCGAGTCAAAATAACTTAAAAACATTCCGGAGCCAAAATAAGACCCAATGACAGTTATTTTGACTATCTCGACCCTTCCGGGATCAATGGTACCCTCAAAATC